>CM077176.1:35145675-36598907 GCA_039654105.1 Coreius guichenoti | reverse complement strand
TGACATTATACACAATTCTGACTTTATACACACAATACTGATTTTATGCACACAATTCTGACTTTATACACATAATTCTGACTTCATATCACACAATTCTGACTATATCTCGCAATTCTGACTTCATATCACACAATTCTGACTTTATATCACACAATTCTGACATTATACACACAATTCTGACTATATCTCGCAATTCTGAGTTTATATCTCGCAATTCTGGCTTTATATCACGCAATTCTGACTTTATACACAATTCTCACTATATCTCGCAATTCTGACTATATCTCACAATTCTGACTTTACATTTATATCTGAGTTTATATCTCGCAATTCTGACTTTATACACACAATTCTGACTATATCTCGCAATTCTGACCTTATATCTCGCAATTCTGACTTCATATCACACAATTCTAACTTTATATCACAATTCTGACTTTATACACATAATTCTGACTATATCTCGCAATTCTGACTTTATATCACACAATTCTGACTTTATACACACATTTCTAACTTTATATCACAATTCTGACTTTATACACATAATTCTGACTTCATATCACACAATTCTGACTATATCTCGCAATTCTGACTTTATATCACACATTTCTAACTTTATATCACAATTCTGACTTTATACACACAATACTGACTTTATGCACACAATTCTGACTTTATACACATAATTCTGACTTCATATCACGCAATTTTGACTATATCTCGCAATTCTGACTTCATATCACACATTTCTAACTTTATATCACACAATTCTGACATTATACACACAATTCTGACTTTATATCACACAATTCTGACATTATACACACAATTCTGACTATATCTCGCAATTCTGAGTTTATATCTCGCAATTCTGGCTTTATATCACGCAATTCTGACTTTATACACAATTCTCACTATATCTCGCAATTCTGACTATATATCACACAATTCTGACTCAATACAATTTGACTTTATACACAATTCTGACTATATCTCACAATTCTGACTTTACATCACACAATACTGATTTTATATAACACAATTCTGAGTTTATATCTCGCAATACTGACTTTATACACACAATTCTGACTTCATATCACGCAATTTTGGCTTCATATCACGCAATACTGACTTTATACACACAATTCTGACTATATATCACACAATTCTGACTTAATACAATTTGACTTTATACACAATTCTGACTATATCTCGCAATTCTGACTTTATATCACACAATTCTGACTTTATATCACACAATTCTGACATTATACACACAATTCTGACTATATCTCGCAATTCTGACTTCATATCACACAATTCTGACTTTATACACACAATTCTGACTTTATATCTGACTTTATACACACAATTCTAACTTTATATTTGACTTATACATACAATTCTGACTTTATACACACAATTCTGACTTTATATAACACAATTCTGACTTTATACACATAATTCTGACTTCATATCACACAATTCTGACTTAATACAATTTTACTTTATACACAATTCTGACTTTATACACATAATTCTGACTTCATATCACACAATTCTGACTTAATACAATTTTACTTTATACACAATTCTGACTTTATACACACAATACTGACTTTACACACACAATTCTGACTTTATATCACAATTCTGACTTTATACACACAATACTGACTTTACACACACAATTCTGACTTTATATCACACAATTCTGACTTTATACACAGAATTCTGACTTTACACACACAATTCTAACTTTATCACACAATTCTTTCTTTATACACACAATACTGACTTTATACACAATTCTGACTTTATATAACACAATACTGACTTTATATCACACAATTCTGACTATATCTCGCAATTCTGACTTTATATCACGCAATTCTGAATTTATACACACAATTCTGACTATATCTCGCAATTCTGACTTTATATCACGCAATTCTGACTATATATCACACAATTCTGACTTAATACAATTTGACTTTATACACAATTCTGACTTTATACATACAATTCTGACTTTATATCACACAATTCTGACTATATCTCGCAATTCCGACTTCATATCACACAATTCCAACTTTATATCACAATTCTGACTTTATACACACAATTCTGACTTTATACACACAAATCTGACTATATCGCGCAATTCTGACTTTATATCTCAAAATTCTGACATTATACACACAATTCTGGCTTTATATCACACAATTCTGACTTCATATCACACAATTCTGACTATATCTCGCAAGTCTGAATTTATATCACACAATTCTGACTTCATATCACACAATTCTGACTTTATATCATACAATTCTGACTTTACACACACAATTCTGACTTAATACAATTTGACTTTATACACAATTCTGACTTTATACACACAATTCTGACTTTCTATCATACAATTCTTACTTTATACACACAATACTGACTTTGTACACAATTCTGACTATATCGCGCAATTCTGACTTTATATCATACAATTCTGACTTTATATCATACAATTCTGACTTTATATCACACAATTCTGACTTTATACACACAATACTGACTTTACACACACAATTTTGACTTAATACAATTTGACTTTATACACAATTCTGACTTTATACACACAATTCTGACTTTCTATGATACAATTCTTACTTTATACACACAATTCTTACTTTATACACACAATACTGACTTTATACACAATTCTGACTATATCGCGCAATTCTGGCTTTATATCACGCAATTCTGAATTTATACACACAATTCTGACTATATCTCGCAATTCTGACTCTATATCACGCAATTCTGACTTTATATCACGCAATTCTGACTTTGTATCACACAATTCTGACTTAATACAATTTTACTTTATACACAATTCTGACTTTATACACACAATACTGACTTTACACACAATTCTGACTTTATACACACAATACTGACTTTATACACAATTCTGACTATATCTCGCAATTCTGACTTTATATCACAAAATTCTAACTTTATATCACACAATTCTGACATTATACACACAATTCTGACTTTATATCACACAATTCAGACTATATCTCGCAATTCTGACTTTATATCACAATTCTGACTTTACATCACACAATCCTGACTTTAACACACAATTCTGACTATATCTCGCAATTCTGACTTTACATCACACAATTCTGACATTATACACACAACTCTGACTATATCTCGCAATTCTGACTTTATATCACAATTCTGACTTTACATCACACAATTCTGACTTTATACACACAATTCTGACTTTATACACACAATTAAGACTATAATCGCACAATTCTGACTTTATATCACATTTCTAACTTTATATCACAATTCTGACTTTATACACACAATACTGACTTTATGCACACAATTCTGACTTTATACACATAATTCTGACTTCATATCACGCAATTTTGACTATATCTCGCAATTCTGACTTCATATCACACATTTCTAACTTTATATCACACAATTCTGACATTATACACACAATTCTGACTTTATATCACACAATTCTGACATTATACACACAATTCTGACTATATCTCGCAATTCTGAGTTTATATCTCGCAATTCTGGCTTTATATCACGCAATTCTGACTTTATACACAATTCTCACTATATCTCGCAATTCTGACTATATATCACACAATTCTGACTCAATACAATTTGACTTTATACACAATTCTGACTATATATCACACAATTCTGACTTAATACAATTTGACTTTATACACAGTTCTGGCTTTATATCACACAATTCTGACTATATCGCCCAATTCTGACTTTATATCACACAATTTTGACATTATACACACAATTCTGACTATATCTCGTAATTCTGACTTTATATCACACAATTCTGACTTTATATCACACAATTCTGACTATATCTCGCAATTCTGACTTTATATCACACAATTCTAACTTTATATCCCACAATTCTGACATTATACACACAATTCTGACTTTATATCACACAATTCTGACATTATACACACAATTCTGACTATATCTCGCAATTCTGACTTTATATCACGCAATTCTGACTATATCTCGCAATTCTGACTTTATATCACAATTCTGACTTTACATCACACAATTCTGACTTTAACACACAATTCTGACTATATCTCGCAATTCTGACTTTACATCACACAATTCTGACATTATACACACAACTCTGACTATATTTCGCAATTCTGACTTTATATCACAATTCTGACTTTACATCACACAATTCTGACTTTATACACACAATTAAGACTATAATCACACAATTCTGACTTTATATCACAATTCTGACTTTATACACAATTCTGACTTTATATCACACAATTCTGACTTCATATCACGCAATTCTGACTTCATATCACACAATTCTGACTTTATATCACACAATAATGACATTATATTACACAATTCTGACTTTATATAACGCAATACTGATTTTATATCAAACAATTCTGAGTTTATATCTCATAATACTGACTTTATACACACAATTCTGACTTTATATCACACAATTCTGACTTAATACAATTTTACTTTATACACAATTCTGACTTTATACACACAATACTGACTTTACACACAATTTTGACTTTATATAACGCAATTCTGACTTTATACACACAATTCTGACTTTATATCACACAATTCTGACTTTATACACACAATTCTGACTTTATACACACAATTAAGACTATATCACACAATTCGGACTTTATATCACACAATTCTGACTTTATATCATACAATTCTTACTTTATACACACAATTCTTTCTTCATACACACAATACCGACTTTATACACACAATTCTGACTTTATATTACACAATTCTGACATTATATCACACAATTCTGACATTATACACACAATTCTGACTTTATTCACATAATACTGACTTTATGCACACAATTCTAACTTTATATCACAATTCTGACTTTATACACACAATTCTGACTATATCTCACAATTCTGACTATATCTCGCAATTCTGACTTTATATCACGCAATTCTGACTTTATATCACGCAATTCTGACTATATATCACGCAATTCTGACTTTATATCACGCAATTCTGACTTTATATCACGCAATTCTGACTTTGTATCACACAATTCTGACTTAATACAATTTTACTTTATACACAATTCTGACTTTATACACACAATACTGACTTTACACACAATTCTGACTTCATATCATAGAATTCTTACTTTATATCATATAATTCTTACTTTATACACACAATTCTTTCTTTATACACACAATACTGACTTTATACACACAATTCTGACTTTATATTACACAATTCTGACTTTATACACACAATTCTGACATTATACACAATTCTGACTTTATACACACAATACTGATTTTATGCACACAATTCTGACTTTATACACATAATTCTGACTTCATATCACACAATTCTGACTATATCTCGCAATTCTGACTTCATATCACACAATTCTGACTTTATATCACACAATTCTGACATTATACACACAATTCTGACTATATCTCGCAATTCTGAGTTTATATCTCGCAATTCTGGCTTTATATCACGCAATTCTGACTTTATACACAATTCTCACTATATCTCGCAATTCTGACTATATCTCACAATTCTGACTTTACATTTATATCTGAGTTTATATCTCGCAATTCTGACTTTATACACACAATTCTGACTATATCTCGCAATTCTGACCTTATATCTCGCAATTCTGACTTCATATCACACAATTCTAACTTTATATCACAATTCTGACTTTATACACATAATTCTGACTATATCTCGCAATTCTGACTTTATATCACACAATTCTGACTTTATACACACATTTCTAACTTTATATCACAATTCTGACTTTATACACATAATTCTGACTTCATATCACACAATTCTGACTATATCTCGCAATTCTGACTCTATATCACACATTTCTAACTTTATATCACAATTCTGACTTTATACACACAATACTGACTTTATGCACACAATTCTGACTTTATACACATAATTCTGACTTCATATCACGCAATTTTGACTATATCTCGCAATTCTGACTTCATATCACACATTTCTAACTTTATATCACACAATTCTGACATTATACACACAATTCTGACTTAATACAATTTTACTTTATACACAATTCTGACTTTATACACACAATACTGACTTTACACACAATTCTGACTTCATATCATAGAATCCTTACTTTATATCATATAATTCTTACTTTATACACACAATTCTTTCTTTATACACACAATACTGACTTTATACACACAATTCTGACTTTATATTACACAATTCTGACTTTATACACACAATTCTGACATTATACACAATTCTGACTTTATACACACAATACTGATTTTATGCACACAATTCTGACTTTATACACATAATTCTGACTTCATATCACACAATTCTGACTATATCTCGCAATTCTGACTTCATATCACACAATTCTGACTTTATATCACACAATTCTGACATTATACACACAATTCTGACTATATCTCGCAATTCTGAGTTTATATCTCGCAATTCTGGCTTTATATCACGCAATTCTGACTTTATACACAATTCTCACTATATCTCGCAATTCTGACTATATATCACACAATTCTGACTCAATACAATTTGACTTTATACACAATTCTGACTATATCTCACAATTCTGACTTTACATCACACAATACTGATTTTATATAACACAATTCTGAGTTTATATCTCGCAATACTGACTTTATACACACAATTCTGACTTCATATCACGCAATTTTGGCTTCATATCACGCAATACTGACTTTATACACACAATTCTGACTATATATCACACAATTCTGACTTAATACAATTTGACTTTATACACAATTCTGACTATATCTCGCAATTCTGACTTTATATCACACAATTCTGACTTTATATCACACAATTCTGACATTATACACACAATTCTGACTATATCTCGCAATTCTGACTTCATATCACACAATTCTGACTTTATACACACAATTCTGACTTTATATCTGACTTTATACACACAATTCTGACTTTATATTTGACTTATACATACAATTCTGACTTTATACACACAATTCTGACTTTATATAACACAATTCTGACTTTATACACATAATTCTGACTTCATATCACACAATTCTGACTTAATACAATTTTACTTTATACACAATTCTGACTTTATACACATAATTCTGACTTCATATCACACAATTCTGACTTAATACAATTTTACTTTATACACAATTCTGACTTTATACACACAATACTGACTTTACACACACAATTCTGACTTTATATCACAATTCTGACTTTATACACACAATACTGACTTTACACACACAATTCTGACTTTATATCACACAATTCTGACTTTATACACAGAATTCTGACTTTACACACACAATTCTAACTTTATCACACAATTCTTTCTTTATACACACAATACTGACTTTATACACAATTCTGACTTTATATAACACAATACTGACTTTATATCACACAATTCTGACTATATCTCGCAATTCTGACTTTATATCACGCAATTCTGAATTTATACACACAATTCTGACTATATCTCGCAATTCTGACTTTATATCACGCAATTCTGACTATATATCACACAATTCTGACTTAATACAATTTGACTTTATACACAATTCTGACTTTATACATACAATTCTGACTTTATATCACACAATTCTGACTATATCTCGCAATTCTGACTTCATATCACACAATTCCAACTTTATATCACAATTCTGACTTTATACACACAATTCTGACTTTATACACACAAATCTGACTATATCGCGCAATTCTGACTTTATATCTCAAAATTCTGACATTATACACACAATTCTGGCTTTATATCACACAATTCTGACTTCATATCACACAATTCTGACTATATCTCGCAAGTCTGAATTTATATCACACAATTCTGACTTCATATCACACAATTCTGACTATATCTCGCAATTCTGACTATATCACACAATTCTAACTTTATATCACAATTCTGACTTTACATCACACAATTCTAACTTTATATCACAATTCTGACTTTACATCACACAATTCTGACTTTATACACAAAATTCTGACTATATCTCGCAATTCTGACTTTATATCACGCAATTCTGACTATATCACAATTCTGACTATATCACACAATTCTTACTTTATATCACACAATACTGACTTTATACACACAATTCTGACTTTATATCACGCAATACTGACTTTATATCACGCAATTCTGAGTTTATATCACACAATTCTGACTTTATATCACACAATACTGACTTTATATCACACAATTCTGACTATATCACGCAATACTGACTTTATATCACGCAATACTGACTTTATATCACACAATTATTACTTTATACACACAATACTGACTTTATATCACGCAATTCTGACTTTATACACACAATACTGACTTTATACACACAATTCTGACTTTATATCACGCAATTCTGACTTTATATAACACAATTCTGATTTTATACACACAATACTGACTTTATACACACAATTCTGACTTTATACACACAATACTGACTTTATATCACACAATATTGACTTTATACACACAATTCTGACTTTATATCATGCATTTCTGACTTTATACCACACAATACTGACTTTATACACACAATTCTGACTTTATATCACGCAATTCTGACTTTATATCACACAATTCTGACTTTATATCACGCAATTCTGACTTTATATGACACAATTCTGACTTTATATCACGCAATTCTGACTTTATATGACACAATTCTGACTTTATACACAATTCTGACTTTATATCTCGCAATTCTGACTTTATACACACAATTCTGACTTTATACACACAATTCTGACTTCATATCACACAATTCAGACTTTATATCTTGCAATTCTTACTTTATAACACATAATTCTGAGGAAAAACAGTCAGAATTGTGAGATAAAAAGTAGCAATTAACTTTTTAATTTTTTTATTCTGTGGCGGAAACAAGCTTCCATAGTTTTCAAAAGATACATTGACACATTGTGCCAAATCAGTGGCCAGGCCATCGGGATTTCACTTTTCCCGGCTGCTCCTGATGCCCAGTCCGAGACTGCCTTATATTTAGCACAGTTATTATATATTAATAATAAAAATGGCCACACCCCCGTGCTAATGGTACAGCCCACGGAGCAAATTACAAGACAAAAAAGGGGAAAAATTGAAAATCGCTTTAGAAACACTTTAGAAAAAAGTATCTATTGATTAAGTACATGAAAAAAAGGAAAAATTAACATCTGGTTTAAATTTTTCATTTTTGCATTTGCATTGTATGGTCTGAAAACTAAATTGTGAAGCGTTACACAGACCTCTTCTGACCAACGTAGTCAATCTCTGCATTTTTTTTTTCTCTTTTGGAAAGTCATAGAAATGCAATTGTGGATTTTTCTTTTTCTACTGAAGCAAACAGGAACACTTTATATAGGTACATTTGTTGTATTTTGTTCACCACTTTAGAAGTTTACTGACCTCTGATGACTTCTGCTTCTGAGAACCCCGGAAATGTCAAAAGGATCCATTACCTTTTATTTCATTGCTGTCACATGACTCTTCTTTACCTTTGTGGCTCAAACAGTGGCATGTAGATGGAGAAAGTCATGCACAGAAACAAACCAGTATCAGTGATAGTGATTTTTCAGACAAGTTCATTCTGCACTTTAACACACATTAATACAATTTGCCCATGTATTTATATGGAACATTCAGATTATGAAATAAAAATTTTGTTTACTGAATTTACCGTGTTCATATATTGATGTTCAGTGATCATTCTTAGCCTCGGTGACTCAAACAGCAGCATGGCGGGAAGAGTCATGCACAACAAAGAACAGAGAAGATCAATATTAGTGTTTTTTTCTGGAAATATTTTAGCCAAATTAATTTCAACACAAGTTAGTGGTTATTTTATGTATTTAGAGATTTACCTTTATGTGAAGACAGATGCTATGTTCGTCCGAGAACTGAAGACTTCAGCAACACTGTGTTCCAGTAGCCTATATGACATCATAACAGTAGTAGAATGTTTAGGTACAAATAAATGAACAAAACTGCAGCTCATGACCAACCAATGAGCTCTAATGTAATACAAAACACAAGCATGTAGTCCAGAACAAGCATCATTCATTAAAGAGACAGTAAGTTTGCTTATTCATAACAATAACAAAGTAGCTTGATGACTTGGTGAATGAGCGTGGAATCATGGGAGTTGTGTCTTAACTTCCACAGCCGAAGGAAAGCAATCCGAAGGGACTAACCCTGCCTTCACGTGCTTTTGGAATTATCGTAAATACTAGTTTCCTAGTTAAAAAATCGGACATGAACACCCTCTCAAGTCGAAATTTGAATGCGGTGAGCTCCAATCACGACTTAAGAAGTGGGAAGTAGGACATTTCTGATAGCACGAGAAGGCAGCATTATGTTCATGGATGAGCTAATGTATTAAAGTTTTATTAACATTACTGTGGTATGAAGCAGGGTGGGGCCGAGAGACTGTGGACATTTTACGTCATTATTTTTATTACGCTTATATAATCCCTTCAGAGGGCTTTACAAAGCCACACCTCCTTCAAAACACGTTAACGCGCAGGTCCCGCCAGCCAGAGCAGATTCAGCAAAGTGTCATGGCGTTAAATTACCTCATGTCTCAAAGCACATAACATTACAATAATGATGACTGTAAACAACTTACAGAGCTCTTACTTGTAACACTGCTGCAGATTAATTTCGGCGTTAGTGTTGCCAGAGAAACGCATAAATCCAATGCTGCGTCCCAATTCGCCTACTTATACTACGACCTAAAAGTATGTACTCTTTTTGTGAAAAAAAAAGTACATACTTTTGAGCGTGTAACAGAAGAGCATGCAAGCTTTGGGACATACTACTTCGTCATCTATAACGGACTCTGCCGCTTAGTTACGTGCACGTGCACGTGCACTGTTTAAACTGCCCTGTCAATCATCATCACAGTTAAAATCCTCCACATTCAATTTAATTTCCTACCGTATCGGAGAGAAATTTAGTAGCACGTTGATCTGCCATTTGTGGGTTTTTAATGCAGAGACTCTCCTCATGTGTTTGCAGTTTAAATATAATGATGCATTTAAAAGTTAATGTCTAAACGTATCAGTACAAAAGTTCACAATGCTGCTGCAGGTGAAATATAATGTGGATAGCATTGAATAAATATCTTTTAGTCAGGTTAAATACTGATAATTGATCACTCAAGCCCCCTAATCTAAACCTCTCTACTTAAACGTCGGACTCGCACATCCGTCATGTTTGTAGTTTTTTAACACTTTTTATCGCGTTTGTAGTTCTAATCGAATCCTCGTCCAACTCGCAGTGGGTTGTGGGCAAAATATCAGCCGTTAGAGTGCTCGTTGATCTGCACTTCGAATTCTAACCTAAAATAGTAGACCATCCGGGTATCTTTGGAATACTCTTTTCAACATACTACGATTTGGGACATACTAATTCTATTTTCGAATACTATTTAGAATGGATAGTATGGGAATTGGGACGCAGCAAGTCTGAGGACGTGGGTTTCAACCTATGGTTTCAACCAATATAACAAGAAGTGTTTATGAAAAAAATTGCCTACACTAACGTTACCTTTAGCTTCCGCTTCCTTCTTCCCTGAACTTACGTTTGATCACTTAAATTCACATTTATATCACTGACCTGCACCGTATGGATTCAGTATATATAGAGGAAATAATAACACCAATAGCAAAACAGTCAAAGGTTGGCTTCATTTGAGTTAAACAGCATCTGAGCATAATTCCTGATATTTAAATAAAACATTTCTTCAGCACGTGAACTTTATCTCCTCAGAGTGTTTTGATTATAAGCGCATGTCATCTGATCACTTTAACACACTGTTTTACACATTAGAGGGAAAAAAAACTGAAAATAAAAAGGTTTTATATTTATTTTCTTGCAGTTGAGCATAGGTAAAACAGTCAGCATAGGGGTTCTGTCATATTTCACGTCAACTTATTTTTTAAGCTTATCACATTATATTTAGACTGAAAGTTTGTATCCAGACGCAAGAGGGCAGTACTGCGCTCATCACTGAAAAATAAGACCTTTGAACTCCAAAACGTTTTTTTTTTGTTTTTTTTGTTAAATACTCATTTTAAATACTATTAATAGTTTAACAATAACAACACAAAATAAAGTTCAACAAAAAAAGTAGGCTACAAGCACAAAATAAAACTATAACCGCATACAGCAATCATCAGGGTCCAAGCACAAATGGCTCATGCGAACAATTCAGTGATAATTGCTGTGTATTTTATAAAATATAACGTCCTTAAGTGTCTCTTTAAGACATATTAAAAAATTAAAAAAAAAACGATACTGCCTCCTCATTTTAACTGAACAGCCATATATTCAGTGATGTCAGGCAACTGATAAATATGCATTTAATATCATATCATATATATATATAAGCATTTTGGAGATCACAGATTTTTTTGCAAAAAAAAAAAAAAAAAACTTTGTTACTGTACATGTGAAGCTATTGAACCATTTACACTTATGTCAAACTATAAGATCTATAAAAACTTGTATGAGAAAAGCCTATTTCTTATCCTGTGGATAGTGGGCCTATAGTGGACAAGTATTACAGCTTTCTTCTGTCATTCGCACTGATATACACCGATCAAGCATAACATTATTTATTACTAATATTGTGTTGGTCCCCCTTTTGCTTCCAAAACAGCCCTGACCCGTCGAGGCATGGATTCCACTAGACCCCTGAAGGTGTGCTGTGGTATCTGGCACCAAGATGTTAGCAGCAGATCCTTTAGGGTTAGTTCACCCAAAAATGACCTTTGTTCATCTTCGGAACACAAATTAAGATATTTTTGATGAAATCCGAGAGCTCTCTGATCCCTCCATAGACAGCAATTTAATTAACACTTTGAAGGCCCAGAAAGGTAGTAAAGACATCGTTAAAATAGTCTATGTGACTCCAGTGGTTCAACCTTAATTTTATGAAGCGATGAGGATACTTTTTGTGCGCAAAAACAAACAAAAATAACGACTTTATTCAACAATTTCATTCTAGCCTGTGTCAGTCTCCTACGCAGTTTCCGTTGTAAACAGTGCAGCGCTTTCGAGTTCGACGGTAGCCGATGCTGTTCATGTGAGCACCATGCATGTGATAATGACTCAGGAGCTGCACTGTATTTACAACGTAAACTGCGTAGGAGACACAGGCTACTACCTTTCTGGGCCTTGAAAGTGTTAATTAAATAGCTGTCTATGGAGAGGTCAGAGAGCTCTCGGATTTCATAAAAAATATCTTAATTTGTGTTACGAAGATGAACGAAGGTCTTACGGGTTTGAAACGACATGAGGGTGAGTAATTAATGACAGAATGACAGAATTAATGACATTTTTTGGTGAACTATCCCTTTAAGTCCTGTAAGTTGCGAGGTGGGGCCTCCATGGATCGGACTTGTTTGTTCATCACATCCCACAGATGCTCGATCGGATTGAGATCTGGGAAACTTGGAGGCCAAGCAACACCTCAAACTCATTGTTGTGCTCCTCAAACCATTCCTGGACCATTTTTGCTTTTGCTTTGATCGGACCACACAGGCCAGCCTTTGCTCCCCACATGCATCAGTGAGCCTTGGCCGCCCATGACCCTGTCGCCGGTTCACCACTGTTCCTTCCTTGGAGCACTTTTGATAGATACTGACCACTGCAGACCGGGAACACCCCACAAGAGCTGCAGTTTTGGAGATGCTCTGACCCAGTTGTCTAGCCATCACAATCTGGCCCTTGTCAAACTCGCTCAAATCCTTAAGCTTGCCCATTGCTTCTACACATCAACTTTGAGGACAAAATGTTCACTTGCTGCCTA
This sequence comes from Coreius guichenoti, assembly GCA_039654105.1. Taxonomy (NCBI): domain Eukaryota; kingdom Metazoa; phylum Chordata; class Actinopteri; order Cypriniformes; family Gobionidae; genus Coreius; species Coreius guichenoti. The sequence continues at coordinate 36,584,877 of CM077176.1, read as the reverse complement.
ATATATCCCACCCACTAATAGGTGCCGTGATCAAGAGATAATCAGTGTTATTCACTTGACCTGTCAGGTCATAATGTTATGCCTGATCGGTGTAAATGGCTGATCATACCATAACCCACCAGCATCAGAAGTTTCTTGAGATTGTCCACATTTTGCACACTCAAAATGCATACCAAAATTTGTCTAAACAAGATAAGCAGGATAGGATGGTTTTAAATAAGAAGGTTTAAAAAAAAAAGAAGAAAAAAAGGCCTAAATAAATAAATAAAAACTTGGTGGAAATGGATAAGCATGAATATATGATTTGAGGCACTGAAATTATTTATCATCATAAATGATTCCAGAGTTACTAGCAAAAATGTAAATGAATTTAATATACATGCTAAACAATCAGACATTCAGAGTATTAGCAGCTGAATAAATGCAGAATTCAACAGCAAGTTCTTGACACATTTCACTTTTAGCTATAGCGCCCCCTATGAATTCCATGCGTCCTCAGAATGACCTGTTGTCGGTGTATCGAGTTTCGTTAAGTTAAGATATTTGCGTTAAGCAGATCAGATAGTCAAAATAGGCGATGTCAGACCATTTAATTGGCTTATTGGCTTTGCAACGCTTTGATAAGATTCTGTTGATAAGTTTCTGTTGTGTTGATTAGGCGGAGAATTATGCAATATTTTGTGTAGCCTATATTTTGCCCCATGCAGGCCTAATTTTAAAGACCCAACAAAATTAAATAATATTCTGAAAGGAAATTGAGAAACGGGTCTGGTATCATGCCACTTTTGATATTTTCCTCATGGAATTAAAAGTGTTCGTGCACACTGGACACAGCACGGGCTATGAATGAGAGCGGGATGTGTGTGTGTGCTGGTCCTGTAATGAGCAGAGGCGCTATTCACAGCGCAGTCCCGTTACCTCATTGACATTCAGTCCAAGTGAGAGAGACAGACAGAGAGTAAGAAGACAGACATTGTCCGGGACAGAGACAGCGACGAGATCTACATACCGACAGCAAATGGACATTTTATAGGCGGAATGAAGATTAAAGTTTGATGTGAGCATGAACGAGTGCATGTGATCTGAAAAACAACGAGCACTGAATGTGTTCTGACCTGGATTCAGTGAGGAGTTTGGGAGAGACAGGGTGAGGGGTGAGGGGTGGAAGAGGGATTTACTGGGTCAAACAAACTAAACTACCCCCACCACTGAAGGGAAAGTCATAGAAGGAAAAGTGCAGCGTCCAAGAAGGAAAAACAGTAGACAAAGCGGCGAGGAAACGATGAACACTGAAAAGGTAGGAAAATTACTATGATAGCCTACACAACATCCGAATAGCCATTAACACCGGAGTTCTTTCATTTAATAACACAATTAAACGAAACGACTCTCAGTGCAACAAGTGGCATTTGAGCAAATATTAAAAATGCGACTATTTAGTCAACCAATGGACGTGATTGGCATTGTAAATGGCAAAATATAGTTGCATTGCTTCTTTTCTTCTTTTAACTTTGAATCATTCTTTCAGCCCTATGATTTGGGATTATGAATTGTTGCATTAAGAAGCAGCAAAACAGCTGCTTTACTGAAATGTCATGTTCATATCAGCTCATACATGTTTTCCAGCGCTTACATCCTTTCTCTGTGTGTTATATTAGCAGAATCTACAGGTGTCGTCAATGAGAGCAGTATATGAAAGATGTGAAAACATTAGATACAATTTTTATGTAGGGCTATATAGTATAAAAATGAATGCTATTTATTTATTCATGAGATTATGGAATGTGGCAGTGTAGTGCGGAAATATGCAGTGATAGAATTATATCTTCAGTGAAGACTAAAGTTTAATTAAAGGCACAATATGTAAGATTTTTGGATTAAAATATCCAAAAACTACTAGAACAATGTTATATATTTTGTTGGCTTGTGTACTTACATTATCCCAAATGTTTCCAAGAATATTTAAAAACAGAGAAATAAGCAATTTTAACCAGGACACGGACCATGTCCGTGCGTCGCCTATCAATGACATCTTACCCGCATTACCCTCGATTTCCGGTTTATTTTGTAGAAACCATGGAAACACCAAAGACGCTTTAATATATTATGTGTTTTATTCATGGACGTAGGAACCATTGTATGTGGGTGGGACAAGACCCACCCACTTTTTAAGACCAATGATATTGGACCCACTCACTTTTATCGTCTCTAATTCAGCACATGTCTGTTTACCTACCCCTAACTGAAAACTGAAAAACGCTTTATTTTCACTTTTCTAATATTTTCTTCATTTTTATTGAAAATAAATGCTTTTCCGATCTGAGTAGATCTGATCTGAAAAAGTAGTAGAGCGAGTTCGGCAAAAGGCGGATTCGAACCTCAGGTCAATTTGCGTCAAAACTTAATGCCATGCATCTTACCCCTACACTATTGCTGCTGTTAATTATTGTGTGTCTTCCATAATTTTGTCTGGCCCAACCAGACGTTTAGTAAACAAGGCGATATATTTGTACTTAATGTAAATGGCATCTACTCCAGTTAAATTTTTCTGGGAGAGGACCCACCCACATTTTTTTTGCTTCCGACGCCCATGGTTTTATTAGACAGGTGAGCAACTGCTTGGATACATTCATCGACAGAAAACTAATCATTGTTATATAGCTCACATTAGTCTTACTGTTTAAATCTCGTTTTCATGATTGTGTCTCATAGCAGCCGAGTAGCATTATAACATAACTTTCAACACACTCAAATAAAGTATCTAATATGATAAAACAGCGGTCGTCTGCGGCATAATAAAAGCTCTGCGAAAACAAAGTGTCATCAAGCTATGCCTTTGTTTTGAATAAGCGACCTCTAGTGGCGAAAAATTACATATTGTGGCTTTAAGTAGAAATAAAATCTATTTCTGTGTGGTGTTAGTCTTAAAGATTCATATTCCATAATCCATGTGTGTTAGTTTTGAGTTTATTTATATGCTAATGTTCTCCTAAACGCTGAGGAAAATGTAACTTGTAAATGTAAATGTAACTTTCTCTTTCTGGAAAATGGACAGAAATACGGATGACTCATGTTGCACTTAGGGCTGCTTACACATTTTTGTCCAATCAAACGCAAGAATGTCCCTACCGCTTACTTTTAACTGAATAGCAAATCATGGTTCATGGCTATAATGTAAACTAAAACTTGACAATTTACAAAAAGGGAAACTTATTGACTCTTTACAAAAAGGGACAAGCCCTTAACTCTTTAGCAGTTTGTCATTGGGGCAGTACCCTCACAGTGACATCTTTGTCCCTTATTTACACTAAAAGGTTCATAGTAGTGCCTTATAGGTACATATTACTACTCTGAGGTGCTTTTACACTCTTAAAAATAAAGGTTTTTTATTGGCATTGATGGTTCCATGAAGTACCATTGACATCCATGGAATTTTTCCATTGCACTTCCAAAGGTTCTTTATGGAAAATGTTCTTCTGTGAAAACCCACTTTTTTTAACTTCCTCCTCTTTTTTTCAGCGCACATAAAAACTACAATTGCCAAAGTGCGATTCATCTTGCTCTATTTGTTCACCACAGCACATGCTGATGACGTTTTATTCTTCTATACTAACTTGCCTGCGATTCAATAGGTGTCATCATTGTACAGTCTACATGCATGTTGTACCCAAGTTTATTAGATCCATGACGTACAGTGTGATTTGTAATGGTCTTATAGGATTATCTGTAGCAGGCATAAAGATACAGCATGGATGCTGGGAATTGTGGGAAACTATTAGTCAATCATCTGCTCTCATTAGCTTTGTTTCTATCCACCTATTTTTATTACAGATATTTTGCAGCAATTTCCCAGGAAGTGTCGATTTTGTTCTCTTGAACACATGGGATGGAAACGGTGCTTTATTTGCAAATATTTTAATGCGACAGGCAATTCCAATTTTGCGCAAAAGTTAAATTCGTAACTTTGGATGGAAACATAGCTAGTGTGAACCACAGAAAAACGATAAAGAGAAGACAGGAAATGGAAGTGTCATCTGATGAGAATATTATTTTTTTTGGGGGATCTCACTTGATCATTTAGGTCAAATTCTTCCTCCTAATCTTTCTCTAATAACACACATGAGAGCACTGACCTGGTGTAAACACTGGCCTTCAGAGCTGAAGCTTTATGTGATGGGTAATCCTGACTGGAATCTTTTATTCAGGATCTTTCCAGAAGGGAAACCGTGTAAGCGCAGTGTTTGTTCAGCGGCGTGACTCTTGCACTTGGACTTGGGAAGAACTGCTCTCCTCCAGGGCACTGTGGCATGTCAGACTCAATTTCATGAATTTAAGACATGCAATAACAGTGTATTAGGATGGCTTTGGCCAGACTCAGACTATGAAATCTCTTGAGGTTCACTAACAGGGTTGGTCCTTATTTTGAAATTCACAAAATAAAAAAATAAAAAATACTTACAAGGTAAAAGTTCCATGAAATGCCATGCTTCATGTGGTGCCATCTAACATAACTGGTTTTATTCAGGTAGAAATATTATGACTAAGTCAACTTGACTACATCAGGTTAGACTGCAAATCATTTTTTGGGGCATGTTATGTATATCAGAGATTAGATCTTCTAGCAGAAGGATGCAATTTAATAAATTTGATTAATAAAATTATATTTTAATGAAAATGTGTGCCATTAATGCTTTTAAACCCTCCTTTTTGAGCATAAAAGTGAAAATGCACTAACTTAAATGGATGTAATTCATGAATGATTTGGAATACCTCGGGTTGGTCTCATTTTAAAGAAGACACTCGGCAGATTATTGCAGAAATACACTTCAAAAAATGAAAGAGTAAAAAAGTTATAGAAGTTTAAGTTTACTGTAAAACAAATGTACTATACTAAACATTGTATATTTTATAGAAAATATATATTTTACAAAATAATGTTTACTCTAAAATTGCTATAAAATCGAATATATTTGTCTAATGAAGTTGTGTTCCAAATTTTAAGTTAATACCACAAAAATTGAAGTTTGCTTATGCGTAATACCATAAATAGCCACCGGATGATTTCATAATTTTTTTTATTAATAAATTAATCATTTTTCTTTTACAATATCACTTCTATCACAAAACAGTCGCAGAACCTTGAGTCTCAGACCTTTCAGATGATGTGTTTTATCAAGATTAGAATTTTTTTTTATTTTAAAATAGTATGAAACATGACACTGCCCACTAGGGGAAGGAGCCCACTAAAAGGATTTAAAGTACAGTTTCCATGGTAATGCAGTGTCCGATTTCAAATAAGTTTACGCAGGATGAATTTTGAGTTTTCAAGCTTTCGAATGATACATGAATGAAACATGTGATAGGAAAAAATGCAATAAAAAAAGAGCACCAATTGTCCCGCTAGTTGACAGTTAAAGGGTTAATATGTAGTAACGATTTAAAAAAGCGATGTATTAAAAGATGTATATAAAGGTCATCCTACTTTACCTGCATACATACAGTACACTCACATGAATCCATACTACAGCAAATCTCAACTGAACTCAACAAAATATAAATTATATTATCGCGCAGCTCTTTATATAAAGTTGAATATATAAGTATATCCAACTTTATCAGCAATATACCAAATCTCAACGGCTTGATTGCTTGTATCATCTTAAAATGTAAACTATAATACTGCACAGCTCTAATCTGTTAAATGCAACCATAAGGCATAAAGGTATTAAGATATAAACAATAACTTCATGATTTTATGTAATTCTGCTTTGAAACAATATGTATTGTGAAAAGAGCTATACATTCAATTGATTTGACTTGATAAAAGCAATACGGCCCTTTATGCTGCTGTACGTCTAATGCATTTTTGCTTAAACATGACAGTCAGATTCCTGCATAAAAATGAATTCCTGCCTTATTCCTCTGGAGAAATCACTTTCTGTTGATGCTTTGGTTTAAATATCTGGGGCTTTCATGGGTTGGGTCTTTTGGTGACATACTATAGCATGCAGTGATATTTTAGTTGATTATTTTCTTCCAAGATTGTGACACTGGTTTCCTGTTTTTGAACTACAATATCTCTATGTACATCCATGAAAAACGGTTTGTCAAGACAGGTGTGGAGGATCTTGAGATAAACTGGGCCAGTGACTGCGAGCCTGGACTAAACATACAATCACACAATGCCTGACCGCTCTAATGCTCTTGTGATTGAATAGAAGCAGATCCCTTCAGCAATGTCCCAACATCTAGACTAGAGGAATTTCAGCATTCCTCAGACAACCAGGGCTGTTATCACAACTTCATATTAATCACAGTGTTTTACAACATCTAAACATTCTAGTTACAATTGCTTAATTTTTTATTACTACTTGTTACCAGTTATTATTGATGAATAGTGTATACTATATGGTTGAAATCATTATGATGTTCTCTTTTGATGAGCTCGTACCATCCTGAATTCAAGGCAGATCTCTGCAAATACACTGCAAAAAATGCAAATAAAGTAAGGTCATTGGATGGCCCTGATTCATCTGACTTTCTTGTTCTCCTTCTCTCCATGTAGCTGGGTTTGCTGTGATTTCCGTTTAAAAGCAAGTTGAACTGAAGCTGGAGAGAGAAGCACAATGTCACGCTCAGATGAGGTCAACAAGATGACAGAAAATGTCTATAAGGTAAGTCTAAAGTCAATTGAAGACAATAAAAGGAGATCTTTTGAAAATATAGTTTCAAACACGTGCCAAGTTCATAGAAATGTAATCTTTTATTTGTTGTGTGTTTTATTTAGTAAAAAAACAAAACATGTATATAGCAACAAAAATAATTGATGTAAAATGTGGAAAAATGTAAAAACAGAAAAGAAATTTAGTCATGAGGGTGTACAGGGCTCCTCTTTATGATCTCATGTCCTGTTTTATGTTTTTCTCATCACATAACAACAAATTGTCTTGTTAAAAAAAAAAATAGTTTAAACCACCTACCCAGTTCACAGTGAACGTTCTCAGAACTTTAACTAATGTTTTCACAAGGTTCTCTCAAAATTATGCACAAACGTTCTTCCAGTAACATCAATAGAACCCTCATTCAGAATTATTGGGCCCTATTTTAACAATCTGAGCGCATGGTCTAAAGCGCACAGCGCAGGTGTTCGAATCCACTTTTGCTAGTTTAATGACGGAAAAAGGGTTGGCGCTCCAGGCGCATGGTCCAAAAGGGTTGTAGCTAGTCTCTTAATGAGTCATGGGTGTGTTTTGGGCATAACGTGCAATAAACCAATCAGAGTGTCATCTCCCATTCCCTTTAAAAGCCAGTTGCGTTTGCACTATGACATGTAGGCATTTTTATCTTTATGTACACAATAATAATCTTTTACATTGTAATCCTTTTATTTTTAATATTTAGCATGTTAGTGTGCTGCTGTGCGTCCCTGTGTGTGTAATAAGCAGAGTGTACGCGCGTTGTGCACCCGCCTATAGACGCACATTACTAACGCACCCTTTAAATAACACAAAAAATACTGCGCTATTGACTTTAGACCAGGTTTTAGTTGGTCAATGGCGCAGGCGTTTTCAGTTCCTCAAAATAGATGGGCGCGACTGCATTTGCTATTTAAACAACGTGGCACTGGACGTGAAAATGATAACTGCGTCAGGCTGAAACTAGCAAAAAACACTTGCGTCGTGCCTGCTGTCGCATTGCGCCGGGTGTATGATAGGGCCCTTTGTCTTTAATAACATTATCAGAACATTAGCACATAAATATGACATAAATGTCATATGGAACATCATCCATGGAACGTTTTTCTGAAACAATGTTTTTTAAACGTTACTACTTTTTTTAGATGGTTCAGGGAACATGCGAAAATTCCCATAATACTTGCAAAATGGTAAAAACATTCATAAAGCAAAAAAAAAAAACATTTAAAAACTGGATGTTTTGAATGTTCAGAGAATTTTCAGGAATAACGTTTTCATAACGTAACCAGAACGTTAGTAAAGCGTATTTTTGTTAACTGGAATCCTTGGTTCCATTTTTGGTAACTGGAATGGTTACAGTAAAGAGCTGTTTCTACTTGATCTTACCCTTAAATTTAGTTTTGTTGGTGTAACCTAATATACTTAGTTTGATTCAGTAATGTTAAATAACATATTTTATTTAAATAAAATCAATTAATTTAGATAACACATGAACACATGAAACATTGTTAGGCTACCATTTTTATCAGTGCAGCCCAAAAAAAAGGGGTATGAGGGGGTATTTGTCCATTTCTTGCATTCTTCTGTTTCAGTAATATAATTAATTACAGATCAAAATGTTTGTGTCCGAATTTCATGTATTTCTGATTCTATGTTCAGGGCATTCTGGACCAGTTTAACCCCAGTCTGAAGAATTTTGTCACCATGGGGAAACACTATGAAAAGGCTCTGACAGGTCAGACCTCATTACTTCAATAGTTCTTTTTTTCTGTAATGGGCAAAAGTCCACAGGAAATCAGTGTGGACTTTCATGTATGCCCTCAGCACTTCGCCTGCTAAACAACAATCATGTATTTTGTGGTACACAGTCCCACTCACTGACTCTCTGTCTCTCTGACTGGTCTACAGGCGTGACAGTAGCAGCTAAAGGATACTTTGACGCTCTGGTCAAACTAGGAGAACTGGCCAGTGACAGCCAGGGCTCAAAAGAACTGGGTAAGTAATTGCAAAAAATTTGCAATTAACTCTTTCCCCCATCAGCGTTTTGAAAAAAGTTGCCAGCCAGCACCAGCATTTTTGATCATTTTCACAAATGTTTCATGGCCCCCAGAATATTTTGTTGCATGAATATCTGAACATGCAATATATCAAAAGAAAGAACATAACCTCTGCTTTTAAACAAACAAAAAAAAAATGTTTTGCATGCATTCTTTTTTTATCAACACATGAATGTGGGTAAGTTTCATAAAAAAGCAACATTTTGAGCAAAAAGCTGAGAAAATCACGTTTTTGTCAAAGACAATCAGATCGGATTCAGAACGATGATCAAAACACAGATGGAGTAGATCGACTCCATCAACACCCCCAAACCTTCGTCCGTCCTGGGTCGACATTTCATTCAGTAACATTAGGCAGTTTTGATTTATATGCTGTTTAATGTTGATGATCATGTTATTTTACACATGCATCTGCTTACTTATGGGCTGCATCCGAAAACCTAGGTAGCTGACTTGTTGCCTCTTGTAAGGCAGCATTTGCACATGAAGGGACCTCACGAAACGGACAGACTTCTGAAGCATCGTAACAGTTTAATGATCTACAGCAATAGCACAAGCTTTAGTGGTAACTAAGTTAATATTTAATTACTACAGTAGTAATTTCTCGCTAGAAATGAGATCAGAAAATGTTGGTCAAAAACATACATTTACACACAAACTGACCAGCAAACGCAACTTTCGTACGCCATCTTTCTTTTTCTAGCTCAACTGTGAGGTGGCCTCATTTAAGAAAAGTAACCGTTGGATTGCAAAGTAAGAAAGAAATTACAGTATTTTGCACCTCACGAGGAATAACAGTCTGTTTCATTACGGTTACTTTTCTTAAATAAGACATCCTTGATGAAGTATGCAGCCTTCAAATGCGACCTCCGGAGGACGCAGCCTTCGAAATGTCACCGAATGGAACGCATAGGATTGTGGGATATCAAAGGCAGTGAAGGATACATCTGTGCTGCCTTCAAAAATCCATCAAATGAAGGTCTCTCAGGAGACAGGAAGTGAAGCTAACATAGATTCGGACGTGCCTTGATGCCTTCTTACCTTGAAATGTGTCATTTTCCAGTGCATTTTCCAGTTTTTCGGACGCAGCCATGATATCGCTTGTTTCTGCTTCTTCCTCTCCTGTGTTTTGATTAGGAGATTCTGTACTGTACATAACAGTGAAAACAAGGAAAGCAGTACATTTCTGTCAATGGCGGGGAAGCGTTGTCTCATAAATTATGGAAAATTACGTCAATGGTGGGGAAGGAGTTAAAATATTTTTACTTAATAATTTCAAGAGGTTATGCAGATGATTGTCAGCTCGCAGCATGTTTTGTGTGTGACTGGATGGGAAGATACAATGTTAGAATTTGAACTGTTATTTTATGTGTTTTTGAGAAAGATAAGTAGATTAACAGAGAGAGCTTTTAGTGGCTGTTACGAGGGATTTTTTGAGGTGGTGATGATCGGAGTCTGTAGTCCAGGGGTGTCAAACGCAGTTTTTTTTGCTCAGAAATTTGCTCCAACTCTTAATTGAACACACCTGAACCGGCTCAAGGGTTGTGTCCGAAATCGCCCCCTATACCCTCATTCACTATTCCCTACATTAATAAAGTCCACTTGAAGGAGTGAATGAAAACGAGTGAGTAAATTCGGACACTAAGTGTGCCGGAAGGGCTGCCGCTTTTGCATAGTTTGTGCTTGCTGTTTAATAATCATTTGAAACTGGCAGCTTTAGTAGTAATAAAAAGATTTATCTTGAACTCTGTTGTGGAAACTAGCATGTATAAACCTTAATTAAAGAATGTAATAATCAATTAAAAAGGAATGTATACCTGTATGATATTACGCTGTACCCACATTGGACCAGCGGTTTTAGAAAGTGGATGCACTCATTCATTCATTCGGCGTGACCGTCAAAGTGCATTATGGGTATTCTCTAGCCATTGAGCAAACATTGGTTGTACACTCGTTATCGCGGTGCATTGCGGGATTGATTGAGTGCACTCGATAATTATAGTTTTTGGACACCACTACAATTTACAAATGGCTGTCCCTTCAAATAGTGCCCTATTTAAGGGTAAAGGGGGTGATTTCGGACACAGTCTAGGTCTTAGGGATCACTATAACTTAAAGCCAGGTGTTTTGGAGCAGGTTGGAGTTAAAATCTGCTAGACTGTGTCCTTCAGGAGCGAGGTTTGTAGTCAGGAACAAGCTTCTATTAAGTTGTTTGTTTCAAGAGCAAATAGTGCTGAAATATATTAATTATGTTATAGGACTATTATGTTATATGACCTAAATCTAATTTTATAATAACTAAGTCTGTTCTTCTGTGAACTAGTTCATCAATAATTGCCTAAAAAATACATAGCGCGATTGTTTCTATATTACACCAGTCCCCATGATTTAGATCCAGTGTTATTTTAGTATCGTTGAGATACTTTTATAGTTTTTATTATTATTTTGAATTAGTTTTTATTATATGTTTTTTGTTTTGTTTTCATTTTAACAAATTAAAGTATTTAGTAGTTTTTTTCCCCTCTAAATATGTCTATATAGTTATTATTAATTTTTGTTTTAGTTGTTTTAGTACATCAAATTAAACTAAATTAAAGTGAGAAATGTTGTATAAATAATAGATTTTTATATTTTATTTTATTTCAAATAACATTTATTTTATTTTAAATAACATTTATTTTATTTCAAGTAACAAAATATTTTTTCTTTCTAGTTTTATTTAACTTTAGTAACCCTTTTTAGATCAGGGCTATTCAGATCTGTTTCTGGAGGGACATGTCCGGCAGAGCAAAGTTAGTGGTGAGAACTGATTGTGAATATGTAAGTAAATATAACTACATTGTTTTAAGTTCATGGTACATCAGGTTTTACAGGAAACTAAAGCGTAAAAACAAATGACTGCAGCAGAAGAAAATGAAGAGGCAAGCCTGTACAATAAAATGGAGATGAAGAAACGAAGAGAAAACGAGAGAGGGGCAAAAGAGAGAGAGGCCTTTGTTGAAAGATTAACAACACCACATGATCTCATTGTACTGCTGAAAACAGCGGGGGTGGATGAGAGGGAGGGAGAAAGGCAGTGAAGGAGAGATGCCAAGCTTCACACACACAGTTGCTCAGTAGGGGATAAAGAAGGCCAACATCCACAGCTCAGCCCACTGGAACCAACAACAAAACATGCCACAAATGTTCACCTCCAATGAAACTCAAGAATGGACGGCAGACAATTAAACGAGTATCACATCCTCTAAAGGAAGAAATTGTTCTCTTCAATTCTGTTTTGACAAATGTTTTCTTGAAAAAAATGGTTTCAAAAGGGGCGATGCTATAGAAGAACCATCTTTGGTTCCACAAAGAACCTTTCAGTGATCAGTTCTTAAAAGAACATTTTAATAATCTAAAGAACCTTTTGTGGAATGTTGATGTTGAAGGTTCTTCATGGAACCATTGATGCCAATAAAGAACTTCATTTTTTATGATTCTACAGTTTATGCAAATTCAAGAACATATGCAGATGTTTTGACTGGTCGAGTCCAAGCTGGTCCAGTATACCTGGAGAAAACTGTCTGTTAGCTTTCCCAGAGATACACGACCGGCCCCATCTTTACTCAGTTCTGAAAAGAAAAAGAAAAACATGCTGTTTACGAGCCCTCTGCTAAATCAGACACTGGTGAACACATCTGCTATATGATAAAATCTCTGTAAAAAATGTACATGACTGCATCATTGTTTCAAAGCAGCTTCACAGTAATTAACAAATAATTATGAAAGAATACAATTTCAGCTGTAAAGCAGCCCTAAAAAGACAGTAGTATCAGAATTCAGTTTAGTTCAATGTTCATTCAATTTAGTTCATTGACAGTGCTGCAAAGTTATGAAGTGAACTCAATTCAACTATAAAGCCGCTCTACACAAGATAATAGTGTCATTATTCAGCTCAAGTCAGTTCAGTGTTCATTCAGTTTAGTTTGATAATAGAGCAAAGTTGATCAAATTACGAAATAAGCTTAATTCAGCTATAAGCATCTCTACAGAAGGCAATAGTGTCGTCATTCAGTGCAATTTAGTTAAAGGTTTGTTCTCATCACATAGTATGAAGTTGTTACATTACATTAAAGGTAATTACATTTACTCACCCTTAATTTGTTTTCTAACCTGTATGAATTTCTTTCTTCTGCTGAACACAAAAGAAGATATTTTGAAGAATGTTGGTAACCAAACAGTTGATGGTTTCCATTGACTTTAATAGTAGGAAAAGAAAAAAAACTATGGAAGAAATAGTGGGGACCAGAAACTGTTTGGTTATACCCTCATTCTTCAAAATATCTTCTTCTAAGTTCCACAAAACAAAGAAACTTTGAACAACTTGAAGCTGAGTAAATGATGACAGAATTTATTTTTGGGTGAACTATCCCTTTAAGGATCTAGCCTTAAAAATGACACTAATGTGACCTTAATGAAGTCAGGTTGATGTGAGTGAGATGAATATTAGATGTCATTATCAGGTTGCGTATGATAGTATGTTTGATAATACATTTCTTGATATGGATCTCGTTCTTTGAGTTTTTCTGATTGTGCGCAAAGTTTTTGACACATCTTCTCTTCCTACTGATTCAGGTGACACGTTATTCCAGATGGCAGAGGTTCATCGGCAGATCCAGGTCCAACTAGAGGATGTGGTAAGTAGAAGAAAAACGTGGTGGTCTGCTGGAAAAAAGTTCAGTTTTTCTTGCACATTCTTCCTTACCAAACCAAAGTGACATGTAATTTAATATGCAGTATGACAAGTAATGATTCCTTTAGCAGGTAGTGCTAAAGGTTACGGAAACTACAGTTACCATGGTAAATACACAATACTAACATGAACTGTTAATAAAACATATGGTCACTGATCCTGATAAATAAAATGAACATTTGCATGCAAATCCCTTCCAGCTAACACACAATGTACTAGTTACATAATTTATTGGTACCTTTTGGTCATTTCATGATTTAGGGGCAGTTTACATGACACCGTTTTCAACAAAAAAGTAAAAATTTGTATGGGTTTTTTGCCGTTCATTTACACGACAACAACGTTTTGGGGGCCTGAAAACACAAACATTTGAAAATGGGTTTCAATGTTTTTAAAAACGATTCCGTTATCATCTCCGTGTAAACTACAAAACATGTGTTTTACATGTTCAGTCTACAGGCGCATAGTGTTTCTTTACAAAGTGACATTGCCAACTACTGGCCTGACAGCAGATTACAACGTTTTCGCGGATCACTGTGAACGCGGATCATTTTGACAACGTTGTTGTCTGTACGTGAAAAACACAAAGGAAAAAGTTTTCTGTTTTTAGTACATCGTTGTCGTGTAAATGTACCCTAAGTTATTGACAACGTAACTACGACGTTGCATGCTCGTAATTTTAGATGCGCAAAAGACAAGAGCGCAATGGTCAAACACGTGCATTAAAGGGTTAGTTCACCCAAAAATGAAAATTAGCCCATGATTTACTCACCCTCAAGTCATCCTAGGTGTATATGACTTTCTTCTTTCAGACGAATGCAATCAGAGTTATATTAAAATATGTTTCTGTTTTGAAGTCCATAAAAGTGCATCTATCCATCATAAAAGTGCTCCACACGGCTCCGGGGGGTTAATAAAGGCCTTCTGAAGCGAAGGGATGCATCTGTGTAAGAAAAATATCCATATTTAAAATGTTAAAAAGTAAAATAATTAGCTTCCGGCAGATGGCCTACGCAAGTCGATTTACGGCAAAAGAATAACCCCTGACGCGATGTATGATGCAGGATGTAGGAGTATCGCAAGTTTTGACGCCTCTTGCGGTTCAAACAAATAGGGCTGGGCAACAAACTCAAGCCCCTCTTCTCTTATATCGAAATCCTCCGGCATTTCTCTTTAAAGATTCTTGTTTTTGACTTCTAATTCATGACTGGTGTTTTTTTTTGCTCAATCCTCTGCACTTCCGCATTTGTCAATACGTCATACGTCAGGTCAGGGTTTACTCTTTACACCTAGGATGACTTGAGGGTACGTAAATTATGGGCTAATTTTCATTTTTGGGTGAACTATCCCTTTAAGCGAGTGTTTACATAGAAAAATGTAGTGATTGTACTTTCGCCCACCCAGCGATGCCAGTTATGTAGTGATTGGTACTCACGTCACCACTGATGTGGTGATTTTTGGATCACACATCACTTAAGGTGTGGTTATGAGTACATAAGATGACCACTTCCCCCTCTCTTAGTTTGGGCGCCAGTCAAGGACTTTTATCTTGGCAGTATGAAAACAGTCCCAACAGGAGGCTGTTCAATCATTTAGCCTCTTCTGTATTATCAGCACAAGTAAGATACAGGTGTAATAAAATGTATTTTATTAACAAAAAGATAAACAAGAATAACTTACACAACTACTAAATGAATGCAATGAATGATAAAGGAATAAGACGCATAAAATACTTAAAAAAGTGATTAAGTTGAGTGTGGCTATGAAAGAGTCATGTTATCTTATGGAAAGATAAACTGTTGCTTCTCTGAAACTAATAAGGTGAAGAACCTTATGCATCAAAGTAATAAATGAAAGATTATTACATTATTAACTATCATCAGTTACATTATCTCTAATGTAAATAACAAAATCATATACTGATAATATACAACAATGCCAACGTCTCTGGAAAGAGGTTTGGTTAAAGGGTTAGTTCATAATTTACTTACACTCAAGCCATCCTAGGTGTATATGATTTTCTTCTTTCATCCAAACACAATCCAAGTTATATTAAAAAATATCCTGGCTCTTTCTAAGCTTTATAATGGGAGTGAATGGTAACTTGGATTTTGAAGCCCATAAAAGCACATCCATCCATCATAAAAGTAATCCATACGGCTCCAGGGGGTTAATAAAAGCGGGTTCCGAAGCGAAGAGATGCAGTTTTGTAAGAAAAATATGCATATTTATAACTTTATATTTAAGCTTCTGGTAACAGCCGTAAGCGAGTCTAGTTCCGGCTGAAGAGTGACCTCTGACCTGACGCATGATGTAGGATGGAGGAGTAGCGCTAGTTTAGATGAGAGTAGACGCCTCTCGTGGTTCAAACAAATAGGGCTGGGCAACAAACTCAAGCTCCTCCCACATTTCTCTTTCAAAATTCTTCTAATTCGTGAGCGGTGTTTTGTTTTGCTCTATCCTCTGCGCTTCCACGTCCGTCAATACGTCATGCGTCAGGTCAGGGGTTACTCATTGGCCGGAACTCAACTTATTATAATTATAATTATAGTTTATATATTTATAAATACAGTATGGTTGTTTTTCTTACAAAAACGCATCTCTTCGCTTCAGAAGGCCTTTATTAACCCCCTGGAGCCGTATGGATTACTTTTATGATGAATGGATGCGCTTTTTTGGGCTTCAAAATCCAAGTTACCATTCACTCACATTATAAAGCTCGGAAGAGCCTGTATATTTTTTAATATAACTCAGATTTAATATTACTCCGATTTTTGGGTGAATATAAGTGTAAATATAAATATATTTATAAATATAAATATAAGTGATATTTATGTTTACGTGGTTGAGTAAACAGTCCGTTGGCGGTGACGTCTTCTAATGGACGTCTTCTACCCTTCTTGGGTGACAGTGCAGTGGGGAAAGGAGCCGGAATCCGTTTCAACAGCCTTGAACACAAAGCTCTGTGGGATGCTGATCTCCTGGAGCACCGAAGGGTCCTAAAATCTAGAACACACAGATGAGGCCCTGAAGTAGGTGCAGAAGGTCCTTAACAATCTGGAACATGCAGACAAAGGAACCTTGAAGTGATCTGGGCCGGAGACTTGGTCAATCCGCTTTTGTCTCTCTGACATGACGACTTGGAACGTGCTGCATCTGTGATTGTCTCGCTGGACAAGGACTCTGAACATAGTGTTTGTTGTTGTTTGTGGTCGTATCAGTTACTGCCTCACAAGCTGTAGACTCAGATCATGGAACCTGTTTCTGTCTCACGGTTGCAGGCTGAGACCCAGAACGTCTGTTATGTCTCACCCAACTGGAGACTCAGAATTTTGTTGATCTGTTTCTGTCTATCCCCTTACAGGACAGACTCAGAACAGTATATCTGTTATGTCTCACCCAATGGGAGACTCAGAACTAGGAGTGTCTGTTGTAAGGATATCTTTATCCCTTTCAGATGAGGAGGAGATTGCATTTTGGCGCTTCTCCATTCCAGTGCTGTGATTGGCTGCTGGCATCAGACCCTTCTTTCCCCTGTGGAACTCATCTGCATAAAGCACACAGAAGTCTTTAAAGTGTCTTTAAAGTTTTACCGATGCATTTCTCACTTTCCAAACCACCACCAGAATACCTTTGGCAATATTCTAAACAAATAGAGTCCAAACAAGATGGGAAAAGACTGAACTGTCATTCATTTATTCATTTGTACATTAACAGCTAAATTTGTGTAAGATGTTGCATTACAAATAGCTGTCACAGAGAATACTTATTTCTCTGAATAAGTATGAAATGGATGTGTGTAGTTTACATCAGTTTTAAGGTTTCCAAACATAGTTATGAATGGATTTGGATGGATCATTGTGGCCTCCTTTTGTTTCAGCCACTGCTCTTGCATCCAAAAAGTCCTAAAGAATTTTTATGGCGGTTGGCTTAAACCTTAGGGATTAGGGCAGAAACCGCCTGTTGGCCAATGAGAACTCTTGTCCTTCCCGTGCTTGAGGTTTCTGTCAGTCCTAGCATCCTTATCTTATCGTGTTGGACATTTGTTTGTGCTAGTCCACCAAGATCCAATCAAAATGTTGCAAACCTTTCTCCACTGTTGAAGTAAAAGAGGGGCCCGGCCATAAACTGGACCCTGGAATGTGCTGTTCACCACAGAAACAATGGAAAATTAGAGCAGTGGAACGGAAAAGCACGTTCTGTCTGACAGAAGAGCAAAGTCTTTGCAGAAGGGTCAACATCTTTCACGCATGTCTTTCAAAATAAAAGTCTCGTTTCACTGATTACACACTCCGCGGCCCACTTAAAACTGTCTCTGCGACCTACCAGTTGAAAAACACTGCCATAAAGAACCTTTCAGTGAACAGTTCTTAAAAGAACCACGTTTTTCTTTATGTGAAGAACATTTTAATAATCTGAAGCACCTTTTTCCACTATAAAGAACCTCTGTGCAATGGAAAGATTCCATTGATGTTAAAGATTCTTCACGGAACCGTCGTGCCAATAAAGAACCTTTAGTTTTAAGAGTGTGAGACAAAACATCAGAGAGCGAAAAGGAATGATAGCCATACAAAACAAATTGAGAAATAAGAGGAAATGTTAATGTGCCAATAGGAACACAGGGCTTAAACCTGCTGTAGATGTCTGCATTTTAGTTTAGTGCAATGTTTAGAGGCTCAATCATTAATCTCCCTCAAGACCAGTGTGCTTCCATAATCACTGTATTTGACTGAATGCTGCATTTTCTGTCTGTCTGCAGCTGAAGCTGTTTCATTCAGAGCTGCTGTCTCAACTGGAACAGAAACTGGAGTTAGACATCAAATATCTCACCGTGAGTGTAAATTACTGTTTAACTAAACAACATACTAAAATTTCACACTTAATATTATGTGTCTTTCCCCCGGTTTCACAGACAAGGCTTAAGCTAGTCCCAGACTAAAATGCATGTTTGATCTTATTTAACTGAAAGCAACTTGCACTTATATATCTTAAAAAGTGCCATTGTTTTGTCTCAAGATTCACGTCAGTAATGTTTTTTTTCTCAGGCACATTTATAAAAGCTACTTAAATATCCTAATTGAACTAAGGCCTAATCCTGGCTTAATCTAAGCCCTGTCTGTGAAACCAAGCCTTTAACTAGTACTGTATGTACTTACATAAAAAATGTTAGGCACACTTACTGTGTTCATGTTGTAATGCAAACGCTTTTGCTGCTATTGAGGAGGGATGTGGGTAAGGTTAGGGACAGGTTTGGTGGTATGGGTAGGTTTAAGGGTTGGTTAATTAAGGGGTAAGGGAAGCGTCAACAGATATAATTACAGACATTAATTACAGCTGTAATTACATGCAGGTATTTTTAAATATAAGTACA
This sequence comes from Coreius guichenoti, assembly GCA_039654105.1. NCBI lineage: Eukaryota > Metazoa > Chordata > Actinopteri > Cypriniformes > Gobionidae > Coreius > Coreius guichenoti. Next base: position 36,566,022 of record CM077176.1, on the reverse strand, counting down.
AATGTAAAAATGATTCATTTAAATGTTAGTACATAGCAGTTAAAAGGGGCTTTCGCACTGGAGGAACCTTTTCATAGTTCCTAGAACTATTGGCGTAAGGAACGATTTTAGTTCTAGGAACTCCTTTTGGGGGAACTAATTTAGCTCCTGCTTCAGAGTAGGGTCTAACCCAGCACTATAGGGACTACCAGTGACGTAAGTGTATGCTGATTGGCCGAACACACATGAAACACCAGCAACCATTTTTAAAAAGCCGTCTACACATACACAGGTTATAGTCTATATATTTACTCCACAAACTCTACAAACATGGAAAACAGTGATAGATGGACCTCTCAACCTTTACGCTAAAGAGAAAATCCAACGCAACTTTGAGGGGACCAAGCGAAACATGATTATTTCTGCTCAGCTAGCTACATTGGGCATCAACCACACGGCAAACGCTAATACTTTTTCATATACTGTCTACTTTCTTTGTATAACAGTTCTATCTAACAACATATTAGACAGGACTGTTAAACAGATCGTAAACTAATGAAGATGGAGAATGTGAGAGCTGTGTGCTCAGGCTCTGGCGTTCTCATCGCCATCAAAATAAAGGTCCGCTATGCCGTCAAAATAAAAGTCACTTCAAAAAGTGCGGCTTACATCACTTCAGAGTTCCTACTGGCGGTGCGAATGCAATCAGGAATATGGCGCTAGGGTAACCTTTAGTTCTCGGGGAACCACCCTGGTTGTTAGTTCCTAGAACTACCCGGTGCGAAAGCTCTTAAAGACACTTAATATAAAGTGGGACCAGTTTGTCTTGTAAACTCTTCGAGTAGATTCAGTAACTCATTAAAAAAGAATTATATGGAAATTAACTCCTCCTCCTGAACTGTCACTATTGTGCCCTGAAACCAGAAACATGATAAATATCGCCTTTGGCTTTTGGCTTGCTCAGTTGGGGACACCTAAATTTCAATTATATTACTGATCCGCCCGCATTGACACTATATGATAATTGAAATGAGCTGGATGACATCACCGTTTTCACCAGAGCGGCTGTACAGCCGAATCAAATTCCGTTGCATTATTTTCCTGTTACCACTGTGAAGCTGCTTTGAAACAATTGCCATTGTAAAAAGCGCTATATAAATAAAGGTGATTTGATTTGATTTGATGATATACCGTATGAAAACTTTTCCCAGGCAACGCTGAAGAAGTACCAGAGTGAGAGGAAGTCAAAGGTGGAGTCTATTGAGCGCTGCCAATCACAGCTCAAGAAGCTGCGGAGGAAAAGTCAAGCTAGTCGCCATCCCAACAAGTATGGAGACAGAGAGATGCAGGTACCTTGCTTATAATTCACTGCTTTTACATATATGACACGACATATGAAAATCTTAACACTTTGATCAGTATGCATTGAGCACAAGCTAAAAATATTTGAACTGAAACTAACTCGTATGTTTATTAGCTGGACTGTGTTTGTTGGTGTAATGGTTGTAGCAAGGGTGAGTTAATAAGTCAGTGACATGAGGATGTCCAATGAATGATGATGATGATGAAAGGAGAATTTTTTTAACCCTATAGGCATCATATATGATTTGCACATTTCTAAGGCCTCTAAATTATAAACATGATCAAAACTTTACTGAAAAACCTATTGCACACAATCTACTACATGCCTTCTGTCGTCTGATTGATAGTTTATACTTTTTTAGCAAGTAAAAGGCCTTAATAATTGTAAGGCGCGAGCACACTTAGGGCGCGAGCACTCTGGCGCCAGGCGTCACAGGGAGTTGCAGACTGTAGAATCTTATGAAGGTGTGCGGGGTGGCCCACCCGGCTGCCTCGCAAATCTCCTGAAGCGAGACTCCAGAAAGGAGGGCCACTGAGGAGGCCATGCCCCTGGTGGAATGAGCCCTCACGGCTATAGGTGAAGGCAAATTGTGCACCTGATAAGCCGTGGCTATTGCCTGGACAATCCAGTTACTGATTGTCTGTCTTGATGCAGGCAGCCCCTTCTTGGGTGAGCCAAAGCACACCAACAACTGGTCTGACTTCCTCCACTGTGAAGACTTCTTCAAATAAACTTTAAGGGCTCTGACCGGGCAGAGCAGGTGAAGTCAGCCCCTCTTCCGCCGTCCCGTGAGGTGGAGGGCCTGAAGAACCACTGACCGTGCCATATTAGATGGGACCTTGGACACGTAGCCCGGTCTTGGATGTAAGATGGCCTTCACTCCGCCAGGGGCAAACTCCAGGCAAGTCGGCATAAGCGCCAAGGCCTGGAGATCCCCCACTCTCCTCAGAGAGGTAACTGCAAGGAGAAAGGCCACCTTCAGGGTCAGGTTCTTTGCCTCGGCCGACTCCAGCAGCTCGAAGGGGGCCTCAGCCGGCCCTTCAAGTACCACTGCCAGGTCCCAGGTTGGGACTCTGGAACGAGTCGCAGGCCTCATCCTGCGGGATCCATACAGGAATGTGGTCCTCTGGGAGGGCGTCAACACACTCTTCTTTGTGTTGAGTCTCAACCCCAAGCACCTGATATGTGCCAAAACGACATCTCGATGCCGAACTGCCATCTCGCACGAGGGGAAACAGCTAGGCCGAAGGGAAGAACCCGATATTGGAATGCTTCGCCCCCGAAAGCAAACCTCAGGAACTTTCTGTGATATGGAAGGATGGAATATGGAAGTATGCGTCCTTCAGATCTATCATGACAAACCAGTCTTTGGGCTGGATCTGACTCGCGATGGCTGAAATCATGACAGTTTTGAACCTGAATCTCCTCAGAGAACGATTCAAGTGCCTCAGATCTATTATTGGACGCAACCCCCCCATCCTTCCTGGAACTATGAAGTACCGGCTGTAGAACCCGGACTCCCTGTCTGGCGGAGGAACACGTTCTATGGCCTCCTATCAACCGGGAGTGAACTTCTTGTTCCATAACCCGCACCTGCTCTGGGACCGCCACAGTCCAGACCACCCCATTAAAATTCGGGGAAGGGTAACAGGACCGCAGTCTGTATCCCCTTTTTACAGTCGCAGGGCCCACGCAGATATATTCGGAGGCATAACCATGCGCCGAGATAATCTGCTAAGGGAACCAGCCTCTTGAGGCTGGCCTCAGGTATCAACCGAGCCTTGTTCCCGACCCCCTGAAGCGGCTGATCGGCAGGGAGCAGTCGAGGACGATTTTCTGTATGTGCGGACGCGTTCGCTGCCCAGCCGCAGGTCTCTCTAGAGGCGGATGGAGCACCGTGCGTTCGCTGGAAGTCGATGTGGCCCGAGCGTCATAGACGGCGGGATCGCAGCATCGACTTCGAAGAGCTCCATTCCCGGGAGAGGGGGCTGGCCAGCAGGGGCCTCATCTAAGGGAGCAACTCGACAGGGCCGCAACGATTTCGGGCGGACACTGCGAGATTACTGGAAACCGATGTGTCCCGCAAAGCCCGAGGCAGCGGGAACAACATTGATCTCCTGAGGGCTCCGTGGAGGAGCAACCTCACAATGCACAAAAACAGCCCCCTCAGGAAACTGCTCATGCATGTCCTGCTCCCATCTTAGATGAATACAGACCAGTGAACACGCTTTAGATGATAGGCTGATAATATCTAACTTCTCAAAGTCAGATAATATTTCATTTTAATTCCTCAGAATTAAATGTAGCCATAACCACCAGACGATACTGTTTATTTATACGGACTCATCATCTACACGCTGCCTCAGCAAACGCAAGATTGATCCATTCACAATCTTTTTGGCTTTCCTCCCTCGAGAAGAAAGTCCACAGGCGCGAGGCTGAAACACCCGAGAAGCGTACTGCTGTACGCGTCGAGATATTTCTAGATGAACACAGCCAGCACCCTCAGGAGCTAACTGCTTGCCTCGCACCCAAACAGTATCACATGCACACCGGTCACGTGTGATCACTCTTATTGCAGACCCGTAATCTGCGCGCTGCCTCGGCAACACGAGATCGAGCCTTGCATAACTTTTTTTTTTTTGTTTTTTTTGAAGTGGCGAGCTCTCATTACTACTTCACTCCCTCAATGCTGAGCACGTCTAATTCCTCAGAATCAGACGGTTCAAGCATCTGGTTTTCCACCCCGGGGGAAAAAGCACGGGAAGGGAAACCATCGGACTATCAGACTCATCTGAGCCCTATGATCTATGCCGCCGCGCTGCCTCAACAGGCGCGGGACCAGAACCAAAGAGCTTGCGAGCCTTGAGTTATGAATGAAGCGGCTTTTGTGTCTGGGGCATTAACGTCACCCACCTCGATACTGAGCATGTCTAATTCCTCAGAATCAGACAGCTCGCGCATCGGGTTCTCCACCCTGGGGGAAGAAGCCACAGTGCGGGCTTCCACGCGGGGAGAAAGAACATCTGAACTGTCAGCCAAGGACTGAGAAAGTGCCTCCGCAGTCTCGAGGCCCGCTGACAAGTCCATCTGCGAGCCCAATGATCCAGCCGCCAAAAGTCCCTGGATGGTCTACTATTGGTCTAATTCAGGCTGATATTGCCCACAACCCACTGCACTTTTGAGAAGGATTTGGTTCAGAACTACAAACACAAATAAAAAGAACTACAACCATGGTTGATGTGCATAAGACCAACAATAAAGTAGAGAAGCCCTGAAAGGGGTTTGAGTTATTAGTAATCAATATCTAACCTGACAAAAAAAATATTTCATGTTATCTGTGTTATAATCCATCTGCAACAACATTGTAAACTTCAATAAAGAGACAGCACAATAGCAAAACAGATACATTTGGCCACTATTAAATGCATCATGTAAATAACATTAGCAGAATTCTCCGCATGAAAGACCCACAACTATCCTATCAACGTGCTACTTGTTTTCTCCCCAATACGGTAGGAAGAATTGTTTTAGTAGTATAAATTGAATTAAATTAAATGTAGAGTGTGTTTGTGAGGATGCTAACTGTGACAGGATGATTGACAGGCCGGTTTACGGTGACAGAATGCACACAACTATGCAACAGAGCGTAATTATGATGTGGTAGGTTGTCCCCATAGACTGTAAAAAAGATGGACTTTACTATCTTCCATTGAAGAAAAGTGAAGCCGCCAATGTCCGAATATGCCGCTGACATCTTGCGCTGATTTGGGACCCGAGTCTGCGCAGTAGTGACCTCAGGACCTGAGTCTGCACAGTAGAGAGCAGGAAGTAGAGCCGCGATATCAAAGCCCCGCCCACTCTCCCACACTATCTGTTAGTACAGTTTACTGCAGAACAACTCATTATGTCGGTGTGCAGTAAACAGTTATGGAAATGTAGAAACTAAAGCTAAAGCTCCAATCTCCTCCCGAAAATCCCGAAAAAAGTCTGTTAGTGCCTCAGTGAATACTTCGCTCAGAGAAGCTGTCAATCTCAGCTGTCAATCATGACGTCACACCCCCGTTTTTATAGCATCAAATAACTAACTCAAACCAAACTTATTTTAAAAAAATGAACACTTGAACTTACATTAGCGTGATTAAAAACTACCTAAAATGACAGAAACCATCTTTGGAAAAAAATTATTTGAAGTGTAATTTGATTGTTTAGTATGTCTCGCGTCCCATTAGTATACATGGCGGGTGCGGGGTTTATGAGCTACACTGGGACCAACCACCTGGGGGCGATCGATTTGGCATGCAAAATGTTTTTTTTTTTTTTTTTAAATAGTAATAATATTTTGTAATGTTGATCTCACTTGGTCACAATCCTCGTCAAGCGAAGCTCACTTCAGAGTGATTGGCACTGCAGTAAATGAACAGTAAGTCACTTTGGATTAAAGCGCCTGCTAAAGAACTGAGTAATTGTGTTGCTTGCCAGTTCTTTGACTTGCTGTGTTCATTACTGAAGGCTTAGTGTAGAATGTCATGTACTGCCAGTCATTTGTAGTTTGTATGACTCATAATGACCAATTGAGCTCAATGAGGGCCATTTGTGTGAGCCAGTGTCCTACATATTAAAGCTGATTTGTGAGTGGAAGACTTTTTATCAGTGTGTGAACAAGTGTTTGTTTATTTGAGCATGTATATCCTTCAGCACGTGTTTTTTCAGGAGTGAGTCTATCTTTGTTTGTGTAGGCCTAAGCTATGCTATCAGAAGCATTACTCTGTAAGCATGTTTTTAAGTCAGAAAGAAGAACAAGTCATTTAGTTTAAGATTAAGCAGATATCCGGAACAGCTGATTTTGGGGCCAGAAAAAAAGGAACACTAGGACAGAGAAAAAACAAAGGAACGAGAGAGGGGAAATGATGAAGTAAAACAGGACCACATTTTGAGGAAAGGAAAATGCGGGAGAGAATGACAGAGATATTATGAAAATGAAAATGTCACTTAAAGGAACATTTGGAACAACATGATAGTGACAAAATTTTCATTTTTGGGTGAACTGGTCCTTTAAGACAGGTTTTCCCAAATGGGTTGTCATGAGTTAATGAAAAGCTAATAATTAATTATATTGAATTTAGCATTAAATAAAATAAAAGGGACTGTGCAATTATCAAATCAAAGGCTGTGGTTTAATTAATCTGCACTGCATGTTTAAAAGCGCAGCGCAGCACTGTGTTACGTGAGCAGCTCGTGATCCAGTGTTTTCAGTGTCTGACAGTGTCTCAGTTCACAGTAAATGCAGCAAACTCAATCTCTGCATGTGCTGCAAGTTTAATGTGCATTTGGGAACACAACATAGTGTACACTCTAAAAAAATGGTGCTAAATAGCACTAAAAGTGGTTCATAGGCTCGTAATCATAGGGGAAGTGCAGCACCTTTGTCAAATGGTGCTATGTAGAACCACAGAACCACCCCATTCTCCTCCTTATATTTTAGATCTGTTACTCCACTCTCATATGTTTGCTATGAATGGGAATTTACTACAATGGCAAAAGCTGTTTTGAATAATTTTTATGCTTTTCTGTGGTCAAAAAGTCTTGTGTGGGGGCCCTGGAATATTTCCTTATAGGGCGGCCTTGGGGGCAAAATGTTGAGAACCACGTTATCTTTAGGAAATACTCTGTATTTTAATGTAGTTTTTAATCCTTTCCCCAGCTAAACTAAAAGAGAGTTACAGAACCTTTAAAGAACTATACAGAGGCTTAACGGGTTCTTTGTATGGCAGTGGTGCTATATAGCACCTTAACCACCCCAAAGAACCACTGATGAACCAATTTGTTTGTGTGTGTACACTATGCTCACTCTATTTACACATTTGCATAATTTTCAGTGTTTTTTTGGACAGTTCATAGCATTACAGTAGTATTCCACTAAAAATTAAAAGCTTAAAGGGGTCATGAACTGAGAAATCAAATTTTCCTTGAACTTTTGACATATAAGAGGTCACCATACTATACGAATATCCTGTAAGTTTCAGAACTGAAAACTTCCTTGTTAGTCCAATAAAAGCTTTTATTGACACCAGGCCCAGCAAACGACAGGTTTTTCAAAGTGGGGATCTATGACGTCAAAGGGAGGCAAGCACCGCCTCTGCAGAAGAAGATCAACGCCTACTTCATCACTGCCTGTTTAGCCCCGCCCACCGATTCACGCATGACATGGAATAGAATAGGTAGCCTAAAAGTAACATAGGCCTACGTGGTGTTAAACCAGATAGAGCTACCAAGCAATAAACATGCCGTTCAGGATTACAAAATATTGTGCAGTGCCTGGGCTCGACAGTAATGCAACATGTAAGTAACTGTGTTAATTCTAATGCCTGATCTGAAATGTAATTATTCATGTACAGTCAGATGTTCTTTGTCTGTGTGTCAGTAAATCAAACCAGTGACTAAACGTCAACTTGCGTTGTTTCTCTTAGTAGGATGAAAATAATCTGTTATTTAACGGTGATTAAATTCTATAAAGAAAGCGATCAAAGTAAGCTCCCTTTGCAATCGTTGGAGCAGCGCGCGCTGGAGCTGTCAATCAAATGGCGAGAGTTTATCAGTGGCGCGTTTATCAGTGACTCCCGTTTTATTCAACGAATCTCTTAACTATATCACGTTTGCAATGTTAGTGAAGATGAAACCATTCGTTAGTGTACAGAAACTGAGTTGCAATGACGAGATCGCTGCTTTCATGCGCTCAGCATATCTGTGATCGGCTACAATGTTCATCTTTGCAACCTTTCATGCCACGATCTGAATATAATGCCATAGATCTAAATATAATGCCATAGATCTAAATGTAATGCAACACTTTTCACGATTAGTTAACCATGAGAGCTGTAATAGTAAAAACGCGCTAAAAGAGAGAGTAATACTTAATGGAAAGACGTTAGCCAATCACAGCAGTGGGCGTTTACACTGAAGTTTCACAGTAGACACGCCCCTTAAAACAGAGCGTTCAAACCAGAGGGCTAAAATCAGGGTAGGAAAAGTGCCTTTTATTTATAAATTATGACCATTTTTGATGTAAAAAGCATGCTAACATTATAAGTGCACCCCAGGAAACATCATAAAACAATAAAACAACGCAGTTCATAACCCCTTTAAGGTTTTGAAATGTTAAAAGCTCAAGGGTTTGAATGTTTGAAAGTGAAAAATTTTAGACATAAATATTAGTATTATAACTTGTAGTGTAAAATAAAATGTATTATAATCATTCAGTTATTCATTTTTTTATTTTACAGTACAATAATTTACAGCAGTAATATATCTTTGTCTTCATTTTTATAATTAGTTAAATAATAATAATAATAATAATAATCACCAACATCATAACTACATTATTATATGACTAGGTTCCTAAATCACTGTGAATTTAATGTGAAGAGAACTGTGAACATGCAAATGTATTGTTAAATTATTGAAATATTCACTTCAAATCTCAGGAAACCTTCAAGTATATATTTTATGTCTAAAAAAGTTTGTGAACACCTGCTTTAAGGAGTCTGAACTTTAGTTGTTTACTTTAGATGCCAGTCTTGGCATACATTTGTCATATTGTATTTAAAGGTGAATTAATGTAAGTCTCTCTTTGTAACAGTATGTGGAGCTGATGAGTCGCCGGCAGGGAGAGTTGGACTCTTTAGTTGCCGTTGGTTACCGCTCCGCTCTGACAGAAGAAAGGCGGCGCTATTGTTTTCTGGTGGACCGTCAATGTTCAGTCACCAAGATCCTCGTCAACTACCACTGCAAGGTAACACTACGGATATGAGCTAACAATGAATCTTTAAACAACTAACTCATGCTGTAGAGGACTAGCAAACATAACAGGCTCACTGGAAAAAACGTTTTTTTTTTTTGTTTTGTTTTTGCAAAACTCCAAAAACAATCCAAAAATCTATAATTCACTGCAGTTTCCAGTTTTGTTCAGTTTCGAGCTAAAATGAACACTAGAGTCAGTAAAGCACCAACAACTTTTATGTTTTTTCACACAAATAATGATTATGAGGCAGTTTATCTTATTTTTGTGCAGTTCCTTGCACAATACTATGTTATGACCTCAAAACTCTTTTACTATAATGCATTTGTAAACTAATGCATTTTTGATGTTTGCATAACCATAACCCATGTTTGGCTTTTCAGTCATAGTAAACTTGCTCGGAAGCTCACCTGGTACAGCACTGCACTGATGCAGAGCGCTCAGAGTCCCATGAAACATGATAAAAGAGTTCAAAGACTTGTAAGAAGCAAACTAAAATGTCATAATTGCTTTAGCAAATGTGTTTTTATCACACTTTTATCTTAACTTTAAAACAAGAGCACCTCTGTAGTTAGCTAATGAAAATTAGCATTTGACATTATAAAAAACTAATTTTGTTTGATACAGTGGGGAGAACAAGTATTTGATACACTGCCGATTTTGCAGGTTTGCCCACTTACAAAGCATGTAGAAGTCTGTAATTCTGTGAGAGACGGAATCTAAAACAAAAATCCAGAAAATCATATTGTATGATTTTTAAGTAATTAATTTGCATTTTATTGCATGACATAAGTATTGGATACATCAGAAAAGCAGAACTTAATATTTGGTACAGAAACCTTTGTTTGCAATTACAGTGTTCATACGTTTCCTGTAGTTCTTGACCAGGTTTGCACACACTGCAGCAGGGATTTTGGCCCACTCCTCCATACAGACCTTCTCCAGATCCTTCAGGTTTCGGGGCTGTCGCTGGGCAATACGGACTTTCAGCTCCCTCCAAAGATTTTCTATTGGGTTCAGGTCTGGAGACTAGCTAGGCCACTCCAGGACCTTGAGATGCTTCTTACGGAGCCACTCCTTAGTTGCCCTGGCTGTGTGTTTCTGGTCGTTGTCATGCTGGAAGACCCAGCCACGACCCATCTTCAATGCTCTTACTGAGGGAAGGAGGTTGTTGGCCAAGATCTCGCGATACATGGCCCCATCCATCCTCCCCTCAATACGGTGCAGTCGTCCTGTCCCCTTTGCAGAAAAGCATCCCCAAAGAATGATGTTTCCACCTCCATGCTTCACGGTTGGGATGGTGTTCTTGGGGTTGTACTCATCCTTCTTCTTCCTCCAAACACGGCGAGTGGAGTTTAGACCAAAAAGCTCTATTTTTGTCTCATCAGACCACATGACCTTCTCCCATTCCTCCTCTGGATCATCCAGATGGTCACTGGCAAACTTCAGATGGGCCTGGACATGCGCTGGCTTGAGCAGGGGACCTTGCGTGCGCTGCAGGATTTTAATCCATGACGGCATAGTGTGTTACTAATGGTTTTCTTTGAGACTGTGGTCCCAGCTCTCTTCAGGTCATTGACCAGGTCCTGCCGTGTAGTTCTGGGCTGATCCCTCACCTTCCTCATGATCATTGATGCCCCACGAGGTGAGATCTTGCATGGTGCCCCAGACCGAGGGAGATTGACCGTCATCTTGAACTTCTTCCATTTTCTAATAATTGCGGCAACAGTTGTTGCCTTCTCACCAAGCTGCTTGCCTATAGTCCCGTAGCCCATCCCAGCCTTGTGCAGGTCTACAATTTTATCCCTGATGTCCTTACACAGCTCTCTGGTCTTGGCCATTGTGGAGAGGTTGGAGTCTGTTTGATTGAGTGTGTGGACAGGTGTCTTTTATACAGGTAACGAGTTCAAACAGGTGCAGTTAATACAGGTAATGAGTGGAGAACAGGAGGGCTTCTTAAAGAAAAACTAACAGGTCTGTGAGAGCCGGAATTCTCACTGGTCGGTAGGTGATCAAATACTTATGTCATGCAATAAAATGCTAATTATTTATTTAAAAATCATACAATGTGATTTTCTGGATTTTTGTTTTAGATTCCGTCTCTCACAGTTGAAGAGTACCTATGATAAAAATTACAGACCTCTACATGCTTTGTAAGTAGGAAAACCTGCAAAATCGGCAGTGTATCAAATACTTGTTCTCCCCACTGTAGGTGAGAGAGCTGTTGTCTCAGAAGCTGTCATCATGGCAACAGTCATGTGCCCAGCCAACCAAACTACCAGAACGAGCCCTGAACCTGTTGCGTCACACTGCCCCCCAGAGCTCTGGAGGAGCTGGACTAGCAGAGGTCCTGCGGAACGCTAAACTGGGAATCTCTCAACCTGGAGAACAGGTGAGGGACAAATACTCACATTTTCACATTACAGAGTCTTAATTGTCATGAAAATGTAATAATGCTTAAAAAATGTAAATGGTAATGGTCTTAAAACAGGATTAAGTTTCTTTATGTAAAATATAATTTCCTACTTTTTAATTTTTAGATGAAATAATATGGACATTTCTTGACAATTTTTCTGATATTCTCCCTATTATTATATACACAAAAACTGATCTGAAATCTAAAATGTATACATTTCTGTATTTAGTATCGTCATATTTTGATGATTTATCCTGTATTTTAAGAGCTAGTTTTTCAGGCTGAGATTAGGCATAAAATCATAGGGCAAGATGACATCCCACCTTAATTTTTTCTCTTGATCATACATGATACAAAATCTCAGCCGAAGTTGAGAACCCATGTGCAGTTTAGTAGTGATGTTACATATGACACTAAAGCTTCAAAGCGTTCACAGCACAATTTCTCATGAACCTCTGTGCTGGAGCTCGTATTGTTTTCAGAAAAACACTTGATCAACGAAAAACGAAGCCTCGCTTTCTTTCCAGTCATGTGAATGCTTCACTTTGCGTATTGGAATGTTTGAACCCAGACCATTTATTAACATTGTTTATATATAAGCCTATAGCCTATATTACATTATCATATATTCTGCCATATAAACAGTATAAAAACCATGAAATAATTAGAGCACCATTTACTTGCATCAAACAACTCTGTTGGTATTATTATAATTAGAATTATTAACGTTTTTGTTGTTGTTACATTTAATTTATTGCCACATTTTAATATGTGAATTATATTATCAGAAAACTAAACACATTTAGTGTTGTCTGGCTTTTATTTGCGCTTAATGTATAAAAAAATGAAGCTGCGTTCTTGGCTTTGATGGCACTTTTTCGACACTCTTGATGCTTCAAATCTTTTCCTGAAACCATCAGGGAAAAGCTTCAAAGATTTAAGAGGCTTCTTTTCTCCATCCCTACAGTTTAGTAATCAAATACAAATAAAAAACAAACAAAGACTTGACTTAAACTTGACTTGAGCAGACTTTACATAGACCTGACAACACAGAAACAAAAGCTAGACAAGAGACAATGGCAATATGAGGGCTATATATGCACAAGAACTAATGACATAACAAGACACACCTGAATGCAATGAACACAATGAACCAATCAAAACATGACACATAAAACAAAGGAACCACATGACAAGATCACATGAGGGGCAAGGGAATCATATCACATGACAGGAAACATAACTATGACAGATTACAAAATAAAAGACATGGAATGAATGTGAAACCAAACCAAAAACGGTCCAGCTGGAGGGATGGAGGGCCAGGCCTTAGGGCCTGGATCGTGGCCTGGATCATGAAGCGAAGACATACCTGGATCGTGGAGCACAGAGAGTTTGTGGTTGGCCTCCGTGACCATGGCGGCCCAATTTCTGTTATGACCGCTAGGGGTCAGCCATAACAGGAAAAAGGAAGAGAGTCTCACTACCAGAGAGATGTCGAATAACAAGTGTTTATTTAAAAAAATACAGTTTAACTTCCCTAACTCCCTTAACCATAAACAAAGTGGAAAAAGAGATACAAATAAATTGGCGTCTAACCCCCTACATCCCTTAATTAGGCAAAAATGAATTGACAAAAATATTTATAAATGTATTTACAAAGTCTCTTGGCGAACACAAATCAGAATCGGCATCCAAGCCGTTGTCAAACAGGCAATAGTCAGAAAAACCGGAGTATCAGAAGTAGGGTCACAATAAACAAACACACTCACAGTTTCACTAAACACTAACAATCTCTCTCTGGCACGACACTCTTTCTCAGTCAAATGATGACGACACAGACACAGGCGAAGAAAACAATCAATCAGTATGAAAATGAAGCACAATGGCATAAAGCACAAAGTCAACGTGGCACGAGGGCAGAGGATGAGTGTTTGGGGCGGTCCTTATATCAGGGTCAGGTGCTTGGCAGGACCAATCACAGTCTTCAACAGGTTAACAGAGGTAACACCCAGAGAGTTCGTGCCAAGCAGATGGCTCAGAGGGAGCTGTGGCGGAAGGCGCTGCCTCGGGAGGAGCTGTAGCGGATGCCGCCACCTCTGGGGAAGTGTATGCGGCCCACACACAAAGAATAGCGTTTGCCACTACAGGAAGCACTGTGGACAGTGGGATGACCTCCGGGACAACCAGACTTGGAAACGCTGAGACCTCCTCACTTGGGACCACCGGACTAGGGACCACAACAGCCAGGGCAATCTTGAGCGGCCATGATGTGATGGGGCTCTGGCAAGGCGGCCAGGATGTGACGAGGCTCTGGTGTGGCGGCCTGGACTTGACGAGGCTCTGGCATGGCAGTCAGGACGCGGCGAGTCTCTCGCGTGGCAGTCAGGATGCGGCGAGGCTCTCGCGTGGCAGTCAGGATGTGACGAGACTCTGGTGTGGTGGCCTGGACTTGACGAGGCTCAGGTGTGGCAGTCAGGATGTAATGAGACTCTGGCGTGGCGGTCAGGATTTGACAAGGCTCTGTTGTGGCAGTCAGGATGTGACGAGACTCTGGTGTGGCGGCCTGGACTCAGCAAGGCTCTGGCGTGGTGGCCATGACTTTATGAGACTCTGGCATGCAGCCTGGACTTGACGAGGCTCTGGCGTGGCAACCAGAATGTGACGAGGTTCTGGCATGGCAGTCAGGATGTGATGAGCTAGGATGTCACAAGGCTCTGTCGGGGCGGTCAGGATGTCACAAGGTTTTGACGTGGGTGCAAGGATGTGGCGAGGATGCGGCAAGGATGTGACGAGGCTCTGCCATGGTGGCTAGGATGTCACAAGGCTCTGGCATGGCGGTCAGGATGTCACAAGGCTTTGGCGTGGCGGTCAGGATGTCACAAGGCTCTGGCGTGGCAGTCATAATGTCACTATGCTCTGCCGTGGGTGCAAGGACGTGGCGAAGCTCTGGTGTGGTGGTTTGGACTTGACAAGGCTCTGGCGTGGTGGCCATGACGTGACGAGACTTTGGCGTGTGGCCTGGACTTGGCGAGAATCTGCCGTGGGTGCAAGAATGTGACGACGTTCTGGTGTGATGGTGGGTATGTCACAAGGCTCTGGCGTGGCGGGTAGAACCTGACAAGGCTCTGGTGTGCAGGCCTGGACTTGGCGAGGCTCTGGCGTCGCGGTCAAGATGTCACAAGGCTCTGGCGCGGCGATCAGGACATGACAAGGTTCTGGTGTGGCGGCTCAGACTTGACGAGGCTTTGGTGTGGTGGCCTGGACTTGACGAGGCTCTGGCGTGGTGGCCATGACGTGACGAAACTCTGGCGTGGCGGTCAGGATGTGAAAAGGCTCTGGCGTGGCGATCAGGACATGACAAGGTTCTGGTGTGGCGGCTCAGACTTGACGAGGCTTTGGTGTGGTGGCCTGGACTTGACGAGGCTCTGGTGTGGTGGCCATGACGTGACGAAACTCTGGCGTGGCGGTCAGGATGTGAAAAGGCTCTGGCGTGGCGGCTAGGATGCTAGCGCTTCTCTGCATTATTCATGACAAAGAGCTCATTCAATCCAATCACTGCATTGTATTATGCATGAGATTGTATTACAGCAGAGAATTCAAACAGCATGCGGAGTGCGCATGAGAGCCGTTTCAGTTTAACTCGCAACGCGGATCATATAGATCATATATGGACCGGAGCAAGCACGTTTCAAGTTTTTATGGACACATTTCATATACTCTCGTGCTTTAAACATGAATCAGCACATATGCACATATTTAATCACGTCTTCTTCAAATGAAATATGTGCAAATAAGGACACTTATACAGCCTTACATCTAATCATGAACGCAATGACAAGAAGGTGGTTCATGACACTTTAAATCTTTCCAAAACAACCTTTAATTGAAAAAATCCTATGTAGTATTTTGTAGGACACTTCTCTTAATTTTGTTATTTAAACTAAAGTTGTTTAGCATTTTCCATGCTTTGTTACAATTGATATTACCAAAAAAATCTTGAAAGAAAAGAGACAGAAGAGCATTTCTTGTGACCTTATTGCTACATTGGTGATTTAAAACATCAACATTATCAATATAAATATTCCCACAAAACTCATCAATCCACTGAATTCCCCTGTAATTAATCAAGATATAGTAGTACTAATGATGCTTCATGTCCCTCTCCTCTCTCAGAGGCTGTCTGTACAGGAAGTCCCACCCCTGTTGAACGGTGACAGCAGCAGCCGTTCTCAGCAGCAGCAGCAGCGGTCGTCCCAGTCTGACATTCTCTCCCAGTCTCTCAGTGGCCTTTCACCCAGCAACACGTCTCAGCAGAATGGAAACGCCCACTCCAGTTCTTCAGCTAGCCCCACCCACTCCCAGCCAGCTGTAAGCATGGCCGGGTTACAGTCTTCTCTCTCTACATCCTCCCACAGTTCCTTGCAGGGCCTGACTCCACCCCTAACGGCTCCCCACAGCCCTCCGCTCCCCCACAGCGCCCCTCTGTCCCGCGCACTCACACCTGTCCTATCCACAGCCACTGCTCTTAATGTGCTGAAGGGTCCAGAGCTCTACGCCACATCCACACTGCCACTGCCGAGGAGACAGATGAGTGACGTTCGGATGGGATTCTTGGGTGCGTCTGATTTTGTTTTTGTCATTTTTGAGTCATTTATGTGTGGGTCATATTTCAGCCCAAAATTAAAAGATAAAAATAAAAAGTTATGTTTTACTTTAGGAAATTAAATCTGTTTGAGGAGCATTAAACTATTTTCTTGACACCTAACCCTCCCAATTACTATAACATGAACAGTAATATAAATAATCAAGATATTTTTAATTATTTAAATATGATTACAGCAAAAAGTAACAATGTATATTTCTTTGATTGCTTTCTATATATAATTTAATCACAGTTTAACAGAAAATAACTTTTCATCCTACTAAGAGAAACAATGTGAAGTTTACTGTTTAGTCACTGGTTTGATTTACTGACACAGACAATGAGCATCTGACTGTACATGAATCATTACATATCAGAAATCACTGGTCAAAGATCAGGCATTAGAATTAACACGGTTACTTACATGTTGTTGTGACAACACTGTCGAGTCCATTTCGTAAAAGTCTGTTTGCAAAGCCTGCGCCGAATAAATACCGCATACAAATAAATAATGCTCAACTGAGACGTTCACATTGTTAAAAATAAAAAATAACCACATTCCTAGCATTAGGATCCTTTGGAAGGTAATGTTATTTTTAGTCCTGTTTCGCTCCTCTCTCCTCGTCATCTCACTAACACGCCAGTGGGCGGGGCCAAAGTTGCAATGATTAAGTAGGCAGTCTTTCACCTATCTTTAGGCACATTCCATAATGAGTCTTTCGCTGGGATTGGTTACAATAAAAGCTATTTTTGGACTAACAAGGAAGTTTTCAGTTCTGAAACGTATAGCTTATTTTATAACTTACGGATATTCTTATAGTATGATGACCTCTTATATGTCAAAAGCTTAAGGAAAATTTGATTTCTCAGTTCATGACCCCTTTAAAATGTCACAATCCAAAAAGAACATGTACTGGTGTTAAAAAAAAAAAAAAGTACGCTTGATTTTCTTTATGTAAAACATTATTTTAGTTTTAGGTACAATAATATGGATATTTTTTGACAGTATTATTATAGTCAGAAATGTTTCAAATGTCTACATTTTTGTTTACAGCATCATAATAATGTCTTACTGTTCTTAATTTTGATTTGTTTCATTTAAGCAGTTTATCTTTAAAAAGCACCCTAGCAACCATCCAGAACACCCTAGAAACTGTCCAGCAGCCAACTAACAACCATCCAGAACACCCAGTAACACCCTAGCACTCACATAGCAATCATTCAGAACACCCTAGCAACCCTGTAGCTACACCCCAGCAACCTGCCAGAACACCCTCGTAACTGCATAGCAACACCCTGGCTACCACCCAGAATTTCCAGCAATCTCTATCTGTCTGATAGACTTAAAAACTTCAAAGCTTTTAATACTACTTTAAAAACTGCTTTCTCAAGCCACAATTGTATTAAACGTCCTCTTCCTATGCTTGTGACTCTTTTAGGCTCCACTCTTCCCCGTGTGCTGCCTCTCTGTGGCCCGTCCCGTGTGGAGGCTTTGTTCCCTCACTTCACAGACTCCTCAGAGGGAGAAAAGGGAGGCGACAGAGGAGGAGCTTCATGTCTGCTGTCCTTCCTGCCCGGAGACACTCTTTCCCTGCTGATCAGTGAACCCAGAGACGGCTGGCACTACGGCCAGAACGAGCGAACTGGACGGTATCTGATCATCAGTCATTGGTTAATAAAACAAGGGCAATAAAACATTAGCTATGCATCATATGTGTGCGTATTTATGGTGCAGGAGTAAATAATTATTTATGTTTGTCTCTCTATCAGCAATATGGCCTGTTCTTAGAACATGGCTTGCATTATAATGGCTTGCTTTATAATGACTTGGCATAAACCAAGAATAACTTGAGTGCATTTCATTTCAATTAGTGTGAAGTAAACATACTTTTCCTTAATCAGCAATAATGTTCAGTCTATCCATGCCATTTTAGTACGAACAGGTCTTTAACTCTTTCCCTGCAAGCGTTTTTTTTTTAAAGTTGCTAGCCACCGGCAGCATTTTTGATCATTTTCACAAAAGTTTCCCAGAATATTTTGTTGTATGAATATCTAAACAAAAAAAAAAGTTTTATTCTAGCTTAATATATTCTTTTTTTATCAACACTTGAATGTGGGTAAGTTTCATTAAAAAAGCAACATTTTGAGCAAAAAGCTGAGAAAATCATGTTTTTGTCAAAGACTACATCAGGACCGGATTCAGAACGATGATCAAAACACAGATGGAGTAGATCAAGTCCATCAACACCCCCAAAGCTTCACGGTCCTATAGCTCGTCCTGGGTCAACATTTCATTCAGTAACATTAGGCAGTTTTGATTTATATGCTGATGTTGGTGATCACGTTATATATCAAACATATGATATTGCTTGTTTCTGCTTCTTTTTCCTGTGTTTTAATCCGGAGATTCTCTTTCAGAAGATGTATAATAGCGTTCCCTACTGTATAACAGTGAAAACACGGAAAGCCGGAAATTTATATCAATGGCGGGGAAGCGTACGTCAATGGCGGGGAAAGAGTTAAAAACAAGCTTATGAGAGCTACTGTATAGGTTTATGACTAAACGTGTCCAGCTCAGAAGTGTCAAGATATTCAGATGCTCATGTTATGTACGCTGATTATCTAAACTCTCCTTCATAGAAAAGGCTGGTTTCCCTTCTCCTACACACAGCCTCATCCCAACACTCCTGGACAAGATGTCAGGTCTGTAGGGAAAACAAAACCCCATACATGTTAAAATAATCAGCCAATTGAAATAAAATTTTGTTTATGCATTCCCTCTTTTTCTCTTTGTCTCTCATCATCCAGTCCTCCTCCCCTGTCTAAGGTGAACAGCACAAGCATGGGGCAGTTGGACAGGCTTCCTCCCGCTGGTCAGCTGCAGCAGGGCACTCCTGATTCAGAGGACGAGAGGAGCGTCATATCTCAGCGTATCAGCACCTTCAGACCACGACCCTACAGCATGATGAACCCCGAAACCAGCAGGATGAGCCCACGACTGCGCCTGAGGGACAGGGTCAGAAAACATACCATCATCATGACTGTCTCTTCAGACTGTATTACTACATAAGGCAAGACACTGCATGCGAATAGGGTAAAAAAATAACTAATAGTTATCATCATACTTTAACACAGTACATTAAAGGGTTAGTTCACCCAAAAATGAAAATCATCCCATAATTTACTCACCCTCAAGCCTTCCTAGATGCATATGACTTTCTTCTTTCAGCCAAACACAATCTGAGTCATATTAACAAAATATCCTGGCTCTTCCAAGCTTTATAATGGGAGTGAATGATACTGTGATAGAAATATTTTATGTAACGGCCTCAAAAGTGGTCAAAAGGGTATTTTCAACATGAAACTACAGAAAAATGCAGACTAAGGATGTTCAGGTCAAAGACCATGTAGACTTACAAAAAGTGCTTAATACAGTAGAACTAACAGTCATATTATTAGCTTAGATCATCACAAACCAATCACCAGAACAAATCACAGTGAAGGAAACTTGAGTGACATTGATTTTCACTCAACTGTAAGATTTAAATGTACATGTATCTTTCTGTTCAGGAGTCTCTCTTGGTTGTTGTGGCCAGAGAGAGCTCCCGGCCGTGAATAAAACTTTATTCCTGCAAAGAGCAACTTGGGAGTCATGTCTGGTATATGCTGCGCAGCTGCAAAATAGAAGTACTAAAGAGCCTACGCTCAGAGGACCACAGCAGGGACAGTGATAGTGTATAGATGCTAAAGACCTGATGCGTGTGGTTTGAGGTAGTGATAGTAGCTTCTTGACAGGACAGCGTCACCATACTTCAGGGAAGTATTGGACTGTATTGTAAGTATTCAGGAAGGGAAATTACCTCGAGATACTGTAGTATATTATTTTATTATATTAACAGCTGGAAGTTGTTTGAATTGTCCGTGGTGAAGAAGTCAGATTAGTAGGTATTGAGAATTTCACATTTTTTCTTCCATACAGCTCCAGGGTGTTAATAAAGGCCTTCTAAAGCAAAGCGATGTGTTTTTGTGAGCACCTAGGCATGCAGACTCTTCTACAAACATTTGTGAAAGAATGAGTCGCTCTCAGGAGCTCAATGAATTCAAGCGTGGTACCGGGATAGGTTGCCACCTGTGCAATAAGTCCATTCATGAAATTTCCTCACTACTAAATATTCCACGGTCAACTGTTAGTGGTATTATAACAAAGTAGAAGCAATTGGGAACAACAGCAACTCAGCCACGAAGTGGTAGGCCACGTAAAATCACAGAGCGGGGTCAGCGCATGCTGAGACGCACAGTGCGCAGAAGTCGCGAACTTTCTGCAGAGTCAATAGCTACAGACTTCCAAACTTCATGTGGCCTTCAGATTAGCTCAACCTAAACCTTGTGGAAAGCCTTCCCAGAAGAGTTGAAGCTGTTATAGCTGCAAAGGGTGGGCCAACTCCATATTAAACCCTACGGATTTAGAATGAGATGTCATTGAAGTTCATGTGCATGTAAAGGCAGGCGTCCCAAAACCTTTGGCAATATAGTGTAGGATGGCTTGAGGGTGAGTAAATTATGAGATAATTTTAAATTTTGGGTGAACTAACCCTTTGACACTTTTTTCATATTACACGCTTTCTGAAATGTTATTCTTATATATGCAAATGAGGCATTACCTAATTAAATATGCACTAAATATGCATAATCTCAGAAAAGCTGAGCAAATGTTGATTCTGTCGCATTCTTTTTTTGCCAGCAGACTCTCCTCTGTTCAGCGTTTGTTTAAAACGGGTGATTCCCCGAAGAAATTGAGATTTAGCTGCTCCACGTCAATATTTCTTGCTCGTTGTGACAACTAACCTCTGCCACTCCCACACCAGACACGCGTCAAAGTAGCCGGAGTAACTTTTCTCTATTTACTAACATGTCGAGACACGCACGGCCGAGTGACATACACCAATCAGGCACAATATTATGACCACCTTCCTAATATTGTGCCAAAACAGCCCTGACCCGTCGAGGCATGGACTCCACTAGACCCCTGAAGGTGTGCTGTGGTATCTGGCACCAAGATCTTAGCAGCAGATCTTTTAAGTCCTGTAAGTTGTGAGGTGGGGCCTCCATAGATCGGACTTGTTTGTTCGGCACATCCCACAGATGCTCGATTGGATTGAGATCTGGGGAATTTGGAGGCCAAGTCAACACCTCAAACTCGTTGTTGTGCGCATTATCCTGCTGAAAGAGGCCACAGCCACCAGGGAATACCGTTTCCATGAAAGGGTGTACATGGTCTGCAACAATGCTTAGATAGGTGGTACGTGTCAAAGTAACATACACATGGATGGCAGGACCCAAGGTTTCCCAGCAGTACATTGGCCAAAGCAGAACATTGCCTCACACTGCCTCAGCCAGCTTGCCTTCTTCTCATAGTGCATCCATGTGTTCCAGGTAAGCGACACACACGCACCCGGCCATCCACGTGATGTAAAAGAAAACGTAATTCATCAGACCAGGCCACCTTCTTCCACTGCTCTGTGGTCCAGATCTGATACTCACGTGCCCACTGTTGGCGCTTTCGGCGGTGGACAGGGGTCAGCATGGGCACCCTGACTGGTCTGCGGCTATGAAGCCCCATATGCAACAACTGTGCAGCCCCATACGCTGGTTCTTTCTATCAGAACCAGCATTAACTTCTTGAGTAATTTGAGCTACAGTAGCTCGTTTGTTTGATTGGACCACATGGGCCACCCTTCGCTCCCCACGTGCATCAATGAGCCTTGGCCGCCCATGACCCTGTCGCCGGTTCACCACTGTTCCTTCCTTGGAGCACTTTTGATAGATACTGACCACTGCAGACTGGGAACACCCCACAAGAGCTGCAGTTTTGGAGATGCTCTGACCCAGTCGTCTAGCCATCACAATTTGGCCCTTGTCAAACTTGCTCAAATCCTTACGCTTGCCCATTTTTCCTGCTTCTAACACATCAACTTTGAGGACAAAATGTTCACTTGCTGCCTAATATATCCCATCCACTAACAGGTGCCGTAATGAAGCGATAATCAGTGTTATTCACTTCACCTGTCAGTGGTCATAAGGTTATGCCTGATCGGTGTGCGCAATTTCCTGCGAAAACCATCATTTCAGCTCTAAAATATAAACACATAGGTAAGCGTAAGACAAAAACACGTTTTGGAAGAAAGATTAACAATGTCTTGACTCATTATTTAAATTTTGTTAATTTTGAACAAAAAGTTACTTAATGTACCTTTAAATGTTAATATGGATGTTTTCTATCCACTAGTCTCAAAGAATGTTATGGAAGCAAAATAGCCCAAAATTGACCAGTGCATGATAACAATGATTTTGCTTGTAGTGTCTTGCCTTAAGATTATTCCTATTTAAGATTATTATCAATTTTCTCATTGTAAATGTTCACTTTCTTCTCTCATTAAATCATGCTAGGATTTAGAATAAATTGGCATATATATTCTACTGACACTGACACTGTTTTCATGTTCCTCAGATGTCCAGTGATTTCACCTCTCCACCTCCATCACCCACCAGGTACAGCTAGTCACCTCTGTTTAGAAGAACATGTTAAGACGCTCCATGTCTGATGGGTTAGTTAATTTAAACTTTACCTCTTCACAGGATCAATCCGTTCGCCCATATTCGACTCAGGAAGACGGTGACCAATGATCGCTCCGCCCCACTAATACAGTAGAGCCTTTGATTGACAACCACAGATGCTGACTGTAATAAGGTCACTAATGCGTAATGCCTAATGCTTTGGACCTTTAATATGCAAATTTTACACTTTTGCCAACAGAAACACATTTAGACAGTAACCAATAGAATTAAAGCGCAGATAAATCTATTAGATAAGTTAGCATTCAGTACATCAAATGTATATTATATATGTATTACATTCAGAAAATGAAATATTTCAAGGGGTTTTTATATACTGTATTTCAGATGAGTGCACAGGGAATAGAGTTGGGAAAATCTGACCTATAACATTTTATTTCATATTATGGACTTAACTGTGATGCATGATGTGAAACAGTAAATTACAAAAAGAAAATGATGACACAACTTTTTTTCACAGTAGAGATGCTCAGTTTAGTTACATGAAATATTTTAGATTTACCTGGTCAGTATGATATATATATACATACACACACAGCTCTTTTCTGTACAATACTGACATAATTTTTGGGTGAATTATTTCTTTAACTTTTAAAGTTTTTATTAAATAAAGACAAGGCACCCTGGAACTTTCTAGAAGTAGGTGTGCAGGCTGTTTGAGTCAAAGGAAGGAATAAATTGAATGGAAAATGGAGTATAATTACAGAAGGGCTTTGAAAGAGTTGGAAAGTATTTTGGAAGAGCGTCGTGTTTGTGAAAGTCTGCTGTGAGGATGTTCTCAGCTCTTGTCTCTTTGTCCCCCCTTCAGTCTGTCTTATGTATTTTGTTAAAGCCCAAATCTCCCAAACTAAAGCTTGTAGTCATGAGTTGCAGCAGATTCTAGGTGAGGGATTTGAAGGCTAAAGGCCAAAGTATACTTCACTTTTTACGCATACGCGAGGGTCAGTGAACAGTGCGCATGATGCGAATTTCATCATCAGAAGAGCACTCGCGTACTGAACGTGCACCGCCGGATTTTTGTAACCGCGCGTACTTTGTAGGTGCAGGTTGCACATGCGCATTTAATTTTTGGCAGTATTTACATGGGTTGCAACTCGTGGTGAGAGATTGCTCAAAACTGCGCACGCGTCGGACACCTGTGTACGCATACAAGTCAAAAGAAGTATTGCAAGGCTGTGCGTTCGACTGTGCGCATATGTTCGCGTACGCGCAAAAAAACCCGAAGTATACTTTCGGCTTTAGAGTGAGACTGCTGTGTACAGATAGGAGATCTGAAGATGTGAAAGAAAGGTCTGGAAAGTGTAGACGTGCCAGAGGATGTGACTGTGGTGAAGTGCTGTAGCTGTAGGTAGTTGAATTTAAAAAGAAAGACATGAAAAACTCTCGGTTACACTTTATTTTAGGGTGACGTAGTTACATTGTACTTACTCAAATAAGTGCTGAGTAATATTAATTAACTACATGTACTTACTATAGAGTTAAGGTTAGAGTAAGGGTTTAGGGTTGCACTTTATTTTACAGTTTGTGCACTTATGTGTACTTACACTGTAGTTTCCTAAGAAAGTACTGGTTAATATAAGGTTACTACATGGGTTAAGGTTAGGTTTAGGGGTAGGTTCAGGGTTAGTACCCAGTTATTACAATTATTATAATAAGTGCATAGTATGTACATGGGGAACAGGACTGTAAAATAAAGTGCTACCGGGTTTGGTTTAGGGTTAGTTACTTGTAATTATGCATAATTTACTGTTATTACTATAGTAAGTACATGTAGTAATGTATAACTACATCACCTTAAAATAAAGTGTTACCAAACTCTCTTCCTTCCCCATGTATTTGCCATGATTTTGAGAGGAGATTTCTATGTCCAGTGGTTTGAAATGAACCTAAGAAAATATGATTCAGAGTTTGTGTTAAATTGTTTCTGAACAGATCTTGGTCAGGGTATCGCCATGTTTAATTTTTGACAGGAATGAAAACAAGGCTGCAAAATTACAGTGTGTTCAATGGATTGTACTGTTATTTAACAACATACATTGTTCAGCCGATGAAACGTCTTACTGAAAAAACTGTGAAAATGACGTGATCTAGGATATTTATAGCATTGTGTCATTGTAAAGACTGTACGTCTATCCCTTACAACCTCGTTTTCATCCGCGTTAAATTCAATATGGCGTCTAACCTGACTGAAGTCAATCGTCTTAAAAGATTTTACACTGAAACCAATATAACTAATTATTACTGATGATAATTTTGTTCACAAACATTAGATTTTTTTTCTCCACTCCAGGGTCAGTTTGTTCTGATACCTTCTTTTATTAACTTTTTCTATTATAAGGATGTCTTAAATTGAATAATGCAAAAAGGTTAATCTCCGACCTTATATATGTAAATATATCTGTCTACTGTAATACGGTGAGGTCCAAAAGTCTGAGAATATTGAAATATTTAATACAAATGTTTTCTTAATGCTTCAGCATAACAAGATAAATTGAAAAATGATCATAGATTCAATATTTGATGCGTCATGTTCTCCAGCATGATTAGAGACGATCCAAAGAGCATCTTGAGCTTCAATGGAAGAAGAAAATATGACCGTCTGAGTCACATGATCAATGACTCTTGATGAGTGATCTACAAAGAGTGCTGGAATGCCATGTTCATTTCTCATTAATTTAAATCCTAGAACGTATTTCTGAGTTAAAATGAAAAGCATCTCAGATTTACATGGTCTCAGACTCAAAGTTACTTTTAAAAGTAATGTGTTACTTAGTTACTTTTTATTGAAAGTAATGCATAGTTACTTTTGCATAACTTTTCTTACCTGGGCTTGCTTGTTTGTTTTTTAATAACAAAAAAGTTCTATTTTTGGCAAACGTAAAGGCGCTTTCACACCAAAAGTGAAATAAATAAGCCTCAGGCTGAAGGAAATGCAACTTATTTGAAAAAGTAACTCATATTTTAATGTAACTTTACTAGTTACTTGAAAAAAAAAAAAAAAAAGTAATCTGATTATGTAACTTGTAATGCGTTACTGTGAGATTAATGCTACACTGCTCAGACTTTTGGACTCCACTGCATGATAGCCTGTATTAGTTTGTAATTTTAATTTCCGAACTGATGTAATCGCGGGTGAGCAGATTTGATCCCTGCTGACATTGTACTTTTATTAAATATCCCAGAGACTCCTGAACACTGGCATTTAAAGCAGGACTTTACTGTACAAGTCAGTCTGGCTGCTTTGCTGTACTATTTTGATTATCATTTTATGCTTGTGTTATGAAGCCACCTGACAGACATTTGACTACTTTCCCTAAATGTTTCTGGCTCAGGATTCAGTCTCTATGGATCAGTCATATATTTTGGACTTGAATGTTTTAACATCATGATAACTCTATAGACTTCATCCTCTTTTTTTTTCTTCTTTTTTTAAATGTACTTCAATAAACAAAGTTAATCTCTGTGGTTTTAGGTGTGTCAATCTCTATATACAAACAATGACGCTAAAATATCAATTAAATAAAGAGCTTTTATTGAGAGCCATCCATCTAGTGAGACAAGGAAAGGAGGGTTTGGACTGTACAGGATTCTGAAGGACTTTTCACAGGTTTTTCAGCCACTCCAGGCTTCTCCCCTGTGGGTCACATGGGTGCGCTGGAATGTCTGGCATGTTTCCATCATCTCGAACCGGGACTGAAGAGAGTCAAACAGAATTATAAAGATCAAACTAACAGGCAGACGATGACACTTTCAACTAATTTATTGCATATGCATGTTGAGATTAAATGAACTGAGCTTAAAGGGATAGTTCACCCAAAAATGAAAACTAGCCCATGATTTACTCACCCTCAAGTCATCCTAGGTGTATATATGACATTCTTCTTTCAGACGAATACAATCAGAGTTATATTAAAAAATGTCCTGGCTCTTCCAAGCTTTATAATGGCAGCCCAAAAATTTGAAGCCCAAAAAAGTGCATCCATTCATCATAAACGTACTCCACATGGCTCCGGGGGGTTAATAAAAGCCTTCTGAAGCGAATCAGTGGGTTTGTGTAAGAAAAATATCCATATTTAACACGTTATAAAGTAAAATATCTAGCTTCCGGCGGACCGCCTTCTGTATACAACTTACTCAGAAAGTGTAACGCCTCTCACAGTTCAAAACGCTTACACTACGTCCAACATCATCGTCGCGCCAGTTAAGCTTTTTCTGTAAGTTGAATATGGAAGGTGGTCCGCCGGAAGCTAGATATTTTACTTTATAACGTGTTAAATATGGATATTTTTCTTACACAAACCCACTGATTCACTTCAGAAGTCCTTTATTAACCCCCTGAGCCGCGTGGATTATGTTTATGATGGATATCAGGATGGCTTGAGGGTGAGTAAATCATGGGGTAATTTTCATTTTTGGGTGAACTATACCTTTAAGCTTTTCAACACAAATGTCTGAGAAGTATCTACAATATATACAAACTCGATTCCAAAAAAGTTGGGACACTGTACAAATTGTGAATAAAAACAGAATGCAATGATGTGGAAGTTTCAAATTTCAATATTTTATTCAGAATACAACATAGATGACATATCAAATGTTTAAATTGAGAAAGTGTATAATTTTAAGGGAAAAATAAGTTGATTTTAAATTTCATGGCATCAACACATCTCAAAAAAGTTGGGACAAGGCCATGTTTACCACTGTGTGGCATCCCCTCTTCTTTTTATAACAGTCTGCAAACGTCTGGGGACTGAGGAGACAAGTTGCTCAAGTTTAGGAATAGGAATGTTGTCCCATTCTTGTCTAATACAGGCTTCTAGTTGCTCAACTGTCTTAGGTCTTCTTTGTCGCATCTTCCTCTTTATGATGCGCCAAATGTTTTCTATGGGTGAAAGATCTGGACTGCAGGCTGGCCATTTCAGTACCCGGATCCTTCTTCTACACAGCCATGATGTTGTAATTGATGCAGTATGTGGTCTGGCATTGTCATGTTGGAAAATGCAAGGTCTTCCCTGAAAGAGACGACGTCTGGATGGGAGCATATGTTGTTCTAGAACTTGGATATACCTTTCAGCATTGATGGTGCCTTTCCAGATGTGTAAGCTGCCCATGCCACACGCACTCATGCAACCCCATACCATCAGAGATGCAGGCTTCTGAACTGATTTCCATTACAGTAGCATTCCTGTATGTGATGCAGTGCCGTCTAAGGGCCCGAAGATCACGGCATCCAGTATGGTTTTCCGGCCTTGACCCTTACGCACAGAGATTGTTCCAGATTCTCTGAATCTTTGGATGATATTATGCACTGTAGATGATGATAACTTTAAACTCTTTGCAATTTTTCTCTGAGAAACTCCTTTCTGATATTGCTCCACTATTTTTCGCCGCAGCATTGGGGGAATTGGTGATCCTCTGCCCATCTTGACTTCTGAGAGACACTGCCACTCTGAGAGGCTCTTTTTATACCCAGTCATGTTGCCAATTGACCTAATAAGTTGCAAATTGGTCCTCCAGCTGTTCCTTATATGTACATTTAACTTTTCCGGCCTCTTATTGCTACCTGTCCCAACTTTTTTGGAATGTGTAGCTCTCATGAAATCCAAAATGAGCCAATATTTGGCATGCCATTTCAAAATGTCTCACTTTCAACATTTGATATGTTATCTATATTCTATTGTGAATAAAATATAAGTTTATGAGATTTGTAAATTATTGCATTCCTTTTTTATTCACAATTTGTACAGTGTCCCAACTTTTTTGGAATCGGGTTTGTATAATATACAACAAATATCATATAAATAAATGAAGATTCCTAAAAAAAAGTGGAAGAGATGTCCTCGCCTTTTAATTTCTTTGATAATAACTAAATAAAAACACCATTGTATTGTTTACAATATCTGAAATATATTAAAAAGTTCCCCCAATTTGAAGAAACACCAAAATAACCCTGAACTATGTAAGAATTGTGTAAGAATAATATACCTGGATAATTAAATGGAATAGCTTTGTTCATCATTCCGGTGTACTTTGTTAAAGGGCTCACAGCCGGCAGAATGCAAGCTGAGTGAAACACAAAATATATATTAGATTCATAAAGCAGGAAGATGAACACTCATAATGGGATCATGCACATTAATCTCACACTCACCCAGCAGTCCGAGTCCACAAGAAACTGTGATCACAGGCTCTTTATTCCAAGCATTCTTCAAAAACCTGCCAACTAAAGAAAGAAAGAAAGAGTACCGTCAATGCACAGATCTGTTTTTTTTTAAGGAAATTAATACTTTTGTTCAGCAAGGAGACAAGGCCGCATTGAATTTATATAAAGTGACAGTAAAGACATTTATAATGTTACAAAAGATTTCTATTTCAAATAAATGTTCTTTTGAACTTTCTATTCCTCCTAAAAAAAATGTAATGTATCAAGGTTTCCACAAAAATATGAGGCAGCACAACTGTTTTAATTTGTAGTAATATTTCAGTTTACAGTATTATTGTTTTACTGTATTTTTGATAAAATAAATTAAGCTTTGGAGAGACTTCTTTCAAAAACATTTTAGAAATTAATGTTAAAACTTTAAAAAAAAAAAAAAATTATTCCAAACGTTTGACCGGTAGTGTATTTACATTTTGTCGAAAACAAAAACATGGTAGTACCATGGTAAATTTTGTTAGGTTTCTATAGGCGTCAGAGGTGCACAACACATATAAGTTCTTATATCGATATAATATAACTCATATATTCATGTTTAAAGCATAGCAAAGAAAACCACAGCTAGTATGAGACCAAGGTCATTCTCTTATTCGCACATTATACATTCATTGTTTTTTCCTACACGAATATTTTATAACACCTCTCATCAACTCCCAATTTATTCTGTTATTATACAATACAATCGAACTGAACTACAATTAAACATGTCATGTTTCAAGCGGCTAACACGCAAAATGTACTTACAGCCCGCCATGTTTGCTTCTGTAGTCCTTTGCTTCAGGCGTCATGGGAATTGTAGTTCAATAACATGTTGGTGACGCACTCGCTCTGGATTGGCTCAACGGTCAATGATGTATTTAAAACGCGTCTTGTGTTAGATCGCGTTGTTTTGAGAGCTGTAATGTAGATGAAAATGAAGGTTTTTAGTTTTATTTTATTATATAGCACAGGCTAATACATGCTTTGGTTGGATGCATCGATTAAATGATATATAGACGGAACTTATGAGGAGTAAAAAAATACACCTTCAGTATTTACAATAAACTGACATCATGTGCGGATGTTTACAACATCACTAACTAAAGGTGAGTACAGAGCTGAATCTAACCCAATCATTAAAACTGTTCAAAACTAATTTTTTAATAATGTAAATTATATTAGCTTATTCACAAGTATATCATACTACAGAAGGGAACCCATGTGAGGAGGTCATAGAAAGCATGCTTAGTTTATGCTTGATCAATAAGATTGTTTCCATCATTATCTGTAAATGTAACTAAATATTGTGTGAGAAGGTGTGTTCTTACTGAATGCATATAAATGCACTTTGCATCTGTTGAACAACACTTCTTGTTTATGTAAGACAAAGCATTGTTCTGTTTGTTCATCATGTGCTTCAGATGATGGAGGATTTCTCAGGGCTCGCTTTACCTCCACTGTTTGGGGGTCACATTCTGGAAGCGGAGCTGGAGACGGGCGGAGTGGAGCTGGGCCCCAGCGGCAGTGAGCTCCTGGAGAATGATGGGGCCCCTTCCGGCCCTGGACAGGATGGGGAAGACGAGAGGAGAGAGCTGGACAAAAGGAAGTATCAAGCTCTCAGCAAGAGGTGCAAAGAGATTGAGCAGGTGAACCGGTTTTGCATTTGCCCTAAACTGTGGTGTAGAACAGGGGTTTCAAACTGGGGTCAGTGGAAAAGACTAGAGAAAAACTGTAAAAAATAAATTAGAATAAATGAATGAATAAAAATGTGAAGTAACTTTTTTTTGTTTTTTTTTTGTTGGTTATTTATCTATTAAATAATTTATTTTTCTAATTTAATATAATAAAAAATGGATTCATATAAATGAATACAAATTAGATTAAAATGAAATAAATACATTTAACAGTGCAGTGTGTGAGTAAAATATATATATGTAATGTAACTTAATAGAAACTAATTTTAGATTTATAACATTATTAATATTATAAATATGATATAATTTTTTTAGTGTATACATTTGGTGTTTATATTAAATAGATTTTGTATTATTTATTTCATATTTTGGGTATTTGCTTAAGGAAATAAAATCTCTCCGAAAATAATAATACATTTAAAATAAATAAGTAAAGAAATAAATAAATTAGTTTATAATAAATAAAAAATATGATTAAAATAAAAATAGATATTAAATAGATTAAATTAGATTAATCAAAGTGTTTATTTATTTTTAAATAAACAAAAATAGATTATAATTAAATAAATAGACAGTAAAATAAATAGTAAACAGTGCATTACTATAGCAAATAGAATATATATATATATATATATATATATATATATATATATATATATATATATATATATAAAAGATTAAAATAAGTAAACAAATAAATTGGATTAAAATAAATAAATAAATAAAAATGTGATTAAAACAAAATAGTAGTTAGTTATAGTCTATTATTGATTAAATTAATCAAAATGTATATAGTTTAATATAAATAAATAAATAAAAATAGATTAAATTTAAATAAAAAATATTTAAATTAATAAATAATACATTTATCAGTACATTACTATAGTGTGTAGAAAAAAAATCTAATGTAACTTAATAGAAACTGATGTAACTTATAGGGGTCTGTGGCATCTAAGAGATTGAAAAGCCCCTGATGTTGTGGGACAGTTTAACCAAAAAAATGTTGTTCCAAAACTATATATGACTTTTTTTTTTCGGGGGAACACAAAAGGTCAGTTTTTGAGTGGAAATTGAGAAACAGTGGTCAGGATATTCTTCAGAAATTCACCTTTTGTGTTCCATGGGGAAGAAATAATGTCACAGATTTGGAACAATGCAAAGGTGAGTAAATGGTAATGGATTTGTAATTTTTGGCTGATCTATCCCTTTAAGTGAAAGGCTTCTTGACCAAAAGTCCTATGAACCCATTCTCAGGTAAATGAGAAGATTTTGGGACGCCTTCACCAGGTCCAAAGACTGACTCGCCGAATGAGGAAAGAAAGAAGGTACATGCACTTTGTTTTTCAAAGAAACACTAGTGATGGATATTTTAAATGTTATTACTCCTGAGTTTGCCATGAATATGGAGTTAAATGATAAATAAATACAGTAGTGGCTAAAAGTGAATCCAGAGGGGATATTTGTTTTTAATTGCATCAAAATATGAGGAAAATAATTTTATATATTTTAAATATGAGGGAAGAACAAAACACTAAACTCGGTTCAGTTATTTATCTGACAAAATTATTTGGCAAAACAGGCAAACAGCTACAGGTTTTATTTTACTATGCAAAAAATGCATATAGAAAAACAGAAAGCATACAATGATTACAACATAGTCAGTTATTAATATTTTGTTGGTTCTCTCTTGTTTTTGCATGTTCATAATTTCTTTGTATAACAGCCTGTCTGGCCAAAAATTATGTTGCACAATTTGCCATGTTTCATTGTGTTATAACAGATAAAACAATCGACTCCAAGCACAACTACTCAATATTATTACAAAATCTTCAACAATACATTTTTAATAATATTTGAATAAAGGATGAAGATGTACATTTTCCTAGACTGGACATCAATTTCGCCCCCACTACTGTAAATAAGAAACGCCAGTGCATATTACTAAAAGCATAAATGGAATATGAATAATAACTTTAAATTATCGGTTGATTAATCTAATGTTTATTCTGTCATTTCTGCCATGGTTTTTTTAAAAACACTTTATTCAAACATTTCTTCATGAAAATTCCCAACATAAAAAAATAAACTGGCAAGAATTAAAAGGCATTTATCACTAATAGAAATGTCCATGAGTCCAATATAAATTCAGCCCCACAATGGCTAGTGCTTATTATATCTGGAAATGAATTTGTATTATTTATTTAATAGTTCAGTATACAGAGAACCCTCTCGATTGGTACATTAGTGTCATAACACAATATAACATAGTCATAACTCATAACACAGTGTAACGGCTGCATGTGTGTGGTCAGGTTTCTCATGAAGACTCTGGACTCGTATGGAGACGATTACAGGACAACACAGCTCACCATCCCACTAGAGGTGAGGAACGACTGACGATCCTTTAACATAAAGTTGTGTTCACCCCCAGTTCTGATTCGGCTTTTAAATCGGATTTATTTGAAAGTAATTCAACTCTATTTGTTCTAACACTGTAGCCGATGACACTAAACACGCTTCATGTGTTCAAACAGGATGAAGGAAAGGCTTTAGATCCAGCTCTCGGTGGTGATGAAGACGGCTCTTCTCCAGCGTTTCCTCTTCAGTCAGCAGGTGGACCCAAGAAAAAGAGGCACCGGGTTCCAAAGGACAGAGAGAGAGATGCACAGGTATAAAAGACCAGAGGACATCTCTTAAAGAATATAAACCTGGGACAGGCAGCAGTTACTGCTCCCACATTACAGTTCAAAGGTTTGGGGTCGGTGAGGTGTTTTTGAAAGAAGTCTCTTCTGCTTACCAAGGCTGCATTTATTTGATCAACAATACAGTAAAAACAGCAATATTGTGAAATATTATTACAATTTAAAATAGCTGTTTTCTGTGTGAATATAATTCTTGTATATAAATTGTTTTATGCCTTCATTTGATTGCCAGAAAAATGTTAATATAGAACTTCTGAAAATAAAACATTTCATAAGTAATTTAAAAAAAAAATTAAAAGTTTATTAATTAGACATGCTTTTTGATTATTAAAATTTAATAAAACCATTAAAATGGAATCCAGAAAACACAGAATTTGGTTAAGAAAAAAATAAAACGTATTTCATAGGGCTCTAAACATGTAATTTTTGTTAAACTTTTAATAAATTGTTAAATTGTACAAGTTTCATGATTTCAATTAATTTGACATGCTTTTTGATTACTAAATTTTAATTTAACCATTAAATTGGAAAAAAACGGTATCCAGAAAAATTAAAATGGAAAAAACGGAATTTGGGAAAAAAAATAACAGATTTCATACGGCCCTATATTACAGTCTAGAGAGAATAAATGTCACTTTAAAAAGGGTATGTACATCTCCTTTAAAACATCACACCTTCCTCACGACACATGATTTGAGGAATCACTCGAGCACAAATGCTGCAGAACCCACAACCCCAACTATGATCAGTAGTAATGGTGACGCTTGCCTTAGCAAACACCATTATAGTGAAATATTAAGATGCGTATTTTGTTTTTTCCCCCACAGATGGAGTCGGAGCAGCCGGTCATGACGGAGGGTCCGTTCACAGGATTCCCCAGTCCTAGTTCACTCTCTCACTGATCCATGATCTCAAACTCCTCTGAACCTCCACGCTTGCATGAAATCAGTCAACTGCTTTTTTTTTTTTGTGGGGGTGAATGAGAATTTTTTTTTTTTTTTTTTTTTTTTTTTTTAAGTAAATTAGTGTAGAGCTTTTTTATGTAAGCTTGTTTCTGCCACAGGATAAAAAAAAAAATGTAATTGCAACTTTTTTTTTTCTTGCAATTCTGAATTTATTTCTTGGAATTCCGAGTTTATTTGCCACAATTCCAACTTTTTCCCCTCAGAATTCTGAGATACAAACTTGGAATTGTAAGTCATAAATTGTAAGATATAAACTCGGATAATGCAAGGAAAAAAGTCAAAACTGTGAGATATAAACTTACAAATAAAAAAGGTAATTGCAACCTTTTAATTTCCTAATTCTGATTTTTTTTTCGCTCACAATTCCGAGTTTATATCTCACAATCCAGACTTTTTTTCCTCAGAATTGCGAGTGTGAACTGTGAGAGAGAAACTCTTGTGAGATGACCTTTTTTTTATTCCGTGGCAGAAACAAGCTTCCATACATTTGAGCTCAATCCTTGACATTGATCTTTTGTATTGAAGACATTAACATTGTGGCAAAGATTTTTTTTTTTACAGTTTAATAAACAGCTGCAGCTTTTGACACAAAATGAACTTCGATACAAACGAATGAGACGTATACACCAGCTGTCGTTCAGTCTATCTGTGTTTGCCGTATCTGTTGAAGCGGCGGTACAGGAAGCTGATCCTCTTGTCCAGGATGTGCTTGTCCTCTGTCATCATCCGGTCTCCTACCATCCGCTTCTTTCTGATGAGACGCTGAAGCTCGTTTCCGCTGAAGCCTCTGATCCACACGGGCCCTTTGATCAAGTCTTTTGGGTGGGCTTTAAAATCACCTGCAGTCAAACACAGTCAGCGCAGCATTAGATGACTGTCTGTGAAAACAATAGTGCAGTTTCCTATACAAATGGTGGTCCATGGAAAAGTCTAAAGAAAAACTGTAAAAAATAAATTGTTTATTTAACAATAGAACTAAATATTTTCCAAACACTGTTTTACACATTTATAACATTCATTTTCACAGTATAAATTTGGTCTCCATACATGAAAATATATAGATGCCTTTTAAATTTAAAAATGGGCGTCCCTCATATGAGGATGATCATATTTGGGGATTCGTGGCATCTAAAAGATTGAAAACCCCTGCCCTATACAATTCAGCCTAGGATATACATAGAAGAATTAGAAAATGGTTATATGAACATTGTGATGATTTTAATGCAATATGTGACCCTGGACCACAAAACCAGTCATAAATCGCACGGGTATATTTGTGGCAATAGCCAACAATACATTGTATGGGTCAAAATGATCTTTTATGCCAAAAATCATTAGGATATTAAGTAAAGATCATGTTCCATGAAGATATTTTGTAAATTTCCTACCGTAAATATATGAAAAATGTATTAGTAATAATATGCATTGCTAAGGACTTTAAAGGTAATTTTCTCAATATATACAGATTTTTTTGCACCCTCAGATTCCAGATTTTCAAATAGTTGTATCTCGGCCAAATATTGTCCCATGTATAAATCATCATCCGTATAAATCACCTTTATGACTGGTTTTGTGGTCCAGGGTCACATATTTGCCCATGCATTATGTTTCCTAAAAACCATCCTGGTAGCCCAGTTTTGGCTCCAATCCTTTTCACAACCGATTAAAAAAAAAAAAAAAAAAAAAGAGATAATACAAATATTTTAATCTCTTCTCAGATTTAAATCTTGATAGCAAAATTAGAACCATTAGAACTGGGAAGAGCAATTCATGTTTATGAGTCAAAATGAATCAGTTCCAAGTCTATGGAACTTCCTGTGTGGAGTTTTACGCTCTTATTTAGTCGGTAAATATCAAATAATTGTAAACAAATCTGTAAATACATTTTTGCTGTGCATTGTTATTTTGGTGCATGCATATAATAAAACTTTTTTTTTTTTTTTTTTTTTAAATTGTATTACAGATTTTGCACCTAATTAATTTGAAAGCAAATACTAAGATATTAAGAAGATAGACACTGAATATTGTTGAAATAGTGAAAGTGAGATCTAGTGTTCAGTAGTTCATGAATACTGGATGAGGATTTATAATACCATTTTAAAATGACTGAACTTTACAAAGAGCCACAACACATACCTAATAGAAATACAAAGATGAAACACCATTTAATATCAATTAATTAAGGGTTGAATGAACGTATATGTTTAAATAAGTCACTCACCCAATATCCCAATGTTGTCATAGACTCCAAACATGCTTCTCTTCTCCGTCCATCGATCCACCTCTTTCAGTTTGGGAATGGCGTGCATTCGTATTCTAGCACAAGTGCCTGTGTGATACAGGGCATACACCATGCTACTCATATTCAACACATTAATATGAGATATAAAAATGAATGGAAAATCCACACACACCTGTGCTGAAGTGTCTCGCGCAGAAGGTCACCGCGCTACCCAACAGTCCTCCAAACACAGACATGCTGCAAAACCATTCACAACGCAGATTTACTCTCAAACATTACATCTGCATCAATGATAGTGTGATAAATGTGTTCATAAATCTCTTCTAAGCATGACCTTCAGTCGCGAGCACAGTGACATTAAA
Organism: Coreius guichenoti; assembly: GCA_039654105.1. Lineage (NCBI taxonomy): Eukaryota > Metazoa > Chordata > Actinopteri > Cypriniformes > Gobionidae > Coreius > Coreius guichenoti. Next base: position 36,529,027 of record CM077176.1, on the reverse strand, counting down.
TCCAGTCGCGTGCTCAACTCATTTGAGTCTTTTAAACGCGTTTTACCTTCAGATAATCCGTTTTGAATCACAGTTGAATGCCAAACACTTTAAAACTTCGGAAATCCTCCAGGTAAATCTAGCGGCAGCGGTGTGTTATACATGTGTACATACTACTGCAGCAGCCATTAGATGTATTTCACAATAAAAGTCCGAGTTGTTATTAAGAATACAAATTATTGGTCGATTTTTTTCAAATTAAAAGTTCAGGTTCTTGTTTGGGAGATTACCACAGACGCAAGTAATGAGTGTAATTGTATGTAAATTGACTTTCTATAATATTTTTCAACCTCCACTAGCAAGCGTATGAAAATATATTATTATCAAATCTGTATTTAACATTAACATCAGAATCTTTTACTCACACATAGTAGAGACATTCTACAATTTATGTCTATTAATGATCATTTCCCCCCTAAAAAAAGTTTTAGTTTGCTTGAAATTGCTTTGATGTCACTACTTTTTGCAGTGTCCTTTTTGAAGTGAGTGGATTTCAAATTTAAAATACTGAGGGGAAGAAATGCTAAAAGTCAACATTATCTATATAAAATGTATTTCTAAAATCTAAATACTTTATAAAATTATAATTTGATTGTATTTAAATTAAGAAAATAATTTAGGGTTAGGGTTAGTGTCTGCAAAGATTTTGTCAACTATGTTACCAACTGATGACTGGCTAACCTGATTAAGAAAATAACATGGGGTTGGCATTGAAATTATGAGTCAAAACAGTAAAATTGTCAGTTAAGTTACCCTGTTGTTTTTAAACCATTTTTTAACCTTCTATGTGTCAATGTCTTAAAGGCGCAGTGTGTAGTATTTATGAGGCTCTATTGACAGAAATGCAATATAATGTACATAACTATGTTTTCAGTGGTGTATAAAGACCTTATATAATGTACCGTTATGTTTTTATTACCTTAGAATGAGCCATTTCTATCTACTCACACCACGGGTCCCCTTACAGTGAAATCGCCATTTTGCGCCGTCATGTTTCTACAGTAGCCCTAAACGTCTTTACAGAGAGCTAGTCACTCTCTGCTCTCTCCGACGACGACATTTTTGCCCTATTTCGGCCCCCGTAGCTTCTCTATGTGCTTCGAAAGGGAGGGGTGATTGCATTTCACAACCTCACCGCTAGATGCCGCTAAAATCCACACACTGCACCTTTAAGAAAAACGCTTATTAATTTACTCAAAATGTTTTATTAAAGGTACAGTAAGTTTCGCCGCTAGAGGTCGCTTTTTCAAAACAATAGGTGCGTTACATTCGACCGTAAGTGGACTGCGAAGTGGACTTCACAGGGTATTCCGCCATCTTAAGTGAGATTCCAATCCGAAGGGAGCGAACATGTTCAGTTCAAAGGGCACTGCGAACGGCGTAGGGAAGAAGGGAACATCGATACATCACTTCACAGGAAGTGGAGAGCGAAAATCACCCAACTGTCATTGCGCGTCGCATCACCCGTCTGAACTAATGATGGAGTAGAGCAGTTGGGAGAGTTTCTAAACGCCTCTGCAATGGAGGAGTTTACGTAAGCATTTGAATATTCATAGTTATTATTATACAAAACTAGAGTATGAATGGTTATGGCAATGACTGTTGTATTCGCATATTCTATTCTATTCAATTAAATATATAAGTATAGGCCTATGTAAACTAATAAAACGAATAGACTAATACAATGTTTTGATTATGTTTTTTAGATACATACTGTGCGTTTTGTAAATGTATATTTCTATTATATGGGTTTAAATTACAATATTAATTTATGTTGTATCATAATCTGCGCGACCCCGTCGTTGCCTTTCTTTTGATGACGTTGCAGGGCATTCCAAATGAGCGATTATTGTCAGTTAGTCCACTTCAACTGATATACCGTGCTCAGGGAGTAGGGAGCAGTGAACACTGCGTAGGGACCCTGTCGAATGGCACGCACCCAATAACAAAGGCATAGCTTGATGACGCTGTGAATGAGCGTGGAATCATGGGAGTTGTCATCTTCCCCTCCACAGCCGATGGAAAGCAATCAGACGGGACTCAGACATCGTTCATGGGTAATCTAATGTATTAAAGTTTTATTAACGTTATTGTGGTATGAAGCAGGGCCGAGCCGAGAGCCGAGAGCCTGGGACATTTTACATTGCTGTTTTTATTATGCTTATATACAGCATTCGCCGCTGCCGCTCCTTTCGTTTTTTAGTTTATGCATTGTATGTTTAAAGTCGGAAATTTCCTACTTCCCACTTCTGAAGTCGTGATTACGAGCTCATCGCATTCAAATATTGAGAAGGCATTCATGTCCAATTCGTATTTACGATAATTCCTATAGCACGTGAAGGCAGCATAACTTTGTTAGTGCACATTGCTAGTTTTGTGGTGAACAATCATGCAATTCAATCCACCAAAATAAATAAATAAATAAAATAAAAATTATATATATATATATATATATAATGTTGACATGACATGGCATTTTCACTGTCACACAAGATAAAAATGAATATAATTAGTATATGTCATCATTTAAAATGCAGTAAATGGTTAAACATTCCTTTGTCTTACATCGCTAGATGCCGCTAAAATCCACACACTGCACCTTTAAGAAAAACGCTTACTAATTTACTCAAAATGTTTTATTAAAGGCACAGTAAGTTTCGCCGCTAGAGGTCGCTTTTTTTTTATTTAAAAACTGCTTTGTCTTTAGATTTTTTACATTTTTGAGCTAAATCTCAAAATTGTCCTATGGTGTGACTGTCTCAAGCATGGTTTAATAAATTACAACTTTTATAAATTAAATAGAAAAACAATGTAAATGAATACCTCAGGCATAATTTTACAAGTGTCTGTTTTAGTAAATGACAATCATTTTTTCATCCATATATTTCTAAAAGCGTAGGAATTTGATACATTTTGTCACTGAAAACCATGTCCTCCAGTGTGACACCATATCCTGATTTTAAATCGGGCAATTCCACTGACATGTTTAATTAGTTGAAGGACCCCATTCAAGGTGATGTTACTGTGACATGTGCGCATGGTAAGATTTTGACTCAGAATTGTTCAAATATTTCACTTTTTTGGATCCACTATAAAAGTGTTAATTTCTGTTGTCCTTTGGTGCGACACCCCCATATTCTTAATTCTTAATATGTCACACCATAGGACACATTTCAGTACAAATGTTCAAAAAACAGAAAGAACTGACAAAGTTAGTGACTCCTTATAGATTCTCAAACATCAGACTTCACACTACATAATAATATGCATTTTTTCTTCAAAAGTAGTGTTTTACAAAAAAAAAACATATTTTTTACTGCTTATTTGTTAACTACCTACAACGCATGTAGAGGTCTGTAATTTTTATCATAGGTACACTTCAACTGTGAGAGATGGAATCTAAAACAAAAATCCAGAAAATCACATTGTATGATTTTTAGATAATTAATTTGCATTTTATTGCATGACATAAGTATTTGATCACCTACCAACCAGTAAGAATTCCGGCTCTCACAGACCTGTTAGTTTTTCTTTAAGAAGCCCTCCTGTTCTCCACTCATTACCTGTATTAACTGCACCTGTTTGAACTCGTTACCTGTATAAAAGACACCTGTCCACACACTCAATCAAACAGACTCCAACCTCTCCACAATGGCCAAGACCAGAGAGCTGTGTAAGGACATCAGGGATAAAATTGTAGACCTGCACAAGGCTGGGATGGGCTACAGGACAATAGGCAAGCAGCTTGGTGAGAAGGCAACAACTGTTGGCGCAATTATTAGAAAATGGAAGAAGTTCAAGATGACGGTCAATCTCCCTCGGTCTGGGGCACCATCCAAGATCTCACCTCGTGGCGCATCAATGATCATGAGGAAGGTGAGGGATCAGCCCAGAACTACACGGCAGGACCTGGTCAATGACCTGAAGAGAGCTGGGACCACAGTCTCAAAGAAAACCATTAGTACACACTATGCCGTCATGGATTAAAATCCTGCAGCGCACGCAAGGCCCCCTGCTCAAGCCAGCGCATGTCCAGGCCCGTCTGAAGTTTGCCAATGACCATCTGGATGATCCAGAGGAGGAATGGGAGAAGGTCATGTGGTCTGATGAGACAAAAATAGAGCTTTTTGGTCTAAACTCCACTCGCCGTGTTTGGAGGAAGAAGAAGGATGAGTACAACCCCAAGAACACCATCCCAACCGTGAAGCATGGAGGTGGAAACCTCATTCTTTGGGGATGCATTTCTGCAAAACGGACAGGACGACTGCACCGTATTGAGGGGAGGATGGATGGGGCCATGTATCGCTAGATCTTGGCCAACAACCTCCTTCCCTCAGTAAGAGCATTGAAGATGGGTCGTGGCTGGGTCTTCCAGCATCACAACGACCCGAAACACACAGCCAGGGCAACTAAGGAGTGGCTCCGTAAGAAGCATCTCAAGGTCCTGGAGTGGCCTAGCCAGTCTCCAGACCTGAACCCAATAGAAAATCTTTGGAGGGAGCTGAAAGTCCGTATTGCCCAGCGACAGCCCCGAAACCTGAAGGATCTGGAGAAGGTCTGTATGGAGGAGTGGGCCAAAATCCCTGCTGCAGTGTGTGCAAACCTGGTCAAGAACTACAGGAAACGTATGATCTCTGTAATTGCAAACAAAGGTTTCTGTACCAAATATTAAGTTCTGCTTTTCTGATGTATCAAATACTTATGTCATGCAATAAAATGCAAATTAATTACTTAAAAATCATACAATGTGATTTTCTGGATTTTTGTTTTAGATTCCGTCTCTCACAGTTGAAGAGTACCTATGATACAAATTACAGACTTCTACATGCTTTGTAAGTGGGCAAACCTGCAAAATCGGCAGTGTATCAAATACTTGTTCTCCCCACTATATATATATATATATATATATATATATATATATATTCGTCTTCGTAATCTCTAATCAAAGTCTGAAAATGCACTTCCCCTGATGACGTCAGTTTGACGGCTTGGGCGAGCGCGCGAAAAAAAAAAATCACGCTTAACAAAACAGAGATGGCGAGGAGGTGCGTTATGGGTTGTGGCTCTCCCGAAACACTTTTCCCAATCCCCAAAACTCCCTGGTTGCGGTCCCGATGGCTCGATTTTATGCATTTCGAGGAAGGAGGGATATCGGAGAGGTCGCGGTTGTGTTCAAAGCACTTCACAAGCGAATGCTTCAAAAACTGGACACAGCACGAGATGGGGTTTGTGAGATATCTGTCATTAACAGAAACGGCTGTCCCGTCAGTGTACACCGTCGGTACCTCACAAAGTTTAACGGTAAGTGAAACTAGCTAGCAACCAAGCTCTTGAAATATATCATGTCTCATGCGAAAAGCTTTTTTAAAAAAAAAGCTCAATCAGCGTTTCAAGAAGCCAAAAGCAGCTTATAAATAGCATGTCACGTAACATTATACCTCAGAAAAGCCATTAAACTACCATAAACTCGATAGTTAGCGCGAGAAATGAACTGCAGAGGAGTGTTTTGTTAATTAAATGCATATATATTGCATATTAATTATGTTTTACTCATTAAAAGGTTACTATTATAGTGTTATTATAAAAAAACAGGCATACAATTGTATACAAATCAGTTGTTAATTTTGACCTTTAATAATAATGTACCAGCTGACAGGGTTCCCAACATAAGGTTTACAACATTAGTAGAGGAAAAAAATGTCCTTGAAAAAAATAAATATGTAGGTCATTCCTGGGATTCGTAATATTTCAGTCCCCCAGACTTTTTTAAAGTGGTGGTTCACCAAAATGAAATGTTAAAAGCTTTTCGCAATATTTTGGTATGTCCATTATAATGATTAAAAATATTATTACATTTAAATAATACAAATAATAAAATAAAAATAATAAAAAGCATTTTGTCATGTCCCTTCACTGAATTTGTACTTAGAAAATATTTATCAAAATGTGCACAGTGTCTATAAGTTTTGGCAATATTGTAAGTATGTATTTGTGTTACTTTCTTGTGAAAATATTTCTCTAAAAAAAATGAAAGATATTTTATTAAAAAAAAAAGACTATAAATTATTTTCCTCAGCCTAAACTCAACCCCGTCACGCCAACCATTCTCTGACCATAATAATTTAGACTCAGTGGTGCAGAATATGGGGGTGGGGGTATACACTTATGGATTAAAATTGTATTTTAATCCATACAATGTACTTATTTCATTGCTGCCATATATGTGACCATGGACCACAAAACCAGTCATAAGGGTAAATGTTTTGACATTGAGATTTATAATAAAGAAGCTTTCCATTGATGTGTGGTTTGTTAGGATAGGAGAACATTTGGCCGAGATACAACTATTTGAAAATCTGGAATCTGAGAAAATTTAAATATTGAGAAAATCGCCTTAATAGATTTCCAAATTAAGTCCTTAGCAATGCATATTACTACTAATAATAAATTTTTGATATATTTATAGTAGGAAATTTACAAAATATCTTCACGAAACATGATCTTAATATCCTAATGATTTTTGGCATAAAAGAAAAATGGATCATTTTGACCTATACAATGGTTGGCTATTGCCACAAATATACCCGCGCGACTTATCCAGGGTCACATATGGTCTACTCCTACACTACATGAGGAGCAGTGACTTCAACCCCATCACACTCAACCCTGTCACATTTCTGTTGATTTCTCAATGTTTCAGGGTTGAAAACTTGACCGGGTTGAGTTTTTCACTTCATTTTTGAATAATTTTAATAAAAAAATATATATATAAAATAGTCACTATATATACTGAAACAGTGTATGATATTGAGTTGTCAATATCATGACAACTCATATTTTTGTTATAAATAGAATATTTGATTGTAATGTGTCCACTTAAACACTGAAAAGCATCCAATGAAATGGCAGTCACATCAGCAGCTGAAAGACTATTGTGCAGGCAGATATGTTGACCCACAAAGAAGGGCACAATGTATGAGAGTAAAAATATAAGGCGGCAATGTCTCCCTTCAGACCTGTTACAGTCTTCATCCCCCGTCACACTATTCTCAACTAATCTTTTGGAAAAAAATAGGGAAGACGATTAAAAACGAAGGCATTTCTTGCTGATTATTACCACCTAACATGTTAAGGACTAACACAATAAAATTGTGGTTTTAGGTAAACATCTTAATTGAAAACATTTTTTACAGAAATAAACCATAGACAACAGACACACCATTTGTCTTTGTATTTATTTATTTATTTTTTTACTATTTTTAAAATTATCATAAATGTTAAATTTGTAATTATTAAATTGTTATGAGGGACACATAAGCAGTAGGTAGGCCTAGATGTTTGTTTTATAACAGGTATTGTGTAAAATCCTTTTAAACCAATTCCGTTTTGTCCGTTACGGGGTTGAGAAGAAAATGTTTCAATCTGAAAAACAAAAAAAATGAAAAATGCCAGAGGTGGGAAAATATGATTTGTTAGAGGTTTGATATGTGCCTAATGATATGGGGTATTTAGAAAATTATTCATATGTAGTTAAAAAAAAAAAGTTGAAATATTACCGAATCCCAGGAATGACCCATGTACTGTATATCCAAATGAATAGATATCGAATCAAGTTTGAAATCGAATCGCAAGCTTATGAATCAAATCGCAAAATCTGTTACTAAAAAAACCCACATTAGGAATAATTCTCACTCCAAGTTGAACTCAAAAGTTGGGAGTCATCTATTTTGGCATTGTACCCATATCATACTGTAATGCAATTCCTGTTATACAGCCCCTAACAAGAGATGTGGCCTGTCAATGTGACGCACCATCTTTGAAGAAGAGTACGTCGATCCAAACGGTAACACAAAAGCTGAAAAGACGGAGTAAAGGTAAAGTTGTAGGCTGCTAGCTATGTTTATCTTCACATTAGCTGAGAATAGTTTTCTTGTGTTGTGTTTCATGGGTTTGATTGTCATACGTGTGTGTTGAAAAATTTCAGCGATTCAAGTGAAGCCTGTTGGCCACTCTGTTGGCATCTCTTGCTCTGAGAATGTTGGCACAAGTATTGAACCTCCATGTCTCACATCAACACCAGTTAAAAGGTCACGCATGGAAGACACCGCATTCAATGACAGCTCAACATGAACCTCAAAACAATCGTCTGATGTCCCCTATGAGCCTGATATCACTGAAAGAGGGCAGTGAAAAGTAAGTCGTTTACACTATGAAAGCAATCCGTTTGAATGTGTTTTCAATTACCTCTGGAAGTGTCCGTCATGGAGATAATGAAAATACTGTTACGAAAATTATTGTTGACAAATACAAACATGAACATATGACTAGAAAACATAACTGCTAGATTATGATACATCAATGATGCAAAACATCTAAAAACAAAATGTCCATCCCAAATAACCCAGTCAATAATATCGGGCATTGCATTTGAGCTGAAACTGAATAAACACCACCCTGCAGAGCTTTGCTAGCTAGGGTTAATAAACTCAACCAAAGGCATCAAATCAAATCACCTTTATTTATATAGCGCTTTTTACAATGGCAATTGTTTCAAAGCAGCTTCACAGTGGTAACAGGAAAATAATGCAACGGAATTTGATTCTGCTGTACAGCCGCTCTGGAGAAAACAGTGATGTCATCCAGCTCATTTCAATTATCATATAGTGTCAATGCAGGCAGATCAGTAATATATTTGAAATTTAGGTGTCCCCAACTGAGCAAGCCAAAAGCCAAAGGCGACGGTGGCAAGGAACCAAAACTCCTTCAGGGCCAGAATGGAGAAAAAAACCTTGGGAGAAACCAGGCTCAGTCGGGGTGCCAGTTCTCCTCTGGCCGACGAACAAATAGTGTATGATTATGATTCTGGCAACATTACAGGTCAGAAGTCATATTAGATAAATAGATATTCGTAGGATTATTCGAAAGATTGGAGTTGTCATGCCGGGGACGGGTTTAATGAGGATGTCGTGTCGATGTGGCATTTACAGGGGGGAGTTTAATTGACACTATTGTCTCTACAGACACTTTAGGGATATGGTCGTCATGTCCAGGCTAAGGTCCACCATCTGGTCTGGATACGGCCCAGATCCGGCCGACTGCAGTAAACCTCGGGATAAACAGAGAGACTAACATTAGCGTAGATGCCATTCTTCTTATGATGTAACGAGTACATCAGGTGTTATTGGAAGTGTTCCCGGTTCCGGCTGACCTAGTTAATGCAGCCTAAAACAATCATTTAACTGATTTGAATAATAGAAATTAAAAATGTTTTATGTGTATGCCATAGTAAAGAGATGTGTTTTTAGTCTAGATTTAAACTGACAGTGTGTCTGCTTCCCGAACAATGCTAGGAAGACTGTTCCAGAGTTTAGGTGCTAAATAGGAAAAGGACCGACCGCCTGCAGTTGATTTTGATATTCTAGGCATCCTATATTAGATTAATCTGATATGTACTTATTACAATTTACATCTGCACAAAAGGACGCAAATGCGCATGTGAACTTGACCGTGCTAGTTTTTACAGTCCATGGTTTGAAAGGGAAACTCACATTTTGAATGCGCTCTTTCCTTAACAACAACGCTGATACACGGGCAACTCAAGCACAGAGAATTTACGACATTCTGTTACAATCTTGTTGCTATGTACACTCACCTAAAGGATTATTAGGAACACCATACTAATACTGTGTTTGACCCCCTTTCGCCTTCAGAACTGCCTTAATTCTACGTGGCATTGATTCAACAAGGTGCTGAAAGCATTCTTTAGAAATGTTGGCCCATATTGATAGGATAGCATCTTGCAGTTGATGGAGATTTGTGGGATGCACATCCAGGGCACGAAGCTCCCGTTCCACCACATCCCAAAGATGCTCTATTGGGTTGAGATCTGGTGACTGTGGGGGCCATTTTAGTACAGTGAACTCATTGTCATGTTCAAGAAACCAATTTGAAATGATTCGAGCTTTGTGACATGGTGCATTATCCTGCTGGAAGTAGCCATCAGAGGATGGGTACATGGTGGTCATAAAGGGATGGACATGGTCAGAAACAATGCTCAGGTAGGCCGTGGCATTTAAACGATGCCCAATTGGCACTAAGGGGCCTAAAGTGTGCCAAGAAAACATCCCCCACACCATTACACCACCACCACCAGCCTGCACAGTGGTAACAAGGCATGATGGATCCATGTTCTCATTCTGTTTACGCCAAATTCTGACTCTACCATCTGAATGTCTCAACAGAAATCGAGACTCATCAGACCAGGCAACATTTTTCCAGTTTTCAACTGTCCAATTTTGGTGAGCTTGTGCAAATTGTAGCCTCTTTTTCCTATTTGTAGTGGAGATGAGTGGTACCCGGTGGGGTCTTCTGCTGTTGTAGCCCATCCGCCTCAAGGTTGTGCGTGTTGTGGCTTCACAAATGCTTTGCTGCATACCTCGGTTGTAACGAGTGGTTATTTCAGTCAAAGTTGCTCTTCTATCAGCTTGAATCAGTCGGCCCATTCTCCTCTGACCTCTAGCATCAACAAGGCATTTTCGCCACAGGACTGCCGCATACTGGATGTTTTTCCCTTTTCACACCATTCTTTGTAAACTCTAGAAATGGTTGTGCGTGAAAATCCCAGTAACTGAGCAGATTGTGAAATACTCAGACCGGCCCGTCTGGCACCAACAACCATGCCACGCTCAAAATTGCTTAAATCACCTTTCTTTCCCATTCTGACATTCAGTTTGGAGTTCAGGAGATTGTCTTGACCAGGACCACACCCCTAAATGCATTGAAGCAACTGCCATGTGATTGGTTGATTAGATAATTGCATTAATGAGAAATTGAACAGGTGTTCCTAATAATCCTTTAGGTGAGTGTATATGACAGATTGGCGCTGCACATCTTGCACTTAACTGTATTTCATGATCAAATGATCAAATTTCATGATTCCAGGCATCACTGCAGAGCACGCTTTCACTTTATTTTGCCGGTCTGGAAGGCGTGCTGTCTAACGCTAACCAATCAGACCTCAGGTACCGTGCCAAAATGCCGTAATAACCAATCAAAAAATAGACAAATATATTTTGTAAAATCAGGGCGATCATCGTTTTCATGATCGATCGTCGCCGTCACGTTCGAGTACTCGTTCTCTTGCCCATCACTAAGCTCAACACAGTTAGTCTTATTGTTTAAATCTGTTTTTTTTTTTTTTATTTACCGCGAGTACCATGTTTTACTATGCCTAATATCGATCTAGCTTACTGCAGTGTGCAACAGGTGTCTCATAGTAGCTGCCGAGTAGCATTATAACATAACTTTCAACACACTCGAATGGATCTAATATGATAAAACAGCATACGCATGAGTGGAAGAAGCGGAAGCGCTCGTCTGTGGCATAATAAAAGCTCCATGAAAACAAGGTGTCATCAAGCTACACCTTTGTTTTGAATAAGCGACTTCTAGCGGTGGAAAATTACATATTGTGGCTTTAATTAATTTGATCAAAAGTAATTCCAGTTTGCAAGATCATTTAGTAAGATCATTTTCATCTGAGTAATTCCAATCAACTTAACACGCTCCACAGCGTCACCCAGTGGATTTAATTATAGCTGTGAGTTTTAGTGCTTGGGATTTATCATGGATTCACTGCATTTACAGCCAGCAAAGCAACATAGTAAAATTCAATATAGTATTTTTATTTTTGAATATTAATGACATATTGAATGTTTGACTATTCGTGCACACCCCTAGATCCGATCAACCAAAACGCATCTTAATACCAGGTCAGTTCTGAGATGAGCAAATAAGATGCCTTATTAGAAAGTATGATATGACTTGCGAAGCTGTATCTGATTGTCCGGGCTTTGTCAACCACTCTACAAAGCCAGGAAACACATACGAAGACAATTTGCTACAGCTATCTCGGAAGTGTCCAGCATGCTGCACAGTAGACAAATTTGTAAATGGGACATTTGTATCCATCACGCAGGTGATGATAATTGTAGTACTGACAAATTGGTACAAACATAATTGTTTATTTCATTATTGCCATATTGGATATTGTTCATATATATTTTATTGCTTCAATATTGCATAGGTCTGTTCACACTGCCTCCACAAACACAGTGGAACAGCCAGCCACACATTCGAAATACACCAGCTGGAAATCTGCATTTGTCAGCGGCAGTAGCCTTCAGTGGGGCGTCATACAGATCCACAAGGTTTGTCTATTGTGAAAATTAAATAAATGAATTGTATAAATTGGTCATTAGCTACATTTACATGGACACCTTTTGATTGATGAATCAGAATGTAGTGTTTACATAAACGCTAAATAAAGTATGCGGGTTGATGTGCACGTTTATGTTACAAGCTTCACATCGGAATTGATTTTTATGACATGCGCACACTGCACAAATATACAGAGGTTCCTGCTATTCTCCTAAATTGCTTCTTTTCTTTGATTTTGGGTCCTAATTAGGAAACAACGGCACATGAACCGCTGTGCCATGCTGCTTCTATTAATCAAGCAGTAAAAACGGCCATTCCCCGCACCCAAAACAAAGCGTTTGTGGATGAGTTTGAAAGAAGGACTGAAGGGACGTTGTCCTGCTCCACTTCACAGACGATGAGTGTAAGGAGAATTTTAGAATCACACTTCATTCAACAACAACAGCTTGTTCCCTGCGTCATTACGCCATGTCTACATCACTGCTCATGCGCAGTACTTTCCAGTTTTGGTTTTCAATCCCAAAGTGTTTACATGTCCTCTCGATCGGATTACAAAAGGTTTAAACCACGTTTACAATCCGAATGAAATTTTAATAGTAGTGCTTGTAGGCCGATTACATTCGGATTATTAGGTTCCATGTAAACGCAGCTATTGTTGAAGACTTCTTTCTGCTTATGTAATGCGTTCTCTTCCAGGTCCTGTCAGCTTCTGTCTGGAATGTATATGTCCCAGGACATTTTTTTTAATTACCAAAAGGCCTTTCTCCAGCCAACAATCTTATGGCACTTTAGGTCTGAACAAAGACAGTGTTGGAGAGAGCAAGGCATTCTGGAAAGGCCGTTGTCCTGGGTGGTGAAATGATGGCTGATTCACCAGGTTTGTTCATTTTGTGTGAAAAATAATGACATTCAGTTTCATTTGGTCATTTTGGTCAGTATAAGCACTGAAAACATTTCTGGAGCTATGAAGAATTTTGTGCTCACAGTAGAGACATTGGATTAAAATGTTGTTCAATGTGACAATCTTGCTCAATTAACCAGTTAACTTCCTATACCCTTTTTTATATATAAAATAATTATTCAAATTTAATTAAACCATTAAAATTGAATCCAGAAAACTTAAAACAGAAAACACAGAATTTGGTAAAAATAAAATGGAATTTGAGAAGAAAAAAAAACTTATTTCATAGGGCACTTAACATATTTTTTTAAAAACTTTTAATAAATTATTGTTAAATTGTATAAGTTTCATGATTTCAATTAATTAGACATGCTTTTTGATTACTAAAATTTAATTTAACCATTAAAATGGGAGAAAAATATAGAAAAATTTAAACAGAAAAAACAGAATTTTGAAAAAATTAAACAGAATTTGGGAAAAAAATAAAATAGATTTCATAGGGCCCTACACAGCAACACTTTGATAACTATCAAAATTCAAAATAATTGTGCATGAACACATACTCATTGCCTGGTTTCCAGGGCTCCACACTGTTCTTACTAGGAGCACTGTTGCCCCTAACTGAACATTTTTAGGAGCACAAGCAGAAAATTTAGGGGCACACTTCAACCTGCAACGCAGTTATTTACATTTTCCCCAATTTTGACTGCATCACTGACAAATGCCTTGGTAATAAATAGACTTAACGTACAGAAATTACAATGTGCAGTTTTCAGTTCACAGGGCTCCAGACTAACATTTGTGGGCTGCAGCACCGGTGCCAAGAAAGTATTTGGTAGCACTGGGGGCTGACAAAGCACTCAGCTTGAGTTGAGATGTAGATAAAATTTACTTTAATTATTATCATTCATAATGTATGGAATGATATTCCAGACAATATTCAAAAGGAATTGCCAATTGTATTTGCAATTGCATTTCCAATTTGTGCACGCATATGTTGTGACATAATGGAAACACAAATGCATGATTTGCAATTGCGTTTTGGATTTTCTTTTCCGTGTATGTAACATGTCTGCCAAATTTCAAATGGAAATGCAAAGTCCGTTTGCAATTGCATTTACAATGACTTACGAGTTATGACCCTGCCATTTTGGAATAGCAATAGAAAATCACCCATTTGCTATTTCACTTCCTCCGCGTCCTGCCACAACCCTCACAAAATTCAAATGGAATCGCAATCCCCTTTGCACTTGCATTTCCAATGTCTAACACACTCAACTGTCAATCAGTCTTGAGGGCGGGGTTTATTGATATAGTTGGGTATGCCATGCCCTCAAGTGGTGGAAAAGCAGTTTTCATCGTTATTCATTCCTTAAAGGAAAACGGGGAGAAATATCCAATAAATGTGTCTATTTTGCATCAAAAAACGTCATAAACTGCTGTGTAGTTTTTTGCACTACAAACAAAGCCAAAAACCTGGAACTATTTATTTATCACCTGCCAACCAAACAAAAAGAAATTAAAAGACGACTGCTCTGGTTGCAAGCAACTTGTCAAAATGAAATAGATACATCTGTGGAACCCCACAACTAAGCAGCATGTGTATGTCTGAAAATGGATGTATTAAATGTCAAAATAAAGATACAAATATAGTTGAAGGAATTTGAATGCATTAAAAAAAAAAGTTGAATAAAATGCTGAAATGAAGCAGAATTCAGAGCGTCCTCCTACGAAACGAACAAGAACTGTGGTTGAATGTCACTACTAATGTATTTATTTATTTTTTTAATTTTCATAGACAACACACCACTCAGATCATGTCTTGTTTCTACAGATTCTCTGATTTTAACTCAAGATAATTCACTGTGCCAGCTGGATCTATGATGATATTCGTCTGACATGCCGACTGCAGACACAGCAGTTTTCTTTTTGCTGCTTTTTTCTGGTTGCCAGGTTTTTTTTACTTTGTTTGAGTTTAAGTGGGGAAAAAACTGGCCTGTTTTTATTGCAAAAATAGCCAAATTCCCCGTTTTCCACCACTTGAGGGCATGGCATACTTTCCAACTATATCAATAAACCCCGCCCTCAAGACTGATTGACAGTTGAGTGTGTTAGACATTGGAAATGCAAGTGCAAAGGGGATTGCGATTCCATTTGAATTTTGTGAGGGTTGTGGCAGGACGCGGAGGAAGTGAAATAGCAAATGGGTGATTTTCTATTGCTATTCCAAAATGGCAGGGTCATAACTCGTAAGTCATTGTAAATGCAATTGCAAACAGACTTTGCATTTCCATTTGAAATTTGGCAGACATGTTACATACACGGAAAAGAAAATCCAAACGCAATTGCAAATCATGCATTTGTGTTTCCATTATGTCACAATGCATGCGTGCATAAATTGGAAATGCAAATACAATTTGCAATTCCTTTTGAATATTGTCTGGAATATCATTCCATAATAATATTAATATTAATAATTAGTCTTAATATTAATTCAAAAGCAAAACGAGTGAAAAAATAGGTATTAGGGAGTGAAAATGGCTATTAAGCCAATAAGGGCTCCTCTGCAGCCATCTACTGGTTACAATGATAATTGAATGTCTTTTTTAACTTTAAATAATACATATAAAATGTTCCTACATCTTGAAACTTTTAGTTTTTATAAATGGGGACAATCTTTGAAGGATGAACAAATAATGTTTTGGTCATCACATTAAAAATAACATTTAAATATTATAATATTACAGTTTTGAAGTGCTGGAAAAAGATGTGTAGTACTTGTAAGCGTTTGACTATTTCTGTCACAATACTATAGTTACAGATAGTGTTACTACATTAAATCCATGGTGAATGTTGCTGATTTGTGGACTGAATCTGATCTGATATCTAGGATTTATAACAGAGAATTCTGCGCCAAATCTGAATGCTTCTCACTAGATCTCGCAGCGATCAAAGGCTTTATATACAGACTTTGCAGCGATGTTATTAATTTTGTGGCTAATTCAACGGATTTCTTCACTGGATCTCCCAGCACTGTGTAGTAACCGTGTCGCATGATCGAGACCGCGACTCGCGAGTAGCTCACGGTGCTGCGCTGACCTAGTTTTGGTCCGAACTGATAAACGATCCGTGAAGCACAAATGAGTAGAGCAGTTTCGTTCCGCTTTCATTTTGTTTGCCATTTGATGCTGGGCAGTCTGGAGCCCTGGTTTCATATAGTATCTATTAGCTGTCAGGATTAAAGTCTAAATGTCCAATGTTTTTTACATCTCAAAACATTAGCCTGTCTTTTGAGGGAAGAAAAAAATGTCAATTTAGCACTTAGTAATGAAGTGGGTGGAAGTCCTCACATGGAACAGGAAGGTTTGTTGAGAAGCCTCCAGTTTCTGGAATCAGCAGGGTTCAGGGTTGGAGCAGTCGTCACAGATCGCATTACTCTGTGCGTTCGCTCAGTGCCTGATATGAGACACTTGTTGCACACTGCAGTAAGCTAGATCGATATTATATCATATTAATAAAAGCTGGATGACTTGTGTTGCTAAATGGCATGCAATTCATTTTAAAATATTTTGTATGGTGGAGAAAATGCTGTATTACTGTTACTAAAAATAAAGCTCTTTCTGATTATGCTATGTTAGCCACTTGACAAAATAGTGTTGTCTCTGAGGCATGATACAAACATGTTACCCGCGGTAAATCAAGAAAACAGATTCAAACAATAAGACTAACTGTTTTGAACTATATAGCAATGATTAGTTGTCTGTGGATGAATGTATCCAAACAGTTGCTCACCTGTCTGATAAAACACATAATATATTAAAGCGTCTTTGGTGTTTCCATGGTTTCTACAAAATAAAACAGAAATCAAAGGGTAGCGCGGATATGATGTAATTGACAGGCGACGCAACGACACTGTCCGTTACACTGGTTAAAATTGCTGATTTCTCTAGATTGAAACATTGTTGAAAACATTTGGGAGAATGTAAGTACACAAGTCAACAAAATATATAACATTGTTCTAGTGGATTTTTGGATATTTTAATCCAAAAATCTTAACTTTTGTGCCAATCAATGTGTAAACAATTGACTTTTTTTTTCTTCAAAAATTCATCTCATTAAATTTGCATCATCATAGTGTAGTTTAATTTTGATTAAAGAAAAAGAACAGACTGTATTCATAGTAATATCTCTGCTTACCTTAAAATACTGAATAACAATTTTCTTTCTTTTAAAAACATTTTTTTATTTAGCTATCATTCAACATGCATAAATAAAAGCATGCACTATATGCACATTAACTAATTTAAACAATTACTCAAACTCTATTCAAAGTATTTCAGATGTTTCAAATTTAGTTATGTGATGAAAGCTCACATTTTTAACAATGGCATGTGATCACCTGGAAAAGTGTAATAAGATCCATCCTTTTGGTTTTGAGTTTCACGGCACTACAGTTAATACACTTAAGACTCATTGAACCAAAAATAAAAGACTATTCAGTGAGCCACTTCATTTTGTTCTGTCACCCAGCCGCATCAGTTTTGTTTTAGTTGTGCTTTATGACTGGCAGAATGCCACTCAGATCCCTTTTCCCGACTGAGCTCCAAGAGAAATCCAAGAGTCAGAGGGTTGGAGAAAGTTTAGATTGTCTATGTATAGCTTTGCTATAATCCAATTGTCCTCCATCACAAGTTTAATGCATCCATTGATTGCCTGCTCGAACCTTCATCCCTCCACTTGCTCTTCCTGATAGGTGGGCGCAGAGATGGATCTATAAGGATCCAGAACCATCTGAGCGCAGCGCACCATTGTAGCCAGCAGAAACAAACAGAGCAGGACCAAGAAGAAGAGCGCAAAGCCCAAATCCACATCAACGTCCAGTCGAGACACCGGAAGAGGAAGGTCCATGATTATTGAGGAATCAACTCTATTAGTAAGTCAAAGCTTCACTGAGTGAAAAACACATGATGTATAGTGGTAAACTCCCAAGATATGAGCCTGATTTGGTCATGCCTTTTAAATACTGTGTCCAAGTGTGAGCGCTTCACATAAATTGCCTCTTGTTCTTGAAAAAAACAACCCTAGTCGGTTGTGTTGTGCTTCTGTTGGTGTAAAACAGTTGCTAGTCAGTTCTGTATCAGATGCGTCTCACATTCCAGCACACAACACAGTCTTTTCTTCATCCGTTTGGGGGACTTTTCATAATAACACGCGTTATTCAAGCTGCTGAATTGCACGCAATTGATTCTGATCTCGAAATTTCATTCGCGACCAATGAAAAATGAAGACATTTGAAATACCTTGATGGATGGTGATGGCTGATCCTGTCGGTGGCTCACCCCACAGTCATTGGTCAGGGATACGTGTTCTCTTATCCCTGGTATTAGCATGTCTTCCTTTGGCCTGAGAGACATACACACCAACACTTGGCACCTGTGTCCTCAATGAATAGTTAAACAGGAGATTGGTAACAATCAGGCCTTATATGGGATTAAAACGCCCCTTTAGACTGCGTCAGAAACACTAGATTCCACTTCATGTGTTTCCTACAACAGGTGAGCTGAGAATGATGAAGGACTGGACACTGACAGATTTCAGACCGCAAGAAATGACACGTGGCATCAGGACACAGATTGTTGGAGTAGCCGGCAACTGAAAGCTTTAAATCTACAAGGATTGATTCATGAACTACACTCTTAAAAATAAAGGTTCCAAAAGCATTTTTTTCTTTTTTCGCAGTGATGCCATAGAAGAACAATTTTGGGTTCCCTAAAGAACCTTTCAGTGATCAGTTCTTAAAAGGGTTACACTTTATTTGCGATGGTCCACTTTAAACATTCTACTAACTAAGGACCTGTTTACACCTGGTGTTAAGATGCATTTTGGTCGATTGGATCACAAGTGAGCGACACTAAATACAGGTGTAAACGGGGTCTAAAACGCTTTGAGCTTGTCCACTTTCAACCACTTCCAGAGGTAGTCGAAAACTCATTTGACCGGATTGCTTTCGTAGTGTAGACGCTCATGTGGTCAAATGTGTTCAAACAGCCACAAAAGACACCCACTGACCTAATGCGTAAACATGGGAAGTGCGCTAGCCAGACAGGATTTATACTTTGGCTGAAGACCCAAATTTGGTTTGACGATGAAAAACGTACCAAGCACAATGTTCTCTCACCGTTCCTGATTTCTAACACACACTCACAGTGTTCAGCGTCTTGCGGCTCTCAGCATGTTTTTCCGTCTACTCCGGGCTCGTTCATGTAAATTGCGTGAGCTTATTTTGTCCATTAGACAGGGTTCCTACGCAGTTTGGAAAAGTATGGAATTTGATTTGAGTAATTTCCAGGTCTGGAAAAGTGTGGAAAAAAGAAAGAAGAGTATGGAAAAATATTTGCATTTCCAGGCTATTGCCCCATTTAGTTTTCTATAATAGACAATTAAGAACTGAATGAAAAAAAATGTATCATACAAGAAGTGTGTTTTCATGACAGCTGTTTAGTGATTCTTTAGTGATTGTCAAATACGAATTCAAGGTGCACTTTTTTCATTAAGCAAAAATGCAGGTTATAAGCGGTATGGGTTTCTTCTCACAATATTCTTAGCACCATATTACAGAGCCTCTAAAAGAACCTTTGCAAAAATAAAAAAATAAACCATTGCACAAGAAACCATTAAACTTATATAGGACAGTACACACTGAGCCACCTATTGCACCATCAGACCATTTCACTTTGTGGTTTCTTGGCTGCCACAGAATATGCGTTTAAGCAGACCTAAGGCCTTGAAATGTGACGTACTGTCCTAAAGAGAGCCACATTTTGAACACTTTTTCACAGTACCAGTCTTTTTTTTATAGACCCTTGAACTTGGCAAATATGACAATGCACACAGCCTTGTTTGTGCCATCAGCCCGTTTCATGTCATGGTTTCTCCACCGCCACAGAGGATGCGTTAAATTGAGAAGTCAAATTTAGAGCAAATAGATCTCTATTAATTCATGTGCATCCATGCTCTCGTTTTCTTCATAGTAGGAAATAGGTTATAGTATATATAAAACTAGAAATTGTAATGCGCAAGCACGCAAAAATAATCCAGTGCGCATGAGAATAGTTTCTCGAGGGCACGATAAAGTTTCTCGTGTGCATGCAAAAGTCTGTATATTATAATCTTTTTTTGTAATTTTAGGCTCTGTATGTTGTGACTTCGAGAAAATCAATGAAAAAAACCCCTGAGAAAATAAACATATTTGCAGATGACTGTACTATATACCAAATATAAAGCTGAAAATAATGCTGTCCATTTATGTTAAATATGGTCTGAAAAACTACAGAGAGGTTTGGAAATTTGAAATGGAAAATGTGTAGGAACCCATTCGAGAGATCTGAAAAAGCCCATACATTTATCCATTTATTAAAACACCAGGTGTAAGCAGGAATGTGTCTCCCTCGTCTATTTGTGATCCGATCGACCAAAACGTAAAAATGTAAGCTTTCTGACCCCTTCATAGACCGCAACACAATGGCGACTTTCAAGGTCCAGAAAGGTAGTAAAGACATCGTTAAAATAGTCCATGTGACTCCAGTGGTTCAACCTTAATGTTATAAAGCGACGAGAATACTTTTTGTGCACAAAAAACAAACAAAAATACCGACTTTATTCAACAATCTCTTCTGTGCCAGTCCCCTACCTCCTTACGTTGTAACCACAGTGCAGAGCTTCCGGGTTCTACGTCAGAAAGCTCTCGGATTTCATCAAAAATATCTTCATTTGTGTTCTGAAGATGAACGAAGGTCTTACGGGTTTGGAACGACATGAAGGTGAGTAATTAATGACAGAATTTTCATTTTGGGGTTAACTAACCCTTTAATACCAGGTGTAAACAGGGCCTATTAGTAACTTGTTAACTACGTGTCAACTAACTCTCATTAGAGTATTATTCTAATAACTACTAGTTTACTAAGTTGACATGTAGTTGCAAAGTCAGTAGAATGTCTGTTGGAGGAGCATCAAAATAAAGGGTAAGCAGATGCAGACGGTCTACTAATACTTCATAATAATATAATGACTGCTAGTTGACATGTAGTTGCAAAGTTACTTGTAGTTATTAGAATGACTTAAGTGTACCATTGAAATAGATGTTAACCTTAAAATAACCTTTTTTTCTCAGTGTGAAGAACATTTAAAAAAATCTAAAGAACCTTTTGTGCAATAAAAAGTTTTTATAGATTTGAAATGTTTTTTATGGAACCATCGATGCCAATAAAGAACCTATTATTGTATGAGCATTGCAAGCAGGACACAACCTCTTACCGTCAATCTATTTCAAGGGGGTCTTGTCTAAGTAATTATTGTATTTTTTTTTTATTTGCAGTACATCAAAACATTTTCAAAATTTTTTGGTTCAAACGTTATACAGCTAAGATTTGGTAGCAATATGACAAAAAGATCCGCAGTGTTGGTGCCAGTGAAAATAAGTCTCCAGTGCATAAAGGTTGATAAGATTTGGTAACACTTTATCAGGGTTCCCACTCGTCCTGGAAAACCTTGAAAACCTGGAAAATTGATGACAAATTTTCCAGTCCTGGAAAACACATGGAAAATTAGAGAATGTAAAATGTCCTGGAAAGTCTTGTTGTCCTTGAAAAATATTTTTTTCAAAGTTTTTCGTTTTTTCTTTAGCCGAGTACAAAGAGTTTATCACTGGCCCAAACAATTACTGCCAGTTGCAGAAAGTGCGACGTTCACGATAAGTTTTGACATGTGAGAGTAATATTTTCAGTGATGATGTTTAGTCTTGTGTTGCCACTTGCAGCAGTTAGCTGATGTTATTAACTTCTCAAATGAACTGGTAAACAGCTACCTAATCGCATAATTTTGATATAAACTGGCAATTGCAGTTATAAAGTCCGAATTGCGTGATATAAAGTCGCAATTCTGACTTCTTTTCTCAGAATTGTGAAATATAAACTCTCAATTGCAAGTTATAAAGTCCAGTTCTGAGGAAAAAAGACTGACTTTTTTCAGAATTGCGGGTTTATATCTCACAATTCTGACTTTATAACACGCAATTGTGAGTTTATATCACACTTATATGCAAGGAAAAAGTCGCAATTACCTTTTCTTTTTATTCTGTGGTGGAAAAAAGCTTCCATAGTCATAATTAAGGCTGGACGATATGACCTAAAATCAAAACCTTGATTAATTGAACACTTTAATAAACGATTATTTTGGTTTGGGTTTTTTTGTTTTTTTTTGCCCTCATAGTTCACTGACAAGGTATGTACTGTAAATATGCTTGACTATTAAAGGTGGGATATTTCTTTGTTTAATAAATTAGCACCGTGAGAGTAGTTATTTGAATGCATTAATGAAAGAGAGACTGCGTGTGTGAATTAGTCATACCGTCTCTTTATTAATTGTGAAGGTGTGCGTTGTATGTAGTTACTTCAAAAGTAGAAAAATATGTTTTCACTTTTGAGTTAAGCTACTTTAGTGATAAATCACAGGACAGCGTTGACAATGAGTTTCTGTGCTGCTCTCTGCGCGCACGATCTTTACGTGATGTGCGAGCTACTGTCAGTATGAGTGTTCGTGTGTCACAATGCATCAGCGCAGTAGCTCAATATAATGATACACATCCGATGGTCTAAAATCGCTTTAAAGGATTAGTTCATTTCCTGGTAATTTACTCACCCCCATCTCATCCAAGATGTTCGTGTCTCTTTCTTCAGTGGAAAAGAAATTACGTTTTTTGAGGAAAACATTTCAGGATTTTTCTCCACACAGTGGACTTCAATGGCAACCAAAATGTTGAAGGTCTAAATCAATGCAGTTTCAAAGGAAGGGCTTCAGAGGCTCTGCACGATCCCAGCTGAGGAATAGGGTCTTATCTAGTGAAACCATCGGTCATTTTCAAAAAAAATGATATACTTTTTAACCTTAATTGCTCATCTTGCGCTGCTCTGCGACACACCACGGATTGCGCAATCACGTCGGAAAGGTCAGAAGTACAGCTCCCTGTGTTTACAAAGCACTCGTGCGAAGACTAATACAAACATCCTTTAGCAAAAAAATGTTAAACAACGATGTTGGATGATTTTAAAAGTTGGAGATGGTTTTTTTTTTTGGTAAAGGGCGTTTGTATTACTCTTCGCATGTTCACTTGGGGCGGTACTTCTGCCTACGTCTAGCGTGACCTTTCCGACGTTATTGCGCAATCCGTGGCGCGTCGCAGAGCAGCGCAAGATGAGCAATTTAGGTTAAAAAGTATATAAATGTTTATTTTTTCTGGAAAATGACCGATGGTTTCACTAGATAAGACCCTATTCCTCAGCTGGGATCGTGCAGAGCCTCTGAAGCCCTTCCTTTGAAACTGCATTGATTTGGACTTTCAACATTTTGGTTGCCATTATGTGGAGAAAAATCCTGGAATGTTTTCCTCAACTTAATTTCTTTTCGACTAAAGAAAGAAAGACACGAACATCTTGGATGAGATGGGGGTGAGTAAATTATCAGAAAATTTTCATTTTAAAGTGAACTAATCCTTTAATGTCCAAACTGACAAGCCTTAAAACACATACAATTGACAAAGTTTAGCGGAGACGTAAGTGAAGGTGATCTGGCTTCAGGGCTCGCACGTTGTCAGAGACACGACGCGGCTCGGCTCGGCTCTGTGTCACAGAAAACAGCTCGCAAGCACTGAAGTGCCATGTTTTCCATATTGATGTTATTGAATGGTGTAAAATCATTTGAATATTCAAACTGACATTTGCCAAACTTTTGTGAGGACGTTGTCTGCGTGTGTTGACTCAGTGTTTGAGTTCGCCTCCGTGTTGCTTCCATGCCGCTGACTGCACGGGGCGGAGTCACGTGACTACACGCGCGGTAGTATGTTTTTAAAGGGAAAGTATTAGCAGGATTAATGCAGCCTTCATGTGCTATCCGAAATTTGATAATTCCCACTTCAGAAGTCGTGATTACGAGCTTGTAGCATTCAAGTGCTTTGTTGTCGGAATGAACAGGAATCATAGAGGACATGTTTATTCTTGCCTATTTATTGGGAAAATCTTATTAAAACCAACATTATATGAAGAGTCACATGCACTGACAACCATATAAACATTCACGATGCTATCCGGATAGTCCGCTTTCTGCTGATTCTGTAATTTCGGTCAAATGCAGGCTATTTTTGCTGTGTATAAAACATACAATACGCTTCAAATGATTACTCGTATATGTATATATGCCCTACATTAATGACAAGACAAGACGATCTGGCTGTTTTGGGGAAAAACTAATAAATCATACCTGACACAGCAGTAGTTCTATGTTTAAAGTTTATAGCACGCCCATATTTTGGGGTATTTGGGTATCAAAATTATTTCCGAACTTCCCAGTGGTAAACACGACATCAGAGGGCATTCATGTGCAATATTTACCTAGGGAACTCGTATTTACGATAATTCCGAGAGCACGTGAAGGCAGCATAAAAACCGAAATAACTGACATGGGAAAACTACGTCGGTTAGAGGTTCTGAATTTCGGTTACTTTGATTAATCGTCCAGCCCTAGTCATAATGTTTGATTTAAGAGCTCATATTAAAAACTATTTTCCTAGTTTAGTCATGGCAATAAACTGTACGCCTTTTAAAGACTTAGAGAGCAATATTTGTCATGATCCTTGTCCTTTATTCCCGTCGTAGTAAAATTGAAAAAGTCCTGGAAAATGATCACTGAAAAAGAGTGGGAACTCTGTTTATTTCGACAGTCCACTTTAGACATCCTACTAACTATAAGTATCTTTGCAACTACCAGTCAGAGTATTAGTAGACCGTCTGCTTAATATCTGCTAACACTTTATTTTGATGCTCCTCAACAGACTTTCTACTGACTTTAAGTAACTTTGCAACTACGTCAACTTATTCTACAAACCCGAACCCTAACCTAACAGTCTACTAATGCTCTAATGAGAGTTAGTTGACATGTTGCAAAGTTGCTTATAGTTAGCAGAATGTCTACAGTGGACCATCAAAATAGTGAAATTAAAAATAAACCCGATTTTATTTGTAATGTTTTTGAGTGTCTTCTGCTCACCAAGGTTGCATTTATTTGATCAAAAATACAGTAAAAACAGTAATATAAAATATTACAATTTAAAATAGCTGTTTTCTGTGTCAAGTCACCTTTATTTATATAGCGCTTTTTACAATGCAGATTTTCAAAGCAGCTTCACAGTGTGAAACAGGAAAATAATGCAACAGAATTTGATTCTGCTGTACAGCCGCTCTGGAGAAAACAGTGATGTCATCCAGCTCATTTCAATTATCAATGCGGGCAGATCAGTAATATAGTTGAATATTTAGTGTCCCCAACTAAGCAAGCCAAAAGCCAAAGGCAAAAGAGGTGACGGTGGCAAGGAACCAAAACTCCATCAGGTGACAGAATGGAGAAAAAAAACCTTAGGAGAAACCAGGCTCAGTCGGGGTGCCAGTTCTCCTCTATTCTATGTGAATATATTTTCAAATGTAAATTATTCCTGTGATGCAAAGCTGAATTTTCAGCATCATTACTCCAGTCTTCAGTGTCACATGATCCTTCAGAAGTCATTCTAATATGATGATTTAATGCTCAAGAAACATTTCTCAATGTTGAAAACAGTTGTGCTGCTTCATATTTGTGTGGAAACTGTGATTCATTCTTTTTAAATTAAATTTCAGGATTCTTTGATAAGTAGAAAGTTTAAGCATTTATTTGAAATAAAGCTTTTGTAACAAATGTCAGTCACTTTTGATCAGTTTAATGTGTTCTTGTTGAATTAAAGTAGTAATTTCTTTTTTTTTTTTTTTTTAAACTGACCCCAAACTTTTGAACAGTAGTGTACATAATTTGAAATGTTGATTTAAAAGTACAGTTGCTTTTCACGCATTAAAAAAAAAAAAATTTAGAGAACGGGAATTTAAAAAGGTTACTGTACTGGATATGTACTGTGTTAGTATAGACTTGTCAACGACCAATGAGTTCAAATGAAGGCACCAACAAAGATTTTGATAATAGCATTTTAATACAAAAACCCAAACAGTTCTTTAATATTTCATATACATACATTTTTATTTTTCTATATGTTGTACACAACTTTGTGGAAATCTGGATAAAAGAACGATTTCTAACACATGACCCTTTCATATCTGAGGAAGAAAGTGACATGAGTTCTGATTTTGATACACAAAAGTACTGAAAAGCACTAAAAAACACCCACATTCAAAAGCAAACATCACATTTAATTAAAAAGAAGAAAATGAACAATTACTTAATCAAACCTGCCAATAGACGTTCTGGAGTATTTCTACAAAACCAATTCAGAATAGCAACTTCCAAACGAGCACATGAAGAAATGAAGCCCAACATGGACAGTCCAGATTAAGCATGATAGGTTTCTTCTTTTCTATATTAAAACAAGACATTATGATAACAATACTTAGGATAGCAATAAAGATGGCTTAGAAGGACACAGACCCTGCTCATTATTGCTTGATTTGAATCTTTTTCATTGCATTTACAAAAACACGCCTGAGTGAAACATCGTCGGCACAGGCCAAACACGAGCTTGAACAAACGGGAGAAATGCATCCGTCTATTTCAACTAAAAACATCTGTGAGGAGTTCTACTGCACCAGCGTCTGTTATACTGCACCAACACTCACAGCTGAGCGGACGATGACTTTTAAATGCTCAATCTGAATTGAGGTAGCAAACAGGATGCAGAATAGTGAGGTACATTTAGAGAACATTTAAAAAGCAATACATTTTCAATTTTGCAGTATGAATTACCTATAAATACACATCATACACAAAGTATTTCCAGAAACATTAGTTGATTATTAAGAATCAATGTGCATAGAGATTTAAAGAGATAGGTCACCCAAAAATGAAAATTGTCATCATTTACTCACCCTCATGTTGTTCCAGGCCTGTGTAAGTTTCTTTCTTCTGTTGAACACATTCTGAAGGACGTTGGTAACCAAACAGTTGAACCAGACACACTTCCATAGTATGAAAAAATATATATATACTATGGAAGTCAATGTATCTTCTTTTGTGTTCAGAAGAAATAAACTCATACAGGTTTGGAACAACTTAAGGTTGAGTAAATGCCAGTATCCAAGAGTAAATTGATTTAATCTTCCTGTCTTTCCAATTCAACATCCTGTTAGGCCATTTCAATTCAAATTCCAAGTCATCAACTGAAAGGGAGCCTATTCTTCAAAAAAGAAGCTCTTCAAAACGAGAGGAAAAAAACCAAAAAAAAAAAAACCAACATGCCACAGCTTCTGCTTTACAGACAACGACGAATCCGACCAACACATCTGATCTGGACGTATTTCTGAGCAACGTTCTGACATTTTATCATCCGGATCAAAATGTCACATGGCGTTAGAAAACAGGCAGTGCAATCGGTACACAATCACAGTCAGAGACAGACAGACGAGACTGCCTTTGTGCGCATGTGTGTGTGTGTGTGTGTGTGTGTGTTTGTAGGGCAAACTTACCCTACTCATTGCCAACTCAAAAATCAAAGCATATGCGTTTACGGCAGAGACAGTGTGGGACCGCTTGTGCTACAAGTGTGCAATTGTGCGTGGTTTCAAAGTGAACACGTTTCAACGCCTGTCTCTGTCTGTGCGCTACACTGTTTCCGTCTCCCTCCTGTATCCTCACATTATGGCTTATAACTTCCATTCTCACAATGCATTTGTCTCTTTCTCTAGATCCCCTGTGCCTCCATTCAGTCCGATCCTGCCGTCAATTTGGTTAAAAGAGTAAGAAATGGCACATGAGAGCAACAGTGAGTGAAGGAACTGACAGAAAAGCAGGATCACTCAGGGAAAGGAGGAAACATGGGTATCTCTCCGAAGTCATCGTTCCCGAAGCTGCCGGTCTGATCCAACAAGGAGAGAACATCCTGAAGAAAGAAAGAGAGGGATGTTAAAGGAATAATCCATGCAGAATGATAATCCAGTCATCATTTACTCACTCTCATGTTGTTCCAAACCTGTAGGATTTTATTTCTTCAGTGGAACACAAAAGACGACGTTTAGCAGAATGTTCATGCTGCTCTTATACATACAATGAAAGTGAATGGGAATCAGTGCCACTGCGCTTCAAAAACAGCACAAAAGTATCATAACAGTATTTCATATGACTTATATAGCTAAGCTTTATATGAACTGTACAAATAAAATGAATACTGTAAAGGCCCGTTCACCACAACTATAACGAAACAGAAGAATGATTATCGTTTGAATCACTTTCACAACATTTTTTTACCAGCTGATGAACAATAAAAACATTGAGGGCCAATCAGAATCCATCCTGCTTTAAAGAGCTCGAGCATTTAAAACGGCAGACGACAAAACTCAGCATGTGTTTATAATAAAAACAATATTGTCCACTGGTGTGGACGCTAATATAGTTAGCGTTTTCGTTATAGTTATTGTTCTTGGAGTGAAGGGGCCTTATATCTCTAAATCTCTTATATTTTACTTAAACAGGTTGCAGCACACATTCAACTGCAAAAATGGGTAACTGCAAGTTTACATATTGAATAAAAGTTTTTTATATTTTAATGAACTTGATTTATGTACCAATATATCAACACATATATCTCCATTAGATGCAGAGAACGATATTAGATTTTGCTGATACAATAATAATAATGGATTTAAAGGAGTTCTGTTATCAGGTTTTGTACAGATACTGTAAAATGAAATTCCAGGACTTTTTTGTAAAAAAAAAGGACTACATTTAGAGATCTCACTAATCAAACAATATCTTTATTATCTTTCAAATTCTAAAATAGGTGAAAAGCTGTATTAAATTCTTAGAAATATATGAGCAATATCACACTCATAGCCATGTGAAATGGCATATCTACATCAGATGGGCTGCAGCGTTAATGGTATTAGACTGTATTTGTTTTTTCTCGAAAAAATAAACATTTCATATATAATGTCTTTCAATAATTCAAGCACCTTTTTAAGTACCGCTTCATAAATTTGGCTGTTTTCAAGGGTTTTCCAGGACTTAAATTTCAAGTCAAAATTAAGTATTCAAGCACTTTAAGCACCTTGTACAAACTCTGTTATGGTTTTTTTTTTTTTTTTTTTTTTTTAGTGTGTAATGTTGCTGTTTGAGCATGAAAAGGTCTGCAAAGTTACTCCAGCGGGAGTTATTCTCTGTATCAGTGTCACTGTTTCTGAACTCCCTGAAACGCCTCCATTGTAGTCTGGAGGTCACAATATTCCTCATTTAAATAATTCCCGCCCAAGGCATATGTAGAATAAAGGGGCGGGGCCTGCTTGAGATAGTTGTGTTGAAACCATAGACCGTAAAAAAATATGGACGACACGTCTTCACTACCTTCCACTGAAGAAAAGTGAAGCCACCAACGTCCGAATATGGCGCTGACATCTTGCGCAGATTTGGGCCCGAGTCTGCGCAGTAGTAAACGCGGGACCAGAGTCTGCGCAGTAGAGAGCAGGAAGTAGAGCTGCGATATCAAAACCCTGCCCACACTCTCGCAGATGCAGAACAATTCATTATGTCGGTGTGAAATAAACAGTTATGGAAATGTAGAAATTGAACCTAAAGCTCCAATATCCTCCTGAAAAAAGTTCATTGGTGCCTCAGTGACAACTTCACTCAGAGAAGCTGTTAATCACAGCTGTCAATCAAGATCAGTCACACCCCCGTTTTTATAGCATCAAATAACTCAAACCAAACTTATTTTTTAAAAAAAACGAACACTTGAAATGAAATCTGTCATAAAAACTGCATAAAATGACAGAAACCATCTTTGGGAAAAAAATTATTTGAAGTGTAATTTGATTGTTTCGTTTGTCTCGCGTACATTAGAATACATGGAGCGGCGGGGGTTATGAGCTACACTGGGACCAACCACCTGGGGGCGATCGAGACGCTTTGGCATTTAGTTTTCAACAGGAGTGCGGCAGGCTTGGTTGAAACTCGCGGTTATGACAAGGGGTGGGACATTTCCCGGTTGACCAATCACAACACACTGCTCAAGCCGTCCAATCAGAGCACATTATGTCAAAAATTTGTTTTTGTTTTTTACATTCAAGCATGAAACCCTATTCAAGTAGAGCCTAAAAACAAAAGACTCTGAAAAATGGCATAATGGGTCACCTTTAAAGAAAGAGATTATTGAGCCGATACCAGTAAAATCTGTGTACTGAATATGTTAAATAATGTTCTTAGTTTTTCCTTCCTGTGACGTGATTTTAAGACCCACGGGGACCCTGGCTAAGTCATGTCCTGCTTCAGTGTTTTGTGTCACTGACATCAAACCTGCCGCATATTTACGTGTAATGTTTGAATTTTACAAAGTGTCAATGCAATTTGAGAGCTGTGGCATACAGGAAGCATACAGTAAATAATTAAACTTGGGTCTGTTTCTCACACTCACTGGAAACATCTCTGGCTGGTTGTTTTGAGACTGCGGGTGTGTGTCTGCAGTGCCTTGGGTGTGTGGCTGATTTTGCCACTGCTGCCACCCTGCAACTCCCTCTGCTGGTCTGGAACCGAACTGCGCCCCCATCTGACTAATGTCACCTAAACGAAAGAGCAAGAGCAAAACTGAAAGCTGGAACAAGGACAACTCTTTCTTTTTCTAAATCTGCTGCAAAATATATACCATATCCATTAGTTGAGGGGTTGGTGTGACTGTTTATTTGTTGGTAGCTTGATGTGCTTGCCATTGAAGCAGAAGCTCCGCCCATCTGGCCAAAGGAAGAGGAAGTAGAGGATGTTGAGGCGGAGCTGAAACCACCCATGTTAAACGGAGATGACTGACTTTTCCCAACATGACCTGCCACCTGCTGGACAAAGAGTATTTACAACAAAAAAATGGGCCTTAACCCTCTACTTACAGTGAAGGAATCAATTATACACATTACCAGTCAAAAGTTTGGAATAATTCAATTTTTTTTTTTTATTGTTTTTGTCTCTTATGCTCACCAAGGCTGCATTTATTTGATCAAAAATACAGTAAACAGCCACGCTCTCCCTATAGGCATTAAATGTCTACCTGTGTGTTGAAGGGAGGTCGTGTGGCAGACCAGACTCCAGGAGGCGCTGTGGGTCCCGCCGGGGCCTGGATGGGACTGTTGTTGCTGACGGTGACTCCAGAGGGCGTGCTCTGACGGGACATCTGCGCCAGCATCTGACCTGCTGAATGAGTCACCGGCACCATCTGCTGGACCATTGCAGGTGACCTGAGAACAGAGAAGAGCACAGTCAGATGAGCGCGAGTAAAGCCCGGGACACACCAAGCTGACGATCGGCCGTCGGGCAACATCGGGCCTTTTTTGAGCGTCTGACGACTTAGTTTTTCCGGTGTGTTCTGCAGTTCGTTGGCTCTAGTCGGATGTCGGGCCGTCGGTGAGAGAGAGAACTCTGATTGGCTGTTTGCTAGCTAACAGTCGGCTGTAGTTCTCTGTGTGTTCAAGTGCAGCTTTTTCCCCCGACGCAGGTGACGCGAGACGACAACAGTCGGCTTTCATCAGCACTAGTTCTGTGGCATCAGTTTGGTGTGTCCCTACCTTAAGACCATGCCAACAGCAGGAAAGCAAATCTATATTTCTATGACAAACAACAGGACATTGATGATGAATTGTGTGGTACCTGAAGGGCTCAGTGGGACATGCAGTACTAGGGAAAGACGCTGCTGGTGGGTAAACCTGCTGTCCACTGGAGGCACTGGAGGACACGGCGTTAGAGTCTGAGAGAGACAGATGTGTCAAAGATGACTCTGAATTAGGGCTGGGTGAGAAATCAATTAAGACTAATTCACTAATCGAAAACAAACTGAGTAATTTTTTATATTAAGTGTGTGTCATTAAAAAGTCTGCATGTTCTGCGTGACTCTGGCTACATTCACACTGCAAGCCTTATTGACAGTTCTGATTTATTGCTCAGATCCGCTGCCACCTTCCATATTTACAGAGTGACCCAAGAACTACCGGTATGTAAAATCTTTGGAGTGACTCCCATCAGCGCAGAACTGTGACAAATGTTGATCTAGAGTGACGTAAAAGTTGCATCAGACTGAGGTCGCATTGCGAAACATCAGACCTGTATCGGATTTAGGACCACATATGGAAGTGGCCCGAATCAGAATTGAAAAGATCAGATTCCAAGCGGTTTGTGCTGTTATGAAAAAAACAGATAAGTAAAATAAATTAAAAAAAATTGTGCCACTTTTGCCTGCAGTCTGAATGTAGCCACTAAGCAGCACTTTCATCTATTGCATATACATAATCAAGCATGACCTTCACAAGCTTTCATTGTCATGAAACACGCACTCAAACTCAAAAGGTCTTCATAACAAACTACCAAAAATAAAACTTGTTTAACTTGTAAATTATGACATAAATATAGCATTATTTTGTAGTAAAATTAACATTTTAAAGTAATATAATAATAATAACAATAATCGTATATGTATACATTTAACATACATTTTATTTAACTATTATTTTATTTAGATATTTTTTCATCAATGTTTTAATTTATACAGTATACAATTTCTGTTGTGTAGCACTTTATAACCCTCAATAAAAATTAAAATTCAATGTTTTGTTGTATATTGTTATATTTTCATTTAATGACATTTTAAAAGATTGATTAAATTGTTTCATGAATTTAAGTTTTATGAATTAATTTCATTAAACACCATTTTGGATGCTAAATTTGTATTAAATCAGAAAATACAGACTATAATAAATAATAAATAACATTAAAAAGTAGCTTATTCTGTGGAGTTTACTTGTTTACATTCATTCTGAATGTGTGTCTGTCTTCAGTAGTGTGTGTGTGTGTGTGTGTTTTTGAGGAGTCTTACTGTGATCAGCACTGAGAACACCTACGGTCTGCACTGGAACCTGAGAGAAACACAGATGGAGGCAGTCATTATGTTGTATGTCAGTGGTTAAAATTTTTCATAAATAAATAAAATAAAATAGGCATAGTTATTTGTTTTTATTGTTTTTGACCCATGTTACCGTAATTGTTAAAGACAAGTAAACAGTCAGTAATAAAATAAGAACAAACAAACAAACAAACAATCAAATTATGAGCAATAGCACAAATAAATACAATAGAACAAACATACAAATTAAACAAACTCTGCTTTTTAGGCTGGTCTAACAGTTTTCAGGTACAGAAATTGAATCAAGTTACACTGTATAATCTAAATATAGATTAATCATTATTAAAGTTACAAAAGTTATTCAGTCAAGAGCGGCGAGTGATTTTCTTCGTCTTTTGTTTGATTAATGACACAGACAGCAGAAGGTTTATTAGGCTGCTGTCACTTTAAAACCGAATGCACAGATCCAATATACTGATACACATGCGTTTTATTTCTCAACTGTTTATGTTCACTTAAGACTTAACAGACTATGTTTACGAGGATACTCGCGAAGACGGACATTTTGACATAACTTTGTGTGAATATGTCCGTTCAAGCACAAGACGACAAGAAAGCAAATTCATATCATATGTCATAACATGATTTTGACCTGATAAGTCATGTTAAATTTTCTTTTTACCAGATGGCAGCAATCTGTCCCAAATGCATGATAAATTCTCATATTTTCTTTGTTTCAACTTATAAAAGTATAGATTTTTTAAGTAAGAGCTAAATAAGATCTAAATGGCCAAAATCCCAAAGAGAGCCCAACATTTCATTGTAATTTCAAGCAGGCTAGTACCATAACATTTCATTAAAAAAGGCTACACTTTTACTATTCTAGATCTAAAATGACCACTATCAGCCAATTATATATTAAATAAAATCTAAATAGCCTAACCTAACACAATACGTATATTGTACCTAACAATTATTTTTTTAAATGCAAGTACATAGTAGTTTAAAACTCCTAATAAAAATGTGTGTCCAACAACAGATGTGTGGAAAAAAAGGTTTAAAAAGTTGTGAGTTGGATAATCAGTCAATTCATTCAATGTTGGTGCTTTTTTGAATCAACACATTCTGACATCATGGAGCCAAGTTTGACTACCACTGGTGTAGAAGGAATGTGTGTGATTTACCTGAGGAAGAGTGACCTGATTGGTTTCATAGGCTGCATCTCTACCTATCCCTCCGTCTAACTCCGCCTGCTGCTGCTGCAACTGCCTGCAGAAGAGAAAACAACACTGACGTCAGTCCAGTCCTACCGCCATGACCATCAAACCCACCACCGCCAACCGTCACACCCATCACCGGGCAACCTACAGCATTCTCAGGTTACCCTGGACACCACAGCTACCTACAGGAAGAGAGCATGCTGGTTAATCTACCACCGACAGCAGACAGAATGAAAAGAGGG
The DNA here is from genome assembly GCA_039654105.1 of Coreius guichenoti. NCBI lineage: Eukaryota > Metazoa > Chordata > Actinopteri > Cypriniformes > Gobionidae > Coreius > Coreius guichenoti. The sequence continues at coordinate 36,494,458 of CM077176.1, read as the reverse complement.
TCACCCGAGAGGAGGAAGAGAGACACGGAGAAAGAGTGCTCTCACTGCTCTCACCTGGCTCTGACTTGACCTGGGCTGGGTGTGGAGGGGCAGTTAGGACTGCTCTGCCCCAGTGAAGGGGGCAGTGACACCCCCGGGGAGGAAAGGGGGGACAGGGAATCCTGATTCGGACCTCTACTGTCGCGGATTGGTGGAGAGAGAGCGTCAGATTGAACTGAGAGTGAGCTGAATTAACACGCTCACTCTCAGACACATACGTGTCAATCTAGGCAAAACATGTCCGACTCATAGTTCATCCCAAAAATAAAAAAGAAACAAATATGAAATTATGTTTTTCTTTTGAACTTTCTATTAATCAATTAAAAAAATAAAAATATATATATAAAATGGTTTCCACAAAAATATGAAGCACCACAACATTGATAATAAAAAACAAATTGAGTAGCAAATCATCATATTAGAATGATTTCTGAAGGATCATGTGACACTGAAGACTGGAGTAATGATGCTGAAAATTCAGCTTTGATCACAGGAATAAATTACATTTTAAAATATATTCAAATAGAAAACTAACTGTAATAATATTTTCAGTATTACTGTTTTTACTATATTTTCATCAAATAAATGCAGCCAAAAGACTTTGCACGGTACATAACTGAGATCATACATATATATATTTTCTGCATTACATTAAGGGGAATTGGGGAAGAGGTAGATATAAGGTAGGTATTTATTTATATATTCTTTGTCTTCAACTATATAATTTGTCTTTTTTATTATTTTGGGGTGAAATAAGACCCAGACATAAACACATGCCTTCAAAAAACTGATACATTTCCATTTGATTACCTCAACAGGAATTAACCTTCGATCATAAAAAAACATTGCATGAAGTCATACTACATTAGACAACAATGAATAACATGAGGCTAAAACAATCTGAGAGTGTTGAGGCCTTGACACACCAAACCGAGCCGGCGTTAAAGAACTAACGGCGACAAAATCCGACTCGCCCACGTCTGTGCTGTCGTGACTTCTTTGCTCGCTTTCATCGCTTTTTGCTTTAAAACTCGTGCAGTGATTCGTTCGCTAAACTGAACAGCAGAGTGATCTCTCTCACCAACGCAGATTCAACATGCTGAATCTGGTGAACTGCCACCACATACGTGAGCCCGACTACAGCGCAAAAACTAGTCCGTCAGACTTGCCGTTAGCTTGGTGTGTCACGGCCCTTAAACAGTGGTCCCAAAAATCTTTTACCACTTAAGTCACAATACAGCATTATCATAGCGAGTAGGGGGTGTGACGATAGACACTTAGCTCACGAGACGAGGTAGGGACACGTGATTGGGTTCATAAGGACGAGACGAGGCTTTTGCACAGTATCCTTCATGACTGGAAAAGTAGTCTGCAGGTGCATTTGAAATGATTTAACTAATCATCTAGTAATGAATGTCATTTAATTATCATATGCATTAGAGCCCGACCGATATATCGGCAGTTTCCAAACTATCGGTATCGGCATTTATGATGGCCGATAAATGAATATTTTAAAAAAATAATAAAAACGGACGAAACACCGCTCAACCACATTATGAGTGTTGGCGTTTCATAGTTTGTCCACCAGAGGGCACTCTACAACGTGCCGGTTGGCAACACCAGCCAGAGTCATGCTGCGCGTCGCATGGTAAGTTGGCAACTGTCACGAGACATACATTGCTTGAATAACAATTAAAAGAACATCCCCATCAGTTCTCTTAACTCAAATAAGCATGACAAAATTCGTGACTGCCAAGTCCAGTTTTGCTATTACATGTAAGCCAAGAGTGAAACTGAATTAGCTAGTAATTACGTTAGGTTGTTACAGTATAGTTGACTGACTGTCAGTTTAACTCGGACAATGTGACTGAATAAGATGTATTTCTTTAATAGCATGACAGTTTGACAGCATGAGACGTATCATCTCTCCCCTGCCCGTTATTTTGAAAAAATATGTTTTACAATATTTTGCAGTATGACGTTGTCCATTTCTAAATTACGGCTTATCATAGACTTTAGCTAACCACAAAGCTAGCTAATGCCATGGCTATCAGTGGAAGACCGCTAACATTAATGCGCTTGGACATCACAACAAACTTATTCTGCCTAAATAAATTAATGATTACTGTATTTATAACTAGTATATTTGTAGTTCCAGTCCCTGCATTGTAAATCGTAAGTTAGGCACGTGAGGAGTAAACGAAAGTGCGTTGCTGACTTCGTTCAGACGCAGCATTAACGAGTCACATAATGGATTTACTGCATCACTAAGTAGTAGATTTTAGAAGGCAGGCAGCAAATGATGTTTGAAAATGGTTTGTTGTAGCTTGATGGATAGAATTAAAAGAGTGCATGTAAAGGGATAAGCAAGTTGACATTGTAATTATAAGGTAGCTCATAAGGCAATAGGGACTAACAATTTCACACACACACATATATATATATATATATACACATATATACATATATATATATATATATACAAAAACATCAGGAGTGACCTTTGTCTTGTTTAATAATAATACAAACGATGATGATAGAAATAATAACATCAAAAACATCAGCGTTTCTGTTTTTTTTCTTTCTAATTATGTATCGGCCGATATATCGGAATATCGGATTTTTAAATCACCAAATATTTGTATCGGCCTTAAAAATTCTTTATTGGTCAGGCTCTAATATGCATTGAAAGACAATACTTAAGCACTGTAAAAGGTTTTGCCACAAACTCAACTGACTGGCTTCTCTCGTGCATGATTTCACACGAGTATCTTCAGACCTTACTGTACTTGAATTATGAACTTCCAGAACTTCTGACTGAGGCTGTGTGTGACCTCCTAATTGAACTCCTTTCCACAAATTGAACAAAGAAATAAAAACAGTATAAATAACAAAAATAAGTAAGTTTTTTCTTAGTCTTATTAAGTGCAAACAATAAGTGCAACCATAATCAAAGTACTATCTCAATATGGTTACAGCTACACAGTCCAGCCTAAGATATCTTTGATATTGGGAGACAGGCTATTGTATGTGGCCTAATTTGCACGCATCAGGGAGCTTGCGTTTTACTTTCGCTTTCGATTCGCGATCGCACGTACTGGTTGTATAGGGAGCGGCGGTGCTGAGCGTGCATTCTACAAGATAAGACATTTATCAGATGCTTAGGCTCTGTTGCACAATGAATCCTCCACCATGGTATTTCTTGGCACTCATCTTGCCTTACTCTCGTCATGTGATCAGTGAACTGTGATTCCTGTACTGTGTGCGACTGCAGCTCGCGCTGGCTGAGCAAAGCAGACGTTTACAATAGTTTACCGTTACCCAACTGAATGAAATGGTTTTTATTTCTATAAAAAAGCAAAACGACAGTGGAGGATGTAATGTAAACATAGCGGTGGCATATTCTATGCTAATTTCACCCTCACACTCCATCATGGCCATATCGCGAGACAGATTATCACTCAACGAGAAATCTTGTCACATTTTAATATCGCGAGAACGCGTGGCACAAGATCTCATCACACCCCTAATAGAGTGTGACATCAGCAAACAACTTCTGCAATGAAGTCAGTTCACACAAGTGTAATTCATCACCTTCAAGTGTATGTGGTGCTGTTGTGTGTGTGTGTGTGTCTTGTGTTTACGTGATGCATTTCAATACTAACTTGACATTGGCATTGGTGGAGATGATGTATTCAATCTCTTCAGAGAAGGGATTCTGGAAGGTGAATGAGCTTGTTCTCATCCAGATCCACTCACTGGATTTAGACTGGAACCGGAACATCACCGAAAGCACCTGACCTCGCAGTTTCACCACCTACATCAAGGGTCAAAGGTCAGTTATACATCACAAAGAATTGAGGGCCAGCATTAAGGCCCATTCACACCTAGAACTATAACTATGAAGATAAGGATAACTATGTTAGCATCCACACCAGAAGACAATATCGCTCTGTTTATTATAAGCATGAGCTGCAGTTTTGTTGACTGCAGCTTTAAATGCTCAAGCTCTGGCTGTCAGAATTTTTGAACCAATGCTTTTATCGTTCATCAGCCAGAAAAAAATAGTTCTGAAAGTGAATCCAACAATATTGTTTCTCTGCGCCGTTATCGTTATAGTATAGCTATTCTTTTATATTTGAAACAATATTTTATATTTTTACAACTATATCGTTATCGTTATAGCTATCATCCTTAGTGTGAATGGGCCTTAAAGCTACAGTATGTTATGAAAAGAATAGGTTCAGATCTCAATTCAGATCAAATGGCCAATACATGCACATCTTTAACTGCACATCAACTGAATTTTGTTAATTTGCCAATTTACCTGGCACACACCATATTGTGTTGATTGTTATTATTAATACATGTAATTATGTATTAAACAATGGCGTGTCTTATGATATTGATATTGCTGCCATTTTATAAAAGCAAAAATGTCTTGCCATGCACATTACATAAAACTAAATACAATATATGAATTACAATAACTTGTAACATGCTGAATATTTGAGCCTGATGTACCTGCTGAAGGCTGTCTTGCAGTAAGCCTTGGTCTTCTGGGTGTGCAAACTCCAGAACGCTCTTCCCCAGTAACTCCTGTGTCACAGAAGAACACAAAAGACTGAAATTAATATTTTACTAAAACACCAAACTGAAATTAAAGCTGTCATTTAGCTGAAACCGAAAATAAGGTTTATTTAATAATCAATTAATCAAATTTATTTAATAATTGTTATATAAATAAAATGCACATAAGGCAGCTTTTATATCAATTGACATTGTTTACAAGCTGTTTTATTGACGTCTTTGAGCGATTGCACTGCTGTAAGTTGTACTATATCTTCAATACTCTTTCTGATGTTCATTCATGTTTATTTCATGCTATAACTAGTAGTAAAGAGGAAGAGATAATCGGTTCACGTGCCGCTTGAACTGAGGCAGCGATCTGTCAAACCACATTTATTGTTTGAATTTTATTATAAAATTGAAAAAATTTGAAAGCTCAGATTTAGTTTCATGTCAAAAGCAACAAAGCACAATGGGATTATTGGATGGCAGAAAACAGAAGAGACTAAAATAAAAACTAGAAATCGATATCGTCAACCCAGCCCTAGCGTCCATACGGCTGACATGTTTACCGGTTGCAGTTGATCCATGTTGTGAGCACGAAATAGACACTGACACCGTCAAAACTTGCCATTGGAGAAGAGCTAATTAAATGTCAATGATTTCCAAAACCATTTAATATTTTATTAATATTTTAATACGTTCAATTGTGAAATTTCGGTGCATCACTGAGCAAGACAAAGGAAACCTGAAGCTCATCAGCTATACTCAATAAATGCAGAGGAATCTTATAATCCTGCTCTTCAGAAATGACTTCCTTTGGCCCTGAGATCCATCTGACTCAGGCTTTTGAGGCTCACCTGAGGTTGGTAGCCCACTGTTGCTAGACAGCGGTGATCCACAAAGGTGTATATGCCCTGGCAGTTGTGGCGGGAAATAAATTCCACTGGAACGCTGATGTTATTTATGTTTGTTTCGCCTGGGCAACAGGTGACCTGCATGAAAAACAGAGGTCAGAGAGGAAAGAAAAAAATTCTGTCATTATTTACTCACCTTCATATCACTCCAAACCATAATACTTTCATTCATCTTTGAGAAACAAATATTAAAAATGAAACCAGAGAGATTTCTGTCCCACCAATGAAAGTCCACACAACCGAGACTTGACGATTCAAAACGTTCATAAAAACACTGTTAAATATGAATCGGTTGTTTTAAACCAAGTCTCTATGTCTCTTCAGGTGTTGAACAGATTATTGGCTTTTATTCACGTACAAACATTGATCAACTCACATAGAGCTCATTAAATATGGTAAATGGAACAGCATTGATTATCGTGTGTCAAGTAAGCTTATTTTAGCTTCGATTTTCCACATTTGATGAGCTCCGTGTATGTGCGTTGATCAATGTGTGAATAAAAGTTTTGGTGGAATGGACTTTCAATTGAGGGACAGAAATCTCTCAGGTTTCATTGAATTTGGTTAAATTTCATTTGTTTCAGTTGTGTTTCAAAGATGAACAAAAAGTCTTATGGGTTTGGAACGACACAAGGGTGAATACAAAAATGACAGAATTTTCATTTTTAGGTGAACTAGTCTTTTGAGATGAGAAATGAGACATTTGAAAAAAATAGTTAATCTAAAAAGTAAACACGGTCATCATTTATTCACCCTATTTTGTTCCAAACCCATATGACCGTCTTTTGAACACAAAGGTAGATGTTTAGTAGAATGTTGATGTTGCTCTTTAACATACAAAGTGGAGACAAAGAGCAGCATAAACAGTCTGCTAAACTTCTCCTTTTTAGGACGATATGAGTTAAGTTAAGAGTAAATGATGACAGAATTATTCCTTCAAAACTAATTCATTGGAAATTAAAATAAAATGGAAGGAAAAGAGCACCTGTAGCCTTCCAATGGCGACTAGACAAAAACGATTTCCCTGATTATTATCAGCTTCCTCTTCTGAAAGAGTCACCCCTGAAAGAAAGAGAAAGAGGACAAAGGGACAGTATAAGTTCCAGTTGTGTTCTGACTGAACACTGGTGATATCAGTGAACAATAGGCACTTTCTGTGCACTTCCTGTGTATTGTACTGTGGGTTGTGTTACCTGCAGGAGGCCAGGATTTGATGAAGCCGGTGCAGTGCACAACCACATACTTCGGTTCACCGTCCTTAGGAGGACCCAACCCATTTCTGCAGAAGAAGAGATGATCTTCATCTATTTCTGTTTGTGGACGGAGATCTACAGACAGAGAGCTGCCTTACCTGTTTCTGCTTCTCAGGAAGTTAAGTCTGTTCATGGACACTGGCTCTACTGGAGACACTCCACATCTGAACACACACATTACAATATAGCATGTGAGAAAATGTGCATGTTTTTTCACCACAGTAAAACTAGTTTATATTGTGAATAGATTTAATACTTTTTGCAAAAAATATATTTGTTTCTCGTGCATGCAAACTTTTTAATTTCGAGTAATTTCTTTTAAGCACTTTTCAATATAAACCAATTTTACAGGTATTCCAGACCTTAGAAGTCAAAAAGCTAAATTCAAACACTTTAAGGACATTGTGCAAATCCTGCTCATGAGTTTGAGACGAAGTCTTTTTGAGAGAGTTGTGTAGTACTAATGTATACATAGGAATTGAATATGTGGAGTAAAAAATGTGTTTGTGCTAGATACATTAGTGTCCTTAACGCTGTAAAGCCTGACATATGAAATAATAGTCAGAAAGATCTTTTTTTTTCTTAAATGGGACAAAAAATATATAATAAAAAAAAGTTTGCATATGTGTTTGTTTTGTCATATTTGATACACCAGGCTTTTATAGCTCATATAGTATGATACAGTTAGAATATGGAGCTCATAGTCAAGGAGGAAAAAACACTTTTATTAAAAATTTTATTTAGAGAGCCAAACTGGGGAAAATATGCAATTTAGTGCAAATGCTGATATTTATATGGCCAAAAAGTATGAAGAAAATTCTGATAGCATGTAATGTAAATCAATGAGATCTTTACAACAGTATAGCAGATACTTACATTAAATCAAATAAATATCAGTTGTCACTCTATATCGCCCAATAATATGTCTTAGTAAGATGATACTAGTTTTATGATCAAACATATAATGCAATGCAATACAATGACTGAGATGAACAAATAAACATTCCTCAAATGCCTGATGATCATATTTGATAAAAAAAGATGCATGTATAATCAAGTAAAGTGTTCATCTTGAAATATTACTAACAATACAAAAGTTATTCTTACATTTACTTTATAAAAATTATTAAAGATTTCACAGCGAAAAGACACGAGAACCACAAGCTGAAGTTGGACGTTTTTACAATTATACTAAAAAGCCTTTTACTTGTATAAACTATAAATCAGACGACAGAAGGCATGTAGTAGATCGTATGCAACAGGTTTTTCAGTAAAGTTGATCATGTTTATAATTTAGAGGCCTTGGATATTTGGTTTCAAATATGATACAGTAAGCTTTATAGGGTTAAAAGAGGTCTGTCTGTTCTCCCTGTCCATCACCTCATCCTGCAGATGAAGGAGCGGCGTGCACCCATACTCATCCTCACAGATGTCTGACTACCCTCTTTCTTCACCGTGCCTGTTTTCATGTCCAACATCCGACCTAAAGTCAGAAAAGAGAAGGACCATTTAAACAGGAAAACACTGACAACAGAAAAGATTAAAGAAGTCGAGCCGTTTCTTACCGCTGTTGTTGGTCTCACTGGTGGAAAGCTGCTCTCTGAGTTTTTCTGTGTCGTCTGGATGAAGCTGGTCATACAGTGATGATCCAAGCCAATCCGATTGTGCCTGGTTCAGAACGGGTGTGACAGAGTCCGAAACATAAACGACGCGTCCGGTCTCACATGACACAACAAACAGGAAACCATCAGCTGCCTCTAAAATCAGATGCTTCAGCTCCTACGAAAAGAGAGCTATGTAAATATTTGGTGGCAGTGAAACCCTTAAAAGAATTTAAAACCTACAGGAATTTACAGAGCCCCTAAAGGGACATGGTGGTGGGAAAAATATGAGATGGGAGGAAAACATATACATCAAAACTTTCTTTGGGGAGCGCAAAACATTTGTAAGAGAACGCAAAAGCATTGACAATTTTTTGTCCCATCTCATATTTTTCCTTCACCTTTAGGGCAGGGGTGTCCAAAGTCAGTCCTGCAGAGTTCAGCTCTAACTTGCCTCAACACACCTGCCTGGAAGTTTCTAGAATGCCTAGTAAGACCTTGATTAGCTGGTTCAGGTGTGTTTAATTGGGGTTGGAGCTAAACTTTGCAGGACAGTGCAAAGGATTGGACACCCCTGTGTTAGGGGCTCCGTAAGGAATTAAAGACAAGTTTGAGGTTATCCCCTCTTTAAAAGGATAGTTCACCCAAAAATGATCTTATCCATATTTACTTTATAAAGTAAAATATCTAGCTTCCGCCAGACTGCCTTCCGCATTCAACTTACGAAAAAAGCATAACTGGCGCAGCGATGACGTCGGATGTAGCGTAAGCGTTTTGAACTGCAAGAGGCGTTACACTTTCTGCATAAATTGAATATGGAAGGCAGTCTGGGGGATGCTAGATATTTTACTTTATAAAGTTTTAAATATTTTTCTTACACAAACCCATCAATTCACTTCAGAAGGCCTTTATTAACCCCCCGGAGCCGTGTGGAGTATGTTTATGATGAATGGATGCACTTTTTTGGGATTCAAATTTTGGGCTGCCATTTACTGCCATTATAAAGCTTGGATTAGCCAGGACATTTTTGAATATAACTCCGATTGTATTCGTCTGAAAGAAGAAAGTCATATACACCTAGGATGGCTTGAGGGTGGGTAAATTATTGGGTAATTTTCCTTTTTGGGTGAACTATCCCTTTAAGAGGTTATTTACGATGATTTTGAAGATGATTCTTTACAAGAAATTGAACTTCTCTTAACTTATGGCTTAAGAACAATCTTAAAGAAAAAGATAAGTACATTCTTGGGGGGTATTCACAAAGAATGCATTTTTGCGGTTAAATATGCAAGACGCAGGTCAGTGGAATGAAAAAAAAAAAAAACACGCAAAATCTTGATACTTCTTTTAAAGGTAGGGTAGGTAATTTTTTTTACACTGGTAAAATTTTTTGTTATACTGGTTGAAAGTGAGGCTTACATTCCGTAAGGCTATGCAGAGTTGTAAAAACAGTCACCGAGCACTGTAAACAAACAGCAGCCTTTTACAGTTCCTCCTGAACCAAAACAAGGAGCTTATGCTGCGTTCACACCATGTCGTAACTGTAATTACGAGATCGACAGTGACGATTCACACCCCTAGTGCTTTCATGTGTTTTGGAGGAGGAGTGGATTTGGAGAGCACTCTGAAGGGAGGGTGGGATCTTATGCTTTCAAAGCTAGCTTGCTATGCTATTGGTTACCTCTCTGAAATTGCCTACCCTACCTTTAACTTGAACGCACATTTTTTTAATGCAGTGTCGTGCGCAAGAAGACGCTAGCGCAACTGTGTGTATAACCCCTTAAGAAGTATTTTTGGGAATACAAAATTATTTACATCTTAAGGAAGAAAATAAGAAGAAAAATAGCAGTTGTTCTTAAGAATGTTTTGTGAATCCGACATCTGGTTCTTACTTGCATGTACAATGAGGGCTCTATATTGTTCACATCTGACCTGGTCTGTGAGAAAGGACGGTTTATAGGTTCCATCGGTGCTGGTGTTGCCGCTCCCTCTGAGCGACTTCATGTGCGACACAGCCATGCGCAGGATGGTGAGCTTGTCTGGTTTGCGTGCCAGTGCGCTGCAGGTGGGCACCATGTCTGACAGCTCTGTGATGTAGGCAGTCATCTTATTTCGCCGCCTCCGCTCAATCTCGCTGTGATTCTCCCTGGGGTCAGGAGGTCAGAGCAGGAGCATGAGAGATGGGCGGTGCATGGAATCGTGGGGAGAAGAGAGCAGGAACAGAGAAAGGTCGAGAGAAAGCAACAACAAGCAGACGAGGAGGAGAAAGAGAAAGAGAGATGGATGAATAAGCAAATAAAGACTGCATCAGTGTGCTCCTCAAATGAGACGACACTCGCATCTCCATGATAAACAAATGTGTATGAACGATCTCATGAAAGCTGAAAGAAAAAGACTCTTCAAACGGCCTGAGAAAAGAAGAGAGGGATAGAAGAAATGCTCAAGGGAAACACCTGAAATAAAGTGACAGACTCATGGGCTGCTTTCAAAATGAAATACTAGATTACAACCTACTGCATACTGCACAGTGTATACGGAGTATTATTTTATTCTATACTGAGTGAAACAGTATGCAGCCCAAATATACTCTTTGCAAAGATCTGGGGTAAAAGGAAGTTCGAAGTTCTATCATCATGGACCAATTGTAGTTCAAAGGTGGTAACAGCAATTTTTCCAGAAAGACTGTGCTGGAGAGTTGTTTCCTCCAGTTGATTTAGTTCAAAATGACATCACACATGTTTGTTCTTTGATTTGGCTTAAAATATATCAGGGCTTTAAGGCAAGACACTTCATGTGATTAGTGTAAAAACTAATAGATAATCACCATATTTTCCCCAACTGAGTAATCATAGTCATTTTTGTCAGAAAATACGTTCAACAGGCAGAAAAAAAATACATTTTCACCAAAATTTTAGGAGTAAAGTATTATAAATCAGGCGAATGTTATATGAACAAACCCCTCTGTAAAACCCCTCAGAATACATATAGGAATTTGTTTGGTGTATCAAGTTTATCCTAAATGGACTTTTCGGACTATAAAAGGTAAGAATGAGACGGTCTCTTCTTCACTCCAATTGTCGCATTTTCCATCACCATTTGACTTTTTTTACTTTTTTACTGTCCAAAGCGCATGTCGGTTACTATTTTGTGCAATTTAGCTTTTAATTTGTCTTCTTTCAGACTAGTGGAAAGAAAACATTCAAATACGCATTTGGGTTTATTTATTACACTTCATCTGTTTTCAATTAAAGGCTGTTTTCTCAAAGTAGAGCTTTTCACACTATGCTTAACCCCTGGTTATCGTCGTTCTAAACCCCGATTTTAACCCTGGATAAAGGAACATTTCACACTTGTAATAAATAAGCAGGGTTAGCACCGCTTTTTACCCGGGGTTATGAAACCCTGATCCGGAGCAGGGTTAGCATCTCTTTTGCAGTGCTAAACGTGTACAGTGTGAAAAAAACACCTTTAAAAGGTTAGTTCACCCAAAAATGAATATGATCCCATAATTTACTCACCCTCAAGCCATGACTTTCTTCTTTTAGCCAAACACATATGGAGTTATATTAAAAAATATCCTGGCTCTTCCCAGCTTTATAATGGGAGTGAATGTTATTATAATAAAAAAGTGCATCAATCCATCATAAAAGTAATCCATACGGTTCCAGGGGGTTAATAAAGGCCTTCTGTAGTGAAGCGATGCATTTTTGTAAGGAAATATCCATATTATAAATTTTAATTACTGGCTTTTTTTAGGGACTGCATATGGAGCACTCTGGGGTATCCAGCCGCAGGTGGAACATTTTTTAACCCCAGGTGTGGCAAGGTGTCTTGCCACGGGAAGACACGTGCTCAGAGAGACTTACCGTGGAAATACACATGTGGGGGTTGCCCAACGGGGGAACCATGCACACGGAGGCACCTAGCCGAACACGAGGGCTGACCAAGCGTGCATGCACTCTGGTGTTGACATCAGCAGTGCTGGAGGAGCTCAGGGCTTACTGGGAAGCTCACCTGAGAGAAAATGCGCACGCATCCAGTCCGTGGAGTGGAATGGCGCAGCAAGCGAAGACACCTGAGCCTGTCCAGTTACTGGCCACTTGGGGCGAGTACACAAGCGGACACAGGCTCCACTCTGAGATTATAAAATCTTGCGAATGTGGGTGTCGCCCAGCCTGCAGCTCTACAAATGTCTGTCAGCGAGGCGCCACGCGCTAAAGCCCAAGAGGAAGCAACACTCCTAGTGGAGTGTGCTCTAACCCTAAGGGGGCATGGCATGCCCTGAACCTGATGTGCCAGGACAATGGCGTCCACTATCCAGTGAGACAACCTCTGCTTGGAGAGAGCCTTCCCTTTCTGCTGCCCTCCGTAACAGACAAAGAGCTGGTCTCAGGTCCTGAAACACTGCGTCCGGTCTACGTAAGCGCGAAGGGCACGTACTGGACAGAGCAGTGCCAAGGCTGGGTCTGCCTCCTCCACAGGCAGCGCTTGCAGGTTCACCACCTGATCCCTGAAGGGAGTGGTGGGAACCTTGGGCACGTATCCAGGCCGGGGTCTCAGGATCGCGTGAGAATTGGCCGGCCCGAATTCCAGGCACGCTTCGTCAACCGAAAATGCCTGCAGGTCCCCTACCCTCTTGATGGAAGCCAGAGCAATCAAGAGCGCCACTTTCATTGAAAGGAACTTCAGCTCCACAGACTGCAGGGGCTCAAAGGGAGCTTTCTGCAGGGCAGATAGAACCACTGCAAGATCCCAAGAGGGTATTTGAGGAGGACGAGGAGGATTTAATCTCCTCGCTCCTCTAAGGAACCTGCTGACCAGGTCGTGCTGACCTACCGTTTTTGAATCCACCAGGTCATGATGAGCCGAAATTGCGGCCACATAGACCTTCAGGGTGGAGGGAGACAGCCTTCGCTCCAACCCTTCTTGGAGGAAGGAAAGCACAGACCCGATTGAGCATTTCGTGGGGTCTTCTCGGCGAGAAGAGCACCAGGTGACAAAGAGGTTCCACTTCAACGCATAGGCCTGTCTCGTGGACAAGGCCCTAGCGGAAGTGATGGTAGCCGCCACCTGAGGTGGCAGGGTACTCAACCTACCGCGTCCTGTCCAGGTCCCACACGTGTAGGTTCCAAAGGTTGGGACGTGGGTGCCATACGGTGCCCCGTCTCTGAGTAAGGAGGTCCTTCCTCAGAGGGATCGACCAGGGAGGGCCTGTCGCAAGGAGTATGAGTTCTGAGAACCAGGTCCGGCCGGGCCAATATGGGGCGACCAAAAGGACCTGCTCCCGGTCCTCCCTAATCTTGCACAGAACCTGTGCGAGAAGGCTCACTGGGGGAAACGCATACTTGCGTGGGCCCCGCGGCCAGCTGTGCGCTAGTGCATCCGTGCCGAGGGTCCCCTCGGTCAGGGAATAATACCAGCGGCAATGGGAAGAGTCGTAGGAGGCAAACAGATCTATCTGTGCATCGCCAAACTGTTCCCAAATCAGCTGAACGGTCTGGGGATGGAGTCTCCATTCCCCCGGAAGCAGCTGAAACCGTGACAGCTCGTCGGCTGCACGATTCAGTTCTCCCGGGATGTGAATGGCACGAAGCGACCTCAGATGCTTCTGACTCCATAGGAGGAGATGGCGGGCGAGTTGCGACGTCCGGCGGGAGCGTAGACCACCTTGTCGGTTGATGTACGCTACTGTCGCCGTGCTGTCTGAACGGACCAGTACGTGCTTGTCCTTGAGCACGGCTCGGAAGCGGTGCAGGGCAAGACGTATGGCCAGCAACTCGAGGCAATTGACATGCCATAGGCGCTGGGGTCCTCTCCAGGAGCCCGCGGCAGCATGTCCATTGCACATGGCGCCCCAGCCCGTGGCAGAGGCATCTGTTGTTACAACAACATGCCTGGAAACTCGTTCTAGGGGAACACCTGCCCGTAGAAAACTGAGGTTCGCCCACGGGGTGAAGGTCTGACGGCAGGCCCGAGTAACTGGGACCCGGAGCGAGATCCCGAGAATGGCCTAAAAACAGCCAGTCGTCGAGATAGTTCAGGATGCGAACCCCGTGTTGCCTGAGCGGCACAAGGGCTGCCTCGACGACCTTCGTAAAGACGCAAGGGGACAGGGCTAGCCCGAATGGGAGAACCGTGTACTGATATGCCTGCCCCTCAAAGGCAAACCGTAGAAACGATCTGTGTCGAGGAAGAATGGAGACATGAAAGTACACGTCCTTCAGGTCGATCGCTGCAAACCAATCCAATGGACGAATGCATTCGAAAATGCGTTTGGCTGTCAACATCCTGAATGGAAGCCTGTGAAGGGTTCGGTTCAAGATGCGCAGGTCCAGGATTGGCCGTAACCCACCGGTTTTCTTGGGTACAATGAAGTAAGGGCTGTAGAAGCCGGACTCCATCTCGGCTGGAGGGACGATCTTGACCGCACCCTTCGCCAGTAGGGTGGCGACCTCCGCATGCATGACAGGGGCATTGCCACCCACCATGGTATAGCGGACTCCCCGAAAGCGGGGAGGAGACCGTGCGAACTGAATCGCATAGCCGAACCTGATGGTGCGAGCGAGCCAGCTGGACAGATTGGGAAGCGCTAGCCAGGCTCCCAGAAACTGTACCAGCGGGGTCATGCGGACCACAGGCGTACCCCCGATGGGGCAGCGAGGCGGAATGACCGGCCCAGACATGGAAGGCGTGGGAGAGTCCCGAGGTGTGGGCGGGGTCGAATTCCGCGCCCTGACAGAGGAGACCAGGGAAGGACCAGCATTCCACGAGGGTCTCGTCTGCCAGAGGGCTGGCGACAGAGGGGGCCGAGAGTGGCGAGGCTGCTTGGCGTCGCACACTGCCAGCTGCGCCCTCTTGAGGCTCGGAGGTGAAAATGTCAGTTCTTTCTTTACAAGGATTCTCCCCCGGCCCTCCAGCGGGGGAAGGAGTGGCCCTGCTACCATCTCCTGGGAAAGAACCGAGTTCACCTCCGAGCCGCCCGTCTCAGGACCGCCGGTTAGACTGCCGTTTAGCAGGCTGGGGGGCTGGGACGGGTGGGGCTGCCTTCCTGCGGCGTCCTCGTGCCCTTGTGCATGTCTCTGAGCACCAACAGAGCGCTCAACAGGGGGAACCCCAGTGTACCCTTTCACCGCGCCGCCGTCGAGGGCAGTGAAGGCGGGAGTGGCTGCCGAACGATCGCGAAAAGTCAAGGGAGACTTCCATGACTTTGACACCTCTTCATGCACTTCCGGGAAGAAGGGCACTGGGGGCTGACGGGCGCCTTCGGCACGGGCTGCCCCCAGATACCAATCATCTAGCCGAGAGCGCTCAGGACATGGCGGAGGGTTCCACACAAGCCCAAGAGCCTCAGCCACCCGGGAAAGCATGGATGTGAGCTCTGGATCAGACTCGGGCAATGCTGGAACTCCCGAAGGAGGCAACACAGCCGAATCGTCATCTCCGGAGGAATCCAGCCCACCTTGTGATGCGGCGATCGACATAGTATCCTCCGCCGGTGCGCCAAATGAAACGCAGGGCCCAAGACGGGAAACACCTGCGCCCTCATCTGGCAACACCACAGGTTGCAGTGTGCTAGAAGGGGGTGTGGCCAGAGGAGGATTTGTCGGGTTGGCCCACACCGTCACCCTCAAGTCACCCTGACCACCAGCCAAAGTATTCCCACTCGTGGAGGGAATAGATTGGGGTGTGGTAGAGGGGACTCTCCCTCCAGCACGGAGATCATGGAGTCTTGACCGCAACACTGCGATGGCCATGTTCCCGCAGTGGGAACATGACTCATCCATGAACGTGCGCTCTGCGTGCACGAGGCCCAAGCACGCCAAACAGCGATCATGCCCGTCAAACGGAGGAACCAGCCGACCGCATCCAGAAACGGAGCACGGGCGAGACATCTTGAAAAAGACGTGCCACGTGCAGCTCTTTTAGAGAGGAGTCTTTGCTCTGCAGAATGCCGAAGCGCCTAGGGAGAACACACACGCTGTGCTAGATCACTGCACAGATCAGACAGGAATGCGGAACTCGCTAGAACGCGCCGTAACACCAAGACTCTGGAGAGACACTCGTCTTGAAGAGAAAAACGCTCAGGCAGTAACACTCGGCTCTGAAGCAGAAACATAATGCGAGATTGCCACGCAACGCCCTTTATACCCACGCGGTGGGGCGGGGTTGCGTTATGCAAATTCCGCAGACCCATGGCATCTTCATGCCATTGGCTCGTTTTGTAGAGCTCAAAGGCGATTGGCTTCTAAGCGAAACCCCCATTTCGTCAGTAACTGACGTAACTCGTAGTGTACTGACTGAAAGGGAACTGAAATTTATGGAAAAATTACGGAACAATTATGGGACAATTTTTACTTTTGGGGTGAACTAACCCTTTAATTAAAATCTACAGACACCAATAGATAAAGTGTACTAAAATAAACACTTAAATGTGTATCAGGATGTTTTCTTTCCACTAGTCTGAAAGACGACAAATGAAAAGCGAAATAACCCAAAATCTCAAAATTGACCAGTGCATAAAATGCCTTAAATGTGTCAAACAGCAGTATGCTATTACATGATGTCATATATTGTCACATAACCTGTGACATGATCAATTATATTGCATGTTTAATTCAGGCATCCAGTAATCATCTTGCAAGTAAAAAGTTATTGTACATTCAATTTTGTGTAAATTGTCGTTAACTTTGGCAGTCCAATTAAATAATAAGTGAAGACAGACATATTTAACATTTAGAATAAGTTTAAAAACATTGGCTGATACAGCAATGATGGCTCATTCAAAGGCATGAGTTTGGGTCAGAACTATCTGATTGGCCAAAAAATAGCTCATGGGAAGGGTGTTTGGAAACTTTGAAAGCCCATAAAGACACCAGCACATCTAGGCATTGTCAGTCAACTCTGAACAATAATCGTCTGCCTAAAAAGATTCTTGAGAATCTACGGAAGATCAGATGATCGTATTTGTACTTCTCATGCACTCGGATTTCAATCAATAAATACCTGGCAAATCTCTCCTTGTCATTCGATCCACCTCCATCATCATCACACCTGAAGAAAGAGAAGCCAGACGGAAAAGAAAGACACATTGTTAAGCACAGGTCACAAGACACACAGCTCATTAAAGTTCAAGGCCGGGTCGAAGCCTTGAGTCACAGATCATGACTAACCTGAACAATTTGCTTCCCTCATCATCTTCAAAGTCCGAGCTGGAAACCAGGGAAATTCACATTAGTCAGAATTATTGCACAACTGCAAAGACATTCAAACATTCCCGTATTTCTCCACCCACTCGACAGAAGGATCAACAGCCAGAGCAAAACAAACAGACGACTGAATCAAACCAACCATAGACACTGAATAAACAAGCACAAATGTAATTCCTGTGAATTTGCCTCTGGAAAGCCACTGTCAACAGAGCCACGTTCACACATGAAGCATATTAAGAGACAGTCATCATCCAAACCCCTATGACATTCTTTCTACTGTGGAACATGTTAAGAGGAATGTCAAGCTCCAAAAATGACATAATAAAGTACCATAAAATTGTCATTCTTTCTAATGTGGTCAGGACATTGGCATATGGTGCTTTCTGTCCTTTTTGGAGCTTGAAGGCCACAATGCCAGTTTAATTCCACTGTATGGAAAAAAAAGCTTGTTTGCACACTCAAAAGTTATTTCCTTCTGAGCTCCAAAGAAGAAAAATAATCTGAAAATGACAAAATGATCCTCTTGAATATTTCAGCACTAATTTAATAACGGTTACTACTTTTATATCTTTTAAAGAGACAGCTCAGTCAGACTTACGTGGCTTGTCGCTTGTTGTTGGCCTTCGGCACAACGCTGGTACTGTTAGAGTGAGATCCAGCTGATGTGGCCATGGCCAGTGAAGAGACCTCAGGCATATCTAAAACACAGCACACACAGAGCAAGACTAATAACTATAAATAGAATAAGAACAGGTTAAAGATAAAGCAAAGTTGTGCCTTCATCTCCAGATCCCCGATATTTAGAAAAATCACAGACTGACATATTGGTCAGGCTAGTTAATTAGTGTCAGTTTTAAAATCTACACACTGTATGTTGTTAACGTGCAGTATGTACATATACTGTATATAAGGTGTGTTCGACCTTATATATAAAGTGTTTTTTCCCAAAAAAAGGTTTATGTTAAGATTTTCTTTTATTTTATTCAGGATGCATTTAACAATGAACACATTCAAATAGTTACAAAAGATTTCTATTTCAAATAAATGCTGTTCTTTTGTAATTACGGTCATATTAATTATCAAAAACATAAGCTGTGTCCCATTTTGTGTCCTGCATAAAATAAAAAACATTCCTTATAATTGTGATATCCTGTAAATTTTACACACATTGTAATGTTGAATGCATTTATCGAGCTCAAATATCAATAATAAAATAATCAATTGCTGGATCCCATTGACTACCATAGTATGTTTTTCATACTATGGAAGTCAATGGGGACCAGCAACAGTTTGGTTACCAACATTCTTCAAAATATCTTCTTTTGTGTTCAACGGAACAAAGAAACTCATACAGGTTTGGAACAACTTGAGGGTGAAGAATTTATATTTTTGGGTCTATCCCTGTAAACTATCCCTGTAAATCCTGTCAAAATCAAACACATTATCCTGTGCACCACAAAACGTTTAAATTTGAGATGAGGAAGAAAACGAAAATACTCTGATGCGGTATGTACAGGGGTTGGACAATGAGGTTGGTTTCATGCCTATATGCATGCACAACCTGGTGGCCAATCTTCACTGATTTTGCATTCCATCAGTAAGAGCAGTGTGAAGGTTGAATTAGCAGAGCAATAGCACAGCTGTACATAAAATATTGCAATCAACACAACATCATGGGAGACATATCGGAGTTCAAAAGAGGACAAATTGTTGATGCGTGTCTCGCTGGCTCATCTGTGACCAAGACAGCAAGTCTTTGTGGTGTATCGAAAGCTATGGTATCCAGGATAATGTCGGCATACCTCCATGAAGGATGAACCACATCCATCAGGAGTAACTGTTGATGCAAGAGGAATCTGTCTGAAAGGGATGTCCGGGTACTAACCCGGATTGAATCCAAAAAACAAAACCATAGCCGCCCAACTCAAACCATGCGCACCTCGACTCTCCTGTTTCCACCAAAAATGTTTGTCGAGAGCTCCACAGAGTCAATATTCGGTCAGGCAAACCTTTGGTCACTCGTGCCAATGGCAAAACTCGGTTTTTTAACTTTAGTTAGTGTGTAATTTTGCTGTTTGAGCATAAACAACATCTGCAAAGTTACGACGCTCAAAGTTCAAAGCAAAGGGAGATATTTCCTTTAACGGAAATCGCTTTTTAAGGACTACAACGAGCTTCTTCTCGGGTTGGGGACATCACTAACCCTAAAATTTACATAAACCCCGCCCCAGGAACGCGCAACAAAGACCATGTTGAAAAGAGGAAGAGTTGTTGTAGAGCACATTTGTGAGTCTGCTCAAGCTGTCGCATTCGTCTTTTCACATTTATTGCAATACAGTACGAACACAAATGCAATCGCATGTCATAAAAGCAAGATGACAACATAAGTTATAACCATAATTAAACTAAACTATACCTGTTCTATCTTCATGCAGCATTTATTTTCTGGCTCTATGCATCTTACAACAGTTCACACACGAGCAATTTATAGATTATCATGACAGAATGTGTTAATCAATGACTTGAAGATAGTTAACTCCACATCAGCTACATAAATTCATCAACTAACCATTCAGAAATGTCCTGCTGCATTCTACATGTTGTCACTTCTTCTTGAGTCTCTCCATCATTGTCCGACTCCGGTTTGAACATAAAAGGCTGAACAGTTTCTGGGAGCTGCTAACATGAGCTCTTGAAGCTCCGCCCTCTTCTGGAAAGGGGGCAGGGAGCACCAGCTCATTTGCATTTAAAGGGACATACAAAATGGCACTTTTTGCTCACCCTCAAAAAGTGACAATTTTAACATGCTATAAAAAAATTATCTGTGGGGTATTTTGAGCTAAAACCTCACATACACACTCTGGGGACATCAGAGACTTATTTTACATCTTGTAAAAATGGGCATTATAGGACCCCTTTAAACAATCGAAATACGGAGATAAGTGAGCAGCTACATTTTCTGGCAGAATTAGTTAACTATATTAGTTGATATACTATCCCACAACTACAGGTTGAACAGTGATTGATGCTATCGCAGGATACTTTTCGTTAGCTTAGTAGTAGGTTAAAGGTAAGTATTTTCACTGCGGTTACATTGATGAACGATAACTGCCTCTTTCTACTACTGAGTGCGTGAAGCAATATTTCATGTCTCAACATAAACCTCATGCAAAAACCTTCAACGATACGTTATTTCCAAAGGGAAAGATTTATTAGCATGCGGAAACCAAGAACTGCATGTCTGTTTTAAGGTTGGACGATGTCTACCAAATTGGCATCAGACGATTAGTCTGATTAGACGTCTACAGTTAAACATCGCGATGGACGATTACATTGCGTTTGAGCGTTAAGCTCCGTTAATGTGGTGCGTGTCTGGAGAAAGAGAGAACGCACACGGAGCTGAAAGGGCTTGAATGAAGTATGTTTGGCTTTAGATAAAACTACTAGAGGATATAGCACTGAAATTTCATTACCACAAATGATCCTGAGTGCTTGTGGTGTGATCCGCACCGCTGTTTTGATGCTCTGCTCACTTCAACTAGAAACAGGAAAATGGTGCTAACGTTGTCTCGCGGTCCGGATGGAAACATGCTGGGGTCCGGATGTGTACTGCGGTCCGCCATATGAATATCATTGGTTTAGCTGATGTAAAACATCTAGCAGCCTATAATTCGTTTGCCGTTTTTTTGCACAATAAAATCTTTAGTGTTTAAATTGTGTTCATTGAACTGTTTTGAATGTAATTTGTATTGTGATCGGGAACAACTTCATTATTTGCGGGGGGCGGGGAAATCACCATTTCTCTAAGCTTCACTAGCCCAGACACATTTTAAGTCAAGTCACTAGTTTTAAGCTATCTGGTCAAGCGACCAGGTACACACAGCAATAGTCCACTAGCATTAAGCCATTCGGCAAAGCAGCAGGTCCAGGCAGGCACACATAAATAGCAAACATGCGGTTCTCATGGCTCTCTGGAGATGTCTTGCCGATAGATCTGCTTGTTTTGGGGGGCTGTATCATTTCATCTCTTCTTCTGCTTTGATGGGAGATCATTTCAAACATATTATTGTATAGCAGCACTATGTTTTCATACTCACAGCAGCATACACATTTTGGCTGTATTGTTCATCTTCTCGTTTCAGCTAGGGCTGCTTGATTATGGCAAAAATCATAATCACGATTATTTTGGTGATTGAAATCACGATTATTTAACACGATTATTGGTGGTTAATATGATCAAAGTCTTATTTCATGATACGAGTCATTGTAAATGTCGCAATTATCGATACTTCAGCAAAAACTAATACTAGGTTAATGTAAGTAAAAAGTCCTCAAAACAGTTACAGAAGACAAGTAAACATAAAATAAGAACAAAGAAACTAAGTGAGTGATTTTATCTGTCTTTTCTTGTTTGATTAACATTAACGACTGCAGCAGATTTATTAGGCTGCTGTCACTTTAAGAGCTGCACGGACCCAATATACTATTACGCACGCGCTCTTTCTCAGTGTTTACATTCACTTAAGACATAACCAACTGTGTTTACGAGGATACTTACAAAAACGGCATTTCGACATATTTTGCGTGTAGGCTATTTGACCGTTTAGGCGTGTATCTGAAGCCCACGGTATCCTTCGCATATGTGGGTTCTGCCAACTGATCTATATAGAGAGATCAGTGGTTCTGCCAGATCTCAGAGCGCGCGCACTGGAGGCCGCCTAGGGAAAAGCGTCTCTTTCACGGATTAATGCACTTTTAATAACACTGTTTAATATCAAGCACGACCCGCAGTTTAGCAACGGCAGACTGCATTTTACATCACTCACTTATTCGGCTGCTTTGGGTGTTAAGTTTGGCTTAAGGGAAAAACAAAAGTGCACCACTGTGAAGGAAATGATGGTGCGCTGGAAGGAATGCGGCAGCGGCACAATAATCGGTTTACCTCGATTATCTTGTTTTCATAATCGTTGGAAGCCGAAATCAAAATATAATTAATTGCACAGCCCTAGTTTCAGCTTATTTTTGGTCATTGGTATTTGTGCAGCAGCATACTGTCTTACATACTCAACAGCAGCGTATCAGCGTATGTACTGGCAGTAACGAGTTCCTGTACTTGCTCTGCAGCAGCAGCGTAGCAGATCTATTCCGCCAAGACATTGTAATATCCATTACCGTGATAAAAATCTTCAGAGTTGTCATGACAAAAATTATTTTATTCAGAATGCATTACATTTATGACAAGGCATTTATGCTGTTACAAAAGATTCCTATTTCAAATAATTGCTGTTCTTTTTACAAAAACATAATTGTGTACCACATTTTTGAAAACACTCTGATGCTGTTCTGTATACATGCAGGGCAGATCAATAAATCTCTTCAAAAGCAAAACTGACCTAAATCAAGATCAACACAAATGTCCCTGTACTTCAGTCCATTATGAACATGTGAAAGTGTTTTGGGCCTGTGTGAATGACAGCTGAAGCGCGCGCTCTCTCTCTCTCTCTCTCTCTCTCACACACACACACACACACACACTGCCACAAGTGTCAGACAAACTGTCACCGATCTTGATGCTCTTTGCTACTGAAAAACAAGCCCTTATCCTCACAGCAAAGCACCCGAACGGCAAATGTTAGTCCAGTTTTTCTCCATCGGCTTGTGTTATTAGCTATAGCACAACAGTCGAGCTAACAGCTGCTCGAGCTAACCAGCACAACTGCTTATAATGGTCCAAAACGAGCACAACTCAGACATTTAACAGCATAATCGTGTCTAATCGTGTTTTATACGTTACCTGAATTAGCCGATGTCATATCATACAGGTAAAGTAGTTCTCTTGCGAGCGAACAAATACAAAACAAGTTTCCCAGCTAGAGAGAAAAAAATCTCCCTGCCCACTGTTTGTTTCTTTTCCAGTGCGGTTTTACTTCGTCCGAGTCTTTTAAAAGTACTTTTAAACCGATGTCATGAGTTTAAACCGAGTGTCATTTTCACCGCAGGCCCGAAGGGACGGGTTTGCAGATGTTTAATAGTTGTTTTTCTTTCCTGTTCTTTTACTTTTTCCAGTTTAAAAACCTCCCCAGATCCAAGATGGCGCATGTAATCTTCCAGTGAGCAGCCGAAGCGCGTCAGAGGAGGAAACTAAAGACTCTGCGCGACCCAGACGAGCCACTCTGAAACAAACGAGCGAGCGTGAAGCTTCTAAACCTGTTCGAATCTTTTGTTTCGAAGCAAACTGCCAAAGTCACGTGATTTCAGGAAACGAGGCTTCGTTACGTCATAACGGTTTCGAAACGTTTTGAAATTTCAATCGCTGATCAGTTTTATACATTTGTACACGTTTTGATTAGACATTATTATGATTAAAATTAATAATAGTAGTTAATAGTCTCTTATTGGCCTGTTTAGCTGAGCAATCCATGGAACAAACAAAACAAGCCCTGAAAATTGATGAAAGAACACATATTACACAGACACTTGATATTTAATCTCCTTAGATGATTGGTTAACTGCATTGATAGATTTTACTTTTAATAAAACATTTGCAGTGTGTTTGTAAAGGGGGTTTTATGCATGTTTGGCATGAGTTTTGTTGCATTTCCACTGTTCTGACCAGCAGGTTTCGCCAGCGTGTGGCGTTTCGAAAGCTTCGAAACAGTGAATCATTTTGCAAAGCAATTGGTTCAATTGATCCGAAGCTTTGAAAAGCTTCGTTTCTCCGGTCTGAGGTATGGAAGCCCATTTTCCCACATTTCCCACAAACTCTGGTAAATCTCAATTATGACATATAAAGTCAAAATGATGACATACTAAAGTCATAATTATCGGTTTTAAATTATAATTTCTACTTTTTTCTACTTTTTATGTCTTTTTTCCCTATGTGGCAGAAATGGGCTTCACTACTAAAGTTTTCAATTTCTTGTTCAAAGTATCTTGTATTTTATTATATTTTATTTTATTGGATGTTGTTAATTTTTATTTGTATTATTGACACTTTATTGCTCTGCCAATGTTGTTTGTAAAACAATCATTTCAATAAAATATCCAATGAAGTACGCTGAAATGGGATTGAAATTACAGAGTAAAAGTTTTAAAATAGTAGTAGTAGTAAAACATACTAAAAATATCCCAAATATAACAAATAAAACATACACAACAGCATATAACATTCAACATGACCTATAGTATTTTATGTTTAATGCAAGTGGCGATTTGAATTTTGTTATTGGAGTTATTATATGTGCTATTTTTTCTTATAAATGTATATTGTAAACACGTTATGATATAGATATAGCTTGAATATAGACTTATGACAGTTCGCTCGTTTGAGGGAAGGGGTTAAATAATAAGAGAAGTGAAAAGTGCTGAAAGAGTGTTTATATTTTGATAACAGATCAATATTTAAGTATTATTATTTTTTTATTATTATTATTTGATTAAGGTGCACCGATGAATCCTGCAAAATAAGACAGGAACGTGCATTAAAAAGCAAATATTATTATCAGATTTCATGTTGACTTCAAAGTAAGTTTAACGGTACAATGTACTAAATATAAAAAAGTAACCAATCGCAGTAGCCTCTGGAGGTCACATGACTCCACGCGGAAGAGACTCTCGAGTGGCATTCCTTCCATTCTTTGAAAATGTCTTTGCGTGAAATTCGCGAGCTGCATTCCGATTCAGAGAGTCCCTTCCCTTCCCAACACACGGTGCTGACTTTGACAGCTTTCAATGGTCCACTAGACGACGGATTTCTTGAATTATGACCGTTGTGTAAAAATAAATACACTTTAGCATACTTAGAAAAAGAGTAGCCTACTTACTTATTAGGGAAACTGTCAACATGTAATGTTTTTGAACACTTA
The DNA here is from genome assembly GCA_039654105.1 of Coreius guichenoti. Lineage (NCBI taxonomy): Eukaryota > Metazoa > Chordata > Actinopteri > Cypriniformes > Gobionidae > Coreius > Coreius guichenoti. The sequence goes on along the minus strand of CM077176.1, from coordinate 36,469,005 downwards.
ATTACATGTTATGTTAAATGGAATTAGCTGAATTTTAGTTGGACTTAAAGGATTAGTTCACTTTAAAATGAAAATTACCCCATGATTTACTCACCCTCAAGCCATCTTAGGTGTTATATCAATAAATATCCTGATGTTTCCAAGCTTTATAATGGCAGTGAACGGGTCTCACGAGTTTGAAGCTCAAAAAAGTGCATCCATCCATTATAAACGTACTCCACACGGCTCCGGGGAGTTAATAAAGACCTTATAAGACCTTAAAAATATCCATATTTAACACGTTATAAAGTAAAATATCTAGCTTCCGCCAGACCGCCTTCCATATTTAACTTATGCAGAAGTAACTGGCGCAATGTATGACGTCGTACGTAGCATAAGACGGACGTAGCGTGAACTGCAAAAATTATAATCAAATATTTTTCATGTGCTTTAGTATGAAGGAGAAATCAGACAAACACATCAGGTGTGACTCGCATTCTTGTATTTTATTGTTAACACTCTCCACAATAATATCATCATATTACAAAACAGGAAAATACAAAATAAAGATAACACTGTAATCTGAATTTGAAACAATGTACAGAGGACAATGGGAGGAATGATGAAATCAGAGAAGGACTGATGCAATGTGAATGAGATGCTCAGAATAAAGCAGGTTAGTCAGAGGTGTTGACAGCGTTGTCCATGATTGAATCGGTACACAAATGTAGAGAGTACTGGCCGCTTTGAGTGAGAAGAACCTCTCAAAAACTGCACCACAGAGAACTGAGAAGTAGTTCATCTTAAGAAAGCAAGAAGTTTCAAGGGCAGCAAACAGATCAACCTCACACACTTTTACTCATTCTTTCTATCTTTGGTTTGCGGCTTGTGAATATTCAGAATCTGTGCGACAACGAACATGCTACAACTTTATCCAAAATGTGTTTGGAATAATAATAAATATGGGTTTCATATCATAAAGTCGCTTAATGGTAGTGGCTTGCTATATTATGGCAGTGTACGCATGGTTTTCCTTTGGTTTACACTGTCTCTGTGTAACATTTGGCACAATAGCCATATTTAAAGGTGCACTCAGTAATTTTTTGTTTATAATGCGCTGGCTGATATGGCAGTCGTCTTGGGTTTATACTGACACTTTGTGCAATGCAATGAGGAAAACATACTGAGTGCAGTTTTAAATGACATAAAACATGGATGGAAGTATTTATAGAAGAAAAAACTAGTCTCACTGTATAGTACTGGTCATATTAACTGTTGTACGGCAATTTTTTTTTAGGGTGAAATCCAGTCATTTCAATAGGAATCCATGCGATCGGGAATTTCGCCTGAGGGTGAGACAGAAATCTGCTTGATTTAAAAGTGACTTCTGTGTGAGCTGTTCATAAATCACCACGCTATTGACAATAGACAATGGAGCTATTTTTGCCAGCAAAACGTTACTAGTGTGAAAGCAGCTTAAAGTTAAAACGCGTCCACTCTGTACGTACTTCAGTTGTGACTGAAAACGATGAAGATGCATAGTCATACTCTGGAAAGTATGGAAGCTTGTTTCCACCACAGAATATACAAATGTTTGTTAATATCTCATAATGGAGTGCAGCAGTCTGGTTCCAGAAGTGAAAACTCCATTCATTTTCTCCATAGGGAAATAGATTTTGAACAATAACTTATAAACCTATGAAGGCAACCCTACTGTGAGCTACGAGGTTGTTAATTGATGGTATTTGATTCCGTTGAAGCCGTCAGTCTGCATTATTTCAACTTAGTTTAAAAAAAATTAATGTTTAAAAGTGGAATTTGTGGTGAAAACTACATTACCCATGATGCTGTACAGAAAATGCCACCAATCAAAGCAAAACAGGCCAATAGAGCTCTTTAGCTCACTTCCACAAAGCACTGCAAATGATGCAATCAAATCTCCATACGCTCTACAAATACTTAAATATTTGTATATATGTATACACATATTTTGCAATTAACTTAAAATATATTGTCTATATATATATTAGTGCTGTCAAACAATTAATTGCGAATAATCAGATCCAAAATAAAAATTTGTGTTTACATAATACATGTGTGTGTACTGTGTATAATTATTATGTATATTTGAATACACACACATACATGTATATATTTAATACATATTTGCATGTATATACTGTATACATATTTATATCATTTATATTATATATAAATATAAATATTTGATATATAAATATAACTTTTTTTTCTTAAATATATGCATGCATGTGTATTTATATATACATAATAATTATACACAGTACACACACATATTATGTAAACAAACTATTTTGCGATTAATCTTTTGACAGCACTAATATATAAAATCAACATTTGTAAATGAGTACATGTAAATTTGTACATGATTTGTAAATGTATATTTCTCTGTCATTTTTAATTTGATTATGCTGTTCGCAGTGCTTCATGGGATTGTAGTTCTTTCTGTCACTAAAGCTGTGAAGTATACAGTCTTGTACCTTTGCATTTTTGTCCGATTTTCAAATACTTTTGTGCTTAAAATCAACGTTTGTAATGTTATTATTCACCTCGTAGCTGATTGGCTTGGTTACAGTAAACGCTTATAGCACGTTAACGAAGACATTTTTTAAATTCCTATGGGAATGAATGGAAACAATATTTCCGGAACCAGCGCTGCTATTCTGAGAACACATTATAACTTGCAACTGAAAGTTTATATCTCATAATTCTGAGAGAAAAAAAGACATTGTGAGATATAAACTCACAATTCTAACTTTATTTCTCGCAATTCTGAGTTTATAAAAAAGTCAGAATTGCGAGATACAAACTTGCAATTGTGAGAAAAAAAAGACATTTATTCCATAGGAAAGAGACTGCAGTTTAAAAAAAAGAAAGAAAAAAAGAAAGAAGAAAAACAAGGCATGAAAAAGAGCAAACGATGGCAAAGGAAGGCACTGTTTAAAGGGACAGGTCACCTAAAATAAGTGTTCTGTCATCATGTTGTCCACAACCCATATGGCTTTTATATTTAGGACATCAAAAGAAAAGTTCAGCATAATGTCTGAGCTGCTCTCTTCCATACAATAAAATTAGCTCTAGAATGCACCATAAAAGAAGTCTGCACGACATGAGCACTTCATTTCAAGTCGTAGAACAGCTTCGAGACTATTGTGGTCACCATTGACTTTCATTCTATAGGCGAGAGCAGTTTGGACGTTCTGCTATAAATAACATCAAGAAAGTCATAGAGGTTTGGAACAACATCAGTAAATGATATTGATTTTTAGGTGATCTGCTCCTAAGGCAGCATTGCTCCCTGTGTTCATGTGATGACTCTTACTGTATATGTGTGCGTGTGTTTGTCTGTACTCTGTAGTGTACAAAGCGATTATCTGTTCATAAAACTGGGATCGTTCCTCTGTTCTTCACTCCTCTCTGATCTGCTTCAGGAGAGTCTGTGTGTTTTTTTAAACATTTCTCCTTCCTGTCCCCTCAAGACGTCACTCTGTTTTAGAGTGGTTGTTGTTATACGTAGCGTGACCATTCTGAGCTGGTCCGTTTTTCTTTATCTCTCCATTTTTCATCTCCTCTTCCTCCTCTGACTCGTCCGTCTCGTCTCTATCGGACCGCTCGTCTTCTACCGACGACTGTTGAGTAAGAACAGGAGAGAATCACTTCTTCAAATATATGCACAAAGACAGAAAGGCAACCGATTTAAAGGGATAGTTCCCCCCAAATAGAAACTTCTGTCATCGTTTACTCACCTTCATGTTGTTGCAAACCTGTATGACTTTCAGGGATAATTTTTTGTGATATTCAAAAAATTATTTTTCACACAGCTCACAGACCATAAATCTAATTATGAAAAAGCGGCTCAATTCCCTTGTGAAAAAGAAATGTGTTTAATTCTATTGAATGTGCACTTGTAGTGTACTTCAAATCTTAAGAGAATATTTAAAAAAAAACCTGTACTCACAAATAATATAATATTAATAAAAGCAAAACAAAATATTATTAAATCATAATGATATAAAATGTACTTTAAAGAAAAACCTTTAATTTGATATTATTACAAAGTGCACTTTAAAAGTACACTTAAGTGAGTCATGAAAGTGTACTCTCTTTAAGTGCACTTAAGTGGCATTTTATTTAAAGACTTACAGTTATTATTAAGTGCTTGATTATAATTTTAACTGTAGTGTGTTATTCGATATTACATTTAAAGTTAATATATTTTAAAGTCAAGTCACCTTCATTTATATAGCACTTTTTAAACATACTAAATTCCAACTACATCATTACAAATGTGTAATTATAAAGATATTTAAAAAGATGACACACTAGTTTCAATAGAAATGACATTAAACTATATTTTAGTTTACCATAAATGCTTGTCAGTACATTTAGCAGTACAGTTTAAACATATTTCAAAGACAATATTAGTTAAAAGCTAATTGCATTTAATATAAATTTAAACTACAATACATTTTATTTAATTGTAATTAACATACAATTAAAAGCATTACATTCAGTTCGCACTTAAGTATGTATGTTTATTTCCGGGATAAGTACTCTTTTTAAAAGTATGCTAAAGTGTGCTTGTTTTTCACAAGGGTTCTGAGCCTCTGAAGTCATGCGATACTGATAATGTGCCACAGGAAAATCACAGGTTTGAACAACACGAGAGTGAGAGAATTATGATAAAATTATCACTGTTGCGATGAACTATCTAACTACAGGGTGAGAAAGAGAAAGACATAAATAAGAGATTCAAAACTTCCCTACATAAAAATGACACAAGTCATAGACAAATGACTCCTACATTATAATTAAGATATATATTATATAATAAAGATAATAATAAAAATTAGGAGAGTTCCAGTCGTGGATGCTGTTTGGTCAATACAGTGTTTTAGATGTGCTGAGGCCAAATATACTAACAATTATGATGCAAAACACCATTCTTAATTATATAATTAACTTTTTAAATAGATATATTGGTAACGCTTTATTTAAAGCCTTTGGGCCAGATTTACTAACAGCTTGCTTTAGCACAAACCCTCTTTTGGCATTAAAAGCTGCTGTCAGGATTTACTAAAGACACGCAGTGAAACATTAGTGCTGAAAAGGCGTGGACGGTTATTTTTGCGGCTGACCTTATTGCATATGCATTTGTAGGAGTTTCCCTTTCAGACACAAAATATATTGGAGAAGAGTATTTAAATGAATCATGCAAGGTGATTTACTAAGGTTTGCGTCAATCTACTGGTGTTTGCGGCATTATTTACCACCCAAAAAAAGCATGTCTTAAACCAGACGCTAATTTGCTCTGCTCTTGGTAGATTGTGTTGGTCATTATGGAAATGATCCGGCTGCGTCTGTGTTCTTTCATTTGCGTGTCGTCAGTAGATCACGTAGAACTTTCCACTCCCATCGGTGCTTTTATGGAATTGCGCTCTCAAGCTAATTTGCCGTTTAGTAAATCTGGCCCTTTATGTATAATGCATTATAAAAGTATTCATAATATATGGTATAATGCATTATATCTTTATGACCAAATTTAAAATGCATTATAATATTCACAGATTCTTTGTAACATCTGAAATTTGTTGTTTGTTGTGTTTTAATGCATTATACTTTCTAAAAGTGTATATTATAACTGTAGTTACAATTATTAATGAGATCATACAATGCATTATAAGGTGCATTACAAGGCATAAATAATGCATTAAAAATACTTTCATAATGCATTATACATAAAGGCTTTAAATAAAGTGTTACCAATATATTTAAATGCATTTGTGTATTTATTTGTGTTTTCTTCTTCCACCTGAACTAAAAAACTTTTGTGCTGTGGGAATACAAATGTAAGAATCTCTTTAGGATCTGCTGATGCTGAAATAACAGCACATGATAAACTGAGGTGAACGACATTGTATTGGGCATTCAAGGTGAACATGATGGCATCAGTTTACTGATTAGGCTTCTGCCAGTCTGTGATCTTCCTATTGAGAATCAAACTGTGTGTGAATGTTGACATGTCTCTAGTTTTCCTGCTAGTTTTTAGCTTTATTATTAAGGCAAAGGTCGTTATTTTTTTTGTTTTTCTGAGTTATTTAGTTTTTCAGGTTTATAAAGCAAAGTTGAACTAACTTCATGAAAATTAATTCGGATTGGTGACTGGCTGCCGTGGCTGGAGAGTACGCTTTTACGTCATCAGTTTATCCATATTATTCATGAGAATAGACTCATTTAATCCGATAACTGCGCTGTATTATGCATTAGATCGCATTACAGCAGAGAATTCAAATGTGGTAGGGTTTAAACTTTTATTTTGAAATCGCGATTCGCGTATTTAGAAACATAGTGATGTATTCTCCTGTGTTGGCGTAGGTTAATAAAAGATTTACATTACAAATCTGGTGAAATGACGCATTTTGCGTTTCCAGATGAATGTTATAAGCAACCCAAACTCACACCATATACAGAGATGGAGTTTTTTAGCCGAGCTGCTGAGACGTGCTCCAAGCATGTAAAATGATAACACTTTGATATGAAACACAAAGCGCGTCAGACTTTATGCGTTCCCAAATGCACTTTATTGGAAACCTAAACAAACCGCACATGCAGAGACTGAGATTGTGTGGAGCAGCATTTACTGTGAACTGAGCCATTTTGAGACACTAAGAAAGTAACTACAGATTTATTCTTTATTCCCCCAAGTGTTTTTTCTCCGCTCATATTTTAATATTCATGAGTCTGTATAATGAGTGTGTGTTTTATTGGTTGTTTTCTCCCCTCTTCCCCCCATCTACACTCCCACTTTTCTACAGCTTTACATACAGTGTGAACGACCAGGCTAAAACGGGGGTTTCATGACACTTTTAACCATTTGGGAGTACTATTATCTTTAGGGGCTAGGTTTGCTGGAGCTCACAGTCGGGGGTAATTTCCTCTATTGTCTTTAGATGCTTTGGTTAAGCGGTCACCTCTGAGCAACACCTTTAAAGACTGCCCACCGAATGCCTATAGTTGGACCTTAGTTGGACTTGATGATTGCAACACGTTCAACAACACAGCACATTCTCAATAAAGAATCCTGCTGAAGGGTCCCACTTTATATGAAGTGTCTTTACTATGTATTAACATTTAAATTATTAAATTATTATTGTGTACATACATGTTTTTACTTTGTACTTATATTTAAATAATACTGTAATAAATGCTGGCTGTAATAAATGACTAATTACATTTATAATTACACCGTTGACCATTCCCTACACCTTAACCCTCCCTTTAACCTACACAAAACACCAAACCTGTCCCTAACATTACCCGTATCCCACTTCAATAGCAGCACAAGTGATTGCAATACAACATCAACACAATAAGTACATTGTACCCTTTGTTTTAAAAAATGGGTGGGACAGGAGTGTGTGTGTGTGTGGTTGTTAATGTTTCTAATACAAGGCTATATCAGAAATGTACAATAAGTAAATAAGTACATAGTAGTTAAAGACACCTAATATAAAGTGGGACCAAAAAGGTCATTGAAAATTTGTTAGTCATACTTTACCAAGCATTTGTCTTTCTCAAATTTGTATTTAGTCACCCCTGGTCTCCCATGTGTACAACCTTACACTATTCTCATGGGATAAAATGGAAACACTGTTTATCTGTTACTTATAAAAATATGTGTAAAAGTGAATATGAATTCACACAGACGTACGTTATTGCTCAAGAAGCGGAAGGCCAAGCGTATGATCAGCACGGCCCAGAAGATGTGCAGACACAGCAGGACCATCAGCAGCCCGTTAAAGAAGTAATATCCAAAGAAAGGAGGGTACAGGGTCACGGGATACACCCACGTACAATACATGATCCTGTGAGAAAGACAGAAATACATGAGTTATATGCAGGGCTTGACATTACGTTTTTTGCTCACCAGCCACTGTGGCTAGTGGTTTTCCAAAGTCACTAGCCACTCAGCATTTTCACTGGTCACATTTTTTGCTGTTGGGAAATTGCATTTTATTAGGGGTTTGACGATACACTTAGCTCACGAGATGATACACGAGAATGAGATGAGATATGATATTTTAACGTTTTTTTAATAGAAATCTTCAATGACGAAATATGACTTGGAAAAATGGTATTTTATTCGACTAATTGTTACAAAATGAAAAAGCAATGCAGGTGCATTTTGAAATTTTTAACTAATCTAGGGCTGTCACTAATGATTATTTTGGTAATTGAGTAATAGTAAAAGATTATTTCGCAGATTAATCGAGCAATCAGATACTATTTTTTGTGTGGTAATAAAAATAGACCAATGAACCATAGCCTTTAAAATGGCTTAAAATGCATATATAATAACAATGAGGCAATAATAATTGGTTCAAATAAAGTATCAAAAGCAAGTAATCATTTGGTTTTATTGAACAGCACTGTTAAAATACATAATGTAATATACTTAAAATAATATAAACATAATCAACTTATGTACATTACTTATTATAACAAATGCCCACAGAGAGCTGCATTTGTTATAATAATTTAGAAGCTGGCTTTACTAATATAAAGTATAATCTATCTTATAGCCACAGAAACACATCACAACTGTATCATAATCGAAACTGGTGATGGCAACATGTGTGGACAGAAACAGAGAGACAGATGAGATGTACCGGAAAGGGAAGATGATGAGGCGTGTGACGATGAAGATTGCAGCAAACAGGATGAAGATGTAGTCGCATGCGTTCTTCCATCTTGCGTAGTTAAACATCTTAGCTGACTGAGAGAGAGAGAGAGAGAGATGATATGAGGGAGAGAAACTGATGTGTATAGAAGAGAGACAGAAATGGTTTTTCTACTGATATACATCATGTCGTGGGTTCTTGCATCCAAAATTCACATCATCTGTATCTGTACAAGATTACAGCACTGGATAATATATTAATCCTGGTGGATTTTTGAATTGTGCATTTGTGCTGGATTTTAGGGCAATTGTTGCTCACATTCCCTAAAGTTATGATAGAAGTTTGTGACAGTTTCCATTTCAGCCATTTCTATTCGGAAGCTGCTGCTGCTTTTAAATGTATAAACATTTTCAAATAAATTGGGGAACTGAATTTGAATGACAACTAGTAAATAAATGATTTGATATTTTTCTTACTACTTTAGCAGAATATACTGTAGTATGTACACTAGTGTTTAAATGTTTGGGGTCTGTAAGATTCTTGTAATGTTTCTGAAAGTCTCTTCTGCTGACGAAGGATGCATTTATTTGATCAAAAATACAGTAAAAACAGTAATATTGAGAAATATTGTTGTAATCTAAAGTGTAATAAAGTGTAATTTATTCCTGTGATCAAAGGCGAATTTCCAGCATCATTACTCCAGTCTTCGGTGTCACATGATCCTTCAGAAATCATACTAATACACTGATTTGCACAATTAATCTTTAGATCTTTAACTACTAATATACACAACATCTATACTAGTCCACTCTATTTACAATATCACATAGACGTCCCATTGTGCCTCTGTCTCTGGTTGTTCTTCTCACCTCTAGTAGATAGTCAGCTGAATCGTGCATGAACATGATGAGTGTTCCCGCTCTGATGTAATTAACACACCAGGAGAAACTGATCAGCATGATGGTTGCCACATGATGAATGATCTGCTCTTTGAAGTCCTGGAAGAGAGCGTAAGATAACGTTAATATCATTATACCATTATGAGATGTTTATACAACGCCTCCCAATCTATTGTGATTCATTATAAAGAAAACAATGCAATAAAAACAAATTCAAACATGATCCCTCACTGAAAAAACGGGAAAACACATATTGTCCAATTTACTCAATCATATTATTTGCTATTTACGCGACAAACTTGTATTGTGTTTCTCTTCTAAACTTAATTTCTTTGCTTTCGATTAATGTAATTCTTTAAAATGATTTACTAGATTAAATTATTTAGGGTGAATGTGAACCAATCAAGTACTTGAAAATGATTTTTGCTGAAACTGTAATTCCCAGCATGCTTTGCTTGGGACTAATACTGCCTTCACGTGCTCTCGGAATTATCGTAAATACGAGTTTCCTAGGTAAATATTGCACATGAATGCCCTCTGATGTCGTGTTTACCACTGGGAAGTTCGGAAATAATTTTGATACCCAAATTCCCGAGATGGGCATGCCATAAACTTTAAACATAGAACTACTGCTGTGTCAGGTATGATTTATTAGTTTTTTCCCCAAAACAGCCAGATCGTCTTGTCTTGTCATTAATGTAGGGCATATTTACATATACGAGTAATCATTTGAAGCGTATTGTATGTTTTATACACAGCAAAAATAGCCTGCATTTGACCGAAATTACAGAATCAGCAGAAAGCGGACTATCCGGATAGCATCGTGAATGTTTATATGGTTGTCAGTGCATGTGACTCTTCATATAATGTTGGTTTTAATAAGATTTTCCCAATAAATAGGCAAGAATAAACATGTCCTCCATGATTCCTGTTCATTCCGACAACAAAGCACTTGAATGCTACAAGCTCGTAATCACGACTTCTGAAGTGGGAATTATCAAATTTCCGATAGCACATGAAGGCAGCATTAACGAGGAGAGTAAAAATGTTGAAATTAAGTGTTATTTTATGTGTTTTTGAGCGAGAAGAGCAAAGGGGGAGACTTGAAAGTATTTAATAGTGTTTAATGTTCAATTATGTTGGAATTATTAGAAGAATTTTAAATTACACTGGGTTACCATTGTGGAGAAGAGTGGAGCATTTGGTTAGGCTGTGGACTGATACAGCACATGTTATTATTGCTTTGTCCAGAGCATTTCATGCTTAGCATTTAACATGCTAATATGTGCTATAGCTAATAGTTTGGAAGCTAGTTAGTACAGTCTTATAATTTAGTTTATAGTGACCCTTTTCCACCCTCCTTGTGTGAATTTTAACATATATTTGAACATTATTTGAAAGAACTCGATGTTGCAACAGAAACTATTGACTCTGTTTTCCAGCACTTTAGACATTATTGCTCTTTTGTGCCTAAAAAAGATTAAGGAATATAGTCCGACACCATGGTATAATGAGCACACTCAAGCCCTCAACAGAGCAGCCCGAAAAATGGAGCGCAGCTGGAAGAAAACAAAAATAGAGGTATTTCGCATTTCGTGGAAGGAAAGTGTTATTGCATTCAGAAAGGCCTCAAAAACTGCTATATCTGCTTACTTTTCGACTCTCTTAGAAGAGAACCAATACATCTTTAACCAATACACCCTTGGTATTTCTTTGATACAGTGGCTAAATTAACGAGAAATAAAGGTTCAACTTCTGATGTTTCCAAACAGTCAAGTCACCTTTATTTATATAGTGCTTTTTACAATGCCGATTGTTTCAAAGCAGCTTCACAGTGTTAAACAGGAAAATAATGCAACAGAATTTGATTCTGCTGTACAGCCGCTCTGGAGAAAATGGTGATGTCATCCAGCTCATTTCAATTATCATATAGTGTCAATGCGGGCAGATCAGTAATATAGTTGAATATTTAGTCCGCCATCTGATCTGGATACGGCCCGGATCCGGCTGACTGCAGCAAATCTCGGGATAAACAGAGAGACTAACATTAGCATAGACGCCATTCTTTTTATGATGTAACGAGTACATCTGGTGTTGTGGGAAGTGTTCCCGGTTCCGGCTGACCTAGTTAATGCAGCCTAAAACAATCATTTAACTGATTTGAATAATATAAATTGATAATGTTCTGTGTGTATACCATAGTAAAGAGATGTGTTTTTAGTCTAGATTTAAACTGACAGAGTGTGTCTGCTTCCCGAACAATGCTAGGAAGACTGTTCCAGAGTTCAGGTACTAAATAGGAAAAGGATCGACCGCCTGCAGTTGATTTTGATATTCTAGGTATTATCAACTGGCCAGAATTTGGAGACCGCAATAGACGTGATGGAGTGTAATGCGTTAAGAGCTCACTCAAGTACTGGGGAGCTAAACCATTTAGTGCTTTGTAAGTAATTAGCAAGATTTTAAAATTTATACGATGTTTAATAGGGAGCCAGTGCAATGTTGACAGAACCGGGCTAATATGGTCATACTTCCTGGTTCTAGTAAGAACTCGAGCTGCTGCGTTTTGGACCAGCTGCAATGTATTTATTAAGCGAGCAGGGCAACCACCCAGTAGAGCATTACAATAATCTAGCCTTGAGGTCATGAACGCATGAACTAACTGTTCAGCATTTTGCATTGAACGCATGTGCCGTAATTTAGATATATTTTTAAGATGGTAGAACGCAGTTTTACAGATGCTAGAAACGTGGCTTTCAAATGAGAGATTGGTATCAAAGAGCACACCCAGGTTCCTAACTGACGACGAGGACTTGACAGAGCAGCCATCGAGTGTTAGACAGTATTCTAGGTTACTACTTGTGGAGTTTTTTTTGCCCAATGATTAAAAATTCTGTTTTTTCTGAATTAAGTTGCAGGAAATTACTAGTCAGACATCATGCTATAGACCCCCTGAGGAACAATTACATTCATTCTTTGCTATAGCTTAAGCCTTGTCTGTGAAACCATAGAGGTCATAGCCATAAATGGTTTAGCACCTAAGTACTTGAGCAAGCTCTTAACGCATTATAGTCCTTCACGTCTATTGCAATCTCAAATTTCTGGCCAGAATATCAAAATCAACTGCAGCGGTAGATCCTTTTCCTATTTAGCACCCAAACTCTGGAATAGCCTTCCTAGCCTTGTTCAGGAAGCAGACACACTGCCAGTTTAAATTTAGACTAAAATCACATCTCTTTAACCTGGCATACACATAACACATTATGAATTTCAACAGAACCGGGAACACTTCCTATAACACCCAATGTACTTGTACTTGTAAGAACGGCATCTATGCTAATATTTAGGGATGCCTCCGATACCGCCATTATTTGCAGGATTGGGTATCGGTCAGACAGGACCGATCCAAATCCGATACTGTGCGTATAATATTCTGTGTTATTGTTAAGCCCCAGTGCCCCACAAAAGGCACAAAAACATTATAAAGCATCATCAACGCTTCGTGCGCTATATTAAGTGTTCTGAAGCCATTCCATAGTTTAATGTGAGGTACAGATGAATATTTAATTCATTAAATTCAAGTTCACGTGAATGCTTCCCTCCGCTTCGTCTGCCAGTCATTCTCCATTCAGCATTCAAACTGCGTGTCGCGTTCGGTTACGACAGTCAACACGATGAAACTCTCTCCAAGATGATTCAATGTTCCTGTTATTATGCTTGATCTGTAGATAACGCTCTATGGTTTTGCATAAAATGACTTTATAAAAGTAGTTTATTGCGGTTTCTAAATCGTGTTACGTTCTACCGGGTGTCTGTTAGATCACAACACTGGACTAGAGATTGTATTGTTCTGTTAAAAGAAAAGGCTCAATAAAATATTGCATAGATAGATACACTACGCATCGATATATCTTTGTGTTTTGAACTTTTCAATGTGGACGAAGCGCTGCGCGCTGTGACTCCATGTTGCTTCAGGCGCATCATCCTGCACACGGGATGCGCATAATCGATTTGTGCCGCTCTGTATTGGAGCCTTTCGTATTATAATACTTTTGCGCAATGAAAGATTATTAATAGCCTTTCTTGTTCTGCCCTATCTATAATATGTTGCTGCCTCATTAAAAAAGCTGCGCTATACATTTAAATGTCTTTTCATTTCTTAGTATATAGGCCCTATTTCTATAAATATATTTACTTGTTTTTCATGAATGTATTTTACAACAATGTGTAAAATTTTACCAGATTTAGTGCTACACTTATTCACTTTTATTTGTTCCCCACTTAGATTTTATACAATTATTGTGCACTCTAGAGTAACTTTTGCTGCTGAATTATCCACTAATCTAGTTTATCCACCATCTAGTTTATAGTAGTATTTTTGTCATAGATTGTGATTGTGTTGTTTTTCTTTATAATGAAGTTGTCTGCATTTAGTAGATTGTGTTCAACACACAAAAGAGTGATTATCAGTTCAACACACTGAGGTATAGAAATTCTACATTGAATTTTTAAACAAAACTGCACTGGTATCGGATCGGTTCTGAAAAATGGTATCGGTGCATCCCTACTAATATTAGTCTGTCTGTTTCATCCTTATCCCGAGGTTACCGTAGTCAGCCGGATACGGTCCATATTCAGATCAGATGGTGGACCTGCACCTAGACACGACCAAAACGCAGCCCTGAATGTCAGCAGAGACAATCCCCTGTGAAGGCCTCGTCGACATGACAGTCGACAGCACAGATCCTCAGCAGAGACCACAAGAACCAGACAGGTCCTCCGCACAGACCCTATGGCCAGCTTCGGCTCCATACCGGCGTGATGAATCAATCTTCAAGCAAAAGGAACTAGATGAATATTTGAATGCAGCCTAAATCATAATGACACCCGTGTTCATTTGTTGGCCAGACGACTGGGCCTGGTTTCTCCCATGGTTTTTTTCTCCACTACGTCACCTGATGGAGTTTGGGTTCTTTGCCACTGTTGCCTCTGGCTTGCTTAGCTGGGGACACTTAATATTCAACAGTATTATTGATCTGATTGTACTGATGCTGTAGTATGTGAACTGAACAGTATGTGAACTTAACTAAATTAATAATTGATGATCTTTACAATGGAACTGAATCATTGAACTGACTTCAGCTGAACATGAATCATTTTCCTGTTATTACTATAAAGCTGCTTTGAAACAATCTGTATTGTATAAAGCGCTGTGTCAATAAAGGTGACTTCACACTATAATGGACCCTTAAAAGCAAAGGTGGTGGTCTATAAATCCACATCACAGTTTTTAACTGCCATATGGAAGTAAAATAATGACAAATGTCTTTGAAACAAAAAAAAAAACATGTTGTATTGCACTGAGTTGCAATTGACAAAATAATGCATTGCATTTTAATGCCTCGTATTTTCATGAGCTTGCATTTTTGGGGGCTGCAATTCAACATGGTTGTATATTTAATCTGTAAATATTCAAGTGGAAACATTTTAACACACAATAGCATTTTTAAAAATTCAACAATCAATATTCAAGATCCAAAGTTCATTTAAAAAATATTTAGTTTGTTTTTAAAATACCACTATAATATTCAAAAGGCAATTTTCGGTTCATTTTACTTAGCGTTATAAATTTACTTCCACAAATTCAGGTTCAAATGTTAATGTGTATAAATGTTTTCATCATTCTGATTTCAGAGAGTTGCAGAAGAATAAAAAACATTTTGCAGCTACTTTTTTTACTAAAAGTAGCACATGGAAACATATTCTAAACATGTCATCAACCCCGCCGCAAAAACAAAACAGCCTGCAGTGATTCCCATAAAATGCTGCTTTGAATAATGTGCTGCTAAAAAAATTGGTGTTTGAATAAAACGATTCATTGAGATGCAAAGATGAGGTTTGCAGTGTGTTATGACCACGGTATGACTGATGGCAGACTTACTTTACGTTTGACATCAGACGCCACACTGAAAAGAAGTGAGGTGTAGAAACCCAGTTCCAGCATGTAGTACCAGTACTGAGACGGCAGGAGGGTCTGAATGAGAGAGAAACAGTACACCGACTCAGAACTTTCAGCAATCTGTCATTTGATGACATGAGCTTTACAAATAATGTGTAAATTATCCTTATCTAATTGCTTATTAACAGACTTTATTGTTATTACTTGGCTGCACATTCAGTTAGATGCAAATCATATTACTTGAGTAGAAGTGGGTGGTTACACTTACATGACTATGTTTCTTAACACACTTAAATGCATTTTTAAAAAGTCCACTTTGCAATAATGTCAAATTAAAAGTTTTTATTTAAAGTACATTTTAAATATGTTTTAATAATCTTTTGTCATGCTTTAAAGACGTACACTTATTTTGGTGTATTGACTATCATACAAAAGCACATGTAGAGTACTTTATAATTTTAACTGCAGTTATTCAATATTACATTTAAGGTTAACATATTTTAAATGTACTAAATTACATTCAGTTCACAATTAAGTATGTTCTTTTAAAGTATATTATTTCCACAATAAGTACCCTTTTTAAAAATATGCTAAAGCGAACTTCTTTTTCACAAGGGTTTTTCTCTTTATTTTGAACTTCATGGATGCTAACAAAAAGATCAAAAAGCTCCTATTCAAAGTTAGTTGGCTATGTAAATGCTTGGTTCTTATTCACCAAATTTGCAGTATGTGCTCCAAGTTTGTTTCCAATTGTTGTACATTGTCTACATTATATTCTTTTTGCTGGAAATGACAAGGTGCCCTTTAGAAAATGAGCAGCTCTACATGATGTCTGTCTTTAGTGTGTCATGTTTTTAAAGGAGACATAACTCACCAGAGTGGGGAACCCTTTCCACATCTCCTGTAGATCATACAACCAGGGTTTCTAGAGAAAGAGACAGAGGAAGGATTGTGTTATGCAATAAATCAGCAGAGGAAATAAAATCAGAGGGTTAAAACAGGCTGAAACAGCAAATGACTTACATCTATTAGTGCAACAAGACCACCAATGAAAGCGAGAAGATAAAACGCAAATCTCCAGCTACAAAAGAACAAAAGGGTCAAGGTTTAGTTAGTTAGTACGGTTCAGTTATTCGCTGCTGGTAGATGCTGTGACTACACCATTGTGGGGTCTTTTTTTCCATTTATGGTCAAAAGAACTTTAAAAGAAAAGCTGTGTATACATTTTCTTCAAGTAACATATAAGCACAATATTTCATTATATTACAAGTTAGTGATGCACCGAAATTTTGGTAACTGAAAATATTTGGCTGAAAATGAATTCTTAGTTTTGGACAAAATTGTTTTGGAGGGCCGAAATCATTCACTGAAATTATGACGTTTACATTTTTTTTTTTACAATCACTAGGACTTGTTTCAGCAGTTCAGAATCGGTTCTTATTTTTAGGAGACAATAACTTTTTTTTGTCATGAACTTTGATCTTTAAAACTTTGCAGACCTTTTACATTCACAAACAGATATATTACACACTGCATGGAAGGTAATATTCGAAAACCATAATAGGGTCAGTTTAAAAGTTTATATACAACGCAGTTTTTATTTGAGTGTTGATTATTAAATAAATGTGACTAATTAATTGATTATTAAATAAATGGGTTTCGGCTTCATCTAAATGAAAACTTTAATTTCATTTTCGGTGTTTCTGTAAAAAAAAAATCCATTTCATTGCATCACAAGATTTTTTCTCCACTACTTGATCAGTGACATTGTCTAGGGTGTTCCCACACTATTGAGATGAATGTGAATGCTATGCATAGAGAACCTCCTTGGTTACTATGCTCATCCTGAATGCACTGTTTCTTGCCATAGAGTTCAATGCATTAGTCTTTAAAACCTGAGCTGGGTGTGTCAGAAAAATGTACAGTGCTGTGGGCCTCCGGGACCAGGATTGAAAACCACTGCATGAAGGCAAAAGAGCCTTTAAAAGTTTTACTAAACATATGAATAATTGAATAAGTGCCAAACACAAGTGAGAACTCTTCAGAAGAGTGTTGCCTTTTATTCAGAACTGACTTAAGCTTTTACACTGGCAGTTCACTTACAGAAACCACTTTTAATAAACCTTCCTTTAATCTCACACATTAGCAGCTAAAGCTCATCTCATTGGAAATGGTCGATGGTAACAGGACTATAGAAAGTGAATGTGAAGAACAGGGTGTTGGTGTGTTTGTACCTGGCCTCACAAAACTTCTTGAGAAGGTTGGGTCTATCTTGATTCCTGCGCCGCCTGAACCAGCGCTGGATCTGTCGCTCTGTCCATCCCGTCTGCTTGCACAGTTTCTCTACTGAACTCTGGGTAGTAAAAACAAAATAATAGCCGTTGTGGTAATGTGGGGCAATTTGTGATTAATTTCTAAGTGCAGTTAGCAGTGTACGCACCTGTGGGGGGTTTTTAGTTGTTTTGCAATAGTAGGACTCCAGTGTTAGGTTGTGTGTAACTCGCTTTCTGACCGTTTCCTTAACACCCAGCAGAGAGGCTAGTGGTGTAGCAACATATCTGAACATACAGGGAGATTTTTTTAAAAAGAAATTAATACTTTTATTCTGGAAGGATGCATTAAATTGATAAAAAAATATATATAATTTGAACTTTCTATTCATCAAAAACAATAGTCCAACAAAGGAGGGAGGGTGGAGGCTCTGGAGAAGGACGTGGAGCTGGAGAGAGGCGTGACCAACGGGGGGCTGACAGAGGGAATCACCACGGAGGAGATGATGGAGGGAGGAGCCAGAAAGGAGACAAAGACAGGAGGAGCCTGGAGGGAAATGATAGATTAGCCAGGATGAAGGCCCACAGCAAAACCGATGGTGGTAGGAGCCAGGGTGGAATCAGAAATCTGACCACCAGCGGTGGAGCCAGGGGAGTTGGAGACCCAGACGGAGCCAAGGAGACACAGAGACTGGGCGACACCATAGGTCCTGGAGGCCAAGGCGGAGCCAGGGAGCCGGACGACTGAGACAGAGCCGGTGGGACTGAGGACCAAGGCAAGGCCTGACGGAACTGAAGGGGTGGAGGAACGAGGTGCAGCCGAAGGCCGGGAAGTCCATGGCGTAGGCAGAGTGATGACTGACCAGTGACGAGGGAGCCCAGTGAAGCCGTAAGGACAACAGTCTAAGGTCGAGCAGAGGGAGGGAGGAGCCAAGGTGGAGCCGACTGGTCGACGGGCCACGGTGGAGTGACGGGCTTGGCGGCGAAGAACTGAAGAACACCAGGGTGGACGGGAGACCCTGGAATAAACCTCCAATTCCTCACACAATTGTTTAGAAGTTATGCACAGCTCACCCTCAGTGGCCTATCATAGATCAAAAAATTGCTTTAAAAAAAAAAATATATATATATATACACACTCACCTAAAGGATTATTAGGAACACCATACTAATACTGTGTTTGACCCCCTTTCGCCTTTAGAACTGCCTTAATTCTACGTGGCATTGATTCAACAAGGTGCTGAAAGCATTCTTTAGAAATGTTGGCCCATATTGATAGGATAGCATCTTGCAGTTGATGGAGATTTGTGGGATGCACATCCAGGGCACGAAGCTCCCGTTCCACCACATCCCAAAGATGCTCTATTGGGTTGAGATCTGGTGACTGTGGGGGCCATTTTAGTACAGTGAACTCATTGTCATGTTCAAGAAACCAATTTGAAATGATTCGAGCTTTGTGACATGGTGCATTATCCTGCTGGAAGTAGCCATCAGAGGATGGGTACATGGTGGTCATAAAGGGATGGACATGGTCAGAAACAATGCTCAGGTAGGCCGTGGCATTTAAACGATGCCCAATTGGCACTAAGGGGCCTAAAGTGTGCCAAGAAAACATCCCCCACACCATTACACCACCACCACCAGCCTGCACAGTGGTAACAAGGCATGATGGATCCATGTTCTCATTCTGTTTACGCCAAATTCTGACTCTACCATCTGAATGTCTCAACAGAAATCGAGACTCATCAGACCAGGCAACATTTTTCCAGTCTTCAACTGTCCAATTTTGGTGAGCTCGTGCAAATTGTAGCCTCTTTTTCCTATTTGTAGTGGAGATGAGCGGTACCCGGTGGCGTCTTCTGCTGTTGTAGCCCATCCGCCTCAAGGTTGTGCGTGTTGTGGCTTCACAAATGCTTTGCTGCATACCTCGGTTGTAACGAGTGGTTATTTCAGTCAAAGTTGCTCTTCTATCAGCTTGAATCAGTCGGCCCATTCTCCTCTGACCTCTAGCATCAACAAGGCATTTTCGCCCACAGGACTGCCGCATACTGGATGTTTTTCCCTTTTCACACCATTCTTTGTAAACTCTAGAAATGGTTGTGCATGAAAATACAAGTAACTGAGCAGATTGTGAAATACTCAGACCGGCCCGTCTGGCACCAACAACCATGCCACGCTCAAAATTGCTTAAATCACCTTTCTTTCCCATTCTGACATTCAGTTTGGAGTTCAGGAGATTGTCTTGACCAGGACCACACCCCTAAATGCATTGAAGCAACTGCCATGTGATTGGTTGATTAGATAATTGCATTAATGAGAAATTGAACAGGTGTTCCTAATAATCCTTTAGGTGAGTGTATATACACACACTCACCTAAAGGATTATTAGGAACACCATACTAATACTGTGTTTGACCCCCTTTAGCCTTCAGAACTGCCTTAATTCTACGTGGCATTGATTCAACAAGGTGCTGAAAGCATTCTTTAGAAATGTTGGCCCATATTGATAGGATAGCATCTTGCAGTTGATGGAGATTTGTGGGATGCACATCCAGGGCACGAAGCTCCCGTTCCACCACATCCCAAAGATGCTCTATTGGGTTGAGATCTGGTGACTGTGGGGGCCATTTTAGTACAGTGAACTCATTGTCATGTTCAAGAAACCAATTTGAAATGATTCGAGCTTTGTGACATGGTGCATTATCCTGCTGGAAGTAGCCATCAGAGGATGGGTACATGGTGGTCATAAAGGGATGGACATGGTCAGAAACAATGCTCAGGTAGGCCGTGGCATTTAAACGATGCCCAATTGGCACTAAGGGGCCTAAAGTGTGCCAAGAAAACATCCCCCACACCATTACACCACCACCACCAGCCTGCACAGTGGTAACAAGGCATGATGGATCCATGTTCTCATTCTGTTTACGCCAAATTCTGACTCTACCATCTGAATGTCTCAACAGAAATCGAGACTCATCAGACCAGGCAACATTTTTCCAGTCTTCAACTGTCCAATTTTGGTGAGCTCGTGCAAATTGTAGCCTCTTTTTCCTATTTGTAGTGGAGATGAGTGGTACCCAGTGGGGTCTTCTGCTGTTGTAGCCCATCCGCCTCAAGGTTGTGCGTGTTGTGGCTTCACAAATGCTTTGCTGCATACCTCGGTTGTAACGAGTGGTTATTTCAGTCAAAGTTGCTCTTCTATCAGCTTGAATCAGTCGGCCCATTCTCCTCTGACCTCTAGCATCAACAAGGCATTTTCGCCCACAGGACTGCCGCATACTGGATGTTTTTCCCTTTTCACACCATTCTTTGTAAACTCTAGAAATGGTTGTGCGTGAAAATCCCAGTAACTGAGCAGATTGTGAAATACTCAGACCGGCCCGTCTGGCACCAACAACCATGCCACGCTCAAAATTGCTTAAATCACCTTTCTTTCCTATTCTGACATTCAGTTTGGAGTTCAGGAGATTGTCTTGACCAGGACCACACCCCTAAATGCATTGAAGCAACTGCCATGTGATTGGTTGATTAGATAATTGCATTAATGAGAAATTGAACAGGTGTTCCTAATAATCCTTTAGGTGAGTGTATATATATGGCTTTAAGATGTTACGTGCAAGATTATATTTTTCATATAAAAGGTCCATATATGTTTTATAACTGTATTGTCTGTGGGGCTCCACATCATGCCCATAAACTCAACTAACACACCCTCTGGGACGGACTTTGATGCCGGCTCATGCACCTGGTCAGACTTTTTGTTGGGCTCGGGCTCCAGGACGAAGATGGGCTCAGGCATCAGCTCTGGCATGGGCTTTGTGGCGGGCACAGGCTCCGGGTCTGTGGTGGGTTCTGGCTTACTGTTGTTTGCGGGCTCGGTCTCTAGGTCCGTGGAGAATTTGAGTAAGGGCCTGGGGAGGACTAGAGAAGATAATTGCAACCGGGAAAGGGGCTGGATAGTCTCGAGCATATTGCTCATCCATTTCCTCCACAACAAAATCAGAACCATCCAGCCAGAGAACATAATTGATGTACTGAGTTACTGATGTGCTTCCCGGCGATAGGAAGACATACATATGGTTATCCAGCCCTTCCATAAAACATGCTTTGAGCATGTGTCTACTCCAAAAATTCTTCCACGTACCTCTCCAGGAGATGACCATTTTGACCATTTAAATTGTAATATTTTTTTTTTTTTTACAATATTCCTGTTTTTGCTGTATTTTCATCAAATAAATGCAGCCTTGGTAAGCAAAACAAAAACATTAAAAAATCATACCCACTCTAAACCATATTTAAACCATATTGCTCTGTTTCAAATTTGAGTGAGCTGCTTCTGTGTATTTTAGTGCATGGATCCTAATTCAGCCTCTTATTCCTTAACTTTGATACTCACATTAATAAAAAAGAATTACAGGATTAATGAGAAAGCAATGAGATGATGCAAAGACAGCTTAGGATAAGAGAGACAGGGATGGGAGAGTAAAATGGAGGGAGTGACGCAAGACATAAAAGAAAAAGCATGTCGACACAAATAGACTTGAAGACCTATTTATAAACAAGTCAGACAGAGGCAGAGAGAGAAAGAGACAAAGCTTATCAAATATCAAAGTGAAAAACTGAAAAACTCTCAGGCGTGTAGGGCATACACTTAAACAGAGAGGAAAAGAAAGATGGGTGTAGAGATGTAGCTTTGGACCCACCTCTCAAAGACCTGTCGAATAGTCATAAACAGGATGGCGATTGGCAATGCCACCCACAAATCCCGTGCCTTCGCGTAGACCCGCCCATCACGGTCCTCCAGGTCAGCCCATCCCAAACCCTCTGGGAACCACAGATGCTCCTGCCAGAACACTTCACTCAACCACTGCAACATACTGCAGAACACAAAGACACAAAGATGATGAGAAAGATGTGCGGGTGTGTCTGTCTGTCCATCCATTCAATTATCCATTTAATTATCCATCCATCCATCATCCATTCATATTGTCTCGGACAAAGTGGGACCTTGGAGTCAAAAAGGTTGAGAACTACATCTCTAGATATGGCTCAGGTCTCTCTGAGGGACCTTTTTAACCCATTGCAAGTGAAAATGGAGCATAAAAAATAGCTTTTTATCATTTGTGTCTGGAGCACAAACACTGCAGGACGACACACACATTGAACGTTGTTTGTTCTAAACCTCTAACCCTCAGTATGAACAAAAATAGTAGTGTTGCCATAGCAAACACAAATGTGTTATAAAATCTGATATGGGTACATGTACTGGGCCATGTTAAACAGTGATATATGACATTACTTCATATGATGCTGTTTTAAAACATATTTTAAACATACAGCTGCTTACAGATGTTTTTGGCTCCTAGACAATTATACTGATGGATTTACACTTGATTTGCACAGATTATCCACAGGCTTCAACTAAGTGGGTGGAATAACTGGTTAAGTTACAACCTCAGAACAGACCACAGTTGATCTAGATAAGCTAAATGTTGAGTTAGAGTGGTTATTTTAATTTTAAAGAGGAAGAGCATGTGTGCTGTATGACAGGGCAAGGGGGATTTTAAATCAGACTGAGGCAGATGTGATGTGTGTGATCTGCCCAGATGCACCTGAGGTTTGTGTGATGCGGTGACCAGTGGTCTCCTAATTATTACTGGTGCTTGCTGAAGACTCTGTTTATTCACTCACACTTTTTTCCACACATGTGAATGTGTGATTTCTGCCTCCGCTTTTGTTTTTACAATAAGCATGCAGCTTAATTTTCAAAGTCAAATTTAAAATCCACCTGCACTTTTGAATGAACATGATGCTTCTAGCTATTACTCACATTAAGGGTTAAGAATTTTTCAAAAGCTCAAATAGAAAGTTTTAAAGTTCAGTGTGTGTGTCATCCTCAGCGTTTGTGCTCCAGGCATGAATGATTCCTCAAAATCGAACGGCTATAGTCTGAGCTTCAACCGCAGACCGCATTAACACATAGAGCGGCTTCCCGACAGGGATTAAGCCTAGTCCTGGACTAAAATGGCCTTTTAAACCAGATTAACAGAAATCTGCTTTCTCTGTCATGGTTTTAAATAGTCCTAGACTTAGTCTAATACAGAGTTTAATAAACTGATTTCCTGGAGGAAGACTATAGCTACTCCAGGATTAAAGTGAGTCTTAAATTAAACCTACCAGGAGGCAGGTTTAATTTCAGATTAACGTTGTGTTTCAAAGAAGACACATGTATTACTTGGGATATGTCAGTGAAGATCAATATATACACACGTATATGTACAGTATGTGTGCGTGTGTGTGTGTGTGTGTGTATATATATATATATATAAATAAATGTATGTGTTTGTGTGCGTATGTATGTGTGTATGAATGTAACAAGGTAGTTAAGAGCTGTGCGTGTAAACTTCACTTCCCTGGCTTCAAGAGGTGCATTAGCAACTGACACTAGAGACTGAGACAGAGCCGGTGGGACTGAGGACCAAGGCAAGGCCTGACGGAACCGAAGGGGTGGAGGAACGAGGTGCAGCCGAAGGCCGGGAAGTCCACGGCGTAGGCAGAGTGACGACTGACCAGTGACGAGGGAGCCCAGTGAAGCCGTAAGGACAACAGTCTAAGGTTGAGCAGAGGGAGGGAGGAGCCAAGGTGGAGCCGACTGGTCGACGGGCCACGGTGGAGTGACGGGCTTGGCGGCTTGTGGCAGAGACAGGGGATCCACATGCCAAGGAATACCCGAGGTGGATGCGCGGAGCAAACAGAAGAGGAGCAGAGGGACTGAAGGGAGCCAGCAGGGGGGGGACGAAGAACTGAAGAACACCAGGGTGGACGGGAGACCCTGGAATAAACCTCCAATTCCTCACACAATTGTTTAGAAGTTATGCACAGCTCACCCTCAGTGGCCTATCATAGATCAAAAAATTGCTTTAAAAAAAAAAAAAAAATATATATATATATATATATATACACTCACCTAAAGGATTATTAGGAACACCTGTTCAATTTCTCATTAATGCAATTATCTAATCAACCAATCACATGGCAGTTACTTCAATGCATTTAGGGGTGTGGTCCTGGTCAAGACAATCTCCTGAACTCCAAACTGAATGTCAGAATGGGAAAGAAAGGTGATTTAAGCAATTTTGAGCGTGGCATGGTTGGTGCCAGACGGGCCGGTCTGAGTATTTCACAATCTGCTCAGTTACTGGGATTTTCACGCACAACCATTTCTAGAGTTTACAAAGAATGGTGTGAAAAGGGAAAAACATCCAGTATGCGGCAGTCCTGTGGGAGAAAATGCCTTGTTGATGCTAGAGGTCAGAGGAGAATGGGCCGACTGATTCAAGCTGATAGAAGAGCAACTTTGACTGAAATAACCACTCGTTACAACCGAGGTATGCAGCAAAGCATTTGTGAAGCCACAACACGCACAACCTTGAGGCGGATGGGCTACAACAGCAGAAGACCCCACCGGGTACCACTCATCTCCACTACAAATAGGAAAAAGAGGCTACAATTTGCACGAGCTCACCAAAATTGGACAGTTGAAGACTGGAAAAATGTTGCCTGGTCTGATGAGTCTCGATTTCTGTTGAGACATTCAGATGGTAGAGTCAGAATTTGGCGTAAACAGAATGAGAACATGGATCCATCATGCCTTGTTACCACTGTGCAGGCTGGTGGTGGTGGTGGTGTAATGGTGTGGGGGATGTTTTCTTGGCACACTTTAGGCCCCTTAGCGCCAATTGGGCATCGTTTAAATGCCACGGCCTACCTGAGCATTGTTTCTGACCATGTCCATCCCTTTATGACCACCATGTACCCATCCTCTGATGGCTACTTCCAGCAGGATAATGCACCATGTCACAAAGCTCGAATCATTTCAAATTGGTTTCTTGAACATGACAATGAGTTCACTGTACTAAAATGGCCCCCACAGTCACCAGATCTCAACCCAATAGAGCATCTTTGGGATGTGGTGGAACGGGAGCTTCGTGCCCTGGATGTGCATCCCACAAATCTCCATCAACTGCAAGATGCTATCCTATCAATATGGGCCAACATTTCTAAAGAATGCTTTCAGCACCTTGTTGAATCAATGCCACGTAGAATTAAGGCAGTTCTGAAGGCGAAAGGGGGTCAAACACAGTATTAGTATGGTGTTCCTAATAATCCTTTAGGTGAGTGTATATATATATATATATATATATATATATATAAATAAATGTATGTGTTTGTGTGTGTATGTATGTGTGTATGAATGTAACAAGGTAGTTAAGAGCTGTGCGTGTAAACTTCACTTCCCTGGCTTCAAGAGGTGTATTAGCAACTGACACTAGAGACTAGCGTCCTTGTTAGCACGTCTGCCTTCCATGCCGGAGACCTGGGTTCAAATCCTGTTCGGAATGGGTAGAGTGGGAAACTTTGTGTTTGCCCACAATATTTTTTGTAAACGCAAAGTTTCTCTGAGAACCCAAAACATTTGTGAGAGAATGCAAAAGCATTGACAAATTTTTACTTCACCATGTCCCTTTAAGGGCTTCGTACATTCCACAGCTGATGTGTGCCGTTTTTCTTTGCTATTTGCTTTAAAAGAGTTTTTGATTGCAGTCTTTTTCTGCTGTCATTATTTTCCTTAGATTTGCTTCTCAGTTCCATGTCATTTTATGCTTTTCTTGGTCCATTCCATGTTTTATATTGGCAACCTCTGTCATGCTAATTCAGTTGGTTTTAAATTAATCTGGTTTATTTTAGTCCAGGACTCATTAGTCCAGGTGTTAGTATTCTGTACTTAATCTGTGTTTCAGAAAGCCATTTTTTAAGTCATGCTTAACTATTCTAAATTAAGGCCTACTCCTGTCTTAATTTAAACCCTGTCCGGGAAACCGCCCCATAGTCTAATTAAAAACTAAAACTGTGAAACTACATGGTGACTGTACATTTAATGTTTTATGTATTTCAGGGCTAAACCTGAATCTGCACTCAAAGAATTTACAAAACGGAGAAGAGTGGAAGGATGTGGTCACTGATGCAACTGACTGAGGCACTGAGGATTGTAAAAGACACAGCTGGGAGGATTTGTTGCTCCTGAAAACACAAAACTTTGCAGGTTTGAAGTGTCATAGTAACAGACCACTCAGGCAGGAAAATATGCCGGACCAATGCATAAAACAACCTATCTCAGTTCATTTTTTGGGTTACACTTTATTTTAAGGTGTCATTGTTACAGTGTAAATATATATTTAAGTACTGAGTAATATTAATTAACAACATGTACATGTACTATAGGGTTAGGGTATGATTAGTGTTTGGTTGAGGGTTAGTTGCATGATATTATGCATAATTTACTGTTATTACTATGGTAAGTACATGTAACATATGTAACAAGTACACTGTAAAATAAAGTGTTACCATAAAGTGTTCAAAATTTTTGTTACATAATAGTGCAGCAGTTTCTGCAAAGGATTGCACAGTCGAAAGAAACAGAGAAATGATTGGGAAATATGCATTTGTAGTCAGAGTTTAAGATATGTCAGCGCAAGTTGCTTTCAGCTCAAACATGCACTTAAACCTTGTCTGTGAAACCGGAGGATAAAGATTTACTTAAGTGGGTCAAAAAAAAAAAAAAAAAAAAAATCACACTTAAGTTTGCACTCAAGTATATTCTTTTAGTCTGCTTAAATCCCACCACTTATTCATTTTTGAGTGCCACGCCCACATTTCAAAAACCAATCAACAACCAATGGTATCAATCAAAGAGGTTTAGCATTATTTTTTGAGCCAATCACCAGAGCAGTAAACGACATGTGACTGATCCCTCCACACACCGTACAGCGAGTGAAGTGCACAGAGACACTGATCTGTGTTTCACTGAGTGTGTTTCCTCTTGCTGACCCCTCTGAGAGGGCAAGCTCAACCAGATGTGGCCTTCATTGTCATTCTCCGCTCACACAATCCATCACAGAATAATAACACGACACCGCTCAGGAGATGAGGAATGAATTCACAGAATTCAGACAAACGTGATGAGGTTAAACAATTCTTTTAAGAAAAATTAGTCTTGAATGAGTTTTCAAATGTTTGGTCAAACTGGTAAAACAAATACATAAAGGAAATAAGCTTGTCAAAGGATCCCCTCAATTTAGGTTAGTATAGAACAATTGCTCATTTAACTTGTTTCATGTCTAAGGCCTTGTTTACACCTGGTATTAAAATGCGTTTTGGTCGATCAAATCACAAGTAGACGAGGGAGACACATACTCGTTTACACCTGGTGTTTTAATCTGTCTCTTTTGTCCACTTTCAAACACTTCTGTCCTGATTTCTTCGAGGGGAAGGTCTATGGGCGCAATAAATGTGTTTTTTCAGATCTTTCGATCTAATAGACAAAATAAGCTTGCGCAATTTACATATGAACACGCCTGGAGACGAAGGAAAAACACAGTTAGTGGGTGTTAGAAATCAGGAATGGAGAGAGAACATTGTGCTTGGTACGTTTTTCATCTTCAAACCAAACTTCAGTCTTTAGTCGACAAAGTTTAAATCCTGTCTGGCTAGCGCACTTCCCATAATGTTTACGCATTAGGTCAGCAGGTGGAAAGTAGACGGTCTTTTGTGGCTGTTCGAACACATTTAAACACATGAGCGTTTACACTACGAAAGCAATCCGGTTGAATGCGTTTTCGACTACCTCTGGAAGTGGTTGAAAGTGGACAAGCTTTGGTTACTCTAAATACTTTTATGATGCTTTTTGGAGACTGTAGGTTCACAAGTCACTATGAACTATGAATTCATTGCGAGTTCATAGATTCTTCCGAATTTCTCACTTTTGTGTTCCACAGCAGAAAAAATTTTGGAATGACAACAGAATTTTCATTTGGGTGAACTGTTCCTTTAAATACATTTACATTTAAGAGATGACAGTTTTACAAAACAGAAGTTGAATCATTAGCACTGTAACACACTTCTATTCTAAAGTTTGGGTGCTGTTTACGGCCAACAGTTTTTCACAAACACTGATCAAAATCTTGACACATTCAATCTCTCTCGTCATCTCTAGGCTATTTAAAAACAGAGCGCTGCAATTCAGTTCACTGTGCCTCACTTCAAATTGTGCTTGTAATACACTCACCTAAAGGATTATTAGGAACACCTGTTCAATTTCTCATTAATGCAATTATCTAATCAACCAATCACATGGCAGTTGCTTCAATGCATTTAGGGGTGTGGTCCTGGTCAAGACAATCTCCTGAACTCCAAACTGAATGTCAGAATGGGAAAGAAAGGTGATTTAAGCAATTTTGAGCGTGGCATGGTTGTTGGTGCCAGACGGGCCGGTCTGAGTATTTCACAATCTGCTCAGTTATTGGGATTTTCACGCACAACCATTTCTAGAGTTTACAAAGAATGGTGTGAAAAGGGAAAAACATCCAGTATGCGGCAGTCCTGTGGGAGAAAATGCCTTGTTGATGCTAGAGGTCAGAGGAGAATGGGCCGACTGATTCAAGCTGATAGAAGAGCAACTTTGACTGAAATAACCACTCGTTACAACCGAGGTATGCAGCAAAGCATTTGTGAAGCCACAACACGCACAACCTTGAGGCGGATGGGCTACAACAGCAAAAGACCCCACCGGGTACCACTCATCTCCACTACAAATAGGAAAAAGAGGCTACAATTTGCACGAGCTCACCAAAATTGGACAGTTGAAGACTGGAAAAATGTTGCCTGGTCTGATGAGTCTCGATTTCTGTTGAGACATTCAGATGGTAGAGTCAGAATTTGGCGTAAACAGAATGAGAACATGGATCCATCATGCCTTGTTACCACTGTGCAGGCTGGTGGTGGTGGTGTAATGGTGTGGGGGATGTTTTCTTGCACACTTTAGGCCCCTTAGTGCTAATTGGGCATCGTTTAAATGCCACGGCCTACCTGAGCATTGTTTCTGACCATGTCCATCCCTTTATGACCACCATGTACCCATCCTCTGATGGCTACTTCCAGCAGGATAATGCACCATGTCACAAAGCTCGAATCATTTCAAATTGGTTTCTTGAACATGACAATGAGTTCACTGTACTAAAATGGCCCCCACAGTCACCAGATCTCAACCCAATAGAGCATCTTTGGGATGTGGTGGAACGGGAGCTTCGTGCCCTGGATGTGCATCCCACAAATCTCCATCAACTGCAAGATGCTATCCTATCAATATGGGCCAACATTTCTAAAGAATGCTTTCAGCACCTTGTTGAATCAATGCCACGCAGAATTAAGGCAGTTCTGAAGGCGAAAGGGGGTCAAACACAGTATTAGTATGGTGTTCCTAATAATCCTTTAGGTGAGTGTATATGTAGCAGAGTGCCCTTGTGAAAAATTAACACTTATTTGTATTTAATGTGCACTTGCAGTGTGCATCAAATCTTAAAAGTACTTAAAAATACTGTACAGATAATATATGAATCGAATAAAAGGTCACTTAAAGGGATAGTTCACCTAAAAATGAAAATTTACCATTAATTTACTCACTCTCAGGCCATCCAAGATGTGTCTTTTTTTCTTCAGTAGAAGATTTTTAGCTGAAACTTCAGTCCTTGGTAATTCATATAATGCCATATTTGTCATATTTGCCACAAAGTCATATTTGAGACATTTGAGAGTCAAATATACAGGCAAAACAAAATGAATACCCGTGGCTCCTGACGAAACATTGAGGTCTTATAGAGCGAAATGATCGGTCTGTGCAAGAAACTGAACATCATTTACAACATTATTACCTGTAATCCATAGCCTCGGCAACCGGTCCTGAGCGCATTCATGGCAGTCTGGAGAACGAACTTCCTGTCGCATAATGACGTATGCAAGGGAGCTCAAATGTTGGGAATCTGTGAAAAGTCAATCTTCCCAAATGAGATTGCACAAGCAAGCGTAATCTTAATTTTATGTATAGGTTGCTGCATCCAGGATAAGCACAAGTATCACTTTGATGAACAATACAACACACGCGTCCTCCCTCTCAGTTGTAAACAAACACAGCTTCAGCTTCCGTGTGAGTTTGCTCTCGCGCATACGCCATAATGCAACAGGAAGTTCATGCTCCAGACTGCCATGACCACGCTCAGGACCGTTTGCCGAGGCTGTGGATTAGAGGTAATAATGTTGTAAAATAATGTTCAGTTTCTTGCACAGACCGATCGTTTTGCTCCATCAGTCGTCAGGAGTCGCGGGTATTCATTTTGTTTTGTCTGTACATGTTTGTATTTTTGGACCCACTTTATATTAGGTGGCCTTAACTACTATGTACTTACATTTAAATTAATAATTTGATACAATGCACTTATTGTGTACATACATGTTTTTACATTGTACTTACATTTTAAAAATTACCTGCATGCAATTACATCTGTAATTAACTTCTGTAATTACACTGTTGACCCTTCCCTTACACCTAACCCTACCCTTAAACTTACCCATACCACCACACCTGTCCCTAACTTTACCCGTATCCCACCTCAAAATCAGCAAAAGTGTTTTGCAATACAATATGAACACAATAAGTACATTGTATTTATTTTCTGATGTAAGTACATAGTAGTTAAGGCCACCTAATATAAAGTGGGACCGTATTTTTTACTCTCAAAGTGACGGTAGCCATTGACTTCTTATATTGACTGCATTATATAAATCACCAAGGACCACGGTTTCAGCTAAAAATCTTCTTTACATTTCTACAGAAGAAAAAAAGACAGCTACATCTTGATGGCCTGAGGGTGAGAAAATTAACAGCAAATTTTTATTATTGGGTGAAATTAAAAGAGCACTTTGTAATAATGTCAAATTAAAAGTTTTATTTTAAAGTACATTTTAAATCAGGCTTTAATAATCTGTCATTCTTTAATGTAAATGTGTTGAGTAACATACAAAGCACATGTACATGGTTATAATTTTTACCGTAGTGTGCTATTTAATATTACATTTAAAGTTAATATATTTTAAATGTACTAAATTCACCATTACAAATGTGTAATTAGAAATATAATTAAATACATGACATAAACAAATAAATTCTTGTCAGCATTCAGCAGTACACTTTAACCATATTTCAAAGACAATAGAAGTAATTATAAAATTACATATAAAGATGTACTTAAAGGGATAGATCACCCAAAAATGAAAATTGTGTCATCATTTACTCACTCTCAAGCTGTTCCAAACCTGTATGAGTTTATTTCTTCTGCTGAACACAAAAGAAGATATTTTGAAGATTATGGCTAACCAAACAGTTGACAGTAGCCATTGACTTTCATAGTAGGGAAAAAAAATACTCTTGAAGTCATCAACTGTTTGGTTACTGACAATTTTCAAAATATCTTCTTTTGTGTTCAGCAGAAGAAAGAAATTCATACAGGCCTGGAACAACTTGGGGGTAAGTAAATGATGACAAAATTTTCCTTTTGGGTGAAGTATGCCTTTAAGTGGGTCAAAAAAGCACTCTAAAGTTCAGCTAATTGCATTTAATATGAATTATAAAACATTTAATTGCAATTAACACGTGTCCGAAAACATTACATTCAGTTCACACTTAAGCATATTCTTTTAAAGTATATTATTTCCGTAATAAGTACTCCTTTTAAAAGTATACAAAAGTGTGTTTAGAAGGGAAATGCATCAATACTGTGCAAACATGCCACGACTGTTGTCAGATAAAGTTCAGTTTAACACTCTTGCTGTGTTGATTCAGAACTTGTGTTAATGCAAGCATTCCTTTTCAGCAGTCAGACACGCCTGTGAGGGTCAAACGCCCTGTCCCACTCACAGCAGCTCTGCTCCTAAACCCTCATTGGCTGCTCAGGTCATGTGACTCCACTCTGGCCATTCTCTGCTGAACCTATCAGTGCATTGTGTGTGTGTGTGTCTAGCAGGAGCCTGAGGAAGTATGTAAAGCGTTTTGTGAGGAACATGGTTTTGCTGAGTGCTGGAAACTCACACAGACATCGGCGGAGTGAGTGTGTGAATGATATACTATGTGTGTGCCTGTGCGTGTGTGTTAATTCTCAGGGGTGTTTAATACCTTAACCGAGCTATCCATTGACATTCCCATTCATCTCAGAGCACTTGCTCTACTGCCACTGCTACTACAATATAATTAAATAATTCAATTTAGCAGTTTTAAATGGAGAGTATATTTTATTTGTATGTTTGGGTCTTTTGGAAAACATTGTACTGTATATTTCACAGCACCAAAGACTACTTATAGTCTATTTATAGAGCACTAATGATGCCTCATGCCACTCGTTTGACTCATCAGACAATCTCAGATATGTGTCAGCCAAGGTTGAATAAATTATAAATTATTTATTCAACAAAGTCAAATGCTCTGACACTGGCTGTCCTCTGAAATTACACCATCTGAGTGGACAAGATTAAGATGAGCACTGATTAGATTATAAGTTGATCAGATAGATGAAGAAGAATCAAAACTGTGTTCCTCTCACTAAGAAACAATCACAGGGCACGAAATCGATCAGAACAATAAGTATTGATTTGTAAAATTTGAAAAAAACCCTGAGCTAAATCCAGCCTAAATTGGTTGGCTGGTTTTAGCTGGTTTTTAATCTAGATGTATCTGGTTTAAGATGGTCTCCCAGGCTGGTTTAGAGGGGTTTGGACACTTTTTTCAAGCTGGGAGACCAGCTAAAACCAGCTGAACATCAGCTTGGCCAGCCCAGGAGACCATCTTAAACCAGATACATCCAGATTAAAAACAAGCCAACCAGCCTAGGCTGGTTTTAGCTGTTTTTTTAGGCAGGGATATCAATTTAATAAACTTCAATTTTAAGACTACTCATTAAATCTCACGACTCTTGTGAACATGCTTTTCTAAGTGATTATACTCATGATTTTGTGTGGCAGAGAATAAAAAAAGGTTAAAAAAAATCCCCCGGATTTCCACTAAAAGAGGGAGCTGAGTCATATATAGAGACCAGAAGTTTCAGACAGCAAGAAACCACCTAGCAACTGCATAGCAACATGTCAACAACCACTCAGAACATCTCAGTAACACATAGCGATGCCCTGGAAACTACTCACAACACCTTACCATTGAGGCACTGGGTTTTGCACAGACAAGCACCACATCATTTGCTTTTGAAATACAAAAATGATTACTATTGCTAAGAGAATTTACATAATTATATTCCTGGCACATTAACATCACTTGTGTCGTAATCAGTGGAATCACAGCTGGTTTAACAAACTCAGGTGACGGACGAGTTCAGGTGGAGGAGTTGTCAAATTTCCACCGGTTGAGGTTTTGCTTAGTAATGCTGAGGTGGTTTGTTTGTCATTCATGCCGGGGCGGTCAATGACAAGCCAAGAACTGAAAACGAGTAAACGATTCAACAGCAGCATGTGCAGTCTGGTCAGTGTTTGTAAAGAGACGAGAGCAACAAATATTTGGGGAGTCAAATGTCCATCAGTGGCCTTGTGTAAAGGGGTTTGTTGTGTGTAGTAATTACATTGCCTGGTAAGGCTGTATTGCGGGGTGATTTTTGCTGATGATATGCCTGTTCAGGCAGCTGAACCAACACCAGCGTGTCTGTATAATAGCATTCCCACTGTCAATCAATTAAATCATCGGTTTCTAATTCTATAGTCCACAAGGATCCTGTGTCAAAGAGTTTTTGTTTCCAATTTCACCACTATAAAAATGCATTAGAGCTCAGTTAAAAAAATTAGAATACATGTTATATGGCAAGCTGTTTTGACATTTATTCATTCCCAGAATATGAATTCTTGATATCGACCATTCAATTATCACTATTTCACTATTGATATCAGCAATTGGATTTCTACTAGTAACAATAGATATTTTTGACCTCAGCAATTACATTTCCACTAGTAAAAACGTGAATTCTTGATATCAAAAATGACGTCATCACCTGCAGAAATACGAAATCTTGATATCAAAAATGTACTTTCAACTAGTAAAAACTATAATTCTTGATATCTGTAATTGTATTCTCACTAGTTAAACGTCACCATAGGCTGCCATTCAAATTCAATCTTTAATATCAATTGATTTCTTACTAGTTGAAATTCAAATTCCACATATCAGAAAAACAATTCTTACCAGTAAAAATCATAATTTTTGATATCAATAATTACATTGTTACTAGTAAAAAATAGTAATTCCTGATATTAAGAACTCAATTTTCACTAGTTGAAATGTTAATTCTTGATGTCTGTAAATATATTTCAACATGTTACATTTGTTATTTCTGATATCTGAAAATGTATTTCTGATATTAATAATTAGGATTCTTACTAGTAAGAACTAGTAAACAGATCTGAGTCACATATGAGCAAAAAATCTGTGGTTTTGGGCCACTTTTGCCTGCAGTCTGAACGTAGCCTTTTTAAACTCTGAATACTGCTGTAATTGAATCAGACATTGTCAGTCCTTCATATCAGGAGATGGTTGAAGTGATAATGTTGATAACACAGCACACACAACAAATAATGCTCTGATCAGATTGTTATCAGCCAATGATCATTTTAAATAGTTTCATCGGTGGTCTCTACACTCACCTAAAGGATTATTAGGAACACCTGTTCAATTTCTCATTAATGCAATTATCTAATCAACCAATCACATGGCAGTTGCTTCAATGCATTTAGGGGTGTGGTTCTGGTCAAGACAATCTCCTGAATTCCAAACTGAATGTCAGAATGGGAAAGAAAGGTGATTTAAGCAATTTTGAGCGTGGCATGGTTGTTGGTGCCAGACGGGCCGGTCTGAGTACTTCACAATCTGCTCAGTTACTGGGATTTTCACGCACAACCATTTCTAGAGTTTACAAAGAATGGTGTGAAAAGGGAAAAACATCCAGTATGCGGCAGTCCTGTGGGCGAAAATGCCTTGTTGATGCTAGAGGTCAGAGGAGAATGGGCCGACTGATTCAAGCTGATAGAAGAGCAACTTTGACTGAAATAACCACTCGTTACAACCGAGGTATGCAGCAAAGCATTTGTGAAGCCACAACACGCACAACCTTTAGGCGGATGGGCTACAACAGCAGAAGACCCCACCGGGTACCACTCATCTCCACTACAAATAGGAAAAAGAGGCTACAATTTGCACGAGCTCACCAAAATTGGACAGTTGAAGACTGGAAAAATGTTGCCTGGTCTGATGAGTCTCGATTTCTGTTGAGACATTCAGATGGTAGAGTCAGAATTTGGCGTAAACAGAATGAGAACATGGATCCATCATGCCTTGTTACCACTGTGCAGGCTGGTGGTGGTGGTGTAATGGTGTGGGGGATGTTTTCTTGGCACACTTTAGGCCCCTTAGTGCCAATTGGGCATCGTTTAAATGCCACGGCCTACCTGAGCATTGTTTCTGACCATGTCCGTCCCTTTATGACCACCATGTACCCATCCTCTGATGGCTACTTCCAGCAGGATAATGCACCATGTCACAAAGCTCGAATCATTTCAAATTGGTTTCTTGAACATGACAATGAGTTCACTGTACTAAAATGGCCCCCACAGTCACCAGATCTCAACCCAATAGAGCATCTTTGGGATGTGGTGGAACGGGAGCTTCGTGCCCTGGATGTGCATCCCACAAATCTCCATCAACTGCAAGATGCTATCCTATCAATATGGGCCAACATTTCTAAAGAATGCTTTCAGCACCTTGTTGAATCAATGCCTCGTAGAATTAAGGCAGTTCTGAAGGCGAAAGGGGGTCAAACACAGTATTAGTATGGTGTTCCTAATAATCCTTTAGGTGAGTGTATAAAGGCTGATCAGAAGATGCAAAACTTTTCTATGTGCAGCTAAAATTAATTCACTACATTCACCGGTCTGGCAGTTCTACCAGGTGTCTGAAGAAGACGATCAATTTGCAGTGTGTGCGCTAAGGAAAAATATTTCAACACCACCAACCTTATCAGACATTTGAAGGTTTGTCACATAAAGGAATATGAGCAGTTTTCAAAGTACTAAGACTGAAAGAGAACGGGACCGTTTAGCAATTCAACTGTCAGAGACATTGCAATGACAGCAAGAAAATAGGATAATCGAGGTAAAACGATTTTTGTGCCACATTCCATCTAGTGGACATTTCTTTCCTTTACAGCGGTGCACTTTTGTTCCTCCCTAAAAGCCCAAAATTAATGCACAATTCATACTTGGAATTTGTCCTCTGCATTAGGGCTGCACGATTAATCGAAATCGAACCGCAATCGCGATTTGGCTTATGTGCAATTAGGAAAGCGCAAAGGCTGCGATTTTAATTAAATAAATATATGCACAGTGTGTTAGTGAAGAGCGGCTCTGTGGTCAGTATTAAATGCTGCTCCGTCTGAAAGCACTGCAAGTTTGAGTCGCTTATAACGTGAGTTTGAAAAAGCAACACGCATCAAACAT
Source organism: Coreius guichenoti (assembly GCA_039654105.1). Taxonomy (NCBI): domain Eukaryota; kingdom Metazoa; phylum Chordata; class Actinopteri; order Cypriniformes; family Gobionidae; genus Coreius; species Coreius guichenoti. Next base: position 36,431,750 of record CM077176.1, on the reverse strand, counting down.
CTTCACAAACTAGTAATGTGAAGAGTTCATAAACTTGTTGTCCAACAAAATACGACGTTTAATAACACGTTTTAACTCACTTCATATCGTCAGTCGAGTGTTTTTGAGCTGATGTGGCTTCTTATCACAGAATGAGGCAGACAATGCATTATTTTATAGTATAAATGCACCATATCTTGATGCAGTCGTGTTTATTGTCTTCATGTTTAATCAGTTAAAGCGTTTCTATCTTCTTTTTATTCAGCCTACAGTGCTAGCTTCACATTAGGGATTTCCTGAAAACTATTACTTCTCTGAGGCAAAAAATGAGTTTCTGCTCAAGGGCGCCCTCTGGCTTCCAGTATGAATGAAACTTTTGGGTAAAAAAATAAGAAAAATAATACTCGCTAAATAAATTTATATGACAATCCATATGTTTTTCTTCAATGTACAGGAGTTTTCCCCACTGTGGATGCATAAGAGGCTCATATTTCATATTAAAGGCATAGACTTTAAGAAATTGATATCAGATAAAAAGCACAGATTTTTATAATAATATTTTTTTTTTACAATAAATCCTTAGACCTTTCTAATGATTTTTAGTCATAGTCTGTCTGCATATTAACAGGTAACCCAGCAGTTTTTTTGTAAAATAAGTTTTCTGTAAAATATAAATATTATTATTATTATTATATTGTTATATTTACTCTTAAATACTCTATTTTTTATTTTTAATAATGAAAATGTTATTGTAATAGTAATATTTCTTATTTTGTTAAATATTTTTATTTAGCAATAATAATAATTAGTCATAATAATACATAAACACAAAATGTTATATACACACACTTTTAATTTCTAAAATAAAAAAAATAAATCACATTTTAAATCGCAAATCGCAATTTTAACTAGAATAATCGCAATTAGATATTTTCCCCAAATCGTGCGGCCCTACTCTGCATTTAACCCATCCAAGTTAGTACACACACATTAGGGGCAGTGAGTAGTGAACACACACACCGCAAACCGTGGACACACACACCCGGAGCATTGGACAGTCATTTGCTGCGGCACCCGGGGAGCGATTGGGTTTTAGGTGCCTTGCTTAAGGGCACTTCGGTCGCTTCCTGCCGGTATTGAGAACTGAACCCGTGACCTTCGGGTTACCAGTCTGACTGTCTAACCATTAGGCCACGACTGCCCCAAAGGTAAATAAAGTGTTACCAAGAGTTATTAAAGTCCTCCTGTAATAAATAATTTTATCCCTTAAAACTCATTTTTGATCACCAAAATTATATAATTAAACGTCACCAGCATACACTCTCATAATTAATAATAATATATATAAAAGAAAAGCTAAATAAATAATACTACATGAAAAATAGAAAGCTTCAAATAGTCACGAATGATACTGCTTCCAGTGGTCAGTGATCAGCCCCAAAATTCCTGATCGGAGCACCCTTAACTTCAAACAGCAAACCATAAAACCAGAGGTGATTAATGGAAAGTTTAAAACAGCATTTACTCCCTGAGAACTGGTGAAAGACGTGCTTTACGGATCACTGGATGTAGGAAAAAGTGTGTAAAACCCATCTGAGACATCTAACAGCAGATGTTCTACCATGAAGATGGAGTGATTTTGCATTACTGTTGGGTTCATTTGGGTATTAAAATCAGACTCATTTCAGTGTGACTGTGAATTCATTTTAATGTTTCACAACTGTTTTATAGCTCACATTATGCTTTTAAACGGAAAACATTTGAGCCAAATAATGGCAGGCGTTTGAATTCAGAGATGAAGTTTAGCAGATTCGTACTACATCTTCATAATGATGGGTTATTAGTAATAAACTATAGACAAGTTGGTAACACTTTACAATAAGGTTAGTTAATGCATTAACTAACATTAACAAAAAATACATTACAGTATTTATTGTATCTTTGTTAATGTTATTAATAACTGTTCATTGTTAGTTAATGTCAGCTCAGGTCTATTAAATTTTGATTTCAATAATGTATTAGTAAATGTTGAAAAGTTCATGTGAACTAATGTAGTTTACTAATGGAACCTTATTGTACGTGTAAGCTTGTGAATGATGAGATTTAATGAAGACTTTTGTCTTTTCATAAATGTTGTTTCATTATTTTTTTTACACTATATATTTGTTTACACTTTATTTTTGTCATTGTTACACTGTAATTATATATTTAAGTACTGAGTAATATTAAGTAACTACATGTACTTACTATAGGGTTAGGATTAGGGTTTGATTTGGTTTAGTTGAATGTAACTATGCATAATTTATAGTTATTACTATAGTAACATGTAACATATGTAACAATGACACTAAAATAATATTTTTAGCTGAAAACCTGTGATAGCCGGTTTAAAGGCCAGATCCCATTGTGACAACATACCCCATGCAGTGTGCCAACATGCCCTGCTATAACCTAGCCTAAAGCCGTGTTTCCACCGCAGGAACTTTCCCCAGGAACTAGGGACTTTGGGGTGGTACTAGGTGTGTTACGACCGCAGGAACCGGGGTCTAAATGAAGTTCTGGGTAAAAACTTCCCCCTCAAAACGGCCCTGCTCGCGAAGTAGTACTTTTTCAAAGTTCAGGAACTTTCGGGGGTGGGACTTGTGCGCTAAACATGCTGATTGGTTGAGCTCACGATGCATTTTATTTCAACCTAAAAGTCAGTTGCGGTGCGTACAGTAAGAGTTGTTTGCTATTCGAATCAACAATGGAGTTTAAAAAATACGACCGATGGGCCGACGACGAGGTTCAGGCTTTATTAAGTGTATTTGCGGAGGACGAGATCCAGCGGGAACTGCAAAGTCGCGTGCAGTCCTACGTCACTGGACTAATCTTCACGGTACTTTAGACCACGATGGAAACGCAGACAGCAGCAGGCCTGGGGGAAAAAAAGTTCCTGGGACAAATTGTTCCGGGTAATTTCGTTGGAAACGGGGCTTAAGAATCATTCCCTGGGGTAAAGTGTGACAACTAGCCCCGGTCTTTTTTTTGTATTTGTCACTTCTTTATTTGTCATGCACTTTAAAGTTGTGATGTGTCATGCTGGTCTTTAGCTGACGGTTTATTAGTCACATCATTAGTCACATGTTTAAGTCTTTTTATTTTGAGAAAGTTCCACTTTAAGATGAAATCTCAGTGCAAACGTGTGCTGCAGCCTCATGAAGTGAAAATGTTGGGTAAATGTTTCATAGCAGATGGACAGAAAGAGCTGACAAAAGGAAAACACATGGACTCTTGAACTGTGGTCCATCATACGATCCAGCTCAGTGGACATGAATACTCACACACATGCACGTGTCTATCTGACTGTCTAAACGGGGATTCCCATTGAATTCCCATTAAAGTCACCGTGAAATCAAAACGGACAATTCTAATTTTTTATGGAATATTGCAGTATTTATTATAAATGATTCCCCTCGTAATCTTTAATCAAAATAACTTCTCCCTCCTGCAGCGACATCTCATCTCTTCCCTGACGATGTGTTTACTGGCCCTACATATTTGTCCTGTTCCAGAAGCCGTTTCACTCAGATATACGTCACAATAGGGCAGAAAAGACAATCACAACTTCCTTCTCATGTCAACTTTAAATTACTATAACTACTATAAACTATAATATCAGTTCATTATTTAAATTAAAAATACATATTTTATTACATTTTAACTGTAAGGTACACCTAAACGCCTCCTGTAGTAAACTGCCCTTTATTTTCCCACCACCAAACACCATCACAGCACTTAAACACCTGGAGATTTTGAGACAGAAGCCTTCTTGATGTTGGGAGTAAAGACACACCAATCTAAAGGCGCAAGCACCAAAATAAAATGAGAACCAAAATCACCAAAATCATGCGTGAGGAAAGATTGATTATCTGTGGAGGATGTGAAAGTGGACTCATACTGACTGATAATATCACAGTGATTCATTTAGGAAATATGCATAGAGAAATTGTTGCCTCAAGATCTACACCGTTCATATACTAAAAACAGAATATTATCTGAGTTCTTAGAAAATACTAGATATGATGCAATGGCAAAAGTGTTTTTTGGAAAATTTGGTCACACTTTATATTATGTGTCTTTAACTACTATGTACTAAGATTAAAAATATATATTGTTAGATACAATGTACTTATTGTGTTGATGTTGTATTGCAAACACTTGTGCTGCTATTGAGGTGAGATACGGGTAAGGTTAGGGACGGGTTTGGTGTTTTGGGTAGGTTTAAGGGTGGGGTTAAGGTGTAGGAACGGCCACCAGTGTAATTATAGATGTAATTACAGCTACTACATACTTACATTAAGTATTTTTAAATATAAGTACACTGTAAAAATATGTGTACACAATAAGTGCATTGTATCAAAATGATTAATTTAAATGTTAGTACATAAGACATTAAAGATATAAAGTGGGACCAAAATTGATTCACAATTTTGCTTCCATAATATTTACATGTTGTTGTTTTTTAAGCAAAACTAACTTCCTTCACTATTTATTTTGACACAAATTATGTTATCAATATTCAATATAAAATGAACAGAGTTTTGAGTCATTGAGGGCAATACAACATCTCATTTGCCTTAACATTTAACCCCATTGTCCCCTCAGTCTCTTTAAGGGGCCGTTTAACTAAAAACTTGAAAACTTTTTATGCATTTTGACTGTTTTTTTAAACAACAACGGCGTTTTGGGGGCCTGAAAAATCAAACTTTTGAAAATGGGATTCAAAGCACAAGTTTTTAAAAAACAATACCGTTATTGTCTACTATTTTACACAAACCTTTGATTGAAACATGAATATGATACTGCAGCAAAATCAGTAAAAATGTGCTAATTTCATGTTTCGATTTTCAGAATTAGGTTGTTTTTATTTTGTCCGATCCACCCAAACATAGCCAGGACAGCATGATTTTGGGTGATTTGGACAGTGCTCAAAGGCTAAGCTAATTAAGAAAATGATTAACCTTGCAATAGAGGATCATTGCGTATGCTCTGCTCTAAATTGGTGTTTCCCAACCTTTTCATTTGTGCAACCCCTAATCAACCACAAACATGTTCATGAACTAGCTGGATTATGCTAAAATAAACCTAACTCTGAAAATAGAAACATTATAGTTAAACTTTTTTTTTTTTTTTTTTTGATTTTGTTGCAGTAATAAACCATATTCATGTTTCCAATAAAGGTTTGTGCTGGATAAATGTGTTTGTCAAACAGTTTATTGGGGACGGGGTCACCCAAACTTTCATCCAAATATTACCTCAAAAAAAAATTAATTTTAAACTTGAATTTTTAGTTTTTACTTGTTTACACCTCAATTACATGTGTTGTACTGTATGAATTGTGGATAAATTTATAAACATTGAGGAATAAGGTTGATCAGAAATAAACTTGGACTCTTCAACTAAAAACCGAAAACTTTTTATGTGTTTTGGCCGTTCGTTTTGAGGGCCTGAAAAATGTAAACTTTTGTAAATGCGTACCATTATCATCTCAGTTTAAACTACAAAAAAAAAAAAAACTGAATTTGTGAAAACGAACTATAGGCATGTAGTGTTTCTTTACCAAGTGACATCGCCAACTACTGGCCTGGCATGAATAATACAGCGGTTTTAATCGTTTTCGAGGATCCGTGTGAACGAGGATCGTTTTGACAACATTGTAGTCTGTACACGAAAAACGCAAAGGACAATTTTTTCCATTTTTAGTACATCATGTCGTGTAAACGTACCCTTAATAATGATGAACAGAAAAGGGAAATCTTGCATATGAAATTAGCCTACATCAAAGTATGAACTAACTTATGTAATAATAAATATGCTTACACTAGCCTAAATCAGTGATAAGATGTCCCAAATGTTACCAAAAAAAGGGTTTTGGCTTAGTTTACAGTAGCTATGTCACACTATGTCTCATTATAATATAAACATGTTTCCTGTTCAAAGGGATAGGTAACATATTCAGTTTTACAGAAATGTTTAATGTGTTAGGCTGATGTTTTTAATTCATGGCAAGAAAACTTACACAAAGTGGAAATTCAAAAACTGCCCCAGTCACCCTTAATTCACGTCTAGTTTACACACACTTACTTATTCTTAACTTTCTAAATGAGGACATTCCATAGAGTTCTACTGTTTTTATATAGCCTACAGCTAAGGATGTTTTGTCAGTTAGGTTTAGCTCACTTCTGGGTACAAATTTGTCACACAACTCTCCATATACGTAATGGTTTTTATACTGTACAAACCGTATATTCTATCCCCTTACACTAACCCTAGCCCTAAACCTACCCATCACACAAAACTTTCGCATTTTTACATTTTTAAAATACTTTATTTCATATGATTTATAAGCTGTTTTCCTCACGGGGAACACAAAAATGTCCCCGTAACGTACACACACAGGCACACACACGCACACACACACACACACAAAGTAATTGCTGTAATAAACCTTACACACTGTTATAAGAACAGACGAGAGACTCACTTCAGTCGGTCAACGGAAACAGCGGACCGTGATGATGTTTGTGTCTCCAGAAGCGCTTTTCTCTGTGCTGGTTTTTAGGCTCCGTTAGTGGGTTTGCGGTTCGGCCAGACTGTTTACCACCCACATCTCTTCTCTCAAGACAAAAAAGTTTTCTACTTGGTAAGAATCGGTTTAACGGAGAAAGTGCTCAACAAAGCAGCAGCTGTGGCGAGTTTGAATGGTATTTCCTGATTGTGGGATTTCACAGCCGTTTCAGAGAGTTTCTTCCGCTTGGCTCCGGTGATGAGCGCACGGGACTGGGACAGGCGTCGGTAAAGAGAGAGAGGAATAACGGAACGGGCGGGACTTAAACATCGTGACGCTCAAACGAACGAGAGAGAGAGAGAGAGAGAGAGAGAGAGAGAGAGAGAGAGAGAGAGAGAGAGAGAGAGAGAGACTCTTCCGTATTCGGAAAGCTGCCCAACTAACAAAAACATGTTCTAAGAACGTTATTAAAAGGTCATTTCTGAATGTTCTCTGCTCTCTTGGTTATGCGAACGTTAAAGAAACATTCATTTTGTCATTCTGCAAAAAATATGGGAACTATATGAACATTCTGAAACAATTAGTAACATTTAAAAAAAATGTTAGTTCAACACTTAAAACATTTCAGAAAAAAAGTTCAATTTTTTAACAATGTATTGATAACGTTTTTGAAGGCCTACTAACTTTTTAAGAACAAAGGGGTCCTTATGATTTCACTTTTTTTAACTAGTTAGTGTGTAATGTTGCTGTTTGATCATAAACAACATCTGCAAAGTTACGACGCTCAAAGTTAAAAGCAAAGGGAGAATTTTTTTTTATTTTTTTTTATTTACAGAAATTGCTTTTTAAGGACTACAACAAACGGCTGGTAGGGACTAGCTTCTTCCCGGGTTGGTGACATGACTAACCCTAAAGTTCAGTAGCCCCGTCCACTGATTCGAGCACTACAAGTAGTAGTAGGTAAATAACAGACGTGATGCTAATAACTAAGCGATAAACGCCTTTGAAGAGTGCAAAATGTTGTGCAGTACCAGGTTGTGGAAAAAGTCGCTGCATTGCATTTGCAGAGAGCCTGAAATTAAAAAACGATGCTGTGCCTTCTATATTGGATCCGACAGGAATGGCGCAACACGCTTATGTGAGTAAAAATATTTTTACGGTGTCACTATTGCTTTGTTATAGATCGTTTGGTATGTACGGATTATGTGTAAGTCTAACCAAAATCACCAGTGACCAGAGATTTCTGATATGTAATGATTCAGGCCTACAGTCAGATTTTTTTGTCTCAAAATCGTTTATTGTCAGTAAATCAAACCAGTGACTAAACGGTCAACTTCACATTGTTTCTCTCAGTAGGATGAAAATAATCAGTTATTTAAACTGTGATTAAATTATATAAATCTCTTTTCAATCGCTGGAACTTGCAATCAAACAGCGCGAGTGTTCTGGAGTCTCGCCAGAACGACTCGGTTACTAACGTAACCTCGGTTCCCCGAGAGAAGGGAACGAGTATTGCGTAGCTAGCTACGCTATGGGAAAACTCCCTTTCTCGAGAATATGAAGCCAAAAATTATCCTTATAATTTTATATAATGTAAAACGCAGTGCAGCACGGGAACTGCACGAACCTCTGGCGAGGCGGTGCACCAATTGGGTCGCTTTGCGCCCAAAAACACGTCAAACACCGCCTAAATTTTAATATTTAAGCTATAAAAGCTCATGTTACCATAGGATTCAGGTTAAATCGACTGAAGCAATCCCCTGATCTAAGCGCAATAGCACGGCGGGTTACGCAATACTCGTTCCCTTCTCTCAGGGAACCGAGGTTACGTTAGTAACTGAGTCGTTCCCTTTCGAGAGTACTCTTGTATTACGTAGCTACGCTATGGGAACGCTTTGAAAACGTTGTCCCATATTTATGGCCTGGGGAGAGAGCCCGAGGCTCATAAAAGAGAAAAAGTATGAGACCCAAAAAAGAGGCCAACAATAGTGAGCCTCATATAAGGGTATATATAGGAAAGAATATTCCTATGTAATAAATCCATATAAGAATTAGACCAGACAAAGTCGGGCCTTATTAATATTGAAATGTGTATACATTTGTTATATGGGATTTTGACAAACTAGACCGGACAGAGTCGGGCCTTATAGTATGTAATGTGATGAACATTCGCTTGTGTTACACAGCTTATTATGGGTTGAGATAAAACCCCAGACCGGAAAGAAATTCGGGCCATAAAGTATTGCAAATGTAAACATTTGTTTATATGGGGTATAGATAAAAACTAGACCGGACAGAGTCGGGCCTATAGTTATTGCAAATGTGTTATACATTCGTTTATATGGAAAGAATCCTAGCTTGCAAAGCAGGGACCTCCAAGTTATAGAATCTAATAAATGTGGACGGAGAGGCCCAGCCTGTCACCGCACAGATATCTTCAAGTGGTATTCCACTGGACCAGGCCCATGACGAGGCCATGCCTCTAGTGGAATGAGCTCTGATGCCTATAGGGCAGCAGAGGCCTTTTGACTCATAAGCCAGCGAGATAGCGTCTACTATCCATCGTGACAATCTCTGCTTCGTGACCCCGCACCCTCTGGTGCGGCCACCAAAGCAAACGAAGAGCTGTTCCGACTGTCTAGAAGCGGTGGAACGCTCTAAATAAAACCTTAGGGCCCTAATTGGGCAGAGCAGATTCGCGTCTTTTTCATCTTGAGACGAGCTGATAGCAAAATAACCTGTGCTCTGAGTGGAGAGCACTTTGGGTATATAACCATGTCTTGGCTTGAGGACGACTCTGGAGTCGTTACGCCCAAACTCGAGACAGGAAGCGCTCATAGAGAGTGCATGTAAATCACCAACTCGCATCCTTGTGCTTGGAGAAGAGTGTTGGGCAATGAGCATTGTCTTCTGAGGTGAAATGATGGATCTCCGCTTTGCCGAAGATGCTCCAAATCAGCTGAACCATCTGTGGGTGAAGAGACCATTCCCCTGGGTGAATGTTGCCTCTGGATAGCATATCCGGACCCTGGTTCAGAATGCCTGGCACATGCGTTGCCCTTAGCGAGCGCAGGTTGTGCTGAGTCCATAAAAGGAGATGTTTCGCCATGGTGTGCAGGTTGTTTGACCTGAGTCCACCCTGGCGATTTATATAGGATACCACCGACATATTGTCCGTTCAGACCAGGACATGGTGAACCTTTATGTATGGGAGGAAAGCTTTTAGCGATAGATCGACCGCTTTCATCTCTAGACAGTTTATGTGAAGCCGTTTCTCCGAGTCTGACCAAAGACCGGAGATGGGCCTGCTGTTGTGTAGGGCGCCCCAACCTAGGTTGGACGCATCTGTCGAGATCACTTTCCATTTCGAGACCGTGCCCATACTCACACCCGACTGTTACCAATCGGTTGCTTTCCAAGGAGCCAGGGCTTTGATACAGCCGTGGTTCACTTTGATGCGTAACTGGCGCGAGGTTTTAACCAGCGCTGGAGGGGACGCATGTATAATAGTCCCAGTTTGAGCACTGCAGATGCTGAGGCCATAAGACCTCACATCCTCTGAAAACGTTTGAGAGGAGTGTAAGTGCCAGCTTTGAATGATGCTGCTAGACGCTGGATGGTGAGCGTAAGCCGCGCTCTTATCCGTATTGAGTCTATAACTATTCCCAGAAAAGCAATGTTTTGGGTGGGAGACAGTGCGCCCTTGGCAGTGTCGATCCTGAGACCCAGACATTCTAGATGGCTGAGGAGCCAGGACCTGTGGGTTATCAACTGCGTCTCTGATTGGGCTATAATGAGCCAATCGTCGAGGTAGTTGAGTATTCTCACTCCCCGTAGTCTCAGGGGGGCGAGGGCTGCATCCATGCACTTCGTAAATGTGCGGGGTGCTAGGGATAGACCGAATGGTAGGATTTTGTATTGATAAGCCTGCCCCTCGAAGGCGAATCTCAAGAATGACCTATGACGGGGTCCTTTCTGAATGTGAAAGTAAGCATCTTACAGATCCACTGTGAAAAAACAGTCCCCCGGGCGAATTTGCACGAGGATATGTTTCACCGTCAACATTGTGAACGAGCGCATCATAAGTGCTTTGTTCAGAGGTCTAGGATGGGTCTGAGACCGCCATCCTTTTTCGGAACGAGGAAGTAGCGACTGTAAAAGCCTGACTCGCTTATCGCTGGGGAAACAGTTTCCACAGCTCCCTTTTCTAACAGTTTCAATACTTCGGTGCGAAGCACGTGACTTACATCGATTCTCACCGATGTCTCGACCACGGCGCGAAAGCACGGGGGTCTGCGAGCAAACTATAGCGAGTAACCTCGTTTTACTATGTTCAACACCCATTCTGATATACCGGGGATGGCCTGCCAGGCCTCGGCCCGTATAGCAAGGGGTTAAATTAGGTTTGGGGTCGGGCCGCTGTGTAATAGGGACCCGGTTGCCCGGCTGGTTTGTGCTTGTGACACTGTGGGGACAGCGCTTATGTGTGGCGGCGCGCACTTTGTAGTGGGCGCGTGCTCTACATTCAGAGCGCTCTCGGCGCGAGCTGGAGAGCGAGTCAACAGGGGATAATCTGTGTGAACAGTGCTTATGTGCAGGGGTGCATACTGTATAGTGGGCACACTGCCTGCATTTTAGTAGGGTCGTTGTTAAAACAGCGTTTGTTTGCAGGCATGCGTGTTTGATAACAGGCTAGTTGACTGCAATATTTATATCCCCAGCTGCCTGAATAGAGGGGACTGGGAGAAATGTAAATTAAGTCTGTGGTGGTAATCCGGCCGCGGCGGAACTTTTGTGTGATTTTGTGGCGCTGAATTAACAGTGCTTATGTGCAGGGGTACATACTGTATAGTGGGCACACTGCCTACAGTCAGAACAGAGGAAAAACTATTTTAATGGTTTATTAGGGTCGGCGTTAATACAGCGTTTGTGTGCAGGTGTGCGTGCTTTATTACAGGCTATCCATGTCACCTGTGTCTGTGTGTGTGCATTGCCGGTTTGCAAATTAACTAATTTTAATGCGCCTAATGACACTCCCCTATTTATGCAAACCATTCCCTCTTTCCACACAATACCCATCCCACCTTTTCGAGGTCGACCACGCCCCTTTTTGGAAGCCTTTTCAAATCGAAGGTGTGAAAAAACACTGCTGCAGCAGGGGGGTTTCATGGCCCTTTAACTGCAATGTTGACATCTTCAGCCGCCTGAAGAGGGGACTGGGAGAAGAGTAAATTGAGTGAAAATGGCGCAAGGCTTGGCCGCCATTTTACGACGCCGCTAGGCGCTGGACAGTGAGCGCGCGCTGTGACGTAAGCTGCGCTCTCGACATCTCCAGCCGCCTGAATAGAGGGGACTGGGAGAAGTGTAAAGAGAGTGAAAATGGCGCAAGGCTTGTGACTCCCTCTGTGCTTCGATGAAGCACTCGGCGCTGTGTGAAATGCTTATGTGCAGGGGTGCATACTGTATAGTGGGCACAATGCCTGCAGTCATAACATGGCCACCATTTTACGATGCCGCTAGGCGCTGGACAGTGAGCGCGCGCTGTGACGTAAGCCGCGCTCTTGACGTCTCCAGCCGCCTGAATAGAGGGGACTGGGAGAAGTGTAAACAGAGTGAAAATGGCGCAAGGCTTGTGACGCACTCGGCGCTGTGTGAAGTGCTTATGTGCAGGGCGCTGGACAGTGAGCGTGCATTGTGACGTAAGCCGCGCTCTCATCCGCACCGAGTCTATGACTGTTCCCAGAAAGAAATGTTCTGGCTGGGAGACAGCGCTGACACCACTGGCGGCTTGAGTAGAAGGGAGTCAGTGACAGAATCCGACCACTCCTCTTTTCCGGATGCAGCGAGTGTGTAGAGCCGAAGCAGCCTGGCCGGCGGAATGGGTGCGTCGCTTTTGACTGCCGTCCCCTAGCGGAGGGCGGGCAACGATGTGTGGCGACCGCTTCCTCAAGAGGGGGAGGGACTCTCATAACCTTTTCTCTTCGCGCCGTCGAGTGATGAGAGCGCTGAAGAAGCCGAGGATTTGAGACGAGCTGAAAACGGCGCTGGGCGGTGTTATTCCGAAGAGGATTCTGAGAGTGAGACACGCGGGGAGAGCTCTGGCGTGGGCTCGCTCGTCTGCTCTGGCATTCTCTGCCCGCGGCACTTCTTAGTGCGCGGCCCGAGCGAGAGAAGAGGGAGAGCGGAGGGAACAGCGTCCTCATTGAAGCTGACGAGTCGAGCACGCAGGCTCTTTTGTGAGTGTGTGTGTTGCAGCGGCGAGCACACACACAGCTTGTAAGGATATAAAAGGATATCGAACACGCCGGATGGCGCAGCTGGAACAGCAAGGGCTGAAGGCAGAGTCCAGAAGAAAGAATCCGGCGTCCTGCAGGGACAGGAGCTATTTCCGCTGAAGGCTTGTCGGCGGCGGTGACTTCACAATCCGGAGGTCAGCGAAGGGTGAGTCCGCTGAAGGAGATTAAATCTGAATCCTATGGCGTAACATGGGCTTTTATAGCTTAGATATGCAAATTTAGGCGGTGTTTGACGTGCTTTTGGGCGCGAAGCGACCCGATTGGTGCACGTTTCAGCCACCTCGCCATAGGTTCGTGCAGTTGCCGCAGCACAGCCAGTCAGCGCGCTAGTACGCTCTGCCTGGGTCTGCTGTGCAGCTGCACTGCGTTTTACATTATATAAAATTATAAGGATCATTTTTGGCTTCATATTCTCAAGAAAAGGAGTTTTCCCATAGCGTAGCTTCTCGAAAGGGAACTCCCGTTGTAATCAACGAATCTCTTATTTACATTGTGTTTGCACTGATAGTTATGATGAAAGCATTCGTTAGTGTGCAGGGGCCGTATTCACAAAAGATTTTATCTTAGCACTAAGAGTTCTCCTAAATAGCAGTAAAAGTTCTTAGTTAAGAGTTTTCTCTTAAAACCTATTCCCAAAGCTGCTGAGACCAACTTTTACTAAAGAATAGAGAGAAGTCGTAAGCTAAGAGTAAGGGCGGGGTTGACCTCGTTGCTATGGATGATGTCATCACGCTTCCTAACTATGACCACAGTGATTGGCTGATAGGGGAGGGGTCTCTGTCAGTGATTTAATCATAGAAATATTGTAGAATGAGGTATCATGTTACCATATTCAAATAAAGGTTTTAAAATAAGAATGTTGCCATATTCAAATAGAGTTTTAAAAAAGTAGGCTAAGTGTCACTAATTAAACAAGTATATGTTCAGCTAATTGTCAGCCTCTTACAAGTCTTCATCTCGAGAGATTGCAGAATTCAAGCGACAAATGATGTTTTATAAATAAAGTTCGGGAGGAGCACTATCTAATCAGCTCGAGTATATACATTATACACAGCCGACTAACCTAGTTACCTCGACAGCTTTCTGCATCCCTCCGCCACCCCGACTCCTCACTCTCGGCCCAGCCGGGGATTCGGGGGAGAACTCTGGGTTTGGGCTAAATTCTGAGCTCGGGGCCCTCGATCCCCTCGGACAGCACGGCAAATAGGCTTATTTTACTCTTTTACTCTATCCGATCATTTGAACACAAGTGTGAACTCGTGAAACAACTGCCACAGGTAATCAGACATTATTTCCTTTTTTATTTTTTTATTTACTTATTTAATAAATAAATATTATTTTTGGCATTTTTGCCTTTTTATTATGATAGGACAGTGAGTAGACAGGAAGCGAAGTGGAAAAGAGAAAGGGTAGAAAGGTCCGCAACAGCCATTAGGATAGTTTGTGATTTGGTCATAGTGACTTAGGAGTCCTCTTGACTACTCCTAACGTTTCACAGATTTAGGAGCTAGTTTTAGCGCTAAAATGCTTTGTGAAATACTCTTAGAGCAAGATACTCTTTAGGAGTCCTAAAATTAGGACTGACACTGCCATTATTTTTAAGAGTTTCTCCTAAATCGGCAAGTTTTTTGAATACGGCCCCAGAAATCGAGTTGCAATGACGAGATCACGAGATCACTGCATTCATGCGCTCAACATGTCTGTGATCGGCTACAATGCTCATCACTGCAACCTTTCATGCCACGATCTACTGTAAATATAATGCCATAGATCTAAATATAATGCTATAATCAACACTTTTCACAATTAGTAAACCTTGAGAATAGGCTTGCTACGATAGTCGGTGTTGCCGGTGTTACCGGTGTTCAGACTCAACACCGGTTACATCACTTGCCCACCGTGGCACCGCCCCCACCGTCGTTTTGATTTTTTTATAGTAATAACTTATGTTGAGTGAGGTCAAATGTACACGATGTGGCGTATCTCAATCGGATACAAGCGGCGGAAGTGATCTCTCGCGCGCATCTCTACGCCATATCGTGTACATTTGACCTCAACTTCTCACCAGAAGTCATCGCGTGCTGACGGCTGTTGGACATAGATCGCATTCGAGGTAAAAAAATTATATAAATACTGTTCGGTTTCTCGCACAAACCGATCGTTTCGTGTCTTAAGACATCAATGTGTCGTCACGAGCCGCAGGGTTTAATATGCATTATACAACTGGCAGACTGCAACGGTTGGAGTTAAAAATCTTCATTTGTGTTCTACTGAAGAAACAAAGACACCTACATCTTGGATGCCCTGGGGGTAAGCAGATAAACATCAAATTTTCATTTTTGGGTGAACTATCCCTTTAAGTGAGTTTGTCATTGTACTGTTTTGTTGTGTTTTTCATTAAGAATAATAGGCTAATGAACCCACAATTCAAGCAACCTGCCCCCGAATTGGCGCTAATTCTAAACTGAAACTAAAATGTGCAGGGCTGCACTTTGATTCATTCACGGCTGCACAGAGCGCGCATTTACGGGCGAACTGTCATTCACGGTGTGTGTGCACTGGCGCGTTTTCAGTTCATTGCTATGGAAGCTTAACTTTCATAGGAATTCATTGAAACCACTCGCTTTGCTCCGCTCCATTATGAATGCCCGAGCGGCCGTGTGTATTTTACTTTCGGTTTAGATAGAATTAGTGATTTAAAAGCCCCAGTCGATGATACCGGTATTACCGGTGTTGTCACACGTCCATTAACCGGTGGGAAAATTTCCTCACCGTCACATCCCTACTTGAGAACTGCAATAGTAAAAACGTGCTAAAAGTTGTTAGCCAATCACAGCAGTGGCCGTTTACACTGAAGTCTCACAGCAGCCAATCACAGCAGTGGGTGTTTACACTGAAGTCTCACAGCACCCAATCACAGCAGTGGCCGTTTACACTGAAGTCTTACAGCAGCCAATCACAGCAGTGGGCGTTTACACTGAAGTCTCACAGCAGCCAATCACAGCAGTGGGCGTTTAAACTGAAGTCTCACAGCAGCCAATCACAGCAGTGGGTGTTTATACTGAAGTCTCACAGCAGCCAATCACAGCAGTGGCCATTTACACTGAAGTCTCACAGCAGCCAATCACAGCAGTGGGAATTTACACTGAAGTCTCAAAGAAGCCAATCACAGCAGTGGGCGTTTACACTGAAGTCACAGCAGCCAATCACAGCAGTGGGCGTTTACACTGAAGTCACAGCAGCCAATCACAGCAGTGGGCGTTTACACTGAAGTCACAGCAGCCAATAACAGCAGTGGGCGTTTACACTGAAGTCTCACAGCAGCCAATCACAGCAGTGGGTGTTTACACTGAAGTCTCACAGCAGCCAATCACAGCAGTGGGCGTTTAAACTGAAGTCTCACAGCAGCCAATCACAGCAGTGGGTGTTTATACTGAAGTCTCACAGCAGCCAATCACAGCAGTGGCCATTTACACTGAAGTCTCACAGCAGCCAATCACAGCAGTGGGAATTTACACTGAAGTCTCAAAGAAGCCAATCACAGCAGTGGCCATTTACACTGAAGTCTCACAGCAGCCAATCACAGCAGTGGGAATTTACACTGAAGTCTCAAAGAAGCCAATCACAGCAGTGGGCGTTTACACTGAAGTCACAGCAGCCAATAACAGCAGTGGGCGTTTACACTGAAGTCTCACAGCAGCCAATCACAGCAGTGGGCGTTTACACTGAAGTCTCACAGCAGCCAATCACAGCAGTGGGTGTTTACACTGACGTCTCACAGCAGCCAATCACAGCAGTGGGCGTTTACACTGAAGTCTCACAGCAGCCAATCACAGCAGTGGGCGTTTAAACTGAAGTCTCACAGCAGCCAATCACAGCAGTGGGCGTTTACACTGAAGTCTCACAGCAGCCAATAATAGAAGTGGGCGTTTACACTGAAGTCTTACAGCAGCCAATCACAGCTGTGGGCGTTTACACTGACGTCTCACAGCAGCCAATCACAGCAGTGGGCGCTTACACTGACGTCTCACAGCAGCCAATCACAGCAGTGGGCGTTTACACTGAAGTCTCACAGCAGCCAATCACAGCAGTTGGCGCTTACACTGACGTCTCACAGCAAACACGCCCCTTCAAACAGAGCGTTCAAATCAGAAGCTAAAATCAGGGTAGGTCTTTTATTTCTAAATTATGCCTTTTATTTCTAAATTATGAAAACTTTTGATGGAAAAATCATACTAACATTATAAGTGCACCCCAGGAAACATAAAATAATAAAATTAATGCAGTTCATGACCCCTTTAAAGACCAGGGGCCGTATTCACAAAACATCTTAAGGCTAAAAGTAGCTCCTAACTTGCCAATTTAGGAGAAACTCTTAAAAATAATGGGCGTGTCAGTCCTAATTTTAGGACTCCTAAATTTTTGCTCTAAGAGTATTTCACAAAGCATTTTAGCACTAAAACTAGCTCTTAAATCTGTGAAACACTAGGAGTAGTCAAGAGGACTCCTAAGTCACTAAGACCAAATCACTAAACAATCCTAATGGACGTTGCCACAATCCGCCTCAGTAATCCACCCAAAGACACTGTTCAATTGAGGCAATAGCGACAGAGAGTGCTGAACCTTTTCTTCATAAATGCAATACATATTTTGATTTATATATTTTAATCTACAATGAAACGGCAAAAATAAATCTTTAATAAAAATAGAGAAAAAGAGTTCTGCCCCTTATCCCCAGCCGAGAGTGAGGAGTCGGGGTGGCGGAGGGATGCAGAAAACTGTCGAGGTAACTAGGTGAGTCGGCTCTCGGCTGTGTATATACCTTCTCTCGCGCTGATTAGAAAGACCATTTGAACGTGCTCCTAACAAACTTTGTTTATAAAACATAATTTTCGCTTGAATTCTCCAATCTCTCGAGATGCAGAGATGTAAGAGGCTGACAATTAGCTTAACATATACTAGTTTAATTAGTGACACTTGGCCTACTTTTTAGAAATCTTTATTTGATTATGGTAACATTTTTATTTTAAAATCTTTATTTGAATATGGCAACATTCTTATTTTAAAAATTTTATTTGAATATGGCAACATGAAACCTCATTCAACAAAATATTTCTATAATTAAATCACTGACAGAGACCCCTCCCCTATCAGCCAATCACTGTGCATTGTTAGTAAGCATGTTGACATCATCCATAGCAACAAGGTCAACCCCGCCCTTAGTCTTAGCTTAAGACTTTTCTCTATTTTTTAGTAAAAGTTGCTCTCAGCAGCTTTGTGAATAGGTTTTAAGAGAAAACTCTTAACTAAAAACTTTTACTGCCATTTTGGAGAACTCTTAGTGGTAAGATAAAATGTTTTGTGAATACGGCCCCTGAACCTTGCCAGAACGTTAGCCAAAGTTCTGAGAATGTTCACTGTTAGCTGGGTGTGTAGATATGACACAGGCCTACTGTTTTAAAACATCTTGTGCCAGATAGCCTTTGTACTTATCAATGTATTATCAATGTTCCCCACACTTTCTGACCATGATCTGAGTTAAACATTTATTGAAATGATATCATACATAAATATTGAATGATTGTATTTCTGTGTTGAAATGGCATATACACGATGCACTACGTACTCAACCATCTAGTATATGAGGTTTAAAAGGGTTACGTTTTCATCCAGCATCGGAGTCTGATAGCAGCTGCGTCCGAAATCGCATACTCTCTTGAGTAGGTACTTATTTTGAATAAGTAATTACTTCATGACTGCTAAAAAGTATGTTCTGAATGTATGAATGTAATCTGGACTTACTACATTAGCCATGTTGTCATCATCCTACCAGCGTCAGTTACGTCGCTTCACTGACATTCAAAAATCCTCTCCTGTGGCCTCATGGGATAGTAAAATGTCCATTGTATGCACACTTCAGAATCTCGGCAGAAGAAGTAGGTCATCCAGGTACTTTTTTCCTACTCTTTTATGAGTAATGTTAATTCAGACATACTTCTTTTGTCACATAGGCCTACTGTTTTTTTGCCTACTATATAGGGAAGTATGTGATTTCGGACGCAGCCCTTCCCTTTTGGCTAAGTAAGGAAAGCTGCGACAGTTCAGTGTCTGACATTCTACACTTCATCCAGGAATTTAAAGTGCACTTTTTGTAGTGTGAACAAATTACTAGCACTGTTTATACTACAAATGGCTTAGAATAGTGCATAAGTACTGGGAGTACTTAGTACTAAGAATTGGGATGCACTGAATTGGTTGCACACACAGTTAACCCCGCTCCAAGCTCACTGGTTGAGATTAGGAAGAGCTGCCTTCAGGTTTTCTCATTGGCCCACCCTGCAAATGTTGGTCAATGAACAAACCTGGATTTTTTTGTGATTTCAATAGAGTTCCTCCCCTTGGGGGAGCCTCAGAGGAAGCAAAAAAAGTGCAACGCTGCAATATACTGGTGAGGAGATAAGTGACCTTATTTGAATGGATGTCAGTGGAGGAGAGGCTTAGTAACCTGTAGGCTATTTGTGAGGAAACAGCTTAGCACTTAATGAATTGACATCCTGTCTGCAAATCTTTAATATGTTCGCTATTAAATATTCAGAGCGAGTTATGTTTGCAGTTTACATTGAAGAACATTTTTTTTGCAACAGGTGGGATTATTTATGGCACTTTGTTTTTATGGTATCTGCAAACAGTGATCAACTGTTATACAAAGCGATTCAATAACGTCAAAGCTATAATGTGATTGGTTTACGATGCACACGTGATCTAGGTTCATCCTGGTTTTCTAGGCACACATTATGGTTTCTCCAACTGTTCTGTCAGGGACAAATTTTGTGTTTTGCGAAGTATTTTTTTGCAAAGTTTCGCAAAGTAATGCATTACAATATTCCGTTACTCATGGGTACCCATCAGAATGGTACAAACCCGATTCCAAAAAATTTGGGACACTGTACAAATTGTGAATAAAAAAGGAATGCAATAATTTACAAATCTCATAAACTTATATTTTATTCACAATAGAATATAGATAACATATCAAATGTTGAAAGTGAGACATTTTGAAATGTCATGCCAAATATTGGCTCATTTTGGATTTCATGAGAGCTACACATTCCAAAAAAGTTGGGACAGGTAGCAATAAGAGGCCGGAAAAGTTAAATGTACATATAAGGAACAGCTGGAGGACCAATTTGCAACTTATTAGGTCAATTGGCAACATGATTGGGTATAAAAAGAGCCTCTCAGAGTGGCAGTGTCTCTCAGAAGTCAAGATGGGCAGAGGATCACCAATTCCCCCAATGCTGCGGCGAAAAATAGTGGAGCAATATCAGAAAGGAGTTTCTCAGAGAAAAATTGCAAAGAGTTTGAAGTTATCATCATCTACAGTGCATAATATCATCCAAAGATTCAGAGAATCTGGAACAATCTCTGTGCGTAAGGGTCAAGGCCGGAAAACCATACTGGATGCCCGTGATCTTCGGGCCCTTAGACGGCACTGCATCACATACAGGAATGCTACTGTAATGGAAATCACAACATGGGCTCAGGAATACTTCCAGAAAACATTGTCGGTGAACACAATCCACCGTGCCATTCGCCGTTGCGGGCTAAAACTCTATAGGTCAAAAAAGAAGCCATATCTAAACATGATCCAGAAGCGCAGGCGTTTTCTCTGGGCCAAGGCTCATTTAAAATGGACTGTGGCAAAGTGGAAAACTGTTCTGTGGTCAGACAAATCAAAATTTGAAGTTCTTTTTGGAAAACTGGGACGCCATGTCATCCGGACTAAAGAGGACAAGGACAACCCAAGTTGTTATCAGCGCTCAGTTCAGAAGCCTGCATCTCTGATGGTATGGGGTTGCATGAGTGCGTGTGGCATGGGCAGCTTACACATCTGGAAAGGCACCATCAATGCTGAAAGGTATATCCAAGTTCTAGAACAACATATGCTCCCATCCAGACGTCGTCTCTTTCAGGGAAGACCTTGTATTTTCCAACATGACAATACCAGACCACATACTGCATCAATTACAACATCATGGCTGCGTAGAAGGATCCGGGTACTGAAATGGCCAGCCTGCAGTCTAGATCTTTCACCCATAGAAAACATTTGGCGCATCATAAAGAGGAAGATGCGACAAAGAAGACCTAAGACAGTTGAGCAACTAGAAGCCTGTATTAGACAAGAATGGGCAACATTCCTATTCCTAAACTTGAGCAACTTGTCTCCTCAGTCCCCAGACGTTTGCAGACTGTTATAAAAAGAAGAGGGGATGCCACACAGTGGTAAACATGGCCTTGTCCCAACTTTTTTGAGATGTGTTGATGCCATGAAATTTAAAATCAACTTATTTTTCCCTTAAAATGATACATTTTCTCAGTTTAAACATTTGATATGTCATCTATGTTGTATTCTGAATAAAATATTGAAATTTGAAACTTCCACATCATTGCATTCTGTTTTTATTCACAATTTGTACAGTGTCCCAACTTTTTTGGAATCGGGTTTGTATAAAACCCTCAGGGAAACAATAATACCAATGCTCAAGGATTGTTTTAACTATGTTCTGGGAGGTGGCGAGACCCCGCTGTCCTGGAGACAAGCAGTAATCTCAGTGATTCCTAAAATGGGTAAAAACAAAACAGATTGTAGCTCTTATAGACCTATTTCAGTTTTAAACATAGATTATAGATTATATGCGTCAATACTAGCAAAACGACTGGAAAACATAATCCCGGATCTGATAGACACAGACCAGACAGGCTTTGTAAAAAACAGGCAAACCCAGGACAATGTGAGACGGGCTCTCCACCTCATTGACCATATGAGAAACAATGACATGGAATCTGTAGTTCCCTTTCAGTCAGTACGCTACGAGTTACATCAGTTACTGATGAAATGGGGGTTTCGCTTAGAAGCCAATCGCCTTTGAGCTCTACAAAACGAGCCAATGGCATGAAGATGCCATGGGTCTGCGGAATTTGCATAACGCAACCCCGCCCCACCGCGTGGGTATAAAGGGCGTTGCGTGGCAATCTCGCATTATGTTTCTGCTTCAGAGCCGAGTGTTACTGCCTGAGCGTTTTCTCTCTTCAAGACGAGTGGAGTGTCTCTCCAGAGTGTTGGTGTTACGGCACGTTCTAGCGAGTTCCGCATTCCTGTCTGATCTGTGCAGTGATCTAGCACAGCGTGTGTGTTCTCCCTAGGCGCTTCAGCATTTCTGCAGAGCAAAAACTGCACACGGCACGTCTTTTTCAAGATGTCTTGCCCGTGCTCCGTTCCTGGGTGCGGGCGGCTGGTTCCTCCGTTTGACGGGCA
Source organism: Coreius guichenoti (assembly GCA_039654105.1). Lineage (NCBI taxonomy): Eukaryota > Metazoa > Chordata > Actinopteri > Cypriniformes > Gobionidae > Coreius > Coreius guichenoti. Next base: position 36,409,609 of record CM077176.1, on the reverse strand, counting down.
TGATCGCTGTTTGGCGTGCTTGGGCCTCGTGCACGCCGAGCGCGCGTTCAAGGATGAGTCATGTTCCCACTGCGGGAACATGGCCATCGCAGTGTTGCGGTCAAGACTCCGTGATCTCCGTGCTGGAGGGAGAGTCCCCTCTACCACACCCCAATCTATTCCCTCCACGAGTGGGAATACTTTGGCTGGTGGTCAGGGTGACTTGAGGGTGACGGTGCCAACCTGATGAATCCTCCTCGGGCCACACCCCCTTCTAGCACACTGCAACCTGTGGTGTTGCCAGATGAGGGCGCAGGTGTTTCCCGTCCTGGGCCCTGCGTTTCATTTGGCGCACCGGCGGAGGATGCTATGTCGATCGCCGCATCACAAGGTGGGCTGGATTCCTCCGGAGATGACGATTCAGCTGTGTTGCCTCCTTCGGGAGAAGAACCTACACGTGTGGGACCTGGACGGGACGTGGTAGGTTTGAGTACCCTGAGCTACCATCACTTCCACTAGGGCCTTGTCCACGAGACAGGCCTATGCCTTGAAGTGGAACCTCTTCGTCACCTGGTGCTCTTCTCGCCGAGAAGACCCCACGAAATGCTCAATCAGGTCCGTGCTTTCCTTCCTCCAAGAAAGGTTGGAGCGAAGGCTGTCTCCCTCCACCCTGAAGGTCTATGTGGCTCACCGTGACCTGGTGGACTCAAAAACGGTAGGTCAGCACGACCTGGTCAGCAGGTTCCTTAGAGGGGCGAGGAGATTAAATCCTCCTCGCCCTCCTCAAATACCCTCTTGGGATCTTGCAATCTTTTATCTGCCCTGCAGAAAGCTCCCTTTGAGCCTCTGCAGTCTGTGGAGCTGAAGTTCCTTTCAATGAAAGTGGTGCTCTTGATTGCTCTGGCTTCCATCAAGAGGGTAGGGGACCTGCAGGCATTTTCGGTTGACGAAGCGTGCCTGGAATTCGGGCCGGCTAATTCTCACTTGATCCTGAGACCCTGGCCTGGATACGTGCCCAAGGTTCCCACCACTCCCTTCAGGGATCAGGTGGTGAACCTGCAAGCGCTGCCTGTGGAGGAGGCAGACCCAGCCTTGGCACTGCTCTGTCCAGTACGCGCCCTTCGCGCTTACGTAGACCGGACGCAGTGTTTCAGGACTTCAGACCAGCTCTTTGTCTGTTACTGAGGGCAGCAGAAAGGGAAGGCTCTCTCCAAGTAGAGGTTTTCTCACTGGATAGTGGACGCCATTGTCCTGGCATATCAGGTTCAGGGCATGCTATGCCCTTGGGGTTAGAGCACACTCCACTAGAAGTGTTGCTTCCTCTTGGGCTTTAGCGAATGGCGCCTCGCTGACAGACATTTGTAGAGCTGCAGGCTGGGCGACACCCAACACATTCGCAAGATTTTATAATCTCCGAGTGGAGCCTGTGTCCTCTCGTGTACTCGCCCCAAGTGGCCAGTAACTGGACAGGCTCAGGTGTCTTCGCTTGCTGCGCCATTCCACTCCACGGACTGGATGCGTGCGCATTTTCTCTCAGGTGAGCTTCCCAGTAAGCCCTGAGCTCCTCCAGCACTGCTGATATCGACGCCAGAGTGCATGCCCGCTTGGTCAGTCCTTGTGTTCGGCTAGGTGCCTCCGTGTGCATGGTTCCCCCGTTGGGCAACCCCCACATGTGTATCTCCACGGTAAGTCTCTCTGAGCACGTGTCTTCCCTTGGCAAGACACCTTGCCACACCTGGGGTTGAAAAATGTTCCACCTGCGGCTGGATACCCCAGAGTGCTCCATATGCAGTCCCTACGGGGGTCATATGTGTATTCTTAAGTCCTCCCTTCGGGCAGGCATTGTGTTGCATTTCTCCACGTGGGATATGCTTCCCAGTGTACCTTGGTATCGGCGTTGAGCCTAGCCCCTCGTTCGTGCTAAGACTCACGGCAGGGAGCTCTGGTCAGCGCAGGACGCTGGAAGACAGCCGTCATGGCGAGATTGTATTGGGACCCCCATTTCGTCAGTAACTGACGTAACTCGTAGTGTACTGACTGAAAGGGAACGTCTCAGTTACGTATGTAACCCTCGTTCCCTGAAGGAAGGGAACGGAGACGTTACGTCCCCATGCCACTTCCGCTGTACCGCTGGAACGGCCGGACGATGCCTCGGCTCTTCAGCAGGTAACATAATGCGAGATTGCCACGCAACGCCCTTTATACCCACGCGGTGGGGCGGGGTTGCGTTATGCAAATTCTGCAGACCCATGGCATCTTCATGCCATTGGCTCGTTTTGTAGAACTGTAACTGACGTAACGTCTCCGTTCCCTTCCTTCAGGGAACGAGGGTTACATACGTAACCGAGACGTTATAAGTCTTGATGCTAAAAAGGCTTTCGACTCCGTCCGATGGGAATATTTATATTTGGTCCTTAGGCGCTTTGGTTTTGATGACCAGGTAATTAGATGTTTGAACTCCCTATACTCCTCTCCTACGGCTAGAATTAAAATAAATGGGGACTTATCTAAAACAATATTTCTTGAAAGGGGATGTCGACAGGGATGCCCCCTGAGTCCCACTCTTTTCGCCCTCTTCATAGAGCCTTTGGCGCAGGCAATCAGAGAAGACAAGGATATAACGGAGGTATTAATAGGAGACACACAATATAAGATATGTGCATATGCGGACGACATACTCGTGACACTTACCAGTCCTAATGCAAGTTTGCCCAAATTATTATCTCTTCTTAAATAATTTGGTTCATATTCCGGCTATAAATTAAATCTGCATAAAACTCAAACGCTTACCTTCAACTACGAACCACAAGAAAACAAAGAAAGGTAATACAATTAAATATGTAGGGGTACACATACCTAAAGAGGTCTCTGCCATTTATGACCACAATTACATTCCTATAACAGCTGATATTAAAGCAGACTTAAACCGTTGGTCATTATTACCAATGAACATGTACAACCGAATAGACGCTATAAAGATGAATATACTACCCAGGTTGCTTTTTCTTTTTCAATCATTGCCTGTTGAAGTGCCTCCTAAACAATTCAGTGAATGGAATAGAATTATCTCATCTTTTATTTGGGGAAAACAAAAACCAAGGATTAGATTTCAAACATTACAACTCCCCAAGGTCAAAGATTTTATGGCTCTACCGTGCTTGGAAGATTATTATAGAGCAGCACAGTTACGTTCTCTGGTTTGTTGGTGTGACCCTGAATGTGATGCAAAATGGAAGGTCCTAGAGCAAAGTCAAATAAGCATACCTCTCCAATCTATACTGGGTGAAAAAACTCTCCTGAAGAAACATCTGAACAAATTAACTAATTGGATGGCAGTCCCTTTTAACATCTGGCACAAACTACTTAAAAACAAGGAATTTGAAAGAAATGTACGAATATTACGTTGGGTGAAATATGATACAGAATTTACACCAGCTGGTCTGGACAGTAGATTCAAGCACTGGACGAATTCAGGTATCACCTCGTACTGTATAATATCCTCCACTGACGGTTTGGATACCTTTAAAAAAGTCATAGATACATACAATTTAGGGAAGGAAGATTTCTTCAGATACCTTCAACTGAGACACCACTTTGATAAACATTAAAACTACTGGAGAGAAGGGAACGGACCTGATTAGAATATTCATCGACGGATATAAGGGTAATACTAACAGAAAACTGATTTCCAGGTTATATTCATGTTTGCAGTTGGACAGGGGAATTTCAACAATGTATGTAAATATGAGGTGGGAGAAAGAAGCTAACATAAAGATAAGCGAAGATGACTGGTTGAATATATGCAGGACACAATCTACCACCTCTAGCTCAGGTCTGTGGAGGAAATTCACCTGGTAAAACACTTTAAGATTCTTTATAACCCCCAATATAAAAAAGTCACAGAGCAACAATCCTGAACATGGTCAGTGTTGGAGAATGTGTGGTAACATGTCTGCTGGTCATTTTCATATCTTTTGGGAGTGTCCTATTATTTCTTTGTACTGGGTAGAGGTGGTGAGGACAATTAGGTCAATAACCGGCTTAGAGCTTGAGTTTAATTTCAGCGTTATGTATTTAGGAAATCTACCAAGAGGGCTGAGAAAGACAGATAGATATTTGGTACAAATACTTTTAGCAGGTAGCAAGAAAGCAATAACTAGGAAATGGTTAAGTAAAGAGTCCCCGACAATTGCCGAATGGATAGAAATAGTACGGGAAATTTATGTTATGGAACGTTTGACTTTCTCTCTGAGACATGCCAGGAGGAAATGTGAAGCATATTGGAAAAACTGGATATCTTATCTGAGCACAAATTGAGATGTATATGTCTTGTATGGTTTTTTTTTTTTTTCTTTTTCTCTTTCTCTCTTCTCTGTTTTACATGATGTTGAGCGTTTCTGTTAATCTATGACGATTTAGCCTGCTGTTCCCTGGTCTGTCTGTCTGATTCTGTTCTGTTAAAAAACAAAAAAATAAAGTTTAAAAAAAAAAAACAATATTCCGTTACTCCCTTAAAAAGTAACTAATTGAGGTGCTTAGTTACTTTTTAAGAAAAGTAATGTGTTACGTTACTTTTGCGTTACTTTTTCTCACCTGGGCTTGTTTTTTTGTTGTTATATTTAATATTTAATAAAAAAGTTATATTTTTTTGCAAATGTAAAGACCCTTATACACCAAAATTAAAATAATGCAAAGTAAAAATGCTAATTCACGTGTGTACAGTAGAAGGTGCAGCTCAAACAAACCTTTCAGCTGTGCTGCGAAATGGAATAATGGAAAAATAGGATGCAGGAGAAGAAAGTTTTACACTTACTTCACCAATAAAAACAAAAAATCTAAAGTCATTTTTGCTCATGGTTTAACTGAATCATCGAAGGTCAGCAGCAAGACATTGGTCAATAAAGTGAGATTAAATGCATAAAAATATTTGTTTTATTTAACATTTAATTATTGCAAGTTTGCATAGTATTCTGATTTTGCATTTGACTGATTTTATTCATTGTGAGGAATACTGAATCTTTTTTGTGCAAGTGAGATTAGTAAATGCTCACATTTAGTCTAGAACTACAATAACATGTTTACACACAACACCTCTGCACTTACTCTCGATTTTTCTCAACATGGAGAGCTGTCAGTCAAATAAATGTGAAAAAGTAACTTTAAAAAAAAAAGTAAAATATTTAAATATTAAAATTTTAAAAGTAATGTTACTTTACTAGTTACTTGAAAAAGTAATCTGATTACGTAACTCAAGATACTTGGAATGCGACACACATGCGTGTCTCCCGGACATCCTGTAGAATTCAAACAACCATATGACGACTTAAAAAATCTTGAAGTGTTTCCAGTTAGGTGTGCCATATGCATCAGACGTTCAGCCAACAGTCCGTGGGTGTGACGTCTGAGGCTGAGACTACACCTACACCTACCCCAACCCTAAACCTACCCCAACTCCACCCCCTGGATCTGGATCCAACCCCGCCCCCTGGATCTCGTGTTCTGCAGTGATGGGCTTCTGGGGTGAATCCTGACAGATGGTGATCCATTCTTGCCTTATTAGTGCTTGGAGTTGATCACAATTTGTGTTTTTTTCCACTCTGCATTTGAGGACTGACCACAGGTTTTGTATGAGATTAAGAGCCAGGGAGTTACCTGTTCACGCATCCGAAATCTCTGAGCCACTTCATTATCACTCTTGCCTTGTGACATGGTGCTCCATCATGCTGGAAAATGCACAGGTCATCACCAAATTGCTCCTGGGTCGTTGGGAGAAGTTGCTCTTGCAGGACATTTTGATACCATTCTTTATTCATGGCAGTGTTTTGGGGCAGAATTGTGAGAGAGCCCACTCCCTTCGATGAAAAGCAACCCCACACATGAATGGTCTCAGAGATGCTTCACTGTTAGCATGAGACAGGACTCATGGCAGCATTACCTTTTCTTCTCTGGACAATCGATTTTCCTGACGCCTCAAACAGTCGGAAGGAAATGCAACCCTTCGAGACACCAGGCTGTCGTCCAAAAGTCTTGGCCTCGCTTTGTGTGAAGATGCACTCACACATACCTGCTGCCAATATTGAGCAAGCTCTGCACTGGTGGTGATGCAATTCAGTAGCCGACTCCTCAGGAGGAGATAGTCCTGGTTCTTGCTGGACACTGCAGTTGGTAAATGCTTCTTTCAGGTGCAATATTCTTTGCTGCAATTGAGGCACTTTTTGATGCAGAGCAATTATGGCTGCACATCTTTCTTTGGAGGTATCCACTGCTAACACAAGAACATAATGATTGGAAGTACTTCGTCCCTTCTTTTATAGCAATATGTCTGCTCTTATAATCCAATCAGAATGATAGAGCGATTTCAACTGACTAGTACTTATTCACACTTTCCCATGTGCTGATGATATGATTAGTAAAATTATGTAAGCTGGTCATTTTGTGCCAGGGCCAAAAAATTTGAAATTTGTTTTGTGATAAACTAAATTTTTTGGGCAATTATTTAAAATGCATCTGATCACTCTGCACAATAATCTAGAAACAATGTGAATCAACACCACAATAACGGAACATTGCAAAACACAGAATTTATGTCACTGTCAATACTTTTGGCCACGGCTGTATAGAGCGAAGGAGGTTGGTATCTCCTCTTGTGAAAATCTCTGATCGACATAACTTAAATATTTTGAATCTCCTCACAAAAAAGATTTGTCCATTAATTTATAAAATGACTCTTTCTGCAGGTTACATCGTTACACCAGTAGGTGGCGACAAACGAGCATCTTTTCTTTTGTGAGCTTTGTATGAGTCATTGAATCTTTCACCCAAATGATTCCATAAAAATCATCATTCACAACTGAAACAAGTCTTATAAACTGGATGAAAGTTTTCTGATACATCTCTCTAGGTTGGTGGTCTCAAACTCAGCTCCTGAGGGGACACTGCCCTGAATAAACACACCTGATCCAGCTAATCAATTTCTAGAATCTTCCAGGCAGGTGAGTTGGAGCAGGCGAGTCGGCTCTGCATGACCGTGGCCTCCAGGAGCTGAGTTTGAGACCACTGGTCTTGGTCTTAGTAGAGAACAAATTGCTTGAGCAGAATATTTCATTTGATCAATTCTGTTCTTTTGAATCTGTGAAACCGGTTCGCAAAATGATCTGAATGATTAATTTCACAAACAACAAATTTTGGATCTAAGGGTGTTTTCACACCTGTAGATTGTTTACTTTGTTCCAAAACAGGGATTCAAATTGCTACAATGTTCATGGTTCAGTTCGCTTTCACAAGACTACATTTGCAGATGGACCAAAATTTGTTAATGCAGCAGTGTTGGGCATAACGCATTACAAGTAATGTGAGTTACTGCATGTAATCAGATTACTTTTTTTAAAAGTAACTAGTAAAATAACGCATTACTTTTAAATTTACAACAAAATATCTGAGTTACTTTGTTTTCCCTTTTATTGACTGACAGCTCTCCTTTTCCCATGTTGAGAGAATCGGGAGTAAAGGTTCAGAGGTGTTGTGTGTGCTGTGTGTGAACATGATGGTTATTGTAGTTCTAGACTAAATGTGAGCAGGCCTTTACTCACTTGCACAAAAACAGATTCAGGATTTCTCAAAATGTAAAAAGCCCCTGAAAAGGTGGGTCTTGGTCCGCTTGTTTGATGTGCACCAGGGTTCGGATGTCAGCGTTCACACTTATTCCAATGAACTGCACTAACAGAGCAATTGCACCAGAATTTGTTGTATTCAAACCAAACCTGCCAAGTGTGAACACACCCTAAAAGAAGATGCTATTAATGCAATATATAGTCGTAATTTAAGTATAATTTAATATTCAACAACTTTGAGACAACTAATTAAACCATAACATTAAATTACACTGGCTTGAGTTTGGTAATGTGATTTGAGTGTGTTGTAGCAGGAGGTGCAGTTTGCATTAACATGAGGTTTTCAGCACGTGCACAGACAAATAGACTACACAGATCAGTGGCGTGCACAGACCGTAGAAATTAGAAATCGCGTTCGCGGAGGCACTGCGGTGCAATCGAAAAGGGCACTTTCACAAGCCCCCTCGCCCCTCGTGCACGCCACTGACACAGATACACTTCCAGGAAAATCAGAGCAGGTTTCAACAAACGTTTTGTCAGTACTTAATTTTATTGTGTTCAATCCACTTGCACTCTATCCATTTGTGTTGGGACTGCTTGAATAATTTTTGTTGCATTAACTGATACTGGGCAGTGGATTTAAGTTCCTACCATAGGACTGGATCAAGAGAGTAAACCTATCCTCAAAATGTGTGTGTGTGAGTCCTGAACATGGAAGGGATTACATGCAATGCATTTGCAGCCGTATTGTGCTGGATTGCGAATGTGGGTCAGACTGTCAGAGCACGGACAGTGGATCCCTCTAGTGGTGCAGCTTTGTGTCTTTTCCATTTTGAAGGGTCCTAACTCTAACCCTAGTATGTGGTTCATTGCCTTCAAATATAAGAATCTCAGTATCTGCACCTCATACTACATGTAGTATCGCCCTCAGTATGACACGCTTTCTCACTGTAACACACAGACCTCAATTTGACACATCAAAAACGTGACACATCATTATTTTAATACCTTTATTTTATTTAAATTAGAAACAGAAGTTTGATCAAAAAAGTTAAGACATAAATATCATCATTGTAATTCATATTTCGATAAGTTACAAAGTTTTACAATTGCTTTGATGTACTTCTTTAAAAAACATGAAAACCAAAAGACCTCATCCCAAACCATGTTTTTAAATATGAATAAACTGATAAATAAAAAGATAAAATATTAAAACTTGCCCAGAAGTTCCTGAGTCCCCTTGTGTCTCATTTTTAATGAAAAAGTAGAAATCTTACGATGTTTTTTCTTACAATAATAATAATAATAATAATAATAATAATAATAATACTGTAACTACCATCATTGCTTTAATGCAAACTATTCTTATTTTCTTTTTTAAATAGATTATTTTAAGCTTAATTATTTAAACCTGATTATGATAATTTACTGTGGCTGGTCTTCTCTCTTATTTAGTTATTTATTTTATTTTTTTATTTTGTATGAAAAATGATACTGTTTTATTCATAGAGCTAAGAAGGTCCATAGGAAGTAGCATGTTTTTTGTGTTAATACTATTGACATCTTTCCGTAACTGTGTGTGCATGTGTGTTTGAATGCATGTGTAATTTATGTACATGATCTTTTACTTGTCTTTTGCATATACACATGTGTGTGCAAGATAACAAACATCTCACGTTAACAATTTGACCTGTGCAGCTCAACACCTGGAGTCTGTCTGCAATGTGAATGCTTCAGTAATCTCCATCCTATGAGAAGAGAGAGAGAGAGAGAGATTTATTGCATTACACTGATGTTAGTATTTGTTAAATGTTCACTTTGGTGTCTGTCTGCTTGCTGGATCACAGGCAAAAACCCCCTCTGTCAAGGAGCAGACAGTGATTCAGCTTTCGGGGTGAATCACTGTTTCATCAATTACCATAAATTACAGAATTACAGCATCCTCAAATCATCTCCCACAGCTTCTCGGCCATGTTGGATGACCTACCAAAGTACTCTCACTCTTTCCAGGCAAGTGACTCCTGTGATGGTTCTTAAAATGAATCAAAAAGATTCAAATCATATCGGTTTGAATAATTCAAATGAATCAACTAAAACTCACTGAATTCATCAGAGCGAAATACTGAACGTCGTTTGTTATTATGAAATCTCTGTGTGAGTGTCAAATTACTACGTCATATATGTCATAAACTTTTTATTTAAAAGCATTACAGAAATATTTAAGTTTTGAAAAAATCTGAATGCAAGAATAGCAAGTTGCAGTTTTAGAGCGAAGTGTGTAATTTTGTCACCAAATGTAAATGCAAAAAGATTTCAAAAGATTTTCCCAAACAAACATATGTTTCCGCCCCAAACTCACAGCATTGGCTGCTAAGTCATTGTTGCCGGGCTGGTTACAATTATTAATGTTTTACAGAGACATTGGGCCCTATTTTAACGATTTAAGCACATGGTCTAAAGCGCACACAGCAAGTGCACTTAGGGAGTGTCCGAATCCACTTTTGCTAGTTTAATGACGGGAAAAATGGCCCAGCACATGGTCTAAAAGGGTTGTCCCTAGTCTCTTAATGAGTAATGGGTGTATTTTGTGCGTAACATGCAATAAACCAACCAGAGTTTCATCTCCCATTCCCTTTAAAAGCCAGTGGCGTTCGCGCCATGGCGGATTCGCTATTTACATGGCGGAATTTGCAAGCGGAAAAACTGAATGCTTCTCCTAGTGAGGAAACGGATCCATCTACGGGACCAGATTCCACCGGAATCATGTAGGCATTTTTATATTTATGTACACAATAATAATCTTTTACATTTTAATCCTTTAATTTTCCATACTTAAAAATGTTTGTGCTGCTGTGCGTCGCTGTGTGTTATAAGCAGAGTGTACGCGTGTTGTGCATCTGCCTATAGGTGCATATTACTAACGCGCCCTTTAAATAACACAAAAAATACCGCAGTCGTTTTCAGTTGCCTCAAAATAGCAACGCGCCAACAATGCGCCTGAACACACCTCGTTTTCAGACCAGCACGCCCATGGGTGCAAATGCATTTGCTATTTAAACAACGTGGCGCAGGACGTGAAAATGATATCTGCGTCAGGCTGAAACTAGTAAAAAACACTTGCATTGCGCCTGGCGCTGGGTGTATGATAGGGCCCATAGTGTTCAATATACAAATGTCTCTTCATATTAATCTGAGATATGAGAAAGTATTAAGACTGATAAAATTACACACTTCAGCACTGAGGAGGTGAAAGGGCCAAAAACCCAACCTAAAACCTAAAGAAATCTACTCACAACCTCAGAAGACCAGCCGTCAAACATCTCAGATATGCCATATCAAATGTGCTTTTACACACGCAAACACATACACACTGTCCATGCAAGTCACGAGCTCAAGCCTGCTGCATGAGTGCTCTGGAGATCATGACTAACTGTATTACTTTCATAATTACCTTTGTATTATCTTGCAATGTTGGTATGATTATATGTGCATTTGTTTGAATGTGTGTGTGCGTTTAGATTTACTTTACTTCTCATTGCAGCCAACATGCATCACTCTCAGGCTAAGTTGCAACAGGAATTCTGGGAACTTGCTGAAAAACTGAACAGCTTTTTTGAAGTACAAACACAATGACTATAAAAATTTGCTTCACTGATCCGTGATATGTATTGCATTATCCCCAGAATTCCTGTATTGATCGTGTTTCCTCCATTCAGCACCAGGCACTGTACTTACTGTAACCATCACTGTCAGAAACTCAGGCAGACCCAAAATGAAGAAAATGACACAGTACTTCACCCAAAAAGAAAAATTAATTTGTGAAAAATTAATTGCGACCAGTGGCAATCACTGATTGTGACCAACATTTTGGCCTTAAGAACTCTGGCTTCAGAAGGCATAAATATAGCACAGAAGTCATGTGTTTTGACATTCCCTGTATGCTTTTGTTTTATGTGTCACCTTTAGCGTGCTTAGTTGGGGTTTGAAAGACACTTAATATTCTGTAATATTATCAATCTGACAAGAAAAACTTGCAAATGATGAATTTTGCAACATCAACTCTGTTATTGACCTGAATTGAATCAAGCTGAATAAAGATACTGATTAATTTTACATAGTTATTGAATTAAACTGAATCAACATTGAACTGACTGAATAACTACACTATTGACATCTGTAGAGCTGCTGAATTTTATGCATCATTTATTGTTATTTTCCTGTTTATTACTGTGTAGCTGCTTTTAAACAATCTGCAACATACACAGATCAGGCATAACATTATGACCTAATATTGTGTTGGTCCCCCTTTTGCTGACAAAACAGCCCTGACCCGTCGAGGCATGGACTCCACTAGACCCCTGAAGGTGTGCTGTGGTATCTGGCACCAAGATGTTAGCAGCAGACCCTTTAAGTCCTGTAAGTTGCGAGGTGGGGCTTCAGTGGATCAGACTTGTTTGTTCAGCACATCCCACAGATGCTCGATTGGATTGAGATCTGGGGAATTTGGAGGCCAAGTCAACATCTCAAACTCGTTGTTGTGCTCCTCAAACCATTCCTGAACCATTTTTGATTTGTGGCAGGGCACATTATCCTGCTGAAAGAGGCCACAGCCACCAGGGAATACTGTTTCCATGAAAGGGTGTACATGGTCTGCAACAATGCTGGTCTGCAACAAAGGTAGGTGGTACGTGTCAAAGTAACATCCACATGGATAGGAGGACCCGAGGTTTCCCAGCAGAACATTGCCTAAAGCATCACACTGCTTCCACCGTCTTGCCTTCTTCCCATAGTGCATCCTGGTGCCATGTGTTCCCCAGATAAGCAACGCACACGCACCTGGCCATCCATGTGATGTACAAGAAAACGTGATTCATCAGACCAGGCCACCTTCTTCCATTGTTCCGTGGTCCAGTTCTGATGCTCACGTGCCCACTGTTGACACTTTCGGTCGGTGGACAGGGGTCAGCATGGGCACCCTGACTGGTCTGCGGCTATGCAGCCCCATACGCAACAAACTGCGATGCACTGTGTATTCTGACACCTTTCTATCAGAACCAGCATTAATCAAAACGCTTCAAATGATTCAGAACGCAGCGGCACATCTTGTCTTCAACGAGCCCAAAAGGGCCCACGTCACACCTCTCTTCATCTTTCTGCACTGGCTACCACTCGCTGCTCGCATCAAGTTCAAGGCATTGACGCTTGCTTACAGATCCACCACAGGCTCAGCACCCGCATACATCCACTCACCCCTACGAGTCTACATCCCCACCAGAAGCCTTCGCTCAGCAAAGGAGCGACGGCTTGTGGTACCACCACAGAGAGGCACAAAATCACTCTCCAGAATATTTTCGTTCACTGTTCCTTGCTGGTGGAACGATTTCCCCACCTCCATCCGGAATGCTGAATCACTGACAACATTCAAAAGACAGCTGAAAACTCATCTCTTCCGTGAGCACTTAACCTCATCTTAAAAAAAAAATTCCCTCCATTTTCCTCTATTCCCTCCCTATTCTAGCTTATGCTACTCTAAGCAATGTCCAAAACTTAGTATTTTGGGCACTTTTTGTGATTATTCACCTCTTCATGACGGATCGCTTCCTGTATTCCTCAGTTGTAAGTCGCTTTGGATAAAAGCGTCTACTAAATGAATAAATGTAAATGTAAACTTCTTGAGCAATTTGAGCTACAGTAGCTCATCTGTTTGATCGGAACACACGGGCCAGCCTTCGCTCCCCACGTGCATCAGTGAGCCTTGGCCGCCCATGACCCTGTCACCGGTTCACCACTGTTCCTTCCTTGGACCACTTTTGATAGATACTGACCACTGCAGACTGGGAACACCCCACAAAAGCTGCAGTTTTGGAGATGCTCTTGTTCATGTTCATGTCTTTTATTTTGAAGTTTCAAATTCATCACATTCATGGTTCCTGGTTGTCATGTTCATTGTCATGTGATCCCCTTGTCCTCATGTGTTATGTTCTCATTGGTTGTTTTTGTCATGTGTTCTGTTGTCATGTTTTGTCATTGGTTTATTGTTTGATCGCTGTTCACAGGTGTCCCTTGTCTTGTCATTAGTCTGTGTACTTAAGCCCTCATGTTTGCCATGTGTCCTTGTTGAGTATTGTTACCTGTAACCACTGTTGGTGAGGTCTCTTTCAAGTCAAGTCTGTTTCAAAGCAAGTCAAGGTCATCGTTTGTTTTGTATCTTGCTCACTTTGGATCTATAATAAACTGCACTTGGGTTCATCAAGCTTGCCTCCAGTGGACTCTGTTACACTCTGACCCAGTCGTCTAGCCATCACAATTTGGCCCTTGTCAAACTCGCTCAAATCCTTACGCTTGCCCATTTTTCCTGCTTCTAACACATCAACTTTGAGGACAAAATGTTCACTTGCTGCCTAATATATCCCACTCACTAACAGGTGCCGTGATGAAGAGATAATTAGTGTTATTCACTTCACCTGTCATAATGTTATGCCTAATCGGTGTATAAAGCGCTACAGAAATAAAGGTGAAGGTTATTTTATGAGAAAGAGCAGCATAAACATTCCTCCAAATATCTTCTTTTGTGTTCCAAACAAGAAATAAAGTCATACGGGTTGGGAACAACATGAGGGTGAGTAAATGATGACTAAATTTTCATTTTAGGGTGAACTATCCCTTTAATCACAGCTGCATTTACCAGTTATGCTCTTACGTTATATGATATCCATTCTGAATATCGTTTATCTTAATGTCTTACACTCAAATGAAAGGCACACTAATATTTATAAGTACACTATTTACAGCACACAATAGAACACTTTATAAACCGATCAATAACAAACTGCAGTCACAATGTTCACTACTAGTTTACTACAGGAATCATCATAGAAAGAGTGAGAGGGTTACTAAGGGTGTAGTTAATTTCCAATCAAACTGAAAAATTAGCACTCAAATCTCACACACAGTAATTGATCAGAAAAGTCAAAGTCACAAATGCATCAAACAGTCCATCATAGCCATGGCAACATGACATGCAGCCTACATCATGGCCAAACACAGGCAATTGCCAACAGCAACCAGACAGGCCAATCAACTTACTACAACTTCAGAGGTAGTGGATTATGGTTTCTAGGTTAACCATAGCCAGGGTCTCCCGTCATTTATGACTGGCCTTTTGGACCTTGTTGTGCGGTTTGTGATTTTCATAGAGAGAATACAAAGAGAGAATACCATGTCTGCCACTGTTAAAAAAAAACAGATAGTTGGCCCCAAACTCAGGCTGGTCGTGATGATCAAACAAAAAGATGTTTCGAAAAGCGCAAAAAAAACGTTACATTTTTTAGGGAAATCAACCTAAACATGCTTTATTTATAGTGACTCTACAAATTAGGCTGAGACACAAGAAAGTACTTTAACAAATTATGCAAAAAATATACAGCTTTAGTAGGTGTTATGAGTTTTTTTCTCTCATTTATTGATCATTAGTGATTATCTGAGACACATTTATGCTGTAATCTCCCAGCTTTTAAAGCCTATTGGTCCTCATCTATGGTAAGTTCAAGACATACCTTGTGAAAAAGAAGTGTGCTGAACTGTACTGAATGTGCACTCAAATTTTAAATCTTAAAAGTAAAAATCGATAACATAATAAAACAGATATAATATTAATGAAATAAAATGCCACTTAAGTGCATTTAAAGAGAGCACTATGTTTCTTAATATATTTAAATGCACTTTTAAAACGACGACAACGTTGTCAAAACGATCCGCGAAATCCGGATCAGTGAAAATGATTAAAAACGCTGTATTCTGCTGCCAGGCCAGTAGTTGGCGATGTCATTTTGTAAAGAAACACACGCGCCTATAGACTGAACACGTAATATGCATGCACATGATGTCACTGTTTTCACAAATTCATGTTTTTGTAGTTTAAAAGCAGATGATAATGGTAACGTTTTAAAAATGTTGCACTTTGAATCCGTACTGTAAAAACACATAAAAAGGTTTCCGTTTTTAGTTGAAAACGGTGTCGTGTAGATGGCTCTGAAGACTATAATACATTTTCCTTTAATTTCAATTAACATGCAATTAAGTGTCCGAAAACATTAAAAGAATATTAATTAAGTGCAAACTGAATGTAAAGTATATTATTTCCCTAATGAGCACTCTTTTTAAATTTGTGCTGAAGTGTACTTCTTTTTCACAAGGGATAATGAATCATTTTATTCCTATTCACCTTTATAAGTATGTGTTTAGCATCATTATTCAGACAAACCCCTGCAGAACTCAAACCTCTTATCCCCTCCTCGTCTCCCTTTATAAAACAATTTTGTTTCTCTTTCATTTCATCTTCTCAGTTTTTTTATTCATCCCTCATTTTGCATGTTTACTTTCAATAAACAGTAGATCTCTCTCTCTCTCTCTCTCTCTCTCTCTCTCTCTCTCTAAAGGTTTTCCCCTCCTGTCCTCTCTTACCGGTCTCTGTCTCAGTAGGGTCTGTTGGCATCTTTTGGCCTTTTCAGCTGCACTTTGAGTCTTTTCATGCCGATCTGAAATCCGTTCATGGCCTGGATGGCCGTCTGAGCACACGCTGGGTTATCAAAGCTCACAAAGCCTGAGAGAAAAAGTAAAGACAAAGAGAAAAATGTTCAGATTCCATGTAAAACTCACCACCGTGATGCAAGAGTACTGTGGGTGTTTGCAGTAGCTAAGGTGCTCTGATGGGTGGTTAGTGCATTGCTATGCAGTGGTGGTAGTCAAGTCACATTTATTAATATAGTGCTTTAAACAATACAGATTGTTTCAAAGCAGCTTCACATTAATAAACAGGAAAAAAACGGGAAAATATCACTTTATTTTACAGTGTCCTTGTTACACATGTTACATATAGCTACTATAGTAATTACTATAAATTATGTATAATTACATGCAACTAACCCTAAACCACAAGTACATGTAGTTAATTAATAATACTCTGTACTTAAATGTATAATTACACTGTAACATGGACACCTTAAAATAAAGTGTAACCAATATCTGTCAATGTTGCAAAGTTCATCAGTTATGAAACAAATCTTATTCTGCTGTAAAGCAGCTGTACAGAAGGCAATAGTGTCATTGTTCAGCTCAATTCAGTTCAGGTTTTGTTCTCATCCGATAGTGCAGTCAAATCGTTCTATTGTGCACCAGTTTAGTGCGCAATCTATTGAGTTTGAAGGTTAGTACCATGAACACAGGTTTTCTCATTCTTACCGAAGCACTTGCTTTGATTGGTGGCTCGATCGACAAAAACTTTTGCAGAAATGACGTTACCAAATGGTAGAAACATCTGGAGCATTTCAGAGTCAGTGAACTCCTGAGGTAAATGGTAAATGAAGATGTTACACCCCTCAGGACCTGCATCACACACATTAGACTCAATGTAAGCTTCATAGACAGATATAATCATAATGAGAAACAGCTCATATTGCAATGATTTATACAATATTAAATAAACCAATGATTTGCGTCCATACCCTTGTGAAAAAGAAGTACACATAATTGTATTGAATGTGCAATTGTAGTGTACTTCAAATCTTAAAAGTATATTTAAAAAGAAAAAAACATCCTTGCAGATATTATTAATGAAAAAAAGGCCACTTAAGCGCACTTTAAGAGAGTTTCTTAACATACTTAAGGGCACTTTTGTAATAATATCAAATTAAACGTTTTTCTTTAAAGTACATTTTAAATTATTATGTTTTAATAATGTTTGGTCATGATTTAAAGAAGTACACTTATTTTAATGTTTTGACTAACATACTAAAGTACATGTAAAGTACTTGATTATAAATGTATCTGTAGTGTAAAGTTATTACATTTTAAATATACTAAATTACAACTTCACCATTACAAATATACTTAAATACATGACAAGTAGAAAAGACATTACAATATATTTCACTGTCAGTAAATCCGGCAGTACACTTTAACCATATTTCAATTGATAGAAGTAATTAATTATGAAATTACAAATAAATATGTACTTTATTACTTATCCTCCTGGGGTGCCACTGTCCATGTACGAGGACATTATATTTTTAGTGTATTTCTCTGACACCATACATGTCACAGTTTTAAGTCTGGATGTCCAGTAAAGAGCACATTCAGGGCTTTTCAGAGATACCATTTGTTTTGAGGTTTCACCAGCACAACAACTTCTCCTTGGTCTTTAAAAATGACTGAATGATCAAATTTAGCACTCTCATGGAAAATGATAATATTTTGTAATATTTTGTAATTATCATTTAAATGTGACAAATTTTCTAATTGATTGTTATAAATCAACATCTCAAGAAAATGTTCTGGAGTTTCAAAATATGAAAATATGTTACAAAAAGGGGCATTGATTTCATACATGTCCTTAATAGAGGACACCAGGACTTAAATCATGTTTATCAGGCATTTTAGGAGACACAACAAGTGAATAGGGAAAGAAATTACATATCAATGTTCCTATGAAATATTAGATATTATTATGAAAATGTTGCCAACTATTACTCCCATTATTACACTTCTTTTTTCATTACATGTTGCTCCAAGAGCACATTAATATGCAAATTAGAGACAGTGTATAGATACATTGAATTTGAATAGGAAAACCCATGTATGGCCATTTTACACACATATTGCATAAAGTAAAATGGCATATCAATCCATTCCGTTATATCTTTCATAACATAGTTGAGAATCATCTTTAAACAATGTTTGGTTAAAACAAATCCTGAAACCTGAAAATTGATCCCATTGTTTTTGCCTATACATGTCATTTCATGTCATTTTATTTTTAGTCCCGGTGTCCACTTACGAGGACATAACATATGAATAAAATATCATTTTCCAGAATTTTTTTCCCCATTAGTTTCTTATGTTCTAAACAATGTAATAACATGAAAACATACTAAATTCAAAAGACTTTGTTTTCCTGGGTCTTAGGAGGTTAAATGGGTCAAGCACTCTTAAGTCCAGGTAACTGTATAATATAATTATATTATAATATAATATGTATGATAATTAATATAAACTGAAACTGTAATGCACTTTTATTTAATTGCAATTAACATGCATTTCGGTGTCTGAAAACAATACAATTAGTTCACACTTACGTATGTTGTTGTAAAGTATATTTCCATAATAAATACTTAAAAGTATGCTAAAGTGTACTTCTTTTCACAAGGTTACAGACTAACTTGCTGTGTCTGAAATCTAATACTTCCCTGCTATATAGTATGCAAAAAACAGTCCTGCAACAGAGTAGTGTGTCCGAATACATAGTATTCATAAAACAGTAGGCAAAAAGTACCCGGATGACCGCTGGGATTCAATGGACTTCACTATCCCATGAGGCCACGGAAGAGAATTTGTGAATGGCGGTGAAGTGACGCAACTGGCGCCGCAAGTCACATGAAAATGACAACATGGCGGATGTAGTGCACCCGAATTTCATTCAAACTACACACATTCATACTATATAGAACGTATTTTTCAGCAGTCTGTTTTTAAACCAAATGAAGTACGTACTATACAGTATGCGATTTGGAACGCAGCAAGTATGTTCTTTTTTTTTAACAGGAAATGACATCACCTTCTCTTTGTTGCTGGGGTTGTTGCTGGGCAACCAGGGTGGGTTGCTGTAGAAACGGCTGGCTGACCAGTCCATATGCAGTCGGGTAGGCTGCTGTGAAACACAGAGAGTTTGACACATGCTGATACAGAAAGACAAAAGTTGGTCTGACACAAAGCATTGTGCATGAGAGATGCAGCAGCTCAGTCACCTGTATAATGCTGCATGCCCGCGTATGCCTGCTGGAGTGGATCTAACTGAAGAGCTGGACTCTGGGCTGGAGAGACAAAGCATTTTGCATTTTTTGAATACATGTGACAGGTTCCTGTCCATGCAAAACTCACCGCCATGATGTAAGAGGATTGTGGGTGGTTGATATACAGTTTCTAGAGTGTTGTTAATTTAACCTTTCACCAAGCATTAGGGATTCTCACCTTGATATGGATGAAGACCATTGGTGTAGATTTCCGATGCTGGCTGTCCATTGGTTGTTGCTGGGATGGGACTATAGCCGTTCACTCCAATTGGTGGAGGCAGAGCCGACACAGGAGTTGCCGCAATAGTGGGTGGAGTGTTTGCACCTGTAGCCAATCACAGAGCAGTGAGGAGTTTAGAATGACAAGAGCGTTAAACACTGGCTCTGTCCTAAATTTAACCCTAAGCCCTTGTATGTGAATATTAATTGTGCCATTTGGAACAGGGCCACTGAGCTCTTTGCATAAAGACCCTTGTGAAAAAGAAGTGTGCTTAACTGTACTGAATGTGCACTTGTATTGTACTCAAATCTTAAAAGTATAGTTTTAAAAACCGTTATTCTACTATGCTGTTGACGTAGTAAACACAGCGCAGCGCTTCCGAGTTCTACGTCAGAACGCTGGCTCACCATTGGCCAACGCTGTTCACGTGACCACCACGACACATGCGCATGATGCTGACACAGGATCCAGCCAATAGTGAGCCTGACGTAGAACTTGAAAGTGCTGCACTGTGTTTAATACGCAAATAGTGTAATAACAGGGAAGAGAAGAGATTGTTGAATAAAGTCGTTATTTTTGTTTGTTTTTGCACACAAAAAGTATTCTCGTCGCTTCATTAAATTAAGGTTGAACCACTGGAGTCACATGGACCATTTTAACGAACTCTTTACTACCTTTCTGGGCCTTGAAAGTTGAAATTACGTTGCTGCCTATAGAGGGGTCAGAAAGTGCTCGGATTTCATCAAAAATATCTTAATTTGTGTTCCGAAGATGAACGAAGGTCTTACAGGTTTTACAGGTCTTACACATTTTTGGGTGAACTAACCCTTTAAATGCACTTAAAGAGAGTACACTTTCATGACTAGTTAAGTAATATTTAAGTATATTTTAGTTTACCATAAATGCTTGTCAGTATTCTATGGAAACCCGTTTCTGCCACTAAATAAAAAAATAAAAAGAGTAATTGCGACTTTTTATCTCAGAATTCTGACTTTTTTTCTTACAATTGCGAGTTATAAAGTCAGAATTCTGAGATATAAACTCACAATTGCGTGATATAAAGTCACAATTCTGACTTTTTTTCTCAGTCAGAATTGTGACTTTATATCACACAATTGGGAGTTTATATCTCAGAATTGTGACTTTATAAGAGATCTGAGATAAAAAGTCGCAATTACTCGCAATTTTTATTTTTTTATTTAGTGCCGGAAATGGGTTTCCATAGTATTCAGCAGTGCACTTTAACCATATTTCAATTGACATAGTAATTATTGACATAATAACATAGTAATTATGAAATTACATACAAAGATGCACTTAAGTTCTTCATAAGTGGGTAAACAAGGCACTCTAAAGTTCAGATAATTGCATTTTATATAAATTTAAACTATAATACATTATTTAATTGTTAATATTGTAAAGTAACATTATATTAGAAATGGCATTCTGATCTATTTCCTCAATCACAAGTCATTCTGCTGTAATGCTGTGGTAATGGTGGTAATCACCAGAAGAGGGTGTGATTGGGGTGATGGGCGTAGCTATGATGCCATTTGCATTGAGTGCTGCCATCTGCTGCATCTGCACCGCTGCAACTGTTGCAACGGGAGACAAGTAGGCGGACTGTGCCGCCAGAGCCTGCTGCTGGACCAGCTGCAACAGAGAGAGAGGAAAGAGTTAACACTGTCCAACATGTGCTTGAGTCTTCGGTTCACTTCACTAAATCCACAATGACTGTCATTAATAATGGGAAAGAAATACAGACAACAGTATAACAGAGTACAGTATTGTGCAGTGATTGAGTAAAGCATAGGTGAAATACTGGATAAAGGGCATGAGCTATGAAAATCCATCATATAAAATAGCATTACTGATATTTGTAAAAATAATAGTCCAAAGAGTAAAATAAACGAACCATTTGAATATTTGGGTGTTTAAAAGCACTTTTTTGCATAGTGGACTAAAAAAATGTCTGTTAAAACACACTCTCATTATTAGTTTATAACAATGTCCAAAACTGTATATTATGGAAGCTTGTTTCCGCCACAGATTAAAACAATTTAAAAGATAATTGCGACTTTTTTCTCACAATTGCAAGTTATAAAGTCAGAATTGCGAGATATAAACTCTTTATATCTCACAATTCAGACTTTATATCTCGCAATTTTGACTTTATATCACACAATTCAGACTTTATATCTCATAATTCAGACTTTATATCTCTCAATTCAGACTTTATATCTCGCAATTCTGACTTTATATCTCACAATTTAGACTTTATATCACACAATTCAGACTTATATCTCATAATTCAGACTTTATATCTCACAATTCAGACTTTATATCACACAATTCAGACTTATATCTCTCAATTCAGACTTTATATCTTGCAATTCAGACTTTATATCTCACAATTCAGACTTTATATCTCTCAATTCAGACTTTATATCTCACAATTCAGACTTTATATCTCACAATTCAGACTTTATATCTCACAATTCAGACTTTATATCACACAATTCAGACTTTATATCTCACAATTCAGACTTTATATCTCACAATTCAGACTTTATATCTCTCAATTCAGACTTTATATCTCACAATTCAGACTTATATCTCTCAATTCAGACTTTATATCTCGCAATTTTGACTTTATATCTCACAATTCAGACTTTATATCACAATTCAGACTTTCTATCTTGCAATTCTGACTTTCTATCACTCAATTCTGACTTTTTTCTCGCAATTGCGAGTTTATATCTCGCAATTCTAACTTCTAAAATAAAGTCCAATTCTGAGGAAAAAAAGACTGACTTTATATCTTACAATTCTGGCTTTATAACACACAATTGAGAGTTTATATCACACAGTTCTGAGAAAAAAGATTTGCCAGATGTAAACGTGCAATTGCAAGAAAAAAAGTCAGAATTGTGAAATAAAAAGTCGCAATTACCTTTTTTATTTTTTATTCAGTGGCGGAAACAAGCTTCCATAGTATATACATACAGGGGAATAAACATAAATCATTTCAATAATTACTGAGTAATAAACTAACAGCATTTTGCTAATTCTATTATAATTATTAAGAATTTAGCTTTTATGTGCTCAACTTGCTACATGGAGAGACTGCATGGAATATTTAGGGCCCTATTTTTTGCTAGTTTCAGCCCAACACAGTTATCATTTTCACGTCCAGCGCCACGTTTAAATAGCAAATGCACTCGCGCCCATCTGTTCGCCCATGGGCGTGCTGGTCTGAAAACGAGGTGTGTTCAGGCGCATCGTTGGCGTGTTGCTATTTTGAGGCTGCGACTGCGCAGTATTTTTTGTGTTATTTAAAGGGCGCGTTAGTAATGTGCGCCTATAGGCGGGTACACAGCGCGCGTACACTCTGCTTATTACACACACAGGGACGCACACAAACATTTTTAAATATTAAAAATAAAAGGATTCCTCTCTGGAGAAGCGTTCAGTCTTTCCGCTCGCAAACTCTGCCATGTAATAGGGAATCCGCCATGGTGCAAGCGCAACTGGCTTTTAAAGGGAATGGGAGATGAGACTCTGATTGGTTTATTGCACGTTACGCCCAGATTACTCATTAAGAGAATAGGTACAACCCTTTTGGACCATGCGCCTGGCATGCCGACCGTTTTTTCTGTCACTAAACTAGCAAAAGTGGATTCGGACACGCCCTAAGTGCTCCTGTGCCATGCGCTTTAGACCATGCGCTTAGACCGTTAAAATAGGGCCCTTGAACTTTAAAATGTATTTGTCACTGGCACATCTAGTAAAGGAAAAGATTTATTATAAACATGGACTTATAAAAATATTTGGTTGCACTTTCTTTTACGGTGTCATTGTTACAGTGTAATTATGTATTTAAGCTGAGTAATATCAATTAACAACATGTACTTACTATAGGGTTAGGGTTTGGTTGAGGGTTAGTTGCATGTAATTATGCATAATTTACTTTTATTACTATGGTAAGTACGTTACATATGTAACAAGGACGCTGTAAAATAAAGTGTTACCAAATATTTGTATTAAATAATTTCTCTGCTGTATGTGTGTTTACTCACTGCTTGTGTGTAGGCATTATATGCGTTAAAGTTGAGCGTCACTGGACTGAAGATGCTGAGCTGCGAGGCCACCTGCTGCATGCGCCGGACACCTCGCTCCTTCTCTGTGTCTGCAAACTTCACCACCAGACTGGAGGAGGCGCCCTGTCGACAAACAGACAGACAGAGATAACAGCTGACAGGACAGGAGGAGGAGACAATGAGAGGAAAGAGGAGAGACAAGTGCACACTTACAGGCAGAGTCTGGCTCCCGTGAAGACTGTTAATGGCAGACTGGGCCTCCGAGTGACTCTGGAACTTCACAAACGCACAACCTGTGAAAACAACATAAACATCAGTTTGAGTTAACATGTTAACAAACACATACACGCATGTGCACGTGTTTGTTAACAGACCTTTGCTGGTGCCGTCAGGTCCTCTCAGCACTGTGCACTCATCGATGCTGCCGAACGGCTCAAACATCTTCCTCACGTCCTCATCAGACTGCTGCTTTCCCAGCATCCCCACAAACAGCTTTCTGTCCTCTAAAAGGAGCGAGAGAGGGAGAAATGGTCATGATCAGTTATTCAACATCATGTATCTGACTTTAATTCAATTCCAGGTTATTTGTGAAGTGTATCAGTTTAGTAAGTCAAGAAAGCTGCAGTCCCGTCAGCCTCCAGCAGAGGGTCGGATGAGCCAACTACAATATGAACTCTGTGTGGGTGTGTGTTGTGTTTTGCTGCATTATGCGAACAAAGTCCTTTACTTAATTTTAAAAGCATTGAAAGGGTCAGTTTAACAGATGTTTATCACTGCTGAAACATTCTTTTAGATTGTTGATCGATATGCATTGTAGTCTATTTTATTTC
The DNA here is from genome assembly GCA_039654105.1 of Coreius guichenoti. Classification (NCBI taxonomy): domain Eukaryota; kingdom Metazoa; phylum Chordata; class Actinopteri; order Cypriniformes; family Gobionidae; genus Coreius; species Coreius guichenoti. The sequence goes on along the minus strand of CM077176.1, from coordinate 36,385,024 downwards.
TAATTTAGCAAACATTATAACTCATAGGCCTGCAATCACATTTCACATTCAACATGTACATCTGCTCTACACTCTTCAAAATAAAGGATCTTTATTGGCATTGATGTTTCCATGAAGAACCTCTAATATCCATGGAATTTTTCTAATGCACAAAACTGAAATATACTGTATCAACTAGAATACTGATAACTCATAAATGCTTTCCAGAATGGCAATTCATCAATGAATTATGAATAATGTACTGCTATTGTGAGAATAACATGTAATCATGTATTCAATAAAAAAGTAACTGTAGTCTGTTGTCACTTTATGTCTGATTTTGAGTTTAGTTTGCATTGGACTCTTATACGTTCACACTGTCAGTCCAAATCTAATTATTTGTGTATCCGATTGGAATCTGATCTAAAATTATTGACTGTCCACATTGTGTATTGCAACTGTTCAGATCCGATTTGTGTGTTACTCTTTCGTTTTGTTTCGTTTTCGTTTTGTATGCCGCTCTTTCGTTTTTCGTTTTTCTGCATTGGTTTCTATGGCAATGACATTGTGTTGTTAGGTATACAGCAAAAACAACAACAACAACCGCAACATGGAGGGGTTTGCAATACAGATGTTGTCTTACACTGTCAGAAAAAAAGGTACAGCGCTGTCACTGGGGCGGTATCCTAAGGTACAAAAGCGGAAAGGTACTAATATGTACCATTTAGGGGTAAGTAAGGTACAAAGTTTCACTTTTGTACCTTAGGGTACTGCCCCAATGACAGCGCTATACCTTGAAATACACTGAGAGTGTATTTACAACATGACAATGTGTAGCCATCATGCTACTGCATCTTATGAGTCAGCGGGAGGCTGGTATGAGCGGCTTTATTCCGTGCTGTCGTCTCCGCCGGATTCATGTCTTCGTTATACTGTCATTTTCTGCTCGTCTGGCACTTTGCAGCAACACAACCTTGTTTCTGCAACGACTTTCAGCATGTTTCCTACAACAACGTCTGACGTTTATGTTTTACGTGGCGGATTTCCAGAAATGCGATTTGAATAGGATTTCAAAACACATATGAATGTAGCTGGAAACGGATTTGTAAAAATTGCATTTCATGTGATTTTTTGCCATTCACACTTGATAAATCTGATCAGATTTCAATCAGAAATGCACAAAAGTCGGATTTGGACTGACAGTCTGAATGATGTTTTAGTTTTCATTGTGCCCTGATTTTTCCCTTTCTGTTTCCTTGGTTTTCACATTTGCAATAGTTTCTATGGTTATTCATTGTTTGATTGATCTGCCACAATTCTTCTTGTTCCATTTGATTATCCTTTGTATATATGTTTTTTTATGAAACTTAAACACATTCAAGTGTTCATAAAAAAAGAATGCATGAAGCTAAGAAGCAGAGGCTCTGTTCTTTTGATATATTGCATGTTCAGATATGACGTAGACATTTTAATATCAAGACCAATCTGCCCATCAGTTCCTGTCAGATAGTGAAATGCAGAAGTGTGGAGCCACTAACATGAATGTGCATCAAAATGTAACAAACTTTCTTTGTTGCTTGTGTGTTTGTTGTGCTGAGCTAAAGAACTGAACCCCTGATCTTCTGTCAGTTCTCAGTTATGGTTGTTTTAACCTCATCAGCTTCAGATCATCATGCTAAAAAATGCAGGTACCAAATATGTGACCCTGGACCACAAAACCAGTCATAAGTCGCACGGGTATATTTGTGGCAATAGCCAAAAATACATTGTATTGGTCAAAATTATCGATTTTTCTTTTATGCCGAAAATCATTAGGATATTAAATAAAGATCATGTTCCATGAAGATATTTAGTAAATTTCCTACCATAAATATATCAAAAATGTATTATTATTAGTAATATGCATTGCTAAAGAATTCATTTGGACAACTTCAAAAGCGATTTTATCAATATTTAAAAAATTTTGCACCCTCACGATTCTAGATTTTCAAATAGTTGTATCTCGGCCAAATATTGTCATATCCTAACAAACCATACATCAATGGAAAGCTTATTTATATTATTTATTCATTTATTTAATTGAAACTGGTTTTGTGGTCCAGGGTCACATATGTAATCATTTTCATTAAAAACAGTAGATTTAGTAGAAACTAACTGTGGTTAAATCTTAATTATCAGCCCACAGATATGATCATCATGTGTGATATAAATCAATGTACTGTATGTTGATTGTTTTTGAAGCTGAGCAGCATGACTGACATAACAATACTTGCCTATGTGTTGTCATGTTCATGTTTTGTTCATGTTATGTTTTGATCTTTGGGGTCTGGTGTGGTGTATGTATCACCAGCAGAAACGTCTCTTAGAAAGTTAGATAATATACAGCATCAGGCATTGAGACTATGTACAGGTGCTATAAAAACAATACCAGAAGCAGCACTACAGATAAAAAATGGATTACACAGGTGAAATGATTGCAATATTATTAGCAGCTAAGGGTTGCACAGACTAATCGACTAGACTTTAATGCTCTGCCATGATGCTTTAAGCTTGACGTCGACTAGTCTCTGATCATGGCCTGTAAAGGGTGCAACAGGATAAGAAATCTTTGAAGTCCACTTTTACGCTGTGTTTCCAAACAGTTAAAATGACAAATAAATGCATACTCTGAGAGCGCTCCACAAGACATGTTTGATTATACCATCTGGATGTTCAAAATTGATCGGATGAATGCACGTTTTAAACAGCTTATTGTACACGTAAGTTAATCTCCGTTCTAAACTAATGTATTGTATTGTCAACAATAACCAATAAAATAGCTTAGAAACTAAAAAGCTCTAGCATTTATCTCTTGATTTATCGAATTGATCATTCGAGCTTCCAAATGGGTTGTAGGAGGAGAACGTCTGCAGTCTGGACAGCGGCTACCTCCCATTCGTGCCTACATGGATGACATGACCACCCTGACCTCAACCATTGCATGTACCAAACGTCTACTGGAAAAGCTTCATGCCAACATAACATGGGCACGGATGAAGTTAAAACCTAGCAAATCCAGAAGCATATCCATCGTTAGAGGGAAACTCGTAGACCAGAGATTTTACATTGACGAAACACCTATCCCGACAGTGTTGGAAATGTCAATAAAGAGCTGGTAAAACGCAAGCCTCAAGGACTCAGACCAGAGTGACCAACTAAGGGAAGAAACCATCAAAGGCCTTGTTAGCATAAACAATACCTTGCTTCCTGGCAAAGTATAGCTGAAACTCTGGTGCCTACAATTCGGATTGCTCCCCCGTCTGATGTGGCCTCTAACAGTCTACGAGGTCCCCATTTCCAAAATTGAGAAACTGGAGAGAACAATCAGCTATTATATCAAGAAGTGGCTTGGATTCCCATGTTGCCTCAGTAATATCGGCCTGTATGGGAAAAGTGCTCTGGAACTGCCTGTCTCTAGCCTCACTGAAGAATACAAATGTACCAAAGTGAGACTGGACATGACCTTGACCGAGTCTCAAGATGCTGTAATACAAGCGGCTGCTCCCAGACTGGCAATTGGGAGGAAGTGGACCACGACTGAGACCATACAGCAAGCAAAATCCGCTCTCAGGCATGGAGACATTATAGGACAGGTGCAGCAGGGAAGAGGGGGTTTTGGACTCGGGACAAGCCGGCTCATATGGTACAAGGCAAAATCCGTCCAGAGAAGAAAGCTGGTAGTAGCCGAGGTCCGGCAGCAAGAGGAGGCAGAGAGGTGCAGTCTCGCAGTCCAAACAAGGACAGTGGACTAACTGGGAAACCCTGGAGAAACGTAAGCTCACCTGGAAGGATCTTTGGGAGATGGAAGGAAGCAGACTGAGCTTCATCATCAGAGCCACCTACGATGTTCTTCCTACACCGAAGAACCTAAACCAGTGGACTGAAGAAGATCCATCATGTCCTCTCTGTCAAACCTCAGCAACATTAAGGCACATCCTTGTCGGCTGCAAAACGAGTCTTTCCCAAGGCCGTTACTCCTGGAGGCACAATCAGGTCCTGAGATTATCCTGGTAATTATCCTGGAAGGAAGGAGAACCATCACCAATGCCCTCCCTCCTCCAAAGCATGGATTCCCAAACTCCACTGCCTTCATAAGAGCAGGACAACTTCCTATGAAGCCAACTACAAAAATGGAATCAATCCTGCTGGACGCTGCCCGGGGCTGCAGACCTAGCAGCCGAAGTAGTACAACGAGGCTGGCGAACCCAGTTAATCCCAGTAGAGATTGGTTGCAGAGGTTTTGTAGCCAGGCTATTGAAGGGGTTGGGAGTCAGAAGAAAGGCCTTCCAACAAGCTGTTAGGTCGCTGTCAGAGGCTGCTGAGCAAAGCAGCAACTGGCTGTGGCTAAAAAGGAAGGATCCCAAATGGGCTGCAAAATGACCAAGAGGGGTAAAAGCAGAGGGGAGCACACCTGAGATGCCAGGTGTTGCTGTTGAGCCCTTTGGAGGTGTCGTGGGCCTATCAATGAAACACCAAGGAAGGATGGTGCCCACCTGATGACCCCCATGAAGTGATTACCCCTACCCACTCAAGATGTTAAGAAAGTGCCGATTATTCAAAGGGATTGTACTATCAAGTCCTATATGCTCAACTAGTAACTAAAACCCACAGCTTCACTATTAGTAGAGAGAAGCTGCCAGGTAGAATTAATTCACACACAATCGCTCTCTCACTAATGCATCCATATAAATGTAATCTTCACTGTGGTACTTTGTCTGTATCTGATTTAGAACGAGCAGAATTCTGTGAGAAATATTACGACCCAAAGACAAAAGAACTGATAAAAATAAGCTGTTATGAAGGAGCAACAGCCTTGTGTGCAGCGCTGTGTCATATGCCATAGCTCTGCACAAGGCGACCCACGTTCAGTCTCAGCTGGAGGTTCAGGCTTATTTGTTCATTAATGACATCATCAGCGACTAGTCAATGTCGACTCGACTTTCATCGCATAAATGTAGACCGTACATCTGAAGTCGTTCAACCCCTATTGGCAACACAATGAGATAAGACCATTAAAATTAATCTTTTGTTCAGACTCAAGTTCATTATTGGCTAGCTTACAATACAGTCACTCAGAGAGTAGACCAGACATTTTAAAAGAAATACAGCAAACATTATTACAAAATGTAAATTATGATGATTACAGAGTAGTATTTTTATTGGTACCAGCACATATTGGTATCCAAAGAAATGAAATAGCAGACAAAGCCACAAAAATAACTAGCCTACATCAATTTATCAGTTAAACTAAGCAAGACGGAAATCAAGAGCATCATTAAGAATAGATTGAAGGAAAGGTGGCAAAAACAATGGGAGGAAGAGAGGAAAGGATGATGGTTTTACTAAGTTCAAAGGAAAGTGGGAGAGATGAGATAATATCAAGGTAAAGATTTGGACACAAAAAAGACTAAACAGTACACTTTATAAAATGGGGAAACATAATACAGGAAGGTGTAAATACTGTGGGCAAGGAGAAACAATGAAACAGAAGAAACAGTATGCTCCACTTTCAGAAATATGAGGCTTAAAGAAGGATTCTGACACAAAACCTTGCAAAGATAAAAATACAATTTAAACTAGATATTCTACAAAATAACTCAGGAAATGAGTGTTATAGTTTTCTTTTTCAATATCGTAAAATAACAAATTTTATGGGAGAGGATATAAAAAGGGAAGGGTAATCTGGCATTCTGATCCACACTCCATACCAGTCGGTGGCAGTAATGCACCATTTGTTATTTGAAGAAGAATTAAAGCCTCAAAAGAAGAAGTAGAAGAAGAAGAAGTTCCGCTTTCTGCCATTTGTTTCCTCGTTATTAATTGTTGTTTATTTGAATGTTTTATGACATCAATTTAAATAAACTGATACATTCCACTCTGGCTGGAAGAACCAGTAGATCGTAATAATGATGGATACTCTGAAACTGGTTCTCCTACTTATGCGTTTGGTTGGTCATTTGGATGGTAGGTAATTTCTTATACACACACACACACACACACACACACACACACACACACACAAAGAGATCATTAAACTGTCTCTTCTGTGGTCTTTGTTTCAGAAGTATCTTCCCAGGGTATTAAATCTGACTTTGTGTTAGTTAAAACACCATATACATTCCCTGGTAACGCCAGCAGCTGTGAGAGAGCTGAATGGAGAAAGACTTTCCCTACAGCTGCAACTATTGCTAGAAAATACCAAAACCAGAACTGCCTGATTGAAAAGGGTTTTCATGAAGAATTCACATGTAATGAAAACAACCTGCTCCTCATCTCAGCCAAATACACTGACCTGGGGATCTATGTGTTCGTCTGTGATGAGGTTAAAGATTCACTTAAACTGGATGTTTTAGGTAAGTATTCACTGATTCCTGTAAGTTACTTGAGTGGATGTATGAGCAGCATCCGTGCATGATCAGCGTCTGATTTTAATTTAAAATATTCTCTTACAGATGCACTAAATGTGGATGTGGCAGAGATGGACAACATCACCCTCAAGTGTTATGCAGTCAGTGCCAATGATGTGACGTGGCTTTATAACAATGAAACAGTTTTGTACTATAAGAAAGATGGATCCATAAACACTGGCAAAGGCTACGAGGAAAGAGTATCGCTGGAGAAGAACTGCTTAAAAACTGGTGATCTTTCTTTGACCATCACTGGAGTTCGCAAGACAGATGCCGGAATATACCGTTGCTTACTGGATGATGGAACGACTAAAGGATACGCCTATCTGTTACTTGTGAATGGTATGACTGGGAAAGGCAATTCGAATCTCATTTTTAACTTGCATAATAGGGTCAAATATTACATATTTTACTTACTACAATCGGATGAATTTTGCACCTTATTTTCACTCTAAAAAAGCAATCTTCTTTTTGATTCACACAGAGAAACGTTCCAGTCCAGGAGACCAAACAGACACCAACTACAATGAAGCACAAGCTCTCACTATTTATAAGACGTCCACCATAGTTCTTGGCATTATCTCTTCCGTCCTTCTTGTAGTTGTGGTGATGCTTCTTTATGAGCTGTATTGTCTCACCTCCAAACCACTCAAAGGTCAATCCACACCAGCTACAGCCACTTACCATGTGCAGAAGAGTGACAATGGCACCACCGAAAACAGTGTGTTGTTGGGTAACACTGGAAGTCAGTCAGTGGTCAGTCATCCTGTTCAGGAGAGCGACACCACAGGAAATAAGCCTTCCAACACCAGGCCTTTTTAATCTGGCAGAACGAGGCCTATAAAGATCTAGGCCTGTTTCACAGCGCCTGCTCAAGCAAAGCAACAGTGTTTCTACAACACCTCGTGTTGAGCTAGCATTTCTACTGCGAAATGAACTGCATCTCATTGAAAGAGTAAAGTGATTTTATTGATTAAAGGTTAGTGGGGCCTTTAAGAACTATTACAAATTAGAAGAGAATTTCGGAAGAGACTCGTGTAGCTCCATTTTACTGTAAAATAGTACTTTTCTGACTCTTGTAAACACCTGGCCTTTGTTATTCCATTTATTTTCTGTTAAATGGTGTTTCTGGATTTTACTGTACTTTTCCATTTAATGTACAGCTTTATTTTCATCCAGTGTGTTACTTCTATATGCATATATTGAACATAAACTATATTTTATATTGAGCAAATTATTTACACACACACACACACACACACACACACACACACACACACACACACACACACACACACACACACACGTCTGGTTCCCTATCTTTGTGGGGACTCTCCATAGACATAATGGTTTTTATACTGTACAAACTGTATATTCTCTACACTAACCCTACCCCTAAACCTACCCATCACAGAAAACTTTCTGCATTTTTACATTTTCAAATAACCATCATTTAGACAAGGAGATCTCAGGTTTTACTATCCTTGTGGGGACATTTGGTCCCCACAATGTACGATAACCTGTACACACACACACACACACACACACAAACACACAAACAAACTTAGTATGATTTATAAGCTGTTTTTTTCATGGGGACAAAACTAATGCCCCCACAAGGACAAGGATTTCGGACATTGCTGTCTCTGTCCTCATAACGTACAATATATATGAACCACACACACACACACACACACACATTTTGTCAGGTTTAGCTCACCTCTGGATAAGGTACACACAGATAGGCATGTCAAAGGCGTGTTTTTAACATTGATAATAATCGGAAATGTTTCTTGTACAGCAAATCATCATATTAGAATGATTTCTGAAGGACTGAAGACTGGAGTAATGATGCTGAAAATTTAGCTTTGATCACAGGAATAAATTACATTTTAAAATATGTTAACACAGTAAAAAGTTATTTTAAACTGTAATAATATTTCACAATATTACTGTTCATAGTGCATTTTCAATCAAGGAAATGCAGCCTTTGTGAGTATAGGAGCCTTTTTAAAAATAAATAATAAATTATTAATTCAAAACAAAAAACAAAGTCTTACCGACCCAAGACTTTTAAACGGTAGTGTGTATACTGTATATGAAATAAGCCAAATAAACATGTGAATAACAGATGATTTACCTCCTTTCCCCTCGCTGTCTGCAGGCTTCACTTGAATGGGCCGATTCATCTGAAAAACAAAAACAATCAAAAGTTAATGGATAAAATGTCTAAAAGACTGAAATTTCACAATATACATACTCTATACATGCAACATACCTGACAATTCTACCAATGGATTAAGACTTTCCATACACAGCATTTTATAGCAGTGTTTTGCTCAGAGTGGCTTTGCTTTTGAGAGTGAATTTCTGTATAGACCTAAACCTTGATGTTGTGGCTACAATTAAGTGATAAGACAGGCTATGAGTCCCTGCAGACTCACTCATAAACACAGTCATTTGTCGCCATCTACTGGTGTATCAACATACCTTGCTAGAAAGAGTCACTAACACACAGATAGACAGTCTGTCTGGAACAAACACCGACAACTGGAGTGATACAAACAGTGAAAAGTCACAGTGCTTTTGGTCTGTTATATCAGCTCTCTTGAAATGCTGCTTGACCAATCAGATTGACCCTATAGAGGGGCATGTTGTTACTACACTATATGAGATGGATCACAATACAAACAATTGCTGGAGAAGAATATAATACTAATTGGAAAAAAAAAGTACTATCACAAAAATACTTATGGCTTCCCTAATATTTCACAACATTAATGTCTTCTCAGTTAAATTTTATCAGTAAAACAAATGATACACAATTCACAAAACAGCAAAAATTTAGAAAGGTAAATATATCTTATTTGTAACAATTGTCCCAAGTAATGAAATGAGCTAAATTTTAAACACTTGACCTCTGCAGAGTTACTGGATCATGTGTGCCCTGTAAGCCAATCATATAATGACCCTGACACCAGCAAACCAAACCATACAAGCTGTTTCCTCATAGTAAAAGCTGCTCCATTGACTTCCATTCATACAGGCCAGCCTCACGTTGCACGTTTTTAAGATAACCTTGATGACTGCTGCACCATTTTTTCCCATGCCAATCTATTTTGGTATCACTGATTTAAGACAACACAGAACATGCAATCTGTGGCTGGTCACTTTACACATCATGGACAGGATTGGCAGGATTGGCAACAGACTTTATGCTGATTTCCATATGCTCTTCAATATATATATAATGTAACCTTTTGACCCTGCTGCCCCTGCACTTAAACTAATGTGCACAGGATTGTAAAGAGATCAGTTTTAGAGTGATGGCCATCTGATCAGGATTACAGAGACACGCTGGATTACACTGAAGAGCATGTGTGTGTGAAAGAGAGAATGTATGAAATCCTGCCAACGAGATGTTTGGAATCAGAGTGTTGTTGAGTGGTTTAAAATGCGTTGCCATGGCGTGTTTTGGATGTTCTGGGATGTTGCTTAATGGCTCCAGACAAAACCACCATGACTGATTCCACTAATAAGCCTGGTTTCAGGGAGGGGGTGAAAAACACTGGAAGACAAAGAACTGCAAAATATAAAAAGAAAGAACCTGTTTGTATCTTGACATAAAGTGCAAGAAAAATACAAAGAGATGAAAGTAAATACTGTATTGTTAGTCCAGAGGCCAAGCACCCATAAAATGAATTTAAAATCAACCAAAGTATTAAATTAACTGCTGTATTAATTGGTTGACATTGTGTGTGTAACTCAGACATATATGTTTTATTTGCATTGGTAACAGTCCATAGATGCACTCCAAATGAACTGTCCTGTTCATTTACTATACTGGCAAGTGTTGAATTGACTAAAAATCCTAAAATCTACTTAAAATACACTGATATCCACCATATAAAACGAAGATGTAAAAATACAAAATGTAACTGATACATCAACATATTGCCAAAAGTTTTGGGACATCTGCCTTTACATGCACATGAACTTCAATGACATCCCATTCTTAATCCGTAGGGTTTAATATGGAGTTGGCCCACCCTTTGCAGCTATAACAGCTTCAACTCTTCTGGGAAGGCTTTTCACAAGGTTTAGGAGTGTTTATGGGAATTTTTGACCATTCTTCTAGAAGCGCATTTGTGAGGTCAGGCACTGATGTTGGCCTGGCTCGCAGTTTCCGCTCTAATTCATCCCAAAGGTGTTCAATCGGGTTGAGGTCAGGACTCTGTGCAGGCCAGTCAAGTTCCTCCACACCAAACTCATCCATGTCTTTATGGACCTTGCTTTGTGCACTGGTGCGCAGTCATGTTGGAACAGGAAGGGGCCATCCCCAAACTGTTCCCACAAAGCTGGGAGCATTAAATTGTCCAAAATGTCTTGGTATGCGGAAGCATTAAGAGTTCCTTTCACTGGAACTAAGGGGCCAAGCCCAACCCCTGAAAAACAACCCCACACCATAATCCCCCCTCCACCATACTTTACACTTGGCACAATGCAGTCAGGCAAGTACCGTCTCCTGGCAACCGCCAAACTCAGACTCGTCCATCGGATTACCAGACAGAGAATTGATTGGTCACTCCAGAGAACACGTCTCCACTGCTCTAGAGTCCAGTGGCAGCGTGCTTTACACCACTGCATTCAACGCTTTGCATTGCACTTGGTGATGTAAGGCTTGGATGCAGCTGCTCGGCCATGGAAACCCATTCCATGAAGCTCTCTACGCACTGTTCTTGAGCTAATCTGAAGGCCACATGAAGTTTGGAGGTCTTTAGCTATTGACTCTGCAGAAAGTTGGCGACTTCTGCGCACTGTGTGCCTCAGCATGTGCTGACCCCGCTCTGTGATTTTACGTGGCCTACCATTTCATGGCTGAGTTGCACATGGCTGATGTGCAAAAAAAAAAAAGTGTAAACGACTAGTATTTTCGACTAGTCAGCTAGTCTCGCACATCCCTAGTGTCAACCTATCACGGTACCACGCTTGAATTCACTGAGCTCCTGAGAGTGACCTATTCTTTCACAAATGTTTGTAGAAGCGTCTGCATGCCTAGGTGCTTGATTTTATACACCTGTGGCCATGGAAGCGATTGGAACACCTGAATTCAATGATTTGGAGGGGTGATCCAATACTTTTGGCAATATATTGTACATATTTGATAATGAATATAAGAAAAATAACTATTTAAATAAAATACACTCCTTAAATATGATGGGAAGCTCTGGGAATGTTATTTTAGTTTTTCCATTTAAAAAAAAAAAAAGTTTTATTGTAAAACTGCATGCATTGTCTTATGAATACAAAATCGATTTTCACCTTAAATTATAATTCATACTTTTTACATTTTTAAGTTGAATTTACTGTCCTCAGATCTAATATAATTTTTTAAAATAATATATTGCAGGGTAACTTACAGTTAACTGGTTTAATAAGTAGCATTCTACATTATTTTCTGCTGAAATGACAAACATTTTTAACAGTGTAAGAGTGAAAGAGAGAGAGAGAGAGAGAGAGAGAGAGAGAGAGAGAGAAGACACGCTCTAGTTTTCTGGAGGAGAGTCTCGAAGCTCGTTTGTAAAATGTCACGAGCACAGTGATGTGCTTAGTCATGGAGAGAGATAGTGATACTGAGAATACAAGAATAGCGGGGGAGGACCGTGCAACTGTGAAGGACAAATTTCAGATAGACAACACAATGAAGACATGAATGAGAAATAAGGGAGAGAGAGAGAAAAGCACACTATGAGGAGTGAGGAAGAAATAAACAAGGAGCATTAAGGGCCTCCAGGACCATGATTAAGAAATACTGATCTACAACATTCACTTATGATGCATCACATCTTAAAAAAAATCTTTAAAAATGTTTGCTATTACCACATTTTAGTTGCCAGCCCGAGGTCCACTTGCACCACCATTACAACATATACTAGATGTTGCATGAATCACCACAATGTCACATCTTAGACACTACTAAATATTAGTGCACAGCACCTCTAAACATACACAAAACCTCATGGATAAACTAAACATTTACATTTGAAATAAATGGATCATGTTTTGACCAGCTGACTTCAGTCCTTTAGATCTGGGGCCAGTTGGATAAGCATAGCCGCTAAGACTGTGTCTCAAGAATTAATCTGATAAACTAGCAATTAGTTAAGGCTCATCAGTCTTTCTTTTCGGATTCAAATTAGACCAATCTACCTTTTCATGTAACTGACTTAAAATAGCTATGACCAGTCTTGAAGAACAAAATCAGATGACTAACTTGTAAGACTAGTCTAAGCAGTTAATGCAATCGGCCCTGACTTTCCCCAAGCCAATCCACTGCATAAAAATTCAGACAAGATCTTTTACTAGCCCATTATATTAACTGCTGTACTTGTGCATTTCACACAAACATACAATTTTAAATAAAAAATAAAAATAAAACCATATTAAAAACATTTTAATTTCTTGAACATTAATTTTTTTTAAAAAAATATTCATACACATTTCTCATTTTCATTTAGTTTTAGTTGAAGTACTAAAATTAAAAAAACTGAAACTTAAAACTAAAACTTAATTTAAAAAAACATCTACATTTTTAAAACAAAACGAATAAAAAATAACAAAAATACAATACATTTTCTTAAAACTTTAAAATTAAAATGGAAACAGAAAATATAATAAAAATAAAATCTAATTCAAAATATTAACAAAAAAAATATAATAGTATCAAATTAGAATTCAGTATCATTGCTACTAAAATAACATTGGTCTGATCTCTTAGTAAGGCTGCTCTGACCTTTAATACTTGAGTGGTTTGATCACATGACCAACACTACACTTTTCCCTTGCCTTAGAAAGATGGATTGGTAGAGGGGTTAGGCTTCGCTGTATGATTAAAATACCCCTGAGAGGAAAAAAAGGATGTACTGAAAAAAGCTTCCAAAACACTAGGTTAAATATTCCTTTGAGTCATATTCCTGTAACAGACTTATTAAATAAAGCATATCTACACACACACACACATGCAAAATCCTCAGGCACAGAAACTGTCAACACCTCTTCATAATCCTGCTATGAGGGTTTCATTTAAACACATCTGTAGGGTTTATATTAAGTCTCTCTCACTCACACATAAATAGATTTTTATGCACTCTCTCACTCTCTCACACACACCTCCGGTACAGTTTACAAAACACACACAGCAAGATGCACACACTCTGTAAATCTCAACCCCTGCAGTAATTCTGAAAGGATTTTTCATGGATTATGGAGTATTAAATCCATGGATTATTCAAATAAATTGCATTTTACCCTCATCCCCATCCAACATGAAGTCATCGGACCAAACCATCTCACTGTGGGGGAGTACAATAAACACACACACACACACGGGGCAGTTGCAACACAAACATTTCCATTCCATATTAGTCACTTATTGCATCATTCATGTTACCTAGCAACCTGCCATCTCCTAGTCAACCGTATCTTAGCAATGATCTCCCCCCTCCCGATGGTTTCTCTTCTAGCTTGTGATTGTGTGTCTGTTTGGCAAAGTATCTGCCTGTCATACAAATAATCCCATCATATATATTAAACTATATATACACTCACCTAAAGGATTATTAGGAACACCATACTAATACTGTGTTTGACCCCCTTTCGCCTTCAGAACTGCCTTAATTCTACGTGGCATTGATTCAACAAGGTGGTGAAAGCATTCTTTAGAAATGTTGGCCCATATTGATAGGATAGCATCTTGCAGTTGATGGAGATTTGTGGGATGCACATCCAGGGCACGAAGCTCCCGTTCCACCACATCCCAAAGATGCTCTATTGGGTTGAGATCTGGTGACTGTGGGGGCCATTTTAGTACAGTGAACTCATTGTCATGTTCAAGAAACCAATTTGAAATGATTCGAGCTTTGTGACATGGTGCATTATCCTGCTGGAAGTAGCCATCAGAGGATGGGTACATGGTGGTCATAAAGGGATGGACATGGTCAGAAACAATGCTCAGGTAGGCTGTGGCATTTAAACGATGCCCAATTGGCACTAAGGGGCCTAAAGTGTGCCAAGAAAACATCCCCCACACCATTACACCACCACCACCAGCCTGCACAGTGGTAACAAGGCATGATGGATCCATGTTCTCATTCTGTTTACGCCAAATTCTGACTCTACCATCTGAATGTCTCAACAGAAATCGAGACTCATCAGACCAGGCAACATTTTTCCAGTCTTCAACTGTCCAATTTTGGTGAGCTCGTGCAAATTGTAGCCTCTTTTTCCTATTTGTAGTGGAGATGAGTGGTACCCGGTGGGGTCTTCTGCTGTTGTAGCCCATCCGCCTCAAGGTTGTGCGTGTTGTGGCTTCACAAATGCTTTGCTGCATACCTCGGTTGTAACGAGTGGTTATTTCAGTCAAAGTTGCTCTTCTATCAGCTTGAATCAGTCGGCCCATTCTCCTCTGACCTCTAGCATCAACCAGGCATTTTCGCCCACAGGACTGCCGCATACTGGATGTTTTTCCCTTTTCACACCATTCTTTGTAAACTCTAGAAATGGTTGTGCGTGAAAATCCCAGTAACTGAGCAGATTGTGAAATACTCAGACCGGCCCGTCTGGCACCAACAACCATGCCACGCTCAAAATTGCTTAAATCACCTTTCTTTCCCATTCTGACATTCAGTTTGGAGTTCAGGAGATTGTCTTGACCAGGACCACACCCCTAAATGCATTGAAGCAACTGCCATGTGATTGGTTGATTAGATAATTGCATTAATGAGAAATTGAACAGGTGTTCCTAATAATCCTTTAGGTGAGTGTATATATATATATATATATTAAACCATATATATTAAACTATGTAAATGTGAGCGGTACTTTCTGATGCAAAACTCACTATCACAATGCTAGGGTTTTGTGGGTGGTTGCCAGGGCGTTGCTATGTGTAGGTGGTTGCTAGGGTGTTCTGAGTTATTGCTAGGTGGCTGCTTACTGGTTAAAAAAAGGGTCCACTTTTTAAGTCTTTGCAGTGTTGTTGTAAACTAAAACTATTAAAAATCAATATCGGTAACTGAAATAAAGCTGTAATAAACTAAATAGAAATATTCCATATCAAGAGAATTGCTGCACATTCAGAAAGAGCTGCTGTTGTTCAGATCCTCAGTAACAAAAGCTGACAAAAAGAGATACAGAAAGCCGTTGTGTAGCTCCTCTGAAAGAACTTTGCTCTGTGGGTCACGTCAGCTGAACCCTGTCAGATGCTTCAGTGTAGATTGACAGCTGTATTTCTCTCATTAAGGCCAAGGTTTATTTCTGATCCCTCGTTTCCCATCCTCCCACAGCCTGGCCCTATTCATCTCTTCATTCTCCTTCATCTCATCTCATCTCATCTCATCTCATCTCATCTCATCTCATGTCTCTTCACTGCCCCAATCCCTTTATCCTTCAGATGATGACCAGAGAAGAGATAAATATAGATGATCAATTAAGAATTAGAAAATAAACATTATAAACATCAATCTGACTGCAATTTAACTTTTGGATTTCCGTGGAGGATTTCAAATGTATACTTTTAGCAAATGTGTATATATATGTACAACTGTTCAAAATGTTGTGGTTGTTTAGATTTTTTAATGTTAAAGAAGTCTCTGTAACACTTTAGAATACTGTTCTGTCATTAATGAATAACTATACAGGAACAAATGAGTAACACACTATTGATATTCTAGTAACTACCATTAACTAACAAGAAACTCTGATGAACTAATTAGTAAGTAATAGTGCCTTAGTTGAATGAGGTAGTTCACTATTAGCTAATCAATAACTACTATGTTTTCATATCTCCCAGAGGACTACTAAGAACTACTATATGCAGGTCCGCAATTAACATGAATAATGTATTAATGTATAATCAATTCTAAAGTGAAGATCATGGTAACCCACTAGTATTGACTCGTGTAAATCCTTCAGAAGGAATTACTAATTATTTGGATCAGCATTCTAAAGTGAAAAACACGATAACTCTCTAGTAATGACTGAAGTCACTGCAAACATTTGAGGTTTTTGTAAGGTTTTGGGTAGTAATTCCTTCTGACGGATTTGCTAACACTTGAGTAATTACTAGTGGGTTACCACGATCTTCACTTTAGAATACTGATCCAAATAATTAGTAATTCCTTTAGAAGGATGTAGTGACACTTGATTACTATCTAAAACCTTACAAAAAAACTCAAAAGCTTACAACGACTTCAGTCATTACTAGTGGGTTACCATAATCTTCACTTTAGAATTATACATTATGCATTATTCATGTTAATTATGAACCTGTATATAGTAGTTCTTAGTAGTTCTCTGGGAGATATGAAAACAGTAGTTACTGATTAGCTAATAGTGAACTACCTCATTCAGCTGAGCATTATTACTTATTTATTAGTTAATCAGAGTTTCTTGTTAGTAAATAGTAGTTACTAGAATGTTAATAGTGCTTTACTCATTTGTTCCTGTGTAGTTATTCATTAATGACAGAACGGTATTCTAAAGTGTTACTGAAGTCTCTTCTGCTCACCATGGATGCATTTATTTGATCAAAAAATACAATAAAAACAGTCATACTGAAATATTATTACAATTTAAAAATGTTGTTTTCTATGTGAATACACTCACCTAAAGGATTATTAGGAACACCATACTAATACTGTGTTTGACCCCCTTTCGCCTTCAGAACTGCCTTAATTCTACGTGGCATTGATTCAACAAGGTGCTGAAAGCATTCTTTAGAAATGTTGGCCCATATTGATAGGATAGCATCTTGCAGTTGATGGAGATTTGTGGGATGCACATCCAGGGCACGAAGCTCCCGTTCCATCACATCCCAAAGATGCTCTATTGGGTTGAGATCTGGTCACTGTGGGGGCCATTTTAGTACAGTGAACTCATTGTCATGTTCAAGAAACCAATTTGAAATGATTCGAGCTTTGTGACATGGTGCATTATCCTGCTGGAAGTAGCCATCAGAGGATGGGTACATGGTGGTCATAAAGGGATGGACATGGTCAGAAACAATGCTCAGGTAGGCCGTGGCATTTAAACGATGCCCAATTGGCACTAAGGGGCCTAAAGTGTGCCAAGAAAACATCCCCCACACCATTACACCACCACCACCAGCCTGCACAGTGGTAACAAGGCATGATGGATCCATGTTCTCATTCTGTTTACGCCAAATTCTGACTCTACCATCTGAATGTCTCAACAGAAATCGAGACTCATCAGACCAGGCAACATTTTTCCAGTCTTCAACTGTCCAATTTTGGTGAGCTCGTGCAAATTGTAGCCTCTTTTTCCTATTTGTAGTGGAGATGAGTGGGGTCTTCTGCTGTTGTAGCCCATCCGCCTCAAGGTTGTGCGTGTTGTGGCTTCACAAATGCTTTGCTGCATACCTCGGTTGTAACGAGTGGTTATTTCAGTCAAAGTTGCTCTTCTATCAGCTTGAATCAGTCGGCCCATTCTCCTCTGACCTCTAGCATCAACAAGGCATTTTCGCCCACAGGACTGCCGCATACTGGATGTTTTTCCCTTTTCACACCATTCTTTGTAAACTCTAGAAATGGTTGTGCGTGAAAATCCCAGTAACTGAGCAGATTGTGAAATACTCAGACCGGCCCGTCTGGCACCAACAACCATGCCACGCTCAAAATTGCTTAAATCACCTTTCTTTCCCATTCTGACATTCAGTTTGGAGTTCAGGAGATTGTCTTGACCAGGACCACACCCCTAAATGCATTGAAGCAACTGCCATGTGATTGGTTGATTAGATAATTGCATTAATGAGAAATTGAACAGGTGTTCCTTATAATCCTTTAGGTGAGTGTATATGGTCTTTTATTTTGTTATTCTGTCTCGTTTCCTTTAGTTCCCATTTCCCTGCTCTGTTTAGCTTCGTTTTCCTTGGTTACTGATTATGTCCTCATTTGTTTTTATGATTTGCACCTGTCTCTCATTATTTTCGTCTCCCTGTTGTGTTCAGTCCCATGTCGGTTCTCGTTTGTAATTATTTGTAGTAGTGTTTCTCCTATGCTCATAATAGCAAAGACTGTGCTCTTGAATCTTCTTTTTGTGTGCTATCGTTTTTTTTTTAGAATTTTCAGCATCATTACTCCAGTCTTCAGTGTCACATGATCTTTCTTGCTGCTCAAGAAACATTTATTATTATTATCAATGCTGAAAACAGTTGTGCTGCTTTATATTTTTGTGTAAACTGTGATACTACTGTCAATTGAATTTGTCTTTGCTGAATAAAAGTAATCATTACATTGCGTCCTGTGCAATAAGTGGTTTGGCAAGGCTTATAGTAGCAGACTTATACTACAGTGTCTCAAGTGGTACTTTTAGATTTAATTGCTCATTATTCCAAAATGTATATGGGTCAGGGAGCATGATTAAATGTGTTCAATTTTTCTCATGTTTTTTTTAAAGAATTAATTACACAAAATTAAGAGGCTAAACTGACAGCTTTTTAACAGTCTTTTTATTCCAAGCTCTAGTTTTGGTGGCACTTTATTTTTACAGTCCTGTTCCCCATGTACATACTATGTACTTATCATAGTTATTACAATAACTGGGTAATAACTAGGTACTAACCATGAACCTACACCTAAACCTAACCTTAACCCATGTAGTAAGCAGTACTTTCTTAGGTAAGTACACTGTAAGTACACGTAAGTGCACATACTGTAAAATGAAGTGCAACACTAGTTTGTACGACTTTAGATAACTGTATCATTGCTCAGTCAGAATTCCCCACACAACCCATCTCAAACTCAGCTGCGTGACTCTGGGTTGACCTCTAGAAATCCTCTTGGCTTTGCTCTGGACTCTACATTAACTGACAGCAGCTGCTGCCTTTGAATTCATGTCACTGTTTCTGTGTACTGTAACAGCACAGCCTCTGCCCCACCCCCTCGCTACCCACAATCCATTACAGTCCATTATCAGACTGTATGTGTCCCAGCACAGTCACTGCAAGCAGAGATATGAGCCTCCTCATCTCTCCACTCGAAGAGACACCGCCTTAGTCACTTTAGGAAGAAAGTGTCTGCCAAGAATATAACTTATTTGAGGATTGAATAGTGCATGCAACTTGTTTTTTTAATTTTTTTTTATAAGCAGTGTGTGCATGGTTCGGGTATACCCTATGTTATAGGATAAAATGTCCCCACGATGATGGGAATATCCAAAATCCTTGTCTTTGTGGGGAAAACATCTTATAAATCATGCTAAGTACGTTTTTTTGAAAATCAAAAAATGCAGAAAGTTTTCTGTGATGGGTAGGTTTAGGGTTAGGGGCAAGAATATACAGTTTGTACAGTAAAAAAAATAATTATGCCTTTGGAAAGTCCCTTTAAACATGGAAACCCAATGTGTGTGTGTGTTTGTGTATGTGTGTGTGCTTAATGGCCACTAATTACATTTAGACTAATGTGTTTGTGATTTATGTCCTTACTACTTACACACACACCCAAAGTGTAATTAGCAAGTGATATATGCCTTCATAAAAAGATAAACCTTCTCCACCACACACACACGTATGTTTCACTATATCAATGAGGACACTGCATAGACTTTCATTGATTTTATATCAGGTTAATGACCCAACCCCTACCCCTAAACCTACCCATCACAGAATAATGTGCAAAACACTTATAAACACTAAGCCTTTTAACCCTCAGTAAAATGTTAGCAAATAGTTGGTTGTCATCATATTTTACTATATAAATGAGGACATTTGGCCCTCACAAGTATAGCCAATCCTGTACACATGTTGTGTTTTCATGTTTTTGGGTACTTTCCATTGACATAATGATTTTTGTACTGTATATTATTGCCGCTAACCCTAACCCTACCCCTAAACCTACCCATCAAAACCAGAAAATGCCTTAGGGTTACATGTGTAACCCTGGTTGCCTGATAAGGGAACGTCTCGCTGCATCATGGCGTTGACGCTATGGGAACACATTGAACGCAATAAACATGCACGGTATTGTTATCGTGGACACTATAAAATACTGTGAATAATTATTTATTATGAATTATTCCGATTTTTAGAAAGCATTTTAAGAATTTTCCTATCAGCCATTTAAAATGTGTGCTGCGTCAAAGAGGCATACGCGCACTCTGATGTAAACAAGCCCAACATGCATGAGCAGCGCATGGCGGAACGAGTGAAGGAGACGCGCTGAATGAAAATGCGCTGATGGAACAGCAGACATGCAGCCGTTACACTGGTAACCCCCGTAAACAAAGCAGCTGCGCTACTTTCTGTTTCTGAACAGTATTTAAATGTTTCAAACCATTCAGATTTTTGTATATTTATAAATTCTAACAATGCATGAACGTGAACAAACATGAACGACGCTTGGGACAGTTGACGGGACAGTGCTGCATCGTCACGAAAGTTTAAGCCTTGACAATTTATATATTCAAGTGCAAGAAGACACGAAAGGGAGCTCATTTCATTACTCATGCACTGTGAGGAAAGTGAGCTCTCTTTCACCTCTTTTTGCACTTGAGCGGATAAATTCACAAAATTATGTACAAAATTAGCACTGTTCATTTAATTTGTATCTTTGTTATATTGTATTTATTTGTGCTTTTGCTTGTAATTTGATGATTCTTTCTGATTTTATTACTGACTTTTTATTTTATCTTTAATAATGTCTTAAATTTATATCAGTTAGGCTAGTAGTTTTATTTGTGGTATCGAAATTGGAATAGATAATTGTGAATCTTCACTGGTATCTAAAATCTAAATCATTACTGTCTGTGTTTGCAAAAACAGTTTCAATGCTGGTAAAAAATATTTATGACTGGTAGATTTTCGGCCATTGGCAGGTGTGGGAAAATTTTCTGGATTTTTGTTTTAGATTCCGTCTCTTACAGTTGAAATGTACCTATGAAAAAAATTACAGACTTCTACATGCTTTGTAAGTAGGAAAACCTGCAAAATCGGCAGTGTATCAAATACTTATTCTCCCCACTGTATATACACCCAGAACTGCACCCAGAGAGATGTTATCATCAGTACTGCTGACCACAGTGAACTACTAAACACACCGCAAATGTCCTGTTGTGGAGAAAACACACACACACACACACACACACACACATTCTCTGAGTTACACCACAGAAGCATTACAGAGTGAACTGCTCATAATAGCACTTCCCAGAGGAGAGCGAGGCCACGACACACATAAACACAAACACACTCTCTAATATGACGCTTACACAGAAGATAGAGGGGAATGAAGAGACAGAGACAAAGGGGAGGGACAGGAAAAAGCATGGATGAAAGGAAAAGATGCGAGCAGTATAACGTCTGTCTTTGGCTGCCCTCAGTTATTGCCCATTGTCTTTTCTTTCTCTCCTGAAATTAAACCAGTGTTTGTGCTTCAGTGATGCACAGAAAGGGCCATCTGTCACCCTCAGCCACCAATACCGCAGGGATAGCCTATATTTCAATATAAAATCTGATAAAACCAATATCACATATATCATTTAGTATCACATATATTTCGATTTGGCGTGCATAATAGGGCAAACATATGAAAATTCAAAAGGAAAAGGACAAAACAGAATAGGGAGACAGAGTTTGAGAAAGATAAAGAGGACTAGAACGGTAACAACAGGGGAAGAGGCGAAAGAAAAAGAAGAAAGGGTTTAACTATCCATCCAAAGACTGTCCGAGGGAAGGATTGACATCAGAAGGAGGCAGAGAGAGAAGATTGTCGGAGTGATCTTCAACGAAAGGTCAGCCTGGTGTCACGCTGCTAATAGGATTAATTACTGCATTTGCACCCCACCAACCCTCCATCCCATTGTGATCAATCTCCAATCCCGTTCTGTGACAAACAGCCACCCTCGGGCTCTGCTCTGCACCATGTTTACATTTTAATGCCATATTTCTGAGAGTCTGCAGCTTGAAAAGGTGTGGGGAATAATCTAAATAATCTCCACGGCTACATACAGCTCGTCATAATCCAGATGGCACACACACTCTCTGAGATGAGACGAGTCTTGCTGTGTGTACAGGACACACACACATACTCAGAGATGGCAGAACATGAAAGGGGATAAAACACTGCAAGACCCCAGTCATGCCCTCTACACACACACACACACACACACACACACACACACACACACATAGAGAAAGGACTCACCCCTGGCAGGGTTTTCTGTTCATGAAGAGCACTTTGTGCTTTAACGGCCGACTCCCGTGCACAATACGTCAGAAAGGCACATCCTGAAAGATCAGAAAGATAGACTGTTAATATTTGCAATGTTTTTTCTTTTAATTAATATAAATGGACATCATTTTCATTCATGCAAAATTATTATTAGTATTGTTGTTGTTGTTGTTATCAATCATAATAATATATTATTAATTATATACATTTATTATAAGAAATGACCTACATTTTAAATTTGTTTCGACTTTTTATTTTATTCTGTACTTTTTATAGAGTCATGAATATTCAGCATCATTACACATGAGGAGTGACAGAAATGTAATTTCACACTCATTACATTTTCCCAGTGAGCCTTCTGGGATGGCTTACACTGAACACACACACACACACACACACACACACACACACACACACACACACACACACACACACACACACACACACACACACTACAAAGAAAGCAGGCAGCAGCAGCTTATGCCTCCATTTCTCTGATTGAAAACTCAATGTGTAGAGTAGAGTAGTAGAGTATATAAGCACATGCAAACATGAGCAGCGCAACAAACACCTCTATAGAACTGTGTGTGTGAGTGTCCTGGTAAACCCTACATTATAAGGATAAAAATGTCCCCACAATATCCAAATGTCCCCGCAATATCCAAAATCTTTGTCTTTGTGGGGACATTTTTGGTCCCCATATAAGGAAAACAGCGTATAAATTATACTAAGTGATGTTTTTTGAAAATGTAAAAATGCAGAAAGTTTTGTGTGATGGGTAGGTTTAGGGGTAGGGTTAGGGGATAGAATTTAAAAATCATTATGTCTATGGAATGTCCCCATAAAACATGGAAACCCAACGTGTGTGTGTTTGTGTTTGAGCCAGTGTTACTTTAGTATCATTGATATACTATTATAGTGTTCATTATATTCATTTTAATTTTTGTTCGTTTTAATCATTTTGTTGTTTTGACAATTTTATTAGTTTCTTTTTTAAATAAATGTGTCTTTTATTAAGTTTTAGTTTTGTTATTTTAGCACTTCATCTTAAACTAAATGAAAATGAGAAATATTGTCTTTGCAACAAGCTGAAATAAAATACTGTAATTAACACTGTATGTTAAACCTATTATGCTTTTTTACATTTTTAACTTTCTTTAGTGTGTAATGTTGCTCTTTGAACATGAAAAGCTCTGCAAAGTCCCAAAGCACAAAATCACTGCAAAGGCAGTTATTCTCTATATCAGTGTCACTGTTTCTAAACTCCCTGAAAAGCCTCCATTGTAGTCTTGAGTTTTCTTCCGGGAATGAACACATTCACAATAATCCTCAATTAAATAATTCCTCCCCAAGGCATACGTAAAATAAAGGGGTGGGGGTGTGAGGCCTGGTTGATTTAGATAGTAGTGTGTTGTTACCATGTCCAAGCGACCTTGTTTTTTCATAGCTGTCATATTAGATATCATATATACATAGATCCTAGCAAGCAATAGTCGTCATTTCACCGTTAACTATAGATCTGATATAGTCCGGCTATGAGTAACCCACTTCTAGCCAAAATAACCTTGAATTTAGTTACATGTCATTTTTGCCAAAATAACTTGCGAGATGTATGATATTCCATCATGTAAGCAAAGTCAACAGTGATTACAAGGTGATTCATTTCTTTGACATGTTCATGTTCTAGATGACTAGTCTATTCTTGGGCTATGGTTAGACGTCTATTAAATTTTCACTGATAGCCCAAATTTGGCCTTGTTTTATTAGATGTCTTTTTAGCACAAAATTGCTTGCTGGGATGTCTCATTAGCGGCTGTTTTTATGGGCCGTTATACTGTACATAAACCGTCTGTGACTTTGCATTTTCCATTGAACACAAAAGAATAATTTTTAAAGAATACCTCAGCTATTCTTTTCCATATAATGAAAGTGAATGGGGACTATAGGGTGTTAAAGCTCCAAAATGACAAAACAAGAAACAGAGTCACCAAAACAGTAATCCATCCCAGACAGCAACAAAGTGTTGGCCCAGATCCGGCCAACATCTGGTACACGTGGAATCCACAGATGTGGGCCGGATCTGGGCCGACACTTTGCTGTCTGGGATATGACTTGTGCATTATATTTCATGTTAAGTCATATGATGTGTGAAGAACAGAATGAAATCTGTATGACATTTCTCTTCACTGGAGCATAAAAGAAAATATTTCAATATTTTTTGGTCAGTGGAAGTCAGTGGTCACCAACATTCTTATTTCATCTCATTTTATGTTTCACAGATGAAAGAAAGTCATACAGGTTTGGGATGATGAAATGAGGAAATAATTTTACTTTTTTTTTTTTTAAAGAGGAGAACTACCCCTAAAAGTCATTATTCAAAAATTTACCAAAAGTCATGAATACTATTGTTTTTTTTGCAACCAAATGTCACTGACATCAATCTTATTGCAACACATCGAATACCACCACATGTGAGCACTCTAAAAAAAATGGTGCTAAATAGCACTAAAAGTGGTTCATTGGCTTCATAGGGGAACCACTTTGTCATATTGTCATGTGTCATATGGTGCTACGTAGAAGCATAGAACCACCCCATTCTCCTCCTTATATTTTAGATCTGTTACACCACTCTCATATGTTTGCTATGAATGGGAATTTACTACAATGGCAAAAACTGTTTTGAATCACTTTTATGCTTTTCTGAGGTCAAAAAGTCTTGTAAAAAGCCTGGAATATTTCCTTATAGGGGGGCCTTGGGGGCAAAATGTTGAGAACCACGTTATCTTCAGGAAATACTCTGTATTTTAATGTAGTTTTTTAATCCTTTCCCCAACTAAACTAAGAGACTAAGTGAGAGTTAGAAAACTTTTAAAGAACTATACAGGGGTTTAACAGGTTATTTGTGTGGCAGTGGTGCGATGTAGCACCTTAACCACCCCAAAGAACCACTGAAGAACCATACTGGGCTTAACAGGTTCTTTATATGGTAACGGTGCTATATAGCACCTCAACCACCCCAAAGAACCGCTGAAGAACCAATTATTTTTGTGTGTGTACAGCAAAAGCAAAGAATTTGGTAACACTTTAGTATGGGGAACACATATTCACTATTAACTACGACTCGCCTCAATAAACTCCTAATTTACTGCTTATTAATAGTTAGTAAGGTAATTTTTGTAGCGTTTAAGTTTAGGTATAGGGTAGGATTAAGGGATGTAGAATAAGGTCATGCAGAATAAAGCATTAATATGTGCTTTATAAGTACTAATAAACAGCCAATATCCTAGTAATATGTATGCTAATAAGCAACTTGTTAATAGCGAGAATTGAACCTTAAAATAAAATGTTAACAAGAATTTCAATGAGTAACTACTTAAATCATCATATTACTTCAGGACTTGGACTATAGTGCATGAATGATGACCACTTTTTTTCATAATGCTCTAATTAGAAAATGAGCGAAAAAAAAAAAAAAATCACGTGTTTCAAGGAGAAAACAAATGCAGGTTTGAGGGTGGGTAAATGATGGCATATTGGGTGAACTATTCCTTTAAGGTCTTTGTTCGTTTATCACCTCAGTGACTTAAACCGCTGAGAAATCCACATGATTAAATCCCGGTCAAGCCCCCAAACAGGGTTCATTCAACCCTGGAAGACACGAGTGTAAGCAAACACCCAGAACAGAGTTACACAGCAGAGTGGAAACCTAATATCCAACCGCAAGGCACAGAAAGCAAAGAAAGAAGATCATAAAGATGACAACAGAGAGCTTTCCTGGTATATAAAATGTCCCTTTTTATAATAATACAGAACTCATGCTGTGCACTGTCACGTTTGAAACTCCTGCAGGCGCGTGCCATCACACCGGCCCATGACAAAAACAGAAACATCACTGATATACAGACATGTATATTTTACAAGAAAATGCCCTCTCATGCCCCTCTGTTTGCAGGTGATGCTTTCATGACAGGCACTTTAGAAGCTAGAATGAGTCAAACGAGCATGCACATGAACACTACTGTAAAGAGAGGGTTATTTTAACAGTTTATTTAAATACACACTACACGTGTGAGTCGTGACTGGGAGACGCTCAGCCCCTGTCCCCTCCACACAGTGCTGAAGCGTGAAACTCGTCCCCGTCTCCTTACCTTTGTGCATGCCCGTGTACTTGTCCTTGATCACAGTCAGCTCGTAGATCTTGCCGAACTGCTCAAAAATGGGCTTCAGGTCCTTCTCCTCCAGATTGCGTGGGATCTGCCCGATGAAGAGTTTGATGGCGTCGGGCTCCTTCATTGGGTCGATGATGTGGAGAAAGTCAAAGGCACTGCCTGGGTCAGGACGCGAGATGAGCGTGCAGAGAGTGTGAGAGAGAGAGAGAGAGAGAGAGAGAGAGAGAGAGAAGGATGGAGGTGTGGATGGTGCCTGTGGAGGCGGGGTGTGATCAAAACACAATGAATGGATGAATGGATCCTCACTTTAGGCATCACTTTAGCTTCATTATAGAGTAATACTTTAGAATAAGGTGTCATATGTAAATCCATTCAGTATCATGAGCTTACAAAAACAACACTTTTTTATCATATGCATTAATGCTCTGTTTTCAATGTTAAAATGGATATAAAAAAATGAACATTAACCAAGAATAATAAATGCTGTAGGGTTTATTGTTAGTTCATGTTTACCATTGTAACTAATTGTTAACATATAAGCCTAGTATAGTATCAATAGTAACTGATTGTAAAAAGTAAGTGAAAAATACTGTTTTTACCCCACAAATCTGACATTAAAATGACCTAATCGTTGTGAGCTAATGTAGAAAGGTTGATTCAGTAATTTTAACTGATATATTTGATTAAATAAAGCCAATTTTAGGTTACCAGGCAACGCATTTTAATTCATATAGTTGTTGTTTATTAGCCTACCTGCGTTATGTAGGCTATAGCTAAAATAGAAGCATTGAAATTGAAATTCATAAGTATTTCATAAATAAATGAACAAATAGGCACAAATTATGCGTTCGAATAGTTCTAAATGCTCAACGATAATTAACGAGAGCTCTTAGTACAGTAATTATACAGCCACTAAAACAATTATGGAATCTTAACGTGTTCAATAAATCATTCCCAGAATGTTAATAGCCACAGATAGACTACAACAGCACTGAACAGATAGAGTGCACGAGCGCATCCTTTGTTTAGGCAGCGGAGGCTCTGAAGCTCTTTGTCCGTCACCGTTAACCGGTAACGGTCCGCATTTACACAAGAGGAAAACACACACATTGATACATACTGAAAACAGCTCACCTAGAGGGATGAGTTTATTATCAAAACCTCTGTAAATCCCCGCGCGTGTCGTTCTGCGTCTTCAGAGGTCCGCGCGTGACTGTTGCTCACGCTCGCTGTCACTCACACACACACACACTATTTCAATCAATCTTATAAAATCACAGTTTCGGTCAGTATCTCTGATATATGTTGTGTTGTAGGCCTAAGCTATAAAATAATCCACCTGAAAGCTTCTTCCAAAACACATATGTCATTCCTTGTATCTCACCAGCGCGGGTTACTATGTGTTTGTTCTTGTTTCCACATCTCTAATTAAGATGTGACGTCATGCCGGTGTCTCCCTCTCACGAGCTGTTGACAAGCTCGTGATGTAGCAGTCAGGGATCGTCTGCAACTTACACTTCTGTTAACAAAAATAAACAAACCAGAGTAGCACATTTCAGTCGGTATAATTTGAAAAGATTTTGTTTAAAGGGTACATACACACACAGTTCCTGCCAATCTCATGTTAATCTTGAGTACCTATAGAGTAGTATTGCATCCTTCATATCTCCGAAGAGTCTTTAGTTTTATCATATTTATAAAAGACAGATACGCTGTACCGATTCTTTCAGAAAACAGCAGAGCTGGTGGAGGCGTGCAGTTGGCGGAGCTAAAAGTTTACGAGCACACACACACACACACACACGAAATACATCATGGCATTATCCCTGGATAACTTTTGATTCACTATACGTTCGTGTTGTTTACATTATATGCCCGTACGCGCCGATTGCCAACAAAACACAGACATTTGATGCTGTTTCGACTCATGACCGGGAACAAACAAACAGAACTCTGTTGCTGCTCCGGAAAAACAAACTGCATCCACTGTTTCCTTAACGCTGGGTTATCTTTCCCTCACAACCAAAAACACACTTCTTTAGTGACATTGTTGATTTCGTGGTCTAAAAACAAAATGCCAGCGCTGCTGACGGCTCCCGTAACCCGAATGAAGCTCTTTGATGGGTGCCCTCTTGCTCTCGCTCTGGTTGATGTGTGTGTGTGTGTGTGTGTGTGTGTGCACGGGAGAAGTGCCCATACAAGGAATTCCGTCATTTATGACGTCATACTCGAAAAAAAGTTTCCGAAACGTATTCGAATCCTGAAGGAGTGTATTTGGCACAGAAATTAACTCTTTAACAGTGTAAATAAGTCAGAATGCATGAAATGCCCCCCCCCCCCTTAAAGATAAAGACACACATAAACAGCCTTTCTTTCACAATTAAATAGCGATTTTAATGTGCTTGACAAAACTGCAGTGGTGGTGGTGCAGGGATGACGTATTTTTATAAGCCAAAACCTGGAAACGAGTTAACATTTTAGCACATTCAGTAGCCTACACTATGAATGACTTGTAGTTTTTGGGGTTACTGAAACATTGCGTGAAAATTATGTAACATATACTTATAATAAGCTAAACATTAAAAGAATGCATACTTTACAGACCCCCAAGTCAGCATGAAACAGAAGTTACATCCCTATTGTGACGAGTGAAACTGCTTCTTAAAGAAGAAATTTATGAAAGGACTTGATTTTTGTCCAATTGATTGGGTGGTTGTGGTTTGCTATTGGTTGATCTGATGTGAGTGTCAGTTTGCCCCGCCCTCGAGCCAGTAAACACATCATCAGAGAAGAGATGTTGCTGCAAGAGGGAGGGGAAGTTATTTTGATTAAAGATTACACATAGATTTAAAATAATGATGTACATGGATAAATCATAATAATTCTTAAAAATAAATAAGAATGATCAATTTTGATTTCATGGTGATTTGAATAGGCTACTTTTAGGGAAAACTGAAGCTCAAAAAATCTTGCATTCTGGTTTTGGTGTAAACATTAGCTTCTGTTTTTGATGAGATTATGCTGTTGGTTGACAGTCCCTGAACCTCCTATTGTTCTAGCCTTGAGCTCTGACCATGGTGCTGAAGGCTTCACAGGCGTGCACTTTACAACTGCTGTCATTCCTAGAAAATCACGCGCCATTAACTAATGTATACATTATATTGAAATTTACTGTTAGATGAGGATTTATAAAACAGTCCAGGCTATCTAAATGGATGAGCAGTGTTTGAAGCCCTTGTTAAAAAAAAAAAAAAAAAAAAAAAAAAAAATTTTTACTATTTTATTTTGACGTTTGACGGTCAGGTCGTTATTGTCAAATCAGTTTTTTGGGGTTATTTGGCCCAGCTGAGCAATAGAGTGCAAAAATATGGTTCTGGAAATAAAAATTCAATAATAATAATAATTAAAAAAAAAAAAAACATGAAGAAAAGAAATGTAAAAACAGCAAATAAATATTTCGAGACAGACCTATGAAAAAATACTATAGTATTTACTATAGTAAACTGTTGTATACTGTATATATTATAGTATGTACAACACTTTGTTAATGAATGCTACAGCATACTGTAATGTTAACTGTAGTGAACTGATAAACTGTAATAAATACTGTAGTATACTTTAGTTTTTACTACAGTAAACTGTAGTGTATTGTAGTATAATATACCCTATAGTTGTAGAAAACTTAGTACAGAATTGGATAAAGTAATTTGTTTATGCTACTATAGAATTACCACAACAAATTAATTCAAGTACTTTACTATAGTATGTTTCAAAAACACTATAGTATTTACTATAAATTACTGTAGTATTTTTTCATGTGGGTAGAAGTCGACTTATTTTTTAACATCGAAATTGATTGGTCAGCGGTAATTGTTTACTGCATTGCAAATGACAATAAAATTAGCGAGATTTCTTCAGCAAGAATTTATTTAAAAATTCATATTTTGATGGCCACTTTTATTTGTTTAATCAAATATTATAAATCCCCAAAACAATTGCTGTTTAAATGAACATTACAAAATGTTAAATTCTTTGTAAATGTTAATTGATGTTCTTACCATGGAGTGGATAAGTGGTATTGTAATCATATTTAAGTAGGCCTATATAAATTATATTGAGTAACAATTCGGCCTGTCCATCAAATAATATTTAATAAAATGAATTACATGATATGCTGAATAATGTAATTAATTGCATATCAATATTTGTAGAGAAAAAAAAACACAAAATGCTACAAAAACAATTTATTATTGTTACTCAAGTATATTTTTTGCTATACTTGGACTCTGGGCCCTGTGACCCAAATGTGCCTGGTGGGATGAGATAGGTTTCAGAGTGATTTACTGTGAAAAGGTCACCATCTGCCTCTAGTGCCCCGAGATCCAGATCCAGATCCCCAACCCCTCCTCTTCGCTTCTGAGGTCACACATGCTGTATGGGCACAAAGCCTACATTATCCCAGACAAGACTGTGATTTAGATGGTCTTGAGAAAGGTCTACCTTGATAATACTTGATAATTACTACTGAGTTGTTGTTGCTCACACGTACGAGCAGAGAGCGGTATCACTACACTGCACCCTGCTGGTGAGATTGAATCCTTGCTGTCGAGTATAAAGGCTCTTTATTGGCATCTACACCGATCAGGCATAACATTATGACCATTATGAAGTGAATAACACTGATTATCTCATCATCACGGCACCTGTTAGTGGGTGGGACATATTAGGCAGCAAGTGAACATTTTGTCCTCAAAGTTGATGTGTTAGAAGCAGGAAAAATGGGCAAGCGTAAGGATTTGAGCGAGTTTGACAAGGGCCAAATTGTGATGGCTAGACGACTGGGTCAGAGCATCTGCAGCTCTTGTGGGGTGTTCCCGGTCTGCAGTGGTCAGAATCTATCAAAAGTGGTCCAAGGAAAGAACAGTGGTGAACCGGCAACAGGGTCATGGGCGGCCAAGGCTCATTGATGCACGTGGGGAGTGAAGGCTGGCCTGTGTGGTCCAATCAAACAGACGAGCTACTGTAGCTCAGATTGCTCAAGAAGTTAATGCTGGTTCTGATAGAAAGGTGTCAGAATACACAGTGCATCGCAGTTTGTTGCGTATGGGGATGCATAGCCACAGACCAGTCAGGGTGCCCATGCTGACCCCTGTCCACCGCCGAAAGCACCAACAGTGGGCATGTGAGCATCAGAACTGGACTACGGAGCAATGGAAGAAGGTGGCCTGGTCTGATGAATCACGTTTTCTTTTACATCACGTGGATGGCTGGGTGCGTGTGCGTCGCTTACCTGGGGAACACATGGCACCAGGATGCACTATGGGAAGAAGGCAGTGGAGTCCATGCCTCAACGGGTCAGGGCTGTTTTGGCAGCAAAAGAGGGACCAACACAATATCAGGAAGGCGGTCATAATGTTATGCCTGATCGGTGTATGAAGAACCTTTAACATGAATAGAATGTTTCCATCGCACAAAAGGTTCCTTATATATTTCTTTAGATTTTTAAAATGTTCCTCACACTACACTCTAAATAAAGCTTCCAAAAGGAGCTTTTCACAGTGATTATATTGAAGAACCATTTTTTGGTTCTGAAAGAATCTTTCAGTGAGCAGTTCTTAAATGATGTGAATATAGAAATACACTTGAAAAGGTTTTGTCTTATGGGCTCTACAAGTAATAATAACTTTCAATAACATTGATTACATTATATCATCATATAGTACTTAGTTAATCTAAAAAACTTAAAATCTAAAGTGAGCACATACAAGTGAGCACAAAAGGTATTTGATATGTGACTGTCCCTGCATTAGACACAAAATATCAAACCACGTCATCTGCAAAGAAATGATGCTAGACTTTTCCCTCAGGAGTAACTTCACTTTTTGTGCAACCTTTATGTAATTAAAATATTTATATTAACATGTATTTATATTAAGAGAATTATATGAGAGCAGTAAAACAGTAGTACGATTTTAGGTTTGTTTATTATGAATAATAATTGTGGTAAAATCTGCACACACTGTTTGTTCCATATCAAAGCAACATAAATGTATAATAAAGACAAGTCGATCTTGAATTTCCAAAGACAGTAAGTGATCCATTTAAGAAAAAAATAAAATAAATTATATGTACTTTATAGATAAATAGCTATGTTTCCTGTTTCATATATAAAAGCATCTTCTTATTCATCTAAAGTCTCTGCTACCAGTCTAAATGTATGTGATAATATACATACAAAATATGTACATACACTCTCAGAAAGACAGACAGACAGACAGACACACAAGCACACACACACACACACACACATTGGGTTTCCATGTTTTATAGGGACATTCCATAGACGTAATGATTTTTATATTGTACAAACTGTAGATTTTCTCCCTAAACCTACCCATCACAGAAAACTTTCTGCATTTTACATTTTCAAATAACCATCACTTAGTATGATTTATAAGCTGTTTTCCTCATGGGGACCAAAAATGTCAGGTAGGGTTTACCTGAATCACACACACACACACACACACACACACACACACACACACACACACACAGACACACACACACACACACACACACACACACACACACACACACACACACACACACACACACACACACACACACACACACACACACACAACACAACACAACACACACACACTGAGAACTGAGTCAAGAGGTTATGGTAGACTAGTAGTTATAGCTGCGGGCTGGTAACAGAAAGTTCACGTTTGATATCTGACAGAAGAAACCCTTGAGTATTTTAACCGCAGGGCAATGGTCTTGCATTGTAAATCGCTTTGGCTAAATGACTATACTATTTGCATATTTAATACTTATGCAATGAATAAACCGCACAAACAATGCTGTCCTAAATGCATTCCCCCTGTGCACATATCCTTAGCAATCATTTATCAGAGGCCTGCAAAATTAAATGCACAACAAAAAAGCTTTGTGCTTTATGATAATGATATTAGAACTGGCAGTGCTTCTAAAACGTTGATTCTGTGATGGCCATATTTTAATTTATATTGTGGGCAACTAATAAAAACAGCCAGACATAAACACACAAACAAAAACATGTCACACAAAAAAAATCACTAAAACATGGAACTGATATACATTCAGACAAAACTGACCTACAGAATGAAGATTAAATCAAATACTGCTCATCTTCTATTTATATCTCAGAAATTACATATTAGATTTCTGTTCACACTGCACTCAATTCTGTACTGCTATCTTACAATTTAGGGGACTGAGACAAAACTAAAGGGGAGAATTGATGTTTGTGTAAAAATCTATTACTGACATAATTTTTTAGGCAATAATCTATGGGATTAAATTCCCGCCAAATGTACTGTGGTCACGGATCAAAAAATAATAAGTGTGATTTCAAAATTTAAAAACACGTGTAAAAATATATTGTACAAAATGAAAAAAATAATTTTTATGTAATGTGTTTTCCTTGGTTTTATTACTCTTTGGTTTTATTTACCCCTCTTCGATTGATTGGCTATAATCTAGAACTAGTGGACCAATGGTGATGCTTAAACCCGCCCTAATTTACATGAAACTTGAAGTGCAACATTTGGAAAAACAAGTGCAGAACATGGAAAGAAGAGCGAAGAGAAAAATAGCACAAGCATAAAAAAAGAAGAAAATATGAGAAGAAAATGTAAGAGCGCACAAAATACAGACTAATAAAAACAAAGAAAATATAATTTTAAAGAACACATTACATAAGTTTAAGTTTTGTGCAATATAATTTTTTATGCGTTAAGTTTTGATTCATGCTTGTTTTTTTTAAATGCGTTTTAATTTTTTTGATTCACACTTATAATAATAATAATAATAATATTTGCATTATTGTTTTCATTTTGTGCAATATATTTTTACATGTTTATAAATGTCGAAATCACGCTTATTTTTTGATCTGTGACCGCAGTACATTTGGCAGGAATTTAATCCCGTAATAATCATGTGATCATGTGCATTTACATGAAAACAAATGAATGCGTTCTTTCTCTCCTTTTCACTTTCTTAAAAAAACTGTAAGTTGCAAGTGCATCATATTATGCAACTTAATGAGAAGTGAAAGATGCACGTTATGTGTGTAACTGTGTGTTTTGTCATAGTTTGGTCACACAACTCCTCATAAACGGGCTAAATGGAGATGGAATACTAGTTCAAATAATATTGATTCTAAATCCAGATATGCTGATTGACTTGCAATTAAAAGAAACAGCTATGAAACACTTCATGTGTGACAAAAGCACAAAGGCAACTTCTAGAATTGCTCTCACTTAACAAAATCTTCATATATATGTCCATACTGTGGACTTGCGACATCAGTGCATTTGTTTAAAGATCATTTATGGAATGGTTAAGTATTTGACAGTATAGTGTACTAAACAGTCCTAGCACTGCAGCTGACTCTTCATCAATAGGGAAAGAGCTACTGTCAATCATTTGAGCCCATATGCGGAAACATTTGAAAACTTTCACTGATCTCAGCTCAGTTCCAGGTGGAATTCTCTCCTGGATTTCCATTTGAACATGACTGGCCTCTGATTGGCTGTCTCCGGAGATGCGATCGCTGATTGCCTGGGTTTTGGCTCTGGTTGGGGCTAATGTCTTTTGGCCCGCTGGGCACTTTGGGTACAGGATGCACAGCAGGCGGTCTTGTAATAGGAGTAGACGCAGAGGCGAGCCTGGACCACCATTACACAGTTATGTCGTCTGTCTTTACAGTTCTCATCTACAAAGACAGATAGGAAGAGAGAGGGATTATAATTTTCAATCTTTAAGATGCCATGGGCCGCTAAATATGATCATCCTCATACGAGGGACCCCCATCCTAAAAATTACAGGCAGCTATATATTTTCATGCATAAAGATCTGTTTAAAATATTTAGTTTCTATTACATTACATCATTGTGTCTGTTCTACTCACTGTACTGTACTGTTATACGTAAGTTAGATGTATTTAATTCATTTATTTATATCCAATTGTTTTAATCAAAAGTATTCATTTATTTAGTTAATCTTTATTTAAATTTTTTTTTTTTTTAATTTTTGACACTACATTTTTATTTAAATCAAGTTTTATTTATTTATGTAGTTTTATGAAAATGTATCATTTTAATCAAATTGTATTTATTTTAATAATTGTATTTATTTATTTACTTTTAATCAAATGTATTAATTTATTATTTATTTTTAAAACCAAATTGTATTTATTTATTTTAATCAAATGTGTTTATTTATTTATTTATTTCTAAACAAATTTGTATTTATTTATTTTAATATATGTATTTTATCTAATGTATTATTTATTTATTGAACAACATTTTATTTTAATTGTTTTTATTTTAATCAAACTTATTTATATATTTAGCTAGTTTAATTTTATTTTAATTATTTTAAATATTTTTACACTACATTTTCACATAAATCAAGTTTTATTAAATGTATTATTTTAATTAAATTTTATTCATTTTAATTATTTTTATTTATTTATTTTAATCAAATGTTTTTATTTATGTAGTTATTTATTTTTTAATTAAATCAAATGTTATTTATTTATTTTAATTATTATTTTATTTTAATCAAATGTATGAATGTATTATATATTTTTAAAATCAAATTGTATTTATTTATTTTAATCAAATGTTTTTATTTATTTATTTTAATCCATTTATTTTTATCTAATGTATTAATTTATTATTAATTAATTAATTTAAATTGAATTTTATTTGAATTGTTTTTTTATTTTAATCAAATTTATTTATTTATCTTATTTTTATTTATTTATTTTTACATTTTTTTTTACGTTGCTTTTCTCTAAACTTTTCCACAGACCCCCTATCATTCCCCTGTGGCCTCCGGGGGGTCCTGAAAATCCTGCAACAATACACTCACACACACACTCACACACACCTTCAAAGGGACTGCAGGGTATGGTGTTACAGGACTGCTCATGCGCAGGTTTAGCGTTGAGATCGCAGACTGCACTGTACTGTTTGTCTGCTGTGAGACACCGGACCTCCCGCGTCTGCACCCCTTCACCGCAGGAGCGAGAGCACTATACCGAAAGAGAGGGAAACTTAATATCAGCGGAAGAAGGGAAGATCCTGAAGGACAGATTGATTGACAGATGAGGTCATCCTCACCGTGCTCCATTCGGTGGTGAACCACTGCGGTTTGCAGGGCTGCAGTTCACACGGCTGCACTGGGGACGGTTTCTCCAGGTGGGAGCACTCACTGGAGCCGCTCACTGTGAAGTCACTTCCTGTCTTCCTCACGCAGATCACGTCCCTGCGCTGGGTGCCGTTACCACACGCTACGTTACACTGTTGACAGAGAGTGAACACAGAGTGAACATTCACTATTCTATTCTATTCTATTCTATTCTACTCTATTCTATACATCTTTATTCTATGCAGCTTTATTCTGTTCTATTCAATGCTATTCTATTTTACATTGTTCTATTCTACATTGTTCTCTTCTTTTCATCTTTATCCTATGCAACTTTATTCTATTCTATATGACTCTATTATATTATATTTTGTTCTATTTTATTTTATGACATTTCTTTGATGTCATTCTACACATTATTCTCTT
Organism: Coreius guichenoti; assembly: GCA_039654105.1. Lineage (NCBI taxonomy): Eukaryota > Metazoa > Chordata > Actinopteri > Cypriniformes > Gobionidae > Coreius > Coreius guichenoti. The sequence goes on along the minus strand of CM077176.1, from coordinate 36,347,557 downwards.
CAGTTTTTAGAATGTTCTAATTGAATTATTTGAATTTACCTGCTTCTGTTTTAATTGAGGATGGTGTTGTTTAAATGGCACCAAATTAAATAACTAATCAGCTTTTACAACAGAAACTAATCAAAAACTTTTCTTCTAAAACAAAATTAATTTCCTATCATCACTGTAAAGCTGCTTTGAAGCAATCTGTTTTGCAAAAAGCGCTATATAAATGAAGGTGACTTGACTTGACTATTTTGTTCTACGTTGTTGTACATTTAACTTTGTTCTTTTTCATCTTTATTCTATTCCATTTTATTTTTGTTCTATTCAATGATATTCTATTCTATTCTATTCCATTTTATTTTGTTCTATTTAATTGTATTAGGTTTCTTTGATGCTATTCTATTCTACATTATTCTATTCTATTCTATTTTTTTCAGAATGTTCTAATTCTAATTATTTGAACTTTTCTTATTGGCTAGTTCTGTTCTGTACTATTCTGTTATTCCATTCTGCATTGTTTTACATTTAACTTTGTTCTATTCTATTCATCTTTATTCTATGTAACTCTAATCAACAATATTCTGTTCTGTGTTATTCTATTCTATTTTATTTTGTTATATTTCCTTTTATTAGGTTTTCTTTAATGTTATTATGTTCTACATAATTCTATTATATTTTTTTTTTTTTACAATTATCTAATTGAATTATTTTAATTCTATTTGTTATAGAAGAATAGCAAATTCTACTCTATTCATCTTTATTCTATGCAACTTTATTCTGCTCTAATCAACAATATTCTATTCTGAATTCTAATATGAATTATTTTAACAATTTGTTATTCTATTTTACATTATTTAATTTGTTTAATTAAATTTTATTAGCTTTTCTTTGATGTTATTCAATTCTACACCGTTCAATTCTGTTTTAAATGTTCTAAAGTGAATTATTTTCACTTTATTCTAATTGGCATCTAATTGCTCTGTTCTGTACTATTCTGTTATTCCATTCTACATCTTTTTTCTATGCAGATTTATTCTGTTCTATTCAGTGTTATTCTATTCTACAAACCCGATTCCAAAAAAGTTGGGACACTGTACAAATTGTGAATAAAAACAGAATGCAATGATGTGGAAGTTTCAAATTTCAATATTTTATTCAGAATACAACATAGATGACATATCAAATGTTTAAACTGAGAAAATGTATCATTTTAAGGGAAAAATAAGTTGATTTTAAATTTCATGGCATCAACACATCTCAAAAAAGTTGGGACAAGGCCATGTTTACCACTGTGTGGCATCCCCTCTTCTTTTTATAACAGTCTGCAAACGTCTGGGGACTGAGGAGACAAGTTGCTCAAGTTTAGGAATAGGAATGTTGTCCCATTCTTGTCTAATACAGGCTTCTAGTTGCTCAACTGTCTTAGGTCTTCTTTGTCGCATCTTCCTCTTTATGATGCGCCAAATGTTTTCTATGGGTGAAAGATCTGGACTGCAGGCTGGCCATTTCAGTACCCGGATCCTTCTTCTACGCAGCCATGATGTTGTAATTGATGCAGTATGTGGTCTGGCATTGTCATGTTGGAAAATGCAAGGTCTTCCCTGAAAGAGACGACGTCTGGATGGGAGCATATGTTGTTCTAGAACTTGGATATACCTTTCAGCATTGATGGTGCCTTTCCAGATGTGTAAGCTGCCCATGCCACACACACTCATGCAACCCCATACCATCAGAGATGCAGGCTTCTGAACTGAGCGCTGATAACAACTTGGGTTGTCCTTGTCCTCTTTAGTCCGGATGACATGGCGTCCCAGTTTTCCAAAAAGAACTTTAAATTTTGATTCGTCTGACCACAGAACAGTTTTCCACTTTGCCACAGTCCATTTTAAATGAGCCTTGGCCCAGAGAAAACGCCTGCGCTTCTGGATCATGTTTAGATATGGCTTCTTTTTTGACCTATAGAGTTTTAGCCGGCAACGGCGAATGGCACGGTGGATTCTGTTCACCGATAATGTTTTCTGGAAGTATTCCTGAGCCCATGTTGTGATTTCCATTACAGTAGCATTCCTGTATGTGATGCAGTGCCGTCTAAGGGCCCGAAGATCACGGGCATCCAGTATGGTTTTCCGGCCTTGACCCTTACGCACAGAGATTGTTCCAGATTCTCTGAATCTTTGGATGATATTATGCACTGTAGATGATGATAACTTCAAACTCTTTGCAATTTTTCTCTGAGAAACTCCTTTCTGATATTGCTCCACTATTTTTCGCCGCAGCATTGGGGGAATTGGTGATCCTCTGCCCATCTTGACTTCTGAGAGACACTGCCACTCTGAGAGGCTCTTTTTATACCCAATCATGTTGCCAATTGACCTAATAAGTTGCAAATTGGTCCTCCAGCTGTTCCTTATATGTACATTTAACTTTTCCGGCCTCTTATTGCTACCTGTCCCAACTTTTTTGGAATGTGTAGCTCTCATGAAATCCAAAATGAGCCAATATTTGGCATGACATTTCAAAATGTCTCACTTTCAACATTTGATATGTTATCTATATTCTATTGTGAATAAAATATAAGTTTATGAGATTTGTAAATTATTGCATTCCTTTTTTATTCACAATTTGTACAGTGTCCCAACTTTTTTGGAATCGGGTTTGTACACTGTTCTATTATATTTTGTTCCATTTCATTTTATTCAATTCTATTTGGTTTTCTTTGATGTTATTCTATTCTACATTCTATTCTTCCATTTTATTCTATTCTATTATTCCACTTCATTCATTGACATGTTCTTCAATTCTATATTCAATAATAAAATTCTATCCTATTCTTACATAGACCTTTTATTTATGGATTTTTGTTGTAGACACACGGCCCTCACCTGTCCCCAGGGTCCAGTGTACCACAGGTGGGTGGGTGTACAGGGACCCCCGTTACAGGCCTTCATATCAGCCGGTTTCTCTCCCACACATTCCACTCCACCATCTCCTTCTCTCCTGCCTCCACCGGTCAAACACACCACCTCTCTCCGCTGGACACCCGGGCCGCACGTCGCAGAACACTGAGAGAGAAACAATAACCCACATTTAAAACATTTGATTAAATATCTCTACATGAATATATTATTTACAACATGACCTTATTGGCAAATCAAGTGCAAGCATGAATCTCACTGGTCAATACTCACTGTGTTTGTCCAATCTGTGAAGTACCAATTAGTGACACAAGGACCCATGTGACAGTCCTCGGTGCGCTGTGGGCGGACCCTGTCATTGCACTCCCTGTCATTCACAGTGTTACCATGGTCACTGACACAGCGTACACTCCGGGTTCTCTTTCCCATTCCACAATCCACTGAACACTGTGGGGAAAAGATGCATTAACATACACACAGACAGACAGCTCAAACACATCTATGTGTCTCTGGAGATAAACACAAACACTTAGACAGAGCAAAACAACAGATTTTCCACATCAACTAGACAGTTGGTTGCCTGAACTACTGTAGCCAGAACATGTTACAATAACACAACACGACACATTTTTGCATAGAAAACAGCAAGAAACAAGAAACAACGCAAGATGCAGCGCCCAAAAACGTCTATCTGCATGTGTGCAGCCTCACTGGAGGCTTAAAGGTGCACTGTGTAAATTTTAGCGACATCTAGTGGTGAGGTTGGGAATTGCAATCACCCACCGCTCACCCCTCCCTTTCGAAGCACATAGAGAAGCTACAGTGGCTGACACAGGACAAAAATGTCGTCGTAGGAGAGAGCAGAGAGTGACTAGCGCTCTGTAGAGAAGTTTGTCCGTTTAGGGCTACTGTAGAAACATGACGACTTCACTGTAAGGGGACCCGCGGTGTGTGTAGACAGAAATGGCTCATTCTAAGGTAATAAAAACATAACGGTTCATTATGTAAGGTCTTTATATACCACTGAAAACATAGTTATGTATATTATATTGCATTTCTGTCAATAGATCCTCATAAATACTACACACTGCACCTTTAAAGGAAAGCAATTTAAAGATGCACAAAAAAAAACATATTTCACTACATATAATATTAACAAAATATACTAAATAATAAAAAAAAGTAAGCAAGTCAACCTCACGCACACGTGTCTTACCGCGCTCCAGTTGGTGCTGACCTCCCAGTGGGAGCAGACGCGCGGGTGGCATGGCTGTGTGGCATTGGGGCGGGAGAGACCGGAGCAGCGCTGTGGGTGAACCATCGTTGAACGATTCCCAAAACTCTGCCTGCACTGTATGTGACGCTGCTGCACACCCCAGCCGCAGGAAACACTGCACTCTGACCACACGCCCATATCCCAGCTACACACAGACACACACAAACAAGTTAACTGAGATATGCATATTAACCCAAACCAACAATCCTTATTCATGTATGTAACGCCTGCTACAGACTCTGCGATTTCTTCAATCCTATAAGATCATTACAAATCACACTACACGACATGGGTCTAATAATCTTGGGTACGACATGTATGTAGACTGTATGACGGTGAACGTCATCAGCATGTGTTAGTGGTAAACAAATAGAGCAAGATGAATCGCACTTTGGCAATTGTGGTTTTTATGTGCACTGAAAAAAAGAGGAGGAAGCGAAGAAGGAGAATATGGACGTGGTCATGGCTAGGGAAAAGAGACCATGGCATGCCAATTTTGGAAAATGGAGCTTGAGGTAAGTAGTTTTAAGTTTTAGTTCCATGTCGCATTGATCAATACGTCATTTCATGTTGCATATTTATTGGCTAGTCAGTAGACGTAGGTCGTAGCAGCAAACACACTGTGAGATGATCATGATATATTTCTGACACTGTCAGAAAATGATCGCAGGCTATCTTTGGTCGCAAGACCGTCTTTGAACCTCTCTCACTGTACGACGTAGGACCACTGTTTATGGGGTTAAGGGGGTTACCCTGCTTTTATAAAAACAGCTAGACAGAAAGCAATATGGAACAATACAGGGGTCTCAATTCACAAGACTATTTTCAACTTGACGCAGCATCTTAAAAATGCAATGCTTGTGGTGGGACAGGAAACAACGCAAGAAAAACATCTATCTGCATGTGCTTTATGGAAAGTAACAGATGCTGGTGACATTGTATTTACATGGAATAAATAATAGATGGTTCTTGCGAAGACTTTTTCGTTAACTTTACTTAATGTCCAATAATTTGTCGAACTTACTTAAAAAAATTTAGTAATCTGTACTGTTTGCATGCTATGCTTTCGTTACTCAGAAAACTCAAGTAAACGTTACTTGACTGGTTTGAGTACCATTTTGCCAAAGCAAAAACAAATAAAAAAAATTAAAAACAGGCGGGGCAAATGGTTTTTGAGGCAGGGCAATTCTTAATAGACTTTTCACTTTTTTCTCCACTTCTGCAGTCATCGTTCTTCTTAGTTGCATTCGCTCATTTTCCAGTCATCTTGAATGTTATTGTCAATTCAACTAAAAATTTTGGGAAAACGTCACATAAGTTGACTTAATAAATTCATGTTGATTTCCTAAAATTTCTCACCATTATTGTAATTAGTGTCATATATATACAGTGGGGAGAACAAGTATTTGATACACTGCCATTTTTGCAGGTTTTCCTACTTACAAAGCATGTAGAGGTCTGTAATTTTTTATTATAGGCACACTTCAACTGTGAGAGACGGAATCTAAAACAAAAATCCAGAAAATCACATTTTATGATTTTTAAGTAATTAATTTGCATTTTATTGCATGACATAAGTATTTGATACATCAGAAAAGCAGAACTTAATATTTGGTACAGAAACCTTTGTTTGCAATTACAGAGATCATACGTTTCCTGTAGTTCTTGACCAGGTTTGCACACACTGCAGCAGGGATTTTGGCCCACTCCTCCATACAGACCTTCTCCAGATCCTTCAGGTTTCGGGGCTGTCGCTGGGCAATACGGACTTTCAGCTCCCTCCAAAGATTTTCTATTGGGTTCAGGTCTGGAGACTGGCTAGGCCACTCCAGGACCTTGAGATGCTTCTTACGGAGCCACTCCTTAGTTGCCCTGGCTGTGTGTTTCAGGTCGTTGTCATGCTGGAAGACCCAGCCACGACCCATCTTCAATATTCTTACTGTTTAATTATTTTTAAATAATTAATTTGCATTTTATTGCATGACATAAGTATTTGATCACCTACCAACCAGTAAGAATTCCGGCTCTCACAGACCTGTTAGTTTTTCTTTAAGAAGCCCTCCTGTTCTCCACTCATTACCTGTATTAACTGCACCTGTTTGAACTTGTTACCTGTATAAAAGACACCTGTCCACACACTCAATCAAACAGACTCCAACCTCTCCACAATGGCCAAGACCAGAGAGCTGTGTAAGGACATCAGGGATAAAATTGTAGACCTGCACAAGGCTGGGATGGGCTACAGGACAATAGGCAAGCAGCTTGGTGAGAAGGCAACAACTGTTGGCGCAATTATTAGAAAATGGAAGAACTTCAAGATGACGGTCAATCTCCCTCGGTCTGGGGCACCATGCAAGATCTCACCTCGTGGGGCATCAATGGTCATGAGGAAGGTGAGGGATCAGCCCAGAACTACAAGGCAGGACCTGGTCAATGACCTGAAGAGAGCTGGGACCACAGTCTCAAAGAAAACCATTAGTAACACACTACGCCATCATGGATTAAAATCCTGCAGCGCACAAAAATAGAGCTTTTTGGTCTAAACTCCACTCACCGTGAAGAAGGATGATGAGTACAACCCCAAGAACACCATCCCAACTGTGAAGCATGGAGGTGAAAACATCATTCTTTTCTGCAAAGGGGACAGGACGACTGCACCGTATTGAGGGAAGGATGGATCTTGGCCAACAACCTCCTTCCCTCAGTAAGAGCATTGAAGATGGGTCGTGGCTGGGTCTTCCAGCATGACAACGACCCGAAACACACAGCCAGGGCAACTAACGAGTGGCTCCGTAAGAAGCATCTCAAGGTCCTGGAGTGGCCTAGCCAGTCTCCAGATCTGAACCCAATAGAAAATCTTTGGAGGGAGCTGAAAGTCCGTATTGCCCAGCGACAGCCCCGAAACCTGAAGCATCTGGAGAAGGTCTGTATGGAGGAGTGGGCCAAAATCCCTGCTGCAGTGTGTGCAAACCTGGTCAAGAACTACAGGAAACGTATGATCTCTGTAATTGCAAACAAAGGTTTCTGTACCAAATATTAAGTTCTGCTTTTCTGATGTATCAAATACTTATGTCATGCAATAAAATGCAAATTAATTACTTAAAAATCATACAATGTGATTTTCTGGATTTTTGTTTTAGATTCCGTCTCTCACAGTTGAAGAGTACCTATGATAAAAATTACAGACTTCTACATGCTTTGTAAGTGGGCAAACCTGCAAAATTGGCAGTGTATCAAATTCTTGTTCTCCCCACTGTATCTCGCGAGGTCTGCACAGACGGAGGGAGTGGGGAGACGAGCGGTAAGTAAGTAGGTCAAGTGCATGATGATAAACACCTGTGTCCGCTTGCAGTGATTGGCGTGGAGAGACCGGATAAAGCCACGCTGGAACAATGGCCAGGGAGAGAGACCAGCTGAGGACTCGTGGGTGGCGAAGCTGAGGAGAGCCGGACGATACTGTTTACAGAGACTGAGTTTATATGTTTATGATAGAGCGCATGGCGCAAGTTTGTGTTATTATTGTTGTTATTGAAAAAATAAAACCCACGAGTCTCAGCTTAACGCCGACCCTGTCTTCTTCCTTTCCACCAACAACGAACTTTATTACAAACACAACTATATTTCATGTCAGATAATGATCTTTTAACATTTTATCGCTAACACTTATGGCATTAAATTTTAATTGGGTTGATATAATACCTCTATATTTGTGACAATATCCTACAATTGACCATGCTTGAGTCACACTCAGACTTCAACATTCAGCATGCAAAACACAACAATGGTAACAAGGTTTTTTTGTTTGTTTTGTTTTCAATTAATAAGACCATTACAATTTTATTTGCTGTCGTTATTGGGGTTATACTGACGAAAGACAGCTAATAAAATGGTAAAATAAAGCCAAAAATAGTAAAACAAAGCAATTCATTTATTCATGCCGCAATGCACTCTTGGAGTACACTTCCTCAGATCACAGATATAATTAACAAAAATTAAATGGATTAAGTAAGAACAACTTGATGCAATTAAGTTATGCTTAATTGAATTAAGTCAACGAGTTTGCACAATTGAATTAAGTAAACTGAACAAATTTGTTTTTAAGGTGTACTTATTAAAACTTGTCAAAAGTTTGGGGTCAGTAAGATTTTTAAAAATGTTTTTGAAAGAAGTCTCTTCTGCTCACCCAAGGCTGCATTTATTTGATTAAAAATACAATAAAAACAGCAATACTGTGAAATATTATTACAATTTAAAATAGATGTTTTCAGTTTGAATATATTCTAAAATGTAATTTATTCCAGTGATCAAAGATGAATTTTCAGCATCATTACTCCAGTCTTCAGTGTCACATGATCCTTCAGAAATCATTCTAATATGATGATTTGATGTTTAAAAACATTTCTGATTATTATCAATGAAAACAGTTGTGCTTCTTCATATTTTTGTTGAAATCGTGATATTTTTTTTTCCAGAATTGTTTGATGAGTAGTAAGTTCAAAAGAGCAGCATTTATTTAAAAATATAAACATTTTGTAACAGTATAAATGTCTTTACCATCACTTTGATCAATCTAATGCATCCTTGCTCAATAAAAATATACATTTCTTAAAACAATCTTACTGAACCCAAATGTTTTTGTATGTATTGTATGTACATGCACAGTTACTCACAATGGTGGACAAGGATGAACATTACATGGTTCCTCCTCTGGCACGGGTTTGGTTGCAGAGTCGCACCTCCTCTCGTGGACTTCCTGTTCTGTGTGTCTGTTCACACACACAATCTCTCTGTACTGAGAGCCTGGATACACACAAACACAAATGTACATGTCAAACAAACAAAAATACACATAATACAACATTCTTTAGTTGTGAGTGGTGTAAAATTTGATGCCAAGGTGTTCTGGGTGGTTGTTTACATATATCTCTGTTTTTTTTCTGTCTAAATCTGTAGAATAGATCGAGCAGACACCACTAACAAGAGTGCACACACTGTCAGTTGTGGCAATCTGCAGCTCTTTAAACACACCAGAAGGAGGCAGCAGAGAACAAATTCACACTGGGCAAATCAGCTTAATAAAAACCAGTGGTGAGCACTGAGAAACCCCCTCAAACACACTCACAGCCCTATAGAGAAACTCCCTAACAGTCTGGCACATGTACGTTCTGTTCCACAGTGCTTGGCTTTCTTCATATGTCAGTAGGCAATGGGTTCATGTTCTCTGAGTGTTTCCAGCTCTCCTATTACAAATAAACACAACATTAATCCACCACGTCCACTCTGGATCACAGGTTATAAAAGAGCCTCTCAAAGCAATAGTGTGCTGTCAAACGGTGTGAAATCATAAGAAGAGATTCATGTGAATGTCATGTGACTGATCCCTCAATAATAGAGCTCCTTGGCTTGTAGCAGAGAGAGACAAATATAGGTATATGTAAACACTCCTGTTCACAAGTTTGGGGTCAGTGAGATTTTTTTCAGGATGAATTAAACTGATCAAAAGTGACAGTAAAGACATTGTTAAAAAAGATGTTCTTTTAAACCATCTATTCATCAAAAAATGTATCACGGTTTCCACAAAAATATGAAGCAGCACAACTGTTTTCAACATTGATAATAATCAGAAATATTTCTTGAGCAGCAACTCAGTATATTAGAATGATTTCTGAAGGATCATGTGACGCTGAAGACTGGAGTAATGATGCTGAAAATTCAGCTTTGATCACAGGAATAAATTACATTTTTAAATTTGACAGTAGCTTGAGTTGGGATGCAGATGTAAATTTATATTCACTAACAAAAAAGTAACATCTGTAACAACATAATTTTTATAAGGTAACATTTTAAAAGGTAAAATGTGGCCGCCTATAGTATTTGTATCATGTTAACCACAGGTAAAACCATGCATTGCACTTCACTACCATGGTAAAAAAGTAACTATATTGTTTCTATGCTATTTGATATGAAAAAAAGTATCCTAAAGACATTTACCATATTGTTCCGAATATAAGATGACCCTGATTATAAGACGACCCCCCTTTTTCAAGATGTACCTTTTGGAAAAGGCTTTCTGAGGACCAAATCTTGTATTTTATAAATAATTTTTATAAAGAAAATGCTTTTATTTAAAAATTATTTTCACATTGCATATTTTTCATATTTTAATTTTTGTATTGAAAGTATGGTAAATACTGGTAAAATGTACAAACGATCACATTTAAAAATAAACACTTTTTGGCATACCATAAAAATAACCTGTAGCCCATCTGAATTATATAACAATTAGGCTATCCATCTTATAGTGAAAACCATGTAGCCTACCAAAATTTCATTAACAGTGGAAGTGAAATCAGGGTACCATCTTACATTTTAAAATCATGTACGGTACCGTCAGCGAGGCACGCAAACATGACAGTCACACGGCTCTTAGACGGTAAGCTTTTCTTTGACTGTTAGCATTTTTAAAGTGTCTTTTTGCGCTCGCGATCTTCTAACATTACACTCTGACGCACAATATTTCTTGGCACACTCGTTTTACGCGTATTTGGCGCCACCTACTGTTGCAGGTGCATTACTGACATGTAAAAGTACAGACCCTGAATATAAGACGAACCCGTTTTTTCAGATGTATTTCTATGAAAAAAAACATTGTCTTATATTTGGAACAATACGGTAGTATAATACAAATGCACAAAAACAGCTATAGCTTAACAAAAAAATACTGTAATTATATTCCATTACTCCTTTAAAACAATTAATGTCTACATTAATAATATAATAAAATTAAATATGAATATCCCACATTTATGCCACAATCCCATGGTTTCAGTAGGTGTTACTACAGTAAATCATGGTAAATGTTGGCGACTTGTGGATTGAAAAGCCTTGTAACTGTATCGTTGTTGCTCAGCGTTTCTCCTGTTTTGCGCATCAGTGTTGTTGAGAATGTCAGCGCTGTTTCATCTGGCTTTAAACCTCACGAGGCATTTGATTTGTGGTTTGTATGGGAGAACTCTGCACCAAACTTGGACGCATTTCATTACATCTCACAGCTGTTTAGTGGTCACGTGATCGAGGCGGTCAACAAATTCGCTCTAAGCTCGCACTGCGGTGTGTTTTCAGGGAGCTGATAAATGTTCTGTGTAGCGTGCGGAAGCAAGCGTACCGAGAATTATTTGCATAGTGCATAAACATTATATCGAACACTTACCAAACTTTTGTTATAATTTTATCGAGGACAATTATATCACGACAGTTATCGTTTTATCACCTAGCCCTAATTCATATACTGCAAAAGATTTAATTTAGTCTGAATAGTTACTTTTGAATGGTCATCCATAGAGAAACATGCCTTTTCATTGCATAATGGTGTAGTTATGGCATCTACCAGCAAGGGCATACCGGCCAAACATTGACCCCTTGACAACAACTTATATATAAACTATGGTGACCTCTGACCTTTGCCACAGGTAGCAGTGCATTCTGTCAGCGCGCCTCTTCGCCACATGAAGGCAGGCTGATTGTCCAGTGGGAGGTCCGTTCTTGGAGGGATCCGAGCGTTACGGTTGGGTCCTAAGCCCTGTGGGCGGGGCCTCTCTGGTAGCCATCGATCAGATGCAGAGGAAGATGAGGAGGAAAATGGAGGCGAGGAGGCAGAAGACAACACAGGAGGAGGAGCAACAGGGTTCTCGATTCCCCCTGAGACAGCACCTGAAACACAGAGATAAGCATGATGAGTCCTACGCTAAATCCGACATCACCCCCTATAGCCTCAAATAGGACATTATTTGAGTGGACAGCCATTTGTAGTGGTGTCCGAACCATAGTGGACGTTACTGAGTGCACTCATTCAATCCCTATAATCTCTATAATATATGCAATTTCATAATTACTTTGATTGTCTTTGAAATCTAATTAAAGTACTGCTGAATATAAGATTTTATGGTAAACTAAAATATACTTTTTATACTAATGTCATTTCTATTGAAACTTAAATGTCATGTATTTAAATCTATTTGTAATTAAACTTTTGTAATGATAAAGTAACAATTGAGTACATTTAAAATGTATTAACTTTAAATGTAACATTAAATAACACACTAGAGTAAAAATACATGTGCTTTAGTATGTTAGTCAACACATCAAAATAAGTGCACTTCTTTAATGCACAACAAAAGATGATTAAAACATGATTTGAAATATACTTTAAAGTAAAACTTTAAGTGCAAAAAGTACAAACTGCACTTTTTAAAAGAGTACTTAAGTGTTAAGAGAACATGAAAGTGTACTCTTTAAGTGCACTTAAATGGACTTTTATTTGATTAATATACACTATATTGCCAAAAGTATTGGATCACCCCTCCAAATCATTGAATTCAGGTGTTCCAATCACTTCCATGGCCACAGGTGTATAAAATCAAGCACCTAGGCATGCAGACGCTTCTACAAACATTTGTGAAAGAATGGGTCGCTCTCAGGAGCTCAGTGAATTCAAGCGTGGTACCGTGATAAGTTGCCACTAGGCTTGCTGCGATAGTTCAGACACAACACCGGTTACATCACTTGCCCACCGCGGCACCGCCCCCACCGTCGTTTAGATTTTTTTATAGTAATAAAATCATTTTGTTCAGTTAGAGAACAGACACTACAAATAAAAACTGAACGTGTCTGCTTAATACAGCGTGAGCTGAACGAGAGTCGCAGCACAGACCAGCAGCAGGAGACAGATTTCATTCATCACAAGAGTTAGGAGCTGACTGACAAGATGATCGTGGAAGATTTGGTTTCAAAGTGAAATGTAAAAGTGCCTATTTAAGCGAGCTTGTCATTGTACTGTTGTGCTTTTCATTAAAAAATACACTCACCTAAAGGATTATTAGGAACACCATACTAATACTGTGTTTGACCCCCTTTCGCCTTCAGAACTGCCTTAATTCTACGTGGCATTGATTCAACAAGGTGCTGAAAGCATTCTTTAGAAATGTTGGCCCATATTGATAGGATAGCATCTTGCAGTTGATGGAGGTTTGTGGGATGCACATCCAGGGCACGAAGCTCCCGTTCCACCACATCCCAAAGATGCTCTATTGGGTTGAGATCTGGTGACTGTGGGGGCCATTTTAGTACAGTGAACTCATTGTCATGTTCAAGAAACCAATTTGAAATGATTCGAGCTTTGTGACATGGTGCATTATCCTGCTGGAAGTAGCCATCAGAGGATGGGTACATGGTGGTCATAAAGGGATGGACATGGTCAGAAACAATGCTCAGGTAGGCCGTGGCATTTAAACGATGCCCAATTGGCACTAAGGGGCCTAAAGTGTGCCAAGAAAACATCCCCCACACCATTACACCACCACCACCAGCCTGCACAGTGGTAACAAGGCATGATGGATCCATGTTCTCATTCTGTTTACGCCAAATTCTGACTCTACCATCTGAATGTCTCAACAGAAATCGAGACTCATCAGACCAGGCAACATTTTTCCATTCTTCAACTGTCCAATTTTGGTGAGCTCGTGCAAATTGTAGCCTCTTTTTCCTATTTGTAGTGGAGATGAGTGGTACCCGGTGGGGTCTTCTGCTGTTGTAGCCCATCCGCCTCAAGGTTGTGCGTGTTGTGGCTTCACAAATGCTTTGCTGCATACCTCGGTTGTAACGAGTGGTTATTTCAGTCAAAGTTGCTCTTCTATCAGCTTGAATCAGTCGGCCCATTCTCCTCTGACCTCTAGCATCAACAAGGCATTTTCGCCCACAGGACTGCCGCATACTGGATGTTTTTCCCTTTTCACACCATTCTTTGTAAACTCTAGAAAGGGTTGTGCGTGAAAATCCCAGTAACTGAGCAGATTGTGAAATACTCAGACCGGCCCGTCTGGCACCAACAACCATGCCACGCTCAAAATTGCTTAAATCACCTTTCTTTCCCATTCTGACATTCAGTTTGGAGTTCAGGGATTGTCTTGACCAGGACCACACCCCTAAATGCATTGAAGCAACTGCCATGTGATTGGTTGATTAGATAATTGCATTAATGAGAAATTGAACAGGTGTTCCTAATAATCCTTTAGGTGAGTGTATATTGAACACACCATTCAAGCAATTCGCCCCCGAATTGGCTCTAATTCTAAACCGAAAGTAAAATGTGCATGGCCGCACTGGCATTCATAACAATGCGCGTCCACTGGTGCGGACACAGAGGAGAGCAAGCGTATTCAGTTCATGCCTATGGAAGCTTAACTCTCATAGGAATTAATTGAAAACACTCGCGCTGCTCTGCATCATTATGAATGCCCGAGCGGCCGTGCGCATTGTACTTTCGGTTTAGAATTAGCGATCTAAAAGCCCCCGCCGGTGATACCGGTATTACCAGTGTTGTCACACGTCGATTAACCGGTGGGAAATTTTCCTCACGTCACATCCCTAGTTGCCACCTGTGCAATAAGTCCATTTGTGAAATTTCCTCACTACTAAACATAACACGGTCAACTGTTAGTGGTATTATAACAAAGTGGAAGCAACTGGGAACAACAGCAACTCAGCCACAAAGTGGTAGGCCACGTAAAATCACAGAGCTGGGTCAGCGCATGCTGAGGTGCACAGTGTGCAGAAGTCGCCAACTTTCTGCAGTCAATAGCTACAGACCTCCAAACTTTGTGTGGCCAAGAACAGTGTGTAGAGAGCTTCATGGAATGGGTTTCCATGGCCGAGCAGCTGCGTCCAAGCCTTACATCACCAAGTGCAATGCAAAGCGTCGGATGCAGTGGTGTAAAGCACGCCACCCCTGGACTCTAGAGCAGTGGAGACGTGTTCTCTGGAGTGACCAATCACGCTTCTCTGTCTGGGAATCCGATGGACGAGTCTGGGTTTGGCGGTTGCCAGGAGAACGGTACTTGCCTGACTGCATTGTGCCAAGTGTAAAGTTTGGTGGAGGGGGGATTATGGTGTGGGGTTGTTTTTCAGGGGTTGGGCTTGGCCCCTTAGTTCCAGTGAAAGGAACTCTTAATGCTTCAGCATACCAAGACATTTTGGACAATTTCATGCTCCCAACTTTGTGGCAACAGTTTGGGGATGGCCCCTTCCTGTTCCAACATGACTGCGCACCAGTGCACAAAGCAAGGTCAATAAAGACATGGATGAGTGAGTTTGGTGTGGAGGAACTTGACTGGCCTGCACAGAGTCCTGACCTCAACCCAACAGAACACCTTTGGGATGAATTAGAGCGGAGACTGCGAGCCAGGCCTTCTCGTCCAACATCAGTGCCTGACCTCACAAATGCACTTCTAGAAGAATGGTCAAAAATTCCCATAAACACACTCCTAAACCTTGTGGAAAGCCTTCCCAGAAGAGTTGAAGCTGTTATAGCTGCAAAGGGTGGGCCAACTCCATATTAAACTTTACAGATTAATAATGGGATGTCATTAATGCCAAGTTCATGTGCATGTAAAGGCAGACATCCCAAAACTTTTGGCAATATAGTGTATTATCTGCAAGTAGTGTTTTTAAAAAATATACTTTTAAGATTTGAAGTGAACTACTGCACAAGTGCACATTCAATACAATAAAGCACGCTTCTTTTTCACAAGGGAAAGTTGCAACTAACTGAACAAGCATTTTACAAATCTGAAAAGGTAGTTAAGTACAGTATTTGCTTTACACCAGTTCATCTGCATTGTTGCGTTTCCAACAGTTGCAGTTGCTCATGTTACGAAAAATCAGCAAACTCTCATTAAAAGTCTTGTGCATGTCTGATCATCCTTAGAATATTCTGTTGTTATCTTAGCAACATTCAACATCAGACTGTTTAAATAAATTGTGGGTCGGGTCAAACGAATCAGGAAGCTGTCTCAGAAGGTAACTGCCTGTGTAGGGATAGACAGCAAGGCAGCTCACTAGGTTTTAATTCCCTGCAGAAACAACCAGCTTAAACCAGCCTGTGGTGTGCTGTTATTAGCTGGTTTAAGCTGATTTAGATGGTCTCCTAGTCTATTCCCAAGTTGCCAAAAATTGATTTTAGCAGGGTTGGCACAGAGCTAAAGCCTGATTCATGCTTTTTGGTTCATGACACACACTCTCAGAGTGACCCCATTCTCATAAAAACTCTGTTTAACATCATCTGATGTTACACACACACACATAATCATAGGCCCATTCTCCTGTAATGACCTTAAAAGGTTTCAACGGTGGCCAATAAGTGATGAGAGAAATAAGAGAAGACTGCTCAAGTGAAATATATCTGTGCGGCACACACATATAAACACTATAAATTTAGAGTGAGAGAGAAGATCATCAGGAGAGAAAAATAGAAACTGAGATGGCGAGAGAGAGAGAAAGAGAAAAAGACTCTGTGACAAGAAGACTGTAGGAAAACTCACTGATTTCTCGGAGAGCTGCCCGTCCTCGCTCCCTCTCTCTGTGTACTTCTCTCTCTCCATCCCTCTGTTTCTCCACTGGGATGTAATATTCATAGTCTATGCCTGGATTCTGCTTGTGGAAAATAATCTACAGCAAGAGAGAGAGAGAGAGAGAGAGAGAGTGAAAACAGGTTAATAAACTCTAGCATATGGTAACGTCTCACTCCATGACCGCATTCCAGTTAGTATCAGCCAGATATCACTGATGAAAACACACTCGAACACACTCCTACACACTCAGCACTATGTGGACGCTCTTTCTCTTAACATCTAAATGAACTTAAAGCTGAAGCATATGAATATGAACTATTATTCATCACATTCTTCCAAGACCAAATGATCAGAGCTGTGCTATTCATGATACGCTGTTACTGTATGTCAACAATTGACTCTGACACCTAAACTAAACCAATAATCACTAGTACCACAACTTAAAATACTGATAATTAAAGTAGTGTGCTACCAAAACTACTGACACCTAAACCAGACCAATACTGATACTTGTATTAACTAGTATTGTTAAACCAGTTATACCTAAACTAGACCAATAGTGATACTTAAACTAGTATCATTAAACTAGTTATACTTAACTACATTAGTTAACATGAACTAATAACGAACTGCACTTATAAAGCATTTATTTATCTTTGCTAATGTTAATTTCAACATTTACTAATGCATTATTAAAATCTTGTTAACATTAGTTAATGCACTGTGAACTCAGAAAACAAGAGACCCAAGTGCAGAGATGGAACCCCTGAACCCGAAGAACGCGCCTGCGCGTTTTGCTGTATTTTTCCTCATGACAGTGTAAAACAACTTAAAATACTCTGTCATTTTTGGCCTCACAGACATGAACGATATGTCTTTACAAAGCTTAAAGTGTCTACTTTTTTTATGTACACTCAAAATAAAAACTAAATGTTGTGCTTTTCGCTAAATAAAGAAAACAAACAAAACTGTCTCCCTGTGATGTCTACTCTGAAATGCGTCTGAAAATAAACTCAGAACTCAGAGAATACTTGTCACACAGACACGACAGATATATCTTTATAAAGCTTGGAATGTCATATAAAAAACAAATATTCTCTGTTTATGTAATCCGTATGAAAACAGCGAAAGGTAGAGTTCCTCAAGCGGAGCCTCATTATCTTTAATGTGACCACACCCGCGCGCGCGCAAAGCGATTCACATCCAAATCGTCGACGAGGAAGGAACGCGAACCTGTAAACGCCCCCCATCACCTCAAAACAAAGAATCAGCTTCTTCATTCTTCTGATTTTCATCGAGTTTGGAAGACACGCTGTGAGTTTACCTTGGATTTACCTCAGAAGAAACAGAACGTGATTTATGAGAATTTTTAAGGTAAAACATTTCTTCTCACTTATATTAGCGTTATTGATGCATAAACTTCACTAGTTGAACTATTGCCAGACTAAAATGTGTGAAATCAACGGAAACATGTTGAAATATGAAATAGGTAGGCAACCTTTCAATGCTAAATAAAGATACACGTACGACATGGGGATATTTTATGCTCTATAATATTAAACACAGCATGATATAAAAGTAGGGTTGCCAACTGTCCCGTATTAGCCAGGGCGTCCCGTTTATCGGGCCTAAATGTCCCGTTTATTGACTGCTACGCTGATGTAACCACTGACTAAGGGGCCGTTCACATATGTTGCGTCTTTTGCACGCTCAAGTTCGTTATTTTAAATGTAGACGCGCGACAAGGGCGCTCAAATAGAGAGACTAATTCGTTTTCGTTCATTATGCACTGTCCCTGTTTGCACTTTTGCCCTCAACGTCTCTTTTGTACTGTATTTTTTTTACCACTGCTCTATGTGTTGTTTTCATGTGTAAATCCAAGTATACACTCACCTAAAGGATTATTAGGAACACCTGTTCAATTTCTCATTAATGCAATTATCTAATCAACCAATCACATGGCAGTTGCTTCAATGCATTTAGGGGTGTGGTCCTGGTCAAGACAATCTCCTGAACTCCAAACTGAATGTCAGAATGGGAAAGAAAGGTGATTTAAGCAATTTTGAGCGTGGCATGGTTGTTGGTGCCAGACGGGCCGGTCTGAGTATTTCACAATCTGCTCAGTTACTGGGATTTTCACGCACAACCATTTCTAGAGTTTACAAAGAATGGTGTGAAAAGGGAAAAACATCCAGTATGCGGCAGTCCTGTGGGCGAAAATGCCTTGTTGATGCTAGAGGTCAGAGGAGAATGGGCCGACTGATTCAAGCTGATAGAAGAGCAACTTTGACTGAAATAACCACTCGTTACAACCGAGGTATGCAGCAAAGCATTTGTGAAGCCACAACACGCACAACCTTGAGGCGGATGGGCTACAACAGCAGAAGACCCCACCGGGTACCACTCATCTCCACTACAAATAGGAAAAAGAGGCTACAATTCGCACGAGCTCACCAAAATTGGACAGTTGAAGACTGGAAAAATGTTGCCTGGTCTGATGAGTCTCGATTTCTGTTGAGACATTCAGATGGTAGAGTCAGAATTTGGCGTAAACAGAATGAGAACATGGATCCATCATGCCTTGTTACCACTGTGCAGGCTGGTGGTGGTGGTGTAATGGTGTGGGGGATGTTTTCTTGGCACACTTTAGGCCCCTTAGTGCCAACTGGGCATCGTTTAAATGCCACGGCCTACCTGAGCATTGTTTCTGACCATGTCCATCCCTTTATGACCACCATGTACCCATCCTCTGATGGCTACTTCCAGCAGGATAATGCACCATGTCACAAAGCTCGAATCATTTCAAATTGGTTTCTTGAACATGACAATGAGTTCACTGTACTAAAATGGCCCCCACAGTCACCAGATCTCAACCCAATAGAGCATCTTTGGGATATGGTGGAACGGGAGCTTCGTGCCCTGGATGTGCATCCCACAAATCTCCATCAACTGCAAGATGCTATCCTATCAATATGGGCCAACGTTTCTAAAGAATGCTTTCAGCACCTTGTTGAATCAATGCCACGTAGAATTAAGGCAGTTCTGAAGGCGAAAGGGGGTCAAACACAGTATTAGTATGGTGTTCCTAATAATCCTTTAGGTGAGTGTACACTACCGTTCAAAAGTTTTAGATTTTCTAATGTTTTCAAAAAAAATTCTTCTTCTTAACAAGGCTGCATTTATTTGATCCAAAATACAGCAAAAACAGTAATATTGCTAAGTAGTTTTATAATTTAAAATAATTGTTTTCTATTTGGATATATTTTTAAAATGCAATTTATTCCATTTTATTTACTTCAGTTTCACATGATCCTTCAGAAATCATTGTAATATGCTGATTTGCTGCTCAAGAAACATTTCTTGTTATTATGAATGTTGAAAACATTTGTGTACAATTTATTTCAGGATTCTTTGATAAATAGAAAGTTCAAAACAACAGCATTTATCTGAAATAGAAATCTATTATAACATTATACACTACCATTCTGAGTAAGAGTTTAGTTTTTTTGTTGCTGTTTTGTTTTTGGTTTTTTGAAAGAAATTAATACTTTTATTCACAAAGATGCCTTATATTGATCAAAAAAACACAGAAAAGACAACATTATGTTACAAAATCTTTTTATTTCAGATAAATGTTATTCTTTTGAACTTTCCGTTCCTTCTGGGTTAAATCTTTGATTTATCAAAGAATCCTGAAAATTACACAACTGTTTTCAACATTCATAATAATAAGAAATGTTTGTTGAGCAAATAATCATATTAGAATGATTTCTGAAGGATCATGTGACACTGAAGACTGGAGTAGTGATGCTGAAAATTCAGCTTTGATCACAGGAATAAATTACACTTTACCATGTATTCACATAGAAAACATTTATTTTAAATTGTAAAAATATTCCACAATATTACTGTTTTTACTATTTTGGATCAAATAAATCCAGCCTTGGTGAGCAGAAGAGACTTATTTTTTTTTTTTTAAAACATACAGATCTAAAACTTTTGAACGGTACTGTAGGTCTAAAGTCTTTATGTAAAGAAAATGTATAGTCAGATTACTTCTTTTAAATTAAACGTGATTTTGTGAATAAGCTACAAACAATACATTCAATCATGAAGTCTCCTCACATTCATTCTCTATAGTTCCCTGTGTCACATTCCTCATTGATATTCAGGGGAGGAGTCGTTGGAGTCAGGTGTGAATCACAGCATTATTCATGATGGTCCACACCCTCCCCGCATACAGCCATTCTGACAATAAGTGTCTTACAAAAGTTAAATGACTATATTGTTTTGTATGAATGAGTGATCAAAATGGTTTTCACATTGTTTTTAAGAAAAAACTCTAGGCAACAACATCCAGTTCTAAAAAGCCTTGTGAACAAATGTTTACCGTGTGTTATATGGCCTTATTTCAGTGATTTAACATTTTAGTTTTTTCAAAAACTATGCATAAACATTATTTTCTCAAAACTACAAACTTTTATGTATATGTTGCTCACATATTACTGTAGCCCTGTTTGTGCTGAATACAGTGTAATCAGACTTTAGCCATTAATATGCTTTAAGGCAACTGAAAAAAACACAAATGTCAGAGCATGTCAAACTTCTTCAGGGCCACAAAATATCCTTAGGGTCCAGAGGGTTAAACTAGAGCAATACTGACACTTATACTAGTATCACAACTTAAATACTGATAATTATAGTATGGCTACCAAAACTACTGACACTTAAACTAGACCAATACTGAGACTTAAACTAGAATCATTAAACAAATGATACCTAAACTAGACAATTACTGGTAATTAAACTAGTATCATTAAACAAGTGATACCTAAACTAGACAATTACTGGTAATTAAACTAGTATCATTAAACAAGTGATACCTAAACTAGACAATTACTGGTAATTAAACTAGTATCATTAAACAAGTGATACCTAAACTAGACAATTACTGGTAATTAAATTAGTATCATTAAACAAGTGATACCTAAACTAGACAATTACTGGTAATTAAACTAGTATCATTAAACAAGTGATACCTAAACTAGACAATTACTGGTAATTAAATTAGTATCATTAAACAAGTGATACCTAAACTAGACAATTACTGGTAATTAAACTAGTATCATTAAACAAGTGATACCTAAACTAGACAATTACTGGTAATTAAACTAGTATCATTAAACAAGGGATACCTAAACTAGACAATTACTGGTAATTAAACTAGTATCATTAAACAAGTGATACCTAAACTAGACCATTACTGATATTTAAATTAACATCACAATTTATAACTAATATTTAAAGTAATTAGATAAAGTAGCATGATTACCAAAACTACTGACACCTAAACCAGACCAATATTGATACTTAAACTAGTATCATTAAACTAGTCATACATAAACTAGTCCAATACTGATACTTATAATTAACCAAAAACTGATAACTAAACTAATAAGACTACCCAAACTACTGACACCTAAACTAGTCAAATATTGATACTTAAATCACTATCACTGCTTAAATACTGATAATTAAACTAGACAAACAATGATAATTGTAGTATGACTACCCAAACTACTGACACCTAAACTCCAATACTGATACTTAAACTAGTATCATTAGAGTAGTAATACCCAATCTAGACAATTACTGACACTTAAACTCTTAAGACTACCAAAACTACTGACACAGAAACTAGACCAATACTGACACTTATATTAGTATCACAACTTGAATACTAATAATTAAACTAGCTAACCACTAATAACTAAATTAGTATGACTACCCAAACTACTGACAACTCAACTAGACTCCAACTTTTTGTGTGCAAAAAAACCAAACTAAAATAACAACTTTATTCAACAATGTCTTCTCTTTCATGTCACTCTCCTACGCGATTCACGTAAGCATCACAACGCATGCATGTGGTGCTCAGCCAATAGTGAGCCGGCGTTCTGCTGTAGAACCTGGAAGCGCTGCACTGTGTGAATAGCCCAACAATGTGAATAGTGTAAGAGAGTGACAGGGAATAGAAGACATTGTTGAATAAAGTCGTTATTTTTGTTTGTTTTTGCACACAAAAAGTATTCTCGTTGCTTCATAACATTAAGGTTGAACCACTGGAGTCACATGGACTATTTTAACGAACAATGATAATTATAGTACGACTAGGAAAACTACTGACACCTAAACTCCAATACTGATGCTTAAACTTGTATCATTAGAGTAGTAATACCCAATCTAGACAATTACTGACATTTAGGTCCAGATTTAACAGGGCAAATTAGCGTGAGAGCGCAATTACAAAAAAACGCAGATGGGATCTACTGCACGTGATCTACTGACAACGTGCAAATTACAGACACAGCCGGATCATTTCCAAAATAACCAACACAATCTACCAAGAGCAGCTCAAATTAGTGTCTGGTTTAAGACACGCTTTTTTTGGGAGCGGTAAATAATGGCGCAAATACCAGTAAATTGACTAGCACAAACCTTAGTAAATCACCTTGCATGATTCATTTAAATATTCTCCTCTTATAAATGTTTGCGTCTGAAAGGGAAACTACTACAAATGCATATGCAATAAGGTCAGCCGCAAAAATAACCCTGTCCACGCCATTTCAGCGCTAATTTTTCACCGCGTGTCTAGTAAATCCTGACAGTTGTTTTTTGCTGTTAGTAAATCTGGAAGCTCTTATGACTACCCAAACTACTGACCAGCAGCCATATCAACCTGTAGCCCAAGACTGGTTTCCCACTGAAGCTAAGCAGGGTTGAGCCTGGTCAGTACCTGGATGGGAGACCTCATTGGAAAACCAGGTTGCTGCTGGAAGAGGTATTAGTGAGGCCAGCAGGGGGTGCTCACCCTGTGGTCTGTGCGGGTCCTAACGCCCCAGTATAGTGATGGGGACACTATACTGTAACAAGCACCGTCCTTCGGATGAGACGTTAAACCGAGGTCCTGACTCTCTGTGGTCATTAAAAATCCCAGGATGTCCTTGGGAAAAAGAGTAGGGGTGTAACCCCGGCATCCTGGTCAAATTTGCCCATTGGCTTCTGTCCATCATGGCTTCCTAATCATCCCTATATACTGATTGGCTTCATCACTCTGTCTCCTCTCCACCAATAAACCGGTGTGCATTCTGGCGCAATATGGCTACCGTTGCATCATCCAGGTGGATGCTGCACATTGGTGGTGGTTGAGGAGATTCCCCCCTTCTATATGTAAAGCGCTTTGAGTGCCCAGAAAAGCGCTATATAAATGTAACAAATTATTACTGACACAGAAACTAGACCAATACTGATACTTAAACTAGTATCAGAACTTAAATACTGATATTGTGTGTATTTTTATTATTTTAAAATATTTTCTTGTATTCTAGTTCTGTTAATTAGTCCTCCCAGTCTACTTATACCCTGAGTTCTGTCTGTTCATTGTTCCGTGTCGTCTTTATGTGGTTGTGTTATACATTAACTCTGTGTGATCTCCTGAGTGTTCCCGTTTGGACTTATTAAAGAAGTTTTTGTTTGATTCCTCATCTTTGTGTGATCATTACAGCCACCTATCTGTGACAGAAGGCATGTGTTCAATAGGTTGTGTTTTGCTCCTGTGAAATTCCACTGGTATTGGTATTGACTAGTGAAATGTTGGTATTACAACAACCGTAGAGCAAGAAAAATTCTGTTTCATGATATGAGCCCCTTGAGGAGAATAATGGAGCTCCTAACATGAGTTCAGAAGTGTTATGCTCATTTAATATCATCATTATTAAACACAATAGGCACATATTTACAGAGCGGCTGCTCATTCCTTCCACCCATACCTGCAGTAAAACCTCCCATATTACAGTTTATGTTCCATCACACACGAGCCAGACATGTCTACCTCTTTCCACATTACTGTAATATACTGCATGAACACATATGTGTGCACTTACGTATAGCTGCAGCTGGGTGGTTGTGGGTCCAGGCGCTGTGAGGGTCTCTCCTCTCTCTTCTCCCTGCTCGTGAGGCCCAGCTTTGGGTCGGCTGTACAGGAAGGTGGTTCCTCCTGCCTGATACTCTCCCGGCGGATCGACCGCCCAGCGTCCGTTCACCACAGACTGACCTGTTCCACTGCGCAGGGCTGCAGACACAAACACAGCAGGACACAGGATGTGGTCACACATTTACACATGCAGTAATGACATGAGGTACTCGCATTCACAACATGCAGAGCTTGTTTTTGAACATGTTATTAAAAGTTTTTTTAAGATTCATCCGACAGTCATTATTTGTTTGTGGAGCATGTGGAAGCCTGTTTTTAGCTGTCTGTAATTACAGATCTCAATTCTGCTTGTGATGACCTTTTTATGAGTTTCCTACCATAATCACACATCATATGCAACTAGGAATTCTCCTCCACGAGAAGTTCATAGCAAAAGTGTCAAAGAAAGAGGAATGAAAAGGCACAGATATCAGAAAACTAAAATTACTGAGCAAATGTGTATGGCACTCATAGGCCCACCCATGAAACATATCTCTAATAATGAGTTATCTTTCATATGTTAAGTGTTTCTCCTCACCTTGCTTTGAGAGTAAACATAGATCTCAAAAAGTCTCAAAATGTGCACTGTTTTGCCAAGACACTGACAATGGCAATCAAACAAACTCATCATTATTCATCAAAATATTTCAAGACCAAATGATCAGAGCTGTGCTATTCATGATACACTGTTACTGTATGTCAACAATTGACTCTGACACCTAAACTAAACCTATAATGATACTTAAACTAGTATGACTAGCCGGACCACTTCTTAAAATACTGACCAGACAAACACTGATAGCTAAAGCATTATGACTACCAAAAATACTGACACCTAAACTAGACAAATACTGATACTTAATCTAGTATCACTAGTTAAAATACTGATAATTAAACCAGACTAACACAGAACACACTATGACTACCAAAACTATTGACACTGAAACTAGACCAATACTGATACTTAAACTAGGATCATTAAACTAGAGACACCTAAACAACACAAATGCTGACACTTGAACTAGTACCGCTACTCAAAACTAATGACACCGAAACTAGACCAATACTGATACTTAATACTGATAATTAAACCAGACTAACAACTGATAACTAAAGCATTATGACTACCAAAACTATTGACACTGAAACTAGACCAATATTGATACTTAATCTAGTATCATTAAACTAGAGACACCTAAACTAGACAAACGCTGATACTTAATCCAGTATGACTACTCTAACCACTGGCATCTAAACTAGACCGATTCTGATCCTTAAACTACTATCACTACTTAAAATACTGAAAATTAAACCAGACAAAAACTAATAATTAAAATCGTATGACTACCAAAACTACTGACATCTAAACCAGACCAAAACTGATACTTAAACTAGTTTCATTAAACTACTGACACCAAAACTAGATCAATACTGAAACGTAAAGAAGTGTCACCAGTTAAAATGTTGATAATTAAACCAGATAAACAGTAATAACTAAAATAGTAAGACTAACAAAAATACTGACACCTAAACTACAAACCCGATTCCAAAAAAGTTGGGACACTGTACAAATTGTGAATAAAAACAGAATGCAATGATGTGGAAGTTTCAAATTTCAATATTTTATTCAGAATACAAAATAGATGACATATCAAATGTTTAAACAGAAAATGTATCATTTTAAGGGAAAAATAAGTTGATTTTAAATTTCATGGCATCAACACATCTCAAAAAAGTTGGGACAAGGCCATGTTTACCACTGTGTGGCATCCCCTCTTCTTTTTATAACAGTCTGCAAACGTCTGGGGACTGAGGAGACAAGTTGCTCAAGTTTAGGAATAGGAATGTTGTCCCATTCTTGTCTAATACAGGCTTCTAGTTGCTCAACTGTCTTAGGTCTTCTTTGTCGCATCTTCCTCTTTATGATGCGCCAAATGTTTTCTATGGGTGAAAGATCTGGACTGCAGGCTGGCCATTTCAGTACCCGGATCCTTCTTCTACGCAGCCATGATGTTGTAATTGATGCAGTATGTGGTCTGGCATTGTCATGTTGGAAAATGCAAGGTCTTCCCTGAAAGAGACGACGTCTGGATGGGAGCATATGTTGTTCTAGAACTTGGATATACCTTTCAGCATTGATGGTGCCTTTCCAGATGTGTAAGCTGCCCATGCCACACACACTCATGCAACCCCATACCATCAGAGATGCAGGCTTCTGAACTGAGCGCTGATAACAGCTTGGGTTGTCCTTGTCCTCTTTAGTCCGGATGACATGGCGTCCCAGTTTTCCAAAAAGAACTTCAAATTTTGACTCGTCTGACCACAGAACAGTTTTCCACTTTGCCACAGTCCATTTTAAATGAGCCTTGGCCCAGAGAAAACGCCTGCGCTTTTGGATCATGTTTAGATATGGCTTCTTTTTTGACCTATAGAGTTTTAGCCGGCAACGGCGAATGGCACGGTGGATTGTGTTCACCGACAATGTTTTCTGGAAGTATTCCTGAGCCCATGTTGTGATTTCCATTACAGTAGCATTCCTGTATGTGATGCAGTGCCGTCTAAGGGCCTGAAGATCACGGGCATCCAGTATGGTTTTCCGGCCTTGACCCTTACGCACAGAGATTGTTCCAGATTCTCTGAATCTTTGGATGATATTATGCACTGTAGATGATGATAACTTCAAACTCTTTGCAATTTTTCTCTGAGAAAAATGTATTTTTCTTGCTACCTGTCCCAATTGGCCTCTTATTGCTACCTGTCCCAACTTTTTTGGAATGTGTAGCTCTCATGAAATCCAAAATGAGCCAATATTTGGCATGACATTTTAAAATGTCTCACTTTCAACATTTGATATGTTATCTATATTCTATTGTGAATAAAATATAAGTTTATGAGATTTGTAAATTATTGCATTCCTTTTTTATTCACAATTTGTACAGTGTCCCAACTTTTTTGGAATCGAGTTTGTAGACAAATACTGATACTTATTCTAGTATGACTACTCAAATGACTGGCATCTAAACTAGACCAGTACTGATCCTTAAACTAGTATCACTAGTTAAACTACCTAAACTACTGACATCTAAACCAGACCAAAACGGATACTTAAACTAGTTTCATTAAACTACTAAGAAACTCCTACCGGTTTGTAACAAATTGAGGGCTAGTAAATGATTTCTGTTTCTCTTTCTTCTGTTGAACACAAAAGAAGATATTTTGAAGAATGTTGGTAACCAGACAGTTGACCGTAGCCATTGATTTCCATAGTAGGGGGAAAAAAAATACTATGGAAGTCAATGGCTAGCGTCAACCGTCTGGTTTTTGGGTGAGCTCTCCCATTAAAGCAGTGTCACTAGTTAAAATACTGATAATTAAACCAGACAAACACTGAGAACTAAAGTAGTATGACTACCAAAACTACTGACACTTAAACAAGTCTCTGCAATGATGCCAGAGAGTTGAAGGTGGTTTCCAGGGCATTGCTGAGCACAAACACTGGCGGACGACCCGCGCACTGAACTTTAATACCCAGTGTTAGAGGAAATATAAACAATAATAACAGTGATAGTTAACACCTCCTGAACTATGAAAGAGCAAACTCTAAACAATAAAACTGGGGCAGACGGAATCACAGAGAGTCACAGGAGAGAGAAAAGCAAACGGCAAAAAAGGATGTCAGAGAGAGAGAAAACAAGATGATTTCTCACATAACCCTGTAAGTGTTTCGTCTACTACAGCAGTCTGCCTCCAGGGCACAATCACATCATACTAGAACACATACAGAAGCGGACTTGGGTGTACAGTGAAACAAACACAGACATGTCCATGACTCTGACTCAGGGTCACATTCACTTAAGAAAACATGCCTGGATTACCTAACACAGCCCAGAGAGATCCCACACATATAAAAGATCATCATCTGTGAATAGAAGCATTCCTGAATCATGTTCAGGCTAATATTAAGATAACATCCCTCTCAGGACAGTGACTCATCGCTGCCCCAAAATGCACCACGTGCTGAAACAATGGGACATTGTCATCTACAGACACTCTGAATTTAGACTTACATGCTCTAGATCATCTAAAGTGATCAACTGCAGCTGTATCTCTCTGCTAATGATCTGTTGTTTATAAGCCTGGCGGTCTGAGCTTAGCTTGGTCACTAAACCAAGGAACAATGACCAATTCACACTAATCTCACACCAGCAGGTAGAAACATACCCTGACATGCGATGTAAGCAAACATGCATTCACAGTCACACACACATGCTCACGTTCATGAATGGGATGTTTTATGTCAGGATGAACTACCATCAACATGGTTTTAAATTAAGATAATTATAATTCCTAAAAAATAATCCTACCCCTGCCAGACTACCAGTATTTTAAAGGGTTAGATCACACAAAAAATAAAAATTCTGTCATTTTGTCACCCTCATGATGACGCAAACCTGTATGATGACTTTTTGTAAATGTTTGTAGCTTGGCAGCCCCCATTTACTTTAAATTTTAATAAATACATTTTAAATTCTGGGTGAACTATTCTGCCTTGCAAAGCCAAATTGAAGTAACTAGATATTCTGTCACAAGTGAGTTATGACTGAAATCACGACACATGTTTTTGGTTCACCTCTACTCAGATTGGATTCTGAAATTCAAATCAAATTCGGTTCCAACGTTCATGTAGTTCCTGCATTTGTCTCTGTAGGGCGATATTCCAGAAAAATGATATGAAATAAGATATAGGCCTAAGTTATTTCCTTTGTGAAGCTGTTTTCCACTACGTAGGTTTGCACAATGAAAGTATTTCAGCTTTTATTACTGTAGGGTCATTCAGTCACCATTAGGAAAGACAAACAGAACATAGATGACCACACACACACACACACACGTTTGCATTTCTATTATGGTGGGGACTTTCCATTTTAGCTAATGACATTTTTTGACCCATAAACCTGAACCCTCACACAATGCTTTATGTAGTTTTACATTTTCATTAAAAGGGACCTATTATACCTAAGTCTTGATTTTGTTTTGGGGCCCTGCTAGAATAGAATAGGCTTGAATGTTCAAAAAACACATTTTTCACATTTTTTAACATTGTTGCAGCACCTCTCTGCCCAGTCTGTCAGTAATGCTCTTTAGTTCCTCTATGAAGCTCTTCCTTCCGAAAAGAGCAATGTGCTCTGATTGGTCGGCTGGACCAGTGTGTTGTGATTGGTCAACCGTCAAATGTCCCACCCCTTACCATAACCACGAGTTTCAACACACTACTAACGTATCTCAACCAGGCCTCGCTCCTTTTTTTTCCTATGCCTTGGGTGGGAATTAAATTGTGACGTGAATATTGGAATATTGTGCCGTGTTCACTCAAGACTCAAGACTACAATGTAGGTGTTTCAGGGAGTTCAGAAACAGTGACACTGATATTGATATAAAAGGAACCCTTTAAGACATTATTTAGTAACATTTAGAACATTGCCCAAAGCATCACACTGCCTCCGCCGGCTTGCCTTCTTCCCATAGTGCATCCTGGTGCCATGTGTTCCCCAGATAAGCGACACACACGCACCTGGCCATCCACGTGATGTAAAAGAAAACGTGATTCATCGGACCAGGCCACCTTCTTCCATTGCTCCGTGGTCCAGTTCTGATGCTCATGTGCCCACTGTTGGTGCTTTCGGCGGTGGACAGGGGTCAGCATGGGCACCCTGACTGGTCTGCGGCTATGCAGCCCCATACACAACAAACTGCGATGCACTGTGTATTCTGACACCTTTCTATCAGAACCAGCATTAACTTCTTGAGAAATTTGAGCTACAGTAGTTCGTCTGTTTGATCGGACCACATGGCCAGCCTTCGCTCCCCACGTGCATCAATGAGCCTTGGCCACCCATGACCCTGTCGCCGGTTCACCACTGTTCCTTCCTTGGACCACTTTTGATAGATACTGACCACTGCAGACCGGGAACACCCCACAAGACCTGCAGTTTTGCAGATGCTCTGACCCAGTTGTCTAGCCATCACAATTTGGCCCTTGTCAAATTTGCTCAAATCCTTACGCTTGTCCATTTTTCCTGCTTCTAACACATGTTCACTTGCTGCCTAATATATCCCACCCACTAACAGGTGCCGTGATGAAGAGATAATAATGTTATGCCTGATATGTGTATATATATATAGGTTTTACTATCCTTAAAGCAGATATTTGGTCCAAACTTGACCCATTCACACAGAGTTCGTACCCAGATAGTTTGGACTGGCTTGTCTCTCTGTGATGTTGATAGCTGTGGCTCCGGGAGGGATATCCAGGATTTTGTGGTAACCCAGCGGAACGCTCGTGTTCAGGAAACTTCCTGTGACCCTCTTGCAGGTGCCGTCTTCACCGCCACACACGCCACAGCGATCCCGAACCAATCCTGAGCCCAACACACCGTCACAGCCCTCACTCTGACAGACAGACAGGAGGAAAGATGATTTGTATTAATATTAAAGATATGAATGCATGAGGATGACAAGATAGAACATCAGATTATATCCTTGTGAAAAAGAAGTGTGCTTAATTGTACTGAATGTGCACTTGTATTGTACTTCAAATCTTAAAAGTATAGTTTAAAAAAATTTAATTGGAGATAATTAAATAAATGAAATAGGGGTGTCGCAATATACCGGTATTGACGATAATCGTGATATTCAAAGCATGAACTATCGACATTGTGTTAATTTAGGGTGTGACAATATACCGGTATTGGCAATAACCACAATATTTAAAATGAATAGGACTCTTATGATAACATGACACGTAAATACTCCAGCGCCAGTACCTGGTTGACCTCTCAGGTGGCAGTATTGCACCTTAACGCTGACACCTGTCAAACAAGAAGAAGACGCAGCGTGCGCAGCTACTCTGAGAAGAACCATGTCGTCCGAGCGGGAGAGTGAGAGGCTCTGTCCACACCCGAAAAAAGTAAGCTCGCCAGTATTAAAGCTCCTTAAACAGCCAAATCTGCAGAATGTGTCGGGCTACGGTCAGTGCGAACGGGAGCAACACCACCAACCTTCGTGTCCATCACCCTTCGGATTACACCATTTTACAGAGAGTAAATTGCGATTCATTTACTAGTCATGGAATGGGAAATGTTACATTAACCTGTTAACAACAGTTTTCTGTGTTCATATATTTAAATATCTTTTAATAAGTAATGTTACCGCGTTTTCTTTACTCATCTTATTTTTGTATTTCTATTTGCAATCAAGTCATGGCCAATACGGCCTGTTCATAGCACTTGATTTTTTTGTTCAAATCTATTACACGATTAAAACTGATCTAGAAAAATTGAGCGACCACATTGCTACATTAAACTCTGTAAAATGTTACGTTGGTTGCAGTGCCATGCACTTAATGTCTCATCTGCGGCCGTTCTAAGCGCACATTAAAACTGAATTAGCAGCGCGCTTACTACATGACTTCATTGGCGCCGGCGCAATGATAGGATAGGTTAAAGAGCTTAAAATACGGGTACACAAGTTAACAGGTTAAAGTATCAGTTTTGATGTTAATATTTATTCATCATACTGTTGAACTTGACAGTATTTTCTCTCTTGTTATTTCATAGGGAGCTTCAAAGAAGATGCATGTGCCCTGTGTTGATCAGTATCCAATTATGTTCATTAGGTATAAAAGAAAAACAAAATAAACAAAGTAAAATTATTTTGACTGATAACTTTTCCCCCTAAGGTTTCTATAGATATCACAATATATTGATATCGTGAATTCTTTTGGCCACAATAACCGTGGTGTGAAACATCTAATATCGTGGCAGCCCTAAAATGAAATAAAAGTGTGTATGTGTATTTAAAGAGAGTACACTTTGTTCAAATGAAAAGTTTTACTTCTATGTACATCAGAATACCTCAACATACTTTCTTTTAAAGTATAATATTTCCAAAAATAAGCACTCTTTTTAAAACTATGCTAAAGTGTAATTCTTTTTCACAAGGGTAGCTCTACAGATCTTACAATTCCAAGACATTTAGCAGATCTAGACTTTGAATTGAATCGCTGAGGTCAGACCTCTTTCCGGTGATGATGTTACTATTATTTGTGTGCATGTTTTCTTACCAGACAGCGTCCTCCCACACACACATCACTGGGTGTGTTATTTGCGCACGGCGTTCCATCTCGTACCCTCTCCGCCTGCCGCACATAGAAACGGTACCCGACCGGCCGACAGGTCAGCTCGCACTGCTGCTCTAGACCCACTGCCAGAGAAAAACAGATAAAAACATGATTATATACGTTGTAACAATTTTTTCTGATACTTTATTAGGTGTCTGTCCTTATATAAAATGATGATGTTTATGACATTAATAACTAATAACAGCTCCCAAGCCCACCCAAACCATTTATTGAAAATAAGCTGCAAAAATGAGGCATTCAGCCACAGTATTGACGTCACTACCATGAGCTTATTAACATATGAATTCTTAAATGTCATGTATCACAGTATTATAACATTTGAGTATTTGAGGTCACTTCATTTCCTAATCACTAATTATAACAAACCTCATCTTCAAATAGGAGTATTAAAGGTGCAGTACACCCTTCCTAATTTTAAGGGTCAGAGATACAGTGGAAAATGGTCATTTGGTGAGTTTATGGGCCACATGAGTGGACGGAAATAAAGCTGAAATGAAATAAAATACAAATATTAGATCAAGGAAAATTAGAAATGTTGCATATGCTTAAGTTGAAAAGTAAAACTGAAATAAAAATAAATTAAATTAAAGCTAAACAGAAATATATATATATATATTTATAAAAAAAAAAAAGTGACAAAGGCACATAACAGAATTACTAAAACTTAAATCAAAATGAAAACTGAAAATATAAAAATAAAAGCCATTTCAAAATATGATAAACAGTTCCATGAATTAGTACAATACGGCTATTTTCATAAATACTTTATCACCATGGATCTTCTGCCCTCATGAATGAAACTCTTTCTGGAAACTGCTTGTTTTTTCCGTTGTATCTGTCCTCTTTATGAACCTAGTTAAATCCCTCGGGTGCGGATGCAAGCTGCTTCAGTCTCTCTCTTTCACAAACACAACACAGTCCTTAGCTATTAATTACAGCCAATCAATGTCATGATCAAAACCTCCATCACAAACACAGGAAACATTCATTATTACAGGTGTTTACTAACACAAATATAACACACACTTGAAACTTGCCAATTTAGGATTTTATCTGTTTGCCTGGAAATCACAATTATAAAATTCCCTGATACCTCCTGGCTTTCTGTGGGAACCCTGTGGATATCATACAGACTTTAGCTCCTTTGATTTGAACCAGTAACCAAGTAACACACCAGCACCTTCTACAGTACATGTGAGCATAGTTAGAAACTGCACCTTCAGCATCTGCTGAACAAAACAGGCACAAGCTTATCAGTCCATCCTTAAAGGTCATTGATCTGTTTTTTGCCCTCCAGTCTCTCTTTCTATTTTCAGTCTCAGATGGCCGATGCTCCGTTCACTTGATGAACAAAAAGTGTACTTTCATTATCTGGCTAAATCAAATCTGATTAGCTGATGTTTGCCAGTAAGAACACATAGGGTTTTTGTCAATCTGCACTGTAAAAAAATGGACCAGTAGAAAAAGGAAATTTTGCTGGTAATTTTCTGCCGGGATATTATTCATCAAAATTGACAATTCTTGATTCTTTTTTTTTTCTTTTTTTTAATGGAATATTGCGGGGCGGGGCAACATGTCACTCACATGAGATCGACCAATAGCAAACCACAACCATCTAATCAATTCCCCATGGACAAAATCAAGCCCCGCCCTACATTTATACTTGTTCCTGAAGCCGTTTCACTCAGATATTCATCACAATAGGAAAGAAAAGAATATCGCAACTTCTTTTTCATGCAGACTTTAAGTTTACGGACATTTCCTTTAAACCTAAAACAAAACACAACGCAATGCATCATTCAATATATGGGAAAAACAACTGTAAAAATCAATATCAATATGGAAAATTCCTTCATATTAACACAGACTTTTCCTATAAGTTGTGTTTACTTCGCTGGAGCTGAACTATCATTGGACTTGACAAAGTTTAGTAAGTTACATCAAGGGCCAGATTAACTAACAGCTTGCGCCACCACAGACCCTCTTTTGGCATTAAAAAAGGCTCAGGTTACGACTGTAACCATTGCTCCCTTTCGAGGGAACTCGCGCTGCGTCGGAAGCAGTGACGCTATGGCAGGGCAATGCAGTGTCTCGTTCCCTCAATAGGTGACACCTCTCTCTCTATAAAAATGTGACATTATTTAAATACATCGTTTTTATGCTGGTCTATGTGCCATGATCTGATTTCAGATAACCCGCCCCTAAACAGCACGTAAACACATGTCAGTCAGATTAGTTCTCTTCCTGTCTAAGTGGGCGGTTCTTAACCACAAAAGGCTGGAATGTGGACCAGACATTACGCTAATAGTCAAAGGTCAAGTTACGTGAGACTCTCTCTGTCTGTCTGTCTATCAGAATCAGCTGACACTGACAAAAGAGGGAGAGATTCCAAGCCTGTCTTTTCCCATTCCGTCACAGTTATCTTTGAGAGATTATGGTGGAGACAATGGGAGAGAGAGAGAGAGAGAGAGAAAAAGAGAGAAACAGTCACAGAGACAGACAGAGAGAAAAATGCACAAGAAATAAAAGTAGAAAAAAAAAAAACGATAAAAATTGGACAAAAAAGGTCCATTTTAAAGAAAGGCAAAAGGGTAGAAGATTTATCTTCATCGCACTCTTTTTTTGCTCGCTCTCTCTCTCTGGTGTGCAGACAGTGGAGTCTATTCAGACTAAATATACTTCCCCACTATCTCTGTCTCTAAACAAACTCAGAGAGAGAACCAGTGCACGAGACAGGAAGACAAGAGAAAGAAAGAACAGCACAGGATGAGAGAGGAATCTGTTCAGGGAAAGAGGGATATACAGAAAGACCAAAAGAAAGAAATGGAATGCCAGAAGAAGAGCGTGTGCGCGAGACACGGTGACCCTGAACACGGGACATTTAAGCCTCACTCACACTGAAAAAAATAGTGACATCTAAATGAACTAGCTGTATTCAAGTCAAAAATATTATTTAACATTACAGAATCAACCTTAATACATTCATTTATGCCAACAAAATAAAATTTTATGGGTTAAATTCAGGCAAAACATTTTACAAAAACAAGTTTGAAATAATAAAACAATGGTTACACTTTTGACATACTACTAACTATAAGTAAGTAAGTGCAGGTTCGATTCTCAATACCAGCAGGAAACGACTGAGGAAGGCACCTAACCCCCAATCGCTCCAAAGGCTGCCCACTGCTCCAGGTGTTTTTGTCCATGGTAGTGTGTGTTCACTTCTCACTGCTCCTAATGTGTGTGCACTAACTTGGATGGGTTAAATGCAGGGGACAAATTCAGAGTTTGGGTAGCCATACTTGGCCTTCACGGGTAGGGTTAGGTGTTGAAGGGTACATACACACACAGTTCCTGCCAATCTCATGTTAATCTTGAGTACCTATAGAGTAGTATTGCATCCTTCATATCTCCGAAGAGTCTTTAGTTTTATCATATTTATAAAAGACAGATACGCTGTACCGATTCTTTTCCGAAAACAGCCGAACTTGTGGAGGAGTGCAGTGGGTGGAGCTAAAGAGTCACAAGCACACACACACACACACACACACATTCCCTGGATAACTTTCGATTCACTATACGTTCATGTAGTTTACATTATATGCCCGTACGCGCTGATTGCCAACAAAACAGACATTTGATGCAGTTTCACTCACCGCCTGCGGTTTCGACTCGTGACCGGGAACAAACAAACACACTTGCAGAACTCCGTTGCTGCTCTGGAAAAACAAACTGCATCCACTGTTTCCTTAACGCTGGGTTATTTGGGAAGCTGAACAAGGTTATCTCTCCCTCACAACCAAAAACACACTTCTTTAGTGACATTGTTGATTTCGTGGTCTAAAAACAAAATGACAGCGCTGCCGACGGCTCCCGTAACCCAACGTAGCTCGTTGATGGGTGCGCTCTTGCTCTCGCTCTGGTTTACGTGCGCACGTACAGGAGTGGATTGATATTTCACATGAATCCACTGAAATTTATGCAAACAAAAGATTAAAACACTGTCTGCGTCGAAGACTTAAAAGCACATACAGCTGAATTATAGGCTCTTTAAACTGATTAATTATCCTGCTTTATCGCACTCTACACTGTAAAAAGTGATCAGTTGACAACTTAAAAAAGTGAGGAAACCCATTGCGTTAAAATTATTATGTAATAAACTTCATGCGTAATTGAAAAAAATTAAGTTGTGAGAACTTGACAATTCCACATAATTTTTTTTTTTTTTATTACGTATGAAGTTTATTAATAATTTTATAGCAAGGGGTTTTTCTCACTTTTTAAGTTGTCAACTAATCACTTTTTACAGTGTATACAGTGGGGAGAACAAATATTTGATACACTGCCGATTTTGCAGGTTTGCCCACTTACAAAGCATGTAGAAGTCTGTAATTTTTATCATAGGTACTCTTCAACTGTGAGTGACGGAATCTAAAACAAAAATCCAGAAAATCATATTGTATGATTTTTAAGTAATTAATTTGCATTTTATTGCATGACATAAGTATTTGATACATCAGAAAAGCAGAAATTTAATTTTTGGTACAGAAACCTTTGTTTGCAATTACAGAGATCATACGTTTCCTGTAGTTCTTGACCAGGTTTGCACACACTGCAGCAGGGATTTTGGCCCACTCCTCCATACAGACCTTCTCCAGATCCTTCAGGTTTCGGGGTTGTCGCTGGGCAATACGGACTTTCAGCTCCCTCCAAAGATTTTCTATTGCGTTCAGGTCTGGAGACTGGCTAGGCCACTCCAGGACCTTGAGATGC
This sequence comes from Coreius guichenoti, assembly GCA_039654105.1. Taxonomy (NCBI): domain Eukaryota; kingdom Metazoa; phylum Chordata; class Actinopteri; order Cypriniformes; family Gobionidae; genus Coreius; species Coreius guichenoti. The sequence continues at coordinate 36,309,972 of CM077176.1, read as the reverse complement.
TTCTTACGGAGCCACTCCTTAGTTGCCCTGGCTGTGTGTTTCGGGTCGTTGTCATTCTGGAAGACCCAGCCACGACCCATCTTCAATGCTCTTACTGAGGGAAGGAGGTTGTTGGCCAAGATCTCGCGATACATGGCCCCATCCATCCTCCCCTCAATACGGTGCAGTCGTCCTGTCCCCTTTGCAGAAAAGCATCCCCAAAGAATGATGTTTCCACCTCCATGCTTCATGGTTGGGATGGTGTTCTTGGGGTTGTACTCATCCTTCTTCTTCCTCCAAACACAGCGAGTGGAGTTTAGACCAAAAAGCTCTATTTTTGTCTCATCAGACCACATGACCTTCTCCCATTCCTCCTCTGGATCATCCAGATGGTCATTGGCAAACTTCAGACGGGCCTGGACATGCGCTGGCTTGAGCAGGGGACCTTGCGTGCGCTGCAGGATTTTAATCCATGACGGCGTAGTGTGTTACTAATGGTTTTCTTTGAGACTGTGGTCCCAACTCTCTTCAGGTCATTGACCAGGTCCTGCCGTGTAGTTCTGGGATGATCCCTCACCTTCCTCATGATCATTGATGCCCCACAAGGTGAGATCTTGCATGGTGGCCCAGACCGAGGGAGATTGACTGTCATCTTGAACTTCTTCCATTTTCTAATAATTGCGCCAACAGTTGTTGCCTTCTCACCAAGCTGCTTGCCTATTGTCCTGTAGCCCATCCCAGCCTTGTGCAGGTCTACAATTTTATCCCTGATGTCCTTACACAGCTCTCTGGTCTTGGCCATTGTGGAGAGGTTGGAGTCTGTTTGATTGAGTGTGTGGACAGGTGTCTTTTATACAGGTAACGAGTTCAAACAGGTGCAGTTAATACAGGTAATGAGTGGAGAACAAGAGGGCTTCTTAAAGAAAAACGAACAGGTCTGTGAGAGCCGGAATTCTTACTGGTTGGTAGGTGATCAAATACTTCTGTCATGCAATAAAATGCAAATTAATTATTTAAAAATCATATAATGTGATTTTCTGGATTTTTGTTTTAGATTCCGTCTCTCACAGTTGAAGTGTACCTATGATAAAAATTACAGACCTCTACATGCTTTGTAAGTAGAAAAACCTGCAAAATCGGCAGTGTATCAAATACTTGTTCTCCCCACTGTATCAAATGTCTGTTTCTGATTTAATAACAATGATAACCGGCCATAGTTCCTAAAAGATCACCAACATTGTGCGCCATTGCTTTGAAAGCAAAATTGCGATATTAGTGCGCTTATCACACGGCAAAGGCTGTGATCTAATCAAATAGGTTGCGGAGGGTTTCGCGCAAGCAGCTCATGATTCGCATCTCAGAGTGGCTCCGTTCACAGTAAATGCTGCAAGCTCCATCAGTGCATTTGCTGTGAGTTTAACCTGCATTTTGACTACTCGTGTGTATCCAATTTATGTGCATTGGTACATCCCACAACACAACACTTGTAATGCCTCTTTGGCACAGACATTGTGCAACTCCAGCTGCTACAGCGAGGAAACAGAAATAGCGGACTCTGTGCTTCTCACTCAGGGCTGTATCTATGCTAATAGGGTGGATCGTCACTGCTGTGGGCGGGGCTTCTCCCTAAAATGACATAATTGTAGGGGGGAATCTGAATCAGCTCGTTTGAAGAGACTGCTTTTGATTTATGGGAATTATAAAAAAATGATTGAGTGTATCTTCATCATTAAAGGCTGGTTGTTCTCACACACTGCGGATACACATCTGTGTTCAACACCTTATAAAAGTGAATTTTGCATAATAGGTCCCCTTTAAATAATGTATGACAATTTATACAGTATCAGTTCTGAGATTGTGTAAATCTTTGTTGTAAATCTCTATTGTTGTAGATACAAATATTTTACTAACAACTGCATATGTTTAGACAGTAAGAGATATGTTAACTGTGTTTGGGCATATTTATGTAAAATATCTTTCTAATATTTTGCGAGCTTGTTTTTTAATTATTGTCTTCTTAAATATAGGTAAATTAAAATAAAATAAAATGTTGCAAACTTGTGATTGGCTAAGCAAGAGTTGGTGATGTGATAATGAAACCTGGCCTACCTTACTAAGAAACCAAAACAGACACATTTTCAGACATTTTGGATGTAAAAGCCGACAGAGTGGGCAGAGGTTATGCAAAGACGAGCCCAGATTTACTGATCAAAGGCGTTTTGACATTCCCTTTGTGACAAGCCAGTGATGCATTGAAGCAGCGCAGCGTCTTCTTCACAAACTAAAATTGTATATTAACCCATCTATTATTTCATCACGCATCTTGTGGCTTTATAGTTCACGATTAGGCTATGTAAAGGACGTACAGGAGTGGGTTGATATTTCACATGAATCCACTGAAATTTATGCAAACAAAAGATTAAAACGCTGTCTGCGTCGAAGACTTAAAGCACATACAACTGAATTATAGGCTCTTTAAACTGATTAATTATCCTGCTTTATCGCACTCTATATCAAATGTCTGTTTCTGATTTAATAACAATGATTGAACATTGTGCGCCATTGCTTTGAAAGCAAAATTGCGATATTAGTGCGCTTATTACACGGCAAAGGCTGTGATCTAATCAAATGTTTCACGCAAGCAGCTCATGATTCGCATCTCAGAGTGGCTCCGTTCACAGTAAATGCTGCGAGCTCCATCAGTGCATTTGCTGTGAGTTTAACCTGCATTTTGACTGCTCGTATGTATCCAATTTAATTTGCATACATTTTGTTCTTGCATTGATGTTACATTTGTAACAATTTTGCACTTTGAGATATAGGCTATATTTAAGTATTGTGTCTATCTTTGGATAGTTTACAAAATAGAACAATACTATTTGAAATCATAATTGTATTGCATTATGTTGTTTTAAACATAATTTAAACAACATAATGCTTCCCCAACACTGCTTAGAATGTCTTAGAATCAAACTAAAGTGTTAGCAGATAGTAAGCAGACAGTTTACTAATATTCTATAGCTGGTAGTTGACATGTAGTTGCAAAGATACTTATATTTAGTACGATGTCTAAAGTGGACTATCAAAATAAACTGTTACCAAAACAATAAATGTAGCATTGAAATTGAAGAAAAAAACATATTGTGCAATTGTAACGGAGGCCAGCTAGTAAGAGGTGTGAAAGTAAACCTCACTCCCCTGGCCTCAAGAGGTGCACAAGTGACTGACGCTAGAGGCTGCGGTCTTCAGCGTCCTTGCTAGCACGCCGATGCTGGAAATGCTAGTTTGAATGCTGCTCGGAGCAGTGCGAGTAGAACCACAGAGGTCACATTGGTGCCATGACCCAGATGGAAGTGAGGTTTAGGGAGGTGAGTGTACTGGAGGTCAGCAAGTAAGAGCTGTACAAGTAAACCTCACTCCCCTGGCCTCAAGACGTCCACCAGAAGCTGTGGTCTTCAGCGTCATTTGTTAGCGCGCCAACCTCCCATGCTGGAAACGTTGGTTCAAATCCCGCTCAGGGCGGTGTGAGTAAAACTGGAGGGGTTACATAATGCTGTGGTTGTGAATAAATTATAGAAGTAAGAAGTTACTTAGTAAGTAAGTGCAATGCTCAGAAGTCCTAATAAACATTTAACAATTTATTTACTTTTCACTTAAAGGAGACCCATTATGCCCATTTTTACAAGATGTAAAATAAGTCTCTGATGTCCCCAGAGTGTGTATGTGAAGTTTCAGCTCAAAATATATAAAATATTTTACAGCATGTTAAAATTGCCACTTTTTGAGGGTGAGCAAAACACACAGTTTTTGTGTGTCCCTTTAAATGCAAATGAGCTTGTGCTCCTGGCCCCCTTTCCAGAAGAGGGCGGAGCTTCAAGAGCTCATGCTCCGGTGTTCTCTCACGCACTGAAAATGTCAGAAACTGTCAGTAGCTGTGTTATATGTTCGAACCAGAGTCGGTCTGATGGAGAGACTCATGAAGAAGTGACAACATGTAGAATGCAACAGGACGTTTCTGAATGGTTAGTTGATGAATTTACACCGCGTTCCAAATTATTATGCAAATTGGATGTAAGTGTCATAAACATAAAAAATTTTGTTTTTCAATTAAACTCATGGATGGTATTGTGTCTCAGGGCTCTTTGGATCAGTGAAATGAATCTCAGACACCTGTGATAATTAGTTTGCCAGATGAGCCCAATTAAAGGAAAAGTGCTTAAGAAGGACGTTCCACACTATTAAGCAGGCCACAGGTTTCAAGCAATATGGGAAAGAAAAAGGATCTCTCTGCTGCCGAAAAGCGTCAAATAGTGCAATGCCTTGGACAAGGTATGAAAACATTAGATATTTCACGAAAACTTAAGTGTGATCATCATACTGCCGTACGATCGTACTGTGAAGAGATTTGTGGCTGATTCAGAGCACAGACGGGTTCGTGCAGATAAAGGCAGAATGAGGAAGGTTTCTGTCAGACAAATTCATCGGATTAAGAGAGCAGCTGCTAAAATGCCATTACAAAGCAGCAAACAGGTATTTGTAGCTGCTGGTGCCTCTGGAGTCCCGCAAACCTTAAGGTGTAGGATCCTCCAGAGGCTTGGAGTTGTGCATAAACCTACTGAGTGTCGTATAACCCTGGATGGTCCAGATGGATGGAGTAGTGGATGGTTGGTGAATTGCCACCATGTCCCTACAAGGCTGCAACATCAACAAGGAGGTGGCGGAGTCATGTTTTGGGCCGGAATCATGGGGAGAGAGCTGGTAGGCCCCTTTAGGATCCCTGAAGGTGTGAAAATGACCTCGGCAAAGTATGTAGAGTTTCTGACTGACCACTTTCTTCCATGGTACAAAAAGAAGAACCGTGCCTTCCGTAGCAAAATCATCTACATGCATGACAATGCACCATCTCATGCTGCAAAGAATACCTCTGTGTCATTGGCTGCTATGGGCATAAAAAATTAGAAACTCATGGTGTGGCCACCATCCTCCCCTGACCTCAACCCTATTGAGAACCTTTGGAGCATCCTCAAGCAAAAGATCTATGAGGGTGGGAGGCAGTTCGCAACAGCAGCTCTGGGAGGCTATTCTGACATCCTGCAAACAAATTCAAGCAGAAACTCTCCAAAAACTCACAAGTTCAATGGATACAAGAATTGTGAAGGTGATATCAAAGAAGCGGTCCTATGTTGAGATGTACCTTGCCCTGTTAGGATGTTTTTGATTGAAATAGCTTTTGATTTCAGTAAATATGACCACCTAATGCTGCAAATTCAGCAAATTCCCGTTTTCAGTTCTTTACAACCTATAAAATGTTTTAACTCTGTTGTGCATAATAATTTGGAACAGTGCATTTTTAGTTTTTTATTTTTGAAATAAACACTGTTATCATTAGGAGGTTTGTTCAATAAAATTCGAATTATACCCTAATGGTTGATGACTTGAAAATTATACTGACTAATTATGAAAATCCGAGAAAGATATCATTTGCATAATAATTTGGAATGCGGTGTACAGTATCAATTCTGAGATTATGTAAATCTCTGTTGTAAATCTCTATTGTTGTAGATACAAATATTTTACTAACAACTGCATATGTTTAGACAGTAAGAGATATGTTAACTGTGTTTGGGCATAGTCATGTAAAATATCTTTCTAATATTTTGCGAGCTTGTTTTTTAATTATTGTCTGCTTAAATATAGGTAAATTAAAATAAAATAAAATGTTGCAAACTTGTGATTGGCTAAGCAAGAGTTGGTGGTGTGACAATGAAACCTGGCCTACCTTACTAAGAAACCAAAACAGACACATTTTCAGACATTTTGGATGTAAAAGCCGACAGAGTGGGCAGAGGTTATGCAAAGACGAGCCCAGATTTACTGATCAAAGGCGTTTTGATCAAAAACACACACTCTTCATCTTACGTAGGCTTCTTGCGGGCCGCAGCTATTAGAGGTTGTGTGCTCTTTACAGAAGGAAGACTCACAGAGTCAGCATTAAGATTTTAGACAGACGACACACTCCGGTGCTGTTCGGAATGAAATACTAGCTTGCTACTAACTAAAAACTGACAAAGCACTAATCGAACCAGTATTTGCAAACTTTTCAAACAGTAGTATGCCCTTGTGTACTCTTTTAAAAAGAGTACAATCCTAAAAAATCATTTGCTGTGCTTAAAACAAGCTGTTTTTTTATAACTTGTTAATCCAACAAGCGATCTGTGCCAAATACAAATACAGAAAAATCACCAAAGTGCACTACATTCCTGGAAAGCATCTACTGCACATGTGTTATGTTATTGCATATAATGTGCATAGTATATGCTGCAAGAAGTAGTAAGTGTAGGACGACCTCAGGTGTAAGTTTGGTCACAGAGGATTTAACCACTAAGAGCATGTTAGTATGTTATTCTGATCATAGCCCACATGTCTCTCTCACTAACACAGCTGTTTCTCCATCTCCGTCTCTGCCATCCCTCCCTCAAACTCTCTCTCTCTCTCTCTCTCTCTCTCTCTCTCTCTCTCTCTCTCTCTCTCTCTCTCTCTCTCTCTCTCTCTCTCTCTCTCTCTCTCTCTCTCTCTCTCTCTCTCTCTCTCTCTCTCGCTCTCGCTCTCGCTCTGGCCAGTCAAACGGCTGTCTTTCTCAACTCCCCTAAAACCTTGTTTACAGTTTTCTCTCCGTGTCCCCACCCCCTGTCCACTATCACACTGTTCTCACTCCTCAGTAAATGTCGTTTATTCAACACATCCCACTCTCTAATAATCTTTGAGCTGGGTGGAGAGATTTTGGCAGCAGACGAATAGGGATTTGGACGAATGCAAGGAAAACGAAAGGAGGGAATGTTTAGTGAGAAATAAACGAGCGAGAGAGTTCGGTTTCATGCACGCTCTCTTTCTCCTCGTTCACTTGGATCTTCCTCCATCTCTCCTTTAAGCTCTTACAGGGATAGTTCACCCAACATTTTCACCTTAGAAAAAAGAAGAAATTCTGAAATTTGTACATGGTCAATTTTTTTACCTGGTCACATTGTAACCCCACATTATATTACCCCATGAAGCTTACTGTATCATAATTGATACACACATTTCTAAGGCCTCTAAATGATCCACATGATCAAAACTTTGCTAACTTTGCTTTGCTTTTCTGTCGTCTGATTGGTAGTTTATACTTTTTTTAGCAAATAAAATCCTTTAAAAAGTACAAACCCGATTCCAAAAAAGTTGGGACACTGTACAAATTGTGAATAAAAAAGGAATGCAATAATTTACAAATCTCATAAATTCACAATAGAATATAGATAACATATCAAATGTTGAAAGTGAGACATTTTGAAATGTCATGCCAAATATTGGATCATTTTGGATCTCATGAGAGCTACACATTCCAAAAAAGTTGGGACAGGTAGCAATAAGAGGCCGGAAAAGTTAAATGTACATATAAGGAACAGCTGGAGGACCAATTTGCAACTTATTAGGTCAATTGGCAACATGACTGGGTATAAAAAGAGCCTCTCAGAGTAGCAGTGTCTCTCAGAAGTCAAGATGGGCAGAGGATCACCAATTCCCCCAATGCTGCGGCGAAAAATAGTGGAGCAATATCAGAAAGGAGTTTCTCAGAGAAAAATTGCAAAGAGTTTGAAGTTATCATCATCTACAGTGCATAATATCATCCAAAGATTCAGAGAATCTGGAACAATCTCTGTGCGTAAGGGTCAAGGCCGGAAAACCATACTGGATGCCCGTGATCTTCGGGCGCTTAGACGGCACTGCATCACATACAGGAATGCTACTGTAATGGAAATCACAACATGGGCTCAGGAATACTTCCAGAAAACATTGTCGGTGAACACAATCCACCGTGCCATTCACCGTTGCCGGCTAAAACTCTATAGGTCAATAAAGAAGCCATATCTAAACATGATCCAGAAGCGCAGGCATTTTCTCTGGGCCAAGGCTCATTTAAAATGGACTGTGGCAAAGTGGAAAACTGTTCTGTGGTCAGACGAATCAAAATTTGAAGTTCTTTTTGGAAAACTGGGATGCCATGTCATCCGGACTAAAGAGGACAAGGACAACCCAAGCTGTTATCAGCGCTCAGTTCAGAAGCCTGCATCTCTGATGGTATGGGGTTGCATGAGTGCGTGTGGCATGGGCAGCTTACACATCTGGAAAGGCACCATCAATGCTGAAAGGTATATCCAAGTTCTAGAACAACATATGCTCCCATCCAGATCTTTCTTCCTCTTTCAGGGAAGACCTTGTATTTTCCAACATGACAATGCCAGACCACATACTGCATCAATTACAACATCATGGCTGCGTAGAAGAAGGATCCGGGTACTGAAATGGCCAGCCTGCAGTCCAGATCTTTCACCCATAGAAAACATTTGGCGCATCATAAAGAGGAAGATGCAGTTGACAGTTGAGCAACTAGAAGCCTGTATTAGACAAGAATGGGACAACATTCCTATTCCTAAACTTGAGCAACTTGTCTCCTCAGTCCCCAGACGTTTGCAGACTGTTATAAAAAGAAGAGGGGATGCCACACAGTGGTAAACATGGCCTTGTCCCAACTTTTTTGAGATGTGTTGATGCCATGAAATTTAAAATCAACTTATTTTTCCCTTAAAATGATACATTTTCTCAGTTTAAACATTTGATATGTCATCTATGTTGTATTCTGAATAAAATATTGAAATTTGAAACTTCCACATCACTGCATTCTGTTTTTATTCACAATTTGTACAGTGTCCCAACTTTTTTGGAATCGGGTTTGTATTTAAAAAAATATATTTTTCGGACTATTATTTCACATATCAGGCTTTACAGGGTTAAATTAAATAATAAATAAGGGACTGAAGTTTCAGAAAGACACTGGGCCTCATTCATGAAACTTTTGTAAATATATCAGTAAATTCTGAATAATTTGCACATAAAAGTGACCTTCCCAAAACTCTCCTCCGGATTCACAAATGCTTCGTAAACATCAGATTTCTTAGTTAAACCGGTGTATGTTTGATTGCCTATATATATGGGCAAACAAACTCATATTATTATGAGTACATATTATTACATACACTCAAAAAATGATTTTATGATGCTGTTCACTTTATTTAAGCAATTCATCTTGATTTAACACCATTATATCAGGTTTCTGGTTCAAATGTGATTGCTTCATGTTAAATTGACTTGAAACCGTTACTCTTTGACATAACTTGATGTTTTCATTTTGAAATATGTTTCAGTCAAGTAACCCAATCAAACAGGACTTTCACTTCCCATCATGCTTTGCAAAGGGGCTGAATTCGGAGAGTTAATAACCCAGTTATGTGGAACCTGTTGACATAGAAAAGTTAAGTAAATCCAACGTATCATTTTTTAAATGCAGTGTCATCAGTTTGCCTAAAAGAACACAAAACATTTAGAAGTTTTATGCACCATTTACGCGTGGTAGGGAGTAGGTGTAAATTTCTTTTGTACCAACTAACATTTTGAAAATACAAACACTTTCATGAATCCGTCAGTACGGCTTTATGAACGATTTACACAAAAATTTGTTCTGCTTGTGTTTCATGAACCACCAATAAGTCTGTAGCATAAAAAGTTTCTAATTTGTATGCTTTTTGTGAGGAACAAACTGAAACTAAAAATCTTCCCCTCCAGTGAAGCAGATCAGTCTGATTTATTAAAAGAATAATTTAAAATGGTTTTGTGAACTGATTCATAGAAAATATCCAACTATAGAGGAAAATTTGTTCCTGTATTGGACTTTACTATTTCTCTCATGAACTCGCCAAGGAGAACTAAAAGTAAATTACTTTTTGTAATGACAATTAAATGGGTCCTATTATTACGGTCACCGGGCGGGGACATGTTTGGTTCAGTTAGTTTTGTTGTGGCCACAACATATAAACTCGTGGGAACGTGATAATAAGTCGTGGCCACAAGATCATTTTGTCGAGGTAAAGACATCATTATGTTGTGGCCACGCGATGTAAAGTCGTGGCCTCGAAATCATATGTCAAAGGGACAATATATATTTTTCTCGTGTTAAATTATAATAATATTTATTTTATTTAGAAAAAGCACAGAATTAAGACATTATATTAACATATTGCCTATTATCTTGTATTGCATTCAAATGAAGTTTATCGTTTTTTTTTTTTATTTAATATTTTTCAATTATAATTATTATTATGCTATTAATAGGCTATGCTTATCATTATTGGTTATATATATATATATATATATATATATATATATATATACAGTGGGGAGAACAAGTATTTGATACACTGCCGATTTTGCAGGTTTGCACTTACAAAGCATGTAGAAGTCTGTAATTTTTATCATAGGTACTCTTCAACTGTGAGAGACGGAATCTAAAACAAAAATCCAGAAAATCACATTGTGTGATTTTTAAGTAATTAATTTGCATTTTATTGCATGACATAAGTATTTGATACATCAGAAAAGCAGAACTTAATATTTGGTACAGAAACCTTTGTTTGCAATTACAGAGATCATACGTTTCCTGTAGTTCTTGACCAGGTTTGCACACACTGCAGCAGGGATTTTGGCCCACTCCTCCATACAGACCTTCTCCAGATCCTTCAGGTTTCGGGGCTGTCGCTGGGCAATACGGACTTTCAGCTCCCTCCAAAGATTTTCTATTGGGTTCAGGTCTGGAGACTGGCTAGGCCACTCCAGGACCTTGAGATGCTTCTGACGGAGCCACTCCTTAGTTGCCCTGGCTGTGTGTTTCGGGTCGTTGTCATGCTGGAAGACCCAGCCACGACCCATCTTCAATGCTCTTACTGAAGGAAGATCAAGATCTCGCAATACATGGCCCCATCCATCCTCCCCTCAATACGGTGCAATCATCCTGTCCCCTTTGCAGAAAAGCATCCCCAAAGAATTATGTTTCCACCTCCATGCTTCACGGTTGGGATGGTGTTCTTGGGGTTGTACTCATCCTTCTTCTTCCTCCAAACACGGCGAGTGGAGTTTAGACCAAAAAGCTCTATTTTTGTCTCATCAGACCACATGACCTTCTCCCATTCCTCCTCTGGATCATCCAGATGGTCATTGGCAAACTTCAGACGGGCCTGGACATGCGCTGGCTTGAGCAGGGGGACCTTGCGTGCGCTGCAGGATTTTAATCCATGACGGCGTAGTGTGTTACCTATGGTTTTCTTTGAGACTGTGGTCCCAGCTCTCTTCAGGTCATTGACCAGGTCCTGCCGTGTAGTTCTGGGATGATCCCTCACCTTCCTCATGACCACTGATGCCCCACAAGGTGAGATCTTGCATGGTGCCCCAGACAGAGGGAGATTGACCGTTATCTTGAACTTCTTCCATTTTCTAATAATTGCGCCAACAGTTGTTGCCTTCTCACCAAGCTGCTTGCCTATTGTCCTGTAGCCCATCCCAGCCTTGTGCAGGTCTACAATTTTATTCCTGATGTCCTTACACAGCTCTCTGGTCTTGGCCATTGTGGAGAAGTTGGACTCTGTTTGATTGAGTGTGTGGACAGGTGTCTTTTATACAGGTAACGAGTTCAAACAAGTGCAGTTAATACAGGTAATGAGTGGAGAACAGGAGGGCTTCTTAAAGAAAAACTAACAGGTCTGTGAGAGACGGAATTCTTACTGGTTGGTAGGTGATCAAATACTTATGTCATGCAATAAAATGCAAATTAATTATTTAAAAATCATACAATGTGATTTTCTGGATTTTTGTTTTAGATTCCGTCTCTCACAGTTGAAGAGTACCTATGATAAAAATTACAGACCTCTACATGCTTTGTAAGTGGGCAAACCTGCAAAATCGGCAGTGTATCAAATACTTGTTCTCCCCACTGTATATATATATACACTCACCTAAAGGATTATTAGGAACACCTGTTCAATTTCTCATTAATGCAATTATCTGATCAACCAATCACATGGCAGTTGCTTCAATGCATTTAGGGGTGTGGTCCTGGTCAAGACAATCTCCTGAACTCCAAACTGAATGTCAGAATGGGAAAGAAAGGTGATTTAAGCAATTTTGAGCGTGGCATGGTTGTTGGTGCCAGACGGGCCGGTCTGAGTATTTCACAATCTGCTCAGTTACTGGGATTTTCACGCACAACCATTTCTAGAGTTTACAAAGAATGGTGTGAAAAGGGAAAAACATCCAGTATGCGGCAGTCCTGTGGGCGAAAATGCCTTGTTGATGCTAGAGGTCAGAGGAGAATGGGCCGACTGATTCAAGCTGATAGAAGAGCAACTTTGACTGAAATAACCACTCGTTACAACCGAGGTATGCAGCAAAGCATTTGTGAAGCTATGGTCGCGCAGGTTGTTTACGCATTTAACTCTTGGCCACGAGAATAATATATCAAAATATATAGAATATCATATGATTTCGAGGCCACGACTTCACATCGCGTGGCCACAACATAATGATGTCGTTGCCTCGACAAAATGATCTCATGGCCACGACTTATTATCACGTTCCCACAAGTTAATATGATATTCCCACTAATTATTTTATCTCGTGGCCACAACATATTATGACGTTCCCACAAGTTTTTTTATGTTGTGGCCACGACAAAACTAACTGAACCAAACATGTCCCCTCCCAGTCACCATATATCATGCCCTTTTACGAAGTCTTGATTTTTTTTTTTTTGGGTGTACTAAAATATGCTTTCATGCTTGATTGTTCAAAAAACATTTTTCACATATTTTACATTATTTACATTACATGACAGCTCCTCTCTCCCCAGTCTGGCTTGAACACGCCGTTTATTTCCTGTTTCGATGAAGCCCCTCCTTCCGAAATACGAAATATGCTGTGATTGGTTAACAGGCCCAGTGTGTTGTGATTGGCAGCGCTTAGCACGTGTTCGGGAAATGTCACACCCTTTACCATAACCGTGAGCTCTAGAACTCCGATGTAAATATTAAGGTTGGCATCAATTTCAAACCAATTCGAGCCAGATTCAAACCCTGACAATGTTAACAAACAAGAGGATCGTCCAGAACGGATTTCATGCATGGACTTTGCAAGCATGGATTTCACAGGACGTTTTAGAGTGGTATGTTTGTTTTTGTTGTAATTTTCTTATACATTTTAGATACAAAGTTATACACCATTTAATCATGATACTGATGATAAAACTATGGTAATACAAACAGTAATCGATCACAAAACCATGTTTAATTTTCCTAAGGGGCGGTGAATAGCCTTACAAACGCTACAGTAAACGCTATATCAAAACTAATGTTGGCTAGCAGGCTAGCGGAGGCAAAGCTTTGCCCTTTGTTTACATTGTAACAACAACATAAAACTTATAATTGGAACTGTTAATAGAAAACACAACTATAAATAATAAGATATACTTCCAGACTTAAGACAACAGATTGTCCCAACAAAGTGGGAACTGCTCCATTTTAGGAGAAGCTTTTGAGCGTAGCCTGCACTGTGGTTCTGGAAGATGTTCTCCGTAAAATGCACGCACAGATAAACGTTTGGGTTATAATGTTCAGGAACAGTGTTTAAAATAAATTTTAACCACTCTAAGTTCGTCAGCCTTAGGAAGGTCAAACAAATGAGTTTTGGAAACGGGGTGGAAAAAACAGTGTCTCTTTAGCCCTATTCGGATGGGATTAGTTTAACATGGAGAGGTGGGGTAAAGTAATTATTACCAGAGCTATTACAGAGCGAATGTGCCATGCCATCTCAGTAATCAATGTCAGTAAAGATTACGACGACTTTTACCTTCAGTAAAAAGGTCCAAAAAAATAACCTCAGGTAATACAAATCCAGTGCGAATAGACCCGCTGTAAATATATACGTAAATATTACGCCATTTCCTGTTTAAAAGTAGTTTTCCACAGGTTTTCAAGTATGGAGGCGCTTGAAAAAGCATTCAGTTACGTTCAAGGTGGTGGGACAAGTCTGTGGCAAATCTCAAGTGTTTTCTGCTTACCATTCAGATAAAAAAAAAAAAAGGTCGAAAGCACTTGTCAGAGGCACGAAACTTCTTTTAGCTTTAGGTAAGTGCCTATTACCAACAGAATCCAATCAGAATTTAATTAATTTCATTAATAAATTGTTCGACCGGACCTAACTGTTATATATAGGTTATATATAGATTATATGTGTTTGCACACGTGATATCAGGAAGCAACTCAATACGCACATGACCACAGGGAGGTGACGGCGGTGCGTAAATTGAGTTACCCCTCTGACTTCTGCTAATTTTACTGAGATTTCTTATCCCGTGTGAATTGGCCATTAATATTACAGACGTCCTGTGGTAAAATTACATTACTCCATCTACCCTTGTAAAACTAATCCCGTCCGAATAGGGCTTTTGACATAACGAAAACACTGTCTTCTCTAGCGCAGCTCAACCAGGCCTCGCACCTTTTTTTGCGTATTCCGTACATTGAGTAACATTGTGACTTCATAAGATCCGGAAAAAACACGCTGTAGTCCAAATGAGTCGTAGTTTTTGGAAAGTTGATTCTGTTAAATAAAATATCTCCCTTTGGATTGGACTTTCAGCTTTGTAACCTTGCAGATCATTTTATGCTCAAACAGCAACATTACACACTAACTAAAGTTGAAAAAGTGGAAAAGCATAATAGGACCCCTTTAAAATTTTCAATGAATTTTTTCTTAAGAATGTCCCTTAAAAAACCCTGGCACACTGAGAACAAGCCAAATCATACACAGAACTGCACAGCAGCGCCATGCAGTAACAATTACTGCACACACAATCACATAATGATCTTTAGAGTTGAGCTGCCAAAAAATGATCTCCAAGGGACAACAAAACAAAAGCATGTGCACGCGCGCACACACACACACCATACAGCCAAACCCCCAATGTCCTTTCCAACAATAGCTCACATAACTGCTGGAACCTACAACAGTTTTACTTCTAATAAATCGAAGCACATTCTTGTACCTCCTAACCCACGGCACAAACACACACAGTCCCAGTGTCGCCTTGTCACACTGAGGACTCTTTCATAACAGCTCATGGCCTGAATACCCCTGAGTGTGATTGTTTTTATTTCATTTCTACATAAAAGCCGTTTCAGAACAGATTGTAAATAGAGGGGTGAATGCCTCTGTCATTTCAGTGTAACTGAATTCTTACACTGAACTCTTCCTGATACTGAACCCTGTGGGATACAGCACTGTCCGATACTCAACTTTGTCCGGTATTGAACCATGTCTGATGCTGAGCTCTGCATGCTGCTTAACTTTGTCCCATGCTGAACTGTGTCTGATGCTGGACCCTGTTCAATACTGAACTTTCTACAATACTGAGCTCTGTCTGATAAAAATTTTGTAGAAAAGTGAACTAACATCTGATACTGACCATCCATACCTACGTCGGGTCTGTGCTGCCATAATTTTCAATTTTAAGATTTCGGTTCTATCTTCGGCTACGTCTACACTAATCCAGAGATACATCTTTTTCTCTATGTTTTGGTCTTCCATCCACACTGAGACAATGGTTTTGCTTAGCGAAAACTGAACTTTTTGAAACAGTTTTTGTATTGTACTGTGGACAGTGAAAAGGTATTTGAAAATGATGACTGTCTAGTCATTTAATGCATATTGTACCTATAGATATCTATGTTTATACCAGTATGTACCTGTTACTATATGTGCTATTCACTTTCATAGTGTTGCTAAAGATAAATGTTATACATTCCTGCAAAGATGACAGAATATTTATCCGCAATTGACCTATCGGTAAGCCCCTCCCCTCGATTGCAGATGAGCCAATAGCAGTTGAGTATCTGTTGCATAGAGACCGGAACTCGGACATCTTTAGGTTTCAGCGCCATAGAGAAACATTGGAAAATCCGAAGCTCTCATCAGTTTGATGGTGTTTATGCTACAAAAATGGTAAAGCGATGTGCCTGGGGTACTGTAACACTGATTCCAGGTATCCTGAGAGGATTTTCTGGTTGCCATAATCTCATTAAGTTACGATTAAAATGAGTGAGTCCATGCTAACGTACAAACCTAAATAGCTAACTGTTCTCACGTCATGTAACAGTGTAGGTCAAAAACACATAAATGAAGGTCTACATTTCAGTGCCTCTCCATATTAAATCCTGGATGTTGTCATCTGTGATCGTGATGACCATAACATGAGGCTTCTCCTGCTTGCATTGTGATCTGTAAACCCTCGCTTCCAAATTAATCTTGTTACCCACCATATTTAGTTTAAAATCTTTTATATATCCCCCCATGGCATATTTAAGTCCCACTTGAATGCTCCTTGACGAGAGGTGGTCCTTCTGTGTCCAAAAATCTTGGGACAAGGTTTTCACACAGCTGTCATTGTAAGACAGTTAGCAACAGTAAATAAGGGGGGCGGGGCTTACCGATAGGTCAATTGCTGTCCTGTGTCAAAACATAAAGCAATTGCATTTTAGGGGCCATTTACAAGACACCATTTTCAACTCAAAAACGGAAAACTTTTTACGTGTTTTGGGGGCCTGAAAATGCTAACTTTTGAAAACTACAAAAACGTGAATTTGTGAAAACGGTGACATCATGCGCATGCGTATTACGTGTTCAGTCTATGGTGCGTAGTGTTTCTTTACAAAGTGACATTGCCAACTACTGGCCTGGCATGAATAATACAGCATCTTTAATCGTTTTAACGGATCCGTGTGAACAGGGATCGTTTTGACAATGTTGTCGTCTGTACGCGAAAAACGCAAAGGAAAAACTATTTAGTACATTGTTGTCGTGTAAACGTACCCTTAGACCATACATTAACACTTAAAAGCATACCTCGGGTCTTTAGTGACCCGGGATGTCATTCACTACCCTCCTCCTCATTCATTTTTTTAAAGTTAGACATCAACCTTCTTATTATTCCTTATTATCAGTTCATTATAAACAATATAACAAGAAAAAAAAATTATAAAAGAATGCCTGTTTTCCCATTCATTTTTTGTAGAAATTGTATAGGGTCGCTAGCGACCCGAGGTGTGTAACAGTGTAAGTATTTTTTTTTTCTGCACAACAATAATTGAATCTTTGATGACAGAAGAAGTGCAATTCACCTTTATTCCACAAGCTGGCAATGTCTGATACACAATGATGAAGTGACATTTCACTCATAGTTACCGCAGGCAGAAAACAAAAGAATAGGAAGTATCATCAGCAAAACTTGAAATGGCTCAGCGATTTACTGCTAAACACAATCAAATATTAGTGCCACTGTCACTTGATGGTGGATCTGGTGAATAAGCTGTCAGCAATCAAAATATTGATTTTGAAGATGTTGAAAATGATAGTTTTGAGAATATGTTTGAGATGGCGAATATGAGCCAGATGCTGAATGTACTGGGAAATGAGCTCTGACGAGGACAGTGATGATGGTATAAAACATCTACTCAAACTGAACCCTTCCAAGCTCCAACAAGTAACAAAATATGCTTTATTTTAGTCTTTTGTAATTGTTACTCTAATATCAGGAGAGTTTTATATTATCACAACAGGTAGAGATCCAACCGTGTTAGCTATAGATCCGGGTCGCTAAAGACCAAAATATGTAATAATGATTGGCAAAACATTCATGTATTTAAGGGTTAAATGGTGATTGAGTACAACCTGTATGCACCACTAAGTGCTGAGATTTTTCTAATAAAATTGAATTGAATCAGGCATTTATATAGTGTTTTACTATGTACTACTGTACACCCAAAGGGCTTTACAATCAGGGGTCTCTCCTCACCCACCATCAGTGTACAGCATCCACCTGGATGAGGCGACGGCAGCCACAGAACAATGGCGCCAGTGCGCTCACCACACACCAGCTATAGGTGGAGAGGAGAGACAGTGACAGAGCCAATTCAATTGATAAGGGCCAATGGAGGGAATTTGGTCAGGACCCTTGGTTACACCCCTGCTCTTTTGCGTGAAGTGCCATGGGATTTTTAATAAAATTATTGTGCCAGAAGAATAGTGTGAGAACTTTACAATGTCTGGTCTCTCAGTATCATCATGAGCTTTTATTATGTTTTACACTTGCACAGTAAGATGATGTTCGCGTTTTACTGATGTTTCAGTGTGGACAAGAAACTTCTGGAAAATGCCGTGGTGTGTGGAGGAAGAGCGTTTTTTTTAAATGTATCCAGATTAATGTAGCATTCAAGAAATGCATTTGACTCACACCTATTGACACACTTACCCTTAAACCATAAAACACTATTTCATAGTGTCACACCTACATCTCTGTTCTAGCTTGTACTTTTCCAAGTCATTTAGGAAGTGTGTATTGGCCCACTTTATGTTACATGATCTCCTCAGGATGAATCACTTGTTCCGAGGCAATCCTCACTTATAAATCACTTTGGATTAAAGCATTTGCTAAATGAATAAATCACTATCAGTTTAATTACACTTAAACAAACATTAGACCGAATTGATCTGTAGTTCAAAGCAAACATTCTACAGTAATCTACCCAAAAACAAAATGTGCCAAACCTCATATCTGCGTGCATTGTATTGTATATGATTTCATTTCATTGATTATTTATTGTAATAAGATTAAAGCTGGCGCCCGTCTTACTTAGGTTTGGAGTAAATATCATGTAATCTCATTTCTCTGTGTATTAAACTATTCCTTTAATGTCACACAAGATTTTCCTCATCTAGAAATGATTTACTGACTATGACTAGAAGCAGGAGCGAGATCATAACGACTCTCAGAATCACAATAAGAAAAAGCTCAGTAATAACAGAGAAACAGATACAATACAAACAATACAGCAGCTGCAACAACTCATTAGCAGCACTTCGTCAACAAATAACTTCAATGTTCAAAGATCTAAATACAAGACTCAAGTTTCTAACTGAAGAATCTTCCCAACCCCAAAATTAAGGTTTCTTTTCTCAAGATTTGACGTTCTAAACTCTAAATTTGACGATTCAATGCTTTAACTCAAGATTGCAAATTTAAGATTCAAGTGTCTTAAATCAGTCTTTACAATTCTAAATTCAAGGTTCTTAAGGTTTTAAACTGAAGTTTGCAGGTTATAAAGATTCTAACTGAATATTTGGTCACACTTTAGATTAGGGTCCAATTCTCACTATTAACTAACTATTAACTAAGACTTTTGCCTCAAAAAACTTCTAATGACTGCTTATTAATAGTTAGTAACGCAGTTGTTAAGTTTTGGTATTGGGTAGGTTTAATGGATGTACAGTATGGGCTTGCAGAATAAGGCATTAATATGTGCTTTATAAAGTACTAATAAACAGCCAATATCCTAGTAATATGCATGCTAATAAGCAACTAGCTAATAGACAGAATTGGACCTTAAACTAAAGTGTTACCGAAGATTCTAACCAATATTTAGGGTTCTAAACTCATTATTATAGAGTCTATATTCAGAATTTAAGATTCTAAATTCAAGGAACTACACTCAAGATTTGAGGTTCTAAACTCAAGAATCAAGATTCTAAACGCAAGATGTAGTATTCTACACTTAGTATTCAAAATTGAAGATTCTAAACTCAAGATTCTAAATTCAAGATGCAAGAGCTTACACTCAATATCCAAAATTGAAGATTCTAAACTCAAGATAAAGATTTTAAACTCATGATTGTAATTTGAGATTCAAGTGTCTAAACTCAGTATTCACAGTTCTAAGTTTAACGTTCTACATTCAGGATTGAAGATTGCAAACTCAAGTTTCAAAGTTATAAACTCAAGACTCGAAATTCTATCCAAAGTTTCTAAACTCAAGATTAAGGGTCCTTAACTGAAACTCAGCATGATTCTAAATTCCATTCCAAGGTTCTACACTAAAGATTCAAGATTCTAAACTCAAGAATCAAGATATACTCAGTATTAAAGATTCTAGATTCAAGGTTCTACACTCAAGAAACACGATTCTATACGTAATATTGCAAAGATTGCATTGATCAGAAGATTTAAAGTTCTGTCCTAAAGATTTGTGGTTGCCTCTGTCAGAGAGGACGTCCTGCACACGTGAGTCTCTCTGTACTGGGCCAGACGGCTCCCTCTCCTCAGCAGTAGATTGGGTGTCACTTCAGTAACGTCTGTCCTCACTTCCCCCTTTTTCAAGCCTCTCACTTACTATTCAGGCCTTTCTTCCTCCATTCAGGTCTTTCTCCTCTCATTCACAGACCTTTCATCCCATCCATCCATCCCGAACAGCAGCATTTTTCATTCGGTTGCTATGACTCCCTAACCTCTGTCCTCTCTGACTCCTCCTCCCTCATCCGATTTCCCCACTATAAGTCCCTCTTTCTCTTTCTCTCTTCTTTCTGTATTGTTGATTTATAGTCATGGTCTGGTACGTGTGTTCTCTGTTCCTTCATTCCTCTGTTTTTAACTCTGTGTTTCTCTTTAACTTCTCTTTTTCTATCCTTCTGTCTCACAATGGTGCTTTGCTTGTACAGTAATACCCATGACCCCTGTGGTCACCCCCTCCTCCTTCCTTTATTCATTCTACATCTACTTTGTCTTCTTAAGGCTCAGGTCATTTACAGCCTCTGAAAAACGC
This sequence comes from Coreius guichenoti, assembly GCA_039654105.1. Classification (NCBI taxonomy): domain Eukaryota; kingdom Metazoa; phylum Chordata; class Actinopteri; order Cypriniformes; family Gobionidae; genus Coreius; species Coreius guichenoti. The sequence goes on along the minus strand of CM077176.1, from coordinate 36,289,426 downwards.
CTTTATTCTTGCTTATCTGCTAGTTCTGAGCTTTCTGAGAATCACTAACTGTTTAAGGCCATGGCAGTCTAAACTGAATCCCTGCACATTTTGCACATTTTCTATGCTGATTGTGAAGTAAAATCTGCAGAATTAATAAAAAAATTGTGAAACTTTTTGAACAGAACTGAAAATACTCCACCATGTTGATTTGGTAGATAAAAGTGTAATCGAAAGTGAACAGTGAAGTGAAAGTGAATAAAAGTGAACTAGGTCAGCCGGAACCGGGAACACTTCCAATAACACCTGATGTACTCGTTACATCATAAGAAGAATGGCATCTACGCTAATGTTAGTCTCTCTGTTTATCCCGAGGTTTACTGCAGTCGGCTGGATCCGGGCCGTATCCAGACCAGATGGTGGACCTTAGCCTGGACATGATGACCATATCCCTGAAGTGTCTGTAGAGACAATAGTGTCAATTAAACTCCCCCCTGTAAATGCCGCATCGACACGACATCCTCATTAAACCCGTCCCCGGCGTGACGACTCCAATCTTTCGAATAATCCTACGAATATCTATTGATCTAATATGACTTCTGACCTGTAATGTTGCCAGAATCATAATCATACACTATTTGTTCGTCGGCCAGAGGAGAACTGGCACCCCGACTGAGCCTGGTTTCTCCCAAGGTTTTTTTCTCCATTCTGGCCCTGAAGGAGTTTTGGTTCCTTGCCACCATCGCCTTTGGCTTTTGGCTTGCTCAGTTGGGGACACCTAAATTTCAACTATATTACTGATCTGCCCGCATTGACGCTATATGATAATTGAAATGAGCTGGATGACATCACCGTTTTCTCCAGAACGGCTGTACAGCCGAATCAAATTCCGTTGCATTATTTTCCTGTTACCACTGTGAAGCTGCTTTGAAACAATTGCCATTGTAAAAAGCGCTATATAAATAAAGGTGATTTGATTTGATTTGATTTGAGTTTTTTTCTTCTTTTTAAGGCTGGTGTGGACTTCTCCAACATGGCTTTAAGGTACACTGCTCGCGAACTGTTGAACCTTAAAGGAAAGTTGTACCTGGCGAATGACATATATGCTCGCTGCGATCATGTTGGAATATTGAGACCTAAGCGCTATATACATCGCTCGTCAGGACGCAGCTTCTCTTGCTTGTCATCTCATACTGTTGCTTATCCTACATATCTGCGCAAATCTCAAAGGCTGTCGCGTAGGCCTATGGGGGTTAATTTGAAAAACCTATCAGCTCTTAAGCAAGTGGGGGTTCCCTCGGTTTCATCAGCTGCTCTCCGCGTGTTGAAATCGGCACTTTTCAATGCACGCTCTGTCAATAACAAAGCTGTAATGTTGTCTGACATCATTACAGAAGAAAAATTGGACCTTGTGTGTTTAACGGAAACCTGGCACAAAGAGTCTGATGGTCTTCTTTTTAATGAACTTACTCCTGCTGGATATGGATTGTTTGATCTCCCTCGATCCTCTGGTAGAGGTGGGGGTATCATTGTTCTGTATAATCACAAACTCATCATGAGCCCTGTGGATGTCCCTCAGTTTAACTCGTTTGAATGCCTTGTACTGAGTGTATCTGCCTCCCTCTCCACTGCCATAGCCACAGTCTACAGGCCTCCTAAGATAAATAAAGACTTTTTGTCTGAATTTGCAGATATGTTGTGCCTCAAATTTGAGAGAACACTTATTTTGGGTGACTTAAACATCCACATGGACATAAAAGATTCTACAACAACAAAAGACTTTTCATCTTTTTTGGAGTGCTTCGATTTGAACCAGCTGGTGGACTGTCCTACTCATAATAAAGGCCACACTCTTGATTTAGTGATCCTAAATGGTTCATCTGTGTCCCAGTTGTCCACCTCTGACTTAGGGCTATCTGATCATCTTGCTGTCTATTTTAATATGGAGCTGCCTGACATGAACACTACCTCCTCGCACATTAAAAATTATCGCAAATGGAGATCTATTGACCCCTCTGATTTTGCTGAATTCATTGATTCTTCTTTAAGTTGTTTTTCTCCATTTGATGCATTGGAAGACAAAGTCTTCATGGTTAACTCTGTTCTCTCATCTGGCCTGGATTTATTTGCCCCTTTGAAAACACGGTCCGTTTCCTTTGGACGTTCTTCTCCCTGGTATAATGATAATCTGTGTTATCTCATTGGTTCACCCTACCAGATACGTAAGGCTGGGTCTTTAACTTTAAGTGTGGATGGTTCTACACTGGAATTTCAAACAAAATTAAGAAATTTAGGGGTGATATTTGATGCACATTTAACATTTGATCCCCATGTTCAGAACACTGTAAAGACATCATTCTTTCATCTGAAAAACATTGCCAAATTGCGTCCTATGCTGTCACTCCCGGTGGCTGAAAAGCTGATCAATATCTTTGTATTTTCTCGCATTGATTATTGTAATGCTTTGCTGGTCGGGGTCTCAAATGCTACCCTAAATAAATTACAGCTGGTTCAAAATTCAGCCACCCGAATCCTGTCTGGAACCAGGACAAGGGATCACATCACTCCAGTTTTGGAGTCTTTACATTGGCTCCCTGTCAGATTTCGGGTGGATTTTAAAGTTCTCATGCTTACCTACAAAGCTTTGAATGGTTTGGCTCCTCACTATCTTCCTGAGCTTTTAGCCCCCTACACACCTGTGCGTGCTCTCCGCTCTTCGGAAACTGGTCTTTTAATCGTCCCACATACCCGTTTAAAATCTATGGGTGATAGGGCATTTTCTGCGATCGCTCCAAGACTTTGGAATTCCTTGCCTGCTCGGATAAGGCAAGCAGAATCCCTTAGTGTTTTTAAATCCTCCCTTAAAGCTTATTTCTTTAGGGTAGCTTTTACTTGATAATATTGAAATTGAATTATATATATATACACTCACCTAAAGGATTATTAGGAACACCATACTAATACTGTGTTTGACCCCCTTTCGCCTTCAGAACTGCCTTAATTCTACGTGGCATTGATTCAACAAGGTGCTGAAAGCATTCTTTAGAAATGTTGGCCCATATTGATAGGATAGCATCTTGCAGTTGATGGAGATTTGTGGGATGCACATCCAGTGCACGAAGCTCCCGTTCCACCACATCCCAAAGATGCTCTATTGGGTTGAGATCTGGTGACTGTGGGGGCCATTTTAGTACAGTGAACTCATTGTCATGTTCAAGAAACCAATTTGAAATGATTCGAGCTTTGTGACATGGTGCATTATCCTGCTGGAAGTAGCCATCAGAGGATGGGTACATGGTGGTCATAAATGGATGGACATGGTCAGAAACAATGCTCAGGTAGGCCGTGGCATTTAAACGATGCCCAATTGGCACTAAGGGGCCTAAAGTGTGCCAAGAAAACATCCCCCACACCATTACACCACCACCACCAGCCTGCACAGTGGTAACAAGGCAAGATGGATCCATGTTCTCATTCTGTTTACGCCAAATTCTGACTCTACCATCTGAATGTCTCAACAGAAATCGAGACTCATCAGACCAGGCAACATTTTTCCAGTCTTCAACTGTCCAATTTTGGTGAGCTCGTGCAAATTGTAGCCTCTTTTTCCTATTTGTAGTGGAGATGAGTGGTACCCGGTGGGGTCTTCTGCTGTTGTAGCCCATCCGCCTCAAGGTTGTGCGTGTTGTGGCTTCACAAATGCTTTGCTGCATACCTCGGTTGTAACGAGTGGTTATTTCAGTCAAAGTTGCTCTTCTATCAGCTTGAATCAGTCGGCCCATTCTCCTCTGACCTCTAGCATCAACAAGGCATTTTCGCCCACAGGACTGCCGCATACTGGATGTTTTTCCCTTTTCACACCATTCTTTGTAAACTCTAGAAATGGTTGTGCGTGAAAATCCCAGTAACTGAGCAGATTGTGAAATACTCAGACCGGCCCGTCTGGCACCAACAACCATGCCACGCTCAAAATTGCTTAAATCACCTTTCTTTCCCATTCTGACATTCAGTTTGGAGTTCAGGAGATTGTCTTGACCAGGACCACACCCCTAAATGCATTGAAGCAACTGCCATGTGATTGGTTGATTAGATAATTGCATTAATGAGAAATTGAACAGGTGTTCCTAATAATCCTTTAGGTGAGTGTAGTTGTATACAGTTTATAAACTATTAATTAACTACAAACTAATAGTTTGCAAATGATTTATAAGTGCTTTGTTACTGTATACTTATTATAAACTGTTACCAAGATTTCTATTTCAAATGAATGCTGTTCTTTTGAACTTTCTATTCATCCTGATTATCAACATTGATAATAATACTCAGAAATGTTTCTTGAGCAGTAAATCATCATATTAGAATGATTTCTGAAGGATCATGTGACACTGAAGACTGGAGTAATGATGCTCAAAATTCAGCTTTGATCACAGGAATAAATTATATTTTTAACATATACTCACATATAAAGCAGTTATTTTAAGTTGGAATAATATTTCACAATAATATTTATAATGTTATGTATAATATTTATAATATTTTTTACTGTACTTCAAATAAATCATATGCCTATGACACTTCTTAAAAAAACTCAACAACACCAAACTTTTGAATGGTAGTGCCTTAAAATGTTTTCTAGGTAGGCAGCACACTAGGTTTTGGAACAGAGCTCATTTGTGCCTCACAACTTAACAGCAAAAGAACATGGTTGGATATAAACATGTTCATCACAAAGAACTAAGTGAGAAGAGGTAAATGGAAAATGGTGTGTGAGCAGATGTCCAGTAAACTTGATAATTAAACAATAAACTCCAAATGCTGCTCCACAATGGCAGAGAGGCGAGTAGCAGGGTAATATTCCACCACACTTCTGTTATTGCTTCTTTTCCCCCTTTATACCCCTTCAATTTCCGTTTCTAACCTTCTGTGAAAGGCTCCCAGTCATACACACGTCCCATAAACTCTTGACTGTTGAACGCTGCACACTGCTCAGCCCTGGAGTTTACTGGAGCACCTGGACATGCCTGGAGGGAGAAAGAGAGAGAGAGAGAGAGAGAGACTTAAGTTATGGTGTCTCACTTTGACAAGCATGACAATGTGTGTGTGTGTGTGTGTGTGCGTGTGTGTGTGTGTGTGTGTGTGTGTGTGTGTTCGTACAGGTATATGTTTATGAGGACACAAATGTGTATAATGACATGGGTATTACAACGTAAACATGGTTTATGAGGACACTTCCTGTGTCCTTGTAAACCAAATGACTTAAAAAAACATACTAAACTGTTTTTTTTTTTTATTCAAAAATGCAGAAAGTTTTGTGTGATGGGTAGGTTTAGGTGTAGAGTTTGTGTAGGGGGATAGAATATACGGTTTGGAGAGTCCCCGTAAACCACATATTCAAGAGTGTGTGTGTGTGTGTGTGTGTGCATGCTTTGGGTCAACCTGTGACAGCACATAGAAACGTCTTTGTGTGCACATTTAATTTGTGTGTATTCAGGTGTTTTTAGTTTGTTGTTTTCTTGAAGTGTGTTTGTGCATGTTTCAGCATGCTTCTTCATTAAGTATGGTAGACCTTCCATAAGGTCTACCATATGGAAACAATGGTGAACCTGGAAACACATAAATCTCTAGAGAGGGAGAGACAGACGAAGGCCAGTGTTTATGGAGTCAGAGCAAGCCAATAGCCCTGAAGAAGACGACTCAAAATGACACAGATTTTAAAGAATGAAAAACTGACAAACCAGGTCACCGTGGTTTTGCCAAGTAAGACATGTTCCTGGATCAACATATTTTGTTGATCCTGGAACAACATTCCTGTCTGAAAATGTAGTCCTAACCATATCCCTACCCCTAAACCTAACCCAACACATAACTGATCCCTAAAACCAGAGGGAAATAATAGACAAATGACACTGATGTAGAAGCACCTAACCCTGGTTGTAAACCTAAACTTGACATAAACTGTTAACTTGTCCCTCAACTCTGATTGGTTGATTGGAATGTTTTTCCAGGATGTTGATTCAGGAACATGTACTTAATGAAGTCGGTAAAACTTTAGAATACTGGAATAAAATAAGTAATGTATCATTAACATTCTAGTAACTACCATTTACTAACAAGAAACTCTGATTAACTAATTAGTAAGTAATAATGCTCAGTTGAATGTGGTACTTCACTATTAGCTAATCAATAACTACTATTTTTTTCATATCTCCCAGAGGACTACTAAGAACTACTATATGCAGGTTCATAATTAACATGAATAATGCATTATGTATAATTAATTCTAAAGTGAAGGTCATAGTAACCCATTAGTAATGACTCAAGTGTTACCAAATCAATCTGAAGGAATTACTAATTATTTGGATCAGTATTCTAAAGTGAAAAACATGATAACTCTCTAGTAATGACTGAAGTCATTGCAAACATTTGAGTTTTTTGTAAGATTTTGGTAGTAATGACTCAAGTACATCCTAATACACCTACTACATCCTTCTAAAGGAATTACTAATGATTTGGATCAGTATTCTAAAGTGAAGGTCATCACTAGTAATGACTCAAGTGTTACTACATCCATCAGAAGTCATTACTATCCAAAACCTTACAAAAATCTCAAAAGCTTACAATGACTTCAGTCATTACTGGAGAGTTAATATGCTTTTCACTTTAGAATAAATTTCTTCCTCCACTATATGAGCTCCATATTCTCACTATATCAAACTATATGAACCATTAAAGCCAAATATGATATATCCATATATATATATAAAATAATATGATATATCAAATATAATGTATCAAATATGATACTTAACAAAAAGCACAAATGCAATTTGTTTGTTTTTTTTATAGATTTTTTTTTAGATTATTTTGCCTAAAGATTTGATAAAGTGTTCCATTTAAAAAACTAAAACAAATTTGGACTTTTATTTAATATGTCAGAGTTTACAAAGTTAAGGAACTATGGGCCAGATTTACTAAACAGGGCAAATTAGCGTGAGAGCGACATTCCATAAAAGCACCGATGGGAGTGGAAAGTTCTGCGCGTGATCTACTGACGACACGCAAATTAAAGAACACAGACGCAGCCGGATCATTTCCATAATGACCAACACAATCTACCAGTTAGTTTCTGGTTTAAGACATGCTTTTTTTGGGTGGTAATAATGGCACAAATACCAGTAAATTGACTAGCGCAAACCTTAGTAAATCATCTTGCATGATTCATTTAAATACTCTCCTCCCATAAATGTTTGCTTCTGAAAGGAAAACTCCTACAAATCCATATGCAATTGTCAGCCGCAAAAATAACCGTCCACGCCTTTTCAGCGCTAATTTTTCACTGCGTGTCTTTATTAAATTCTGACAGTAGTTTTTTAACGCAAAAACAGTGTTTGCGCTGGGGCAAGCTGTTAGTAAATCTGGCCCTAGAATTGTTAAGTGGAAACTGAACCAGAATCGATAAATTCCTTACAATTCCCAAACCACTACCATCAGGATAAAAACATATGGCATCATAAATCAAACCTATATCAGCATTGAGAGCGCTAGAGCACAGCTCTGGTTTGGACCAGATGCTCTTCTCAAGATCTTCCACGTGTTCATTCACAATGCCAATGACATCAGGAAACACTGCTAATTCTCTGTTGCCTTTTTCCTTTTCCCGTCTTTCCCCGTCCCTCTTGAACACGACAGGAACCACCCACCGAGGGAGAGATTAAGTGGAGGGATGTTGCAGGACACTAAAGTGGGAGACGGGACAGGCAGAAGCAGCTGCAGACGGTAACGAGGGTGAAATTAAGCAGTCGCGGGGTCATTGAGGTGTCAGCATTTTACCTCACAGACCACAGCAGACCACTGCACACATGGCCTTTAATGACCAAACACTGTCCCATTAATGCACACTAAACTCACTGTGGCTATCCACAAACCTTCCCTAAATATTTACAACACGTCTGCAACGTCTGAGTGTGTTTGCTCGGGAAAACTCATGCAAGGAGTTTAGTGCTCAAACTCATGTTCGTTGATTTACTTTAATCTGTGGTTTGGGTGCTTACGGCATAATTTACGATGTTAAGGTACATACATATATACACATATGTTTAATTAGGCTACATCAATGCTGACGAACATTTATAGACATTCAGAATATTGGGTAAGTTTTGAAGTGTTTGAAACCCCAGAACATATGATTGTTATGAATAAAGATATAAAATGGCAAATAATAACAAGAAACCATTCAGCCAACAAAAATAAATAAATAAAAAATCATTTATTCACCCTCATTTTGCTCCAAACCCGACTGTTTTCACTCTTTTTGCTCTGCTCCTGTTTTCCTTAGTTCCCTAGTAAATCTCCTTGGTTTGTTAATTAGTTTCCATGGTTCCTAATTCCACACACCTGTCCTGTTTCCTAATCCACACGACCCCAGTCAACAAATAAGGGTCTTCTCTAGCGAAAGTTTTTCCTCCAAAACCTTCTCTTCGGCAGTAAGCAGTAAACAATTTGAAGTCAAGTATATCTAGAATGGATAATCACTTACATCAAACCTGGTGACACAGAAACCTTGGAGCGACAGAAGGGTGAATAAATGGTTTGGTAACAAACGCTTGAATATTAATAGCATATTGGCTGTTTATTAGTACTTATAAAGCACATATTAATGCCTTATTCTGCATGACCTTCTTCTACATCCTTAATCCTACCCAATACCGAAACTTAACCACTACAACAACTCCCTTACTAACTATTACTAAGCAGTAAATAAGGACTTTATTGAGGCAAAAGTCATAGTTAAAGGCAGTGTAGGCCAGAAACATTTTTTGTTCTGCTGGTTGAAAGTCTCTTCATATCCTGATAGCAATCACAAAGTTAAGTGGTCTAAATGTATTTATATGTATATATTTCGTCTGTGGAAAGTGCAGGACTATAAACCATTCGATCCGAATGCAGTGATATGATGTCCTACCTGCATGTCAGCGTATGTATTTTCATACCTCAGCTCAGACATCACACGTCACCAGCGTGTTTCATGCTATGCAGAGTTAGGCAAACTTCAGTCACCGAGCACCGCAACTGAAACATCAGCCACCTTTTACAGTTCCTCCTGAACCAAAACAACGAGCTTATGCTGCGTTCACGCCATAACTACTGTAATTTCGAAAGGGATGGAAACCTGTGACGTTATACTTGGAGTGGTTCGTGATTCGAATTTATGCGTTTCAATGGCAACATTATCAAAGGTGAAATGAATCTGCAGCAGTCAGGTGGTACAGGCCAGTGCTCTTTAAGTTGTTTATATTCATTATTATTGTAATGTTATGTGCTTTGAGACACGAGGTAGTTTAACGCCTCTTTTGTTTGCTCCCTGCTGTGTGCGTTCATGTGTTTTGGAGGAGGCGTGGCTTTGGAAGCGCTCTGAAGTGAGGTTAGGATCTTATGCTTTTAAAGCTAGCTTGCTATTGCTAGCCTCTCCGAAAATTGCCTACCCTACCTTTAATAGTGAATATGTGTTCCCCAAACTAAAGTGTGACCAATGGTTTTATATCCTTTTAAAGGATTATACAAGAAAACACAAACCTAAGCATACAAAATGAAAACAGCAAAAGCATTCATGAGATCTGACCCAAAGAAGACTTTTACTTGCTGAGAGTGCAAAAGGATGACACAGAGCTGATATATAGTTGATATTTACCAGTCAGAGAGTTCAGAGGAGTTCCTGTAATGAAGCAGAGCTACTAGAACTCAAGCTGAGAGAGAGAGAGAGGTAAAGCTTTACTGCCTTTCCTTAGGCCACATTCACTTCCTCGTTAATAGGGCCACTGTCAAACAGGGGCACACATGGGTCAGACTGCATCTACACACACACACACACACACACACACACACACAAAATAGCAGCTCAATCGGATCTTATTACCAGGAGAAGCCAAGCGCTTACAAGCTCAGTGGGAAATCAGGGTGTAACGTTCACACACACACATGTAATGAATGTATGGCTGGCTCAGATACATCCATGGCGGAAGAATGTGGCAGGAGTTCAAGATTTTCTCACACGTTGTGAACACTAATGACACAACAGCTGTCACTCATTCACTCACACACACTTTCTCCATACACATCTTTTCTCTTTCTCCCTGAATACCTCATTCTTTTGTTTTTCTCTGTGTCCAGCTGACAAAAGCAGTTGGTCAATGTAAACACATTTAACAAAGAAGCATGCTGAAACATGCACAAACACACTTCAAGAAAACAACAAACTAAAAACACCTGAATACACACAAATGAAATGTGCACACAAAGACGTTTCTATGTGCTGTTCCATCTGCACAAATTCTATGTGCCAAACTTGGTGCAGATACTGATATTTATATGGTCAGAAAGTAAGATTAAATTCTGATAGCTTGTAATGTAACAGTATAGCAGACCGGTGGCCAAAAGTGATGCCCGGAGTGGATATTTGTTTTTAATGATGCAACGTTGTGGTTGCTGAGGTGTTCTGAGTGATTGCTCAATGGTTACTTACTGGCAAAAAGAGTCCACCCACAAAATTTGGTGTACAAATGGTGCAGGATGAGTTACACAACAAAGTTTAATTCTTTAATTCTTTAATTCTCTTGAGCAAGAGTAGAAATAAGAGTAATATAAATAGTAATAGTGATGCTTGACTAAGCAAACGCCACTAACTAGATTACACACACAAGTTTTGCGTTTATGTGAGAGTTTGTAAACATGTGGGGATCATTTGTGCAGCACACGAAGAATGTGGGCTATACACTTCTTTCTTTGTGTCTGTGTGTGTGTGTGTGTGTGTGATGTAACATACATGTGTTTTTAATATGTGGGTTATGACATACGTCTGCAATTTTGTGTAAGTTTGTTTAAAACTAATGCATAGTAAAGCCAGCACAGATATGTGTGTTAAACAAGGTTAGTCCTAGTTAGGAAAAAGTGAAAAAATTATTTTCTTCCTCTGTATTTTTGTCTTGATTGCCAGTACAAATATCTAAACATTTTGAAATTAAGATGCAATTACTTGAGAAGCAAAATGGCATGTTTTCTGAAAAATAGGTCAAAATTAGGTGACTTTGCACTTAAAGCAAGAAAAATATCTGCCAGTGGGGTACGAACAATAAACTTGTTTTCCCTCAAAATTAAGTTTATTTTTCTAAACCCATTGGCAGATTTTTTCTTGTTTTAAGTATGAAGAATTCATTTTGATAAATTTTTCAGAAAACAAGGCTTAATATCTTCTGTGTTCACACTTGTAGTTCGGTTCGCTTGGTTTGTTTGGTCCGGACCAAAAAAAAAAAACATTTAGTCCTGGTCCACTTACCTAAAGAACCTAAAGATACCGAACCTAAAGGCACAGGGATATCATCACAACCTGATTGGTCAGCTTTTATTATGTATATTTCGTGACGGAACTGAACATCCAAAACAATGCTGTGTGCCGTGCTAAATGCGCTCGCTGTATGTGCATAGTCTGAGGCTGATATATAGTCAGAGAGTTCAGAGGAGTTCCTGTAATGTGTAAAGGAGTCAAAACAGTGACAGGAATCCCTCCGTCACACAAACGAAGATCTGCTGTGAGGAGACAGTGTTTCTGATGCCTGTACCGAACTGTGATGGACAACATCGCGACTACAATGAGAAAAAACGGGTATGCTTGAGCATTCTGTCCTTTTTAGGGTCGCATCTTGTGACATCATGTCCCGTTTTTGGTTCGTTTACATGTCTTTGGTCCGTGTTGCATTCATACTTCATTGGAATCGCACCAGAGTTCGTTTGGAAGCAGACCGAGACCCATTTTTCCAGCGGTCCGTTTGTTTGGTGCACACCAGGGTTCAGATGCCAGCGTTCAGACTTATTCAAATGAACCGCACTAACAGAGCAATCGCACTAGGGTTTAGAGCCCTGCATTTCAGCCCGAGCCCGACGGGCCCCGACTTATTTACGCCTATTTACGGGCTTCGGGCCAATTTTCACGTCATACCTCACACGCGGGCCGGGCTCCGGGCCTGTTTTAGGCTTCTCCTTCTTTTTATATTTTAGACATTCATTCTTTATAAGAAACTATGAGATGTGCTGCGCTGGTGGAAACAACATGAGACCATGATACCGCTACTGGCAAGACTGGCTCGCAGTGTTCAGAGTCCCCGCCAGCGGCAGTGCAGCGAGCATTCCTTCAGCACAGCTGGGAGAGTTATGGCCTTTTTACACCTGGTCACTTCATTCGTTTTCTCTGATCAGATATCTATCCGATTGTGAAAAGACCAGGAGTGAATGTCTTCCGAAATTCTTACGAGACGGATTTATATCTGAACACTCAAACAAACCAATTCAGAAGGTGGTCTGGGACGCATTTCAGGCGAAACTGGACAAGTGTAAATGCATCTGGTTGTTTAAACCACATAAATAAATTTTACTCCTGGCAAATTGTTAAAAGATAAACGTGTGAGAGCGTGTTATAGGCTATATGACATGTTGTAGTCAGATATGACGGCACTACTATCGCCGCAAATGCGTAAAGCAAGCCAACACGCAAACGACCGTAAGTGAAACTGAAAGTAAGTCTCAGATGCTCAAAAACACAATCATCTTCATTAAAACTAATGAGACTAAATGACATTACCAGTGCTTAGGTCGCATATTGCGGTATTTGATTGATCTTGAGCTGATGATAAATAAAATGCAGCTCATATCTGCTTTCATTGACGTGAACTCCATTAAATGTGCATCTAGCGCGGGAATTGAAGATCGGATTTATATTCGTTTTGCGGAGAGGTGTAAGAGAGGTTAAGGTTTTTTTTAAATTTTGTTTATTAGTAGATTGTATAGCCCGTTTCGTTTGCGAGCGCCGTTGCGAGCAGCATCAGCCTGCATCAGCTTGTCAAAAATGCCTTTTTACTGTGGTGGTGATAGTAAACGTTTAAACAAACATTGTGATGCTTGAAGTGTTTTATATCTATGGATTTTTATTAGGCAAGACAAGTCAAGTGTTGATTTTAGAGGCTAAATTGAACTATTTTAATGGCTGCAACAGCGTGTCATAGGGAGGATAAAAAAAACACGGGCTCCAGTCGGACTCGGGCCGAGATTTTTGATAAGCTGTCGGACACGGGCCGGGCTAGGGCCTGAGCGTCTCGGGCCAGGGCCTAGATTTGAGGCCCGTGCAGGGCTCTACTAGGGTTTGTTAATCGAACCAAACATGCCATGTGTTAAAGGGGACCTATTATGCTATTTTTCAAAGTCTTGATTTTGTTTTTGCAGTCTACTAGAATAGGTTTGCATGCTTGAATGTTCAAAAAACACATTCTTTTTTAGTTTTTTTACATTGTTGCAGCTCCTCTCTTCCCAGTCTGTCAGTAACGCTTCCCAAAGCCAACTATGGTCGCAAGTTCCGTCATTACCCACACTATTCAACAGAACTTGCGACAATAGTTGGCTAACAATGCTTTTGGGAAACGCACCCCTGTTTATTTCCTTTTATATATGAATCACAATGCACTCTGATTGGTCAGCTGGACCAGTGTGTTTTGTTGGTCAACCACTTTGAGTGTGCCCCACCCCTTTTTTGTATATGCCTTGGGGAGGAATTATTTAAATGAGAATATTGTGACAGGTTCATTCCTGGAAGAAAACTCAAGACTACAATGGAGGCGTTTAAGCGAGTTCAGAAACAGTGACACTGATACTGAAAATAACTGCCTTTGCAGTGACTTTTTTAACTTTGCAGACCTTTTTCATGCTCAAACAGCAACATTACACACTAAAGAAATTTGAAAATGTAAAAAAGCATAATAGGACCTCATTAAGTAATTTTGGTTCTCAAGTAAGTGTATCTTGATTTAAGAAAGTTTAGATATTTGTACTGGAAAACAAGACAAAAACACTGAGGAATTTTTTTTTATTTTTTTTTTTTGCAGTGCACAAAAGAGGGAAGAATCAGACAAGGAAAAGAGAAGATGAGTGAAGGAAGGAGGAGAGTGGGCCTTTACAAACTCAACCTAAAGAGAGTAAATGCTGAGAGTTATAGACGAATAAACGCGAACGCTTTAGGCCTCCCTTGAGGACAACAGAAGAAAAAGGCAGAAGGAAAAGGAGGGAGAGAGAGAATATCAGAGGGAAATTAAATGAACTTATTCTGAAACAAAAGTTTAGCCAATTTAATTGTAAAGTAAATAAACTGGATAAACATTTTGTCAAATACAATGCAAACAAAAGATTACAAAACCCCACATGGGAGTTGAGTCATTTGCGGCGGGTCGTTTGCACAGGTGATGGGCAGCTGTCCGAACCCAGTCCCAGCTGAGATTTGAGCTCATTTCCTGACAAATTCCTGATATATTGTCCCATATCAGCATTATGGTCTAAATTCTTTAAATCCCCACAAAGGAAACTCTCTCCAACACTTTAAAGCACAGGAATTCAGCAGCATCTGTAATGTATTTCGCTTTGAAAACATCGCCTTCAGCATGAGGACAATGATTGGACAGGGACACGTCACATGATGTGCTTTTGATGAAATAGACCCTCTGGTCACATTCGAACTGTTGTTACTGTGACTAGTTCTCCCAAAAATGCAAATTTGATGTTTTTCGAGTATTTTGGAAAATTATTTTTTTCCCCTCGCACAATGAATATAGTGCACATGTTGAACAGACTACTATTATAATGCTTTTCAATTGATACTTTTTAGAGCATTACAGTATCCATTGACTTTCATTGGGCCCCCATTCATGAAACATCACATGATGCAAGATGTTACATTATCACAAGACATTTTTCATCATGTGGCAATTTATACAGAAATTTGTTCTGCTTGTGTTTCCTAAAGGAAACCTGCTGATGAAAAACAGGAGTCACGACATACTGCGAAAATGAATTTACACAGAAGAAAGTCATGCAGATTTGTATTGACATGAATAAATGGTGAGTAAATGATGCCAGAATTGACATTTTTAGTTTAAACTATTGCTTTGAATTTAATTTTACATTTGAAAAATTAGGTTTAACATCAGAATAACATGTTGATGTCAGATTTTTTGTTTTTGCAGGATAACAATCACATTTTCAGATCACGTGTTCAAATCACTGTGTTTTCTCAGTCAGCATTTGAATCGTATGGTAAATTTGAGAGGAGTTCTCTCTTTTGTTTCTGAAAGGCCATTGTGAAGAGATTTAGCCTTTGACACGGCAATGTAAATGTTTATTTAGCGAGTGCAGAGCCCACCCTTTGCTCAGTGTCTTCACACTTTTTTTTTTTTTTACATCTTCTTTCTCTTTTACACGTTCCATTCCTCTTTTCTCTTTTTCTTTCCATTCCCTCTCTCAGCAAAACTCTTCCTTCCTTCTTCATCTCTGCTTCACTCCAGGCTCTCTATCTGTTTTTCTGCCCTCTCTATTTCTGGAGGGTGTGTGTGTGTGTGTGTGTGTGTGTGTGTGTGTGTTTTAAACAGTGCCGTCTTTCACTGCGCTACAGCGTAACTGTGTCACACCCCCCAAAAGCCCCTTCGCTACACTCCTCTATTTCACTTCCTCTCCTCCTCTACTCTCAGTTCCCCACTGCTCACACACACAAAGTACACACACACGGATGATAAAGTACATATAACTATAATTTAGTATTCCTCCAAATAGAATGCTGTACACCCAATAACATTCCTGAGATATCTAACCCATAATAAAACACACACCAACACACACACTAGTTTCAAGAACAAGCTATTACACAGTGTAACACATGAATTAGGAAGAAGAAAACAGCTTGCAGAAGCTCAAAATCAAAGATTATGTACAATTTATGGATAATTTTGGATGAATCTGTTCATCATATTCAGAGGTTTTCATGAATGCTAGCAATTTTTGGATTCAGATTCAGATACTGAAATATAAACACTGACAAATATATCATTCACATCAGGACGGAGCCAAACTGACCTTCTACTGAAGAAAAAAGTAGAAACACAGCTGTGATACCAGATTAAAGATGTTTGTATTTTTTTTGAACCTATTCCTTCTTTCAGGACATAACTTAAATATTTATTTTTAAATATATAGTTTTCTTAAGCATATATTTTAATCTATAATATTAAGGAAAGTAAAACAACAGAGCGAGAGAGAGAGAGTGCACAGGATGGTCATCAAGTTCTCTCAAGTGTTCAGAAGCTCCACATCCAGTCAAAACATGTGAGTTTGTCTTTCTATGCCCAGTAATCTCACCGTTCCCTCAACACACACTCCAAACTGAGATAAACACACACACATACACTGCTATGTATAGCCAAACAGAGGAGCCAATAGAGAACTTTTCCTGGGTTCCACCTCCGTATGTGGAGTTTCAGTGCTCGGTTATAACCCAAGTGTTCAGTTATGTGTTTAAAAGCTCTTAGCAACCATTTCACTGAAAAAAATTAAGGGGTGCTTCACCGCTGACAGAATGGGCTTTAAATAGAAAGGCGAAAACTTTTTAGAAATCGGTGCTACCCAACTATAGAAAACAGAGAAAAGGCTGTTGTCTTCCCTTTTACCAAATAGGTAGGAAAACCTAAACACCCATAATGCACTGGGCATGCTGCCATCCATGGCATCCGAACACCACACTCCGCACATACAACAAGGGTTGCCAGGTTTGTGTAACAAAACCAGCCATAATGTTGTTTAATGAGCAGACAAAGTACAATACAGTTTTCAGTGATAAACCTACTCTTGCAATAACTTAATACATTTAGTTAATAACCCTCTGTCGATCCGACAGACCAAGGGCGGAAGTACAAAAATGCGGAAGTATAATCTGTAGTTTTCACGAAAGCCCTGGTGCTGTCAAAAGACAATTGCTTACAAATAAATGTGAATTTCTCTGTCAAGGTAACACGGATAAAGAGTAAACATTGTTCATTTACATATACTATCGACATTGTAACAATACAAAGTGGGTTGAAAATCTGTGAAGTTACACTTTAAGGAATTAGTTCAATTCTAAGGCAATGGTTGACTGAGTACCAATTACTTGAGCAGTAAATGCCTTATGACTGATCACTTGTGATTTATACTGTATACTGCTTGCAAAAAAAACCAACAAAAAAACCCACATAGCTACCTAGCTAAACCCTGACCCTGCAGGCACAACAGTTAAAATCCATCTTTGTTGTGTTGGCAGATGTTGTAACTATGATAAGAACATTTCTAATTCTGTGTTGTGACAGAAACTATTGTGAAATGTTTAGTATAAATGCTTAGGTAAGGGCAATAGATAAGATGTTGTAATGTGTCTGAGGAATCCCTTGCCTCAGGGATTTTTGGTCTTCACGTCCAACTACTTAACTGGCTTTCTAAATGGGCTAATCTGAGTTTAATCTGGTTCAGGCTGCTTTAGTCTTTCTAATACCAAATATTTACCATTCATATAATGACCTCAACTGCTGAAATGGAGTTTGCATGTGCTTATGAATGATGTCAGACTATCCACTCAGCCAGATATGTTGGCTCAACCAATGGAGTTAGATTGGAGCAGGACTAACTGACCAGTGGCAGAGCAGGAGGCTCTTGATTTTTGCTATTCTGTTTGGTTAAATGACAGATTTCATCTTTAAATATACTGGTTTGTTTAGTGTGACACCGTTTCACTTGCACTGATTATGGCACACAAAAAAATCCCATTGGAAAGTCCCATGTTGTATCACTCAAGAAGCTTTTTTGCTTGACCTCCCAAATTTAACCACAATTTGGTGAAAGTTCATCATCTGACATAAATGAAGCCAGTAGCAATTACCGCTGATTTTCTGAAAGATTTCATCAAACACTTTTAGCCCAAAGTGCGTCAAAGGGTTGGATTTCCTCTCTTCAAGGAGAAGCTTCTCCATCTATCTCTTCATCTCTCACAACCTTTTTCTTCAACTTTCCTTCCAGATCGACTTGGTTCATTTGAGCTGAGTCTCATTCTCACTCCCCTGTCGAACTCTGACTACAGCCAAATTCTTTGCAAATCATAAATCACCCAGTTCCCTTTAATCCAACTTTCCAGGATCAGCCTGGGCGGTAGTTATATTATACATCTCTGAGCCATTCCAGCGGCCCAGGGCAGCATGTGAGCTCTCAAAACCAGAGTTAGTCATTTTTTGAACTGTGGTCAAGTTGATGTGGTAAAGCAGTTTCCTGCTGTTGGTGGCGTGATACACACATCAGAAACGAGTGACACATTTTTAGAAGGATTACTTCAGATACATCCAAACAATGTTTGTGTTACCAGGACACGTCTCTCTTTTGGGCCATGAACAAGTGCTGAAATCTGAACAAGATCTCTGGTAGCAGGTTTGCTTCAGCTGCATTGTTTTCCGTGTTTGTCTAGTCTGGTTGTATGAAAATGAAGGAAGAATTCACCCAAAAATGACATCTTTGTCATCATTTACTCACCCTCATGTCAGCCACTATTATTTCATATGCACATAAGCCATATGGGCTGCTGTTATGGTGCTTTTTGGAGCTTGGCAGTATAAATTACTATTCCTCACTTTTCACTGTATGGAAAAGAGCAGCTCTGACATTCTGCTCAACATCTTCTTTTGTGTTTCATGGAGGAAAGACAGACTGGAAGGAAGAAAATGTCATTTCTGAATGAATTATCCCTTGTGAAAAACAAGTGTTCTTAATGCACTTAACATGCACTTCAAATCTTAAAAGTGTATTGTTAAAAAACTGTACTTGCTGATAATATTGTTGAAATACAAGGCCACTTAAGTGTACTTAAAGAGAGTACACTTTCATGACTATGTTTCTTAACACACTTAAGTGCACTTTTTAAAAAAGTCATTATGTTTTAATAAACTTGCTGTGTGTTGTTGACATGTAAAGAACTTGATTATAATTTTAACTGTAGTGTGTTATTTCAATTTCAATTCAATGTAATATATTTTAAATGTACTAAATTTCAACTTTTTTAAAAATATATTACATTTTAACTTTATCATTACAAATGTGTAATTACAAATATATTTAAATACATGACACAGTTTCAATAGAAGTGCTTTTAAAGTATATTTCAGTTAACCATAATTTATGCTTGTCAGTATTCGGCAGTACACTTTAATCATATTTCACAGACAATAGAAGTTATTATAAAATT
This sequence comes from Coreius guichenoti, assembly GCA_039654105.1. Taxonomy (NCBI): domain Eukaryota; kingdom Metazoa; phylum Chordata; class Actinopteri; order Cypriniformes; family Gobionidae; genus Coreius; species Coreius guichenoti. The sequence continues at coordinate 36,270,330 of CM077176.1, read as the reverse complement.
ACATATAAAGATGTACTTAAGTCCTACTTAAGGTGGTCAGAATAGCACTCTAAAGTTCACCTAACTGCATTTAATATAAATTTAAACAATAATATATTTTCCTTTAATTGCAATTAACATGCATTTAAGTTCACAAGGGATACATGTCTTTAAAGGGCCCATACTTTTGTAGCATGTCATTTACAATATTATTTGGGGTTCACAGTCACAATTTAGTTTTTTTTTTATTCAGAGAACTTTCCAAGCTCTCTCTGACCCGTAAAATGAATCATGCTGTTTTTGCTGCATTTGAAAAATGACCGCTCTTATGACCCAACAAAGTTCCAACCTGAGCCAAGTATATTAATAAATACTGCATAGACACTAATATGTAAAAATGAATGTCATATGTTAATCAAGGCATTACAATCATAATGATTTCTTAATGAGCCGTTATTGTAGCTTATGTATAAACTACGAAAACAACCGAGATTTATATTCCCCAATATTTAATATAGCCTAAGTAATAACAGCAACATTTTTAATACATTCTGCCCAAACACCATATTTTTACAGTGTTTGTAGCTGCAAGGTAAATTAGGCTATAATAAGGGTGCTGGGTTGACAATTTACCTCGTCATGCAGTTTACACGGTCGTGACTGTTTTCAGTTACATGTAGATTCACCACATGACTGTATGTTTAAATAGTAGCCTATAATATTATTTTTTCATTTCATCTATGTTAATTATGAAAAGTGAACAGCGTGAGTAAGATAGGCTATAGTTTCAACAGAGTCTGTGGGAGCTTTGAGTTCTTTTTATGAGTTCTTGTGGAAAAGTTCACTTGTAGTGTATATTTTTTATTTTTTTTTATACTTTATATTTTTGCAGATAATATAATATTAATAAAATACAAAGGCCGCTTAATACTTACACTTTTGTAATAAAAAAGGTTTAAAAACTGAAATCATGTTTTTATAACCATCTGTAGTGTTTCAAAGAAGTATTGCTTATTATTTTTTTACTGTAGTGTGTTATTCGATATTATGTGTAATTAAAATAGAAGTTTCAAGAGAAATGGCATATTAGTTTACAAAAAAAAATGCTTGTCAGTATTCAGCAGTACACTTTAACCATATTTCAAAGACAGTAGAAGTAATTATGAAATTACAAGTTAAGATGTACTCAGGGGCGATTCTAGGATTTTTATCTTAGGGGGCCCAGCCCCCAGTGAGGGTATGAAAAAAATGGTAACACTTTAGTTTAGGGTCCAATTCTCACTATTAACTAGTAGCTTATTAGCATGCATAGTAGGATATTAGGATTTATTATTACTTATACTTATAAAGCAAATATTAATGCCTTATTCTGCATGACCATATTGTACATCCCTTAATCATACCCAGGAATGTAGGCAGGATTATAATCACTGGGATCCCAAAAGTGAGGTAGTTAGGGGGGGTTGGGGGGCATGCTCCCCCGAGAAAATTTTGATTTCTGTGATCTACATATGTGCATTTTAAGATGTTCTGAAGGCCATAAAAATTAGATAACAATGGTTAACTGATATTTATATGTTTTATGAATCATTTTCGTAGACACGTTAATTTACTGAAAGCTACCAGGAAAGATAGGTAATTAAGTTTATTAAATTAATTCACAATATGCACACATTCATTACTAATCTTATACCCAGTACAGGCTGAAAAGAGCTGAGCTTTTTTTATTTACTGAACGCTACAAATGGAATTATATTAATTTACAATATGTAAACATTCATTATTAATCTTAGGCTATGCCTAATCTGAAGAAAGCGGCTTTGTTATTATTTCTTGTTTGTTAATTACATTATGAATGACATTAGGCCTATTTTCAATTCAAAATGGCGAAATTAGACAAAAGTTTATTAATTTGCCTGAATATTTTTGTCATTTGTTCAACATTTCTGACTTAAAGAAGCAGCTGTCAAATATGAAATGTTTAGTTTAGCTACTTACATATCTCTCACTTGACGTCGAGTCACGCTGCTAAAATTCGCGCTCAGCCTCAGCAGCTTCTGTGTGAACATAAAGCCCGCCTACTCTGATTTGATTGGTTTTCTCAAATATTTTGACATTGACGAGCAGTGACAGACCAATGAGGCTCAGATGAACAAACACACTTCTGCTTCTGACGTGTGTTCTGCTCGGCGCCGCTGCGGATTGAAGAACACGCTGATTAACGCAGACTAAAAGATGGGGGGCTGGGCAGAAGTTTAGGGGCCTAAAAAGGGCCTAGTGACGCCCATGGATGTACTTAAGTTCTACTTAAGGTGGTCAAAACAATCACCTTAAAGCTCAGATAATTGCATTTAAAGGTAAGGTATAGGGAATATTTTATACTGCAATATACTGGTTGAAACTCTTCAAATCCTGATATTAATCAATAATAGATGGTCTAAACATTTAAAAAATATTACATATATCATACATATATCTTCTGTGGAAGTCTCAGGACAAAAAATGTTTGTCCAATTATTGCGTTCAGACCAAACAGGATGTCCTACCTGCCTGTCAACCTGTATACCTCCGCGCCTCTGCTCACACGTCATCAGCATGTTCTAAGGCTATACAATTCCTCCTGAATCAAACCAAGGAGCTTATGCTGCGTTCATGCCATGTCGTAACTACCGTAATTACAAGATGGCAACTCGCGACGTTCTACCCGGAGCTGTTCACGTCCTCAAAATGTCAACACTATCAGTGTTGAAACAAATCTGCAGCAGTCAGGTGGTACAAGTCAGAGCTCTTTAAGTTGTTTATGTTCATTAACTCTTTCCCCGCCATTGATGAGTTATCTCGTCTTTTATGAGAAATTGACAAGATTTTACGGCTTTCCGTGTTATCACTGTTATAAGGTAGGGGACGCTATTACGCATCATCTGAACGAGTACAGTATCTCCAGATCAAAACACAGGCAAAGAAGAAGCAGAAACAAGCAATCTCATATGTAAGCAGATGCATATGAAAAATAATGCGATCATCAACAATAAACAGCATATAAATCAAAATCGGCCTAATGTTACAGAGTGAAATGTTGACCCAGGAAGAGGTATAGGACTATGCAAGCTTTGGGGTTGTTGATGGACCTGATTTACTCCATCTGTGTTTTGATCATCTTTCTGAATCCTATCCAAACATAGTCTTTGACAAAAATGCGATTTTCTCAACTTTTTTTTCTCAAAATTTAGTTTTTTTTTATGAAACTTACCCTTATTCAAGTGTCGATACAAAAAGAAAGCATGAAGCTAGAATAAAACGGGTTGTTTTGTTTAAAAGCAGAGGCTCTGTTCTTTCTTTTGATATATTGTGTATCTATGTTCAGATATTCATACAACAAAATATTCTGGGGGCCATGAAATATTTGTGAAAATGACCAAAAAGTTGGCAGTGGCTGGTAACTTAAAAAAAATAAATAAATAAATAAAAAAACGCTGGCGGGGAAAGAGTTAATATTATAATGTTATGTGTTATGTAATGTTATTTCAAAGCTAGCCTCTCCGAAGTTGCTTACCCTACCATTAATATAAATTCTCTAATATATTTTCATTGCTTAATTGCAATTAAGAGATTGAAAATATTACATTGTTCACACAAGTGTATTAAGTAATAAGTACTCTTTGTAAAAGTATGCTAAAGTGTACTTCTTTTTCACAAGGGTTCAAAAGAGGAAGTCACCAACAACAGAAATCAAAAGTGTGTGGCGGTCTCACCTGTAGACTGCACCTGCGATACTCTCTGTCCCTGCCAGAGCATCTGTAGTTGTGGGCTGATGCTGGAGGCCTCCAGTCCCTCTCGGCTTCGTTCCTGGAGGGCTGGGCTGCGTTCTGCAGGACCCAGGGCTCCGGGTTTGGGTTTGTGGGTGTCTGGACGCCGTAGGGAGGAGGGTCTCTGGGAGTGTGCGCTCGGTGGATAGTGTGCGTGTAGGAGTGTGGGACTTGGCGAGAAGCACGGCCGTCGACGCGTCTGTCACGGGCCAAGTGCCTCTGGGTCAGGGGCCGTGAATGGCCGATTCGATCGCGTTCCCGCACTCTCTCTGCTCGTCTGTTTGTCTCTCCATCGGCTGCAGCATCACTCTCCACGTCTGTTGTCGTGGCAACCGCCTCTGTCTCCATTTCAGCCCGGTCTATCTCTTTTCCTTCTCTGTTAACATTGGCCACATCTGTAATAGCTCCCTGTGTTTTGTCCACATGTGAGCTGGAGTTAACACTGAGAGCATCAAGACTGTCTGTGGTGGTGTTGTGGTGATGCGTGTGGCGCGCATGTCGATTTTGTCTGTGTAGAGGAAGAGAGAATGGCACTCTGCCGTACCCAAACTGTCCAGGGCGAATAGAAGAACCAGACCTGGTGTGACAGAGACAGACAAAACATGGCATGAGTATGCTAGAAACAGGTCTGCATTACAAATATAGCATTGGTGATTTGAACTGTGCTAAAACAAACATGTTAGACATCAAGAGATCAAAGTTAAAAGAATAAAGTATCATGTGACACTGAAGACTGGAGTAATGATGCTGAAAATTCAGCTTTGTATCACAGGAATAAATTACATTTTAAAATATTTTCTAATAGAAAATATTTTCTTTTAAATTGTAATAATTGTTCACACAATTTTTGTGATCAAATAAATGCAGCCTTGGTGAACATAAGATACAGTACTATCTTACCAAAACCCAAACTTTAGAACAGCACTGAAATACTGAATTATTAATATTATATACTGAAGATTTGAATTATTACACAATATTGTAGCAGTTAGAATTATGTGAATGTGGAAGAAGTGAATATCTACATTCATAATGCACAATATACGCCTAAATTGGCCACTAAAAGCCCTGTATCATGAGCTTCACTTGTGCTTGAGTAGGTGTAGTAAACAAAAAAGCGAGCAGATTCAGATTATGGGCCATATTTACTAAACGGCAAATTAGCGTGAAAGCGCTATTCCAGAAAAGCACAGATGGGAGTGGAAAGTTCAGCGTGTGTGTATCTACTGACGACACGCAAATGAAAGAACACAGACGCAGCCGGATCATTTCCATAATGACCAACACAATCTTCCAAGAGCAGCGCAAATTAGCGTCTGGTTTAAGACATGCTTGTTGGGGCGTTAAATAATGGAGCAAATACCAGTAAATGGACTAGTATAAACCTTAGTAAATCACCTTGCATGATTCATTTAAACACTCTCCTACCAAAAATGTTGTGTCTGAAAGGGAAACTCCGACAAATGCATATGCAATAAGGTCAGCCGCAAAAATAACTGCCCATGCCTTTTCAGCGCTAAATTTTTCACAGTAGATTTTTAACGCTAAAAGAGGGGTTGCGCTGGGGCAAGCTGTTAGTAAATCTGGCCCTATATTTTATATTTAAATCACATCCTTTTGTTGGACATTTTGTTGCAATTTTGATTTTATTTTAATTGTGGAGACTCATCTAGGAATGAGCTATGCTCATGTGAACAGGAAGGTCCCCCCTAATGGCGACCAAACCTGCTCACCTTCTTACAGACGCTGGATCCCTATTGGTGGAAACTGACCTCCTGCTCCCACTGCTTACAGCTCTTCCGTGACTGGGCGACCGTCCGGGAACTCTCCCGTAGGGAAGTGAAGAGGATGAGGAAGGTGAACGGTAGACTGAAACTGGCTCCTGATTGGGAGGGCTGAACTGCGCTGGCCCAGTGGCGCCGGCTTCATTTCGGTACAGCGGTAATCCAGGATTCTGATTAGCTGGGAGAGGTGGGGAAAAGTACGGAGGCCTCTCAGCACCCCCTGCTCCATATGGAGGGGGCTCATTGATGGGATACAAGGAGTTGTAGTAGGGTCTGACTGCAGAGATCACAGGAGTGTTGTTCGGGACACCCGGTGGAAGATAAGCTGGTCTGTTCCACATAAGAGGCGGGGTTTGGGGTGGTGGCATACACTGTCTCCTCCTCTCAGACACGCCCACTCCACAGCTCTGAGAACACTCCACCCACTCGCTCCATGGACCCCACACCCCTTCAAGCCTCTCCTCCTCTGCCTGACGAGACTGTCGTCCTGGCGCCTGTCAAAGGAAGGCCTCATAATTATATAAGTTGTAGATCTGTGCAAAATATGTATATTTAAGTATATGCAAAATATACAGTGGGGTCCAAATGTCTGAAACCACACTGAATGCAAAATCTCATTTCATTTGAAGCTTAAACTCTTTGGAGATTCTGTCTCAAATCATGCTGGAAAACATGGTCATCAGGTTTTGGTTCATGTAGCTCCAGTGCTGCTGTCATTACAATAAAAGTAGTAAAAGAATTGTATCAAATCAGAATTTTTTTTTCTCATGTGTGGTATCAGACCCTATTGTGCACACACACACATACATACATACAGACACACACACACATATACACCGATCAGGCATAACATTATGACCACTGACAGGTGAAGTGAATAACACTGATCATCTCTTCATCACGGCACCTGTTAGTGGGTGGGATATATTAGGCAGCAAGTGAAATTTTTGTCCTCAAAGTTGATGTGATAGAAGCAGGAAATATGGGCAAGCGTAAGGATTTGAGTGAGTTTGACAAGGGCCAAATTGTGATGGCTAGACAACTGGGTCAGAGCATCTCCAAAACTGCACCTCTTGTGGGGTGTTCCCGGTCTGCAGTGGTCAGTATCTATCAAAAGTGGTCCAAGGAAAGAACAGTGGTGAACCGGTGACGGGGTCATGGGCGGCCAAGGCTTACTGATGCACGTGGGGAGCAAAGGCTGGCCTGTGTGGTCCGATCAAACAGATGAGCTACTGTAGCTCAAATTGCTCAAGAAGTTCATGCTGGTCCTGATAGAAAGGTGTCAGAATACATAGTGCATCGCAGTTTGTTGCATATGGCGCTGCATAGCTGCAGACCAGTCAGGGTGCCCATGCTGACCCCTGTCCACCACGGAAAGCACCAACAGTGGGCACATGAGCATCAGAACTGGACCAAGGAGCAATGGAAGAAGGTGGCCTGGTCTGATGACTGCGTTTTCTTTTACATCACATGGATGGCCGGGTGCGTGTGCGTCGTTTACCTGGGGAACACATGGCACCAGGATGCACTATGGGAAGAAGGCAAGCCGACGGAGGCAGTGTGATGCTTTTGGCAATGTTCTGCTGGGAAACCTTGGGTCCTGCCATTCATGTGGATGTTACTTTGGCACGTACCACCTACCTAAGCATTGCTGCAGACCATGTACACCCTTTCATGGAAACGGTATTCCCTGATGCCTGTGGGTCAGGTCTGTTTTGGCAGCAAAAGGGGGACCAACACAATATTAGGTCATAATGTTATGCCTTATGCCTGATCGGTGTATATATATATACACACAGTATATACACACATTACACCCTAAATATTCCCCATGCATTGGAAAAATTCACAGCTGCAACAACTTGCAACACTCCTGGGTGCTAAAACTGAAATCTAATAACCAGCTGTAATTAAAATTATTTAAGAGTCTGATCAATATTAAATTACATAGTGTAATTCAATTCAAATCACAAGATTTAACAAGAAACGCATGAACAATTGTTTTGAAAGACAGAATAATTCTCACAAACCACACCCAAACAACAGGCAAGTTGAAGCACATGTCCTCTTCCATAGCGCTCGGTCATGAATGACATTATGACTAAGAAAAGAGGCATAATTAAACTAATGGCGTGTGCTGCATTCAGGAAGAGGCTGGACTCTGGAGTTCAGCCCAGTGCAGTGACATTCTTTACAATGCTGGACGCAGATTTGATCTAATTCCAGTTACTTATATAACCTCATTTCATCAATCAGGAGCGAAGAATTTGAGCGTCTGCAGGGCAGGCAGAGGTAGAAGGGAAGAGACCAACAAACAAAAGAATCCATTGAGTTCCCAAAAAAGGGAGAAAAACAAGCGAACAAGGCCTGTAATGCACCTCTGATCCTGTTCAAACTGCCATCAAGGGCACACAACGCCAAGCCTGTATCTGCACACGTGTGTGTGTGTATGATGCAGGTGAGGTGGACTGACAGACAGACAGACAGACAGACAGACAGATAGATAGATAGATAGATAGATAGATAGATAGATAGATAGATAGATAGATAGATAGATAGATAGATAGATAGATAGATAGATAGATAGATAGATAGATAGATTGTTTTTGGAGCTGCTGTACTTTGCAGTAGCCAGTGTAATCTGTGTGTGTGTGATTTCCTGCCCGTTATAACATCTAGCATGCAGCGCTGTTTGAAATGTAAGAAAAAAACAACAAACTCATTTCTAGTTTTCTATGGCATTTGTCTCTGAGTATTTCTACAATACACTGTTGTTGTTCAAACTGAAATAGAGCATAACAGTGTGCTGTACAAACTACACACACACATCAACTCCCAGCGAGAATCTGCAACTGCATCACTGCTATAACTCTGGTGGTCCTTGTCCTGTCTGTGTGTGTGTGTGTGTGTGTGTGTGTGTGTGTGTGTGTGTGTATGTGTGTGTGTGTGTGTGTCACTGACACTGAACACATGCATTAATGCGCACTTGCTTACATGTGAGTGTGATTTTTTTTTTACACCAACGCCCAACACATGCTCCCAAAGGACAATCCCACATCAGAGGCCAGATGACCAAACAATGGAAAGTTCAGCTCATATGGCGTTATTTAATGGTCAGATGCAGCACTGGCCACAGGGGCCAATAGAGTTTATCTGCGGTTCTCTCAGAGCCACAGAAGACTCATTCAGCTTCAGCTGGTCAGATGAGACCTCCACAAACATATTGTGTAAATCTTGTGGAAAAAAAACAGACTTGCTCTGAAGGACACCAGAATAAAACTGGACCCAGAAAACCCTAGCAACACCTTAACAACTGTATAGCAACACCCTGTCAACCACTTCTCTCAAATAGCAGCGTATGCAAATGGTATGATGTCTCTCTCATGTTCTCTCAGTTCTGCTGTCAAATGTAAAATCATCATCATCTTCATCACTCACCGGCTTTTCTGCTTCATCGGCTGTTGTTAAGGGCAGCAGAGCCAATGCACAACACCAGAACGCACACAATCTGTGAGGAAGAGGAGAAATGTTTCACATATGAAAATGAGTATTAAAACATGGTATTTCACTTAATTTATGTTGTGATGTTAAATGATACTGTGATAATGAGACACTATAATAACACATGATTAGCACAGTATAGAGTTTAGGGTTAACAAGAGGCTGATTACATTAATCTCTGGACAATTAGGAAAATGTGTTAACAAGCTGATGAGTTCCAATGGCTTTCCCAGAATTCCTCCTGACAGACCATTCTCCACCCTGCCCGGCTCCTATTGGCAGCCTTCTCTGGATATGACTTATCCTCAAAACATTCTCATATCAACCACATTCATGCTGCCATTTTATAATGAAACGCCTTTAACCCACATGTTAAGATTCTGGTTAGGGGCTTTTGATTGTTAAATACATAACATTGTATCATGTTGATATTTCTTTGACTAATTTTATGAAATCTGATTATAAACAAAATTGCAAGTTGTTTCAAAATAACGACTGTTTCAGATATCCTTCAAGAAAAATCTTATAGATTACTTCTGTTTGAGATGTCTGTTATAAAACCCAGTGTCATTTTTAACCCTGGCCAAAAGTTCACACACTTAGAAATAGTTGTAACACACTGTAAACAGAAACGTTTCTCATTGCTCATAATTTACGGGGGGTTAACAGTTAATCCTGGGTATTCATAAAATGCCGTTTCACACTGTACATTCCTAAACTGGGTTAACGTCCTTATTTGCAGTGTCAGTGTCATTGTTTGGACGAACGCAGCACACAACCTGTTTACATAAAGGCTCTAGCATTGCGCATCCTCATATTATATATTGCCGACTGTACTATCAAGTTTATCCTTTTGGATTATAAACGTAAGAATGAAGCGGTCTCTTCTTCACTCCAATTGTCTCATTTACTGTCACATTTTTTTCTGTGACTGTCCAAAGCATGTGAATATGAGGCATGCGATTGGCTGTCTGTTGCTAAGCATCTAGCCATAACATTCTAACACCGCTTTGTTTCACATTGCACATGTTTGACACCACAATGTGGGGTTAACAGCAAATGCAGTGCTTGCCCTGCTCCAGAGCAGTTTCATAACCCTGGGTAAAAAGCGGGGTTTAGAATGGCGATAACCCAGGGTTAAGCGTAGTCTGAAAAGCCTTGCAGATTTTCTGGTTCTTTACCCTGTATTAGCAATTAATCCTGAGTTGGTTTCAAGATTTTATATTGTATATTCTAGTAACTTTACTTAACTTGGGGTAAGGACTTTTCTAATCCACTTTTCACCAGTGTTGGGGAAAGTTACTTTTAAAGTTACTTTTTAATTACCTTTTTTTTACTAAAAAGTAACTAATTGTGTTACATTACTTTTGCGTTACTTTTTCTCACCTGGGCTGGGCTTGATTGTTTGTTTTTTAATAACAACAATAACGTTCTATTTTTGGGAAATGAAAAGGCCCTTTCTCACCAAAAGTGAAATGAATACGCCTCAGGCTTGTACAGTAGAGGGTGCAGTTAAAAAAAAAAAGTTCAGCTGTGCTGCCATTCTGGACTAAAGAAGAATAGGATGCAGGAGAAGAAAGCTCAACACTTACTTCAAAATTGAAACACAAATGTGATGTTCATCTAAAGTCATTTTTGCTTCTTAGTATGGTTGAAGTGGGTCATTGAATGTCAGCAGCAAAGACATTGGTTAAAGTGAGATTAAATACATAATGTATATTTGTGTAATTTAATATATTTAATTTTTGCAGGTTTGCGTAATATTCTGAGATTGCATTTCACTGTTTTTTTATTAATTTTGAGTAATACTGAATCTGTTTTGTTTTTTTGTTTTTTGCAAGTGAGATGAGTAAATGCCTGCTCACATTTATTCTAAAACTACAATAACCATCATGCTTACACACAACACCTTTCCACTTCCCACTTTCTCTCAATATGCGAACAGGAGAGCTGTCAGTCAATAAATGGAAAAACAAAGTAACTTGTGTTACTTATTTGAAAAAGTAACTCAGATATATTGTTGTAAATTTAAAAGTAATGCGTTACTTTACTAGTTACTTGAAAAAAAGTAATCTGATTATGTAACTCAAGTTACTTGTAATGTGTTACTCCCAACACTGCTTTTCACACTAAAAGTGCCGCTTTTAACCCTGTTTTTTTTTTTAACAGTGTGAAACAATGCTGTGTTAGAATGTTACAGAGAGCTGTTTATCAAGACAACCAATTATGAACAGTCTCAGTGGTTAACCCATTAAATAGCCATTAGTGGTTAGGATCAGCATCTGAGAGATACTCGAGCAGTGACAGCAAACGCATTAACCGGCTAATGACGAGACAGTGTTATTTATTAAGGGATTAATGTGATGACATTGGAAAAGCAGTTAATGGCCATGTTTACATGCACATCATTTTCCAATTATTCTGTTTAAACAATGTTAGTGAATAAAAGTCCTCGATCAAGATCACCCAGAATTACCTTTGATTGGATTGCAGATATAAATGAATGTTCACTTATGAATATGCATTACTGTTTAACTAGCCTACATATCTCAGCTGTTTTATTTCCATATTTCCAGTCCAGAAATCAGAATATTGGTTCAATGTGATTATGGCAACTATGACATACACATTCAGAACATTTACACAATGTTCACTTTATGCTGATTAATATCAGAATATATTCAGAATATAATATCAAAATATAGAAGGATTACAAACACAGAGTAACATTTGGATTAAAAATATCAAGTGTGTGTGAATTTTTCAATGCATTTTTCTTGCAATCAAATCGACCCAGAAACCATGTAACTCTCTTGGATAATAGCAAATCAAGTCTGAAAGTGCATGAGCACTTTGTGGTACAACAGAGGCTTAAAGCTTAAATCTACATCTGCCTGCATAGTAATTGTATCGGTGGAAAATTGTTTGCATGAAGTGAAGATAAGTTAATTTCAAAATTCCTGTTTACAGTACAGCACAGGGGTCGCTGGGACCCCAATCACTTAAGCAATCGGTCTAAAGAGAGCATGAGGGTTGTTTGTATCAATAATGTTTATCTTCTTAATGAGTTTCCACATCATCTGTGGTTTACTATTAGTATTTCAGAACAGTGTAAAATGATTCATGACATTTTGAGTGCAGCCGCAGACCCGTAATCATAGATGTGGGTTAAAGCGGCGCACCACGGAAACCTCAGGACACCAACAGGCCAGAACTATAGAGTCCCAGCGCGCGGAACAGGGTCGCTCAAGCCGCAGTAACGACCCCCCGCCTCCGGCCACGTTTTTCACCCGGCCGCTGCAATCTATCGGAGAAACCCGCCACAAAGCCTGCGTCCTTAAGAAACACACAAGTGCTCTGCTACGAGCTCTTTAAACGCGCCAAATAATCCTAAAGGAATGTTCGTGGATCAGAATTCGAACCAGTACTGCATCCCACTAAAACTGAGGGTTTAATTTCTTCTTCTTTAAGCCTATTAGGATCTATTCCAAATTATGATTTAACAATACACACTTGAAAAATAAAGGTTCTTTATTGGCATCTGGTTCCATAAAGAACCTTCAACATCCATGGAACCTAAAGGTGAAAAAAAAAGTTTCATTGGAACATTTTAGAATGTTCAGAAGGTTCTTGTAACTGTTAACTGAAAGGTTCTATGAGGAACAAAAATGTGTCTTTTATAGCATTGCTGCGAAAAATGATTCAGTTATTTTTGTGTTTATGAACCGCCGTCCATGTAGCCTATTTAATTTATATACCCTGCCGTCCAGCCCAGTCGTCTGATCTGGTCAAGAACAGTATAACTGAACCCGGGACAGAATTCCTCCCCGTCCCCTTGCGCCGGGAGCCAGTGGACACACCGTCTCTCCATCTGATAGAAAAGTTCCAAACTCGCGCGTCAGTGTGGCGTGCTGTCATTCCGCGCGGTGTTGAGTGCATGTGCGCGGATGGTGTTCGTGTTACCTGCTCACAGATCCAGTCCTCATTCTCTCCTCCTCACACTGGCGTCCGTGTCGCGTACAGATCCGTTCTGCGTCAAGTTTGTGAAAGGGCGAAAGGGACAAACACAAGATCCACGGAGTTGCTTGGTGAACTTTTCCTCGTTTCTTCAGACTCGTTCTCTATTCTGTTACACACTCTCTCACACACTCCCCTCGGGTAAGAGAGGGAGGGGTGTAGGGTTTTTTTTCTTGCTGTCGTTCACCCGACAACTTTTTTTGTCCTTGTGTAAAGCTGGTGTGACGCTGGACAGCTCAAGGGCCTGTAGGGGCCACACTGACACTAGGACACTACGCCTCTCTCTCTCTCTCTCTCTCTCTCTCTCTCTCTCTCTCTCGCTATCTATCTCTCTCTCCCCATCTGTTTTTCTCTTTCCCTCTCATAGAACTCCTTTCCTTTCACTGGTTACTCTTCATTTCATTTCACTCTGACACACACCTGTACACCATCACTTTTCAGCAGACTTGCTCAGCAATGAACACAAACACCACATCAGTATCACACAGATAACACAGCACTATTAATAGTGCATAATAATGTTTACTTTTAATGTCACCACATAGAAGAGACTAGGGTTAGCTGTTGCTCTTTTTATTTCTCAGGCTGGGTTTATTACGGAAAATCTATTTTTATACGCACACTGACCTTTTGACCAATAATGGGGCATGTTACTCCATATGATGGAATAATGGAATTGGCCGCAAAATTTAAACAGTAAAATAATAATGAAAAAATACGCAATATTAATATTTTAAGAAATGTTATTGAATTAGTCATGAAACACTAATGAAATATTAAATCATTAATCAGCAATATAAAGTTATGATAAAATAAACAAAAATATATGTTATGTTAATGTTAACACATTAATATTTTTATATTGTTTCAGAATTGTTATACTATTTACATTTTGCTGAAAATTCTAAAATAGACTTTTTAATGGCAGGTTACATTGTAACTTCCCCTAGCCGCACTTGTGTTCACTTTTTATTACATTACTGTTATTACTGAACTATGACGATTGTTACATCCACCAGCTGGAGTGCCCCTGATTTCCACTAGAGGGCACTCCTCCCGTCTCCTTGGCTTACCCATCATAGTCTGATGCATATGGCACACTTATCCAAGAAACACTTCAGGAGTTTCGAAGTCGTCATCTGGTTGAATTCTACAGGATGTCCGCGAGACATGTGTGTTGCGTTCTTTAACGGTCCGCCTGGAAACAAAAGCCCCTTGTTGAAGAAGAACGCCGTCGTGTTTACAACTGTGACAATGAGCGCTTACCAGGATCATCTAAACGCTGGATTTTCAAAAGTATGTGAAGTTTGCAGCTCCATTGTTGCAGTAAACTTGCAAAACGTTCTTGAATGAATAATTTATAGATGCACGCCGGTCTGTTATTGCAGGGACACCGACTTTACATTTTCACGCCCCTAAACATGACGCGGAACAAAACGAACTGTGATTGGTTGCGTTACATGTCAGTCAAACGTCCTCTTGGGCGGTCCTCGACCAATGAAAGGTGCAATAGAGTCCAGACCTTCTGCCGTCAGTATGAAGGTCTGGCTACGAGAGACTAACCCATCATGAACTACACTTCCCATAACCCATTGCCTGGGCTCATTATTGTTTGATCACTTTCACCTGTGTGTCATTACCCTTGTTAAATCTGTCTGGCTGTTTCTCAATTCCAAGAATGCAAAGAACGGACTTGTGTTCTCGTGGAAGACTGGTCTTGCCAGCCGACCTTGAAAGAACGAACTCGGAAGGACGCGAGGACACAGAACGCATCTTTGTGAGAATTGAGATGTGCTGCGATCTTGTTGCTCAACTGACCATCCCAGCATATTAACTAGCGGCTAATGCACAATAAATATAACATAACACTACAAACAAATGTCATAACCTATTAAAGCATTTCTTTCATATTATTATAGACATTGTTTGCATATAATTTTATATCTTTTTTATTTTACCGCGTGTATTAATGAAAATGAGTAGCCTATGTGTTATCTATGCTTTGTCAATGTTAAGTTTCTTTTTAATATGCCAATAAAAATACCGCAGGCTTTCTTCAGGTTATCACTTTATTAAAATGAAGCAAAACAAACGGACAAATGTTCACTTTCATGAGCCGTCACGTATTTGCGAGCTTGCAACGGGAATCTCTTCAGTGAGAACAAGGTTTAAAGCTTACAGGCTTCCGTACGTCGACCGCCCGCAGTGTCTTCTGGGATTTCTAACAGTTTGATTCTCTCAAGTCTGCATTCGATGCATCCTCGATATCAAGAACACATCCGGGTACTTTCAAGCGTCCTCTGTTCTTCCGTTCTTGAGTATTGGAATTGACCTTCGATGGTTGATGATGAGCCTGTTTCATTCAGTCATTCATTGCTAAGTCTTGTTTGTGTCACCACTGCATTTCTGAGCACTTTTCTGGTTTCCAGTGTAATGGTCTCTATCTTCTGCCTGTTTCCCTTGATTTCCCTGTTTGCCTGTGTCTTGGACCCTGTTGCTATCTGGATTGTTTGCCCTGTGGTTTTGACCTTCTGCCTGTTATTTGGATTATGATTTTGGATTTCCCTAATAAAGCTGTGTCTGGATCCTCGACCTTGTGTCTCGGAGCAGTACATGACAATGATATTGTAACTAGTTTAAATGCTGCTGCTGTCGAGCAAGTATAGACTTGCTACTGCTAATAGACACACAGACATGCTGCTGTGAGCATGTAAGATATGCTGCTGCCGCTGCATAAATAGACATACATTAATCCTATAGCAGATCTAGGCAGGTGGAGCTGGAGGGTTTCAGAGGAACTCTGAACTCTGGACTAGCCTACAACAAACACTGAACCAGACTATTTAAATGTTGAGCAAGCAATCTCATTGGCTGCAGGATCAGCAGAGTCCAAACAGCTTGTGCCATGTGGTAAAGATGTAATTGCTTGCAGATGGATGTAAAGGACCTGTCAGCTGTGCCCTATTTCGTGACTGAAATATAAGTGGACTTTTACTCAAAATCTTGCAGTTAATGAGATATAAGCCTTATTCGGACAGTAAATTATTTTCATCATTTAACAGGGGCTAGTCTGTGATTTTATTGCCGTCCGAATCCAGAAAGTGTTTTTCTCCCATCACCTGTGTAAAAATCCCCGGCCGAATTACCTACTGTTTTTTGACAAACACCAAGGTCGTGTGGTAATTTAATTTCCGTACGAATCCACATCTCTGAGTTTTCAAGAAGAGATCTCTTCAAAATTCACTGATTATAGCCTATCCTTTTTGTCCACTGCAGAGCACCGTACGGTTGCGCTTCGCTGTAATTTAGATGCAATTTAAAGATCTAGCCTACACTTTTATTACTTAAATGCTGGAAAGTATTTACAAGAACAATATATATCATCAGAGAAAGAGAAGAAAAGCACATAAATATTTGAAATGGGCCGACCAATTCGTACGTATTTTACGAGGTGGCTAATTCGTACGAATTTGTACGACCTTATTCCTACGAATTTGTATGATTTGTCTAAACCCCAGGGACGGATAGGTTTAGGGGCAGGTTTAGGGGCAGGTTTAGGGGGAGGTCATTCGTATGAATTCATACGAATTGGGAAACTCGTCAAATACGTACGGTTTAGCAAAAATCGTACGAATTCGTACGAGTGAGGTCGTACAAATTCATACGAATTAGCCACCTAGTAAAATATGCACGAATTGCCGTGAGATCGGGTTGGTATTAACTTATTTCCACTAATTTACACGTGGGATAAAATGACATCCTTTATTTTGAGATAAAATACAAGACAGAAAACCATTTTAACTACAATGCGTCTATATCTTCCTATTCTTTAAACAGATTTAAATAATTAAATAATAATTAGGATATTATTTTCCTATTATTAAATTAAATATGAATTTATTCTTATTATACCAAGCATATGACATTTTATGTACAGCAGACAATCATGCTAATGACCACGTGAGCAGTGCGTTCCCAGGTTCGTAGGATCACAAAACCCGCTCCTCCACCGTGAATAAATCGCCATCCGAATGCACGAGTTTTTATGGAAGCCCGTTTCCGCCACTAAATAAAAAAAATATAAAGAGTAATTGCGACTTTTTATCTCAGAATTCTGACTTTTTTTTCCTCACAATTGAAAGTTATAAAGTCGAAATTCTGAGATATAAACTCACAATTCTGACTTTTTTTCTCAGTCAGAATTGTGACTTTATATCACGCAATTGCGAGTTTATATCTCAGAATTTTGACTTTTTTTCTCACAATTCCGAGTTATAAATTCAGAATTCTGAGATATAAACGTCGCAGTTACTCTTTTTATTTTTTTATTTAGTGGCGGAAACGGGCTTCCATAAGTTTTATTACTGAGGTGGCATGCAAGTTTCTTTTTACTGACGTCCACGTGAGTGTTCTTGCACACAATAGTGAAAGAGACAGTGGTGTGGAAACATTCCATAATAGGCTACTTGTTTTAATATTTGCTAAATCTTGGTATCCAGATTTTCAATGTGGTTTACTTTTTCACCAATTTCTGAGACCACATTATAATATTTTAGAACTAAAAAACAAATCTATACTGTAATATAATAATGTCAATGAATGCTTAAAACAACACTCTCAATAAAGCTCAAGAGAGATCCACATAATGATTCCTAATGACTGCATATTTTTATTCAGACCTCAAAATGATCAGATATACATCAACGTAATTCCAATGAATGAATGCTCACTTGGCCAGTCTGATTGGTCTCAACTGCACAGAAGTCTTTAAAAGGGGATACAAATCTTGAAATCGCACTGAATGAAAAACATGGTGGCGTGAAACCGACAGCATTTGTTTACTGTTAAGGGAGGGGTGGATAGATTGTAAAACACTGAGAACCGGGCCAGTCAAGCATGTCAAGATACAATGATGGCTGATGCATCATGCATGAGTGCCACATGAGTTCAGAGGAAATCGCTATATATTTATAAATCACTGAATGCAGAGCTACTGCATGATTCCGTCTGTGAACATAGTGCTGTGAGAGGTGAAAGGAAACTACACAAGAGACGTTCAAAGCCTGTAATCATACCAATATAGCAGAACAAAGATAACTTGTGTATCTAACAAACAAGATAGCATATCGTAATCACGCTGAGAGAAATGTTGTGTGACCGCTGCGCTTCAGTGCTTATACACGTCTGTTTCTGTGGGTGTAATCTGACCCATTTTGGATTAAATCATACCCTCGAGATATAATGGTAAATCTGAGGAACGTAGAGAGGAAAGTCGCTAGAGACACAAAAGGATTAATGAGAGGAATGCAAAGAAGCCAAAAGCTGAAAAGAAAGACAAAATTCATGTTAAAAACATTATGCAAAGGATCTTAAAACTCTTATTTACCCAACTGGTTGCAAGTTTGGGGTCGGTAAGATTTTGAATGTTTTTGAAAGAAATCTCTTCTGCTCACCAAGGCAAAAATACAGTAAAAACAGTAATAGTATGAAATATAATTATTACAATTTAAAATAACTTTTCTATGTGAATATATTTTCAAATGTAATTTATTCCTGTGATCAAAGCTGAATTTTCAGCATCATTACTCCAGTCTTCAGTGTCACATGATCCTTCAGAAATCATTCTAATATGATGATTTGCTTCTCAATAAATATTTCTTACTATTATCCATGTTAAAAAACAGTTGTGCTGCTTCATATTTTTAAAGAAACGATGATAATTTTTTAATGAATAGAAAGTTCAAAAGAACAGCATTTAAAATCTTTTGTAACATTATACATGTCTTTTATTGTCACTTTGGATCAATTTAATGCATCCTTGCTAAATAAAAGTATTAATATATTTTAGAATGAGCAGTAATGTACTTATAAAGAAATAATGTTTTTGTATGTGATAGACAAAGATGTATTGACTTTAATGCTGTGGACTGTTATGTCAACATGCGTTATTGATGTACGTGCATACTTGTGTGTTAATATCTGTAACTTAATCTTAAATGAGTGTTATCTCACCCTAGCTCAGCGAGACGCTTAAGTGACCCGACACCATCCTCTAAATGACCTATCCCATCCTCCAGAGGGTTTAACTGCTGACATTAACCCCTCCTCATGTTACAGCAGACAAAATATTTGAAATATTTGCTTTTTAAAAGCCTGTGAGATCAGAATTGGGGAGTTGCTTATCCATATTGAATGCACAAGTGCTAGTGCAATCCTAAAAGTTAAATTAAATTAACTTTTAGCAGACACACATAACAATAGCAAGTAGCAAAATCATGTTAAAGCTAAAGGTGTAACGTGTGTGTTCTGTTTCATTATCATGGTGTTTTGGTTTCCCTGTTTGTCTGCCTGCCCATGTTCCCTAGTTAGTTCCCTTAGTTGCTAATTACATTCAACTTCCAGTCATTTGTTCCCTCATTATTCCCGGTGATTTTAAGCCCTTATGGTGATGATACACGGGGCAACTTTTTGAGCAATGTTGCTGGGCAATGTTGCCTTCAACGGCCAACCAGGTGAGACACAGGGCCCACGACCGATCTAAAGTATCCATCGAGTATCGTATACAATGATACCCATTGAGAACAGGCAACAAATTTCTATCTGGATACTTTATATAATATCGGCAACATTGCTCAAAAAGTTGCCATGTGTATCATCACCTTTAGTTATCTCAGTTCTTTGTTCGGTCTCGTCAATGTTTTATAGTTGTGTTCTCCTGCATATTTTCCGTGGTTATATTATTAAATTCAGTTTATTTCACCGAATCTTGTGTCGTACGTTTCCCTGCAGCCTAACGTGACAAAAGGTTTGTGAAAAAGTACACTTTAGCATACTTTTAAAAAGAGGCTACTTATTAAGAGAAAAAACAATATTTTAAAACAACATAGCCTATTTAAAGGCCCACTGAAGTGCCTTGAAACGTACAGCATTAGACTGAAACAGGAAGGCGGGGCGGGACATATCGAACAGCTCCTCCCCTTTAATCTCTAACCGTTTCTCCTCCATATCGCTTTAAATACAGCATTCTGTGCAGAATTCAAATGGATCCGATACGTTTGTGGTCCGTGTCTCTGGACTGGAGCTGCAGCAGTTCGTGTGACACTGACGTGAAACCAGACTTCATTCGCCCCAATGGAAAGCATATTTACATATTTACAACGATTACATTCTTAATCGTTCCCTATCCCCTATATAGTGCACTACATTCACCATGTAGATGTGTGAAAAAAAATGACAGTAACGCTAACATATTCATACTAAAAGCCAAAAAAACACTTTGACTTCATGGGGACTTTGTACAATTTATTCCTGCCATGCAAAGCTGAATTTTCAGCATCATTACTCCAGTCTTCAATGTCACATGATCCTTCAGAAATCATTCTAATATGATGATTTATTATCAATGTTGGAAACAAGTTTAATTTCAGGATTCACTGATGAATAAAAAGTTTAAAAGATCAGCATTTATTCAAAATAGAAATCTTTTCTAACAAGATAAATCTTTACTATCACTTTTTATCAATTTAACACATCCTTGCTGAATAAAAGTATTAATTTCTTTCAAAAAAGAAAGAAAAAAATGACTGACCTTAAACTTTTGAACGGTAGTGTCACAGTTCTGTTTGTGTTTTGGACTTTCAGTTTGTGTTTTGATGTGTTTCCCGCCAATCCTTTGTTTCCATGGTTACCCTTGTTAGTTCATTTGTCCCAGCTGTGTCTAGTTAATCATCTTGTTTCTGTTCTCTACTTAAGTTGCACCCTCACCTTCAGTCTTTGTCTAGTCACTGTTATGCTAAGTGTATGTTTCCATTGCCTGTCTGCCTGTTCCTGTTAAGTGAAGATTAAAGTTTATGTTTGATTTTGGATCCTCTGATTCTTCAGTTTGTTCCTGGTTCTACACACCGTTACAGGTAGTGTATATTGTAACAAAAAGATTTCTATTTTAAATGAAATGTTTTTTTTTTTTTGTTTTTTTTACTTTTTATTCATCAAAGAATCCTGAAAAAAGTATCACAGGTTGGTAATGTAATGGCTGATGAAAATTCAGCTTTGCATCACAAAAATAAATTATATATTAAAATAGAAAACCATTATTTTAAATTGTAATATTTCATGCTTTTTTTTTCTTTTTTTTCTGTATTTTTGATCAAATAAATGCAGACTTGATGAGCATAAAATACTTCTTTTAAAAACATTAAAAATAGTAATGTTTCCAAACTATTGACCGGTATAATATATAATCTTTAAATGTAATATCGAATAACACACTAGAGTTAAAATGATAATCAAGTGCTTTACATGCAGTGTACATAACTGTGTTAAGAAACAGTAAAAAGTGGCCTTTTATTTCATTAATATTATCTGCAGGTACAGTAACAAATATGATTTGAAGTACACTGCAAGTGCACATTCAGTACAATTAAGTGCATTTGGCATTAAGCATGTAGTTTATAATACTAATAGCTTAATAATATTAGCTCACCCAGCAAGCAAAAAAACGTGCTTGATTTGGGACACTGGCAAAAAGAAAAGAAAAAAGACTCAAGTGTGGAAAGAAGGTAAAGAGAAAGAAGGTAAAGAGAGAGAAGAGAAGAAAAGAAACATGCCTACTAAGAAAAAACTTTTCAGAAGCTAAGAAATCTGCAGTAAAAATAATCTATATTCAGCAAACAGAAAAAGTGAGCGAGAGGGTGAGACTGAGACAGGAATGATTGGTTAGGGTCAGATGGAATCAATATTTGCCTCATTCCAGTGATATTATGGCCGTGGAGATCAAAGAAAAGACTGCGTGCTCTTTTAAGAAGAGAGAAAGAAAGAAGAAAACAGTCAGTCTACTAATTTCGATCCTTGAAGCAAGGAGACAAGATGCACAAGGGGCCTATTAAGGGGACACCCACCGGGGCAAACGGCTTCAGGGGTCACTGAGGCCAATGGGCAACTCGAAATGGATGTTAATTGCTGACAAAGACGTCTACTGATGTTATTCCAATTATCAGCACAAAAAGAGGGTCACCCTCTGCTATTCAGCTGCATATGGACACATAATAACAACAAACAGACCGGACACGGACAGAACATGTCTGTTCAACAGTCTGACCACAACATAAAGCAAATCAAATCTAGAGCAAAGACCCGATTCTGCTGTTGACCATTTTAACTTATTCAGAGCTGAGTCCCATAATTGAGTTACCACATGAGTGTCATTCTGAAATGTCTTAAGAGCTTTTGTCTTTTTTTCCCATCTGATGTTTTGCTTGAAAGACTAGTGAATTATCTGATGGAGCAAAGAAGCTAGAACTCAAATCTTAAAAGTATGCATTTAAAAAAAAACTGTAGGCCTACTTGCAGATAATATAATAATGAAATAAATAAAAGACCACTTAAGTCCACTTAAAGAGAGAACACATACAGTATGACTATGTTTCTTAAAGTGCAAATGTGCAATTTGTAATGTCAAAAGTTTTACTTTAAAGTACATTTTAAATCATTGTCCTGCTTTAAAGAAGTACACTTATTTTGATGTGTTGACTAACATACTGAAGCACATGTAAAGTACTTGATTATAATTTTACCTGTAGTGTGTTATTTGATATTACATTTAAAGTTCATACATTTAAAAATGATCAGGGGCTGGATCCATCACCAGACTCTGGTCAGGGGCTGGAGCCATCAGCAGACTATGGTCAGGGGCTGGATCCATCAACGGACTCTGGTCAGGGGCTGGATACATCAACGGACTCTGGTCAGGGGCTGGATCCATCACCAGACTCTGGTCAGGGGCTGGAGCCATCACTGGACTCTGGTCAGGGGCTGGAGCCATCATTGGACTCTGGTCAGGGGCTGGAGCCATCACCGGACTCTGGTCAGAGGCTGGAGCCATCACTGGACTCTGGTCAGGGGCTGGAGCCATCAATGGACTCTGGTCAGGGGCTGGAGCCATCATTGGACTCTGGTCAGGGGCTGGAGCCATCACTGGACTCTGGTCAGGGGCTGGAGCCATCATTGGACTCTGGTCAGGGGCTGGAGCCATCACTGGACTCTGGTCAGGGGCTGGAGCCATCACTGGACTCTGGTCAGGGGCTGGAGCCATCACTGGACTCTGGTCAGGGGCTGGAGCCATCACTGGACTCTGGTCAGGGGCTGGAGCCATCATTGGACTCTGGTCAGGGGCTGGAGCCATCACTGGACTCTGGTCAGAGGCTGGAGCCATCACTGGACTCTGGTCAGGGGCTGGAGCCATCACTGGACTCTGGTCAGGGGCTGGAGCCATCATTGGACTCTGGTCAGAGGCTGGAGCCATCACTGGACTCTGGTCAGGGGCTGGATCCATCACTGGACTCTGGTCAGAGGCTGGAGCCACCACTGGACTCTGGTCAGGGGCTGGAGCCATCAGCGGACTATGGTCAGGGGCTGGAGCCATCACTGGACTCTGGTCAGAGGCTGGAGCCATCATTGGACTCTGGTCAGAGGCTGGAGCCATCACTGGACTCTGGTCAGAGGCTGGAGCCATCATTGGACTCTGGTCAGAGGCTGGAGCCATCACTGGACTCTGGTCAGAGGCTAGAGCCATCACCGGACTGTGGTCAGGGGCTAGAGCCATCACTGGACTCTGGTCAGGGGCTGGAGCCATCGTGTGCAGCCTATACACACAAAATGGCCGTGGCCATAATGGTCAACGCTGCTTTCTCAGAAGCTGACTCAAGGACTGGAATGGGCTCTGGAATTTCTCTCAAAGGAACAGACTCGGGAAGTTCTCTCACAGGACCAGACTCGGGAAATTCTCTCACAGGAGAAGACTCAGAAAATTCTCTCACAGGAACAGACTCGGGAAGTTCTCTCACACTGGAACAGACTCGGGAAATTCTCTCACAGGAACAGACTCGGGAAATTCTCTCACAGGAACAGACTTTGGAAATTCTCTCACAGGAACAGACTCTGGAAGTCCTCTTACACTGGAACAGACTCTGGAAATTCTCTCACAGGAACAGACTCGGGAAATTCTCACACTGGAACAGACTCGGGAAGTTCTCTCACAGGAACAGACTCGGGAAGTTCTCTCACAGGAACAGACTCGGGAAATTCTCTCACACTGGAACAGACTCTGGAAATTCTCTCACAGGAACAGACTCTGGAAATTCTCTCACACTGGAACAGACTCGGGAAGTTCTCACACTGGAACAGACTCGGGAAGTTCTCTCACAGGAACAGACTCGGGAAGTTCTCTCACAGGAACAGACTCGGGAAGTTCTCTCACAGGAACAGACTCGGGAAGTTCTCTCACAGGAACAGCCTCTCTCGGTCAGAATCTTCATGAGGTAGTCAGTCAGGTCACGGCCAGCCAATTCCAGTTGGAAGATGGCATGAGGCAGGGTGTATCCCTCGTAGATGGGCACAGCGTGGGTGACACCATAACCAGAATCCATCTTTCTGCTGTTAGATCCAATTTGTAAAAGGCTTGTTGCAGCAGAACGTTGGTTGCAGCAGAGATGATACTGGATTTAAGTGCAGCAGTCTTTATTCAGAAACAAACTCAAAACCTTACAAAACACCCAGGACTCTCAAGAACAGGAACGGAACAGATCAGGAACAAAACAGCCAACATAACACAACTTAGAACTGACAATGAACTGAAAGACAGACAGGGCTTAAATAGACAGAACAAACCAATCAAAGAAATGTGAAACGCCTGTAACAACCTAATCAAACCATTTGTAACCTAGGAGACTAACATGCTGCGTCCCAATTTGCATACTATCCATCCTAAATAGTATTCGAAAATAGAATTAGTATGTCCCAAATCGTAGTATGTTGAAAAGAGTATTCCAAAGATACCCGGATGGTCTACTATTTTAGGTTAGAATTCGAAGTGCAGATCGACGAGCACTCTAACGGCTGATATTTTGCCCACAACCCATTGCAAGTTGGACGAGGATTCGATTAGAACTACAAACGCGATAAAAAGTGTTAAAAAACTACAAACATGACGGATGTGCGAGTCCGACGGTTAAGTAGAGAGGTTTAGATTAAGGGGCTTGAGTGATCAATTATCAGTATTTAACCTGACTAAAAGATATTTATTCAGTGTTATCCACATTATATTTCACCTGCAGCAGCATTGTGAACTTTGTGAAACTGTACTGATATGTTTAGACATTAACTTTTAAATGCATCATTATATTTAAACTGCAAACACATGAGGAGAGTCTCTGCATTAAAAACCCACAAATGGCAGATCAACGTGCTACTACATTTCTCTCCGATACAGTAGGAAACTAAATTGAATGTGGAGGATTTTAACTGTGATGATGATTGACAGGGCAGTTTAAACAGTGACAGGATGCACGTACAGTTGCAAGAAAAAGTATCTGAACCACTTGCAGAATCTGTGAAAATGTAAATAATATTAACTAAATAAGAGAGATCATACAAAATGCATGTTATTTTTTTATTTAGTCCTGAATAAGATATTTTACATAAAAAATGTTTACATATAGTCCACAAGACAAAAAAAAAATAGCTGAATTTATTAAAATGACCCGTTCAAAAGTTTATGAACCGTTGATTCTTAATACTGTGTCATTCCCTGGATGATCCACGGCTGTTTTTTTGTTTTGTGATGGTTGTCCTTGAGTCCCTTGTTTGTCCTGAGCAGTTAAACTGGCCAACGTTCTTCAGAAAAATCCTCCAGGTCCTGCAAATTCTTCAGTTTTCCAGCATCTTCTGCATATTTGAACCCTCTCCAGCAGTGACTGTATGATTTTGAGATCCATCTTTTCACACTGAGGACAAGTGAGGGACTCAAACACAACTATTTAAAAAGGTTGAAACATTCACTGATGCTCTAGAAGGAAACACAACGGGATACAGCCGGGGGGTGAAAACTTATTGAATTTGAAGATCAAAGTAAATTGTACTTAATTTGTCTTCCGGGAAACATGTAAGTATCTTCTGTTGCTTCTGAAGGGCAGTATTAAATGAAAAAGACTGATATTTAAACAAAATAAGAAAAAATTGGACATCTTCATCCTGTTCAAAAGTTTTCACCCCCTGGCTATTAATGCGTTGTGTTTCCTTCTAGAGCATCAGTGAATGTTTGAACCTTTTTTAATAGTTGTGTTTGAGTCCCTCACTTGTCCTCAGTGTGAAAAGATGGATTTCAAAATCATACAGTCACTGCTGGAGAGGGTTCAAATATGCAGAAGATGCTGGAAAACTGAAGAATTTGCAGGACCTGGAGGATTTTTCTGAAGAACGTTGGTCAGTTTAACTGATCAGGACAAACAAGAGACTCAGAGACCCATCACAAAACAAAAAAACAGCCGTGGATCATCCAGGTAACGACACACAGTATTAAGAATCAATGGTTCATAAACTTTTGAACGGGTCATTTTAATAAATTATTTTTTTGTCTTGTGGACTATACGTAAACATTTTTTAATGTAAAATATCTTATTCAGGACAGTACTAAATAAAAAATAACGCATTTTGTATGATCTCTTTTATTTTGTTAAAATTATACACATTTTCACAGATTCTGCAAGTGGTTCACATACTTTTTCTTGCAACTGTACTTCTTTTTCACAACCTTTTTCAGAAACCTTTTCTTTTTCCTTCAACATTCTTGCACATGCCTCATTATTTGTAATTAGTGTGTATAGTCACCTTAAAACAGTCTTATGGACTTCGCATGGACTCAACAGATATGGCATGTTTCCAGATGCATTATTTCATACCTTAACCAATCTTAACCTCGTGGTCTAAAACACTGATACATGCTTTGTGTGAACAACAGTTAAGTGTGACAGTGCTCAACAGTGCGAGCAAACATGACACTCGTCAAGGCGATTCATGTTAGTTAATGACAGATGGCTTTTCACTGCCAGTCCAAATGCCTCATGCTGGTGTAATGTGTTTAACAGGATGCTCAGCGTCTTCATTCATCCTGACAGCGTTGGGTCTGCAACAGGAAATGCTTAGCACACATCCATACACCAAAATATTGCTGGGAAAGTTTTAAAACGGAAACTAACAGCAATTGAAATGGCAATAAAGACCTTGTAAGAGCTTCAGTGCATAATCATAACTAAGAAAGCGCTCTATCACCAATGACAGCATAATGCCATTGAAATTTTGGTTATTTGCCATTTTGCAGATACTTTTCTTTTAATGTGAAGTAACATTGAGCCATGAAACACATGTGGACGATGCAAGCTCAATTTGCTAAAGACATTTCCTGATCATTTCCACCATCAGTTCCTGTCTTCTAGACTATGAATGAAATGGCCAAAAAACTAAATTGAAAACACTCAGGCTACATTCAGAATGGAATATTAACATATTGCTTACTGCGTGCATACTGCCTTCTATTAAAAAAAAGTATGTGAAATATTACCCAGAATGCAACACGGTTTCAAATATTTACATATTTAATTCAGTGAGAAGAGAGTGGTCTTTACTTTGGGTATTTTGATCAAAAGTAAGTAATGAAAGAAACTGTGGTTGATGTCACTTCCACACTTGTTGAAAAGACGTGCACTTAACTGTATTGATTGTGCACTTGTAGTGTTCTTATATGTTTCTTAACACACTTAAGTACATTTGAGTGTGTGTGTGTGTGTGTGTGTGTGTGTGTGTGTGTGTGTGAGAGTACACTTTTAAATGTGCACTTTGTATAATAATGTCAGATTAAATGTTTTAAATTAAGTAAACTTATTTTAATGTTGACTAAGATAATAAAACATATAAAATACTTGATTATAAATTTAACTATGTTGTGTTATCCGATATTACATTTAAAGTTAATACATGGTAACACTTTATTTTACAGTGTCATTGTTACACGTTACATCTAGTTATTGTAATATTAACTATAAATTATGCCTAATTACATGCAATTAACCCTAAACCAAACCCCAATCTTAACCCTAACCCTAGTTAATTATTATTACTCAGTACTTAAATGTATAATTAGACTGACACCTTAATAAAGTGTAACCTAATACATTTTAAATGTACTCAATCGCAACTTCATCTTAACAAATGTGTAATTACAAATATATTTAAATACATGACAAATACATACAAGTTTCCATAGAAGTGCCATTAAAGTATATTTTAGTTTACCATAATATCTGTCAGTTCATTCGGCAGTACACTTTCACCATATTTCAAAGATAATATAAGTAATTATGTACATATAAAGATGTACTTAACCCTCTGGTGCTGTTCAATCACTCTCTTGCCCGTGTTCCCTACCTTGTTGTGTTTGTTTGTTTGGACTGCCTGCCTGTGTTTTGACCTTGCCTGTACTGTTGATTATGATTGTGTATTACCCTTTCATTAAAGCTGCTTTTGGATCCTAACCCTTCAAGCCTCAGAGCAGTTCGTAACAGACAAACACAACAAGATAGGGAACACGGGCAAGAGAGCAATCCAGGAAACAGGCAAGAAATCCAAAAACCGAAAGACATGAAACCGGGGAGAATGCTCAGAAATGCAGTGAAACACTAAACAAGACTTCGCGAAGAATGACTAGAGATAACCAGGCTTATATAGGGTGAGGTAAACAGGGTAATGAGACACAGGTGTAAACAATGAGTGAGATGACTCCGGGCAAAGGATTATGGGTAATGTAGTCTTTGATGGAATGCTCTCAGGTGCCATCAGGGGCACTTTCACTGGTGAATCGTTATAAAGCTGGGAAGAGCCAGGATATTTTTTTATTAATATAACTCCGATTGTATTCTTCTGAAAAAAGAATGTCATATACACCTAGGATGACTTGAGGGTGAGTAAATCATGGGGTAATTTTCATTTTTAGGTGAACTATCCCTTTAAGTCTGTGCTCTAAAGCATTAAAGATTTATGACCGTTTAAACTGGAAATTTCATTTTCAGAAAAGTGAATTAATGGATTATAACTACTGCATAAATATTATTTAGTACAATAAAACCCCCTAAAAATAAAAAATATTAAATAAAAAATACGAGAACAGTACCAGAGGGTTAAGTCCTACAGTAAGTGGGTCAAAAAAAACACACTCTACAGTTTAAAATACATTTAAAGTTTGCTGTACTACAAATACTGAAGAAGTAGTACAGTATGAGGACTATAGAAGTGGCTATTCCAAACGTAACCTCAGTGTTCCTTTGAGTAAAGCACTTAAAGTCCACCAAAGGGACCATCCTGGATCTGTAATAAGTACACTGTACTTTGGACAAAAAGCATTGGCTGAATGATGAATACCAGTGTCATTTTATAGGCACGGGCTGCATCACATATCAAACATTTTTGGCTTCAGAATGAGCCAACTGTTAATCCCACTGTCCTAATCCTACAGCTGTTCCTCATCACCTCACAACGCTCTCTGCCGAATCCAGTACGTTCTAAGACAGCGCACACATGAGGGGGAGGGCAGCGTCTGATCTGTGGGAGCTCTTCTAAGAGTCTGTTTCAGAAACTGCGGTCAAAATCGATGCGATAGCTGCGCCATCACGCCTTTTACTGAAGCCTTCAGCGTAGCTGTATCTAATTGTGATCATACAGACCTTAATACGACAGGTCAAGAGCGGTCATTTGCAGTGAGTAAGTATTGCTAGTGTGAAGAACTTTCTCACGGGTAAGAATATGAACGTGGTACTACTGAGCTCTATTGTACACATGACTGCTCGACTGATTGTAATTGGGAGATGATTCCATGACAGCACTCGTGGCTACAGGCCTATTCCTCGAGCACACTGGGATGAAGTAATCCAGCACTAGAGACATGTTTTCTCTGCCAGTGCTGTGGAATCAGAGCATGGACCTGTTATAAACAGACCGTAAGGGAAGTTGCTCAACAGACCCACAGCAGGAGGTCTGTGAACATTTTTAAACAGTAAGAAGCAACTTCTGAGCTAAACATTTAAGCCGCTCCCCTGCTTTTTTAAATAACCTAGAAATCATTTAAAGAATCATAAAAGAAAGATACTCTAAGATGAGCCTGAAGCAGAAGAAACTCTCAAAACAGATCAACATCCATCATACGCACAATTTTTAGTTAGCGCTTACCTACGTCAGTACTTAACAGGATCTAAACACTGACTATCTGTTATGCACTATATATAAATAATTGTACCATTTTCATGACCTCAAGGATGTCATGGTGATACAACAAACCTCTGTAGTTCACGATTGTTTGGTATGTTTAATGCATTTATAAACAGTTAAACTTACTATCAACCGTTTATGAGCACATACTTTTTTTGAATCTCTCAACACTGTTAAAGTTCAGACTCTGTGTGAACACTGGATCATAAAACAGATGAAAAATCCCAAAGACACACATTGAAGGAGGGTCATATCTAGAGACCAGATCACAAAGACCTGAGGTCAGTGCTCGAAGTGGGGACACACGCATCACATCCAACCCCAACACATACACCCCCCAACCTACCAACCGGGGGTACCGGCACTTTTTATTTTTCACTTCAAGCACTGCCTGAGGGTGCAAGACTCTTTTCAGGCAGACAGGAAGAAACCACTTAGCAGCTCAGTAGAATACTACAACAACCACCTAGCAACATCCGTGGAAACTATTAGTATCGTACTCAAGCTGATAAATATATGTAAAACTGTATGTTTTGTAGGTTTGTTGTTTTGCTGATATTTTTCAGCTTTTCTTATACAAACCCGATTCCAAAAAAGTTGGGACACTGTACAAATTGTGAATAAAAACAGAATGCAATGATGTGGAAGTTTCAAATTTCAATATTTTATTCAGAATACAACATAGATGACATATCAAATGTTTAAACTGAGAAAATGTATCATTTTAAGGGAAAAATAAGATTTTAAATTTCATGGAAATTGATTTTAAATTTCATGGCATCAACACATCTCAAAAAAGTTGGGACAAGGCCATGTTTACCACTGTGTGGCATCCCCTCTTCTTTTTATAACAGTCTGCAAACGTCTGGGGACTGAGGAGACAAGTTGCTCAAGTTTAGGAATAGGAATGTTGTCCCACTCTTGTCTAATACAGGCTTCTAGTTGCTCAACTGTCTTAGGTCTTCTTTGTCGCATCTTCCTCTTTATGATGCGCCAAATGTTTTCTATGGGTGAAAGATCTGGACTGCAGGCTGGCCATTTCAGTACCCGGATCCTTCTTCTACGCAGCCATGATGTTGTAATTGATGCAGTATGTGGTCTGGCATTGTCATGTTGGAAAATACAAGGTCTTCCCTGAAAGAGACGACGTCTGGATGGGAGCATATGTTGTTCTAGAACTTGGATATACCTTTCAGCATTGATGGTGCCTTTCCAGATGTGTAAGCTGCCCATGCCACACGCACTCATGCAACCCCATACCATCAGAGATGCAGGCTTCTGAACTGAGCGCTGATAACAACTTGGGTTGTCCTTGTCCTCTTTAGTCCGGATGACATGGCGTCCCAGTTTTCCAAAAAGAACTTCAAATTTTGATTCGTCTGACCACAGAACGGTTTTCCACTTTGCCACAGTCCATTTTAAATGAGCCTTGGCCCAGAGAAAACGCCTGCGCTTCTGGATCTTGTTTAGATATGGCTTCTTTTTTGACCTATAGAGTTTTAGCCGGCAACGGCGAATGGCACGGTGGATTGTGTTCACCGACAATGTTTTCTGGAAGTATTCCTGAGCCCATGTTGTGATTTCCATTACAGTAGCATTCCTGTATGTGATGCAGTGCCGTCTAAGGGCCCGAAGATCACGGGCATCCAGTATGGTTTTCCGGCCTTGACCCTTACGCACAGAGATTGTTCCAGATTCTCTGAATCTTTGGATGATATTATGCACTGTAGATGATGATAACTTCAAACTCTTTGCAATTTTTCTCTGAGAAACTCCTTTCTGATATTGCTCCACTATTTTTCGCCGCAGCATTGGGGGAACTGGTGAGCCTCTGCTCATCTTGACTTCTGAGAGACACTGCCACTCTGAGAGGCTCTTTTTATACCCAATCATGTTGTCAATTGACCTAATAAGTTGCAAATTGGTCCTCCAGCTGTTCCTTATATGTACATTTAACTTTTCCAGCCTCTTATTGCTACCTGTCCCAACTTTTTTGGAATGTGTAGCTCTCATGAAATCCAAAATGAGCCAATATTTGGTATGACATTTCAAAATGTCTCACTTTCAACATTTGATATGTTATCTATATTCTATTGTGAATAAAATATAAGTTTATGAGATTTGTAAATTATTGCATTCCTTTTTTATTCACAATTTGTACAGTGTCCCAACTTTTTTGGAATCGGGTTTGTATATTACACCCAAAGTGCTTTACAATCATGTAGGGTTGGGAATCGATTCCAATTCTGGAAGACAAGTAAACACTTTGTGTGCATTTTAATATGACTTTAAACCATTCAAGAGCATGAAGACCCATAAGCCGTTTTCTGCGCTGCACACACATCCAAAGTGCACGCACAGAAAAAGTGATTTTATTCAAGTGCAAGAAGACTCACGCGCCACCTCTCATACTGTAGGCTATAGTATGTAATACTGAACTGAATTATGTCTTAAAGGCCCACTGAAGTGCCTTGAAACATGCAGCATTATTCAATGTGTTGATGTAATTTCTACTGAAACAGGAAGACAGGGTGGGGCATATCGAACAGCTCCTCCTCTGTTTTAAAATAGCCAATAGTGTTTCGTTTATAGTTCCACCAGAGCCACTGAGCTTGGTAAAGCCACAGTTTCCTCCTAATCTCTAACCTTTTCTTCTCCTAATCTCCTCCATATCACTTTAAAATACAGCATTCTGTGCAGAATTCAAATGTGTCCAATATGTTTTCTGGTCTGCGCCAACTCAGGAATATGATCTGCTCTGTGCTATCGTGTCTCTGGACTGGTGCTGCGGCAGTTCGCGTGACAGTAACGTGAAACCAGACTTCATTCCCCCCAATGGAAAGCATATTTAAACTGTCTGAATTGTTCCCTATCCTCTATATAGTGCACTATGTGCCATTCACCATGTAGAAAATGGTAACTGTGTGAACAAACAACTGATTTTAGCCGCAGCTTCAGCATCTATTTATAATGTATAGGGGGCGGGGCTTCAGATTCTAGAGAGCATTTGATTGGACAGAAAATCTGATGAGAACTAAAGTGCAGAGTGATGTCATCAAAATCATTCATCCATACTGGCAGAAGTGAGAGACTAAATTTTGAATGTTTATATCTTCTAAATGCAAATTTTGTTATTGTTTTGGAGCACACTAGCTCATAGATAACAGTAAGGCTAACATATTCATACTAAAAGCCAAAAACTTCAATTTTAATTTCATGGGGACTTTAAATGAACACACATTAAAAATGTGTAACAGTATATTGGATCTGTGCAGCTCTTAAGCCAGGGACACACCAAGCCGACGATCGGCTGCCGGGCAACATCAGGCCATTTTTGAGCATCGGCTGACTTTGTTTTTTTGGTGTGTTCCACACCGTTGGCTCTAGTCGGACGCCATCGTTTTTTTGGGGCCGATTCAGCATGTTGAATCTGCATCGGGCCGTCGGTGAGAGAGAGAACTCTGATTGGCTGTTCAGCTTAGTGAATGAGTCATGAGAATAATAGCAGAACAGTGAGCAAAGAAGTCAAAACGGTACAGACAGAACGCTGTTCTAATTTTACATCATCTTACCTGAGTGTTCCTGGGCAAATATTTTAATATTAACATGAGCGGAGTGGAATAAAGAAAGTGATCAGCAGGATTGATATTCAAAACGGGAAGCAAGTGCTGCTTTGTTTACGGTTTATCTACAGCCTGCAGCGTCGGTTTCCCTTTTTGAATGACTAATATAGACGAATATATCTGCAGAAATAGACAGTTGTCTCATTTACACGCAGGCGCAGCAGCGCAGAACAAGCGTGCTAGTTGACAGTCGGCTGTAGTTCTCTCTGTGTGTTCAAGTGCAGCTTTTTTGCCCTGATACAGGTGACACGAGGCAACACAGTCGGCTTTCATCAGCGCTAGTTCTGTGGCATCAGTTTGGTGTGTCCCTATACCCTTAAAGTGACAGCAGCCTAATATTCCTGTTGCCGTCTCTATAATAACGTTAATCAAACAACAAAAGACAAAGAGAAAATTCTTGACTGAAACTATATTTTTGTAACTATATTTGTAATGTACAGTCAAACCAAAATGTATTCAGAAACCTTCAACATTTTCTCACATTATCACAGTTTATTCGCTATAGTTTAGAAAATGGTAATAAAATATGACAAGAACTCAGGGTTAAACTGTGTCAGAACAAATTCATCTTGATAATGTCAGATAACTTTGATAAAATATGTAACGATTACGATCAACCAATCAGCTGTCAGCTGTTAAATTTAGGTACACTCTCACTTACATAAATGAACTATAGTGTCCTGCACCCACTAGTAAAAAAATTATATAGGTCTGGTGTCTGAATAATTTTTGGTTTGACTGTATATTTTGTTTATAAAGTGCAGTGTTATTTTACATTTGATTACAGCTTCTGAACCTGAATACCTGAAAATCTTACTGTTTATTTCAGTTGTGTCTTTGTTTAGTTGTATTTATTTGTGTGATTGATAATTTGCTCTTTTTTTAATTAAGAGTGTTTTTATTTGTCTTTAATAATGCTTGAAATTTATATTAGTTAGGCTAGTTGTTTTTGCTATGGTATTTTTAAACCATAGGCACAAGTTCCTTGTGTAAGTTGATTTTTGTTCATGGTATTCAGCTACAATGAAATGTTTTGCAATAAGACTTAATAGTAATAAGACTTTTAATAAATGTGAATGATATCCAAGTTGTTGTTTTTTTAATTATTGGAGTCGAAATTAGGAATCAATAAGAATCGGGATCGATATGCAGAATCGGAATTGTTCAAATTCAAACAATACCCAACCCTAGTCAGGGGTCTCTCCTCACCCACCATCAGTGTACAGCATCCACCTGGATGAGGCGACGGCAGCCATAGAACAATGGCGCCAGTGCGCTCACCACACACCAGCTATAGGTGGAGAGGAGAGACAGTGACAGAGCCAATTCAAAGGATGGGGATTATTAGGAGGCCATGATTGACAAGGGCCAATGGAGGCAATTTGGTCAGGACACCAGGGATACACCCCTGCTCAAGTGCCATGGGATTGTTAATGACCACAGGGAGTCAGGACCTCGGTTTAATGTCTCATCTAAAGGACTTGCTTGTTACAGTATAGTGTCCCCATCACAGACCACACACAGATCACAGGGTGAGCACCCCCTGCTGGCCTCACTAACACCTCTTCCAGCAGCAACCTGGTTCCCAGGAGATCTCCCATCCAGGTAATGACCAGGCTCAACCCTGCTTAGCTTCAGTGGGAAACCAGTCTTGGGCTACTGGGTGATATGGCTATGAATGTGAATCAGTGCACTGGCAGAGTTAACGAACAAAAATGAAAGTGTTTACTAGGACAGTATAAATTGATAACTGATTCCTCAAATGTGAATGTTTTCTATCTTAGTATTTCCCATCTGTCTGGAGAGAACCAAGTCATTAAACTGTCTCAGCATCTTCTGATTGACAAGAAATGAAACCTCCCAGTGTTTTCCCAGTGTCTGATGGTCTGTGTTTGTACCTGTTCATGCAGAGTTAATATTTGTCTGGAAGTCTCTCTGTGATGAAACATAAACGATGCAATGCCAGCCTCTACTGTGTAGAAATGAAAAGGGTTTGGATTGAGGTCATCTTATGTGAGCGGAGTTGCATGAATGGTTTACAGTGGATGGCCGCCAGGAGCTGAACTGAGCCACTCTGTTAGGGCCTGTTATGCATTACGGCCCACAACGAGGTCAGCATCAACGTCGTCTGGGCAAGAGCTGTAATTGTCCTGCAAATATATCCTGAAAATGACAGGGACTCTGAATGGGGTTCAGATGGAAAGTTCTGGGCAAGAGAGGATGTTGAGTTGACTGGCACTTACAAGCCAAGCGATTAAGCTGATTCCTGCCTGGTCTCTTCATTACTGTTTATCTCTCCTTCCTCTACATCATCATGAATTAACTTTATTGAGCGCAAGGCTGAGAAAACAGTCTACTGAGCTGTGGAATTTGGGGATGCTACCCAAACACATGTCATTCCAGAGAAATATACCACATGTTTTCACCTCTCTCTAAATATATTAGTTGTTTTTTTGGGTCATAAGCCAGTCTAGAAAGGCTTCAAAGATGTCACACTATACAGTAAGCATGAAATCTGGTCCACAGCCTATTCCTGGGGTGTCCAATCTTGGGTCAATATCCTACAGAGTTTAGCTCCAACTTGCCCCAACACACCTGCCTGGAAGTTTCAGATCCAGTGATCCTGAAGATCTTGACTAGCTGGCTCAGGTGTGTTTGACTAGGATTGGAGCTAAACTTGATGCCACTGGCCTTTTATTTTAATCAAAGATGCCTCACCAAGGACAATAACTATAACGATATAGATATAGTTTTAAAAAACTGTTCTAAATGTAAAAGAAGCCCAGCACAGTCCAAAACACAACTATAACGATAATGACACATATATCATTGGAATCATTTTTAAAATGATTCTTTCATGCTGATGCATGATATTGACAGCCAATCAGAATCCACTGTGCTTTAAAGAGCTCAAGTATTTAAAGCAACAGAGGACAAAACTGCAGCACATGCTTATAATAAACATAGCAATATCGCATGTTGATGTGGACGCTAATATAGTTATTGCTATAGTTATCGCTTTTGGTGTGAATGGGCTTTTTGTCAGATGGCCAGTTCCTGTCTTATGCCAAGTGACCAATCACTCTCTGATGCATACTGTACACAAAACTGGCTAGAGCTAGCAGTGCTGTCATCTGGTTGGCTGGCTTTACGTAACTTCTGGGAGTCAGGGAGTGCATCCTGGGTCCGGTTAAGAAAGAAAAGTAATGCAAACATGAGATTTTTAGGAACACTTATTACTGCTTTAATCATCATTTGTCTAATCAGATCTTTGAAAGGTACTCATTTTGGTTTAAGGTATACTCAGTACATGTCCAGATGCACATCTGCTGTATGTGAAATTATCAGTAATGAATTTCTGTTTTCTACAATTCTGAAGTCTACACTCATTTTCACTTTTTACGTCTTTACTGGCGTTCTACAGACAGACACTGCTTTTGTTTTCTTGGTTGGCCTCTTATTGTGGTATCAACTACTTTAGTTAACCTGCCCCTAAACTGCACAATAAACAAATCTGTCGTTGGTCTCTTCACTCTTAGAAACAAAAGTGCAAATATTGTACTTTTAGGTGTGCAACAGCTTGTGACTGGTGTAGTAAAGGGACAACTTTGTACCATATGTACCCTTAACCCTGTAAAGCCAGACATATAAAATAATAAATAAAAAAATAGTCAGAAAAATCAAATTTTTAAAAATGGAACAGTATATTGGACATTTAGACTAGATACTTTTTGTTTAGTATCATATTTGATACATCAGGCTTTTATGGCTCATATATGAAGTGAGAATATGGAGCTCATACTTGAGAAAAAAAACATACATTTTATTTAGAGGCCCAAACTAAGCAAAAATATGTAATTTGGTGAAGATGATATTTATATGACCAAAAAGTATGATGAAATTCGTATAGCTTGTAATGCAAACCAATAAGATCGTTATAACAGTATATCAGACTACTTACATATAATGCATATAAATATCAGTCAGCACTCTGACACCAATAATAGTAGCACTCCAGTGGTTCAAGTCTTACCTCTCATTTTATTGCATGACCGGTAAGAATTCCGGCTCTCACAGACCTGTTAGTTTTTCTTTAAGAAGCCCTCCTGTTCTCCACTCATTACCTGTATTAACTGCACCTGTTTGAACTCGTTACCTGTATAAAAGACACCTGTCCACACACTCAATCAAACAGACTCCAACCTCTCCACAATGGCCAAGACCAGAGAGCTGTGTAAGGACATCAGGGATAAAATTGTAGACCTGCACAAGGCTGGGATGGGCTACAGGACAATAGGCAAGCAGCTTGGTGAGAAGGCAACAACTGTTCAAGATGTTCAAGATGACGGTCAATCTCCCTCGGTCTGGGGCACCATGCAAGATCTCACCTCGTGGGGCATCAATGATCATGAGGAAGGTGAGGGATCAGCCCAGAACTACACGGCAGGACCTGGTCAATGACCTGAAGAGAGTTGGGACCACAATCTCAAAGAAAACCATTAATAACACACTACGCCGTCATGGATTAAAATCCTGCAGCGCACGCAGGGTCCCCCGCTCAAGCCAGCGCATGTCCAGGCCCATCTGAAGTTTGCCAGTGACCATCTGGATGATCCAGAGGAGGAATGGGAGAAGGTCATGTGGTCTGATGAGACAAAAATAGAGCTTTTTGGTCTAAACTCCACTCGCCGTGTTTGGAGGAAGAAGGATGAGTACAACCCCAAGAACACCATCCCAAACACACAGCCAGGGCAACTAAGGAGTGGCTCCGTAAGAAGCATCTCAAGGTCCTGGAGTGGTCTAGCCAGTCTCCAGACCTGAACCCAATAGAAAATCTTTGGAGGGAGCTGAAAGTCTGTATTGCCCAGCGACAGCCCCGAAACCTGAAGGATCTGGAGAAGGTCTGTATGGAGGAGTGGGCCAAAATCCGTGCTGCAGTGTGTGCAAACCTGGTCAAGAACTACAGGAAACGTATGATCTCTGTAATTGCAAACAAAGGTTTCTGTACCAAATATTAAGGTCTGCTTTTCTGATGTATCAAATACTTATGTCATGCAATAAAATGCAAATTAATTACTTAAAAATCACACAATGTGATTTTCTGGATTTTTGTTTTAGATTCCGTCTCTCACAGTTGAAGAGTACCTATGATAAAAATTACAGACTTCTACATGCTTTGTAAGTGGGCAAACCTGCAAAATCGGCAGTGTATCAAATACTTTTGTGTTCTCCCCACTGTACTTGACTATTATAATGCTCTCTTGGCAGGCCTTCCAGCATGCACTGTCAAACTTCTGCAACTGATCCAGAATACTGCAGCAAGAGCAACAAGTGAAGAGAGCACACCTCTCCTCATATACCTCCAAATAAACAAATAAACATACCTCAAAAGCCTAATGGATCTTATTTGATGCTCACATTTTTAAATGATTTTTCTACAATTTATGTATGGATAATCAAGTAAACCTAAGTTGCTTCAGTCCAGTAAGCGTTCATCTTGAAATATTACTAACAATATAAAAGTTACCCTTACTTTTACTTTAAAAATCAGTAAAGATTTCACAGCGAAAAGACACGTGAACCACGTCCTGAAGGTGGACGTTTTTACGATTATACTAAAAGGCCTTTTACTAGCTAGAAAACTATTAATCAGATGAAAGGATGTTGATCCAAGAACACGTCCTACTGATCTCAGAGTGTAATATAGAGGTTAAAGCTCTGGGCTGCTAACCAAAATGATATAGGTTCAAACCGAGGTGTGATCCATGAATAATGTTCATTGTGCCCTTCATCGGGACACTTATCGTAAGGTTACTGTAGGAGGGTGGAACTTGTTGTAAGTGTACTGTAAGTTGCATTGAATCGTGAATGACAAATTAGGAAATTACCTCCTGTTTTTGTTTCAGTGGCCATGAACGATGCAGGTTTATTTTCATCAGAGGGAGGGAACAGAGCGGGAGCTCACGATGGATTATTTTTAGCATGTCCCTTAATCATTCCTGCTTTACATCTATCCACTGATAGTCAGACCTTCTCAGAACAACGCAGGAAGGCCTCCCGTTTCCCTCTGTTCATGTCAAGGTCACCGCACATTCCTCCAAAGGAAGGTTTTACACGTCTGTATGAAGCCCTGACACTATTAGCAACCCTGTGTTTGTACTCATATACTATCACACACGGGCCGGCTCATGCACACAGAGCTATATGCACTCACTGCAGGCCTAAAATAACTTCTGCGAAGAATGACCTTGTCCAGCAGTGTTTGGGTGTGGGGCAACAGTGGAAGATATGCCATCTCTAGCATGATGTAGTTTTATAAAATTACTCTGTTTATTTTTTGTCTCTCAGACTCAGACAGGAAAAAAATTATTTGAAAGAAATTAGACATTTGTATGCAAGAAAGGAGATTTTGCATTTTTGCTTAACATTAAGTAATAAACTTCTGTGTGTAACTTTGAACAGTTTGTAAATGCTGATGAACACACACATATGAAGCAGCACAACTATTTTCAACATTTTTTTCATTATCATAATGTTTCTTGAGCAGCAAATCAGCACATTAGAATGATTTCTGAAGGATCATGTGACACTGAAGACTGGAGTAATGATGCTGAAAATTCAGCTTTGTATAAATTTACATTTTAAAATATATTCACATAGAAAACATTTTTGATTTATTTGATTGAAAATACAATAAAACAATGCAGTCTTGATGTGCATTTCTTTCAAAAACATTAACAAATCCTACTGACCCCAAACTTTTGAACAGTAGTGTATGTCTTCTCTCAGGTCCAGTGGAAGTTGAAATGCTGTGTTAAGAGTTCCCATGAGCACCACTGAGTTCTCAAGCAGAACCAAGCCATGAACCTGTCTCACCCTTTTCACATATTTGCGTGTCTTTCTCTCTCTTGCTTGGTTTCAGCCTGCTGTGAGCCAAAGTCCCATAACCCCCTGCGCACACACACACGCATGTCACACTCTTTCATTCGTGCATCAGATAAAATGTCTGGAAAGTCTTTTTTGGTGCCCTTTGTGGATCCGGTATACATATTTTTGGGGTGTGTGTATGTTTCAGCCATGACCTCCGCCCACGTGAGTCACATCCCCTCCATTCTGACGCCTTTCTTCTAATAAGGCAAAAACACAAGCGGGTCTCAGCCGTCTCTGACCTGTGCTGCTTTATCCTGTTTCATCATCAACACACCCCTTTCTATGAATTTCTCCTATTTTAGTCAAACTCTCTTTCTGCTTGAAACACATCAGTCCTTTTCATACACTGATGATGCAGGTGCTGTTTAAACATGAACACAAATGGGAAACCGTTTGAAAACTGTTATGGTTGCAGTGGCGGAACTAGAGTTTTGAATGAATTTGAGTTCATGAATGAGTCCTATGACTGAGGACTATTTCACATTATACTTCAACATTCCTATACTGAAACTTATGACACTGTGACTGCACTGCATATTACTAGCACAGATGTAAAAAAAATGTTAGGCTAAATTTGCAGTTCTCCCATTTCTCTGATCTGATTAACTGTCTGTTAATGGAGCAAAAGATGTAACGTTAGTGACTTTCGTAAAAGTTGTTCAAGAAACCTAAACCCGAAAGTAAACTTTAAACTTACTTCAAATAGCAGGGCTCAACACTACAGAATTTTTCCCCTTGCAAAGCCAAAAATTTCACTGGCCCCACCAAAAAATATACACAAACTGTACTATTTTGATTGTTTTTGAAAGAAGTCTCTTCTGCTCACCAAGGCTGCATTTATTTGATCCAAAATACAGCAAAAACAGTATTATTGTGAAATAATTTTACAATTTAAAATAACTTTTTTCTATTTGAATATATTTTAAAATACAATTTATTTCTGTGATTCAAAGCTGAATTTTTAGCATCATTACTCCAGTCTTCAGTGTCACATGATCCTTCAGAAATCATTCTAATATGATGATTTGCTGCTCAAGAAACATTTATTATTATTATCAGTGTTGAAAACAGTTGTGTACAATTTTTTTCAGGATTATTTAATGAATAGAAAGTTCAAAAGAACAGCATTTATCTGAAATATAAAGCTTTTGCAACAGTATAAATGTCTATACTGTCACTTGATCAATTTAATGCATCCTTGCTGAATAAATGTATTAATTTCTTTAAGTTCTTTCCAAAAAAAAAAAATAAAAAAAATTCTTACCGACCCAAAACTTTTGAACTGTAGTACAATGTTACAAAAGCTTTCTGTTTCAGAAAAATGTTTTACACAACTGTTTTCAACACTGATAATAATTGATGAAATGTTTGTTGAGCATTAAATCATCATATTAGAATGATTTCTGAAGGATCATGTGACACTGAAGACTGGAGTAGTGATGCTGAAAATTCAGCTTTGATCACAGGAATAAATGACATTTTAAAATATATTCAAATAGAAAACAGATATAAATTCAAATAGAATTTTTTTTTTTTTTTTTTTTTAAATAACATATGCAGCCTTGGTGAGCAGAAGAGACTTCTTTAAAAACATTACAAAAATCTTACCGTCCAAATATATATATATATATATATATATATTAGGAATAAAATAAATAGGCTTACACGAAATATGTTTCACTTAAATTAACACATTAACAAAACGAAAGAAAAAACAAGTGTAGGCTACACTGACTGACGCGCTCCACAAGTTAAATGATTTTTTTTTTTTTTTTTTTTTTTTTTTTACAAATTAAAGCACAATATTTTGTTTTTATTGCGAGTGTATACAAATAAAATTAAACCAGCAGTTTCTTTTTTCTTTTTTCTCAACACAGTTTTGACTGATATTTAGCATACCATAACCATGCAGCAAACGTTTTAAAAATAGCCTGAAAAAAATAACTGTACAAATGAATCAATTAAAAGAATAACCTATACTTGTTCAAAATAAAACATATAGCCTGCATGTTTTTTTCAAAACCCTGTTAGCATAATTACACGGCATTAAAGTTAAATTATTTAGCATTATTTAGCATGACCCCGATTTCGGCCTCGCTAAAATTCTTTTTCTTGCCGCTCGCCATTCTCAAGTAAAAAATGTGGACGTTGAATGGTGCTCGTTCATATGGTAATTATATTAATTAGGGGGCGTTTACAAGGCGGAGATCTGAAACCATTCAGCTGCGCACAATTTCAAGGTCATTTGCGATTTATAGATTTCACATGCGAAAGAGAGGCGTACGCATGTTATTTTGTGCGTACGTTCGTTTTTCGGAATCACACGTACACACATTTGAGAAATGATCTTAGATCAAACGTAGGACAGTTTCTACGCAACATTTTATAAATGAGGCCCCTGGTGTACTGTATAGGGTAGAGTGGGGGAAAACGCCCCCCTTAAGGACTGTGTAACTTTTTCTGTGTCTAGAATAGTTCAGTGACAATGACATAAATTATAAACCAAGTTTGAAAAATGTCTAGAGTTTTCATGTTATTAGATTTTTAACAAAAATTAAATTTGTACCAAGCAATTTACCACTCTGACAAAGCAATTTGCTTTATAAGTTTACAGCAAAATCAGAGTACAAGCATGTTTTAGCTTAAAATTAAAAAGACAAGCCAAAATAACAGTAGATAAATATGAATATTATTAATGAACCATTTTGAAAATCAAATTTTTTGAAAAATATTGTTAGCTGATGCTAACTGGCTGGCTAACTAGCTAGCTGATGCTAATGTGAGGTAATTTTTAAATATAAACTCCAAATATTTTTATTCAACCACCTAGTTAGATTACATTTGATAGAAAAACAAAGAATGTGATGTTCAGAACATGGTAACTACAGTATTTATGATAGTGGGAAGCGATGCTTCCTGGGGGCGTTTTACCCCACAGACTAGGTTTGAAAAAAAAGTTATGTCGTTCTGAAAATATAATTATATTTTCCTTAAATAACACGTACTCACTAACTTCAGGCCTTGCTCTTCTCATATCATATAAAATTGTGATGTTCTGCAAAACAGCAAGCTTTAAAACACTTTTTTTCTTACTGTTAAAAATTATATCACTTAACGTGAAACCCGTTTTCTCTCAGGTACTTCACCAGTGTAAGCTTCGCAGTGAAAACTTCTACATCACTCTGGTCAAAGTAGTCCATAGCAACAACAAAAACTTACCTTGATTTTATCTAGTGGTTATTTTGGGAAAAACAGTAGGGGGGCATTTTACCCCATGGGGCGTTTTCCCCCACTCTACCCTATTAGGCTGCTGTCATTTCTGTGCTGAATGCACAGATCCAGTTTTGACACACATCTGATTTCTCTCTCAACCGTTTTACTTTTGGTTAAGACATAACCGACAGTGTTTACTAGGGGTGCTACGGATCATAGTTGTTCCGTGATCTGTACGGACCAGGCCCCACGGTTTGCAGTAGCCCCTCACTGCAGAATACGAGATCCAGGGGGTGGAGTTGGATCGAGATCCGGGGGGCGGAGCTAGAACAAGAACTCCTCCCACTGCATTTTGATTGGTCGACAGATTCCACGTCATAATTACTCGTGTTGTTGCTCTAGCGCTTCCGCGTTGAGTCGGTACTAAAGAAAGCTATTCTTTTGACGGAAAAACAAACTTAATTATTTTAATATCGTTTAAAATGGTTAGTTACAAACACTGTAGTTTGTACATTGTGTGAATGTGCACCTATAATTACGTACAGTGGTGGGCAATAAACAAGTAATTTATTAGAATATTTTCATTTGGAGAAACGTTTGCTTTTATTGCAAAACATAAAAAAAATCTTACCCTTCACCTTCCTTGAAAAGCCCGTAATTCCTTGTTACATGCAAGAATAAATATTTCTTAAAAAGATGTGTATTCTTTGATTGGCTGATCCTTTACCACTCTCAGTAGTCCACATGCACCTTGACTTAAGTAGATGAATAAATAGGCACTTCTACATATATCGGAGTAATATT
Source organism: Coreius guichenoti (assembly GCA_039654105.1). Lineage (NCBI taxonomy): Eukaryota > Metazoa > Chordata > Actinopteri > Cypriniformes > Gobionidae > Coreius > Coreius guichenoti. Next base: position 36,225,585 of record CM077176.1, on the reverse strand, counting down.
AAATCAAGTTCTCTTTCTACTTGTAGTAGAAAATGTGTGCTTTTTCCACCACTGATTTTGCATATCATCATAAAAATGTTTGACTTAAGTATTGCAGCAGTCAGGTTGTCCTCTGTAAGTTTATACATAAATTACTTCACATGGGCATCTGACTTAATTTATATAATATAATAAGAGAATCTCACTCACATACATGCATGCAAAATGCATTGACAGCACAATGAAATAGAAAAAAAACTTTATTAACACACAAGGTAAAACAGACACTGAATACAGTAGGGGAACTTAACACGAAACATAAGGAAAGGAAAAAAACCCCCAAAAACAAAACAAACGATAAATCACTCATTCATCCTTTCACACTTTCAAATCTACCAGGGCATTACATCATGCACACAACACTCAAATAAGGTCAGCACAGATTTGGCAGAACCCGCTGCAGAAGTCTGGGTAGGCATCTTCACAAATCATTTTAAAAAGTTCCCCCCTTCTTCCTCGGCCTACATTCCACCGTCAACCATCGACCACGGCTGCAACTTCACAAACATGCTTGTTCACCTGACGAAGCACGGCATATAAAGTGGGAGGGGTTGGATCTGGATCCAACCACGCCCCCTGGATCTTGTATTCTGCAGTGAGGACCTTCTCATGGTTTGGCACGGATGTGATTCGCAGATTAATTGCGAAGTTTAAAGCTACACCCGCTAGGGGTCGCTAACCTCTTCAAAACAATAACAAAGGTGTAGACTGATGACGCAGTGAATGAGCGTGGAATCATGGAACTTGTCATCATACCGATGTATCTAATAATGTTTATGGATGAGTGAATGCATTCATGTTTTTTAACATGACTGTGGTATGAAGCAGGACGCGATTACTAATAAGAGACAGATATCAGCGCCACACGCGAGTCCCGGGGGATATAAAGAAATAAGGACATTTCATTCTACCGAACTACCTGCAAGTGCTGAATTACTACTAATACAGGTCAGTTTATTTGACGAATTAAAATTGTGAGGAAACACAATGCTGTTTCACGTGGTCTACTACACTATCTAAACGGCATTTGAGTGTGTTGAAAGTTATAATGTTATTCTGTGTTAGTTTGTTGGCTGTATGAGACTAGCAGTAAGCTACATCAACGTTAGAACATCATACTTATGATATTCTAATATTTCATCGTGTTGAGCTCCATAACATTGATTCGTTTTATGTACAATTGCTCACCTGTCTAATAAAGCACATGCAAGAACGGCACCTCTGTCAAGTCGAAGTTTGTTGCAAAGCTCTCGCCATCTCGAAACCCAGATAGCAAAGTCATTGAAACTATGATAAATCAACATTCCGTTGTCAACATTAAGTCATTGAATCAACATCGAACTCTGATGTTGATTCTACATCGTTTTGCACCGTTTTAATATTGAAACAACGTTGAAATCCTGTCCATAGATCAACGAAATTTCAATGGTAGGCTATTTCAATTATCAGGAATATTGAAACAATGTTGAAATTTCAACTAAACTAAGGATCAACGTGATTTCAATGGAATGTCAATCGTTATTAAGCCATAGAAAATGATTGCTAGGCATACGAAAATGTAATGCCATAAATGAAATAACCTATAATGAATATCCTGCTTTATCTACAGCCAGGATGTTAAAAAGTGATGGAACATTTGAAAGCTTGTATGCCTATAGCCTAGCCTAAAACACTGACCACACCACACTATTTAAGGTAAAAACAAATTCATTTTATTGGCCTCTTATTTCATTATTCGTCCTCTTTAGCCTATTTACAGTTCATGGTCCTCTGACGCCTGAATGATTTGTCGTCCAGTCCCTCCTGCCCGGTCTGGTGCATAGCGCAGTCACTTTTGCACAGCCTGGGCAAAAGTAAATTGGGTGACGGCGGCTGTCCCCAACTGCTGTGTAAGAGCATCTAAAACAGAAAAGCACAATGCAAAAAATTTGCCTTTAAGTTAAACAGAACATATATGCACACTTGGAAACAAATTCAGTAGCCTAGGCCTAGGATTTTTCAATGATCGGATAAGGCAATTTGTCCAGTGTTGTAGGCTAGCTACATTCCCTACATTGTTTTCCCTACATTCAAAGCACTTTTCAAAATTGCCCAATATGTGCGTGTGCGAATTAAAGGGAGGCAAAAAGGATCAGCTTGCAGTGACACCTTTCATAAGGAAAATTTCCGAGGCCAAGTGACATGTCTGAAAACAAACACAATTTATGGAGTTATTTAAAAAAAACTGTATCATACGTGTGCTACAGTGGTAAATTTATTCATCGCAAAGACTAGTTTTTTCGTAGCATGTGTGACATATATGTCGCAGCCCTGCTCGAAGGATTATTAATATTTTGGATTTATATTACAATGAAATGGTATAATCGGCATTTCCAGTTACAACTCGAGACAGTTCTGCATTGAATAAAGTAAAGGTCAGGTTTTCGGTGTACAGTGGGGAGAACAAGTATTTGATACACTGCCGATTTTGCAGGTTTTCCTACTTACAAAGCATGTAGAAGTCTGTAATTTTTATCATAGGTACTCTTCAACTGCGAGAGACGGAATCTAAAACAAAAATCCAGAAAATCACATTGTATGATTTTTAAATAATTAATTTGCATTTTATTGCATGACATAAGTATTTGATCACCTACCAACCAGTAAGAATTCCGGCTCTCACAGACCTGTTAGTTTTTCTTTAAGAAGCCCTCCTGTTCTCCACTCATTACCTGTATTAACTGCACCTGTTTGAACTTGTTACCGGTATAAAAGACACCTGTCCACACACTCAATCAAACAGACTCCAACCTCTCCACAATGGCCAAGACCAGAGAGCTGTGTAAGGACATCAGGGATAAAATTGTAGACCTGCACAAGGCTGGGATGGGCTACAGGACAATATGCAAGCAGCTTGGTGAGAAGGCAACAACTGTTGGCGCAATTATTAGAAAATGGAAGAAGTTCAAGATAATGGTCAATCTCCCTCGGTCTGGGGCACCATGCAAGACCTCACCTCGTGGGGCATCAATGATCATGAGGAAGGTGAGGGATCAGCCCAGAACTACACAGCAGGACCTGGTCAATGACCTGAAGAGAGCTGGGACCACAGTCTCAAAGAAAACCATTAGTAACACGCTACGCCGCCATGGATTAAAATCCTGCAGCGCACGCAAGGTCCCCCTGCTTAAGCCAGCGCATGTCCAGGCCCGTCTGAAGTTTGCCAATGACCATCTGGATGATCTGGAGGAATGGGAGAAGTTAATGTGGTCTGATGAGACAAAAATAGAGCTTTTTAGTCTAAACTCCACTCGCCGTGTTTGGAGGAAGAAGAAGGATGAGTACAACCCCAAGAACACCATCCCAACTGTGAAGCATGGAGGTGGAAACATCATTCTTTGGGAATGCTTTTCTGCAAAGGGGACAGGACAACTGCACCGTACTGAGGGGAGGATGGATGGGGCCATGTATCGCGAGATCTTGGCCAACAACCTCCTTCCCTCAGTAAGAGCATTAAAGATGGGTCGTGGCTGGGTCTTCCAGCATGACAACGACCCGAAACACACAGCCAGGGCAACTAAGGAGTGGCTCCGTAAGAAGCATCTCAAGGTCCTGGAGTGGCCTAGCCAGTCTCCAGACCTGAACCCAATAGAAAATCTTTGGAGGGAGCTGAAAGTCCGTATTGCCCAGCGACAGCCCCGAAACCTGAAGGATCTGGAGAAGGTCTGTATGGAGGAGTGGGCCAAAATCCCTGCTGCAGTGTGTGCAAACCTGGTCAAGAACTACAGGAAACGTATGATCTCTGTAATTGCAAACAAAGGTTTCTGTACCAAATATTAAGTTCTGCTTTTCTGATGTATCAAATACTTATGTCATGCAATAAAATGCAAATTAATTACTTAAAAATCATACAATGTGATTTTTCTGGATTTTTGTTTTAGATTCCGTCACTCACAGTTGAAGAGTACCTATGATAAAAATTACAGACTTCTACATGCTTTGTAAGTGGGCAAACCTGCAAAATCGGCAGTGTATCAAATGCTTGTTCTCCCCACTGTAATTCTGGCCCGCCGCGGTCACATCTGCGGGTAGCACCAACATTAGGTGCTAGGTGCAGCAGCGTTGGTGCCGGTGTTCACCGGCGGTCAGAAGAAATAGCTAGCGGTGCTGTGTTAATAGATTTCACGACATACATCCTCCCCTAATGTATCCGCCTACTTGATACCATTGAAATTCTGCAGCAGAGCGATGACATCTCAGATCATTACCTAGTATCATGTACACTTAATTTAGCAAAGGCTGCAAAGCCGTCCCCTCGCTTCAAATATGGCAGGACTATCACTGCTGCGACTAAAGATTTCTTTGTAAATAATCTTCCTCATCAGTTTTATCTCCTCAGCATCCCAGATAGCCTAGAGGAACTCGATGTTGCAACAGAAACTATTGGCTCTCTCTTTTCCAGCACAGTTGCTCCCCGGCGCTTAAAGAAGATTAAAGAAAATAGTCCAACGCCGTGGTACAACGAGCACACCCGGGCCCTTAAAACAGCAGCCAGAAAAATGGAGCGAAGTTTTTCGCATTTCATGGAAAGAGGGCATGATTGCATACAGAAAGGCCCTAAAAACTGCTAGATCTGCTTATTTCTCGACTCTCTTAGAAGAAAACAAACACAACCCTAGGTATTTATTCGATACAGTGGCTAAATTAACCAAAGATAAAGCTTCACCTTCTGATATTTGTAAACAGCACAGCAGTAATGACTTTATGAACTTCTTTACTTGTAAGATTGATAATATTAGGAAAAAAATTATAACCATGCAGCCGTCTACTACAGTATCACATCAGACAGTGCATTGTAGTGTCAGTGAGGAAAAATTACATTCATTCACTGCTATAGGAGAAGAAGAATTGGCTAAACTCGTTAAATCATCAAAATCAACAACATGTATGCTCGACCCCATACCGACTAAACTACTAAAAGAGATGCTTCCAGAGGTCATAGATCCTTTTCTTAATATCATTAATTCATCCTTGACATTAGGATATGTACCGAAAACTTTTAAGTTGGCTATTATTAAACCACTTATTAAAAAAACGCAACTTGATCCTACAAAATTAGTCAATTACAGGCCAATCTCAAATCTACCCTTTCTGTCAAAAATACTAGAAAAGGCAGTGTCCTCACAATTATGCTCCTTTTTAGAAAGAAATGGTATCTGTGAGGATTTCCAGTCAGGATTTAGACCGTATCATAGTACTGAGACTGCTCTCATTAGAGTTACAAATGATTTACTCTTATCATCCGATCGTGGTTGTATCTCTCTGTTAGTGTTACTCGATCTTAGCGCTGCATTCGATCCTATCGACCACAACATTCTTTTGAATAGACTCGAAAATTATGTTGGCATTAGTGGAATTTCATTGGCATGGTTTAAATCATACTTATCTGACCGTTATCAGTTTGTAGCAGTAAATGAAGAGATGTCACACCGAACACAAGTTCAGTATGGAGTACCGCAGGGCTCAGTGCTAGGACCGTTGCTTTTCACCCTGTACATGCTACCACTGGGAGATGTTATTAGGAAGCATGGCGTTAATTTTCATTGTTATGTTGACGATACTCTATATTTCTTCACGCCCTGACGAAACTTACCAATTCACAAGATTTACAGAATGCATAGCTGATATAAAAAATGGGAAGACTAGTAATTTCCTGCAACTTAATTCAGAAAAAAATGAATTTTTAATCATTGGACAAAAAAACTCCAAGTAGTAACCTAGAATACTGTCTAACACTCGATGGCTGCTCTGTCAAGTCCTCGTCGTCAGTTAGGAACCTGGGTTTGCTCTTTGATACCAATCTCTCATTTGAAAGCCACGTTTCTAGCATCTGTAAAACTGCATTCTACCATCTTAAAAATGATTTATCATTGAAACATGCTTTCAATGCAAAATGCTGAACAGTTAGTTCATGCGTTCATGACCTCAAGGCTAGATTATTGTAATGCTCTACTGGGTGGTTGCCCTGCTCGCTTAATAAATAAACTGCAGCTTGTCCAAAACGCAGCAGCTAGAGTTCTTACTAGAACCAGGAAGTATGACCATATTAGCCCGGTTCTGGCAACACTGCATTGGCTCCCTATTAAACATCGTATACATTTTAAAATCTTGCTGATTACTTACAAAGCACTAAATGGTTTAGCTCCCCAGTACTTGAGCGAGCTCTTAACGCATTATACTCCATCACGTCTATTGCGGTCTCAAAATTCTGGCCAGTTGATAATACCTAGAATATCAAAATCAACTGCAGGCGGTCGATCCTTTTCCTATTTAGCACCTAAACTCTGGAACAGTCTTCCTAGCATTGTTCGGGAAGCAGACACACTCTGTCAGTTTAAATCTAGACTAAAAACACATCTCTTTACTATGGCATCTATTTCTATTATTCAAATCAGTTAAATGATTGTTTTAGTCTGCATTAACTAGGTCAGCCGGAACCGGGAACACTTCCAATAACACCTGATGTACTCGTTACATCATAAGAAGAATGGCATCTACGCTAATGTTAGTCTCTCTGTTTATCCCGAGGTTTACTGCAGTCGGCCGGATCCGGGCCGTATCCAGACCAGATGGTGGACCTTAGCCTGGACATGACGACCATATCCCTGAAGTGTCTGTAGAGACCGTGTCAATTAAACTCCCCCCTGTAAATGCCGCATCGACACGACATCCTCATTAAACCCGTCCCCGGCGTGACGACTCCAATCTTTCGAATAATCCTACGAATATCTATTGATCTAATATGACTTCTGACCTGTAATGTGCCAAAATCATAATCATACACTATTTGTTCGTTGGCCAGAGGAGAACTGGCACCCCGACTGAGCCTGGTTTCTCCCAAGGTTTTTTTCTCCATTCTGGCCCTGAAGGAGTTTTGGTTCCTTGCCACCGTCGCCTTTTGGCTTGCTCAGTTGGGGACACTTAAATTGGGGACACTTAAATTTCAACTATATTACTGATCTGCCCGCATTGACACTATATGATAATTGAAATGAGCTGGATGACATCACTGTTTTCACCAGAGCGGCTGTACAGCCGAATCAAATTCCGTTGCATTATTTTCCTGTTACCACTGTGAAGCTGCTTTGAAACAATTGCCATTGTAAAAAGCGCTATATAAATAAAGGTGATTTGATTTTGATTTTGATTTAGCAATTGGTATAATGGTACAGACATGTATTTCGAGCTAGCTATCACAAAATTAGACTGGACTCGGAGGTTTTGCTAACTTTGTAACCTTTTGGAAGCGAACCACGATAGCCATCAGCACGAAGTTACATTAACTTTGGCAGATTTTGACATACTGGTTTAACAAAATCTATTTCAATGACTGCAGCACTGCGTCGGTTACTACACTAACATCATGTTAACGAGTAACAGTATTTGATTTGGTACAATTCATTCATATCGAACATTAAGCAAGCTTACCTGATCGTATGGGTCCCAAGGGTCTAGGAATGAGCTGTGTCCGGTGCAGTACATGTTGGTCTGCCACCCGTTGATCTGCCACCCGTTGATCTCCTGGTCAACTATAGCATCACCGCTAATTTTCATGACCTCCTTAGGATAACTGATGTTCAGTCACGAAGAAGCTCCATCAGCACAGCAAAGGCATGCAACACCCTTTAACTTATCCAGGACAATCTCCTCCTTTAAAAGCACTGTAATGATCTCCATTGGGGAAAGTCATTCTCCTTTTTGACCAGCATTCATCCCTGTCACCACCTGTTCATCAGTGGGTTAAAAAGAGGAAAAAGAACATGACTAAGGAACACAAAACAAATTCCTAAAACATATACTGTGTGATAGGCTGTTAGATTAATCTATATAGAGTAAAAATGTCCAGAGCTTATTGTTAGACATATTTTACCATGATCTCGATATGATATTGTTTTTTGCCCAGCCCTACTTAAAGACCATGTTTTTGCCACAATGTTTCAATTTAGGGTGCAGTGGCTCCCTACACAGGGTGTAGCGTGGAGCCCTGTGTGATGTTTTTCTGTCATTATGAAGCTCAACAGTTAACAGGCCAGAAAATTCTTTAAATAAAAATATAAATATCTTTTGGAAAACTACTACTTTGTTGAAGTATTAAAACAGACATGACATACACATACCTCACAAATTTTGATGAACTTGGAGGGCTGCTCTTTAAAGGGTTGGTTCACCAAAAAATAAAAATTGTCATAATTTACTCACCCTAATGTCATTCCAAAACCATAAGACTTTTGTTAATCTTTGGAACACAAATTAAGATATTTTTTAAAATGATCAATTTTTGTCCATCCATTGCAAGTCTGAACAGATCATTTTATATGACATTTAGGAACCGGTGACGGTTACTCTTCTCGGCGCTGGCAAGATGAACACGCGAAGCTCATCAAGTCTGAAATATTGCATACAAAACATTCATTTTTAACAATTATCGCTTCAACATAATTCAACCTTTATTACATATTGCCGTTTCATTTCCTTAAGTGAAAGTATTCTTTACATTCGTGTTGATCGCGAAGATAAATGAATCAAAATGTGAATCTGTTGATAGCCCTCTATTAACAGACTTCAAAAAACGTATAAATAAGACATAAGAAACCCACTATATTAAAAGTCTTCAGTTCAATAAAAGAGGCAAAAACCACGAATACTTCCATTTAAAGCTCTTTTCTGACTTTTTTCGCCTTCAAATAAATCTCAAAATACTCTTATACAAAAACAATTGATAATGACTTTAATTTTTTGTCTTTACTTACCTTAAACCGTCTTTCACTCGTTTCCATCCGAAGACGCTGAGAAAATGGCGGCTTCTCGCACTGGTGTCGTCCGTGTTGTTACGTGACGTGTATGCTCTCTACAACGTCCTTATATATCTGCGCATTTTCAATCATATTTCCCGGTCAACTATATGTCGATGACTTTTCAACAACAGGTCGTTTCCCGGTCAACTCTAAATCAATGACTTTTCAACACATTGGCAATCGCCTGGTAAACCAAATATCAATGCTTAATCAATCATAAAGATAATTATAGATCAATGTTGTTCCAATGTTGTTGCCATCAACATTAATAACGTCAGGTTTCATCGATATGGTAATGGTGATTCAACATTTATTTTGCATTGAAATTTCAATATCAACCATAATGATGATTCAGATGGAAAATCAATATTTATTCAATGTTGGCTTGCTGTCTGGGAAACGCCACGTCGATACTGGTCCTCTTTTGATTTCTCATTTTGTTCTAAAGTTAATTTTTGAACGAAACTACAACAGCGTGCCGCTAGACGTTATGCAGTTGTCCACGTCTGTTGCCATGGTTTCTATGGCAGTAAAAGCGGAAACCGAGGGTAACGCAGATGACGTCATTGACAGGCGACTCACTCACACATCCCAGTTCCTTGGTTAAAATCTCAATTTTCTCACGATTTACAAATAGTTGTAAACATTTGGGATATTGTAAGTACTCAACTGAACAAAATATATAACACTGGCCTAGTGGCTTTTTGTATATTTTACTGCAAAAATCTTACATATTGCACCTTTAACCATCGTAGAGAGAAAATTTATCATTTGCACGTTTTGTCTTGCCAATTTTAAACCAAGAAGAGAACTCAATTAGGTACTCATGAGCTGTTATCTGTGCGTACAGCTGCACACACACAAAGAGCCACATTTCAGAAAGTGTGCAAACACAGAATTGATTCCTCTTTGGTGTCTCCTTGTGCTTGAACGGACACACACACACACACACACACACAATTATGTCAAAATACCAGGTTCGGCAAGTATAAACACAGCCGTTTATGTCTTAAGCAAAGGCAAACAGAAATGGGATGTGTATCAGTACACTGGATTCGTGCATTTGGTCTTAAAGTGACAGCAGCCTAATATACCTGCTGCTGTCTGTCATTAATGTTAATCAAACAACAGCTTTAATTTTTTTTTTTAATCTATATTTATAATACTGTAGTGATATTTTACATTTAATGATTACGTTACATTTATGTACCTAAATACTACTTTATAGACCTCATTCACAGCTGCGCCATTTGATTTTGATTTGTAACGGGAATGAAAGCGAGCCTTTGAGGGATAGACGTACATCTCTTCAGTGGGATGTACTGTTATTTAATGTGTTTTTGGATTGTTCTGCAAGCGAAACACTGCAAAAATATCTTCACAAGAAATTTCAGTAGACAAAAACCCCCAGACAATATGAGCTGTGGAAAATTACAAGTGATCTAGGAGCTTTATACAGCGGATGCCATTGAAAACACAGTAAGTCTATACCTGTCATGGCGCTGCTTTGAATAAGGTCTATTAGTGGCAAATTAAATTGGCCATTGTCTAGTGCAGGACACCCCTCTGGCTCCGCCACTGAATGGTTTTAAGATGTAATAACATGACATTAATAACAATAATGAAGACTATTAATGGTGTTTTATTCCACCTTAGGCAAGCTAGCAACGATCCAGAATACCTGAGTAACACCTTAGCACCAACATAGCATCAAGGCAGTGGTTTCTGCATGGGCAAACAGTGCTTTCTTCCTAAAATGTTCAAATCTAATTCTAACAATACAATGCTAAGCCATTTGTTAATTAATGCACAAATAACTAGAATTGTTTGTGAATTATAATTAAATAAAAAAAAATTAAAAACCCTGTTATAAATAAGTTTAACTCAAGGTCCTCAAACATAATGATCCCTTGCAAAGGACCTTGCTTCTCAAAATATAAATGCAGCTATATAATTTCAGACTCATTTGTACTCTGTGATAAAAATAGTAATTGTGATATAAAAAAAAAGAAATAACGGGCATTTATGTTATTATACTAAAGCCAAAATACATTAAGATTACTATAAATTGAAAACAAATCATTCAAAAGGATTTTTCACAATAAATAGGCTATTAGGTCAAAGCATTTTAAAACCTTTTTTCTATTAAAATTTTCCACAAACCCCAGACCACAGTTTAAAAATCCCTGATTTATGCACATGACTAAATTAAGTTATTAGCATTCCCTATTTAAAGAAAATGTCCTACACAACATACATCTTAATTAAGAAACAGAGACTGAATATTAAAAGTAATTTATTACCTTATTATAAATAAAAAAAAACAACATTAACAACATTTGCACTGGTGAAATGAATGTGTGTCTCTGGTGAATCTAGTAGAATGTCCCAGCGTCTGGTCTGGTCTGTTAGACACCAGGGCTCTGGTTCTGTCGTATCCCTTGCTCACATTAAAGCTCCTCCTGACTGCTGCGTCTCTGTCCGAGTTCAGTCAGTGACCTCATCACATCCTCCAGTGATTTCTGCCCGAGCTGCTTCCCTCCTCTCGTCCGCACGCTAACGGTCCCGCTTTCACGCTCTTTCTCTCCGACCACTGCATTACAAACAGAGCAAGGTTTGGTTTATCTGACCTTTTCTTAATAGGCCCCAGAACACTCATTCTTTAGACATGTGTTTTCAGGATGGGAACAATTAAAACACTTAAAACTGAAGCGTGTTCTGCACTACATAGAACTGCAGAAATCATATGAGAGAAAGCATTTCTGTCAATTTCAATCAGGGTTTAAAAAAAAACAAAAAAAAACACGGCATTCAATAATATTATTGATTTAAATGCACTGACAATACTGTCTTCTGCAGAGCTGCTTTATAATTAATGAACTTTTGCAATATCAACACTGTTATTGAACTAAATTGAATCAACACTGAATTAAAACAAGCTGAATAGTCTTTTTAGAGTGTTTACAACATCATTGACTTATTTTCCTGTTTATTACTATGAAGCTGCTTTGAAATCATTGGTGTTGTATAAAGCGCTATAGAAATAAAGGTGACTTGACTTAAAATATGGCAACATCCCAATGAATCCTTACCGAATATATAATTGTACTGTGCGAGCTGCGCGGAGCGGATTTTCTTATTTAAGGTGTTGCCACGATCATCATCAATATCAGCCATGAATCCAGCTTCCCTCAGTCTGCAGACCACCTTAAAACCACAGCACAATGCATTAAACACCCATAACTATCCATAAAGTGTTTATATATAATTGAAGTTTGTCCAGAGAGTTGTTTCTTCTGACCTCTCGCCCATATGTCTCACTGTCGCCCCCTACTGGCACAACCATCACCTGTGCTGGAGACAGCCAGAAAGGCCTGAGAAAGAAAGAAAAATAAGAACCAATTCCAAACCTTGTTGAACTCATACACAAACATGCACACACACACCATTTCCCTCCAAAGTTTTCGGCCAGGATAGCGATCATCCTCTCCAAGGACCCCAGCACTGCCCGGTGTATCATGATAGGCCTGTACATCTGTCCATCAGCCCTGAAACACACAGAAATCACATGACATTAACTTACAGACACTGAAGTAGAATATGCTAAACACCTTGTTCTCCCCATTATAAGCATAACCATTAACGTGACATCCAGACAGTATTTATTAAACTGCCTTTGATTTACCATATTTTTTAGAATATAAGCAGCATTTTTTATCATCTGAAACATGCTGCGACTTAAATGCGACTCATATAATGCAATTAACGCAAAGCACACAAAACATGCGCAAAGCGTAGGAGACTGACACAGGCTAGATGAAATTGTTGAATAAAGGCATTATTTTTGTTTGTTTTTTGCACAAAAAGTATTCTCGTCACTTCATAAAATTAAGGTTGAACCACTGGAGTCACATGGACTATATTAATGATGTCTTTACTACCTTTCTGGGCCTTCAAAGTGTTAATTAAATTGGTGTCTATGGAGGGGTCAGAGAGCTCTCGGATTTCATCAAAAATATCTTCATTTGTGTTCTGAAGATGAACGAAGGTCTCACGGGTTTGGAACGACACGAGGGTGAGTAATTAATGACAGAACTTTCATTTTTGGGTGAACTAACCCTTTAAGTACTGAGTAATATAAATTAACTACATGTACTTACTCTATAGGGTTAGGGTAGGATTAGGGTTTAGTTTATGGTTAATTGCTTGTAATTATGCATAATTTATAGTTATTACTATAGTAACATGTAACAAGGAAACAAAGAGTTACCCAACAAACTTATTTCAGCTAGTTAATTAAATTAAAACTGAAAAATTAGTAAAAACTATAGACATTTAAAAAAAAAACAAACAAAAAAAACTAATAAAATGATATAAACAACAAAATTACTAAAACGTTAAAATTAATAATTAACTTGATACACTAAAATAGCAAACTAAAACTAAAATAAATATTAATAAAAACTATATAGACATTTAAAAAAAATAAGAAAATTATATAAAAAAAAGACTAAAACTTCAGAATTAACTTGAGGGACTAAAATAGCAAAATAAAACTGAAATAAATTAATAAAAACTATATAGACATTTAAAAAAAAAAACAATAACTAATAAAAATTATAAAAACAACTAAAGTACTAAAACGTTAAAATTAAAAATTAACGACAACACTAAAATAGCAAACTAAAACTAAAATATACATTAATAAAAACTATATAGACATTTAAAAACAAACAATAACTAATAAAAATGGTAACAAAAATTACTATTAAAATAAAAATGAAAAATGAAAATAAAAATAAAATGCCACAATGCACATAATGAGAATTGTGGGGGAAATGTGCTTAATGTTTATGAAAATAATTTCACATTGCAGAAAATCTTACTGGTCTTAAAACAGGCTTCATTTTCTTCAAGCAAAATATAATTTCACATTTTCTCATTTTTTATTCAGATTTGGGGTAAAAAGCGACCTAAACATCTATATGTGACAGTATCAGTCAGGAGAGATCTTACCCAACATACTGCAGGTTAAATCTGATGGGCAGCTGGAAGTCCAGCTGAATTGTGGCACACTGGTGCTGTCGGCCGAGGGCATCCCGTATCTGGATGTCGATCTGAACAGAGTGTAAAAAAAACCAAATGAAATGCCAGTTGAACACCAAATGTCTCTTTAGCCAACTAACAAGGGACGGGCTACTGAGCTACAAGCTTTACTGCTCAGAAAAGCTCTGCAGAAACTAAATGTGACTGATGAAGCCAAGAACATTTATATATAAGAGCTGCAGCGGTGTGAGCGAATGAATCTGATGTGTGTTTAGAAACATCGACCCTCCAGCCAAGAAAACTCATTTCTGTGTAACTAAATGTCATTGGTGATATTGGTCTACTGTGACTCCATGTACACTGCCTTTCAAAATTGTGATTTTTTTTATGTTAAGAAATTACTTTTATTCAACAAGGATGCATTAAACTGATCAAAACGGACCGCAAACGCATTTATAATGTTACAAAAGATTGCTATTTCAAATAAATACTGTTCTTTTCAACTTTCCATTCATCAAAGAATCCTGACATTTTTTTAATCACGGTTTCCCAAAAAATATGAAGGATCATGTGACACTGAAGACTGGAGTAATGATGCTGAAAATTCAGCTTTGGAAAAAATACATTTTTAAATATATTCTCATAGAAAAGTTATTTTAAATTGGTAACACTTTACAATAAGGTTCATTAGTTAACATTAGTTAACTACATTAGTTAACATGATCTAATAATGAACTGCACTAATAAAGCATTTATTTATCTTTGTTCAATGTTAATTTCAACATTTACTAATGCATTATTAAAATCTTGTTAACATTAGTTAATGCACTGTGAACTAACATGAACAAACCATGAACAGCTGGATTTTTATTAACTAACGTTAACAAAGATTAACAAATACAGTAACAAATGTGCTGCTCATGGTTAGTTCATGTTAGTTAATACATACATAATGTTAACTAACGAAACCTTATTGTAAAGTGTTACCTTTAAATTGTAATAATATTTCACAATATTACTGTTATCGTATTTTTGATCAAATAAATACAGCATTGCTGAGCAAAAATGAACTCAAAAACATTACATTTTAGGGTCAGTAAGATTTTTTTTGTGTATATGGGTAACTGATGCATAATGTGTTTTGTTGATAGACTTATCGACATCAAGGTTAAAAATCTATGAGGGAAAGTGAACATCTTTTTCACCATTTTGCTTCATTAGTTAACTTTTTTTTTTTTTTTTTTTTTTAATGCAGTGTCCGGCACAGTGTCTCTCTTTCTGCCGGCCTCACCTTTGGTCCATAAAACGCCCCGTCTCCGGGGTTTAACTCCCAGTGCTCCTCAAACTGCTTGAGACTGCTCTCCAACTGCTGCTCCGGGACAAATACAAAAAAAAAAAAAAAAGAGACATTTCAGAGGGAAATCTGGAATGTGTCAGTGTACAAATTGGCTCAGGAAGCACTAATAAAAGTATCTCCTGTAAACATTTAATTCAATAATCCAAAAACATGCAGAGCTGAAAACACATTAGTTTGAGGAAGAGAGCGCTAGGAGAGATATTACAGTTTTCTTGTTTAACAAAAAAACAGACAACGCTGCCAGGAAACCACATTCATCCTTATAAAGCAAAGGCCTTGTGCAGTGCTCTTAACACTGACAGCCTTATATACTGCATACTCAGCTCTGATTGGATCACGGATTCTCTTCATACACTGGCTGTATGTTTCCCTCCTCTGACACTCATGACCTACTCGCCTCATTCCACACTGTGACCCTGATCAACATTAATGAATCCCTGTCACTGTTTGGACCTGCCCTACACTTACTCCGCGTGTTTCCTATATTGTCTCACGCATATGTAGGTACATGTACAGACAGGATCTTATAATCCTGACACCAGATGCAGGAACACAAACAGCCTTCTCGGTCACGCACCAGCGTTGTTAACTAAAACTACTAAAAATTGAAATCTAAATATTAGATGATAGTATAATAGAAATGTTGCCTAGGCAACTAACTGGTATGATTTGACTAAGTATGATTAAGTTGAAGTACTAAAATTACTAAAACTGAAATAAAATAAATTATTGCCAAATAGAAATATATATAAAAATGACAAAAGCACATAAAACTACTAAAACTTAAAATTAAAAGTATAAAATATAATGTTGAAATAAAATAAAATCTAAATATTAGATTTTAAATGAGAAATGTTGCCTTGGCAACTAATAGAAATAAAAAAGTACAAAAATTACAAAAACTAAAATACAATTATAAATTAATGCTAAACAGTAATATTTTTAAAAATTAAAAAAGATAAAAGCTAATAAAATTACTACAACTTAAAATGAAAAGTGAAAATAAAGTTGAAAAAAAAATGAAATCTAAATATTAGATTTTGAAATTAGATAAAGCTGAAGTACTAATATTACTAAAACTGAAATAAAAATAAATTAATGCTAAATAGAAATATATAAAAAAAAAACTAATAAAAATGACAAAAGCACATCAAATTACTAAAACGAAAAGTGAAAAAAATAAAATGAAATAGAAATATTAGATTTTAGATTAGAAATGATGCCTTAGCAAATAATTATTTTATTTATTAATTTTTTTTTTAAATTATAAAAATTTAAATAAAATGAAAAATTAATCCTAAACAGATTTTTTTTTTTTTTTAAATCTAATAAAAATGAAAAGCTTATAAAATTACTTTCTCTTTTCATTTTAAGTTTTAGTAAAGTTGAAATAAAATAAAATATAAATATTAGATTATTTTAAATTAGAAATGTTGCCTTGGCACAGAAATAAATATGATTAAGCTGAAGTACTAATATTACTAAAACTGAAATAAAAATAAATTAATGCTAAATAGAAATATATAAAAAAAAAACTAATAAAAATGACAAAAGCACATCAAATTACTAAAACCTAAAATGAAAAGTGAAAAAAATAAAATGAAATAGAAATATTAGATTTTAGATTAGAAATGATGCCTTGGCACAGAAATAAATATGATTAAGCTGAAGTGCTAATATTACTAAAACTGAAAAATAAAATAATGCTAAATGCTATATTAAAAAAAAATCTAATAAAAATGACAAAAGCACATGACAAAATTACTTTAAAAGTAAATATAATAATAAAATGAAATATAAATATTAGATTATTTTAAATTAGAAATGTTGCCTTGGCAACTAACAGAAATAAAAAAGGTTGAAGTACTAAAATTACTAAAACAAATAAAAATAAATTAATGCTAAATATATATAAAAAAAAAAAAAAGCAAAAGCACATCACAAAATTATTAAAACTTCAAATGAAAAGTGAAAATATAAAAATAAGCTCATTCAAAATATTAAGTAGTACTATAATAGTATATGAATAATACTAAAATAACACTGCCAAACACTGTGGTGGGCGGGGATCTAAATGTGAGGGAGTGATTGATTGACAGGCGTACCTGTTCAGCACAGTCCCAGAGGGCGGGCTCTCCCAGACAGGGTGTGGGTCGTGTGGAGAGGAGACAGTGAAAGGAGAAACCGAAGACGCGATATACGCTCCTCACAAAGTCCAAACATGCCGTGATCTCCCCCTCCAGCTGAAGAGAGAACAGAGAAACAGCAGTGAATAAACAAGTGTAAGGCGTGTATGAGAGACAGTATAAACACTGACATTATTAAAGATAAATCATACGTCAGTCCAAACAAAAACGAGCGAGATGCATTCCTTCACACAGAAGACCAAAGCAAGAGCTGCACAAACATACAAAAACAGTGTTATATAACGAATAATGTGCTTTTGTTTAAAAATGACATGCTTTACTTTCAGAAATACAGATACAGTGGGGAGAACAAGTATTTGATACACTGCCGATTTTGCAGGTTTGCCCACTTACAAAGCATGTAGAAGTCTGTAATTTTTATCATAGGTACTCTTCAACTGTGAGTGACGGAATCTAAAAAAAATATCCAAAAATCCAGAAAATCACATTGTATGATTTTTAAGTAATTAATTTGCATTTTATTGCATGACATAAGTATTTGATACATCAGAAAAGCAGAACTTAATATTTGGTACAGAAACCTTTGTTTGCAATTACAGAGATCATACGTTTCCTGTAGTTCTTGACCAGGTTTGCACACACTGCAGCAGGGGTTTTGGCCCACTCCTCCATACAGACCTTCTCCAGATCCTTCAAGTTTCGGGGCTGTCGCTGGGCAATACGGACTTTCAGCTCCCTCCAAAGATTTTCTATTGGGTTCAGGTCTGGAGACTGACTAGGCCACTCCAGGACCTTGAGATGCTTCTTACGGAGCCACTCCTTAGTTGCCCTGGCTGTGTGTTTCAGGTCGTTGTGATGCTGGAAGACCCAGCCCCGACCCATCTTCAATGCTCTTACTGAGGGAAGGAGGTTGTTGGCCAAGATCTCGCGATACATGGCCCCATCCATCCTCCCCTCAGTACGGTGCAGTCGTCCTGTCCCCTTTGCAGAAAAGCATCCCCAAAGAATGATGTTTCCACCTCCATGCTTCACGGTTGGGATGGTGTTCTTGGGGTTGTACTCATCCTTCTTCCTCCAAACACGGCGAGTGGAGTTTAGACCAAAAAGCTCTATTTTTGTCTCCTCAGACCACATGACCTTCTCCCATTCCTCCTCTGGATCATCCAGATGGTCATTGGCAAACTTCAGAAGGGCCTGGACATGCGCTGGCTTGAGCAGGGGGACCTTGCATGCGCTGCAGGATTTTAATCCATGATGGCGTAGTGTGTTACTAATGGTTTTCTTTGAGACTGTGGTCCCAGCTCTCTTCAGGCCATTGACCAGGTCCTGCCGTGTAGTTCTGGGCTGATCCCTCACCTTCCTCATGATCATTGATGCCCCACGAGGTGAGATCTTGCATGGTGCCCCAGACCGAGGGAGATTGACCGTCATCTTGAACTTCTTCCATTTTCTAATAATTGTGCCAACAGTTGTCGCCTTCTCACCAAGCTGCTTGCCTATTGTCCTGTAGCCCATCCCAGCCTTGTGCAGGTCTATAATTTTATCCCTGATGTCCTTACACAGCTCTCTGGTCTTGGCCATTGTGGAGAGGTTGGAGTCTGTTTGATTGAGTGTGTGGACAGGTGTATAAATACAGGTAACGAGTTCAAACAGGTGCAGTTAATACAGGAAATGAGTGGAGAACAGGAGGGCTTCTTAAAGAAAAACTAACAGGTCTGTGAGAGCCGGAATTCTTACTGGTTGGTAGGTGATCAAATACTTATGTCATGCAATAAAATGCAAATTAATTATTTAAAAATCATACAATGTGATTTTCTGGATTTTTGTTTTAGATTCCGTCTCTCACAGTTGAAGAGTACCTATGATAAAAATTACAGACTTCTACATGCTTTGTAAGTGGGCAAACCTGCAAAATCGGCAGTGTATCAAATACTTGTTCTCCCCACTGTAGATAACAAGGAAGGTCAAATAAATAGGGTAAAAAAAAAAAAGTTTTGCTAATGGCATAAGACACAGCTTTTATATAGAAGACCATTTATATCGGGTCACACTGGCGATCACTGTTTAAATCCTAAAAAAAGCACCATGTGGTAATTAAGTTTAGCTAAATAGAATAACTCCAACCATGAGAAAGCCAATTACAGACCTTAATCAGGGTAGCACCATAATTAATTTGACAGGAATGAAAACGCAGCTGCATAATTATAGTGCAGTGTTGTTTGACAACATACCGATTGCTCAGATGATGAAATGTCTTTCCGAAAAAACATTCAGTAGACCTATGTCTAAATTTCAGCTTTGTCTCCATACTGATCCACAATCTGATTTCTGACTTGTGATGCAGCCTGAATCATAATCTAACTGTGTTCGTTCGTTGCCCCCTGACTGAGCCTGGTTTCTCCCAAGTATTTTTCCTCTATTCTGTCACCTGATGGAGTTTGGGTTCCTTGCCACTGTCGCCTCTGGCTTGCTTAGTTGGGGACACATCGGGCCCTATTTTAACGATCTGAGCACATGGCGCAGGTGCACTTAGGACATGTCCAAATCCACTTTTGCTAGTTTAACGATCTGCAAAAAAACGGTCTGCGTGCCAGGTGCATGGTCCAAAAGGGTTGTCCCTAGTCTCTTAATGAGTCATGGGTGTGTTTTCCAATCAGAGTCTCATCTCCCATTCCCTTTAAAAGCCAGTTGCGCTCGCGCCATGGCGGATTCGCTATTTACATGGTGGAATATAGACACCCTCAACTGACGAGTCAGTTTAAATACATGTGTGTATTGCCACGATTGGTCAAATAAGTAGCCAATTTCATTCGTCATTACTGCAAATAGGTAATTCTGATACATGCAATGACTATCCATTATGACATGTAGGCATTTTTATCTTTATGTACACAATAATAATCTTTTACATTTTAATCCGTTTATTTTTAATATTTGGCATGTTTGTGTGTGCATATTACTAACACGCCCTTTAAATAACTTTAGACCAGGTTTTTTTTGGTCAATGCGCAGTCGTTTTCAGTTGCCTCAAAATAGCAACGCGCCAACAATGCGCCTGAACACACCTCGTTTTCAGACCAGCACGCCCATGGGCGCAAATGCATTTGCTATTTAAACAATGTGGCGCAGGACGTGAAAATAACTGCATCAGGACGAAACTAGCAAAAAACATGTGCATTGCGCCAGGTGTATGATAGGGCCCTTAATATTCAACAATATTATTGATCTGACTGTACTGACACTGTTGGATGAGAACTGAAATGAACGATGACATCACTTTTTTCTGCAGAACTGCATTATAGATGAAATGAACTAATTTGATAATTGATGATCTTTAAAAATGGAACAACACTGAACTGACCTCAGCTGAACAATGTTATTGACAAGACAACCAGCAAAAAAAGGTGCCATGCTTCGTCTCGTGGTGCCGTCTGATATTATATTCTTTACAAACAGCGACAACTTCGTTGCAGATAAGACACACCGGCTTTGCATTCACAAAACCAAGTAGGATGAACGCATTGTTGTCTTTCTATTCTTCTTTGTATGCCCTATTTTCGCTGTCGACTTTCCTCTTTAGACTCCTTGATTGTGCCATTTTCTCTCACCGGCTAGCTTAAATGTTAACATCACTCTGCACAATTAAAAAAAGAAATGCAGTTTAGTACGCGAGGATGCCAAGGAATAATTCTGAGTGTAAAAGTAGGCTACGTCAAATAATTATTACAATAAGTTATGCTCCATTTGCGTAAACAAGCAAATTAAAATACACATTTATTATTCAGAATATGGAAAGAGGAAATAAAACACAGTTTGTTAAGAGCATGACTCAAACATGCCATTAATAGGCTTATTCAAGTCCTCTTTTATTTTTTGAGTTATTTTTATCCATTCCGCATCTCCCACATATGTGTGTTTTAGCAAGGCGGTCTGTGTTGCAAGTTGGTGAATGAAGATACTTGCCAGGTTACGTGTCACTATTGCTTTATTAATTTATCCAATTTTTTAACAGAGTTACAGCTCACTACCAGTTACAAAAGACACTGTAGCAGTATGTCACCGGCAATTCTAGTTGCATTTTTCATCAACTCATTTCTTAAATTATCCCTTGACTATGTTCTGGCCCGCCATCTAGTGGGGATTTTTTTTTTTTGGCCTGATGCCAAACTTAATTGCCGACCCCTGCTGTATTGTATAAAGCACTATATAAATAAAGGTGACTTGACATAACAAGAACACCATGAAACACTTTTACAAGTTGTGAAAATTACGTGATCTAGGAGCTTCATACAGTGCGTGCCATTGCAAAGACTGTAGTATATTCCCCTCAGCCTTTTCATCCAAGTTAAATTCAATAGAGGCTTTCACACCGGGTAGTTATAGGAACTCTCAAGTGACGAAAGTCGTCCGACAGTAACGTCATTTAAGCGCGGCATTCAACAACGTGTGCACATGAATAGTGTACTGTCACATGCATCTGCTGAATCTGCTTGACAGATGCTTCTGCTTGGTCTAAAAGTCCTCTACAGGCAGGCAAATACTTTTTTTTATTTTTTATAAATACAATGATGATCTCTCAAAACATTGGGGAGAAACTTGGAAATTCCTAAGTGGAGAGACACGTCCTCTTATAATGGCTGCTACGCCCCTGTCTGGTAGCTTTTTATTCTGCCTCCACTGTTTGATATTATTGATGCTTTTGCAACAATAAATAAAACACTTTGAAACTGTACCTGTTCTGGTGTGCAGAAGATGTGCGCGTCGTCCTGGCAGAAGCGTCGGACTCTGGTTAAACCCCCCAGCGCCCCTGAGTGTTCATTACGGTGTAGTGCTCCAAAATCTGCCCAGCGGATGGGAAGCTCGCGCCAAGAACGCACCCTCTGCTCATACATCACACTGCACAGAGGACACAGTTACTGGACTGAAGGGGTAGAGGATTCTTGATTCAATTAATGAGAAAATAATACAACATCTTTCTTATGATTTGAAAAAATTTATGTAAATTAAAATTACATACTTTCTAATATACACTGCTGTTCAAAAGTGTAGTGTTGGCAAGATTTTTTTATTGTTTTTGAAAGAAGTCTCGTCTGCTCACCAAGGCTTCATTTATTTGATCAAAAATACAGTAAAAACAGTAATATTGTGAAATTTCAATTAAAAAAAAAAAACTTTTCTATGTGTTTTCTATTTCTTTTGATCAATCCTTGCTGAATTAAAAATGTTGATTTCTTTAAAAAAATATTTTGACCTGTAGTTTATGAGTAAATTAAATAAGTAAAAGCCTATTCATACCATGTTCAAAAACATGCACGTTTTCGAAATGTTTAATTGCTTGGATGTTTTTTAAAGAATTATGAAAATTCGTCAATGATATGAATAGTTTAGATGCCAAAAACTAAAGTGTCAGACTTCAACTGTGGTGGACTCACCAGTGAGCGGGGCAGTTCATGGGTTTGAGAGCGAAGGTGTGTGGCTCACAGGTCACTGTGAACATGTTCTCACTGTAATGCTCCCAGTGACCTGATCGCTCCCACAGAGACGTGCTGTACAGGGTTGGAGTCACGACTTCACTGAAGCCCCGCCTCCTGTACTCACTCTGACAGGAAGAGGAAGTAGTTACATTAGCATTACATATGCCATGAGGAGCACAGTCCCAATTTTTTTTTTGTGGCCTTGAAGGACTTTCCGTAGGACGCAATACATGAAGTAAATATCTAATTGAAAAAAAAAAAAAAAATCTTTGTAATGATATGCATGCATATGTGTGCAGAAGCTCTGAAGCCTTGGAAATCAAAGGTTTTAACCCTGTAAAGCCTGACATGAAAAAATAGTCAGAAAACATAATTATATATATATCTGACAATTACATTTTAGCATAATTTTTCTAAAAAAACGATGCATGAATAATAGGCTTGCTGCGATATTCTGTGTTACCGCTGTTACACTCGTTATATCACTTGGCCACCATGGCACCGGAGGAACATTTGGTTTCAAGGTGAAATGTAAGAGCGTCTATTAGGCAATAATTTGGATGTAAACCCAATGCTAATAGGGAACCTGCAAAGGGTTAGTTGTGTTTTTCTAGTTGTTGTGTTTTTCATTATGAATTTAAAAGTGAGGTGCAAAAGAGGGAAGAACTCCAAAGACAATTTAAGGCAAGTGTGTTCAACTTTTAAGTGGTGCAGTGTGTCTTTGGCCACTGTATAGTGTATAATGACCTACACTTATGCTCACTTTAACTGCCCTACAATGAGTAGGACAAACTGTAGTCCTAGCAGCACATCCACTCAATAATGTACATTATATGTGTGCTTATTCTCTTACAGAGTAATACACCATGATATGCTATTGCTGAATGTGAGAAATGGATGTTGCAAGCATATGCAGAGTGCAAGGGTGTAGCCGTGCTGAGCTTGTACCTTTATAAAGTCAGTGAGCGTATTGTATATATGAGCTCCTTTAGGCATGAAGAAACAGCTGCCAGGGCTGACATCATGAAAGAAGAACAACTCCTGCGCCTGTGACAGGTCAAAAACAGAACAACATCAGCGCCAGCTGGAAACGTCTTACAAATAAACAAAACATTGTTCGAGATTAAGTTGCTCTGGCCGGTATGAAACCCATCTTGGGCTTATTCTGACACCTAGCGACATGAATAAAGCATCATACAAAAGCAAAGGCTTTCAGTTACTGATGACATTGTAGAAATGCTCTATTTAGAAGTCATGGCTTGACATTTCAACAATCCCAAATAAAGATTCAACAATTAATAAATACATGCACAAACAAAAAAAACATTTATTTATTAGGGCTGGGCATTGACACAAAATTCGATTTGCAAGCTTGCAATTCGATGATTTTTTTAATCAAGGAAAAAAAACACCTCAATTAATGCTGTAAACTATACAGGGAGCCCTGTCAGTTATTACATTACTATAATATTGAAGGATAAAATTAACAACTGATTTATATACAAACATTTAAATTGCACAAAACTCAGTTTTTAATAATAATACGGTTATAATAATAACTTTTCAATGAAATACTTGTTTCTAATTTGTTTTTTTGTGTTTCTTTTAATTTAGACAAATTTAAGCGGTGGCTGTCATAGAAACTTCATGAGATTTATTCAACCATATATTATATACTGAAGAACAGGCAAAGAAAAAAAAACTGGAAACACTTTATTTTAGGGTTCAATTCTCACTATTAACTAGTTGCTTAATAGCATGCATATTACTAGGATATTGGCTGTTTATTAGTACTTATAAAGCACATATTAATGCTTTATTCTGCATGACCATATTTTACATCTCTTAATCCCTTAATCCTACCCAATACCTAAACTTAAATACCTTACTAAGTATTAATAAGCAGTAAATAATGAGTTTTATCGAGGCAAAAGTCATTGTTAATAGTTAATAGTGAGACTCAAACTAAAGTGACCAAAAAAAAAAAAAAAAAAGAATAATATTTATTATACCGATCATAACCATTTTGTCCAACAAACAAACCAGACAGTAGAGTTAAGGCCAAAGTATACTTCACTTTTTACGCGTACGCGAGGGTCAGCGTACAGTGCTCGTGATGAGGATTTCGTTATCAGAAGAGTACGCGTGTACTGAACACGCACCGCCGGATTTTTGTAACCACGCGTACTTTGTAAAACGGCGCATGCGCCGAACGCCTGTGTACGCGCACGAGTCAAAAGAAGTATACTTTGCAAGGCTGTGCATTCGACTGAGAACTAAGAATACTTTCGGCTTTAGTAGATTAACATTGTGGACTTTAAAGGGATAGTTCACCCAAAAATGAAAATTTGATGTTTATCTGCTTACCCCACCCCCAAGGCATCCAAGATGTAGGTGTCTTTGTTTCTTCAGTAGAACACAAATGAAGATTTTTAACTCCAACCGTTGCAGTTTGTCAGTCGTATCGGTTTGTGCGAGAAACCAAACAGTATTTATATCATTTTTTACCTCGAATACATATGTCCACGATCTGGCGTAGAGATACGCGCGAGAGATCACTTCCGGTGCTTGCGTAAACTACGCCAGATCGTGTACATTGCCCTCACTCACCGGAAGTGATCGCGCGCTGAAGGCTGTTGGACATAGTGGTGTATTAGAGGTTAAAAAAATAAAATAAAAAATTTGATATAAATACTGTTTGGTTTCTCGCACAAACCGATCGTTTCGTGTCTTAAGACATCAATGTGTCGTCACGAGCCGCAGGGTTTAATATGGATTTGTTTGTGCATTTTTTTTTACTCATAGATTTTGCTACCATTCACATGCATTATACGACTGACAGACTGCAACGGTTGAAGTTAAAAATCTTCATTTGTGTTCTACTGAAGAAACAAAGACACCTACATCTTGGATGCCCTGGGGGTAAGCAGATAAACATCAAATTTTCATTTTTGGGTGAACTATCCCTTTAACTTGAAAAAGGGTGTGTATTGACGTCTTTCCGCGGTTGAAACAACATACAGTGGGGAGAACAAGTATTTGATACACTGCTGATTTTGCAGGTTTGCCCACTTACAAAGCATGTAGAAGTCTGTAATTTTTATCATAGGTACTCTTCAACTGTGAGTGACGGAATCTAAAACAAAAATCCAGAAAATCACACGGTATGATTTTTAAATAATTAATTTGCATTTTATTGCATGACATAAGTATTTGATACATCAGAAAAGCAGAACTTAATCTTTGGTACAGAAACCTTTGTTTGCAATTACAGAGATCATACGTTTCCTGTAGTTCTTGACCAGGTTTGCACACACTGCAGCAGGGATTTTGGCCCACTCCTCCATACAGACCTTCTCCAGATCCTTCAGGTTTCGGGGGTGTCGCTGGGCAATACGGACTTTCAGCTCCCTCCAAAGATTTTCTATTGGGTTCAGGTCTGGAGACTGGCTAGGCCACTCCAGGACCTTGAGATGCTTCTTACGGAGCCACTCCTTAGTTGCCCTGGCTGTGTGTTTCAGGTCGTTGTCATGCTGGAAGACCCAGCCACGACCCATCTTCAATGCTCTTACTGAGGGAAGGAGGTTGTTGGCCAAGATCTCGCGATACATGGCCCCATCCATCCTCCCCTCAATACGGTGCAGTCGTCCTGTCCCCTTTGCAGAAAAGCATCCCCAAAGAATGATGTTTCCACCTCCATGCTTCTCGGTTGGGATGGTGTTCTTAGGGTTGTACTCATCCTTCTTCCTCCAAACACAGCGAGTGGAGTTTAGACCAAAAAGCTCTATTTTTGTCTCATCAGACCACATGACCTTCTCCCATTCCTCCTCTGGATCATCCAGATGGTCATTGGCAAACTTCAGACGGGCCTGGACATGCGCTGGCTTGAGCAGGGGGACCTTGCGTGCGCTGCAGGATTTTAATCCATGACGGCGTAGTGTGTTACTAATGGTTTTCTTTGAGACTGTGGTCCCAGCTCTCTTCAGGTCATTGACCAGGTCCTGCCGTGTAGTTCTGGGCTGATCCCTCACCTTCCTCATGATCATTGATGCCCCACGAGGTGAGATCTTGCATGGTGCCCCAGACCGAGGGAGACTGACCGTCATCTTGAACTTCTTCCATTTTCTAATAATTGCGCCAACAGTTGTTGCCTTCTCACCAAGCTGCTTGCCTATTGTCCCGTAGCCCATCCCAGCCTTGTGCAGGTCTACAATTTTATCCCTGATGTCCTTACACAGCTCTCTGGTCTTGGCCATTGTGGAGAGGTTGGAGTCTGTTTGATTGAGTGTGTGGACAGGTGTCTTTTATACAGGTAACGAGTTCAAACAGGTGCAGTTAATACAGGTAATGAGTGGAGAACAGGAGGGCTTCTTAAAGAAAAACTAACAGGTCTGTGAGAGCCGGAATTCTTACTGGTTGGTAGGTGATCATATACTTATGTCATGCAATAAAATGCAAATTAATTATTTAAAAATCATACAATGTGATTTTCTGGATTTTTGTTTTAGATTCCGTCTCTCACAGTTGAAGTGTACCTATGATAAAAATTACAGACCTCTACATGCTTTGTAAGTAGGAAAACCTGCAAAATCGGCAGTGTATCAAATACTTGTTCTCCCCACTGTACCATAGTCTCGCTGTGTACGGAAGAGCTTTTGTGCTCCTATTGGTCAACAGCACGTGACAGAACCCATCGTGGAGGACCGTAAAAAAAATTAAACACGCTAGCCTTTCTGTCAGAACGTCGTGAAGCATTACAGACACGTCGGTTGTCGTCCACTATGACACACTATATGAGATAAAATGATCGATTCTTGCATCCTGACACTCATTGTCGTTTACCCTATGTCAAACGGATCGTGCCAAAATCGGGTCGATATCGTGTAGTCTAAACCCGGCATAAAAGATAGATTCTTGAGGTTTTTAGAATCGCTATCAGTTCAGCAAAAAGAGAATTGATTAAAAATTGAGAAATAAATATTTTCAACCCAGCCCTAACGGTTTATAGACTATTTTAACTCCATATAATCATGCTAATGAAGCTGTTGTGAGCCTCTACATATCAGTATAAGGAATCAATCAGAGGTGCGTCTAACCAGCTGAGTTACTAATGTAGTGGCACGACTAACAACACTCACCTTGCCGATTCTCCTGTGGTCTCTCTTTCTGGCCTCCTCTTGTTCTCTCTCCCATTCCTCTCGTTCTCTTTCTCCTGGAAAAGCGACTCCAATCATCCTGAGGATACCTGAAGCCTCTGTTGAACCGGACAGAGTTACAGGAGACACCTGAGAGAAAGACAGATACAACGTAAAATAAGTGTTATGAGTAAGACAATTAGGAGTTTAAAGGCATATTTCTGAATGTGATGTGGCCACAATCTGAGCTTCAGTAGATGAAGAGACTATTTCATAAGACTTCATAAGAATACTTACACTACTATTAAAAAACTTTGGACTAGAGACCTGCACTAGCAGGACCCAACGCAATAGAGTGCGGCGCGGGACTAGATTTGATGGCCGAGTGCGGGTGCGGGCGGTAAGGTACTTGTGTATGTGTTGCGGGAGAATAAAATTATTTGTGGGACTCAAAATAGAAATATCTAAAAAATAAAACATCTAAAAACAAATAAATTGTTATTCATTTATTGCACAAAAGCAACAAGAACAACTAAAACAAAATAAAAACGATTTACAGGCGCAAGCATAGGCAGAGTTTCTGTTTCTAACATGTTTTTGCTGCATTGTGCAATGTAGCCAATCACGGACATATGTGTTGATTTCTAAAACGCAATGGCCAATCAGATGCATTTAAGATAGAATCCACTCACCGCTCAAAACGTCTGAGTTTTTGTTCAGTGCTGAATTCTGCATGCTGGCAAATCCTCTGATTATAACAAAGAAAGTGTAGACATTATGGAGGATTCATTGTGCAGTCAGCTTCATTGATAACGGAGCTTTGTATGATCCCGAACTGAGATGATAGCTTTTTAGGGATTATTAAGGGAGTGCGCATGCTTTTATGTTAAATTACTTGAAACTGTTTCATGGACGTACAGAAAAAAAAAAAATCTAGTTATACTTTTATGCGGGCGGGAGCGTGACAAAACATGACTATTGCGGCCAGGAGTGGGAGAAGGTAACATTTTTGCGGGAGTGGGACAGAATGCTGCGGGAGCGGGAAAAATCCGTCCCGCGCAGGTTTCTACTTTGGACTACTATTAATAGATTTTATATTTTATAATAGATTTTTTAATAAAAATAAGTATTTATAATGTTACAAAACATTTGTATTTCAAACGCTGTTCTGTTGAACTTTCTATTCATCAAAGAATCCTGAAAGATTTGGATCACAGTTTCCACAAAAATACTCAGCAGCACAACTGTTTTCAACACTGATAATAAGAAAAGTTTTTTTGAGCAGAAAATCATCATATTAGAATGATTTCTAAAAGATCATTTGGCACTGAAGTAGTGTTCATTTTGTCAGCTATTTCTTAATTTAGTCAGTTTTAATCCTGTGTCAAACATACTTTTTTTTTTTTTCATATTTAGTCAACCTTGTCCTGTTTTTGCTTGGTCAAGTTTTAGTCGAGTAACCCCTGGTTTCACAGACAAGGCTTAAAATAGTCTCAGACTAAAATGCATGTTTGAGCTGTTTTAACTGAAAGCAACTTGCACTGACATATCTTAAAATAATGTCACATTGTTTTATCTCAAGATGCACACCTGTAATGTTTTTTTTTTCGTTTTTCTAGGACATGCTTATAAAACCTACTTAAATATCCTAATTGAACTAAGGCCTAATCCTGTCTTAATTAGAATTATTGCACTTTCCCCTATGAGCACAAATCAAGAGAATGTCAACCTATATACATGGTTTATTTTACCTCATCTAGTTTCCTGATTCATTAAAAGCTATTTATCATATAGACCTACTGGTAAAACAAGAAACGTCTCAAATTAAAACAGTGAAGTTCAATGTCAATAAAAAAATTCAATAATCCAATAATTCCAAATTACATTAATGTTTTTCTATTAAAATAACAGCAAAAAAGACTTTGTATTGTCAAACAGTGCGTAAGTCGTCTCGTCTTCGTCATGGAAAAAAAGTTACGCCAACGAACATTTTATCATCATAGATTTCATTAACGAAATAAACACTACACTGAAGACTGGAGTAATGATGCTGAAAATTCAGATTTGCATCCCAGGAATTAATTACATTTTAAAATATATTACAATAGAAATCAGTTATTTTAAATGTAAAACAATATTTCACAAAATTACTGTTTTAATTGTATTTTGAACAAATAAATGCAGCCTTGTGGAGCAGAAGAGACTTTCAAAAAAGTGAGTGTATTTTTAAACATTTATGGTATTTTTTTTGTCCATTTTGCAGTGTGACATTTGTGGTCACAACATGTCATATAAATAGAAGCTGCATAAAGATTCTTCATTCTAGTTTACAAACTAAATGAAGAATGCCATTGTTTATCAAAAGCATGATGTAAAGGTTAATCACCACATTAATGTACAAATGGATCAACATCAACTCTTATTTAAACAAACCCAGAAATGCGGACGAAAAACAATGTTCCATAAATAAAACTGAACTAAGTTTCATGTCATGACCCTAAAGAGAGAACGACAGCATGTGAAAAGGGAAGGGAGACTGAAACAGGAAGAGCGAAAGATATTAATGCAATAAACAGGAAGTTAACCATGCAACAACAACGTAAACACTATGACAACAGAAAAGCTATTCAAGAAGCAACATCACAACAAACACATTCAGTCAAACACACACACAGAGGAGTTACCTGGAGCATCTTAAATGCCTTCAGGAAGCCCGTGTGTGGCAGAAGAACACCTGAACACACACCCACACTGTCTCCACACCTGACAAAGAGACACAAAGACATCAGACTCCAAACACACACACAATCTGCTCCAGCAGGACAGTGAGAGTGACTTCAGACCTGTAGACGCTGACTGTGTTTCCCATTATCTGCTCTTCAGCCAGCTGCAGTCTGACAACATCATCCTGCACAAACACACAAACTTAGGGTTTTCATGTTTTATGTAGACATTCCACAGACATAAATACTAATGAGGACTAGTAAAACATCCTCACTAGTCAGTTTTCATAATATTTCACAATATTATTGATCTGATGCTGTTGAATGAGAACTGAGCTGAATTGAAAGAATGAGAACTGAGCTGAAAAAATTTTTTTTTTTGCAGAACTGTTTTATAGATTAAATTAATTTAATAATTGATGATCTTTACAACAGAAGTGAATCAACACTGAACTGACATTTTCCGGTTATCACTGTAAAGCTGCTTTGAAACAATCTGTATTGCATAAAGCCCTATATAAATAAAGGTGACTTGACTATACAAGTAAGGACATTTGGTCCTCACAAGTACACACACACGTCACCCGATGAATCACTGTGAATTACTCATTTTGATTGAAATGTACATTTTTATTCACCTGGAATGCCTTAAAATTTACCAAAAATTTAAATGACTATTTCTGTTTTTTAAACTTTCTACATCCAGATATCCTCCATTAACAGCTTCGGCATTGTTTTTATAAATGCATTTATTTTTTTACGTTTTTTCTGGAAAATAAGTCGCACCTGGGTATAAGTTGCAGCGGGGCAAAATTGCGTTGAGTAAAGTAGGGCTGCAACAACCAGTCGATAATAATCGATAATGAAAATCTAATCTTCCACCAGTCGCGCCAAATTACAGCACTGAATAATGATCTAGAAATAGTGGAGTGGAAACAGGGTGAGCTGATGCGGGAAAGGTACATGATCCAAGTGCCCAAAACATGAGAATTCTTTATTTTAAGCTTTAAGCGAATGCATTAATGTTTAACATACCCGGTCATGCACTTTGACAGATGTGCGTGCGTCTGCGTCCTCAGCGCAAAAAGTTCATTTTACAGGTTATATCCACTGATCTATATAGAGAACAGTAGTTATAGCCTCATCTATAAATGCTACTAATTCACGCGAGTATTTCCATTTTGCATGAAAGCGTGTCCTGACAGACAGTCCGCGCTTCAAACTTCACTGAACGAGTGCCGCGGGGCGGGCGTGGGCACGTGCGTCCGACAGAACGCAGTAGAGAGGGAGACAATTAATATTCAGCGCAAAAACATTCATTTAGCTGAAATATCTGTTGATGGACACTAAATTTATGTTTAAAAGTCAACATGTAATTCAAGTATTTTATGAGAGTAGTAACTGTAAATGGATAAAAGCGTGTAATTGAATATACATGTAAGACATTTCTTATAGCCTATAGGAAAATGTGAAAAATGCATTAGTTAAGCATTAATTAATGATTTACTTGTTGATTAAGCATTAGTTAAGCATGGACACAACAGTAATTAATGAGTAACTTAACATATAGTAGGGCATATTAGCTATTATTTACAAATTATTAGATTGTTGACTTGGCCTCCAAATTCCCCAGATCTCAATCCAATCGAGCATCTGTGGGATGTGCTGAACAAACAAGTCCGATCCATGGAGGCCCCACCTCGCAACTTACAGGACTTAAAGGATCTGCTGCTAACATCTTGGTGCCAGATACCACAGCACACCTTCAGCGGTCTAGTGGAGTCCATGCCTCAACAGGTGTTTTGGCAGCAAAAGGGGGACCAACACAATATTAGGAAGGTGGTCATAATGGGTCTCATTCACTAATAATTGCGTGGATTCTTTCGTATTGGTACGCAGAGGAGAACTTCTCAGGAAAAATCTCCGCCTGATTCACAAAACGTTCGTACGCACATGAATTTGTTCTTAACATCGTTCTGATGTTAGTGAATTTGGAGTATTAAATGAGCAGCCACATGCACGATGTTAGTCATTTGCATAAAACACACCCAAACCATCTCCATATAAGGGCTTTCTGCACACGCTTTCCTTACAGCCTTTTGTCACTCTCGTCAAACATGCAGCTGTTCGCAGACATGCGCTCGCTCGGATCCTCGAGCAATGCCAAGTGTGCCATTCTCACCAGTTCTCACAATAAACACCTTTTATATAGACCCAGATTACAGAGATCTCATTAGCCAGCTGTACATACGCATATATCTGTGTTATTCAGAGAAACCTCGCAGCTGAAGCTATAACGCAGCTTTTCTTACTCTTTAACTGTACATGATCTAATGTATTTAAGATGAAATTAAATTGTATTTAATAATTTCATTGTATAATTTTATATATGGATTATATAATACAATTAATGCAATATACTTCAATGTAATTATAGTCATGTTAGAATGAAACATAACTTCTTAACACGATTATAAAGCCATACAGAGTAAGTTCTTTTTGTGTACGTGTGGTTTCGGTTCCTATATTTTTTCGTAAATTTAGAAAAAAAAAATATTACGAAATCTTTGGTGAATTGTGATTTGTTCTTAAAATCGTTTGTACGCACATATCACGCACAAATTTGTGTGTACGCATGCTTAGTGAATGAGACCCATTGTTATGCCTGATTGGTGTATATGTCTAGCTCCGACGAAAGAGTGAACTCGGACCCGACGCATGACATCTTGACGGCTGTTACCGGAAGCCAGTCATTATAGTTTATAAAGTTATAAATATGGATATTTTTCTTACACAAACGCATCGTTTCGCTTCAGAAGGCCTTTATTAACCACCCTTTAAGTAAACTAAATTACAAAAACCATGTGCACATCACACCAAACCGTGGGCACAAGAACACTGTAAAGCTCAAGAGGTGATGCTGACCTGGAAGAGCTCTTTCAGTTCCTGTACAGTGATCTCCAGCTTGATGATGCGCATCTTCCCAGCTGCCGCCTGCTTACACCTTTGCTCCACCTCCAACAGAGAGAGAGAGCTACGACAAACACACAGCACTAAACTTAGTTATATTTCAGTTTTTAGTTTTAGTTCAATGCACTTAAAATAAACAACATGTAAAGTACACTAAACTATTCACACGTATCCGGAGCTGTAAATAGAGCAGACAGTGTTTACTTGTTTTGTTGCTGATAATCGCAGTACAGGCCCGTGTCAGACACTCCCTCTCGACACACAAGTGCACTGAAGTGATTCTCCAGCACACTCCCTAACACACATGCTCCTGTGCGCCACACCACCTACAGCAGAGAACAAATCACTGCCATCAACAGCTTTACGGTCAATCACACCAAAACATGTCCAGGTCACATTTCAAATCACTGAAATAAAAATGCCTTAAGATATATTAAGGTACAATTAAGGTGATTAATACAAAAAAAGTATTAATATTGTGACTTAAAATGATTCAAATGAATATATTATTATTATTATTATTATTACACAAAGAATTGAATTGCTTATTATACAAAGGATATTAATAACATTTAATTTACAAAAATGAAACTATAAAAACAAATACATAATACAAAGAAATCATAATTCTTTTTTGTTTTGTTTTTTGACCCTGAATAATTATTGTTTCGGTTTTATTTTTTTCCCTCAATTTCTGTTTATAAAAAAGATAAAAATTAATAAAAAATATAAAAAAATAAACAATTAAAAATCAGCATCAATTAATAGTAAGAGAATTAAAATATATATTTTTCTTTTTTGTTTTCTTTTGATTTTAAAGGTGAAATATTACACAAACATGTTTCGCACAGGTTTTTGCAAGATTCACCATTTCAGACAAACCTCTTGAATACACAAAAGCTTGTACCTGTTTCCCCTCCAATGAGTCAAAACCCAGCAGCTGCAGTTCACAGTCCTCCACAAGAGGGCGACTTAAATCCCATAAATCCCCATTTACTCTGCTCACCACTGCACCTTTAAAACTGTAAACACACACACACATTTGGGTTTCTGTGTTTTATGAGGAGACAATGATTTTTATGATGTACAAACTTTACATCCTACCACCTAACTTAAGCACTAAACCAATCCTTACAGAAAACATTCTGCTTTTGTACATTTTTAAAATAACATCACTTAGTATGATTTATAAGCTGTGTTCCTCATGGCGACTGACTGATTTTGCCCCCCACACAAATTTCAGGTTTTACTTTCCTTGTGGAGACATTTGGTCCCCCAAACGTAGGGAACCAGACTAGGGTTGTGCGATATGGACAAAAATATATTATCATGATTCTTTGATCAATATTGTGATTTAGATTTTAATCACAATTCTGAAACAATATTTCCTTACACACATGCTTTTCCGGGTTTATTGACGATATTTGCAGGCACCATACAAGTCAAGTCACCTTTATTTCTATAGCGCTTTATACAATACAGATAGTTTCAAAGCAGCTTCACAGTAATAAACAGGAAAATGATTCATTGATGCAAACATAATTCAATTCTGCTGTAAAGCAGCTCTAAAAAGACAATAGTAAACAGTCATTATTCAGTTGAAATCAGTTCAGTGTTTATTCAGTTCAGTTCAATAACTGTGTAAAGTTTAATTATGGAATGAGTTCAATTCATCTATAAAGCAGCTCAGGAGAAAACAGTGATGTCATCGTCCAGCTCAGGTCAGTTCTCAATACTTTCAGTGCAGTCAAATCAATAATACTGAATATTAAGTGTCCCCAACTATACAAGCCAAAGGCGACAGTGGCATGGAACCCAAACTCCATATGGAAGCAGAATTGGAGAAAGTACTAAATGTACAGTTATATGTTACCATATGGCTCTGAAAATAATGTTGGACACGGGTTGGGGTGGCCTTGAGTAAAAAAAGGTTGAGAACTGCTGATCTAAAGCAGCTTTCATTGCAAGTCAGAAATTTTTTATATTTACCGTTCATTCTGGGCGATCTGTAATGGTGCGGTCACACCAGCGGAACCTTTCACTGTTCTTCCATCAGCCAATCGGATGGTCAGATCTTGTCCCGATGCAGCTCCAGTCACCTGCACATACCGATCACGCAGAGACTCGAAAATCCGCAAGCGCTCGGCCTGACTGGCAGACGGCTGCAGCTGAAAAAAAAGAGAGGAGTGTGTGAGTCCGGGATACATAGATGACACATCAGCCAGTAAAGTAGATATGAAGTAAATATGAGGGAGCGGCAAAATCTGAAGATGAAATTAAGGAACAAAACCAATGAAAGAAAAACAAATTACATTACACAGATGTACCTTAAAAAATCTGCATTAAAGCAAAACTTTAAGGTCAGAGGAGTGAACTACTTGGCAGCAAGGACATAATTATAACGGACTAACCATATATAGAGTAATTACATAACATTTATAACAATAGACAGTGAGGCCCCTATAAATAACAATATATAGTGAGACCACTAATTAAAATGTGTAATTTGTTTCCATTACAAATTAACTATGAGCATTAGAATTAGAATTAAAATGTTTAATTCAAAATATTAATATGAATGTGGGAATGTCTATGTATTTGGTGTATATCTTGCTTTAATGACTGGAGCTAGATGAACTAAAGCTGATGATCATGTTCTCCTGCATGATTTGATATGTAAAGAGCATCTTGAGCTTCAACTGAAGAACATCTGACAGTATGTACAAAAAGTCAATGTTACCTTTGTTTAAGACATAGCAGAATCTTTTATTTCTTCTTTTTCAACATAACATTTCTATGAAGTAGTTTTTCCTAATATATATTTATTAAATAAAGCAATTTTAGTGTGGTCTCAAACTTTTGGTCCCCACTGTGCTACTGTTATTTATGTTACAGTAATCTTCATTTATATAGACATTTTTTTTTAGATTAGTAGTGTTAAATGAATATGTTAATGTGAATAAATAAATATATTTTTAGAAATGCACATTTAAAGTGTCTGAATCCAGTCATTTCATACATAAACACACATGCATACTATTCTAACTCCATTCAGTTATGCTCAAACAGAATAATGTGTCACAATATGACATGTCTGTCAGATCCTCATCAGTCACACACACCACACAGAATCCTGCACACCTTCCCGTAGTATCTGGTGCTCCGGGCCGCTGCTCTCACTGCCGCCTGACAGACGGTCCACCTCAAGAACACGGCAACGGGCATTTTACACCCAAACCTCAAAGCTACGACTCCATAATTTCTCCTACAAACATCAAATGTTGCCCTCTCTCAGCGAGCCGCCATTTTACAGGAACTACTACAACGTCACAGAGCAAGAAACCCGATTCGCCGAGAGCAATCGCATGAGGGCGGGCTCTGTGTGAGAAACAGCCAATGAGAAGCGAAACCAGAAGTGCGTCATGAGCGTCCACTCAGTGCGCAAGTAAACACAATCACTGACGGATTATCCTGCATATAAACACACCACATTCAAATAAACGGATTTTACGGAGGACCTACAAGACAACAGTGAACGTTTATGGAACTGAACACTACAATTATTTAGAACCAAAGCAAGACAATATATTTAGAGAAACAAGCTCAAGTTAATGCTCCATCACTTCTGCCTCCAATAGCCTGATCTGATGTCTTCTGATCTGGGGTATAAACGCACTCAAAACACCGTTATTTCTACAGGATCCTAGTGACGAAATGCAAAATCATAAAGATATAAACACTCCTTTATACATTATACACACTACTTACTAGTGAGTACAGCTGTCTTCTAAGGGAGCACTTGTAAGGGCATTTTTTTCACAGCGTTTATAAGCATTAACTATTGACAAGTAATCAGACTTGTTACTACAACTTTACAGTTAAAAAAAATTGCCACGCAGATTACTGCAAAATTTAAATAATCTGCCCATATTAAACAGTTAAAAAACATTATGAATGCGTTTCAGACAGAGCTCCAACTTAGTTTAAAGTAAGTAAATGTGTAAACCTGCCTTGTCTGATTGCAATAAATTAAATCACACGCCCTCACCATTAGTTTTCAACTACTGAAGTTCAGGGCAAATATAGAGTGTAAACTTCAAGGTACTGTGAGTGTTTATTTGCATGATCTATTGGTCACTGAGAAGGGTAACATGACAGTCACCCCTTACTGCAACATGATTGCCAAGTTTACAAAACTAAACCAAATTCAACAAGTGCACAATGTTTCAGATATAAAGAATGCCATCAAATAATCACTGATTATCATCATACCGTGACAATGTTTGGTTGCACACACAATATCAGTGACCAGTAGGGTTGTCAATGTGAGAAATGGGGGTCTGCTCCAATTGACACTTCACATCAAGATCAGTGTTTAGTTGGATATGTGTGCAGATGTTTTTGTGTCCGACACATTCCCTTCAGATAAGAATCCACAATAACAACCACAATACGTTGCTCAAGTAATGGTGTGAAGATATTAGTAGTCTATTATGTTGTCCCAAATCTCTGGAAGTATAAGTGTCATGAATATAAATGCAAAAAATAAAATAAAATAAATAAATAAAATAAATAAAAAGTAGAACTTGGGGGTATTAACAGTTGTTTGTTCAGTGTCTTAACACAGCTTACCATCAGTCATCAGTATCATCACTGTAAGGCGACAAAACTCAATTCTGCAATTACCAGTAAAACAAATTGTATTGCAAACAAAACTGATTTAAATCACGAGACGAGTCATAATGGCGTCCTTTGTGAGGAACGTTTAAAGATTGTTGCAGAACAATGATGCACTCCAAGGTTTTGCCATTGTTTTCTGATAACTGTACTGCACATCAGTTTAATTAACTAGTCCACTCAGACAGCTATCTGTACCTTTGACATGACTGATTGGATCCAAATTTTAGGCTTCGACAGGATTGAGCAGTAAACCTGTGGTGCAGCTGGTACAAAACGTTTAGATGTGGCTCTAACTGAAGGAGTGACTCAAATTTTCACATTTCTGCCACAACTGAAGACTAATTACATTTAAGCAGCTGGCAGATTCATAAATTCCATTCTGTTTGTACATAACCTGCTGATTAAAATAACTCTGTAGGCTCTCTGAAATGCTCCTCGTGGAAAACACTCTACAATGAATGCAAATGTTGTCCAAAAGAAGACACCAAAACATTCCCCTCAAATATTCAACTTTTCAGCACTTAAAAGAAAGATTACAACTATTATTTTTCTTACACAATGCATGAGAACTCCAACAATGTACAGGTTATATTTCACATTTAAGTTGTCAAACATCATTTTGTTGAAAAGCAGTGTATCAACATTGTTGTGAAACGATGTACTATTTGCTTTAGTTGTATGAACAATGCATGTGACATTTTGAAAATGCAATGCCTGGAAGTGTGGCTCGTATTGAACACACAGATAGACAAACACAGATTTCAATCATGTGTACATAATAAAGGGTTAAACTAACTGTCAATCTTAAATTCTAGAGACAAAGAACTGACTTAAAAGATGAACATTTCAGATACAATGGGAAACTGGAAATAATTAAACCAAATGAATTCTTTCGTCATCTTTCATTTGAACCTAATGTTCAGAGCTGTGTATTTTAGCTCTGCACATTTCTAAAAACATGTTAGACATTACGTTGTAAGACTTACAAGATTGCTGTTAAGTAAAAAATAAAATGGCAGAAAATAATCCAGGTACATTTGTTCTTGAACAAAGTATGAGACCACCTGTAAAGAAAAGTCTCCTTCCTTGCAATAATATTTCTCATCACAATGCTTTTATTAATCAGAATACATGTAAGCTCTATTGAAACTGAAGGGGGAAAAAAAGAAAAAAAAAATGCAAGGGAACTCTTGAAAAGCACTCAAAAACTACAAAGTAGTTATGCCTTGAACACTTGGTTAGCTTATACTGTATGTAGTGTGAGCCAAAATCTTCACATCTTGGTGAAGGTTGATAAAGTGGCTGTATTTTAGCTTTATGAAGCTTAAAGATCACTACAAGCAATCATGGTTGCCAAGCATT
Source organism: Coreius guichenoti (assembly GCA_039654105.1). Taxonomy (NCBI): domain Eukaryota; kingdom Metazoa; phylum Chordata; class Actinopteri; order Cypriniformes; family Gobionidae; genus Coreius; species Coreius guichenoti. The sequence goes on along the minus strand of CM077176.1, from coordinate 36,185,818 downwards.
ATGTCTATGACAATAATTTAATCACTCTGAAATAAAGCAAAGTTGAAATCCACTGGCTCTATGCTCGAAGTGAGAGAGTAACAGAGGTTAACAGACAGAAAACAGTAAATCTGTAACCTGTAAACAGCAGAAATAAGTATTTTACATGAGAAACAATGGAAAAACAAGTGTTATAGGGTGGGAAAGTGAAGGAACAGTTACTGGAAGGAAAGAGATAGTCAGCGTATCCACTAGTCATCCATAATACACACTCATACACTCTCCACAAGCACTCTCTTACATTACACCAACTGAACAGGATAACCACCTTTTGCATTCCTTCATATGGATGTTTCTGGATCTCCACATTCTCCTCCTCCTAGTTCATCCCTAGGGTATCAGAAAACTTCTCTTCCTCCAAGAAGAGTAGTGCTGTAACATGGCTGCTCTGGGGCAGGGCGTGTCGGTGCATGTGTATTCACATGCAGTATAAGTCTCACGCTGCGATTCACAGGTGATGCTAGCTTGCTACACTGCCTATTTCAGGTTGTGCAGAGCCTTTAGCACTCATTCTAAGATGCTAATATCGAGGGGGCAAGAACGGTCTTTTGGGTGGGTTGAAAGGCCCACTGCCGAAACTGGCAGAGGGACGTTTTGTCCCAGACAGGAGGGGCTCACGGTTAAGGGAGGGGGGCGTTAAGGGCAGGGAACCTCTGGGAAACTGTGGAGAATGGAGTGCATGATGCTGGTTTGGTAAGTGGAGGAGGGACAGAGGGGAGGAAGGGCGGCGGGGTCTCTTATTTGGGGTGTTGAAGGGTAGGCGGTTGGGGATGGACAAGTGAGGACGAGGTTCACCTGCTGGGGATGGAGGTGTGGTTGGGGTAGAGGGTGATGGTGGTGTGGGACTGGGGCCCTCTCGAATTCTGCCCAGGAGGGGTGGGGGAACTCCAGGGATGCCTGGGCGATGAAGAGGTGGGGCGTGGCGCAAAGCAAACTGCTCTTTCACCGTGCCTGGCCGTGGGGGTTCACCTAACAAGGAAGGGAGTTGGGGTTTGCCGCCTCTTGGAGGGGCACTACCACCGCTACCTCCAAGTCCTGTCCCATCTGGACGGAGGTTAACAGGTGGGTAGGGTAGGACTCGGTCTATGGGTACAAGGACACCACCAACCATAACAGTGGAGGTTGGGGAAAGGAGGTCTCTAGGAGGCGGTGGGGTTTGAGGGATGGGTGGAAGTGGTGGTGGGACACGAGGAATAGAAGAGGGAAAAAATAGAGGGGGAGGATGGTGCTGAGGAATGCCATGAGAAGGTCGTGTATGGTCCTCATTTGCGTAGGGTGGAGGTGGGTACTGCAAAGGGGGCGGAGGATGAGCAGGAAGAGGAGGAGGAAGAGAAGGGACCAATCCTAATTCTTCAGAATTCTCATGGCCGTGATTACGAGAGCGATGTGGGGGCGGGGATTCCATAAACTCCTCCTCTTCATACCAGGCCCCACCCACTCTAGAACCAGCACTACTTCCTCTTCTTGGGCCTCTTCCAACCAAGCGGATGCTTTCCACCGTCTGAATGCGGTTGCCGTAATCGAGGGTTTCGATTGCCACTTCCTCACTGGAGGATGAAGAAACAAGAGTCTCAATGCGATGGTAGTGGTCTCCATTGTCAGCCGAAGCTTTCCTCTCCTTGTCTTTCATCCCATCTTCAGATCCTCCACTTGACTTGCGGGAGGCTGCACTTTTCCCTCCCTCTCCGTCCATCTTTGATTTTATTCTCTGATCCTGCAGCATGGCCGCTGATGGAACGTTCAAACCCACTCCTTTTCTCTTTAGCCCTTCTTCATCATTGGTTTTGGTCATAGCCTTGACCGATTTAGTCGCACTTGGGCTAAAGGCAGCAAGCCTTGAGGGTGGTGGGGTGCGGTAATCCCTGTCTTTCCGCTCATTTTCTCCCAGAGCCTCTCGTGGAGTGATCACGGCATCCCAGGGGTCACTGTGATAGGCTGTAGGTGAAAGGTTATGCCCTCCAGACAGACCTGCACTCTGGGGGTCATTGAGGACATGGGGTGAGTCCATGATTTCGTCTTGAGTGGGCGTGCTACCGCTTTCATCTCGGACAGGGGTGCCATCCAGGTTGTCCCCACCAACTAGGAGAGGGCTATTGCTGCACACGTCGTCCAAGCCAAGTCCGAGAGCACTGAAACCAGGATTCCCCTGAAGGAAACTGTTGATCTTAGACTCCAAGCTGGGCAATGCCACAGCCTCGCGCTCACTTTCTGCCTCTTTCTCTTTCTTTTCTCGTTCCCTTTCTTTCTCTCTTTCCCTCTCCTTCACCTTCTCCCACTCTTTCCCTTTGTCTTGCTCAGACTCTTGCTTAAAACTGTTGCCTGTGGGCTTTAGGGTCTTCGGTGTTGTTGGGGTGGTTGTGGTGGAGGTCGCTGCTGCTTTGGTGACAGCTGAAGAGGATGTAGAGGCAGATGAAGATGGACCAGGGTCTGGAGTGGTGAGAGTGCCTGAACGAGCTGATGAAAGGAGAGATGACAAACCTGCAAGACAGAGATTTAATAAATTTCCAAATAATTAGTGGTTCAAACAGGTTTCCCAAACACTCCCCCCATCTTCCACTGACAAACTGATTAGAAATCAATAGTGTAATGTGTCCTACCCTGCAGGTTGGGGCTGTGAGTCTGTGTTTTGGTGAGAACATTCAGGATACTCTCGGGGGAGAAATCTACTTTGGACAGGATGTTGGCCAGAGGATTGGATGAGGGAATGCTGCCAGGGGTTAAAGGAGGGGCTTTGGAGGAGGAGGCATGGCTGGATGGTGTGGTAGGTGTGCCAGGGGAAGGACGGGACACAGGACTGACACCTGGGTGTTGAGAAAGAAAAAAATAGTGTCATGAAAGGAGCTGTAATGAACAAAGTCTTCTCAAACTCTTTCAGTTTTATTTTTACTTCTGGAGCCCGTTCTGCAAAAGGAAAACTCACCAGTGGTTTTCATTGCATTAGAGAGAGAGCTCAGAATGGAGCTGATCTTCCCCAGATCCACATTGGCCAAGTTCACTGGCAGGGGTGAGGGGCTAACGACAGGGGCTGGTACAGGCGTGGTGGTAATGGGTGAGGTGTTTGCAGGAGGTGTTTGATTGGTTGATGACACAGACACCGTCTTTGTGGGATTTGTTAAAATCTGGGATGGTTTAGAAGCAGTGATCTGGGAGCTTTTTGTTGCGGAGGCATTTGTCATCTTGGACACAGATGGAAGACTTGACTTTTCTTTCCTCTCATCAACTAGAGGACAAAGGACAACTATGTCAGTTAAACATTACATTTGTGATGTTACATAGCATGCTAACATTACTTTGTTCCCCTCAGCTCTGCTCTCTCACCAACGATTCCAGAATATGCTGTTGTTTCCTCTTCCTCAGACATGTCCATGTCCTCAATATCTCTGTTGTCCTTCTGTTGCTCCAATCCTCTCCCACTATTTCCATCCCCAGTGCCCGTGTTCCTCCTGGAATTCATGCCATGGAAGGGTGACTCTGAGCCAGTGGGGGACGGGGCGTCCTCAGAAGGGGACGGGATGGGAGAGTCATCCAGACTGGGCAGTGTGGCCTTCAGAGCATCCAGCTTACGCTTCAGGCTACACACGCGATTGGCAAAAGCTTTATAAGCCTACAAGAAGTGGTGAGGGGTTTGAGAGAAGCACAGTATGAGGATACATGATATAAATTGATTGATGATACATTAATAGACCAATATTTGGCATTTTGACACTGGCATCAGGAATTAACCATGCCCACTTTGTTGATGAACAGAAGTCTAACCTCAGAGTGATCATTCAATTTTTAATAAGTGGTGTTTGCCAAAGCAAGCGTGTTCACAAGAATGTGAACAAATCTAGTATAGAGTTGTTGACTCACATTGGCAACAATTTTGACCTCTTTGTACTGCATCTCGTAAAAAATGTCTGCGTTTCCCAGTGCCTCCAGCAGAGGGGGTCCTGCCTTCATCTGGCCCTCCAGGAATGTCACAAATTCCTGCAGCTTTGTACTTCCCTCCTCAAAGTCCTTTGAGAATTTATTCCCTCCTGCTTTATCTGTGGATGTAAGGAGAGAGAGATTTTGAAAAGCTTATTTTTCCACAGTTATATAGTGCAGTTTTTGGGAAGCATGTAACTACCTTTTAACCTCTTGAGGGCCTCAGTGCTGCAGACGTCCACTCTGAGAGCAGCTAACTGCTTCTCTCTCAAATCACTCTCATCCAGTGAGTGCTTGTATGACATTAACCGCTCCACAAAATCATGCGGCTGACAAAGAGAAAGAGACATTATTTTTGTGTTTAATTATTAAACTAATAATTAAAGAGGCAGGAAAACTACTAAACCTATAAAAAGATCATGACTCACAACAAACTCTGCAACAATTTTAGACTTCAGAGCAGTTTTGGGGTTGACTGGGGCTGCGGAAAGAGGGGGGAAAAAAAAGGTCAAATTATTTTAAGAAATTATTTTTGGATTGTGATTTTTTGGATAGCTATTTGTTAATGCATGCACTCTTCATTTATATTCGGCCACAACAAACATTACAATCAGTGTTTGGGAATATTGCAGTAAATACATTTGTTAAATTACTTTCCATTTCAAATAAATTGAAATAATGTCAATTACTGAAGGTAATTTCAGTAATTTGTTATGGTTTGACAAATACAAAACCAATTTTTTAATTTGTGAAAATAACGTAAATAATGTTTTATTTGTTTGTTTGTTTATTGACTTTACATTCTATATAAGCAAAAAGTATTTTTACATGGCAAACAGGATAAACAATACAATATATAGAATTTAAAAGAACTATACAAGAAATTGCAACTTAATACAAGACAGAAATTTTAAAATGTGTTCAGGTGAGATCTTAAATATTCAAAAACATTTTATATAGGGCTGTCAGCAGTAACGCATGAGATTAATTAAAAATCCTTAATGCGTTAAAATAATTTAACGCAAATAAATTACTGAAGCAGGTGAAATTACGTCATTTACGTACTGCAGTTAGATGATCTTACAAGTTGGGACTGAACTGAGCCTCAAAACATCCCACCGATGTATGGCCAGATGATACGCAAACTACGTTTCTTGGCTGGATAAAGCAAACCAGTGTCTTGCTAGTAAAGTTTTTATGATGATAATTGTAACCACGGTAAAGACGATTGCGGTGACATACAGGCGTTGTATATATTTGATGCGCAAACAAATCGTGCATGTGCTCTCTCAACACACAGATCGCACATTGTATTTATGCACAGAGACATTTCAGTACATTCCCGTTTTTTCCACACACACTCAGGATAATGTTTTGATTTGTCATGTGTATGTTGCTGTGTTTAGTAATTCTGAATGGATCCGTATACTGTAGTAGGCATATGCAGTCAGGTCCAGGCAGTTGGTTTAGTCTTTTTTGGCATTTCCATGTGGTCCTGTTCAGTATCGCAACTTGATTTGTCTAAAAGGTAAACAAGCTCTTTGCTGTTGCACTGTACATATACTGTGTTTATTCACATATACTGTGAATTCTGAAAAGTTTTTTTTTTCTGTAATGTTTTTTTTTTCATTGGGGTTTTAGTGTGCATAAATTTATGAATTTTATGGACTCCTTATATCATTTGGTGTCCTTTTGGAGTCTCCAAGTGTCCTTTTTTGGAAAGACCTTTGGAAAGTGTCCTAAATTTACCTTAAAAAAAAGCTTGCAGAAAATACAGTTTTGTGAGAATCACTCTTCAATCTGATGGTTTACTTTGCTGTATATAGCAAATGATGACAAAATGAACGTGTTAAACAAGGTAAATGATGTATGCTTAATTTCACAAGTGTGCGTTTAAAAATTTCTATTGAAATCTATTGACAGCCCTAATTTTATACAAAAATGAAGTTGTCTTTATTCTTTTTAGAAAGAGGGTCCCCTTTTATATTTGGGGTCTCTGGCATCAAGAAGTTTAAAAACCTCTGCACTAGACTTAAGTCCAGCATTGAAACTTGAAGCATACAGCTCAAAAACTTACCAGGAGGAGGGGGTTGCTCTTTTACTTTCTCCTTTTCCTTTTCCTTCTCTTTCTCTTTCTCTTTCTCTCTCTTCTGCAGACTGGCTTTCAGCTCAGAGATCAGCTCCTCAGGATAAACGTTCCTCTCCTGCCAAATACTGAAGATCCTGTCCACTGACTTGCACACTTTAGCGTCCCTACAAGCACACAGAGAGTCAGCACAGAATGAACTTCTGTACTAATTGCACTCATTTACACACACACACACACACACACACACACACACACACGCGCGTTTTACTAACTTGACCAGCAGGGCGGCGTCCGGCAGCACATCAGCGAAAGTGGTTCGGTAAATGATAGCGTTCTTCCTTTTGCAGTTCTGAATGACATCATTAGCAAGGTAGAAGAGATTTAGCCTGTGGTTGGCATCCGCTGCAGAAAGAGCAAAAGGAAAATAGGGAAAAGATTTGTTATTAGACTGCAACACTAATGTAATACTGTTAGTGTGAGAAGTGTGAGATCAACGTCATGTGCAGCAGTGGCAGATCTTAAAGTGACAGCAGCCACTAATGCTGTCTGTCATTAATGTTAAATAAAGAACAAAGGTAACAGAGAAAGTTACACACTGCTCTTGACTAAAGAACTTGTGTAGCTTTCATATGGATTCATCTACATTTAAATTTATAATTTATGCAGTGAAGACTGTGATAACTTCCATTTCTGTATATTTCCTACCTGTTAGACATTTATTATGGGTTTATGTGAGGATTGTTTTAAGTTCACTTAAATTAAAAGTTATATTTTTTGAAGCCTAACAAATGTTAAATTGATAGTTTTCAATTACACTGTAATGTTGAATGGCTATAATTAATGTTTAAAATTGGGGGGGGGGGGGGGGGAAATCATTTTCATCGAGACCATCAGTAGCTGTATTAGTATCAGTGATACTGGCCTTCATTCATAAAAAGATGCCATTAAATAAGTCTTTAAAATATACTGTCTTTATGTTGTTTCTACATAATTTGGAGATTAACTGTGAAATTATTACATTATAAATAAAAACTTATAAAAAGTTTTCAATTGCAATTAATATATATTTTTATTATTATTATTATTATTATTATTATTATTATTATATACATAGTATATATTGCAATTATACACACAGAAATGGTAGAAAAAATTAGTAATGAGATGACATTGTTAAAATACATATGTTAGGGGATCGAATATACATTTTTGTGCAGTAAAAACAAAAATCATTATTTCTATGAAAAGTCCGCATAAAACATGGAAATCTAATGTGTGTGTGCGTGCATGCTTAATGTATTTGTAAACATTTTAAGTAACACTTAATACTAATGCAATTTTCCATGACCTAATCTAAAGTGAGAACTATATTTACTCCTAATAACATTTAAATACTGTACATCACTTATATGGTTAATAAGTTGTTAAAGCATAAAAAAAAAAACTAACTTTTTATGAGCTAATTAAAAAAAAAAAATACAGCGCTTCACTTTTTCTACATTTTGTTATGTTATAGCCTTATTCCAAAATGGATTACATTCATTCTTTTCTTCAAAATTCTACAAACAATATCCCATAATGACAACGTGAAAAGTTTGTTTGAAATCTTTGCAAATGTTTATATATAAAAAAAAAAAATAAAAAAAAAAATTCACATGTACATACAGTAAGTATTCACAGCATTTGCCATGACACTCAAAACTGAGCTCAGGTGCATCCTGTTTCCACTGATCATCCTTGAGATGTTTCTACAGCTTGATTGGATTCCACCTGTGGTAAATTCAGTTGATTGGACATGATTTGGAAAGGCACACACCTGTCTATATAAGGTCCCACAGTTAACAGTGCATGTCAGAGCACAAACCAAGCCATGAAGTCCAAGGAATTGACTGTAGACCTCCGAGACAGGATTGTATTGAGGCACAGATCTGGGGAAGGGTACAGAACATTTTTTGCAGCATTGAAGGTCCCAATGAGCACAGTGGCCTCCATCATCCATAAATGGAAGAGGTTTGGAACCACCAGGACTCTTCCTAGAGCTGGCCGCCCGGCCAAACTGAGCGATCGGGGGAGAAGGGCCTTAGTCAGGGAGGTGACCAAGAACCTGATGGTCACTCTGGCAGAGCTCCAGCATTTCTCTGTGTGAGTGGCCAGACGGAAGCCACTCCTCAGTAAAAGGCACATGACAGCCCGCTTGGAGTTTGCCAAAAAGCACCTGAAGGACTCAGACCACGAGAAACAAAATTCTCTGGTCTGATGAAACAAAGATTGAACTCTTTGGCCTGAATGGCAAGCGTCATGTCTGGAGGAAACCAGGCACCGCTCATCACCTGGCCAATACCATCCCTACAGTGAAGCATGGTGGTGTCAGCATCATGCTGTGGGGATGTTTTTCAGTGGCAGGAACTGGGAGACTAGTCAGGATTGAGGGAAAGATGAATGCAGCAATGTACAGAGACATCCTTGATGAAAACCTGCTCCAGAGCGCTCTGGACCTCAGACTGGGGTGAAGGTTCATCTTCCAATAGGACAACGACCCTAAGCACACAGCCAAGATAACAAAGGAGTGGCTATGGGACAACTCTGTGAATGTCCTTGAGGGGCCCAGCCAGAGCCCAGACTTGAACCCGATTGAACATCTCTGGAGAGATCTGAAAATGGCTGTGCACCGACGCTCCCCATCCAACCTGATGGAGCTTGAGAGGTCCTGCAAAGAAGAATGGGAGAAACTGCCCACAAATAGGTGTGCCAAGCTTGTAGCATCATACTCAAAAAGACTTGAGGCTGTAATTGGTGCCAAAGGTGCTTCAACAAAGTATTGAGCAAAGGCTGTGAATACTAATGTACATGTGATTTTCTTTTCCCGTTTTTTATTTTTAATAAATTTGCTAAGATTTCAAACAAACTTCTTTCACGTTGTCATTATGGGGTATTGTTTGTAGAATTTTGAGGAAAATAAAGAATTTAATCCATTTTGGAATAAGGCTGTAACTAGGGGTGTGCGATATATATCGTCTGCGATAATATCGTAATTTTTGTTTTAACGATGTGCGATTTGACATTACCAAGTACGTCACACCCAGAGAGCGCACGCATACAGTACGTGTAGTCTAGTAGGTTAGACTAGTGTGCGTACACATTTAGTGCATGCTGTAACTAGTACAACTTTTTGTTGTAACAGCCTTACAACTTTTCACTGCGTGATTTAGTCTATTAAAATGCTTTGTTTCGCCAACGAAAATAGTTCCAAACATAGCCACAGTACTGTTGTGGGTCTCTAAGCAACTAGTTATTGCGGTGCAATGTGGGATAGAATGAGTGCACTCAATAACGTCCACTCTGGTTTCGGACACCACTACAAATGGCTGTCCCCTCAAATAGTGCCCTATTTAAGGGTATAGGGGCCGATTTCAGATTCAGCCAATGACTCACTCATTCCTGAATGAATCAGCCATTTGAATGAATCAGTTGAATCTCAATGACTCACTCATTAACAGTGACTTGCTGCCACCTACTGGCCGTTTTAATTTCACATTTAAAGTATCGTTCCATGTTTTAAATCATTTCAAATATCAATATTCAATGTTTCATAGTGTGCGTACACATTTAGTGCACGCTGTAACTAGTACAACTTTTTGTTGTAACAGCCTTACAACTTTTCACTGCGTGATTTAGTCTATTAAAATGTCCCCAAAACTCAAGTTAAGGCAGCAAAAATTTATATCATTTAATATAGTTAATATCACACGAAGGGTGCTGTTTTTCTCCAGATATCATGAAAACACATGTGATATTGATTTGATAAAAGTTTGATAAACAAGTTAATATTAAGTTACTTACATTTTAGACACAATATTGCCTGTTTTTGCTCTGTTTCGCCAACGAAAATAGTTCCAAACATAGCCACAGTACTGTTGTGGGTCTCTAAGCAACACACGGCGGGTGTTTCGATACTGAATGAACGAATCGTTTGAATGAATGATACAATGGCTGAATCAGAAATCGCCCCCTAAACCCTCAATCACTATTCCCTACTTTAGTCCACTAATACAGTTCACTTGAAGGAGTGAATGAAAACAAGTGAGCGAATTCGGACAGCCACTGTGTGTACACTGGCTGTATACTCGTTATTGCGGTGCAATGTGGGATAGAATGAGTGCACTCAATAACGTCCACTATGGTTTCGGAAACCACTACAAATGGCTGTCCCCTCAAATAGTACCCTATTTAAGGGTATAGGGGCCGATTTCAGATTCAGCCAATGACTCACTCATTCCTGAATGAATCAGCCATTTGAATGAATCAGTTGAATCTCAATGACTCACTCATTAACAGTGACCTGCTGCCACCTACTGGCCGTTTTAATTTCACATTTAAAGTATCTTTCCATGTTTTAAATCATTTCAAATATCAATATTCAATGTTTCATGTTTAAAACATCAAAACATTATGCATTTGTAACAGCAGGTTATTCATTTGTCACCTCTGAGCTGCATTAAACAGTCTGTGTAAATTATCTAAATGCCACTTCAGATGCAGCTTCTGTTTGTTTCCTCTCCATTGCAAAGATGATTTATGTTGATACAGTTTTATTTTGATTGGTAACAGCCCTATTGTGTCTTATTATTAGAATTTAATTTATTGATTAAATGTAAGAATGACACAAAAGATACATATAATTAGGTTAGAAAAAATGGCTTTATAAAAGTAATAGCTAAATCGTCCAATTATCATTATTGATAAAATCCCAGAAAATATCGATATCATTTTCTGTCAATATCACACACCCCTAGCTATAACATAACATAAAATGTGGAAAAAGTGAAGCACTGTGAAAACTTTCCGGGTGCACTGTAATTGTTAATTACAGTGACAATAAATGAAGAACTCACTATTTGTATATAGCATACTAATATATTAACAATATATAAACTATGAATAAACTATAAACTAATAGTTTGCAAATGATTTGTAAGTACTTTATTACTGTATACTTATTATAAAGTGTTACCAAAATTTAAACTAAAAAGATCTCTACGGCAATATTTATCCTGTTTACGTATATGGTGCCGACAGAGAACAGCTGAAGTGAATCTGCCCTGAATATGACGCCTGCATCAGAGTGTCTCTGCTACTCTAAGTGACCGTCTATGTCGTATACATGCCTGGATCTAAACAGATTCACAATTTATCTGTTTTACACGGAGTCGCATATCATGGCTGGTAAACAGTACTTAATGAGTAAACATTTTTCATATAGTTTCACAAGTGCTGAGAATCCATCCAACACTGAAGATGACAAGCGATGCTGAACTCTAGCTATGCTAAAGTTGTCTCACATTTTATGTGCCATCAAAAATAGACGTATGTTTTTTGTAACTGGATAAGCTGACAGAATTATATAGGGCTGTCAAATTAATTCAAACACTGAACTCTTAAACTCTTCGACAAATATGCACATTCAAATGGAAAGACCACATTTGAATTCAAGATGTGGCAAGCACTGCTTAGCACCAAATATACTTAACATACTGTTGACAAAAATATGACTTAAAAAAAACATAAAACTGCAATACATTATCAATGAACTAAATGCTTTTGTTGACAAAAATATGACTACATAAAAATAACACTGCAAGATATTATCAATGAACTAAATGCTTTTTGAAGAAGATATACTCTAGAAATAATATGATTGTTTCATATAATCAGTCAAATTTAGTCAGGACTGACCCACTTGAGCTACATGAACTAAAACTGAGCAGTGAATGAACCAGTAAACACCAGTGAACTAACATGCATATGAGACTGATCACAAATACACAACATAAACATAACATCTGCACAAAAATGACACATTAACTTGAACTAACTCATGTGATGAATATGCCTCTTTCCATAACACACTAAAAGGAGGAGTGAATAACTGAAGCATATAGAATGACACAATACTGTATTAGCTAGGTGTATAACAGGGTACTTGTTTTAACTTTAGGAGATCAGTTTTTTTTTTTAGTTTTTTTTTTTTTTAACAAGGACCGTTTTATTAAATGTTGATAGATTTATTATATAAAGGTGGCATTTTGCATTAACAAAATATTTCATTGACTAAAATTAGATGTCATTTTAAGTCGAGTAAAATTGAAAAAAAATAATAATTATGACAATATATTTATTACATTTACAGAATAATTCTACTATGACTAAAACAAAAAGTTATTAAAGAAAAAAGATTAACATTGGAAATGGCCTGAGAGCCTAGGTGAAATCTTTTGATTAAATAATTGTGCATTTGTTTTTAACTAAAGTGCTTCTACAATCTACTTAGGCTAAAACCTTGTCCACTGCAAACCAGACACGATGTGATACGATTCCAACGACAATTTGCAAGCGCACTGCACTCACAACAAAATTGATAAGTACATAAATCAAATTCATAAATATTTTTTAACATTATTAAACATACGGTCATGTGAAAATGTTAGGACACCCTATTGAATTCCATGGTTTTCTGTATCAGGACATAATAAAATAAATAAATACATAAAAATCACCTGGTCCTTGGCACGTCTTAATTTGGAAAATAAAACCTCAGATGAACAACACATGACATATCACACCGTGTCATTATTTATTTAGCAAAAATAAAGCCAAAATGGAAAAGCCATGGGTGACAAAGTTAGGACACCCTTACTGTTAACATAGGAATTAAGAGGGTAAGTAACGGTCAGGCACTGCTAATCAAATGCCTTTGATTAACTGATCACCAGCAAGTGTGATCACCTCTATAAAAGCAGAAGTTTTGGCAGTTTGCTGGTCTGTAGCCTCCAGGTGTGCGTTAACACAATGCCAAGGAGGAAAGACATCAGCAATGATCTTAGAGAAGCAATTGTTGCTGCCATCAATCTGTGAAGGGTTACAAGTAGGGATGCACGATATTGGATTTTTGCCGATATCCGATATACCGATATTTTTCAATTCATTTTGGCCGATGCTGATACCGATATACGCTTATTATTTTGAGCAAAAACTTTTTTTTTTCATTCTGGTTTCAGATTTCTGAGGTCTCCTTACTAAAAGGATACTTGTTAAAGATAAATAAATGTTAATAAAGTTCTTTTTATAATAAGAGTATTAAAAGCTCTGAAAATAATAATAAAGTCAGTAATTTTTCACCCCAGACAGATGCAGTTGTAACCTAAATATTTTATTTTTGGATTTAATGTTTGTGCACATGAAGTGGGGGTGGCATGACATCAGTTGATGCTGTCGTTAGCTTCAAATAAAAATTCTACAATTATTTTAGAGCTCCTTGGATTATTTTTCATCAATTTTATTACAGATTCATAAACTGTATATAAAAGTATTGGTAACACTTTACAATAAGGTTGTATTAGTTAATGCATTAGTTAACATGAACGAACCATGAACAACACCATGTTCAGCATTTGTTAATCTTTGTTAACGTTAGTTAATAAAAATCCAGCTGTTCATGGTTTGTTCATGTTAGTTCACAGTGCATTAACTAATGTTAACAAGATTTTAATAATGCATTAGTAAATGTTGAAATTAACATTAACAAAGATAAATAAATGCTTTATTAGTGCAGTTCATTATTAGTTCATGTTAACTACTGCAGTTAACTAATGTTAACTAATGAACCTTAACTTATTGTAAAGTGTTACCAAAGTATTTAATTTATAAGTGTCATGCTTGTGATTTATGACATCATTACTGCTTTATTTATTCAGAAAAAGAAGCAACTTCAAGTTATTTGTGTATTCTACTTTTCATTGTATTACTGTAACAACAGCGCCCCCACTAAATATATAACATTCTACCGGGCGGGCACTAGGACCTAGAGGAGGCTTCTGCTGCTGTGGAGGCTGCTGCACGCGCTAGAGAGTGGGGAGTCACTGTTGACGGTCGTCCTTCTGTACGCGCATTCACAAAGTCAAGGCAGCATTTAAAAACGGTCAATATAAATCACCATACATGCAATGTATTTGCTTGTTTTTGCTTATTTTCACTTCAAGAATGACCACACTGCTGACATGATCTTATCGCTATAGCACTCCTTGCACACGTGAGTTATTGCAGGCGTATATCAACACGTTATATCGGCAAGGCATATCGGCTGATGCCGATTTTTATATTTTAAGCGTTTATCGGCCGATTCCGATGTCGTACCGATAATATCGTGCATCCCTAGTTATAAGGCCATTTCCAAACAATTTGAAGTCCATCATTCTACAGTGAGGAAGATTATTCACAATTGGAAGACATTCAAAACAGACACCAATCTTCCCATGAGTAGACATCCCAGCAAATTCACCCCAAGATCAGACTGTGTAATGCTCAGAAAAATTGCAGACAACCCAAGAACTACACCTCTACAGGCCTCAGTTAACATGTTAAATGTTAAAGTTCATGACAGTACAATTAGAAAAAGATGGGTCAAGTACGGCATTTTTGGAAGGGTTGCCAGGAGAAAGCCTCTTCTCTCTAAAAAAAAAAAACAAAAAAAAACAAAAAAAAAAAAACATGGCAGCACAGTTTAGGCTTGCAAAGTTGCATCTGAACAAACCTTAAGACTTCTAGAACAATGTCCTTTGGACAGACGAGACCAAACTGGAGATGTTTAGCCATAATGCACAGCACCAAGTTTGGTGAAAACCAAAAGAGCATATCAGCACAAACACCTCATACAAAAAGTCAAGCATGCTAGTGGAGGGGTGATGATTTGGGGCTTGTTTTGTAGGCACAGGACCTGGGCACCTCACAGTCATTGAGTCGACCATGAACTCCTCTGTATACCAAAGTATTCTAGAGTCAAATGTGAGACCATCTGTCCGACAGCTAAAGCTTTGCAAAGATTGGATCATGCAACCGGACAATGATCCGAAGATCACCAGCAAATCTACAACAGAATGGATGAAAAAGAAAAGAATGAAGGTGTTGCAATGGCCCAGTCGAAGTCCAGACCTCATCCTGACTGAAATGCTGTGACAAGAGCTGTGCATAAACAAATATCCAAAAACCTCAACAAACTGAAGCAGTGTTGTAAAGAGTGGACCAAAATTCCTCCAGAACGATGTGAGAGACTGATAAATCATGCAGAAAATGATTACTTCAAGTTATTGCTGCTAAAAGTGGGTCTACAGGCAATTGAATGATAGGGTGTCCTAACTTTAATCACCCATGGTTTTTCCATCTTGACTAAATAAATAATGACACAGTGTAATATGTCATGTGTTGTTGTTCATCTGAGATTTTATTTTCCACATTTGAAACCTGCCAAGCACTAGATGATTTTTTTATTATGTCCTGATACAGAAAACCATGGAATTCAATAGGGTGTCCTAACATTTTCACATGAGTGTACTAAAACTTACTTAACCGGTTCTTCAATATATAAGTGTGTTTGAATAAATCCTTCATGTTTTTATGGCAGTCACCATTTTAAAAAACGAGTAGAAACATAAATTGTATTATAACATTATTATAATAAAAGCTTCCTTATGTGTAATTTAAATGAGCCTACAAATCAGTTAATTTTAACCTTTAATATTATCGTGATGTATCAACTGGGGTTCCCTGTAGGGATGTCACAAGTACCGGTATTTCGGTACCAAGTCGGTACTGAAATTAAAAAAATGTGACGATACCAGCATTTCTGTAGTACCGAGTATATTCGGTACCCACTAATAGGCAGCTGCTTTCAGTAGCTTCCGTGTTTATCTAAGCGCAGGGCTCCAGACTGGAGCCGAATATATACTAGTGTCTGTGAATATTAAACTGCAAAATACTATTTAAATATTAATCATCCATGTTCTGCGTCTCTGTGTAAATGAATGGCGCAGACGCGCGGTTTCATTTGCGGCTCACGCGTGACACTCGTTGTCTTTTTAGCCTCTGACGTGTCACTATATGGAGGACATGAACGCATAAACTTCATAAACTCAGCTCTGAGAGTCACTTCATGAGCATTTACCGTTTCATTTGAGAAAACTGTCATATCATGAACACAGACACTCAAAGGTCTTCACGGCAACCCGTCAAAATAAAAGTTTGGTTTAACTGATATATATTAGGCAACTGTTGTACAGTAGATTTAGCTACTCACTTGATCTTTTTTATAAACAATGTTTACTTTTAAACAGCATGTCGCCTTCAAATGTTTATGTGTATTATTTACTTAAAATGATTATCATCATAAATAAACTCATTGAATTAAATTAAAACAATTTAAATAGTTAAATAACTATTTTGCTGTAGTACCGAAATTGGTACCGAGAACCGTAAAATTTTTATGGTATTGGTACCGACTACTGGAATTTTGGTATCGTGACATCCCTAGTTCCCTGTATAGTTTACAGCATTGAGATTTGAGGAAATTTGCCATGTACTGATAAGTCCCAATTAATCGATATTGAATCCAAATCGAATTGCAAGCTTTTGGATCGAAATCGAATCAAATTGTGAAATGTATGTCAATGCCCAGCCCAACTAATTAACGTCTTTGGAGTTTGTTTTACATTCTGGAAATATTTAAGTGAACAATTCAAATTTGGTTTCTTAGTCTTGTTATAAGTCCTACAATCATCTGAATCAATATGTAACTGAAATTAAGTTAGTACCTTTTTTAATTGCAAATGTGAAATTCTGGAGTGGAAAAACTTGAACATGAACCAAATTTAAAAGAAAATGAAGTGACAGTAACAAATGTGCATTTGCTGAGAAAGAGAATTTTTCCTCAATATGCAATTTGTAAATAAAAGAACAAGTAGTCTTAAAGTGGTATGCAGGCTTATTATGGTAACTTCTAGTTGATACATGACACAGGACATTAGACATGCATAATATTTTCCATTAAGCTAACAAGGTGGATTAAACAGCAGCAGCCCTGGCTGATCACCTTATGAACATTTGATTTGATTAGACAAAAAAAGTAGTGAAATACACTAATTTGTCAAGACAAGGATAGCACAAAAAAATTTAGTAACTTGTTTCCATTGCGGTCCTTGATGTAAAGCACAAACTTCACTCCTAGTGATAGGTTACACTGGCACTGCATACTATTATATACAAAGCTGCAAGAAGTTTCCACATTTGCAAAGTTTACAAAAATCACAATTAAACATCCAAACAATACACTAATACAAAATTCATCACTAAAACAACCTAATAACCAGCTTTTGACTTTTAAACCAGACTTTTGACTTGACTTTGAAATATTTTTAATATCCAAAGGCAACTTATTCCACTCTTGAACCCCTGAGTATTTGAAAAACTTACGACCATACATAAGCCGCATTTCCACCGCAGGAACTTTCCCCAGGAACTAGGAACTTTGGGGTGGTACTCTGTGTTTCGACCGCAGGGACCAGGGTCTACATTAAGTTCTGGATAAAAATTGTCCCCTCAATAATGTAATATCCATGAGACTTTGCCTAGTATTATAATAATGTTTCTCACTTACCCTAGAGAAATATGTATTTATAATATGTAGGAGCTCTTTTATTGAATATCTTGTGTACCATTTTTAGTTTAAAATGTGCTACTCTGCTTTCTATAAGTCACCAATCAAGATGTCTAAAATGGGATATATCAAACATGTGTAAAACTACTAAAACCAACCTTATCAATTTATTTTGATTTCTGTAACTTATCCAACCACACACAAGACAGATCAGACATCCAAGAAATGAATGCACTCTCAAAATGACACTGCACTAAACATGATGCAGGTCATTTTAAACATCTAATAAACAAAACTATTATGATGATTTATAATAACGTTCAATAATTATGAAACACAGATCAGAGATGTTTTTCAGACCAGGACGATAGTTCAGGAACATTGATACGCATGAAAGTATTTGGTGAAGGCTTTTGCAAATGGTTATGCAATAAGTTTATAAATGTTAATGAAAATGAAAACTAGCAGTGAAACACAAAATTGTTTATAAAAACACAATCTTTTTAATAGTTGTGTTTGAGTCCCTCACTTGTCCTCAGTGTGAAAAGATGGATCTCAAAATCATACAGTCACTGCTGGAGAGGGTTCAAATATGCAAAAGCTGCTGGAAAACTGAAGAATTTGCAGGACCTGGAGGATTTTTCTGAAGAACGTTGGTCACTTTAACTGATCAGGATAAACAAGGGACTCATAAACAACCATCACAAAACAAAAATACAGTGGATCATTCAGGGAACGACACACTATTAAGAAGCAAGGGTACATAAACTTTTCAACAGGGTCATTTTAATAAATTCAGCTATTTTTTTGTCTTGTGGACTATATGTAAACATCTTTTATGTAAAATATCTTATTCAGGAGAGTAGGGCTGCACGATTAATCAATCTAACCGCAATCGCGATTTGGCTTATGTGCGATTATGAAAGCGCAAAGGCTGCGATTTTAATTAAATAAATATATGCACAGCGTGTTAGTGAAGAGCGGCTCTGTGGTCAGTATTAAATGCTGCTCCGTCTGAAAGCACTGCAAGTTTGAGTCGCTTATAACGTGAGTTTGAAAAAGCAACACGCATCAAACATCTTCACAAACTAGTAATGCAAAGCGTTCATAAACCTGTTGTCCAACAAAATACAACGTTTAATAACACGTTTTAAATCACTTCATATCGTCAGTCGAGTGTTTGTGAGCTGATGTGGCTTCTTATCACAGAATGAGGCAGACAATGCATTATTTTATAGTATTCTATACAGTGATAAAGTCTATGTCAATCAGTACTGCATGCTTTATTATTATGAAAATACCCGAGAAGGCCTGAAGAACTCAAATACACCTTATTTTTTTGTAAAATAAGTTCTGTAAAATATAATAATAATAATAATAATAATAATAAATTATTATTATTATTATTATTATTATTATTATATTGTTATATTTATTCTTAAATACTCTATTTAAAATTTTTAATAATGAAAATGTTATTGTAATAGTAATATTTCTTATTTTCAAATCGCAATTTTAACCAGAATAATCGCAATTAGATATTTTCCCCAAATCGTGCAGCCCTACAGGACAGTACTAAATAAAATTAAAAAAAAAAAAATAACAGGCATTTTGTGTGATCTCTCTTATTTTGTTAAAATTCACATTTTCTGCAAGGGGTTCACAATTTTTCTTGCCACTGTATATATAGTTTTTCTTAGCTATAAACCAAAACCTGATACGAACCCAAAGATATTCATAAAACATTAACCCAAACCGACCCGAAACCCGTGAGTACATCGGGGCCTGTCGGGTTTGGGTTAATGTTTTATGAATATCTTTGGGGAGCAGACCTCTAGTCTGGGCTAAAGGACAGTATTCAAGATAGAAGTAATCATGGATAGTGCCAAATACCAGACCACTATGGCACAAAACCTGCAGGCCTCCATTACAATGCCCTATCATGGTATTTTAAAGGTTCTTAATTTTGTTGTTTTCTGTTTGGAGTCTCCTACAATAGGTTTACATGAGTGTGTGAAACAGTTCAGTCTCTCAAAATGATTGATCAGATGACCCAGTCTGGCGTACCGCTTACAGCGCATGTCGGAAACGAAACCTATTACCATCTGAATTTCAGCTCTGGATCTTCCTCAGCACTTGTATACACACACACACACACACACAGTGATACAAACAATAACGATGGCGTCGGTTTTACCCTATATATTTGAGCGCGATTCCTCATCCTTATTTGGAAGTGCATGCAAAGTGGATTTGCTTTCACAGCAAAGAAAACAACAACATCTAAACAAGTCAACAACATGAACCAAACTTTTCCAGGGCTCAGCTACAACTAAAGTGTTTGAGGGCGGGTCAAAGTAGATGTTCACAGGCAGCCAATGAAGAACATAGGCTGGGCGATAAAACGGTATCGGTATTTATCGACGGTACACCATTGTCGGTAACGATATAAAAAAAATTTCAATATAGCGCTCGATATTTTCATTATCGTGTCGTCCGTAGACCTTAAACAGCCTATCAGATGTTTTGATGAATCAGCGTGCTACCACTGACAAGCAAACAACCAATAAGATCTAAACAGCCAAGTTGCGTTGCTCTCGTGTTCGGTTGCGCCATTTGACATCAGAACACATGCAAGATGAGTGCTGCGCCTGCCGGCAGTGAGGAGGTTGTCAATAAAAAAAAAGGACATGTCAGCTCGCCAGTGTGGCATTTTTTTAGTTTCTTTTCTTCCGACCAACATTAGAACACCGTTGTGTGTGTAAATTTTGTATAAAAAAAATAAATAAATAAAAATAATAATAATAATATTACAAAAACCGTCCTGGCCAAGCACGTAAACACAAGCAACTTATTTCATCACCTTAACCGCTTCCACCCTTTGGAATATGCAGCATGTCGTCCAACTACCTCACCTCAACAAACAACCCACAAGCAGTCCATGATGGAAAGGGACTATTTTGTAACATTTTATTTAAGTTCAAGAGTTTCTTTAACACTTTATCTTAATATAAGATATTTTTGTTTACATTTGTTTTTGTCTGCTAAAACTAATATATTTTGTTGTTTGCCTTAATAATGTGGATAAATAAAAAAAAAAAAAAAAAAAAAACAGTGGTTTAAATTCAAGCTTTTCTACTAGTCTTTAAAAAAAAAAAAAAAAAAAAAAGTCAATAATTATCGATACCGAACGATATGAAACATTATATCGTGATACATTTTTTAACTATATCGCCCAGCCCTAAGCTGGCATTATGCAAATTTGTTACAAACATGCTGTATGTAGGAAGCAAGGAAGTAAGACTGGAATTACTGACAACTCATTTCAGGCAGTTCAGATTCAGTTCTTTCTTTTGCGAGACAATAACTCCTTTTATCCTGCACGTTGATCTTTGAAACTGAAAGAGTCTGCTCTGTGCGGTCAGTACCGACGCTCCCTATACACAGAGTATGCGTGATCGCGCTTTCAAAAGTGAATTTAACAACCCACATATTGATAGCAGCTCCCTGGTGCCTCCAAATGATAGGCCTATACAGACTATGCATGATTGCGAAAGTAAAAAATGTTCTATTCTAAGCTAAAATTAATTCACTACATTCTACTGGCAGTTCTACCAGATGTCTGAAAGGGACGATAAATTTGCAATGCCATTGCAGAGACATCAACATCAACCCTACAAGCAATGACAGCAAGAAACTAGGGCTGTGTGATTTTAGAGCATTTCTTTCCTTCACAGCGATGCGCTTTCATTCCTCCCTAAAAGCCCAAACTTAATGTTCAAATCAGCTAGATTAATGATTGTCGTAAAATGCAGTCTACTCTTGCTAAACTGCAGGATCGGCATCAGCGTATATGCCACAGATATGCCACCAATATGAACGCACACCCAAAGCATCTCAGCGTGAATATTCACACAAAATTATGTCAAAATGCCTGTCTTGTCAAGTATCATCGTAAATATAGACTGTTATATCTTAAGTGAACGTAAACATGAAATTTGCCAGTCACCGCCAGCGTTTTTGGTCATTTTCACAAGTTTCATGGCCCACAGAATATCTTGTTGTATGAATATCTGAACATGCAATATATCAAAAGAAAGAACAAACCCTCTGTTTTATTCTAGCTTCATGCATTCTTTTATCAACACTTGAATGTGGGTAAGTTTCATGAAAAAAAAAAAAGCTACATTTTGAGAAAAAAAGTGACTACATACAGATCGGATTCAGAACGATGATCAAAACACAGATGGAGTAGATAGAGTCCATCAACACCCCCAAAGCTTCAGAGTCCTATAGCAGAGTACGCACCTAATATCAATATCGGCCCCCAAAAACCCATATCGGTCGTGCTCTAATTAAAACTGCATTAAGCTGCAAAAGAGATACTGTTCCCCCCAAGGGGCTTTCTGTGTGCGCGCTCTGAGACAAAGTGGAACACGGACAAGCAAATTGTACTTTGGGCTTCGGGTTTGTGCCTAAACGGTCAAATACACACAGAAATGTGTCAAAATACACGGCTTGGTGAGTATTCGCATAAACACAGTCGGTTATGTCTTAAGTGAAAAACAGTAGGGAAATAAATCGAATGTGAATCAGTAGATTGGATCTGTGCATTAGGTCAAATAATGTGCACAATACATAGTAGCATTTACGAGAAGCAGAGGTCCGGCAAGTACATGCATTACCTGGAAAACCCACACTACCGGATGTTTTGAATGCATGATCACTTTCCAAGAAGAGGGTGAAAATGGCAGCCTGAGCGGCTTCAACATGCTGTCTCTCAGAGACGATAATGTACGCTATGATAAACTGACTCTCATAAGCATAGATTCGAGAACTTGACAGGTGATTTTTATAAAACGAAGTTTGATCACTATCTTCCCAGTTGTTTAAAAGACTAAGTGAATTATCAAAGTTTGATAAAAATGTTTAATTTTCCAATAAAATATTGCTGTCAAATCGATTAATCTCATCAAAAATAAAAGTTTGCGTTTACATAATATATGTGTGTGTACTGTGTATGAGATATATATATATATATATATATATATATAAAAAAATAAAAATATACACACATTCATGTATACATTTAAGAAATATTTGCATGTATATACTGTAATATACACACACACATACATACATACACATATATATACACACAGTGGGGAGAACAAGTATTTGATACACTGCCGATTTTGCAGGTTTGCCCACTTACAAAGCATGTAAACGTCTGTATTTTTTATCATAGGTACACTTCAACTGTGAGAGACGGAATCTAAAACAAAAATCCAGAAAATCACATTGTATGATTTTTAAATAATTAATTTGCATGACATAAGTATTTGATCACCTACCAACCAGTAAGAATTCCGGCTCTCACAGACCTGTTACTTTTTCTTAAAGAAGCCCTCCTGTTCTCCACTCATTACCTGTATTAACTGCACCTGTTTGAACTCGTTACCTGTATAAAAGACACCTGTCCACACACTCAATCAAACAGACTCCAACCTCTCCACAATGGCCAAGACCAGAGAGCTGTGTAAGGACATCAGGGATAAAATTGTAGTCCTGCACAAGGCTGGGATGGGCTACAGGACAATAGGCAAGCAGCTTGGTGAGAAGGCAACAACTGTTGGCACAATTATTAGAAAATGGAAGAAGTTCAAGATGACGGTCAATGTCCCTCGGTCTGGGGAACCATGCAAGATCTCACCTCGTGGGGCATCAATGATCATGAAGAAGGTGAGGGATCAGCCCAGAACTACACGGCAGGACCTGGTCAATGACCTGAAGAGAGCTGGGACCACACTCTCAAAGAAAACCATTAGTAACACTACGCCATCATGGATTAAAATCCTGCAGCGCACGCAAGGTCCCCCTGCTCAAGCCAGCGCATGTCTAGGCCCGTCTGAAGTTTGCCAATGACCATCTGGATGATCCAGAGGAGGAATGGGAGGTGGTCATGTGGTCTGATGAGACAAAAATAGAGCTTTTTGGTCTAAACTCCACTCGCCATGTTTGGAGGAAGAAGGATGAGTACAACCCCAAGAACACCATCCCAACCGTGAAGCATGGAGGTGGAAACATCATTCTTTGGGGATGCTTTTCTGCAAAGGGGACAGGACGACTGCACCGTACTGAGGGAAGGATGGATGGGGCCATGTATCGCTAGATCTTGGCCAACAACCTCCTTCCCTCAGTAAGAGCATTGAAGATGGGTCGTGGCTGGGTCTTCCAGCATGACAACGACCCGAAACACACAGCCAGGGCAACTAACGAGTGGCTCCGTAAGAAGCATCTCAAGGTCCTGGAGTGGCCTAGCCAGTCTCCAGACCTGAACCCAATAGAAAATCTTTGGAGGGAGCTGAAAGTCCATATTGCCCAGCAACAGCCCCGAAACCTGAAGGATCTGGAGAAGGTCTGTATGGAGGAGTGGGCCAAAATCCCTGCTGCAGTGTGTGCAAACCTGGTCAAGAACTACAGGAAACGTATGATCTCTGTAATTGCAAACTAAAGTTTCTGTACCAAATATTAATTTCTGCTTTTCTGATGTATCAAATACTTATGTCATGCAATAAAATGCAAATTAATTACTTAAAAATCATACAATGTGATTTTCTGGATTTTTGTTTTAGATTCCGTCTCTCACAGTTGAAGAGTACCTATGATAAAAATTACAGACCTCTACATGCTTTGTAAGTGGGCAAACCTGCAAAATCAGCAGTGTATCAAATACTTGTTCTCCCCACTGTACATACAGTATATACATGCAAATATTTCTTAAATATATACATGAATGTGTGTGTATTTATATATACATAATTATATACCGTACACACACACACACACACATATACATTATGTAAACACAAACTTTTATTTTGGATGCGATTAATCACGATTAATCGATTAGACGGCACTCGTTTTTTTTACATGATTTGTAACATTTAATTACCTCTTAGCAGATTTTGACTCCAAGATATATAAACATGACTTGACTGGAGCTCAAACTTCTTTTTACCCCCAAGCGAAGAACGAAAAAGAACTTTGCTGAGAATATCGGGGCCTTAAAACTCAAAGTAGCATTTGACATCAACCATCAAGGAAAGAAACTAAAGTTAAACATTACAAAGAGTCAGTGTTCTAGCTCTGTCATGAGAGTCGGGCACTGGAGAAGCCCATGTTATTTATTGGGTGTGGAAAGCTGAGCCTAACGCTCTTGATTAGAAAAGTCTGACACTTTATGATAAAGGACAAACAGTTAGTTGTGAAGGGTGAAGTCATCTGACACTGAGTCAAAGACACTCTTTCACATTATAACGCATGCTGTGTGTAAACTGATTCCTAAAAATGTCCTTTCTTAAAATTGGCTCACTGTCTGTGGAGCAGGTACTCACTAGTTTCATTCCAGGTCACAGCCATTGTTTTGTTTTTTTGACGACTTCATTTAAACTCTCTCCTCCCTTCGAGTGAATGAACACCAGTAAACTGATGTGCTACAACCCAGGCAACTAAACACAAAGTATTCCATTACTGACTACATTTACATGTGCACCAATAATGTGATTATTTCCAATAATCAAAGTAAGATTTTAATCGCAGTAAAATATTTACGTCACAAGCAAACCTCTTCACTCACGTTTCATGTCATTTACATTCTGGTTATTTTTACCGCCATTAGTCACATACCCCAATGAAGAACACAAATGATGAACTCATATATAGTGTGTTACTGGCCACTGCTTTAATCTACTTGCATCAAATGCAAAACACAATTCTATAGTAGTATTGGATTTTTTTTTCAGTGACGCCTAAAAACATCTTAATTTCGATGATTTTGACCATCAATATACTCCATTATATTCATGTCACGCAACGCCGTCAACATGAACTCAGTTCTTCAGCACCCCAAAAATGATCATTGCGGTCACGTCGGAGTACTCCTAGATAACATCCCTACTCAGCAATGCTATCAAACCAATCCAATGGCAACACGAATCCTATTAAAGCCATCAAAATCCTTAAGTTATCAAAATAACTTGAGGCTGTAAATTACAGAAAGTAGGACTTTATACAAATTATATCAACAAGGTCATGTGATCCAACTGAATAATTACTCAACATAATGGTGCTTATTAAAGGGTTAGTTCACCCAAAAACGAAAATTCTGTCATTAATTACTTACCCTCACGTCGTTCGACACCCGTAACACCTTTGTTCATCTTCGTAACACAAATTAAGATATTTTTGTTGAAATATAATTTTCAATAATTTTATGAAGCAATGAGAATATTTATTTTTTTGCACACAAAAACTAAATAAATTCTAAATAACGACTTTATTCAACTTTATTCTTGTCTTCCGTGTGGGCCTCTGACGTGAACTCACGAAGCACCACGACGCATGCGCGAGAATATGAGGTAGAGTCGGCGGAAGCGAGGAACTTTGTTTACAAGCAGAGGAAGACACGCCGTATCTAAGCTGTTAAATTCTACATTGATTGTGCTTTAGGTCTTGGCGTAGTGCTCAAAATTGTGCTAAAGTGTGCATTTCCTGGATGCCCGAACGCCGGCTCTACGTCATATTCTCGCGCATGCGTTGTGGTGCTTAGTGAGTTCACGTCAGAGGCCCAGATGGAAGACAAGAATAAAGTTGAATAAAGTCATTATTTTGACTTTTTTTTTTTGTGCACAAAAACTATTCTCGTCGCTTCATAAAATTATTGTAGAACCACTGTAGTGAGATGGACTTTTTAACGACGTCTTTAGTACCTTTTATAGGTCTTGAGAGAGGAAATGTCATTGCTGCCAATGGAGGCCTTTCTGAGCCATCGGATTTCAACAAAAATATCTTAATTTGTGTTCCGAAGATGAACAAAGGTCTTACGGGTGTCGAACGACATGAGGGTAAGTAATTAATGACAATTTTCATTTTTGGGTGAACTAACACTTTAACATCAATACCAAAATGACTGTTTGAAGCCCAGAGCTCGATAGTGTGACCATTTCACTCACATTTGCGACTAAAAATAGATGTGCGCGAACTGTAAAATGTATTTTGGAGCACGTGTGCGAATAAAAATTCCCTGCGGATCAGTTTTCTTAAATGCAAGATCATAAAAAGTCTTCAATACCTTAAATAGCATAAGCGTCTTAATGATAAATTAAGGCATCTTATATTTTGGGGATGGAAAAACAAATCGCGATATTGCCTAACATGATTATTAAACTTCAAAAGGCTATGATTTCATTAAATAAATGTGATCGCTTCACGTTTCAAATCCTGAACGTGGCGCTGTTGTGCGTTTGCTCTCGCAGCAGCGCTTCAGACTGCTTGAGATCAGTTCGCAATCGATGAATAGCGCACATTTATGCCATTTATTACAGTTGTAAGAATGCATATTTTATCTCCCTCATCTGAATTTGAACGAGCAGTCTGCAATAATAAAGTATAAACATTTCAAAACAAGAGTCCCGGTGTATTTTGGGATGTTTATTAAATAAAAGTAACACAGTGTCTCCAATTTCCACCCCGGTTATTATTTGGTTACACAAACTGATGTAATTTAATTTAATTTCCATTTAATTTAAAGT
The DNA here is from genome assembly GCA_039654105.1 of Coreius guichenoti. Lineage (NCBI taxonomy): Eukaryota > Metazoa > Chordata > Actinopteri > Cypriniformes > Gobionidae > Coreius > Coreius guichenoti. The sequence goes on along the minus strand of CM077176.1, from coordinate 36,158,706 downwards.
AAAACTATATTAGCTTCTGAATGGGATGTCACAGGAAGGAAAGACTAAGAACATTATTTGACACATAGTAAATATATAGATTTGACTAGTATCAGTGTTATTATAGTTAACAAAAACCATAAAAAAAGATCTCTTTACTTGAAATAAATGTTAACTGACATAAAATAAAATACTAAAAAAAATTATTTTCATTTAGTTGAAATTAACCTGTTTAGTTTCAATAACCTGATGTACCAAACTAAAACTGAAATAAATTAATAAAAACTACACAGACATTTTTAAAAACAAAAAAAAAGAAAAGAAAACAACAGAATTACTAAAACTTAACTAAAATTAAAAATGAAATGAAAAGAGAATTAAATTGAATTCAAAATATATTTAAAAAAAAAAAAATAGTGTCTCAGTGAAACTAAAATAACACTAATATGGCAAAATCTGTTACAGTGTGTTATAGTTAGTTGTGCCCCTAAAGCTTCTAAATGCACTCCTAAATTTTTCAACTTAAGCTGAAAGTATACATAATTTTTTTACGTGTACGCGAGTGTATGTGCACAGTCGAACGCACAGTTTTGCAAAGTATACTGCTTTTGACTCGTACACAGACGTTCGACGCATGCGCAGTTTTGAGCAGTCTCACCACGAGTTACAACCCATGTAAATACTGCAAAAAAAATTAAATGCATCAAGCCCTGAAGCCACATTATTTTCCCTGTCAAATATGCATTCACTAGGGGTGTGATGAGATCTCCCGAGACTAAAATGTGACGAGATTTCTAGTTGAGGTGAAAAGCTGTCACGCGCCATATTGTCATGACGGAGTGTGAGGGTGAAGTTAGGATAGAATATATGTCACCGCTACGTTAACATTACGCCTCCACTGTAGTTTTGCTTTTTACAGAAATAAAAACAATTTAATTCAGATGGATAACGGTCGCTTCAATTCCATCAGCTCATCCAAAACGAGCTGTTCGAGCCGTACATAGTGCGCAGCACTGATCGCGTGACGAGAAGACCGACAGGACCGTGGCGGAGGATTCGTTGCGCAACAGAAGCATCAGACAAATGTCTATTTTAAAATGCGCGTTCAGCACCACCGCTCATTCACAGAGTACACACGTTCGCGAAATTGAAAGTGAAAGTAAACGCGAGCACGCATTCAAACGTGATTTCAATACGTTACCGCTGTTTGAAAGCGCTTCCCTGAGGAATGCGAATATCTCTCAATATGAAAGCTATCTGTGTAGTTGTAACCATCTCTTAGCTCTGTATCATGCTTGAAGAAAAATTTGGTCTCTATTTGCACTTTGAATATTGAGAATATTGAGTACTTTGATTATGGTTGCACTTATTGTTTGCACTTGATCTATGATCAGTTTGTGGGAAGGAGTTCAGTTAGGAGGTCAAAAGTTGTAGAAGCTCATAATTCATGTTCAGTAAGGTCTGAAGAGACAATCAAAAAAAGAAAGAAGTCAGTCGAGTTTGTGGCAAAATCTTTTACAGTGCTTGAGTATTGTTGTCTTTTACTGCATATGATAATTCATACTCGGAAAGTAGAACTGAAATGACATTCATTACAAGATGATGAGTTAAAACATTTCAAATGCACCTGCAAACAATTTGTCTAGTCATGTATTTCATCGAGGATTTCTTAAAAATACTATGTAAAAATCTCGTCTCGTTCTCGTGAACCCAATCTTGTGTCTTGTCTCGTGAGACAAGTGTCTCGTCACACCCCTAGCATTCACATGTATCCAAATAATATGAATACTCAAGACTCCAACTAGTTTTATGCATAGTCTTTCAATTCTCCATTTGAAATGTATGCACTTGTACGTAAAGTTGCACTACCAGTGCCTGGAGCTACATATAGTCATGAGCTATAACATACACATCTCTGAACATCAAATAATCTGAACAACAAATAACGTTGAAACTATAAATGTATCTCGTTTTTTTCCCCATTAACACAATTGCATAGAATATTCCTCTGAGAGCCATAAATATTATTTTTCCAAAGTTTGCGTCCCTGTAACTCTAAAAGCATTAAAAGATATCCAAATATGATTTTAGAACCTAGTTCTTAAGCTTTTCTTTTGAAATCTTCATTTTCAAGGACCTATATGGTTCGCTCACATAGATATGGGGATCCCAATGCGACTCCATGTTCAAATTGTTGAATTTTACCCATTTTCAATGGTCAAAAACCAAATGTGGTTCACTTTTTATTAGGGCTGAACGATTTTGCAAAAATTTTTTTTTGCCAATATTGCGATTGCAATTTAATACGCAATTTTTTTTTTAAGCTCTTTATCTTCTGTATTATTCAACAAAGATGAGCAATAAATCATTGTATAGTAACGGTGGGAATCTTTAGGCACCTTACGATCCAATTCCGATTCTGGGAGTCACAATCCGATTCAAAAACAATTCTTGATCTACTTTTTTCTTAACCTTATTAAAACAAACTTTTTTTTTTATTTAATCGTATATGTAATTATAAGTACTTTTTATTTTAATAATTACACATTAAAAAATGTAATTAAAACAATTGCATGTTAAGAATTTTAAATATATAAACTAATATAGCTTCAAAACATAAAAGCTAGTAAATAATAAAGAGGAACAAAAATCATTACAAGCAATGAACAAAGAGTGCTTTCAGTATTTAAGAGTATCTGAACGTTTTTTTTCTCTTTCTCAGCTTTACTGTTGCCTGGTTATTAATGATGACATCATAGACTGGGAGATCTGCATTCACACTAATGCACAGATCTCTTTTGAAATACAAGACGTGGTTTGTCCTGTCTGTTTAATTCCTTAAGACATTACTGACTGGGTTTACATTTTGCGTCATAAAAGCATTTTGAGACACGCACAGCCGTATGCGAGAGCACTTCACAAATCACGGCGCGAGCATTTGAAACTGAAAGCCTTCTGTCAGTGAGTTTACTATTTTTAATATGTAAGCGCACTGCATTCCAAACGACATAAATGAAGCCTTCGTAGAGCATTTGTAAGGAAAATACACACACTGTAAGCGTAACATCAAGCAAAGTGCACGTTTCTCACACCGCATATCCTGTGCAATGAAGCCCGCGTTATTGTAATTCGCTTCAACCTTTCCAAACTTTATGAAATATTATTTTATGGTTCGAGTGGTGTGTGTGTGTGTGTATGAGAGGAAATGGAAACAAGCAGAATACGGGTGTTTCTGAAAACACACGCAACACCATCGTGCACCTGCAGTTAAAATCTAAGCTCAGAATTGATCCAGAATCATTGGAGAGAGAATCTTTTCTCCCACCCCTATTGTATAGTATGACCAACACAATATTAGATCGATTAAACTCAAACAGTTTTTTCCTGTAGGCATAATGTGCTAAGTTGATGCTTCTTCTGCAGACTGCTTTACTCTCATGCGTCACGTGACCAGAGTGTAATCGTAGCCTTTGCGGTTAAAAAATCGTGTTTTATCATATCGCGATATAATCGCAAATGCAATTAATCGTTCAGCCCTACTTTTCATTCGTCGTCGGTCCATCTGTCGTATTTTTTAAACTCCATTGTTGATTCGAATAGCAAACATCTCTTAATGCACGCACCGCAATAAACTTTTAAAAATGGTGGTTGAAACAAAATGCTGGGCGAACTCAACCAATCAGCATGTTCAGCGCCCAAGTCCCACCCCTGAAAGTTCATGAACTTTGAAAAAGTACTACCTCATGAACAAGGACTTTCTAAGGGGGAAATTTATACCTGGAACTTCAAGTAATTGTGTTGATAGAAAAAAAAAACTAGATACATTTCTAGTTTCAACATTATTTGTTGTTCAGATATTCATCTTTAAAAGAAAAAAGTATCAGCTGTATGTAGTGACCCACATTTGGTTTTTGGTTTTGTGCACAATTGACTCATGGAGCTGCATTAAGATCTTCATATCTCTAGGATTGAACCATATAGACCATTTAGGGCCTTTAAAATGAAGATACCAAAAGAAATCTACAATCATTCCAGAATCTACAATCATACTTTAATACTTCTTGAGTAACAGGCATGCAAACTCAAAAAAAAACACAAGAAGTGCTTTCTCCCATTTTTGAACTGTCACTGTTAGCATATACTGCAACAAAGATTGCTAAAGTCAACAGATTTAACTAATAGACCTCTGTGTAAAAATAAAATGATGCTACAATCTTTCTAAAGTCATTTTTAGCCCCCTGCAATTTGTCTCAATCTCAAGTGAAAATTGTCATTTTGACCCTCCTCTACAAAGCAGTGCATTACACAGTAAATATACATCCATGACATCTCTTCTTCATATACAGTGGGGAGAACAAGTATTTGATACACTGCCGATTTTGCAGGTTTGCCCACTTACAAAGCATGTGTGCGCAAACCTGGTCAAGAACTACAGGAAACGTATGATCTCTGTAATTGCAAACAAAGGTTTCTGTACCAAATATTAAGTTCTGCTTTTCTGATGTATCAAATACTTATGTCATGCAATAAAATGCAAATTAATTATTTAAAAATCATACAATGTGATTTTCTGGATTTTTGTTTTAGATTCCGTCAGTCACAGTTGAAGAGTACCTATGATAAAAATTACAGACTTCTACATGCTTTGTAAGTGGGCAAACCTGCAAAATCGGCAGTGTATCAAATGCTTGTTCTCCCCACTGTATGCATTTCTTTCACCAGAAAAGAAAAAGATCAAAATCAAAAATTTTAGCCAGGGACCTCTGATTGAGTTGAGACGGAATGACTCTTGTTTTTGCCCCCATTTTTCATGAGCTGAACTCAAAGATCTAAGATCTTTTTGAGTTCAGCTCATGAAAAATGGGGGCAAAAACAAAAGTGTTGCATTTATAATTTTGTTCAGTGTAGAAACCTTTAAAGCTCAAAACACAAACAAGAGCATTTGAAAGCTGTGTCTATCACCGGTTACACTCTGTACTGCAGAAATGCTGGTATCAGTACCGACTGGTACCAGTAGTCCCGGCACGTTTGACAACCCTAGCTCCAACCCTGAACAAACTCACCTGCCTGTAACCCTGCATCCCAATGTGCATACCATCCACCCTAAATAGTATTGAATATTACTAAAGTCACATACTATTTAGGAGGGATAGGCTAAGTTTCTAGCAATCCTCAAGACCTTGATTAGCTTGTTCAGGTGTGTTTGATTAGGGTTGGAGCAAAACTCTGCAGGAAAGTGGATCTCGAGGGCCAGAGTTAAGAAGCCCTGGTATGTGCGGTTAGAAAAATCATGCTGTGAGAAAAGTACTGTGATGATGAAATTTGCGTGCTCTGTACACGGACTCTAGTGTATGTGTAAAAACTAAGGTATACTTTGGGCTTTAGGCACATTATCCTAAATTAACCTGTCTATGGCTAAAGGTTATGGAGGGTTTCTGCTTGGAAATCTATAGAAGAGAGACACTACACAACACTATCAAACTATACCACCTACCCAGTGCTAATATTAACACACTTCAAAGACACAGAAAGTGGATTTCACTCTAATAAACCGATATGACTCAAATAATTGTGGACAGAAGACTGAATCAAGGACAAAAATACAACCAGGGTACACTGCATGAATAAGGTAATGAATAATGAATAATCCCACAATGCATTACTCTCAAAATCACACAAATGCACTGGAAGATATATCAGTCTTATTTAACGTAACTACCAAGAGTAAAGGCCCGTTCCCACCAAGGGCGATAACTACAATGATAACGATAAAGAAAGTTTTAAAAATTGTTCTAAATTTCAAAGAATAGCAGAGTCCACACCACAACCACAACAATAACGATAATGACACAGAGTGAACAATATTGTTGCAATAAATTTCAAAATGATTATTTCCAGTTGATAAACGATAAAAACAAAAGCCAATCAGAATCGATCCTGCTTTAGAGCTGCATGACTCCAATAATTAATTGAGAATCACGATTTTTGTTTCAAATAGAGGTTATGATTCTTCCACAATTCTGAACAGTCAACTAAATAAAATAATGTAATTTACTAGAGGTCCTGACAAAATATTAATTGCCGTGTTGTTTAATTAATGTTTAATTAATTAGAGTATTATTTTAAATGGTTTGAATGAACGATTCAATGAATCACACAAAGACCTCCCTTGTTTGATTAATGGATGAATCAGCGTTTTTGACCAAATCTCTTGAACGAATGATTCAATGACAAATACATTTTTTAACAGTCTCTTGTTGACACCTACTGGAGTAACAATGTGGTCGATAAAATCGTTATTTGAAGTGCCAAGTTACTTTCAAAAGGGAGTTTGATCTATTTTAATAGCTACCGTAGACATCCGTGTTTATATCCAATATTTCAAACTATAAACTTTCATCCCACACCAATACTGCAATGGGCACCAGGAACAATTGCGCTCTGACTCGGACCGCAGCAAACATGCCATGTGTGAAAGCCCCCTTAGAAACAAAAGGCAGCTGAGAAATTGGTCTATAATTCTTCATATCTTCTGGCGCCAAGTTTGCTCGCTTCAACAAAGGTGTCACTACTGCATGCTTAAAATCTTGTGGGCATAACCCCCTAGACAAGCTCTTGTGACTAAGTGATACACAAATTTAAAAATCTACTTAAATGACTAGACATCGCATCATTAAAACAAAAGGTCGGTTTTCTTTTTTTGCACAATATCTTTCAACACTGACGAGGTAATAGGCTCAAACTCACTCTCCTCTGCAGGGTCAGATGGATGGGCTGTCATAAAGTGAATCTGACAGCGCTGATCAGCGGAGAAGTTAAGAAATTCCTCACAGGAAATAAGTGAGGACTGTTGATGTTTGTTACTCAAAGGATTAATTGCAAAATTTATAATGGAAAACAGTTTTGGATTGCTGGTATCAGCCCTAATATTATTAGAATAGGTATTTTTTGCATCCCTTACTGCGTTCTGATAATTAAGTAAAGAATCTCTAAGAGCTTCATAGTGTACTTGGAGTTTGTTCTTTTTTCACCTCCTCCCCACCTGCCTACATTGTCTTTTGAGAGTGGATAGTTTCATTTAACCAGGGGTTTACAGTCTAAAATATTAACACAATTTGATTTAAACAAATTCCAATGGGCATCAACACCTAAATGTGGCAAAGATGTTTCCAGAATTGAATAATCACAATTTGACAGTGCAGAAAATTCAACATTGGTTGAAGCATTTATACTCCTTGACTAACAAATGGCATCACATACAAGTACAGGTTGGACGGCAGTAGAAGTCTTAAAAATGATAGGCATGTGGTCAGAAAGATTAGACCCACAAATTTTTGCATCATCAATTTGATTTGCAGATTATGAGGTAAAACCAGATCTAACATGTGGCCCAATTTATGGGTAGACGTTTAACCCATTGTATAAAAATCAAACGAGTCAATCAAGTTTAAAAATTCCTTTAACAGTGTGTCCTTACCATGGCAAATGTGCACCCAAAAATCACCTAATCACCCAAAAGTAAAAAGCTTTCATATTTTGTAGACATTTCACTCGAAAGATCAGAAAAGTCCTGGACAAAGTCTTTTTGGTTTCAGGGACCGATACACTAAAGCGACTGTAACAGGGTACATAGCTGCAATTCGAAACAGTTGAAGTTCAAAACTTTGAAATGGCTCAACCAGAAGTATCTGACATTGAAAATTCTTCTTGTAGATAGACATTAATCCTCCAACACCCCACGACCAAATGGCTGAGGAGAGTTGATAGAGTAACCTTCAAGCAATTGTTCAGACAGCGAAGAAGTTTTAACCAGGTTTCCGCTTGTAACCATTCAATTAATTTGTTAATTTGGAAACTTTACAATAAACTTATTTGTTTACATTAGTTAACATGAACATACAAGTCAACAAATTTCTTAAAAAAAAAAAAAAAAAACACTGAAATGTAACGTTTTATCAAGAATTCACTGCACAAGACACATTAAGCCAAATTCAGTCAAATGTAGTCTGTAGTCTTTTTGAGAATTGAGAGCGTCACACCCCTTCAATGCTGACATTGGTTTAATTAAATTTGTTATTTTATCGCAAGTCATCCTGTTTGTTTAGAGTTTCAAAATTTAAATGCTTTGAAAACTTAAAGTAAATTTTAATTTGATAGAAGGGGAAGGTTTAGGGCTTGGGGTTAGGTTTAGCTACACTGTATTAATTTGATTGCATAATTAATTTTATGTATTGCTAACAGCTGTTATTTCCTACTTCACAAGATATGCCAATATCTTAAAGCAGTGGTCTCAAACTTAGTTCCTGGAGGTCCACAGCCCAGCAGAAATTAGCTCCAACCAACTCCAACTCACACCTGCTTGGAAGTTTCTAGTAAACCTGAAGACCTTGATTAGCTGGATCAGGTGTGTATAATTTGTGTTGGAACAAAACTGTACAGGGCTGTGGCCCTCCAGGAACTGAGTTTGAGAGCACCGTCTTAAAGAGCACGGTGGCCAATGGCTGATATACCACTGCATTTGAATGATTTCTGAAGGATCATGTGACACTGAAGACTGGAGTAATGGCTGATGAAAATTCAGCTTTGCATCACAGAAATAAATTATATTTTAAAGTATATTAAAATAGAAAAACATTTTAAATTGTAATATTTCACAATATTACTGTTTTTTTTCTGTATTTTTGATCAAATAAATGCAAGCTTGATGAGCATAAGAGACTTCTTTCAAAAACATTAAAAATAGTTTCCAAACCTTTGACTGGTACTGTATATACATTAGGGCTGGGCGATATGGCAAAAAAATCATATCACTGTATTTTTTGGTTAAATGGCAATATACAGTATATATCTCGGCATTTTATACGTTTTTCTAATTGGGGAAAAAAAAAAAAAAAAAAAAACTATTATTATTTTTTTATTTCACATTCTGCCCAATGATGTCCTACAAACAATGTTGGCTATAAATAACTATTGCCTAGTGAATAATGTAGGCTATGCAAAATATGTACAAAAAGGGGGTTAAAAATCACATTATAATAATTCACAAAAATATCACAAAAATAATTTTAAATTCCCTAAACTAAAAATGAAAATAAAAAACACAGACCAATTAAAGCCTATTAGCTTACATTTGATTAACCCATTATAATGGTCATTTTCATAAAAAAAAAAAACAATTGTAAGTTTTAAAATTCCACATATGGCACATTTATTGTCCAACAACAAATATTTTAGCAATATGTATATTTTAGTCAGACTCAGAATTATTGCGCTCATATTGCGCTCTGTCTGTTCGGCGGGCATTCACAGAAGATTTCACAGAATCCTGCGCTATTTTTCAGATGCGCTCGTATCAAACTACTGTATATCGATATAAACAGTATTGCCTCATTCCATATCGTTTCTACAAAAATATATAGATATATCGTACAAAATCGATATACCGCCCAGCCCTAAATATTTAATAAATTAGAAATAAATAATTTGTAAAATTAATTAATAAATCTCTATATTAAACAGACTTACTTTAGATGGCAACTTCTTGATTTTGTAACCATATTACAGTGTTTTTCACAAAGAAATTGCTTGATAAAATATGAATAAAAAGAAAGTAAACACTGTAACTAACAGGGCACTCAGCTAATCTGGTAAATTTGTGCACACTGGGAATCATTTTTTTTTTTTTAAATAAAGACAAGGTAACACTAATTTTACATACAGCGCAGTGAAAATGACATGAATATGACATAGTGGGCAACTGAACAGAGCAGCATAGTTTGAAATCAAGGGTTTAAAGTTTGTCGATCTTGCGTCTCCAGTCTCCTCTCCTTTACGCGTTCAATTCACATGGGCCGACCGTCACACACACAAACATGTTTATGCAGGCTACAAATGTGCACTTCAGAAGACAGCTGGAATCAAATTTGCAAGATTTGTGAAATTAACGTTTATTAGATATTCAAGGTTTGTGAAATTAAAGGAGAATGGGAGCGCTGTGTGCTTAGGCGCTGCAGTTCTCAGCGCTGTCAAAACAAAAAAACAGCATGCCGATATTTAAAAAAATGCCAAATATCAGCCGATATATAGGCCTTGACGATATATCCGTTGACCACTATTTGAAAGCAATGTAAGTTAGCCTTACAACAAACCTTTCATAAATAAAACAATTTACTTCAAAAGACTGTTTTTAGTTAATGATATCTACACTTTTTTTTGCAAGAGGCGTACCTTGCAGGGGCGTGGTTCATAGTAGAGACCTGCACTCTCGCGGGACTACTGCGGGAACCAACGCAATAGAGTGCGGCGCGGGACTAGATTTGATGGCAGAGTGCGGGTGTGGGCGGTAAGGTACTTGTGTGTGTGCGGGTTGCAGGAGAATAAAATGATTCGCGGAGCTTTGTGAGATCGCGCTGAACTGAGACGTCAGCTTTTTAGGAATTATTAAGGGAGCGCACTTTGCTGCTATGCCAAACCATGCACACGCTTGCTTTTATGTTAAATTACTTGAAACTATTTCATGGACGTACAGACAAAAAATCTATTTATACTTTTATGCGGGCGGGAGTGGGACAAAACATGAATGTTGCGGCGGGAGTGGGAGAAGGTAATGTATATTTTTGCGGGAGCGGGTGGGAGAAAAATCTGTCCCGCGCAGGTCTCTAGTTGATAGTGCTGCGGGACACAGACAGACCCTTCTCTTTCAAGCGATCCTGAAGAGCTTGATTAGCTGGTTCAGGCATGTTCGATTAGGGTTGGAACTAAACTCTGCAGGACAGTGGGTCCCCGAGAGCAGGGTTGAAGACCTCTGTGCTACGGAGTAGAGAGTGACTGTATGGAAGGCCAGGATCCAGGAAGTTCAAATATGTGTGAATTTTAACACATAAACAACACGTTGATGATGCATTGTTTGTGCGTCAAATAAATGTTTATGCGTTTCATATGACTGTTAATTGGGTATAGCAAACTGGACACATCCTTCTGTACTCGCATTCACAATTTTAAGCAAAGGCAGCAATCCAAAACAGTGAATCAAATCACCATACATGCAAAAGATCAAGAATGACCACACTGCTGACGTGATCTTATCGCTAGTTATCACAGTTCAGGGCTCGCAAAATCGCTAGCCAGATGTCCCGGGGCTATTGTATCTTCCAGGCGGGCTACCAAAATCTATCACCACCCTGCCCGACAGGCTATTTTAAATAGTGAAATAAACTTCCTTCCTTGATTTGCGTTGTTGACTCTCTTGACTCATGTTATCTGATGGAAAAATAAGATCACAGATGTTTTTGATCATCGCGGTCGTGATCAGACGTACGGCTGTAGTATCTGTGTCCCGGTTTTCGCAAATATATTTCATTTGAAGAAGACGTGATAAAATATGTGCGCATACACGCTGCTGGTTCATGTTTAGAGCACTAGAGTATATGAAATATGTCCATAAAAAACTTAAACGCGCTCGCTCCGGTCTGCATCTGATCTATATGATCCATGTGGTGAGCGTTGTTAATCTCATCGCGGCGCTCCGCGCAGAAACCGCTCTCTTGCGCACGCCGCATGTTGTTTGAATTCTCTGCTGTAATCATAGGCTGAACCCGAAATCACCAACTAAACCCTCAATCATTATTCCCTACGTTAGTTCACTAATACAGTTCACTTGAAGGAGTGAATGAAAACAAGTGAGCAAATTCGGACAGCCGTTGAGCAAACATTGGCTGTACACTCGTTATAGCGGTGCAATGTGGGATTAAACGAGTGCACTTGATAAGGTCCACTATAGTTTCGGACACCACTACAAATGGCTGTCCCCTCAAATAATGCCCTATTTGAAGGTATAGGGGGCGATTTCGGATTCAGCCACAGGCCGTAATGCGATCTCAGCTGTGTCCTCACTACAGTGCAACAGTGAAAAGGGACCCCTCTCAAACAGTGTCGCGCAGAGCCGCGTTTCGAACGTTGTTTAAGCGACATCATTCATGTTGTATTGCGGTATAATCAAAATTCATATCATAACAAAAATAAACACTGGTATTCGGTATGAACCGGTATACCGCCCAGCACTAAGGCTAACAATGATCACTTGTCACAATCCTATTAACAACTGATGGATAAAATTTTCCTGTTCAATGGCTATTTCAATGTGTCACAATAAGGTAGCAACTTCGATTTCATGCCAACTGTAATGCCAAATTTATATTTGACAGTTGCTGCTGGCTGGAGATGAACCAACAGATCTGCAGTCTGAGGTATCATAAACAACAAGAGTGTAGAAGCACTGCTCTCTCAGCTTAAACATTTCAGTAGTCAGCTCAGCTTTATAACCATCATCAGTGGAACTAATGGAAATACACACACAGCTGCATAATTTAATCATGTCCTCAAATAGCATTTCACTAAAAAGACTCAATGTCCTCTTACTCAAAGTTCCCCATGCAGATTTCGCCCATGTTCAAGTTGGTCTCGCAAACTTAAGCGCTTGATTTGAAAGTGACTTCAGTGTGAGTTAGGGCTGGGTATCGTTCAAAAATGTTCGATATCGATACCAATACCTTGACTTCGATACCGGTTCCTGAATGATACTTTTTTTCGATACCAATTTTATTTTTTAGTTTTAACAAGGTTAGATTACACATTACCTCAAAAAAATTTGGTTTTATTTTTTCAGTTTGTTGACTTTTTTTACAGACTCAAAGACTCATATAGGGTACTAGGGGGCGGAATATATGCCTCGCGCTCAAGCGCACATAAAGGTGGCCACAAAGCACCAGCAAAAGTAGCCTAATGTTTATAAAAAGTAAAAATAGCAAGGAGACATTCATTTTAATTGTTTATTAATAAACTAGAGTCGGAGCCGTAATGCGCCGCAGACGGGGTTACACACTACAGCCTCACGTGCGAGGCGCGTCTCCGGGCGTAAGCTAGTGTTTTTTTCTGCAACAGCCAATCATGCTGCATGCTTATTGGCTCACTAACGTTGACGAGTTAACCCCTTAAGTATCGAAATTTGGTATAGAACGACAAGACCTTTTATGATACTCGATAGTATTGAGGCAATTCAGTCGGTGCCTAAAAAGTATCGAACTCGATACCCAGCTCTAGTGTGAGTGGACTTTCGTGCTTCACTACACTATTGACAATGGACCTTTTTTGCCCATAAAGTTTCGTCAAAAATGTCACTGATGTGACCGTATATTAACAGCATCCTAGAACAGTGATGCAGTAAATAGAAAACGCCACTTATTTAAGAAAGTTTATTTATTGCATGGACAAAGCAATACCCAATGTAAGCGTCTAAAATGTTCAGTTAAATGATAAAGTTTGCCCTCTTTAACTTAATGCTGTTAAACAATGCTGAAGCAAACGGTTTGCTGAAATAACCACAACATTAACAACATAAGTGTACAGTTTATCTGTCGATCAGATGCACATGAAAGTTCATTTCAGCATAAAGGTCCATTCACATCAAGAACAATAACTATAAATATAACTATATTAGCACCCACAATAATGTTGGGTATAAAGATTTTAGATATTCAAAGACAGTCAATGTAATTTTGTTGATCCTGGAACATTCCTGTCCAAAAACATAGTCCTAAACCTATCCCTACCACTAAACCTAACCCTACCCATAACTTATTCCTTAAATCAGAGGGAAATTATAGGTGACTATGAATGGTGTAACCTTTGTTGTAAACCTAAACTTGACATTAACTGTAAACCTATCCATCTAATCTGATTGGTTGATAGGATGTTGATCCAGGAACATGTTCTACTTGATGAAATTAGGGATGGGCGATATGGACTTAAAACTATATCACGATATTTCTGGTATTTATTGTGATAACGATATCGATGATAAAAAACATAGTACTATTGACCACTGTTTTTGGCTACTACAAGTGATAGCTGCACGCATTCTTGAGAGCCTCAGAAACACAAACATTGAAAGTACTAAAGTAAAACGTACCCATCATCAAATAGGCTCCTATAATATGCCAATTACATAAAAGAACAAAAAAATTAAAAAAAACTGTAAAATCCAAACACCAGCCCTTGCAGAAATGGAAAAGTTGCAGATATACTTTTCTTCTGTAAAAGTGCAGATCATGTTTAAATAGTGCAACTGTACTTAAAAACATCACACAATAATAATTCAAATCAATTACAAGTTTGAAATGTAAACAGATTCTGTATTTATTCATACTCTCTTGGTGTAAACAGTGGCAAAAAATAGTGCAAACAGCAAAAGTAAAGCCCCAACCATGTTTTCAGATAGGTTACAAAATTACAAGAAACTGCAAGTAATTAGAACTAAAACTTGGTAACCATGTATGAATGAAAACATATGAATGCATATTTGTCATTTTAACTGAACTTGTTGGTCATTCAGTGTTTCCGTAAAAAACTAACAATAAGACTGATAAGATAATACTATTACTACGCATTCTACTACTGATAAATAAATAAACCGCACTAAGGATTGATAAGCTGCTGGGATCATGAATATTAAATCACGTTGTCTGCGTTCGCTCGAACTGATTTGCTGAAATCAAAACAGGTACAGTAATAGGTGAGCACCAGCCAATGAGATTGCTGTTTGCGCATTAGTTTATGCTTGTTCATAAAGGCTGAATAACTCCAAATGAACCATTATTTTTACAGGAAAATACAACAAAGAATACCGTTTACATGTAGCACGTCAATGCTGAGTGGTATGTAAGACTCTCTCGCTCTCTGAGTGTGTGAGAAACACTGAGCGCTCTCAGTCGGTGTTTACGGTGCGTCAAATACACTGTGCATTCATTGAGGTGAACTGAAATAGCGCACTTTACTGATCGCTTGACAGAGAGCGAAAACTCTCAAGCACTCAGTAAGAGTGTTCGGTAAGGGTGTAACGGTACACAAAACTGACGGTTCGGTACGTACCTCGGTTTTGAAGTTACGGTTCGGTACGGGTTCGGTACAGCAGGGGAGAGAAAACTAAATATAAAATTGCTTTTTTTTTTTTTTATTAAACAGTGGTTTACTGAACAAATTGTGTCTGTCCTAAAATGAATTAAATTATAACTAAAAGTTTCTCAAAGATAAAAAAAATATCTCTGCTAATGCTGTAAAGTGTAAACTATATAGGGAGCCCTTGCACATTACTATAATATAACAACAGAGCCCAAATTAGCCTAAATTCAGTATTTTTAGATATAATAATCAACACTCAAATAACATTGTATGCAAACATGTAAACTTCACATAAGGCAGTTTTTGCATTAACTTCTAAATCTAATTATAAAATTAGTATTTACTCCAATTCGTTGTTGAAATATAATCATTTATACAGTGGCTGTCATTTTCATGACAGATTTATTTAAACATTAAATAAATCAAGACATCACTAACAGGTTAAGTAGAATATTATGAATATATAGGCTAATATAGTGCATATATTTAGCGAAATAATTTATTTCTCTAGTGAACTAACCAACTGTGGAGACTGAATGACTTGCCTGAGGTAAATGTTTACAAGCTGTTTTACTGACGTCTTTCCACCGTTGAAACACTGACTGAGGGATTACATGACATATGATACGTTTCAGTAAGTTGTAATGTATCCTCAACATACCTTCAGATTTTGATTCAGGTTTATTATTTGACTACGAAGAGATGATCACGCTCACTCGCGCGCCGCGCTGCCGCTTGAACTGACGTGCATTTAGTGATCTGTCACGTCAAATAAAGAGCGTCAAAACGGCATTTATCATTTGAATTTCGTGATAAAATGGACAAAATACGTATTGTGTTCGTGTGGGAACTCGTATTTAAGTATGCTCCACGTGTAAAACAAGCCTACAAGGCTTGCAAGCAAACAAGACTGTTAACTGTTAAAGATTGCATTTGCACCGTACCGGAAGCCCTGTACCGAAACGGTTCGGTACGAATGTGTGCACAGTTACACCCCTAGTGTTCGGTGAGTGAAAATATATCTGTGTACCAGTTCCAGATTGTAGAAGTAGCTCCTCTTTTAGCGATAAACTCCTCCCTTCCGCCATAGTTGTTTTCGCTCTGCATGTGAGCTGCGGATGGGTCACAAACAGAAAAACGCCATCAACTAGGTTTTATCGCCGGAAGACTGATTCTTATCATGGGGAAAACTTTTACCGGTATATCACAAACAATAAGATATCGCCCATCCCTACGTGAAATCATGCTCACCATACAAAGATGGTGCACTAATATTACTATGAATAGGACAAAGTGCAACTCGCAATATGGCGCAATAAGCCCCGCCTTCTAAATAAAGAACCAATCACCGATTGGTAAAGTTATTGCATCACTGCAGCTGCCTTTAGATGCTCCAGTTGCTATAGAAACAGTCAGTGTTCTGAGACATGCACATGGGCTGGTTATTTATAATGATTTGAGTGTTTAGAAACAAAATTTATGAGACAGTTTGTCAGATTTCATTGGTGATTTCAAATATGAAATTTTAATCGTAAGCTCGGATAAGAGCTTCAGAGAATTTGATGTTTCCCCATTCCCACACACACACCACTCGAACCATAAAATAATATTTCATAAAGTTTGGAAAGGTTGAAGCGAATTACAATGACGCGGGCTTCATCGCACAGGATATGCGGTGTGAGAAACGTGCACTTTGCTTGATGTTACGCTTACAGTGTGTGTATTTTCCTTACAAATGCTCTACGAAAGCTTCATTTATGTCATTTGGAATGCAGTGCGCTTACATATTAAAAATAGTAAACTCACTGACAGAAGGCTTTCAGTTTCAAATGCTCACGGCGTGACGGCTGTGCGTGTCTCAACATGCTTTTATGACGCAAAATTAATGTAAACACAGTCAGTAATGTCTGAAGGAATTAAACAGACAGGACAAACCACATCTTGTATTTCAAAAGAGATCTGTGCATTAGTGTGAATGCAGATCTCCCAGTCTATGATGTCATCATTAATAACCAGGCAACAGTAAAGCTGAGAAAGAGAAAAATCACTCACAGCTCTTGAATGGAAAACGTTAAATTCTGAAAGCACTCTTTGTTCATTGCTTGTAATGATTTTTGTTCCTCTTTATTATTTACTAGCTTCTATGTTTTGAAGCTATATTAGTTTATATATTTAAAATTCTTAACATGCAATTGTTTTAATTACATTTTTTAATTTATTGCTTGTCTTTGTTGAATAATACAGAAGATGAAGAGCTTTATAAAAAAAAAAAATATATATATATATAATAATAATAATAATAATTCACAATTAGATTATTTTCCAAAATCGTTCAGCCCTACCCGAGAGGTATTTCAAAGATGGCCGCCGAGTGAAATGACTTTCCTTAAATGCACTTTGGTGTAGACCTTATGTAGCCCCGCCCCTTTTCAGCACTGCGCTCGCTGTGTTCCGTCTTTTGGTTTGTATTTCCACAGCATGAAGGTAAGATTAACTGATTTATGAATGAATCGCTTGTTTTAAAATCTTCCTGGTCTACTGACGTTTGTTATGACAGCCGCTTTAAACATTACAATGCTCATGATAACTTTCGTTAACTCTACAATAATTACTCTTCGACGGCGATGCCATGGAAATATATAAAGTACAGGAAAAAAAACAGAAGTTCAAAGACAAACTTCTAAGATGGCTACACGCTTTCTCTGGCACATAAGGTCTATACATTAACATTACATAATAATTTTAAATATTTTTAAATCTTGGGTTATGTGAATTTCTACATCCAATTCAATTTAATATTGAAATAAAGTGGTGTAACACCAACAAAAGCGTATTAAGTTAACATTAACCAAAATGTATGAAAAAGATATTCATAAAGTCATGATACCTAATTAAGTGTAATGTAATGTAATAGTAATGTATGCACAAAATATTAATCCGACCTCAAAAACATAACATTTTTAGTGCTCTGGGTCAATTTATAAAACATAACTTCAGGATTATTTAAACTGAAGTTCAATGTGCTGACTGCAGGACAGTGAACTATAGCTAGTGATTTATATCCGATATGACCTCTTGTTATTTGAGAAAGGTTACAACCTTCAGCCGAGTCAACGACAAGCAAACAGTGGGAAGAATCGCAAGAGAAGTTGATACCTGACATTCACCACTAACACAAGACATCTTCACACTCCCTTCACAATGCATATCAAATTTCAAACCCAAACCACACTGACACATCTGAAGTCCACACACTGACCAGCGCTTGTTCATCTATGTGGGGCTCACGCATCTGTTACTCTATTGAGTTTGCACCACATCTGTTCATGCACAATGCTTTTAAACTCTCTTATAAGCTGCTGAAGTGTGTCAAACTTTCTGTTTTAAATGCCCAGGCCTGCAGAGCGATGCTGCACTGAGCTTTAGTGTGAAATCAACATTCATCTCAGTGTGCACGCGAGACCCACCAGCGTGTTCACGTCAAACTCTTGACATTTCTCAAACGCTGTGAATCGACACACAAAATGCATTGTCGTCGGGACGAGGTTTGCATTCAGATCCGTTAGTTTTGTGCATGTGTGCGTTCATTAGCAACATTAGCAACTCACATTTCTTCAGCCACTTCATCCAGCAGCGCACGACGAGGCTGTGATGTTTCTTATTCTCGATGCACCACGAGGACAATCCCTGGATGGACTCCATCGTATTGCTGACTCCTTGGAATCGCCGGTCCAGCGATGACTCCAAAGCGGCAGACGAACCGCGGCCACCGCTGTGACCACTGCTTGCCGCTCCGGGTCCAGCCGCCATCTTCCCTTCACTGCCAGTGCAAGCAGTGACGCATGGAGGATTTAATCACGCTGTACCAGCAGAGGGCGCCGCTGCACATTTAAAAAACACCAGCAGAGGGCAACATTGTTAAGTAGCATGGTCCTGCTTTTGATGACCTTATTCAGGGAGACACATCTCCTCAGACTGGGTTGCAGGAGATTTAACCTAAGACCCAGGATTTTTTTTTATTTTTTTATTTAGTCTTTTTTCATGTCATTACATTGTTTAGAGCATAAGAAACAAATGTTTTTTTTGTTTCTTTTTTGAAAAATGATATTCATATGTTATGCTATGTCCTCGTAAGTGGACACCAGGACTAAAATGACATGAAATGTATAGGCAAAAACAATGGAATTTTTTTTCATTCACCAATCAATTTTTAGGTTTCAGGATTTTTTTTAACCAAACTTTGTTGAAAGATGATTCTCAACTATGTTATGAAAGATATAACGGAATGAATTGATATACCATTTTACTTTATGCAATATTTGCGTAAAATGGCCATACATGGGTTTTCCCATTCAATGCAATGTATCTATACACTGTCTCTAATTTGCATATTAATGTGTTCTTGGAGCAACATGTAATGAAAAAAGAAGTGTAATAATGGGAGTAATAATTGTCAACATTTTCATAATAATATCTAATATTTTATAGAAATATTGATATGTAATTTCTTTCCCTGTATGCACTTGTTGTGTCTCCTAAAATGCCTGATAAACATGATTTAAGTCCTGGTGTCCTCTATTGAGGACATGTATGAAATAAATGCCCTGTTTTGTAACAGAAAGTCATATTTTGATTAGAAACCCCAGAACATTTTCCTGAGATGTTGATTTATAACAAACAATTTGAAAATTAGTCAGATTAAAATGCTTATTACAAAATATTATCATTTTCCATAAGAGTTCTATTTGATTATTCAGTCATTTTTAAAGACCAAGGAGAAGTTGTTGTGCTGGTGAAACCTCAAAACAAATGGTATCTCTGAAAAGCCCTGAATGTGCTCTTTACTGGACATCCAGACTTAAAACTGTGACATGTATGGTGTCAGAGAAATACACTAAAAATATAATGTCCTCGTACATGGACAGTGGCACCCCAGGAGGTTAATGTGTTTTTGGATTATTCTGCTGATGGAACACTGCAAACACATCTTTCCAAGAAATTTCAGTAGACAAAGAACTCCAACATGACAACATGATCGAGCTGTGGAAAATTATACGTGATCTGCTTTATATAGCTTTTTACAGTGGATGCCATTGAAAACATCCTGTTTTATAGTTTTGCAAACATTATGGGAATTATTCTTTTGAATGTTCTCTGAAAAAAAAAAAAAAGTTAGACAAACCAAACGTTTAGTAAAGTTCCAAGAATGATGTATAACCATTTTTGTGCATTCTATTAATGTTACATCATAACTTAGAGAGGACTGCCAGAACATTAGCCTAAGTTCTGAGAACATTCCCTGTTAGCTGGGCCCTAAGTTAGGGCCCGAATTAGGTTAAATATTTCAAGAGGGTTACCAGCTGTTGTTTAGGGTTAGCCCTAAACAACAGCTGGTAACCCTCTTGAAATATTTAACCTAATTTGCTTCAGTATATCAGCCCCTATATTCTGGTTTTAAATTCTGTTTTCTTGGAAAGACAAAAATGATTTTTCAAAGCGGAAGTAAGCCTTTTTCTTTGTACAGGTATGTGCGCTACTTCCATCTCATTAGCCACGACGTGCTTCTCGTCTGGTATGCAACTTAACAAAGTGCATTAAACAGTAAATGTGTCTAAAAAGTGTTTATGATTGCGATAAAAAATTAAAATAACATGATTACAAATTCCAGTTTTCAACATCAAGCAGCATAATGAACTGTTTCTGCACAGCGAAATAACTGGAGACATTCAAGTTTAAAATGGCCGTGCATGCTCTTATGTTAAAAATAAGGTGGGAAAAAATAATAAATTGAATAATTTCTGTGGGTCTAGACTTTGCACCTGTTTGAAGCAGGTCTCCTCTGTTGGAGTAATTGGCTAGGTGGCACTGCCACAAAAATCTAGGGTCCTTGAACTGCAGCCATATCTGGTATTGCAGAATCGTGCTATTGTGTTCCAAAAATGTCTCAGGTTACTCACGTAACCATGGTTCCCTGAGAGGAGGGTACGAGACATTGCGTCGATAGCTGACGTGTTGGGGAAACTCCCTTTCTCCAAAATGCTGAAGCCTGATTAAATCACGCTATTGCACCTGCAATAGCCAATAGCTCAAGCATGGGAAGGCCTTGATCTTTCGACTGAGCGATAGCATACAACTAACACTTTGAAAGTTTTTACACTGCAGCTCTCGTTTCCTCTTCTTCTCTCAAAAGAGGGGCTGGACCCCTGTTATTATACACCAAGTGAGCCATGAGGTGAATGCTTTTTTCTTAAGCACATAAAGAGAAATGCAGCAAAAGAGCTCACTTGACCCTCACATGAAACGCAGGTGGAGATGCTTACAAAAACATACTAGGCTATAAGTCAAAACTACTCGCTGAAGAGGGGTGTGGTGACAAGTCTCTCAGCCATCCAGTGGCAGCTCAGACAAAACATGTAGCGCAAAAGAAGGGATTTCGAGGTTATAGAATCTAGCGAAAGTATTCTGCAAAGACCATCCCACTACTAAGCAAATGTCCTAAATAGACATACCCTTTGATCAAGCCCATGATGAAGCCAAACTCCTAATTGAGTGGGCGCAAACACTTATAGGGCAGTCTGCCTCCTGAGAAGCATAAGCTAAGCAGTTGGCTATCACTATCCAGTGCAAAAAGCCTTTGCGTTGACACCAGATAGCCTTTCTTTGCGCCCCGTAGCAGACGAAGCTCCTCAGACAAGCAAAAGGAGCTAGTTCTATCCACATAAGCAACAGGCGTTCATGCGATTCTCCCTCCAGGGCTGGGTCGGGAGAATCAAATACCTGAAGTGGTATAACCTGTGCCCTGAATGGTGTTAAGAGCATTTTGGGTGTATAACTGCGACTAGAACCTCACCATACAGTAATTTGTCCCGAACTCCATACAAGCACTATTACCAGAGAGAGCTTGCATATCTGCTACTCGGTTCCCACATGCTAGCAGCACTGTCTTAAACAAGAGAGCTTTCAACTAGCTCACATGAAGCGGTTACAAGGGTGGGCTTAACAGCTCTCTGAGTAAAGACCAAGCCCAAAGGACAGAACTTTGAACTGATATGCAACTCCTTCAAACGCGAATCTCAGAAAGCACCTGTGATGAGGGGCTATCTAAATGTGAAAGTATGCATCTTTCAAATCCAGTCCCTGGGTTGGATATGCTTGAGTATCATTTTACAATGATCATTTAGAAAGACCGCTTTGCCAACACTCAATTTAGCGGTCTTAGATCCAAAATTGGACACAGACCACCGTCCTTTTTGGGAATGAGGAAATAGTGGCTGTACAGACCGCACTCTCGTTGCATCTGTGATATCACCTCTACTGCCTTTTTGGCTAGGAAAGTTTGAATTTCTGCTCGAAGCAAAGGAATGCTTTGCTCTGACATCTCTGACGTGATCACACTGTTGAAACAGGGCGGTCTGTGCGCAAAGTGTGTAGCCATTCCCTATGGTATTGAGAACAGTCTGACATCGCTGGTAGCGCCGCCCATGCACTCAGGTAGTCTGACAGGAGTTGAAGCGGAGACTGTTGTAGTGGGAGGGGCTGTTGCCAGCTACCAGCAATGCGCTGCTCAACATAGACTGGGCGGGCCTCTGTTGGGCCTCTGGTGCGCTGGCTCTGGAATGTGCCCCGGCGCCACCACGCTTGGAACAGGGGGACAGCTGGGGCATCTGGCTGACCGCTGCGCAGAGGATGACCTGGATAATGCCTGAGGGGGGCCATCAGCACGCTTTGGCACGAAGTGCGTCATTATCTTGGACTGCTTCTGGGCCTCTGCAAACTTCTCCGAAAAGGCCCCAACAGCATCTCGAAAAAAGGTCTTTGGGGCTTACGGGGGCGTCGAGCAGCTGCGGCGACTTGACAGCGTTAAGGTGAGCCAAAGATTAAGTGGTAGTACCACCAGACTGCCCATGCTCCTCCTCCAACTCCTTGGGCGACCTTGTTAGCAGCACGAAGGGCGAGGTCCACCACCATACACAGCTTACACAAGGACTCCAGGTCCGGGCCCTCCTAGTTCAGGGACTGAACTTGACGGTGAGGGTACATGACAGTGAGGGTGTGCAGGGCCGATGCAGTATGCCGCCCCATCGGCCACGGAGAGGAAGTGTGTTCCCTGGGCATGGGCTTGGGCTGAATGAGGGGAGCGCCATGTCCGGCTAAGCTCCTTGTGTAGCTCGGGGAAAAATGGCGGCAGTCTCTGAGGGGCAGCCGATTGGCGGCCCGCATGCAGATAGGAGCCATCCATCCACAAGTGGCTGTTCTGGGGCTGACCATTCCAGGGCCATCTCAGCCACCCCTTCAGTGAGGATATTCATGAGTTCCTCATCCAGGGGGGTCACGGGGGGAGCGTTCTCGTCCAAGGTGGCCTCTGACCAAGCACTGCATCGCATCTTCCTTCCCGGATCCGAAGGAGACCAGGTCCCACGCTTTAGGGGAAGGGCGAAAGCTTTCCACTGAATATGAAATCGAGGGCTGTGGAGGACGAAAAGCACACTGGCACTGGGCCAGTGTCATCTGATCGAGAGAGCTTCTCAGTTGAGACTGGGTTGCCGAACACTGCAGCAAACCTTGCGCCGAGAGTCTTTACCGATAGATCTTCACATATCATCATATCTGTATATGCAAATTTAGTCTATGCATTTATCTGGATGGTCACGGCCCACAAAATTAAGCAGCGTAAAAGAAAATGTTTATGAATTAAATGTTTATTGTGGAATAATCCATCCGTCCATTATCCAAACCGTTATTAATTAATAATTATTTTAAAAAAATTATTGGCTCATTGTAATTTTTTTTGCTTGCTCCAGGATAGGTATAAATGGCCATGATAAGTGTGTAAAATGAGCCATCTGCAAATAAGCTGACCAATTGATTTTGTGGAAAAGTGAATAAAATTTTATATAAATTATTTCTTAATTTCTTATCTATATGTATTAATTATAGCCTAATGCAACAACAGTCTTCCCCTTCCGCTCAGTTTAACACTCTGAGTTTAACACAATTTGTACTGCATGTGAATGCAGTTAAAAACATAGCATAACATACAGTCAATACATACGTTGTTTTTGGCAACAAAAGCTATCATGTCTTTGAGAATCCCCTGACAAACAAAGAAACTTGTTGGATACTGAAAACAAGAATGGATGGAAAACTATTGACCAGTAATGGATCTTTGAGGTTTTCTTCAAAGAATTCAAATGCTTTAAATGCTATTATATTGGGATTATATAACAGTATTTACAAACCCGATTCCAAAAAAGTTGGGACACTGTACAAATTGTGAATAAAAACAGAATGCAATGATGTGGAAGTTTCAAATTTCAATATTTTATTCAGAATACAACATAGATGACATATCAAATGTTTAAACTGAGAAAATGTATCATTTTAAGGGAAAAATAAGTTGATTTTAAATTTCATGGCATCAACACATCTCAAAAAAGTTGGGACAAGGCCATGTTTACCACTGTGTGGCATCCCCTCTTCTTTTTATAACAGTCTGCAAACGTCTGGGGACTGAGGAGACAAGTTGCTCAAGTTTAGGAATAGGAATGTTGTCCCATTCTTGTCTAATACAGGCTTCTAGTTGCTCAACGGTCCTTCCTCTTTATGATGCGCCAAATGTTTTCTATGGGTGAAAGATCTGGACTGCAGGCTGGCCATTTCAGTACCCGGATCCTTCTACGCAGCCATGATGTTGTAATTGATGCAGTATGTGGTCTGGCATTGTCATGTTGGAAAATGCAAGGTCTTCCCTGAAAGAGACGACATCTGGATGGGAGCATATGTTGTTCTAGAACTTGGATATACCTTTCAGCATTGATGGTGCCTTTCCAGATGTGTAAGCTGCCCATGCCACACGCACTCATGCAACCCCATACCATCAGAGATGCAGGCTTCTGAACTGAGCGCTGATAACAACTTGGGTTGTCCTTGTCCTCTTTAGTCCGGATGACATGGCGTCCCAGTTTTCCAAAAAGAACTTCAAATTTTGATTCGTCTGACCACAGAACGGTTTTCCACTTTGCCACAGTCCATTTTAAATGAGCCTTGGCCCAGAGAAAACGCCTGCGCTTCTGGATCATGTTTAGATATGGCTTCTTTTTTGACCTATAGAGTTTTAGCCGGCAACGGCGAATGGCACGGTGGATTGTGTTCGCCGACAATGTTTTCTGGAAGTATTCCTGAGCCCATGTTGTGATTTCCATTACAGTAGCATTCCTGTATGTGATGCAGTGCCGTCTAAGGCCCCGAAGATCACGGGCATCCAGTATGGTTTTCCGGCCTTGACCCTTACGCACAGAGATTGTTCCAGATTCTCTGAATCTTTGGATGATATTATGCACTGTAGATGATGATAACTTCAAACTCTTTGCAATTTTTCTCTGAGAATCTCCTTTCTGATATTGCTCCGCTATTTTTCGCCGCAGCATTGGGGGAATTGGTGATCCTCTGCCCATCTTGACTTCTGAGAGACACTGCCACTCTGAGAGGCTCTTTTTATACCCAGTCATGTTGCCAATTGACCTAATAAGTTGCAAATTGGTCCTCCAGCTGTTCCTTATATGTACATTTAACTTTTCCGGCCTCTTATTGCTACCTGTCCCAACTTTTTTGGAATGTGTAGCTCTCATGAAATCTAAAATGAGCCAATATTTGGCACGACATTTCAAAATGTCTCACTTTCAACATTTGATATGTT
Organism: Coreius guichenoti; assembly: GCA_039654105.1. Classification (NCBI taxonomy): domain Eukaryota; kingdom Metazoa; phylum Chordata; class Actinopteri; order Cypriniformes; family Gobionidae; genus Coreius; species Coreius guichenoti. The sequence continues at coordinate 36,133,076 of CM077176.1, read as the reverse complement.
ATCTATATTCTATTGTGAATAAAATATAAGTTTATGAGATTTGTAAATTATTGCATTCCTTTTTTATTCACAATTTGTACAGTGTCCCAACTTTTTTGGAATCGGGTTTGTACAGTATATTTGAGTATTTGCACTCAATTCATTCTTTTAGAGATTGACCTGACCAGTAGAGCGTATGCTGCGTTTCCTCTGACAGTCACATGAGGGCAGCAGATGTCTTGTGTTATCAGTGAAACAAACAAGTTCACAAGGACTTACAAAAGTATCATTGGTCAAAAGCTGCTTTGAAACAATCTGTATTGTAGGGCTATATAAACAAAGGTGACTTGTTCCTGCACACATAATTCTATTATAACACTAACTGTTAACTACACCACGTTTTTACATGTTTAAACGAATGCAAGCCATGGCTCTGTTAGTATTCTGACAATACCAACATTTCAGTAGTGGTAAAGGTAGTTTTTCATTATAGGTTTTTCATGTAATTATTTATGTCCTGAATCAAAGAAATACATGAAGAGCTGTGAGTGGTTTCCTCTTTTTGTTGTTAGTATGTGTTTGATTAATATTAATATCATCTTCAAAGAGCATGTGCGCATGTGAACCTCCAGCGCCAGGCCTTGCAGCTCTCAAAGCGCCCATTACCTGGATAAATCTGTCCATATGTAACGAGTGTCTCTGTGTGTAAGTAGGCTAAGTGTGTGTCTGTGGCTCATGTAAACTCTACATTATGAAATCCTAGTCCTTGTGGGGATATTATCAGCCCCTGTGGTGCTCCTGCAAGCCTCTGATGATGTAATGTTAAGAGGAGCATTTAGGACAGAATTAAAGACACCACATTCATTGTGATTGTGACACCACAACCAAAACCGGAATGGAAAACCGGGTATGGCATCTAAGATGTTAATTAAAAGTGTAAAATAAAAACAAAGCATGCATAAAACAAGGTTATTCATAAAAAAAAAAAACAGTCTACTAAAACAGTACCAATTAACTCCCCTGTCCCCTCTTTAAGCATTTGAGGCCGGAGTCTATCCATGCTCAAGCAGCGCTAACAATAACCTTGTTCATCATCGCTCACTAATTGGACAGTAAAAACATGGGACTGTAAACATAGTAAAATACGATGATGGATAGTCTCTCCATCACAGATGTACGAAGAAAGAAGAGTTGTGCCAGTTGTTTTTTAGCTTTTCCACCAAACCAGAATTGCAAAACAAAAACGAAGAAGGACATTTTATCAAGAAAAACTTTGATGTGAGCTTTAGAAAGCCTTGCCTTTATCTAAAATGGGTAACACTGACTATACAATAAGGTTTCATTTGTTAACATTAGTTAACTACATTAGTTAACATGAACTTACAATGAACAATACTTACAGCATTTATTAATCTTAGTTAATGTTAATCTCAGCATTTACTAATACATTTTTAAGACCAAATATTGTATAGCATTAATGCACCGTGAACTACGTTTTTTTTTATTTTTTAAAAAGGTTAATAAACACTGTAAAATACATTGCTCATTGTTAGTTCATGTTAGTTAATGCACAAACTAATGTTAACAAATGAGACCTTGTTGTAAAGTGTAACCATAACTTTTTTTAAAGAGTATAATACTAGTTAGTAGAGAACAACGGCTTATTAATACAGTGAGTAGTAGTGCATTTAGGGAATTTATTTGGATGTGTTATTTTCTTAATAAGATCTGGTTCATGATTTCCAAATAGAAAATAAATGACGAGAGAGTTTTCATTAGGGTTAACTTTAATGTCCTATCAGTTTTGGTTGCCAAGATGTCCATTTGTGTGTCAGTATGTGACTGAATGGCGGTGGAAGGTGGGAAGCAGAGAGCCTGGGTGAACTAACCCTGACCCTAACCACTAACTAACCCTAAAATCACAGGGAAATGACAGGTTGATAAGAACTTTATTCAGACTTCGACCTTAACCTTACAATCTAATTAATACAAATGAAATGTTGTTCCTAGACCGACAAAGGACTGATCAAATTTCTGATCCGATATTTCCTCTGCATGGCAAAATCAAATATCAGAACTGGTTAGTGACTCGTGTCGTCTGAGGTTAATGGTTAGGGATAGTCACTATGGGTCACTATTCTAAATCCATATGTTGTTGTTTAGTTCCATGCTAACGTAATGCACAGTGGAAACACATCCACAGGATTTAACTAATATGGCATCGTCCGTGTCTGATGATGGATTCAAAAAGGTTGGTGAGATCATCTTCACCAGGACCAAGAACACATGCAGAACCATATGAGCACATCACACTGCCACAGCTGACCAGCCGTAAATCAGCTCTGTTTCTCATTCACTTCCTCCTATGTCACTCTCTCTGTACTGCTGTGTTGTTTGTGAGATTGTCATGTAAACTTGTTCATTTCTAGTTCTGGATCTGATTCTCATGGATGAACTGTTCTCTGAGTTCTACTTTCTCTCTAAATAAGCATATATATGGTATGCATTTTAGGTCGGACAGTATGATTTTGAAATGCCCACATCTGCCTACCAGTGCAGCCTTGAGCTCATTTGTCCTCCTTTTAAGATCATCACTATTTTATACTTTATCCAGTGGAATATAACAGTTACATTAATAAAACAAATAGACTAATACATTTTAGACACATTATTGTCAATATTGAATGAATATTTTTGCCCTATTCTGCCAACAAAAATAGTCCTAAACAGAGTCACAGCAGAACCGTTGTGTATTTTTAACGAATTGGGTGAGTCAATGAGTCAATGACTGATTCATAAGACAGTTACTTTATTCATACCTGAATATATCAGCCATTAAGACAGTTGGTGCGTCCCAATTCACATACTATCCATCCTAAATAGTATTCAAAACTAGAATTAGAGTGTCCCAAATTGTAGAATGTTGAAATGAGTATTCCAAAGATACCCGGATGGTCTACTTTTTCCGGTTAGAATCCGAAGTGCAGATCCGTGCACACAACCCATTGCGGGTTGGACGAGGATTCGATTAAAACTACAAACACACAAAAAAAGTGTTATAAAACTACAAACCTTGCGGACATGCGAGGTTAATTAGGTTTAAATAAAGGGGTTTGAGTGATTAATAATCTGTATCTAACCTGACGAAAAGATATTTATTCAATGTTTGGTCATTAACTTTCAAATGCATCATGCAAATTGCAAACACATGAGGAGTTCTCCACATGAAAGACCCATGACTTGCAGGTCAACGTTCTACTACATTTCTCTCTGAAACGGTATAGGAAATTAAATTGAATAGAATGTGGAGGATTTTAACTGTGACAGATGATTGACAGGGCAGTTTAAACGGTGAGAAGATGCACATAACTAAGCAACAGAGCGAAGACACAGTTATGACGAAGTAGTATGTCCTAAAGCTCGCCTCTTCTGCTACGCACTCAAAAAGTATATATTTTTTCCTCACAAAAACAGTACATACCTTTCGGGCATAGTATAAGGTGAATTGGGACGCAGCAAGTGACTTGCCCACACCCACTGGCGGTTTTACTTTCATATTTAAAGAATAATTACATTTTTTCCAAACATTTCATATTTCTATATTCAATATATTTTAAATTTAAAACATTAATCTCATAACATAATTTATGTAGTTGTAATTGCATTCATACCACCTCTGAGCTGCATTAAACTTTCTAAATGCCCAATGGATTACTGTCTTATTCTAATTGCATTTATTAAATAAATGAAAGAATTTACATACTCATACATTTAAAAATGAAAAAAAAAAAAAAACCTGTAGAAATCAATGTAAAGGGGAAATACCGCCCTGTCATAAAGGTTTGGGATTATTTTTTCAGTTATCCTGCCTTCACCGAATCCTGCAAAGTGTCCTCGTTTCTGGTGTTTACATGCAAATCAGGATAGATCAGAATGTGCAATTCTAACAAACTTGACCTGTTCACTGTCACCCCTTTTAGAGCATCTGAACTTAAATCTTTTTAAAGAAGACTCTCAGCAAATTATTGCTGAAAGGAAAGCACAAAAATTAAAGTGCAAAAAAGTTATAGATTAAGTTTATTGTAAAAGTAATGTATTAAACATTTATATTTTAAACAAAATATACACCGATCAGGCATAACATTATGACTAATATTATGACTAATATTGTGTTGGTCCCCCTTTTGCTGCCAAAACAACCCTGACCCGTCGAGTCATGGACTCCACTAGACCCCTGAAGGTGTACTGTGGTATCTGGCACCAAGATGTTAGCGGCAGATCCTTTAAATTCTGTTAATTGTGAGGTGGGGCCTCCATGGATCGGACTTGTTTGTTCAGCACATCCCACAGATACTCGATTGGATTGAGATCTGGGGAATTTGGAGGCCAAGTTGTTGTGCTCCTCAAACCATTCCTGAACCATTTTTGCTTTGTGGCAGGCGCATAATGCAGCCCCATACGCAACAAACTGTGTATTCTGACACCTTTCTATCAGATTAACTTCTTGAGCAATTTGAGCTACAGTAGCTCGTCTGTTTGATCAAACCACATGGGCCAGCTTTCGCTCCCCACGTGCATCAATGAGCCTTGGCCGCCCATGATCCTGTCGCCGGTTCCTTCCACTGTTCCTTCCTTGGACCATTTTCTTGGGTCACCTTTCTATAACGCTTTATACAATACAGATAGTTTCAAAGCAACTTTACAGTGATGAACAGGAAAATAATGATACATTAATGCAAACAGAATTCAATTATGCTGTAAAGCAGTTCTAAAAAGACAATAGTAAACATTCATCATTCAGTTAAAATCAATTCAGGGTTGATTCAGTTCTGTTCAATAACTATGTAAAGTTAATCATTTATGGAATGAGTTCAAGATATAAAGCAGTCTGGGGCCCAGTTCTCTTCTGGCCAGAAGAACGAACATGGTGTGGTTTAATTCCAGGCTGCATCACAAGTCAGACTGTGGATTGATATCATTCAGAATATTTCATCCAGTTCCTTATGGTTGAAGATCGGGGTACGTGGGCAGATGGAGGCAGGAGAAGTTGAAGCTGGTCATAGGGTCTGTGCAGAGGACTTGTCTGGTTCTCGTGTTCTTCGCTGAGGATCTGTGGCGATAGCCGTCTAGTCCATTAGGTCTTCACAGACGGTCTGTCTCTAAGACTCATCTAGTTGTCATGGTCTCCGCTGACAGTCAGGGCTGTTGTGGTTGTCTCTGGGTGCACGTCCACCATCTGGTCTGGATACAAACCATTCAGGGCTTTATAAGTAATCAGCAAGATTTTAAAATGCATGCATGTAAAATATATGTTTAATATGGTGTCATGGTTCATGAATTCATCGTCTCTTTCTCTCTGTGTTTGTATGGTTGTGTTGGAGGCGTGGTTACTGATTGCTGATCGTCTCCACCTGCTGCACTCATTATCTGGTCTACATACTGGTCTCTTACCCAGCCTTGTTGTCAACGTCACGTCACCAGTCAGCACGAGCCCCGGATACCAACGCCAGAGAGATACGCGGGTGAGCCCGATCTATGCAGATCTTTTTTGATTAGATGTTCTCTATTTATTCACTACAGCCGGTTACGTTTGCTACGGAGAGATCGAAGGTGGCGTTGGTATTAAATCTGTTATCGGGACGTGCGGCTGTCTTGGGAACGGCGGTCTGGGATAATGACCATCCATGTTGCTCCTCGTTCCAGGCGAACGAGGACGTGTGTTTGATCGAGCGGTGGTGGGTCGTGAGGCGGCTCGTAGACTCGTGGATTTACATCAAGGCAAGCACTCCATCTCGGACTATATGATTCAGTTCCGGACTTTGGCCGCAGAGTGCAAATGGAACGAGGAGGCGCAGTGGGACAGATTCCTGCATGGGCTGGCTGACCGTGTCCAGCGGGAGATCTACGCATTGGATTTACCTACCAGCCTGAATGACCTTATGGAACTGGCTCTACGCGTGGACTCGAGATTGGAGCAGCGCGATCAGCGCTCCCGTTCCAGAAGATCTCCTGAGCACCTTGAGCTCCTCGTTAGGGACATGGTCAGCCCACCCAGCGATCCCGAGCCCATGCAGGTGGGTCGAGCTCGGCTTTCCCGGGAGGAGAGGGAGCTTCGAAGAACTGGGGGACTTTGTCTCTATTGTGGGGCGGCGGGGCATTTCCTCAACCAGTGTCCAGCAAAAGATCAAGCCCGACAGTAGCCTCCTCTCTACTGCATCATTAGGGAGCATCATTGGGGAAATCCTCGTCCGCGACTCTCCTTCCGGGAAGAGTGCAATGGGCAGGCGGGTCGCACAACTGCCAGGCGCTGGTGGATTCCGGAGCGGAGGGTAATTTTATGGATTTTTCCCTGGCCTCTCACCTCCAGATCCCCATCACTCCCCTTTGCAACCCCATTTCTGTACACGCCCTCTATGGTCAGACACTACCCACTATCACGCACACCACTGACTCACTGACTCACAGTCACATTGACTGTATCGGACAACCACACTGAGACCATGGAATTCCTCATCACCGACACTCCTCTTATGCCCATCGTCCTTGGTCATCCCTGGTTGGTGAAGCACAACCCCAGGGTTGACTGGGGACACAGTTCTGTCTCTGCCTGGAGTAATCAGTGCTATGCCTCTTGTCTTGTGTCTGCTTATTCGTCTGTGTCTAGTTCTGTGTTCCAGGAGGAGACGGTGAATTTGTCTAACATGCCCAAGGAATACCTCGACCTGAAGGAAGTGTTCAGTAAGTCCCAGGCTGCTTCTCTTCCTCCGCATCGTCCCTATGACTGTGCTATAGACTTTATGCCAGGTACGTCTCCGCCTAAGGGCAAGTTATACTCACTTTCTAATCCAGAAAGGGAGGCCATGGAGGAATACATTTCTGATTCTCTAGTCTCCGGGTTCATCCGCCCTTCCTCTTCTCCAGCGGGGATGGGGTTCTTTTTTGTGGGTAAGAAGGATGGGTCTCTGTGACCTTGTATTGACTACTGAGGACTGAACAACATCACGGTAAAGAATACTTATCCTTTGCCGTTGATGTCTTCAGCCTTCGAGAGGTTGCAGGGAGCATCTGTATTCACAAAATTTACGTAATGCTTATCATTTGGTCCACATAAGGGAGGGGGATGAATGGAAGACTGCGTTTAATACCCCCAGGGGCCATTTTGAATATTTAGTAATGCCTTTTGGGCTGTCTAACTCCCCGGCAGTCTTCCAAGCACTGGTTAATGACGTGCTAAGAGATATGGTAGATCAGTTCATTTATGTCTACCTGGACGACATACTGATATTTTCTTCTTCTCTCCAGGAACACGTTCAGCACGTCAGACTAGTGCTCCAGAGGTTGCTAGAGAATGGGCTTTTTGTCAAGGCGGAGAAATGCGCTTTTCATGCAGTCTGTTCCGTTCCTAGGGTATATCATCTCGTCCGAGGGAATGCGCATGGATCCCGACAAGGTTAAGGCTGTGGTAGAATGGCCAAGTCCAGATTCCCATAAGGCCCTACAGAGGTTTCTGGGGTTTGCCAATTTCTATCGACGTTTCATTCGTAATTTCAGCCAACTAGCTGCGCCTCTGACAGCGTTGACCTCCTCCAGAACGACGTTCAGGTGGTCTGGTGTAGCCGAGGCTACATTTTCCAAACTAAAGAGCCGCTTTGTTTTGGCTCCCATTCTTGTCGCCCCTGATCTGTCACGTAAGTTCGTGGTGGTGGACGCGTCAGAGGTGGGGGTAGGTGTGGTTCTTTCCCAGCGCTCTTCCTCGGACGACAAGATGTATCCCTGCGCGTTTTTTCTCCCATCGCTTGTCGCCTGCCGAACGTAATTACGACATTGGTAACAGGGAGTTGTTGGCGGTCAAGCTTGCATTGGAGGAATGGCGTCATTGGCTAGAGGGATTGGGGGTTCCTCTTATAGTTTGGACCGATCATAAGAATCTGGAGTACATCAGATCTGCTAAAAGACTCAACTCGAGGCAGGCTCGGTGGGCTCTTTTTTTCGGTCGTTTTGATTTTTCTCTTTCGTATCGCCCAGGTTCTAAGAACATCAAACCCGATGCTTTATCTCGAGTGCATTTTTCCAGAGAAACTCATTATCTCTACATTCACATGGGAGGTCGAATCGAAGGTCAAATCGGCCTTAGAAGGGGTAACGCCTCCGCCCGGCAGGCCACCGAGTCGATTATTTGTGCCTGAGAGAGTTCGGTTCCAATGTCACCCTGTCACCCTGGAGTTAATAGAACCAAGTTTTTGGTTAAGCAACGGTTCTGGTGGCCTGGTATGGCTCACGACATCCGGGAATTCATCTTGCCGTGTTTGGTTTGTGCCATGGGTAAGACGTCGAATTGATCCCCAGATGGGTTACTCCAACCGCTGTCTGTTCCTTCGAGACCCTGGTCCCACATCGCGCTAGATTTTATCACCGCCCTCCCGCCCTCCCAGGGCAAGACGGTCGTTTTGACCATTGTGGATCGGTTCTCGAAGATGGTTCATTTTATTCCCTTGCCTAAATTACCATCTGCCAAGGAGACAGAGGTGGATGTCGTAGATCACGTCTTTCGTTTACATGGCCTTCCGATGGACGTGGTTTCTGACAGGGGGCCCCAATTTGTATCCAAATTTTGGCGTGAATTCTGTAAATTACTGAGGGCGACGGTTAGTCTGTCCTTGGGTTTCCATCCCCAGAGCAATGGTCAAACCGAGCGGGCCAACCAGGATCTTGAGAGAGTGTTGCGACGTTTGGTCTCTAAGAATCCTTCCATCTGGAGTCAGCAAATTTCTTGGGTTGAGTACGCAGATAACTCGTTACCAGTGTCGGCTACGGGCCTCTCTCCGTTTGAGTGTAGTTTAGGTTACCAGCCACCAATTTTTCCCCGTCTGGAATCTGAAGTCGCGGTTCCCTCCGCTCACGCCTTCATCCAGAGGTGTCGTCACACTTGGAGCAGAGCCCGTGAGACTCTGCTCCAGGTGGGAAGACGCACCAAGGCCCAAGCCGATCGCTACCGGTCTAAGCCTCCCGTTTACGTCGTGGGTCAAAAGGTGTGGCTTTCATCCAAGAACAGGCAGTCCGCCTCAAACTGCCTCCCGTGTACGGGAGGATTCACCCCGCATTCCATGTCTCTAAATTAAAACCCGTTTTCATTCCCATATTAATCTGCAAGTTCCGGTTCCTCCCCCGCCGCGTCTCGTAGATGGGGAACCAATTTATACGGTCAAATCGTATTTTGGACTCTAGACGGAGGGGACGCGGATTCCAGTACTTGGTGGACTGGGAGGGTTACGGTCCAGAGGAGAGAAGTTGGGTTCCTGCTAGGGACATACTGGACCACTCCCTCATTGATGACTACAATCGACAGGTAGGTCCTCCTGGGAGCGCCATTTACACCTAAGGGGAGGGGTACTGTCATGGTTCATGAATTCATCGTCTCTTTCTCTCTGTGTTTGTATGGTTGTGCTGGAGGCGTAGTTACTGATTGCTGATCATCTGATCGTCTCCACCTGCTGCACTCATTATCTGGTCTACATATACGTGTCTCTTACCCAGCCTTGTTGTCAGATCGTTGCAGTGTGTCCTGTGGGTTCCTGTCTGTTCGGTGTTCTTCGTGGGAGTTCTCTTCATTCCGGATTCCTGGATTCCGCTGACCGTCTGCCCGTTGCTTCCCTGCGTCACTGTGAGGACTTATCTTCCACCTGCTGCCATCACTCTTCACGGACCCAACCTGTTCGCCTGCAACCTCGAACTTTCTCTGTGCTTTGCCACTGTGTGTTGAGAGTAATAAATCACTGTTTCACTCGCTATTGGATCTTCCTGTTTTCTCTGACAGCGAACGTAACATATGGAGCCTGTGGGGAGCTAGTGCTGACAGAACCGGGCTAATATGGTCATACTACTTATTATAAGAACTCTAGCTGCTGCATTTTGTTTAAGCATGCAGGGCAACCACCCAGTAATGCATTACAATACAATCTAGCCATGAGGTCATGAGTTCATGAATTAACTTTTCTGCATTTGACATTGAGAGCATATGTCATAATTTAGATATATTTGTAAGATGAAAAAATGGGATTTTACAAATGTTAGAAATGTGGATTTCAAATGAAAGACTGCTATCAAAGATCACACCCTCCCAACTGACGATGAAGACTTGAAAGTGTTAGTTAGACAGTATTCTGGGTTATTACATGCAGAGGTTTTTGGTCCAATAATTAAATCCTTGTTTATCAGAATTTAGAAGTAGGAAATTACTAGTCATAATTTTGTTTTATATCAACTATGCATTCCATTAGTTTTGTGAATTGGTATGTTTTGTCAGCCTGCAAAGGAATATAGAGCTGAGTATCATCAGCATAACAGTGAAAACTAACACCATGGGCCAGATTTATTAACAGCTTGTGCCAACGCAAACCCTCTTTTGGCGTAAAAAAATGACTGTCAGGATTTACTAAAGACACGCAGTGAAAAATTAGCGCTGAAAAGGCATGGATAGGGTTATTTTTGCGGCTGACCTTATTGCATATGCATTTGTAGGAGTTACCCTTTCAGACGCAAAATTTATGGGAGGAGAGTATCATGCAAGGTGATTTACTAAGGTTTGCGCTCATCAATTTACGTCATTATTTACCGCCCACGGTCTTAGACCAGACACTAATTTGAGCTGCTCTTGGAAGATTGCGTTGGTCATTATGGAAATGATCCGGCTGCGTCTGTGTTCTTTAATTTGCGCGTCATCAGTAGATCACGCGCAGAACTTTCCACTCCCATCTGCACTTTTTTGGAATTGTGCTCTCATGCTAATTTGCCCTGTTTAGTAAATCTGGCCCCATGTCTCCTAATGATATCTCCAAAGGGTAGCATGTACAGGGGAAACGCAATGGTCCTAGTACTGAGCCTTGCGGTACTCCATAATGACTTGTGATCGATATGATACCTCTTCAATTACTGCTACAAATTGATGACGGTCAGATAAGTACTAAACCAAAAATAGCCACCGGGTGACCCCACACTCCATTGAAATTTGTTTTGATGTGTTCTTTTCTTCTTTGTGATAATAAAAAACAGTAACTAAATTTTCAATTCACTGAAGAAACTGTGAGCATGATTGCGCATACAGAGCCTGCCACCACAATGATAGGGTGTTGCTATGCTGTTGCTAAAGTGTGTTCAGCATGTTGCTACGTGGTACAGTATATGACACTCCCAGTTTCTGTAAATGAAAAACAATTATAATTAAACATAAAATAATTACATTTCAGGATTCAGGATTCAGGATTTAAGAACTGAATGTTTTTTTTTCAGTGATCCTGTCAAGAATTATGAATAAGAATGATCCATATAAAATATTTTAAAGCTTGGTATAACTAGAAAAATGTATAGGCCATTTGAAAAGTAACAGCACACCTCATGTCTGTAACACAAACGGTGTGGTTTTATAGGTTCAATAGGTAGTGTAAATGGTTTTTGCCGATCAGTAACTCTGCTCTTGAGCGATAGCAGCAATTGTTCTTGCCTCAGCAGCTCCATAATCTGAACATTCATCTAAACTTTCAAAAGACTAAAACATGGTTTAAGTCTTACCGAATGTCTTGAGACATTAATAACACGAAGTGATGTATGTGTTTTCTGCTAAAGTCTTCACAGAGCTGTGCGTTAAAAGTCGGTGAAAAGCTCACAAGTCATATTAGTTCCTGAATGCGCTCCAGTGGCCTCGTCTGACTCCATCTGGAAACAATAGCGCACATGAAGAACAAGAAAAAGCTCTGACTCAGCGTTAGCGAAGCCGGATCACGAGCAATCTACATATCTGCTTCCTATGGCCAAGGAAAAAAGACAACACAGCCTCTAATGTGATGGCGATATGACACGTGTCACGTTTAATAAGAACTGCCATTTATAATAAATCCTCTGTCCACTCTTCAGAATAACATTCATTGTGGATGAGCGATTACATTCATCTACTGCTGTACAACAAATGCAAATACTGTAAATGATGGAAGTAATTTGTGCAATGCAAAAACCCATATGTGAGATGCCGGAGCCTTTCATGTGCATTTCTCTTCATCAGACCAAAGACAGATTTAGAGTTCTTGGCAGTCGTGTGGTTGCTAAAAACATCCCACAAAGAGAGCTGACTTTGTTAAATGTGATACTTCTTACAGTTCATTAAACTCATGCCCATTAGTTTCATTTGTATTTTGTTTTCCTTGAAAATAATAAAACCCAAATATGGAACAGTACTGTGAAAGCATGATAAAACATACAAAAATACCAATTGTGCAACTATACCCAAAGTTAAACAGGAAAATAAAAGCCGTATAACACAATATTACAGCAGAATATCATTCTGGTATATTGCAGTATTGTTAATAAATAAGAAAATTAATATCAATCATACAAAAGCGCTAATTCATTGTCATGTTAATTTAAAACCTCTTTTATGTATCAGCTGCTCAGCTGCCATTAATATTAACATATAGCACCAAAAATGAATGTAGCTCTACTACATGACGCCATATTCTCCCTGTTGCCACCATGAGATGCATTAAGCGGGTTTATGTGTTTCACATGAGATTATGAAGCATGTTCATGAAAAAACATAACACATGTCCATGTAATTTGCCACATGGAATCAGTCTAGTCTAAAGCTTTCTGATATTTTTTGTTCCTGACCATTTGAAGCTCTGTGAAACACAATGAAAGGAGTCCTCACACCCTCACTGACACGGTATCACCTCCAGAGGGCTTTGTCAATGATGTCATTTCCTGCAGACACACTTGCAGTCTCGCCGGCATCAGCAGGCCGTGTCATTCTCCACTGAAGTCCCAGACAAACAAGCCACTTGGAGTCCCTAATAATGTCTTTGTTCAGTACATGTTCAACACAGAGCGGGCATCACTCTGCTCCTGTGAGGGCTCAGAAGGTCACGGTCAAGCGTCTAGAGCAGAAGTTCTCACGGGTTTGTGTGTGAGCAGGACTTGCAGCATTGCTTCCCGTAGAACTTGTGGTTGCAAACGCCGTGCTGCGGCACCAGATAACACCAGCTGAAATGATCTTTACAGATCACATCTGCACAGGGAAACATTGATGTTACAATGTAACAAGATAAATGTCTTATTGCCGCCCACATGTGTAAATGAAATATTGAAGCTTTAAACCAAATTGTAAACCATGAAAAAAAGGAGATATCGAGCCAAAATCATGTTTTCCGTTTGTTAAAGGGTTAGTTCACCTAAAAATTGTCATCAATTACTCACCCTCATGTTGAAGACTTTCGTTCATCATCTTCAAAACACAAATGAAGATATTTTAAATGAAATTACCACTTTGATGCTTAAAAATAATCATAAAGAGATCGTAAAACTAATCCATATGAATTGAGCGGTTTAGTCTAAATTTTCTGAAGAGGCTTTTATTTACATATAAACATTGATAAGCGAACATAAACAGAAGCTCAACCATATTTGATTGATGGGTAACACTTTATAATAACTGCATGCTATGAAGCATTTGTTATGCATTAGTAAATAGTTAATTCATCATTTATAAAGCATTAATAGAGATTAATAAGCTGTTTATAAATACAGATATAAATGCTTTATTCTTGATTTATAAGCATATCTATAATGTATTTAATAATTGTATTTTCATACTTTATAAATTATCAATTTATCATTTCTAAATTAAGTATTACATTATTTACAAACCAGTTAATTAAAAGTTGTCAGTGGTTCATAAGATCATTAAGAAAGTGTAAGTAAAGGATTAATAAACTATTTAAATGTACGTTTATACATCTTATTATTTAGACATATAGAAATGGTTACTCATTGTGTTAATAAATGCTTTATTAACATGTATTCCTACTGTAATTCATGATTAATTCAGGTAGTTATAAACATTTAGAAGTTGTCAGTGAACTATTTTTGTGAGCTCATCTAAAGTGAGGACTTTTTATGCCTCGTAAATATTTTACAAAGGAGATTTATCAATTATCTTCTAAACAGAAAAAGGAAACAAACACAACACAGAGTGATACAGAACATAGAAATATTTATTTCAAAATGCAAAAAATTAAACTGTACAACTGGAAAATAAAAATAAACCTCTTCAATGTCATAGAAAAATAAAATTCCTGTACACCTCCAGAAAACATAACTGTGCGGTAAAATGAAACTAAGCCTCTGCAATCTGATATAAAAATACATTTCTGTAAAGTGTAAACATTGCTGAATAAAAATTTAGGAGTGCCAAAATACAACAAATACAATTTGTATAAAACAATAATAATATAATCAAATATTTCACAGTGAAAACTACCTCAGTACTAACTCTAAAACATTAGAGAACAGCAGTGCAGAAGAAAATTGAGCCTTTAAATCTCCTTTGTAAAAGCTTTACGAGGCATAAATCCTCACTTTAGATGAGCTCACAAAAATAGTTCACTGACAACTACGAAATGTTTATAACCACCTGAATTAATCATGAATTACAGTAGGAATATGTGTTAATAAAGCATTTATTAACACAATGAGTAACTATTACTATATGTCTAAATAATAAGATGTATAAACGTACATTTAAATAGTTTATTAATCCTTTACTTACACTTTCTAAATGATTTTATGAACCACCGACAACTTCTAATTAACTGGTTTGTAAATAATGTAATACTTAATTTAGAAATGATAAATTGATAATTAATAAAGTATGAAAATACAATTAAACACATTATAGATTTGCTTATAAATCAAGAATAAAGCATTTATAGCTGTATTTATAAACTGCTTATTAATGTCTATTAATGCTTTATAAATGATGAGTTAACTATTTACTAATGCTTAACTAATGCTTAATAGTGTGCAGTTATTATAAAGTGTTACCGATTGATGCGTAAGAACAAGCCTCATTGGTTCTCGCTGAAGCTCAAACGTGCTGCGTAACACGAGAATTAACCTCATTGTTTCTTGCGGAAGCTCAAACATGCTGCGTAACACGAGAATGAACCTCATTGGTTCTTGCAGAAGCTCAAACATGCTGCGTAACACGAGAATGAACCTCATTGGTTCTTGCTGAAGCTCAAACGTGCTGCGTAACACGAGAATGAACCTCATTGGTTCTTGCTGAAGCTCAAACGTGCTGCGTAACACGAGAATGAACCTCATTGGTTCTTGCAGAAGCTCAAACGTGCTGCGTAACACGAGAATGAACCTCATTGGTTCTTGCAGAAGCTCAAACATGCTGCGTAACACGAGAATGAACCTCATTGGTTCTTGCAGAAGCTCAAACGTGCTGCGTAACACGAGAATGAACCTCATTGGTTCTTGCTGAAGCTCAAACGTGCTGCGTAACACGAGAATGAACCTCATTGGTTCTTGCAGAAGCTCAAACGTGCTGCGTAACACGAGAATGAACCTCATTGGTTCTTGCAGAAGCTCAAACGTGCTGCGTAACACGAGAATGAACCTCATTGGTTCTTGCAGAAGCTCAAACGTGCTGCGTAACACGAGAATGAACCTCATTGGTTCTTGCAGAAGCTCAAACGTGCTGCGTAACACGAGAATGAACCTCATTGGTTCTTGCTGAAGCTCAAACGTGCTGCGTAACACGAGAATGAACCTCATTGGTTCTTGCTGAAGCTCAAACGTGCTGCGTAACACGAGAATGAACCTCATTGGTTCTTGCAGAAGCTCAAACGTGCTGCGTAACACGAGAATGAACCTCATTGGTTCTTGCAGAAGCTCAAACGTGCTGCGTAACACGAGAATGAACCTCATTGGTTCTTGCTGAAGCTCAAACGTGCTGCGTAACACGAGAATGAACCTCATTGGTTCTTGCTGAAGCTCAAACGTGCTGCGTAACACGAGAATGAACCTCATTGGTTCTTGCAGAAGCTCAAACGTGCTGCGTAACACGAGAATGAACCTCATTGGTTCTTGCAGAAGCTCAAACATGCTGCGTAACACGAGAATGAACCTCATTGGTTCTTGCAGAAGCTCAAACGTGCTGCGTAACACGAGAATGAACCTCATTGGTTCTTGCTGAAGCTCAAACGTGCTGCGTAACACGAGAATGAACCTCATTGGTTCTTGCAGAAGCTCAAACGTGCTGCGTAACACGAGAATGAACCTCATTGGTTCTTGCAGAAGCTCAAACGTGCTGCGTAACACGAGAATGAACCTCATTGGTTCTTGCAGAAGCTCAAACGTGCTGCGTAACACGAGAATGAACCTCATTGGTTCTTGCAGAAGCTCAAACGTGCTGCGTAACACGAGAATGAACCTCATTGGTTCTTGCAGAAGCTCAAACGTGCTGCGTAACACGAGAATGAACCTCATTGGTTCTTGCTGAAGCTCAAACGTGCTGCGTAACACGAGATTGAACCTCATTGGTTCTTGCGGAAGCTCAAACGTGCTGCGTAACACGAGAATGAACCTCACTGGTTCCTGCGGAAACTCAAACGTGCTGCGTAACACGAGAATGAACCTCATTGGTTCCTGCTGAAGCTCAAACGTGCTGTGTAACACGAGATTGAACCTCACTGGTTCTTGCAGAAGCTCAAACATGCTGCGTAACACGAGAATGAACCTCATTGGTTCTTGCTGAAGCTCAAACGTGCTGCGTAACACGAGATTGAACCTCATTGGTTCTTGCAGAAGCTCAAACGTGCTACGTAACACAAGAATGAACCTCATTGGTTCTTGCTGAAGCTCAAACGTGCTGTGTAACACGAGAATGAACCTCACTGGTTCACGCACTTCAAGCAAGCATGTTTGAGCTTCCGTTTACCACAACTGATGTGTGAGTTGATGTTTATATGTGAATAAAAGCCTAAATTTAATCTGTTCATCATATCAAGCGATCATGTCGAAATTTTGGACTAAACCTCTCAATTCATATGGATTAGTTTTATGATCTCTTTAATTCATAGTTTGTGGTAGTTGTGTAGACTGTCAATGGAGGGACAGAAATCTCTCAGATGTCATTAAAAATATCTTCATCTGTGTTTCGAAGATGAAAAGTGACGAAAGTCTTTTGGAACGACATGAGGGTGAGTAAATGGTGGCAGAACTTTCATTTTTGGGTGAACTAACCCTTTAAACAAAGTTTAAAAGTTTCATGCACAAGTTGTCTTTTTCTTTCTCGTTATTTCTTTCCAAATAAGAGATGAAACGGTCAAAATGTACACAAACCCAGCATAAAGGGTCTTGGACACTATTATATTCCTTAATTAATATAATTAATTTGTAATAAGACAACAAATATGTGCGAAAGAATAATTGTAATTATATACTATTATACTATTTATTATTGTAAATCAGCTTTTATTTGTAAATTTTTAGTTTTTATTTAAGTGTAGTAATTTTATGTACGTTTGTCATTTTTAATATTTATTTTTAGCTTTAATTTATTATCATTTTAGTACTTTATATACTATATATATATATATATATATACAATCAGCAAATGAAACATTTTTAATCATATTAACTAAAAAAATATCATGATATTAATAACAATTATTATTATAATTTACTGACATGCATAATAATAAAAAAAAAAATTCTTTTTCCTCAAAAGAATTTTTATTACATAACTCTGTTCAATGAGGCGCATTAGTACGTGGTGAAATAATATCATAGCTCACGACAGACCTTTCTTCTCTGGCTGGGGGCAGAATGCAGTGTTACAGGCCTGGGACATCACTGGCTTCATCTGCAGGACACACCCAGAGGAGGGACGCCCATGAACGAGACACTGCACGGAGCGCACCTGAACCCCTCCGCCACACGTCACCGTACACTGCAGACAAACACAAAACACGGCATGCCAAGATCAAAATCAAGCATCCCACACTTCCTGATGAGTGTAGGATGAGGGAAGACCTACCTGAGACCACGGTGAGGAGTACCAGTCTGGTCTGCTGTGAGGAGAGAGGACGGGACAGTCTGGCAGGATACAGGTTCTCTGGAGCTCCATGGAGGGTTTGGGCACATGCTGACACTTTTTGGGTGACAGTTCTCTATATTTTCCTGCCACATCCTTCTCTGCGCACTTCACGACACGCAGCTGAAGCCCCTTTCCACATGACACTGAACACTGCAGAGAGAAAGAGAGAATATCACAGCCATCATTCAACCCAAACACACATCTGTGCATTATAAAAGAGACTAAAGCAGCAACCTGTCCTTTTCATTGTGAAAAAGAAGTGTGCTTAATTGTAGTCAATGTCCACTTGTAGTGTACTTCAAACCTTAAAAATATATTTAAAAAAAAACTGTACTTGCAGATAATATAATATTTACTTTTACATACATATACACTTTTAAAAAGTATTTAAAATGAAAAGTTTTACTTAAAGTACATTTTAATTCATTTTAAATAATGTTTTAATAATTACGCTTTATTTTAAGGTGCCTTAGTTACAGTGTAATTACACATTTATGTACGGAGTAATATCAATTAACAACATGTACACTGTAAAATCTCAATTTAATATTTTGTTTCTTTTTCACAGGCTTTTTGAGTTTTACTTCAAAATGTTTTTTGTCATTTCATATACATTGGAGAAACAGTAAATTAATTTTATTAATTTTATTTTACAAAAATTATTTATTTATTTTATTTTTATTTATAATCAGTGTACTGATTATAGGGTTAGGCTTTGGTTTAAGGTTAGTAACATTAGTATAGTAAGTAAATGTAATGTGTAACAAAGATAAATAAATCTTCTATAAATATAAATTTAATATAAATTTAAACAATACACATTCATTTGATTGCAATTAACATTCATTTAAGTGTCCGAAAACATTGCATACATTTTATATATAAGAATATTCCTTTAAAGTACATTGTTTTGTGTACTCTTAAAAGTTTGATAAAGTGTATTTCTTTTTCACAAGAGTTAGAAGATGCTTTTACCCAAAGTTCTTAAAGTACTCTTATTACAAGGACAATACATTTGGATCAGAGCAGGATTAAAGGATTCTGTCATAATTAATTAATAAATCAGAAAAAACAGCATCATTTTTTTAAATAACATGAGGATGAGTAAATAATGTAAATGATCACTCTGAGTGAACATTCCTATAAATGTCTGCCTCATAATGGTGAAAGGTCATGCATCACCCCTGGGGTTTGGACTCTTATTTACTTTAAATATAGACTTTATCACTACTCCACAAGCCCACTCTATCATAATACAGTTCAAGTATTCTGCGGAGGGTTTTACCGGTTGCCAGGTGGAGACGAACCACTGGGCCTTGCGTTGTTTGTGGCAGCGTTTGATCATGCAGGTCTCTTGGCTGCTGGGTTTGGGCAGAGCGGCACAGGAAGCATCCGGCAGCACGTGGATGTAAGAACTGGAGTCACTGCTCACACACGCCACCGCTCTCTTCATCACTCCCTTCCCACATTTACGAGAACACTGGGAAAAAGAGCCACTTATAATGTAAGACAATGTTCCTCAGTGAAGTTTTAACTCTGTAGAATTAAAGGTGCGCCAAGTCATTGTTTGTTTATGTTCTGCTGGCCGGTGGATGCAGCATTGCACAGTAACAGTATTCAGTTATGGATACAACCGTCAAAATGCACTATTCACAGCGAGCCATGTTGACCCTTATGAGGTAACCCACTTTTCTTTTTTTTATTAGGCTACTGATAGGAACTGGAGTCTATCTGAAAACTCTGAAAATGTGTTCATTTCTTCATGTGTAAAACTTTTAAATGAGAGAAAAACAACTGAGTGCACCTTGAAGTTGAACTGAACACATAGGAGAAGTACAAAGTGCGCTGCCCAGAAATGTTTATGTTACCCTTGTATTATGTTAATATTATCACACTATGAAAAACAAACAAACAAAAAGGAAAGAAGGTAAAAACAGTAAACCTTTAACTTTAATACTTCTCACACATTGCAAAAAAGTATGAGAACAAAATTTTTAAAACTGTATTCACCAACTCTTTTAGACATTCGTTTTTCCACAAAATTTGATTATAAACAGTATTTTAAATTAATAATAATAAAAATATATATATATTTAACTGTCTCTGTGTGTGTGTGTTTGTGCGTTTTCCTTAACCTCAAATAGTAGAGCATGGTGCTAGCAACACCAAGATCATGGGTTCAATCCCTAGCAAAAACTTAAGAAAAATGTGCGCCTCCAATGCATCTTACATTTTTTTCTAATAAAAGCATCTGCAAAATGCGTAAATGTAAATACCCTCAGAGTGTCAGGGGTTATAGTAAAATCCAAAGATGATGCGTGACACAGAATGAACGATAATATGTAACCATAGTCTTTGTAGGAGGGCTTTGTAGGATGACGAGTAGCAGGCAGAGAAAGACACCAAGGAGAGGACGACCAGGGAGGAGACGATGGTGGGAGGAGCCAAAACAGAGACATGAGGAACCAGAGCAGAGACGGGAGGAGCAGGAGGATGACCCAGAGCCATGACAGGATGAAGTTTCATGCAGGAGCCGATGGAGGGAGGAGCCATGGTGAAGCCTTGGTGGAGAAGGCGGGTGGAACCAGGGAGACGATTGACTGAGGTGGAGACTGTGGAGTTGGAGACCCAGGTGGAGCCGAAGTCTCAGGATGACACAGGGCCACGGTGGAGCTGCATGCGGGCGTGACTGAGCAGGAGCCGAGGGCTTGGCAGACCAGGGCGGAAACAGTGGGAGTGTTGACAATGGTGGAACTGGAGGGAAGGAGGAGCCCAGCGAAGCCAGAGGGGTGGAGGTCGAGCTGCTGATCCGGAAGTCTGAGGCAGAGCCAGATTGACAATGAACCAAGGCGGAGCAAGAGACGACAGTCCACGGTGGAGCGCCAAACCAAGGCGCAGCTAATGGTCCGAGGTGGAGTCTGGGGCCAGGAGGCTAGAGGTGGAGCTGAGGGATCCACAGGCCAAAGTGAAGCTGATGACTGGGAAGCCCCAGGCTGATCCGCGCAGCCGAGTGGAACTACTGGAGGAGCCGAGGGGCTGAAGGGAGGCAGCAGAGATGGGGCTGAGGAACAGTGGAGAAGGGAGAGGGAGGCCGGGCGGGCCATATGCGACAAAGGAGACCCAGAACTAGACGATGAAGACTAGGTGTTGGACGACGAAGACGACTTGGAGTTGGGCCCAACCAGCGATGACTCTGAGCTGGGCTTATCCAGCGATGATTTGGAGCTGGGCTTATCCAGTGATGATTTGGAACTGGCCATATCCAGCGATGACTGAGACGACTTGGAACTGGATGGGACCAGTGGTGACTGAAGACCAGCAATCACCTCATCCAGCTAATAAAATAACAGTTTTGTTGAGACCCAGCCTTAGGAGTGTGGGAAGGGCTCCAATTCATTCCCTCAAACTTCACTAAAACGCCCTCTGTGATGGATGCTGTTGCCGGCTCGCACACCTGTATAGACTCCGCATTGGGCTCATGCTCTGGGACGAAAAAAGCATCTGGCAATCACTGTGGCTCGATCTTCGTAGTGGGCTCGGCTCCAATTCAGCGGTGGGCTCTGGCTCTCACTCCTTTGCTGTCATGGGGAAGCGATCCCCCTGTTCCAGCAGGAGGAGGTGGACAGCGGTGTGTTAATATTTACAGTAAAATCCAAAGATGATGCGTGACGCAGAATGAACGATAACACAAGACTTTAATAAATACACTGGAAGATGATGATCAACAGAACAGGCAACAGGTGAGAACTAATTTGAAACCATGACTAGAGATCGACCGATATATCGGTTTCCCGATATTTTTCCCGATGTTTAAGCATTTCCCCATAATCGGATATCGGGGTTGTAATATCAGATTCACAGATAAATGGCGCCATCTAGTGGACGTTTTGAAAATTACGTGCAAGCACTGCGACTGAGGGGAAATGAGTCAACAACGGTGTTCAAAGGTAAAATAACTTGCATCCCTTAATTAATAAACTTTATTTAACATAACTGCAAGTAATGCACAAATGAGATATGCACAAATAAGATAGGCTATGTATGTTATGTAGTTTAAACTTGGCGCTAAAAATAGAGACGAACTCACGGAGTCATGTGAATGGTAGCAAAACCTGTGAGAGTAAAAAAAAACACGCACAAACAAATCCATATTAAACACTGCGGCTCGTGACGACACATTGATGTCTTAAGACACGAAACAATCGGTTTGTGCGAGAACAGCCAACAGCCTTCAGCGCGCGATCACTTACGGTAAGTGAGGTCAAATTGTACAATGTACACAATCTGGTGTAGTTTACGCAAGCGGCGGAAGTGATCTCTCGCGTGTATCTCTACGCCAGATCGTGTACATTGACCTCACTCACCGGAAGTGATCGCGCGCTGAAGGCTGTTGGACATAGTGGTGTATTAGAGGTAAAAAATTATATAAATACTGTTCGGTTTCTCGCACAAACCGATCGTTTCGTGTCTTAAGACATCAATGTGTTGTCACGAGCCGCAGTGTTTAATATGGATTTGTTTGTGCGTGTTTTTTTTTACTCTCATAGATTTTGCTACCATTCACATGCATTATACGACTGACAGTTGAAGTTAAAAATCTTCATTTGTGTTCTACTGAAGAAACAAAGTCACCTACATCTTGGATGCCCTGGGGGTAAGCAGATAAACATCAAATTTTCATTTTTGGGTGAACTATCCCTTTAAGGTCTGCTATATAACATTTATATAATAAACACCTAAATAATTACAGCTCTGTGGAAATGAATTATTAGGCCTATCTCCGCGAGAGACGTTCTGTGTAAACGCATAGATGATATTTCATAATCTAGACCGACAAAAACATATTAATAATTCTGATAACGTGCCAGATGAGATGGACTCGGTAACTGCGCTGATGTATTCGCTGTTTTGTTTATTTTTCTGACAATGTTTGCGTATTCCAGAGAATATTCCAGCGCGTTCCATTCTCTTCACTCTTTAGTCTATTAAACAACACATAAACCTTTTAAAACTGTAGTTTAAAACGAATGCTTATATTTATGCTTATATTTATGGGGAGTTGA
Source organism: Coreius guichenoti (assembly GCA_039654105.1). Taxonomy (NCBI): domain Eukaryota; kingdom Metazoa; phylum Chordata; class Actinopteri; order Cypriniformes; family Gobionidae; genus Coreius; species Coreius guichenoti. Next base: position 36,110,099 of record CM077176.1, on the reverse strand, counting down.
TAGACTCACCAGTCATTTATTTATGTTCTCCATTTGAAAACATTAGACTTTGTAAATTTATTTTGCCTGTTGTTAATATGCTGTTATTATAAATAAAAAGATGCAACAGCAGTAATGTTAAAAAGACACTTTAGTGACAGTGCACTGTATTTATTTTTTTTTTAATTGAAAAAAGACTATTGATGTAGAAGTGTGTTTTGTTTTGTATGCAAGAAGTGAAACTGCAAATATTACAGTGTTTAAAAAGTGTTAAATAAAACAGTTTCTTCAGTTCAGTGCTGTTGCTATAATTGTGAAAAACAGAAATAACAATAAATAAATATCGGTTCTATATATCGGTTATCGGGTACATAAACATGCAAATAATCGGTATCGGTTATAAAAAAATCAGTATCGGTCGATCTCTAACCATGTCCATGACCAACTAATAAATGACTAGAACTGCTTTTAACCATGAAATCTGGGGGTCAAATTAACCCGCTAACATCACAATTGCAATAGAAATTCCGCACACATTCCACAAAAATCTCAGAGCATTGAAACTTTGCAGGCATATTCATGACCCTAAATGCTGTCATTTTTATTAGCCATTAGTTTAGCCACATTTTGCTATGTAGAGCATTTGTCACTTTAAATAGGAATTTGCCTATGTAGACATATGATGCATTGCTGATTGTCACAGAGTTGATCACTAACCTGAGACCAGGGTCCAGTGCTCCAGACCAGTGGGCAGGTGTGTGTGTTGCAGGTCTGTCTGCGCGACGGCGGCGGTTGTGCACACTGGTCATCATTCACTGTGTCCACCTGATCCGGGCCTGTTTTCTGAAGACAGCGCACCTGTCTGATCTGCTCTCCAGATCCACAGCTGCGGCTGCACATGCCCCAGTCCTCCACACTCCAGCTGTGGTACACAACAGCACACATAAGATATTTTTATAAGTTCTTTACATCCGGAAACAGTTATTTGTCGATACAAAGAATCACTAATATTTATCACGTGCTGAGTTCAACCCAAGCTTTCCCAGAGCATTCCTTTTCCACTGAGACAAAGGCAATGAAGTACTAGTGCACTGCATAGTACATACTGCTCAGTTATACTGTAAATTCTATATGGCTTACTATTCTTTTTAAAACATGCCAAATCATACACATTATGATAAGCATTTTAAACAGTATTCTGGGTCATTTGCAAACAGTTTTATGTCCCTATCATATATGCTTGATTTTTTTTTTAAAGACATACAGTAAATCATATTAGTCAGTTAATATGATTAAAATATAAATAAACAGATTTGATTAATTCTGGAATGTTTTATTCTATCCTATTTGATATATTTTATTATTTACGATATCATTTTTTTTTTTTTTAAAGAAAGCTTAAAACTACAAACTTATCAATTAAAAAATGACATTTAATTAAAATGTAATATTACAAACTTAAGTATACAGATAGTCAAGTTAAGTTTAAAAAGGTACTGCTGCATCATCTCTGGAAATTATTTTTGAACTTATTCATTCTGAATAAAAAAAAAAAACTTTATATTTTTATCAGGCTATTCACATAATGAGTCAAGAACAGTGTTACTTTAGTATTATTTATGCTATTATAGTATTTCTTAATATTTTCAATTTTTGTTTTTATGTGTTCATTTTTCATTTTAATTTAATTTTAAGTTTTTGTAATTTTGTTATGTGCTTGTCATTTTTATTAGCTTTTTTCTTAACTGTATTTTTATTAAGTTTTAGAAATTTTTGTACTTAAAGGCACAACATTTTACATGATTTACGGTTTTATTTTATAGAAACCATGGAAACACCAAAGATGCTTTAATATATTATGTGTTTTATTATACAGGTGAGCAACTGTTTGGATAAATTAATCGACAGAAAACTAATCATTGTTATATAGCTCAACACAGTTTTATTGTTTAAATCTTGTTTTCATGATTTACTGCGAGTACCATGTTTTACCATGCCTAATATCAATCTAGCTTACCGCAGTGTGCATCAGGTGTCTCATAGCAGCCGAGTAGCATTATAACATAACTTTCAACACACTCAAATAATGTATCTAATATGATAAAAGAGCGCTGTGTACGCATGAGCGGAAAAAGCGGAAGCGGTCGTCTGCGGCATAATAAAAGCTCTGTGAAATCCAGCCATCATCAAGCTACACCTTTGTTTTGAATAAGCGACCTCTAGTGGCGAAAAATTACATATTGTGGCTTTAAGCTTATTTAATTTAATTGAATTGCCAATATTCAATCACTTTTTCAAATATTAGTTTAGGTTTAATTTACAATAACAGAACTGGTCAAGAAGGAGATGTTAAAAACTGGTTCATTCGTCACATTGGAAATGAAAGGTTGAGTGCATTGCATTGTGGGATACAGTATTCTGTACGTAGAGAAATAGAGATAGTTGAATATTGTGGTACTATGCTATTCTAAACGTACCTATTAAATGTGGCTACAGTGTCCTTTCCCACAAGCCTCAGCTCTGGTTAGGCGAGTTGTAACACTGAGACATCTTGATTATCAAGAGCGGATGGTTTGTTGACTTTCAGCAAAACCAACCAGTCAAAACATCAGCTCATAAGGCTCATCAGTTGTCCCTGAAATCCCCAAACAACCTCAAACCCCCCCCCCCCCCCCCCAACCATTATTTCTCATATCAGAGCACATCATCTGACTGGAATGCTGCAACAGCTCTGATGAATGTAATGGCTGCAGTGAACCGATCTGCTTTCATCTTAAAAGAGCACTGGAGATGTTCAATCCTCAGTTTGTGCTCTTTAAAATACATATGATATTTATATGGTGGAATCAGACATTTGACCTACTTTAAACAGGAAATTTGGCAATGCCTTAGCCGGACGGTTGTAGTAATTAGAGAAACGTAATAATATATCATAGGGAATATGTGGTCTTGTGCCTCTGTTGCCATAAACCTGCTTTGTGTGAATTTATTAATTATGAGCTGGATTAAACATTCACACAGCTATGATTTCACCGGGGTTCAGCTTTCACCATTTGCGATTTGAGCTGTAATGCATATGGTACAGTTGGCACTCTTTGGGGGAAATCGCCTGGCAAATGAGACTTTAGCTATTTGTCACATAAATATGACTGAACAGGGACATTATATTATATTATTGCATTATATTTCTATTGTTTTAATATGTAAATACAAATTTTAAAAATGAACAATGTTATTTCAATACAACACAGAAGAACAGATTCTCTGTGTGGAGGAAGACGACATTAACCTTCTACCTCGAGCCGCAGTGATGTCAGGCTCTAAATGTGAACCTCCACCTATTTCCATGATGTAATGGCTTCTCCATGACACTTCTGGCACTGAGGACATAAGATCAAATAATGTAACACCCTAAAATACTCGATAAGTGTGTCTGCGCATGCTGTCTACATTAGGTTATGACATACAACTGACTACTTATGCAATAGCAGTGTAAACATCTGAAGTCAGACAAACATTTATATCACAATATTCTCAAAAGTTTGGTTGATAATGATAACGTGACCATAACGATTTTTGGACACTTAAAGAGATAGTTCACACAAAAATGAAAATTCTGTCATCACTTACTCACCCTCAAGCTGTTCCAAACCTGTATGAGTTTCTTTCTTCTGCTGAACAAAAGAAGATTGAAGAATATGGGTAACCAAACACTTGATGGGCCCCATTGACTTCCATAGTATGGAGGGAAAAAAACACTATGTCTGGTTACCGACATTCTTCAAAAGATCTTCTTTTGTGTTCAGCAGAAGAAAGAAATTCATACAGGTTTGATGATGATTTTTGGATGAACTATCCCTTTAAATCAGGGAATGTCATTCATTAGATACAAATTTTCAAAATCAACCTTACAGAAAGAAGTGTACTTCAAGTTCAATTTTGATAAAGTTCAAATATTTTTTCCAAGTATACTTTATGTATTATGTATACTAAAATCAATGTTTTAGTAGTAGTGGGGCTAAATGTGCCATATAGTGTTTTTTTTTTATTTATAAAAGTATACTACAGTACAAAAGAAGTTTAACAGTAGAAAACTGAGTATTAAATGAGTTTATAACAAGTTTTTTTCTAAGTTTAGTATTTCAACTATACTACAAGTAAACTTACAAGTTGTTGCAACCCCTGCTTGAGACTGTTTTGTGTTTCTGTTTTGTTCCTGTTTAGCTTGTAGTCAGTTTGTAGTTTTCTCTGTTTATTAGCTTCACTGATTGTTTCCCAGGTGTATCTTGTTATGCTTGTTTGCCTTTATCCCTGTCTGTTTTTAAGTCCATCCGTGCATCCCAATGTCCATACTATCCATCCTAAATAGTATGTGAGATTAGAATAAGTGTGTCCCAAAGCATAGTATATGTTGAAAATCAAAAGTCACCGGATGGCCTACTATCTGCGTGCAAACTCTAACGGCTAATATTGCCCACAACCCATTGCACTTTAGAGGAGGATCTGGTTCAGAACTACAAACACGAGTAAAAAGTGTTAAAAAACTACAAAACATGGTGGATATGCATGACCGTCGGTGAGAGTTGAGTGATAATCAAAGTTTAACATGATAAAAAATATGTATTTAATGTTATCCGTGTTATATTTCATCTGCAATAACAATGTGGACTTTTATAAAGATTTGTTTGGCCATTAACTTTTAAATGAATCGCTATGCATTAATATGAGGAGAGCCTCCAGACTGCAGATCAACGTGCTATATTGCATTTCTCTCCGATATGGTAGGGAATTAAATGAAATGTGGAGGATTTTAACTGTGACAAGATGATTGTCAGGTCCGTTTACAGTGACAGGATGCGTGTCAGGATGCGACAGAGGGCAATCGTTAAAGATGCATCTGTATGACGTGATAGAAAGTCCTAAAGCTTGTCTCTTTTGCTACACACTCAAAAGTATGTACTTTTTCTTCACAAAAAGATTACATACTTTTAGGGCGTTGTATAAGTAGGCGAATTGGGACACAGCACGTGTGTCCCTCGTTTATGGGTCTAGTGTTTTCCCGTTTAGGCAGTTTTGTGGTGTGTGTTTCAGTTCTGTTCCTGGTTTATGGTTTTCCCTATTTGGATCATTTTACCTGTTCTCCGTGTTTTGTTCTTTACACCACAAATAAAATGCATAGAAGAAATCTACATCTCTGGCAAAATCGACATCAGTTCTAGCCTCAGGTTGTGTTTAATGTGTATATGTGTGTCCTTTATGTCAACAGTGCGATTGTGTGCTGAGTCTGGAAGGTTTTTAACCTTGGCCTCTCGTAAACCCAAAGAGTTCAAGCCAAACAAACAGGCCATCAGATAAACGTGAGGCAATAAATGGTGTTTACAGAGGCCAGTAAATGAGGTAGAAAAACACTGACACACAGAGAAGACCCCCAGTAAAACACAATTTTAACGGTACTGCTCACTGCTCACTCTTGCCTGAAACACCTGCTAGAGAAGTGACATCATGATGCCATCATCGGGATACTGGAATAGACACAAGCAAATGTTTGGCACTGCTGTGTTCTTGGACAGCCACAAGTGTCTCCCAACCCCAGAAAAAACCCTGTTTTTAGCTACACAACCCTATCACACACACACACAGTTCACACTGCGTTATACACTCATGCACAAAGTACATGTTGCATTTTCAGTGTTGCCACAAGGGGCCTCTTGTAAAAAAGAATTGTGGTTAAATGTATTGAATGTGCACTTGTTGTGTACTTCTTACAAGTATATTTTAAAAAAAAAGCTGTACTTGCAGATAATATTAATAAAATAAAAGGTCACCTTAAAGAGAGTACAATTTCATGACTTTTATGATGCAATTAAGCGCACATTTAAAAAAGTGCACTTTTGTAATAATGTCAAATTAAAAGTTTTACTTGACTAACATACTAAAGCACATGTAAAGTACTGAATTATAATTTTAACACTATAGTGTGTTATTTGATATTACATTTAAAATTTATAAATTAAAAAGCTTCAACAGAAATTATGTTTACATACAACAGCAGTCACTATACTCTGAAATAGTAACATCTAAATTAACTAGTTTTATTCAAGTAAAAAATATTTAACATCAATGAATCAACCTAAATACATTAATTTATACCAACAATTTTTTTTTTTTATTGGTTAAATCAGGTAGAAATGGCTCTTTAAGTTCACAATTGCAGGTTGCAATTCAAACGTATTAGACGTTCATACTGGTTTTGGATGTCTTCACTTCGTGTTCTCTCACTCAGGGCAAGAAGCCCAGGAAGACTCAATGTTTGGACGGATCGATTTACAGGACCAAGTCAGCACTTTCTGGGAAGACTGATATAAGAGGACACAAGAGCTCTGACTAGAAGAACACCTCTGTGCAGGGCAACCGGTTTTATCAGATGTACCCAGAGATAGACCAGTCAACTCAGTCGGCTCAAGCACACGGGCGTCTAGCTTACAAACACCCAACACTGCTTTCTACAGAAGCCCTAAGAGGCCATGCATTAGTATTATTTTTCTTTCTTGTCTTCTTGTGATCATAACAAAAGTTATCAGATAGCAGCTTTAATTAAATTGTACCTTAGCCTATTAGGAGCACTGTATTTTTGCTATAGTTTAATAACATGAAAAGTAAAATACACAAATATCATGGTTACTTCTGTTTCGAGAATAAATAAAGCAGTAATTGATTTGAAAATCAAATCATGTCGAAAATGACATAACGTGTAAATAAAATATTAATAAGTTGTATATATACTGTAAACTTATCTATAACTTTATTTCAAAGGGGTGCGGAAAATAAAATGGGTTGAATTCAAGGAGCTAAAAGAATTTTAGAATTTGAGGCGTCCATCAACTGAAGGCAGTTCAGTGTTCAGTGTGCTTCCTTGCTGACAGCTCCATTTCTAGACCATTTAAAAATGTTAAATATACAAATAAAACTGCATCTGTCCCTGACAAAAACGAACTCTCTTATTAAATTGTTATTATCATCCTATTATTTTATTCTAACCAGTGACCTTTAGGAAAGGAGACCCCAGAACTGAATACAGTTTTACAAAACAAAATGAAAAATAATTTGTTAGTATTATTATTATCAATTATTTTATTTGTTTTTAAATACACAAAAAATATAACTGATCAAGTGAAAACTATTTTGTTATGTTGAGATCACAAGAAAAATAAAAGCATGACCCCTTAGGGCTTCCATAGCTCTCTGATGAACCACAACTGAAGAAATGTAAAATAGGCTTGATTATGCACTGCCAGGACGCTATAGGGCAGGGGTACTCAAGTTCAGAGGCCATAAAATGCAAAGGGCCACAAATTACAATTGGCTTTAAAGTATATAATGTTATGTTCCGTTTTGTTTTTGTTTTCACTGTTTGCTCTGTTCCCGTTTGTCTGTGTTCATTAGTTCCCTTGGTTACTCATTCACTCTCTAGTTTGTTGCTATAGTTAATCATTGATTATTAGATTCTGTTCACCTGTGTTCATCTAGTTCTCTGTTTGTTCTTTGTATTTATATCCAGTTCATTGTTATCGGTTCTCATTAACATTAATGTGTAAGTCTGGTTTGTGTTATCTCCTATTTATTCTTATTTATCTCCCACGTTGTGCGTGTTGACAAGCATAAGCGTGACAGAAGAACCGACCTTACAGAAATGGACTTACCGGCCATCCAGCTGCTCTTTTTAGAACAAAATCAGCACACACTCGAGGACCACAAGAGACTTTTTACATCTGCCGATCTGGCCTTGGATCTGGCGATCCATTTGCCTAGTTTGTGGAGTGGGTGCTGGTGAACTGCGGGTCTGCGTTCATGTTACCAGCCCCGCTCCAGACCCAGAGCCCCGCCAGCAACCACCCACCAACACACTGCACGGAACGAACGCCAGAGCCCACCGCAGACAATAAGCCCGAGCCTGCCGCGATGCATGAGCCAGTAAAGTGGACTGAGCCAACCATCGTTAGTCTAACACAAAAAATATAACTGATCAAGTGAAAACTATTTTGTTATGTTGAGATCACAAGAAAAAAAAAAGAAGCCATATCACCCTGCAGCCATAGCAGCCATATCACCCTGTAGCCCAAGACTGGTTTCCCACTGAAGCTAAGCAGGGCTGAGCCTGGTCAGTACCTGGATGGGAGACCAACTGGGAAAACTAGGTAGCTGCTGGAAGAGGTGTTAGTGAGGCCAGCAGGGGGTACTCACCCTGTGGTCTGTGTGGGTCCTAACACCCCAGTATAGTGATGGGGACACTATACTGTAACAAGCACCGTCCTTCGGATGAGACGTTAAACCGAGGTCCTGACTCTCTGTGGTCATTAAAAATCCCAGGATGTCCTTCGATAAAGAGTAGGGGTGTAACCCCGGCATCCTGGCCAAATTTGCCCATTGGCCCCTGTCTATCATGGCCTCCTAATCATCCCCATATACTGATTGGCTTCATCACTCTGTCTCCTCTCCACCAATCAGCTGGTGTAATGGGCGTTCTGGCGCAATATGGAGGCCGTCGCATCATCCAGGTGGATGCTGCACATTGGTGGTGGTTGAGGAGATTCCCCCCTTCCATGTAAAGCGCTTTGAGTGCCTAGAAAAGCGCTATATAAATGTAACAAATTATTATTATTATTATTATTATTAACCAGGTGCGTGAGCCGGCAACAGTGTGCGTCCAAGTGGATGTGTTCGTGGAGTTTGTGGGAATGGAGCAAAGCCCCGCCTACATTCCTGCCATTGAGGGTGAGCTGCAGCTGGCCTCTGCAAATATTAATGAGGAAATGGAAGAGGATGTTTCCCAGCTCAAAGTCTCCTGTGCCTCCTCTGGTTCTGCCCAGCTCTAAGTCTCCTGTGTCTCTGCTGGTTCCACCCAGCTCGAAGTCTCCTGTGTCTCCGCTGGTTCCACCCAACTCGAAGTCTCCTGTGTCTCCACTCTTTCTGCCCAGCTCGAAGTCTCCTATACCCCCGCTGGATCCTCTCAACTCAAAGTCTCCTATGTCCCCGCTGGTTCCGCTCAACTCGAAGTCTCCTATGTCTCCGCTGGTTCCGCTCAACTCTATGTCTCCTGTGTCTCCACTGGTTCCGCTCAACTCGAAGTCTCCTATGTCTCCGCTGGTTCCTCTCAACTCGAAGTCTCCTATGTCTCCGCTGGTTCCTCAACTCAAAGTCTCCTATGTTTCCGCTGGTTCCTCTCAACTCGAAGTCTCCTATGTCTCCGCTGGTTCCTCAACTCAAAGTCTCCTGTGTCTCCGCTGGTTACGCTCAACTCGAAGTCTCCTGTGACTTCGCTGGTTCTGCTCAAGTCGAAGTCTCCTATGTCTCCGCTGGTTCCGCTCAACTCGAAGTCTCCTGTGTCTCCACTGGTTCCACCCAGATTGAAGTCTCCTGTGCCTCCGCTGGTTCTGCCCAGCTTGAAGTCTCCTGTGTCTCCAGAGATCCCACCTAGCCTCCCTCTCCCGCCTCCTCTTCCAAAGCCAGCCAGTCCGTCTGCCCCAACTCTGCTGGTTCCCGTCAGCTCCTCCCTGGTTTACTCCACTATGCTGCATGGATGCATCTTGAATGTTCCGGTCACCAGCTCCTCCTATTCAAGAGGATCCCCAAGCTCCACCTCCAGCCTCCGAGCCCATCACTTCACCTAAGCTTGTCGACCTGTTGGCTCCACCTTGGCTCGTCCCTCCCTTGTCCCTCCGGCTATACTATTTGAGTATATCTCCTACATTGTGCATGCTGACCAGCATAAATGTGAAACTTGCATTGTAAGACTTTATTTACTTAAGACAGTATTTGTAGTTTTACTGAGTATTTACAAATGCAGTTTATTACCTAGCTAATTCTTGCTAGTCCTTTAATTGTTGTCCTTTAAAAGCATGGGTGAAAATGGGCCTGGTTCTGTCAATTACGAATTTAGAACAGAAAAGCGACAGGGCTCAACAGTGTGAGCGTTTCACTCACATTTGCAACTAAAAATATGTAATAATGTGTGTGAAATCTAAAATGTATTTAGAAGCATGCGTGCTAATAAAGAAATCATAATTTGTAAATATCTGAAATGGTATAACGTGCTTATCATTTTAAGAGTTCTTAAATTAGGAGATGGAAAATGAATGTGAATATTAAACTTAAAAAGGCTATGATTTAGCTAAATGCATAAATGAATGCTGCAAGTTTTAAAGAGAAAACGTTTCAGGTTTCAGAGCAGTTTGCAATCAGTCTCCAGTCAATGTGATGGGAGCGCACTTTGCTTGCTTTCTGTTTATAACCCATTCACAATTTGATTGAAAGTTTTGTTTTTCATGCTGCTAAGTGGACCATGGGCCACTTAAACACTGTAAAGCAGAGTCCTGCACGGGTCCTGTTAATAAACCTGCACCCGCAGTACTTAACAGAACACCCGACCCACTATCCAACAGTAAAAGTAATTTCTTTCTGTACACGACCCATTTGACAAGAATGCGACCCGAAAAAATACAACTTTTATTCAAATTGTTAATAGATTATATACAGAAAGTGAGCAAAGAGTGATCCAATTACTTCAATTCAGCATAATTGGCTATAATGCTCAACGTTGCAAAACGTAAATAGAAACCTTTGACGTCTTAAGAGTGTGAACACAAATATGCATGGGACGGTTTGTAAGCAGCTGTCTGTAACAAACTGATTCGAAATAGTCTTGGCTATTGAACCTGCAGTCTGGCCGTGCCTATTGATTCAATATTAGCGGTTCGCCCAGGTGCAGGAGTGTCAACGGCAATGACGCAAACATAACATCACACTGCCTAATAATTGTGCTACTTTTGAGCGCAAACTATAATAGCAATACATTTATATTTAGCATGATGTGGGCCACAGAATTAATGCCGACAGGCAGTTGAGTACCCCTGCTATAGGGTATTATGGGTGGTTGCCAGTTGCTAAGGAGTGTTTTTTAAAGCATTGCTATGAAGATTCTAGAGTGGTTGCCAGCTGGAGCTTGCATTTTTCATCCTTCTTTGTCAATGATTTCATAAATACAAGAAGCTCATATGTAACTGTAATGACAGCCGTTTTTGGGACTGAACTGGGATCAGACCAGAGTCTGTCTGAGAGCGCGGTCAGTCTCTAAAGCCATCAACACTTACTGATATGTTGTTCGATACTTTCGCTGACAGTAGAGCAGTGCGTCCATCATCACCAATGAGTTATGGAAAACACTGGCAGGACAGATTCGTTCTCCAGCTGTTTGAGATGAGTGCATATAGATCTGTAATGTGTGTGTGTGTGTGTGTGTAACCTAGCAAGACAGGATGCTAGTCTAAACAACATTGAATATCTAAGATGATCCCAAATCAGAGGTCTTGACCTTCTCAGCTGCATATAACAATAAAATTTAGGATACCTTTTTGAAACTCTGTAGCTTGCAACTCATTTAAATTATTTTATTTTACAATTGTATAATAATTTTGTCTATTTAATGTAGTGCTATAATGATTTTTCGATTAAATTAAATTCAAGTCAAGTCAAAAAAATGATTGATTTAAATTTTCCTGTGTCGAGTCACTGGCAAAATACCGGAAGTGGCACATTCCTCAAATGAGAATCCATGAACAGGATTATTAGACTGTTTTCTAGGGCTGCACAATAAATTAAAACCATATAAAAACCATACTAGCATAGTGCTATTGTGAATTCACAAAGGCTGCGAGTCAATTAAATAAATTTATGCCCAGCGGGTATAATATGCGCTTTAATTATTTACAGGAGTGTAGGTTACGTGCCTATCAATATGTAAGCTGGTTTCCGCCACTGAATAAAAAAGGTAATTGCGAGTTTACATCTCACAATTATGACTTTTTTTCTCGAGATATAAACTTTTTTCTTTTGCGAGATATAAACTGTCTCTAATAAGCCTCAAAAGATGTGGAGTACAAATGTGAACAGCTTTGGATTTATTTGTGCATTAAATTATAGCTGTCAGTATATGCATGTATTTGTGCAATTTATGTGAGCTTACAGAACCATGTATAATATACACTATATTGCCAAAAGTTTTGGGACGCCTGCCTTTACATGCACATGAACTTTAATGACATCCCATTCTTAATCCATAGGGTTTAATATGGAGTTGGCCCACCCTTTGCAGCTTCAACTGTTCTGGGAAGGCTTTCCACAAGGTTTAGGAGTGTGTTTATGGGAATTTTTGACCATTCTTCTAAAAGCGCATTTGTGAGGTCAGGCACTGATGTTGGACGAGAAGGCCTGGCTCGCAGTCTCCGCTCTAATTCATCCCAAAGGTGTTCTATCGGGTTGAGGTCAGGACTCTGTGCAGGCCAGTCAAGTTCCTCCACACCAAACTTGCTCATCCATGTCTTTATGGACCTTGCTTTGTGCATGTTGGAACAGGAAGGGGCCATCCCCAAACTGTTCCCACAAAACTGGGAGAATGAATTGTCCAAAATGTCAGTTCCTTTCACTGGAACTAAGGGGCAAAGCCCAACCCCCTGAAAAACCCCACACCATAATCCCCCCTCCACCAAACTTTACACTTGGCACAATGCAGTCAGGCAAGTACTGTTCTCCTGGCAACCGCCAAACCCAGACTCGTCCATCGGATTGCCAGACAGAGAAGCGTGATTGGTCACTCCATAGAACACGTCTCCACTGCTCTAGAGTCCAGTGGCGGCGTGCTTTACACCACTGCATCCGACGCTTTGCATTGCACTTTGTGATGTAAGGTTTGGATGCAGCTGCTCGGCCATAGAAACCCATTCCATGAAGCTCTCTACGCACTGTTCTTGAGCTAATCTGAAGGCCACATGAAGTTTGGAGGTCTGTAGCTATTGACTCTGCAGAAAGTTGGCGACTTCTGCGCACTGTCCGCCTCAGTATGCGCTGACCCCGCTCTGATTTTACGTGGCCTACCACTTCGTGGCTGAGTTGCTGTTGTTCCCAATTGCTTCCACTTTGTTATAATACCACTAACAGTTGACCGTAGAATATTTAGTAGTGAGGAAATTTCACGAATGGACTTATTGCACAGGTGGCAACCTATCACGGTACCACGCTTGAATTCACTGAGCTCCTGAGAGAGACCCATTCTTTCACAAATGTTTGTAGAAGCGTCTGCATGCCTAGGTGCTTGATTTTATACACTTTGGCCATGAGTGATTGGAACACCTGAATTCAATGATTTGGAGGGGTGCCCCAATACTTTTGTCAATATAGTGTATGTATATTGTGTGTAATGGTAAATTGCAGTGTGAATTTGTGGGAAGCTTTGATGTTTTGATCTCAATGAGAGCAAAATAAAACTGTCTGAGTCTCCCCTCTTCCCCCTCCACTCCACAGTTTACCAAGACCCTTTAAAGTGACCCTATTATGCTTTTCAGATATTATCTTTCATGTCATGTTTAATTTAGCTGTTTGTAAATGTAAAAGGTCTGCAAATTTTCAAAGTGTAGGATAAATGGAGTTATTTTCTCCCAAAAGAAAGAACTGATTCTGAACTGCCTGAAGCGAGTCGTCATTGATACGGTATAACCAACGCCATTGTTACTGTTCGTATCACTGTTTATACAAGTTTGGTTTATGACATGCGCTGTAAGCGGTAGACCAATCACAACAGACTGGGCCGTCTGACCAATCAGAGCAGAGTAGGCTCTCAGAAAGGAGGGGTTTTGAGAGACCGAATCCATGATCGAACCATTTCAGATACTGTGAGAAAAGAGGTGATGCTGCTGCAAAGTGTTTTTTGGATGCATGTTAATCTATTGAAGAAGACCTTCAAAACAAAATTAGGAACTTTTAAGATAGCATAATAGGGGCACTGTTTATGCCGCAAATTATTGGCTTGTAGTTTGCTGGTTGAACATAATTTCATTAGAAGTTGTAATAAATCAAAAAGATTGATGCAAACTATTGTGAACATTTTTTGTTGAGTCCAAAAATTTGTTTTTAGAGTGTAGCCCTAGTATTTTCATGTTCAAAAGGTTCATAACAAGATTGCAAAAATGGCGAACCTCATAAAAAATGAATAGAAAAAATAATGATTATAAACATTTCCTGAAGGTGACTATTCGCTGACCATTTGTTGAAAATCACCTATTCATGTAATGTGCTGAAAACGCGCAGGCTTACATGTCTGTCGTGCTGTGAGCGGGCAGTGATCTGTCCTAAATTAGCCTGTTTCCTCTGAGCTTTAACATGTCACTCTTCCACTGTCTTAAAGCTGGTCCAGTCTGGTTCTCCCCAGTCCCAGCAGACCAAAACCCTCACAGTAATCCTGCAGAAAGCGCTCTCATCCTTCGAAACCCCTCGTTTGTCAGCAGTAGGTTAAGCATGAACGTCACCCTCAGCATGTGAGTGTTTCTCCAGCGTCTCCTGAAGACCTATGAGCTCACTGCTTATTCAATATCCTCCATCATAAATCAGCGCTTTAGCCATATTACTGTACATGTTGAGACAGAGATGGATATTTCTAATTTGCATTGTGTCAGCTCAAATTATTCTGTCAGAACAAGTTGTTGCACAATCACGTGGAATAAATAATAACAGTTCTGACATCTGAATCTCAGACATCACGGAAAACCATAGAAGCAACAACAAACAAACAACAACAAACCTACAAAATGCAACACAGCCTCTCATGTGTCTCTGGTGATCAGCATCACAGTCTCGTTTCGGAGCTGTTTCTTGGATCTGTCATGAATTGTCATATCCAATGACCTTCTTGTGTTAGTCCATGATTGTCCAGATTTGGTCCTGATTGGGGTCAGGGTTATGAGGTCACCCTTGTCACTGTCCCAAGAATTGATGAACGGTGATGCCAACATCTGAGTAATGCATGGTACACCCTGGACAGGAACCCAGACATGCCAGTTGGACAATATGACCCTTCACCCCATGGCTCAAACGTCCTACCGCACCCAGACCGAGCTGCCAGACACCCATCAGTGGGCCAATTCATCTGAACAATGTTTATTGGGCAATGCCTTTCTTTGTCAGGCATCAAATCAGCTTTGAGTTCATGCAGACATGATGGATGAAGCATGTTCTCACACAGCACTGGGGAAATGACCTGCTTGTTTCAATCACTAAACTCAAGTCTAGTGCTGAAGAGGCTCGTAGGCTCATAGTGTGAAGGTTCTGGTCCAGGTGAATGTGTTAAAGTGCAGCTTTAATATGTAATGCTTTCCCCTTTATTACTGCAAAAGCTGGAACCTTTTACCAATGGAAATCAGACAAGCTCCTTCATCTCAAGATAACTGTACTGATTAGTAACTTCTGATTAAGCATCTGTCTATGCAATGCTTTTGTCTTGCATAATAATTCTATGTCTTTGAATTATCTTCAAATTGAAAGCAAATATTACCATACTTTATTTTACAGTGTCCATGTTACACATAGTTACTGTAATAATAGCAATACATTATGCATAATTACATGCAACTAACAAGTAATTAGAGATGCACCGATCGACCGGCCAGGGACCGGAATCAGCCGATTTTCCGCATACTCAGCCCGGACCGGTGACCGGCCGGTCAGTCTCATGTCTTTCCGATTCCGAGCCGGTGCATTTTGTTGCCAGGCTCGGCAGGCAATAACGTCACAGCCACGCTCACACACACAGCCGCATGTAAACATGTCGTTGGCTTGAAAGTTCTTCACTGTGAGTAAAGACACAAAGTTCGCAATTTGTAATACTTGTAAGGCCAAAGTAAACCATGGGGGAACCACCACGAAAACGTTTGGAACAACAAAAATATCAATATTTCTATATGTATCAATACTGAAACTGTTACAATACACCTTTTCTGCAGTATTGATACGACGGCGAAGTGACACACACCAGCCTCCTCTCACTCACTCGTTTCATTCGCTCCGGTTAAATAGCGCTTGTATTGTGCATAATTTTATTAAAGCCGCCTCTCAGACAGCTTGTGAGTCGCAAGTTCCAAAATGAGTGGCTTACCTGCGCTTAAACGCTTAAATAAACAGAATTTTATCAAAATGCCTGTCTTGGTGAGTATTCAGGTAAACACAGTCAGTTTTGGAACATAAGTAGTTGAGAAAGGTAATGCATGTTGTGTAACAGTGTATTGGATCCGTGCATAAACTTTTAAAATGATAGCAGCCTAATATTCCTGCTGCTGTCTGTCATGTTAATCAAAGAACAAAAGACAAAGAAACTTTGTCACTCTCTGCTCTTGACTAAATAAACTTTTGTAACTTTAATTGTAAGGATCAATCTGAATTAAATTTTTACAATGAAGACTATCCAGTGTTATTTTACATTTGATTACTTTAATTTCTTACCTGAATATACTGTTAGACCCACCTGAAAAACTTAAAGCCGTGTTTACTTCATCTCTTTCTTTATTCTATTGCATTTATTTGTGCTGTTCTTTGCTTATTTGTTTGTTTGTTCTTATTTTAGTACTGACTTTTTACTTGTGTTTTTTATGGAAATAAAATTTTGAAGAAAAGTAGATTTTCTTTGTATATAGTGTCAATTATAGTCCTTAGAAAGAAAATTGGAATCGGCAAAAAACGGTATTGGCAGGTCACACAAAAAACCCCCCGTAGAAAACTGTTAATTAAAAGGAATAGATCACTCAAACATTAAAAAAAATTCTGTCATCATTTACTCACCCTCAAGTTGTTCCAAACCTGTATGAGTTTCTTTCTTCTGCTGAACTAAAAAGTTGATATTTTGAAGAATGTTGGCAACCATACAGTTGACGGTAGCCATTGACTTCCATAGTAGGAAAACAAAAATACTATGTAAGTCAATGGCTACCGCCAACTGTCAAAAGTGCAGGATAATTATCTTCTTAAAAAAGGATAAATATCTTCTTTTGTGTTCAACAGGAGACAGAAATGTACAAAAGTTTGGAACAACTTGAGGATGAGTAAATGATGACAGAATTAAAATTTTTGGGTGAACTATTGCTTTAAATTGTAACAATAATTCACAATATTACTGTTTTTACTGTATTTTTGATAATAATAAAAATAAATAAATGCAGCCTTGATGAGCATAAGAGACATGTAAAAATCTTACTAACTTACTTTTGAATAGTAGTGTATACATAAAATATATATTTTTCCTTAGTATAAATCTAATGTGATTTGATTTTATATATCCTTGTTTTTTTGTATTTTTTTTTATCTTCTTTTTGTTTTTTTAATTTACAGATGCACAGGTCAAAAGATGGGATAAAACAGGAGAAACAAATCAGTGTTTTCCCATGAGAATGCAGCTGTAGATGTTTAGCAGGATTATAGTATGTGATCTGCCTCTTTCACTGAAGATACAGGAGAATGGGAGAGAAACTCAGAAAATGAGCGAGAATAAGAGATGGGGGAGTAAGACCCGGATCTCACTGCCAAAGAAAACACAGCTAGACTTGGGGGAAAAGATCAGCTCAGTATTAAGCAGGTTTTACGGGAGTTTCAGACACTTTAATACTTTAAGAGTAGCTCTCAGTCATTAGGTGTCTCTCAGAGGAAGCACAGTGAAGCTAAACTAAAAAGATGCCTCTGCTGTAAACAGCTTTGTGAACTGGAGGCAGTTTTGGCAGACCTGGTGTGAGCGTCATTATGTGTCTACCTTTCCAAGCCTTCGGACATTATTGGGAATTACTTGTGAGACACAGTGGATCGCTCTGCCCTGGAATCTAGGTAGACTCAGCTTGACATGCGAGACAAAAACTTGCTCTGCATGACGCTGCCATGGAGACGGTTCTAAAACATCTGACGAGGGACACGAGAAATCATGAGCAGACACACTAGGCTGCTCTGAGATCTGCTGCAATGACATGAGATCAGACAACATCTGTGTCTCGTGTCAAATACATGCAACATGCAGTCATAACAATGTGGTAATTATCATATGAATAAAAATGCAGAAAGCATAATAAACATGCAATGTAAGCTTTGAATGGTTGATTTGGGGTGTGAAAGGAATTTGTTGAGCACAATTAACATGTTCTAATGTTTTGCTAACGTTCCCATTAAGTTATGAAAACGTTATTTCTGAATGTTCAGAGAATTTTAAGTGTAGAAATGTTTTTTCTTGGTTATGTGAATGTTAAGAGGACATTCCATTTGATAATTGATAATTTTTCAAACTTTATGTTCTTTGAAAATTCTTAAACTATTAAAAAAATGTTAGACGAATCTCCAACTAAAATGTTTCAGAAAAAAAAAAAGTTTAATGATATATAAATAATGTTATTATATTCAAATTTTAAAGTCCCCCTGTAGTCAATCATTTTATCCCTTAAAACCTTTGATCACCAAAATTACATACTTAAATGTTTTTTCCTTGGAAAAAAATTCTTCATGCCTTAAAATAGCTTGAATGTAACTCTACACCCTTGCCTCATTTAGTATACACGGTTCTATGAATATGCATAGATCCACTCGTTGACGATCACACGTTGACGTAATTGGTCACAATGTAGTTTGTGACGTCAGGAACACCAGCGATTCAAACTGCGTTTTTGATTCTTTGGTTCACTGCAGTTTTGAAGGTGCTGTATGTAAGAATGGCAGCTAGTGGTTGAAATGGGTACTGCAGTCCAAATTCAAAATATTGTTTGCCCCGCCCCCTCCTCCTCAGACTCGACGCTGGTTGCAAGTTTGAGGACACGCAACAGGAACGAGCGCAATTGACAACGGAAGGCGAGGAGACTTAGGTACACACTGTAAGATAGTGAGTTGATTTGTCAGCGTTTTAATGTGCTTCCGCTCATAGAGATGTTTAGATGGATGCCAAGGCTTTTTAGGCAGGGTAGAATCTGCGATCTCTGACCCAGTTTGTTTGCTGGCTTCCATGGCAGCAATACGCTGTTTTCCGCCATCTGGCAACCTGTGGTGTCAAAATACTATTGGGTAAACTGGCAACGTGCGTTATCACACAGACCAAAACAAAAACAGACATTCCAACACGGAACCCACATTTCAAAGTAAAATAACTGGCTGTAGCATTGTTTTTCAGAGAAACGAGTATGTGAACTCAGCATGTTTCCTAAATATCTGCAAACATATTATGGTATTTTTATGCTTTAGTACAGTCAAAAACTTACATACAGCACCTTTAAGGAGAAAATACTCAGCAATGGTGTTGACTTATGAATTTGCACATAGTTTTTCTTAAAGCATATTAAAAACACCACATAGACATATAAACGACATATAAACAACATTAAAAGCCTAATTTTCACCACAGGGGGACTTTAAAAACATTATTAAATACCACATAACTTTGAACGAATGTTCTATTAATGTTACTTGAAGAAAGTTTGTTCACAACTTTGAAAGAACCTTGCCAGAACGTTCCTTCTTAGCTGGGATAACACATGCATATATATATATAATATAGTTTTTATATAGTTTGTTGGTTGAACATAATTTCATTTGAAGGTGTTGAGGCAACACATCATTTTTAAGTGTAAACTTAAACTGAAATTAAAATCAAAAACCAATTAAAAACATTAATAAATGCTACAATAGTATTTAAGTAATACTAAGATAACACTGGTTCCTTTCTCTAGAAACACCTCAAAATCACAACCCACAGTGTGTAAACAGACTAGAGGAGATCAGTGGTGAAGTTACCTTGCGGGGCAGGGCTGTGTGTTACAGGACGCCACACCAGTGGATGGCCGAGTTCGAGAGTTACAGTAAGACGTGTTCACCTGAACTCTCAGATCCTTGTAGCAGGATGATTTAGTGACCATCTGACCTGAGGAACGAATGTAAACAACATATGTCAATTCATCATGTAAATGTAGTTTTTACAAGGTGAAAATCTGTGCTAATATACACTATATTGCCAAAAGTATTAGGACACCCCTCCAAATCATTGAATTTGTTCCAATCACTTCCATGGCCACAGGTGTATAAAATCAAGCCTCTAGGCATGCAGACTGCTCCTAAAAACATCTGTGAAAGAATGGGTCGCTCTCAGGAGCTCAGTGAATTCAAGCGTGGTACCGTGATAGGTTGCCACCTGTGCAGTAAGTCCATTTGTGAAATGTCCTCACTACTAAATATGCCACGGTCAACTGTTAGTGGTATTATAACAAAGTGGAAGCAATTGGGAACAACAGCAACTCAGCCACGAAGTGGTAGGCCACGTAAAATCACATAGTGGGGTCAGCGCATGCTGAGGCGCACAGTGGGCAGAAGTCGCCAACTTTCTGCAGAGTCAATAGCTACAGACCTCCAAACTTCATGTGGCCTTCAGATTAGCACAAGAACAGTGCGTAGAGAGCTTCATGGAATGGGTTTCCATGGCCGAGCAGCTACATCCAAACCTTACATCACCAAGTGCAGTGCAAAGCCTCGGAGTGAGTAAAGTGGTGAATTTGCAGTGGTGTAAAGTACGCCGCCACTGGACTCTAGAGCGGTGGAGACGTGTTCTCTGGAGTGACCAATCACGCTTCTCTGTCTGGAAATCCGATGGACGAGTCTGTGTTTTGCGGTTGCCAGGAGAACGGTACTTGCCTGACTGCATTGTGCCAAGTGTAAAGTTTGGTGGAGGGGGGATTATGGTGTGGGGTTGTTTTTCAGGGGTTGGGCTTGGGCCCTTAGTTCCAGTGAAAGGAACTCTTAATGCTTCAGCATACCAAGACATTTTGGACAATTTCATGCTCCCAAATTTTTGGGAACAGTTTGGGGATGGCCCCTTCCTGTTCCAACATGACTGCGCACCAGTGCACAAAGCAAGGTCCATAAAGACATGGATGAGCGAGTCTGGTGTGGAGGAACTTGACTGGCCTGCAGAGTCCTGACCTCAACCCGATAGAACACCTTTGGGATGAATTAGAGACTGCGAGCCAGGCCTTCTCGCCCAACATCAGTGCCTGACCTCACAAATGCGCTTCTAGAAGAATGGTCAAAAATTCCCATAAACACACTCCTAAACCTCGTGGAAAGCCTTCCCAGAAGAGTTGAAGCTGTTAAAGGGTGGGCCAACTCCATATTAAACCCTACGAATTAAGAATGGGATGTCATTAAAGTTCATGTGCATGTAAAGGCAGACGTCCCAAAACTTTTGGCAATATAGTGTATATGACAAACAAGACTTGACAAAACCAAAACATGAATCCACAGCTGATATGAACATAATGGTCATAAAACCTTGTCCTGTGACACCATTCATGAACTTGAGTAAAGTTTAAGGTATTTGAGCTGAAGACACAGCTTTCCAGAGGTCGTCCGTAGGGAGTTTGACCTCTGAGTTAAAGGACGTCCTAAAGCAGGTTTTGACCCTTCAGCTGCCCTCGCCTCAGGCTCTCTACGCACCACCACAAAGGCTAATGTCAGGTCTGGTGTGGAAGAGCAGGAGGGTACAGCTCATGTCAGCACTAATAATGCAAACTATAGAGTTACACCTGCCACAGGCCATCAGATACGCTTGAGAAAAGACTGAGCTGTTTAATAAAAGAAACAGTAGGTTTCACTCAGAACATCTGAATTGATTATGAATGCATTTACATATGTACTTAATCAAAAAGTGCAACAGGTTTTGCAGAACCCCTTATAAAGAAGTACAAGCATACTGTAATGGTTATATTATGTTTTATTATCATTGATTTTTGGTTTACCCTATCTGCCTGTGTTCTGTGTCCCTTGTTAGTTTCCTTGGTTGTTAATAAACCCCAAACCTGTTCCTAGTTCTGTTAATTACCTCTCCCTGTGTATTTAAACCCTGAGTTCTGTCTGTTCAGTGTTCCGTGTCGTCTTTAGTAACGTGGTTGCTTTCTATTACTCTGTGTGTTCTCTTGAGTGTTCCCTTTTGGATTTATTAAAGACTGTTTTTGTTTTATTCCTCATCTTTGTGTGATCATTACAACCACCAACTGTGGCACATACCTTTATTACAGAATTTATATATTTTTATAGAATCTACTTAAGTACAAACTAAATGTAATGTTTTCGGATGCTTAACTGCATTTTATTTGCCATAATATATAAAAAATATATTATAGTTTAAATTTATATTAAATGCAGTTAGTTGAGCTTAAGAGTGCATATTCTGACCCACGAAAGTAGGACTTAAGTGCATCTTTATATGTAATTTCATAATTCTATTGCATTTGAAATATGGTTAAAGTGTACTGGTGAATACTGAGCATTTATGATAAACTAAAATATACTTTAATGTAATTTCTATTGAAACTTTCAAATCATGTATTTAAATATATTTGTAACTACACATTTATAATGATAAAGTTGCAATTTAGTACATTTAAAATATATGATCTTTAAATGTAATACTGAATAACACACTACAGTTAAAATTATAATCAAGTACGTTACATGTGCTTTTTTATATTAGTCAACACATCAAAATAAGTGTACTTCTTTAAAGCACAACAAAAGATTTTAATTAAAACAATGTTATTATAAATATTTATACAATATTATTGTTACGGTGGTTGCGGGAAGGCAAACACAGACAAAGATAAGTCCAAAATGAAGGTTTAATGGTACTTCTAGCAAACAGATGATCAGGCAGCAACACACACTAACCAAGACGGTGAACGGACAAGGAGTGACTGAAAAGGAAGAACTTATATAGGAACACAAACAAGGTAACGAGCAAACACAGCTGAACAGAATGAACTAATAATGAAGGTAACCATGGTAACAAAAGAGTGTTGGGAAGCTGAAGGAGCACATGAACGAATCAGAATACAAACAGAAAGTCCAAACACAAACAGACATGTGACATTACGCCCCCTCCAAGAAGGCGTGGCCTCACGCCATACAGGGAAGATGGAGGCGGCTTGGGAGTAGGACGAGGACGTGGCAAGGGGCAGGTACCAGGGGCAGGCAGACAGACGGAGGACGATGACCAGGGCGGGACAGAAAGAGGTAGCATCCATTGTGGTGATGCGGGTAGGAGTGGCCAGGTGGAAGTGACCCAGAGCTCAGCCATGCCGAATGCCCAAGGCGGAGTTGACGGAGGTAGGAGCCATAATGGTGATGGATTCAGGGGGAGGACCGGTGGCAACAGAGCCTTGGGAGGTGGAGCCCACCGCGCAGATGGAAGTCCGAGGCGGTGATGGTGTGCAGATGACCTGGGCGGCCGCGACGGAGCCACAGCAATGACCCCCTGAGGTGGAGGTGGAGATGCGGAGAGCAGAGGATGAGCTGGTGTGACCGAGGGCGGAGGTGGAGCCTGAGGGAGGGCGGAGCTTGCCGAAGCGGAAGGGGGACGAGGCTGGAGGCAGAGCCACGGGCTCGTATCGCCCAGGAGGAGTGGGCTCAGACGTCGTCGATCGCGGTGGTATATGGCTGGGCTCTGGGTCTGGCCGGGTTCTGGATCGGGACCGCACACTCTCCAGACACTTTAAGACGGCTTCCCTCCAAGTCAGTCTGGTGGTGTCTGGGAGGTGGATGGTGTTGTAGAAGTTTGCCCTGATCCAGAACAGGGTGTTAAGATATTCGTCCTCCAGAATGGCCAAAACACAAAAGTTCTTAACAAATGAAAAAAAAATCAGGGCTCTCCTGAGCTTTCCTGAGCCATGACGAAAATGTTAGTCCTATCGTCCACTTGGGCTGACAATTATTATAAAATGCACTTTTTAAAAGTGTACTTCAGTGTGTTAGGAAACATTAAAGTCCCTTTATGTACACATAAGTGGCATTTTATTTTATTATATTATCATTATACACCGATCAGGCATTGCATTGGTGGGTGGGATATATTAGGCAGCAAGTGAACATTTTGTCCTCAAAGTTGATGTGTTAGAAGCAGGAAAAATGAGCAAGCATAAGGATTTCAGCAAGTTTGGCAAAGGCCAAATTGTGATGGCTAGATGACTGGGTCAGAACATCTCCAAAACTGCAGCTCTTGTGGGGTTTTCCCGGTCTGCAGTGGTCAGTATCTATCAAAAGTGGTCCAAGGAAGGAACAGTGGTGAACCGGAGAGATGGCTCATTGATGCACGTGGGGAGCTAAGGCTGGCCTGAGTGGTCCAATCAAAAAGACAAGCTACTGTAGCTCAAACCGCTCAAGATGTTAATGCTGGTTCTGATAGAAAGGTGTCAGAATACACAGTGCATCGCAGTTTGTTGCGTATGGGGCTGCATAGCCACAGACCAGTCAGGGTGCCCATGCTGACCCCTGTCCACCGCCGAAAGTGCCAACAGTGGGCACGTAAGCATCAGAAAAGGACCATGGAGCAATGGAAGAAAGTGGCCTGGATGTAAAAGAAAAGATTCACGTTTTCTTTTACATCACATGGATGGCCAGGTGCATGTGCGTCGCTTACCTGGGGAACACATGGCACCAGGATGCACTATGGGAAGAAGGCAAGCTGGCGGAGGCAGTGTGATGCTTTGGGCAATGTTCTGCTGGGAAACCTTGGGTCCTGCCATACATGTGGATGTTACTTTGACACGTACCACCTACCTAAGCATTGTTGCAGACCATGTACACCCTTTCATGGAAATGGTATTCCCTGTTGGCTGTGGCCTCTTTCAGCAGGATAATGTTGATGTGCTGAACAAACAAGTCCAAGTCCATGGAGGCCTCACCTCACAACTTACAAGACTTAAAGGATCTGCTGCTAACATCTTGGTGCCAGATACTACAGCACACCTTCATGGGTCTAGTGGAGTCCATGCCTCGACGGGTCAGGGCTGTTTTGGCAGCAAAAGGGGGACCAACACAATATTAGGTTATTATATTATCTGCAAGTACAGTTTTTTTTTTTTTTGTATTTTTAAAAATACTTTTAAGATTCAAAGTACACTACAAGTGGACATTAAACACAATAAAGTGCACTGAAATCTATTCATTACTTATATAAAATGTGCCTAATTCATGAAAAAAAAAAAATAAATCACTTAAGACAAGAAGAAGAGAAGGACAGATGAGCTAGGACAGATATCTAGATTTTCAATGAATAATGATTTAAAATAGTACAGCAGACGCTTGCAACACCCAGGTCATGGGTTCGATTTTCATGGAATGCATGAACCTATGAAATCCACTACCTTGAATGCAATGCAAGCTAAATGTATCTGCCAAATGCATAAATGTAGATGTAATTCCTCATGCATCAATACATATAAAGATTTTAATCAGATTTGTTTTCTGTGCATATGCATTTTAAAATGAACATGTATAAATGTAATCAGTGTATATGAATGATTTTAAGTGTATTGCAATAACTGGGGCATCATCATGAGCTTGAGCTGGACCAGAATTACTGACTCACAGAAGCTCTAAAAGATCTGTGTGGTTTAAGTGTTTAACAGATTAACATGTGACTGTAGTATAAGTTCTGGCCATTGTCATCTATCTACAAGCAGCATGTTTTGTTCAGACTGATGCAGTACCTCCTGCACAGGTGGCTGAGCACTGCGAGCGAATGATGGCCCACGTGTAGTTGTGTTTCGGCTGGCTCCGTCTCTCTGTATAGTCTTTGCTCAGTGTGTACTCCCACTGAATGCCTGGGTTCCAGCCCTGTAAGAGAACCTGTGCAAGGAGAAACATACAAGACCCAATGAACACCATAGGAAATCACACATTCTCTTAATTTCTTGAGGACAATCAGTACACTGATTCCTTTGTTTATACGACAGAACGCTTCCCACTTCGCTGAACAATGTCTCCTGCTATCAGAACATTTCACATTCAAATGTGTTAAATGCAGGTGGTTTTTAACCATAATTCCATAATTTTTGTATAGTAACAAGAACATCTGCATGATATAAGAGTCAATTACACATAAAAGTCCACAAAATAAAGAAAAGGAAATATCTTTTAAAAATTGAAGTTAAAACACATGAGCTTAGAAATGTACTGTTTTCCTTACACCTTGAAAAAATGTCCTTACACCTTCAATAAACACATTTTAAGCATTATCTAAAAAAAAAAAAAAAAAAAAAAATGTAAAAATATTTTTCAAGCATATTTACAATTAGCATGAATTATTAATTCATTACTATCATTAAGTTTTTGGGAAGTCACACCACATTGCATATTCCAACTGTCCCGGTCAGATTCTCTGATATTTTGACTTTGATTTGGCAGCCAAACTACTTAAGGTTTTCTTTTGAAGAATGTCATTTGCTATAGCACTTATTTGTTTCAAGCAAGATTCAGCACTCTTCTTTACATCAAGACTAAATATAAATCTATGTTAGATATTTCAGAGTAGATGAGATGCAGGCTTTACACTATAACTCTGACAAGCAGCAGTATGACACACCAGCCCAGTGCTCTCATTAGACACGGCTGACTACAGAGTGCAATAAAACTGAATACATAGAAAAATGTGTTGTTATTCTAAAGAACGTAATTGGCCAGTTATATAATTATGGAAGATAAAAAAGTTAGGCTACTACTACCTCAACCACCAGCGTCTCATTAGTGGGTCCGGTGGAGGTGAGGCTCTCTGGACGACTGTAGGGTCTCTTGTAGTCGAACACAGCCCCAGCAATGTCGTGTTGTCCAGGCCAGTCCACTGTCCAGTGTCCATTCAGGTAATACTTCCTCTGCAGGTTCCTCAGGGCCAGATAAGAGCTGGAGGAGTTGAGCTGTGTCACACGGATACTGCGCGCGCCTGCCGGTACGGTCACCACGCGGTAGTACTCTACACAAGAGACATTGCAGAAATCCAAAATTAAAAAAAAAAATATATTAGATTATAACAATATTTTTAAATGTAATTAATGTTTTACTTATTGTTATATTTTGAATGACATACACAATTATTTCACAGGTAATTTCCTTATGAGTCGCTTATGAGGTTCCATCTTGGTTAGAATTAGGGTTGTTAACTTAAAAAAAAACTAGACACAGATTTCTGTATTTGTGAATAATTGCACCATTCTAATTTATAAAATATATTTTCACAATGAATCTCCATATTATTGTGGAATAATAAGACAGTATTTAAAAAAAAAATGTTTAAATATAAGTAAATATTTTGTATTTTAAATATTTTTTAAAGAAAATATATATTTTTGTTCACTTTAAATAAATTAAGTAATTATTATAGCTACTTTATGAAGGGAGAAAGTGGAAAAATAAACTCTAATTGCATTCATTATTTTAAAGGGGACCTATTATGCCCTTTTTTAAATTCTTGATTTTGTTTTTGCAGTCTACTAGAATAGGTTTTCATGCTTGAATGTTCAAAAACCTTATTTTTCACATATTTTACATTGTTGCAGCACCTCACTTCCCAGTCTGTCAGTAACACTCTGTTTAGTTCCTATCTCTATGAAGCCCCTCCTTCTGAAAAGTGCAATGTGCTCTGATTGGTCGGCTGGACCAGTGTGTTGTGATTGGTCTACCGCATAGAGGGTGTTTGGGAAATGTCCTGCCCCTTACCATAACCGCAAGTTTTAACACACTACTAACACAACTCAACCAGGCCCCGCCCCCTTTTTTCATTTGCATTGGCTGGGAATTATTGAGGAATGAGGAATATTGTGATTTGTTCGTTCCCAGAAGAAAACTCAATTCTAAATGGAGGTGTTTCAGGGAGTTTAGAAACAGTGCGGAAACCTTTTTCCATGCTCAAACAGCAATATTACACACCAAAGAAAGTTGAAAATGTAAAAAAAGCATAATAGGACCCTTTAAATGCATTACACATCAATTATTAATCACATAAATTGATGTTATTTTTCCCAGCCCTAGTTAGAATGCTGTTCATTCAGACATAGATTGTACATGCGTTCAGAGAATAAAGACACGTACGGCTCATATAATGTTGTTTGGTGTATTGTCCTTTGTAGATCTTGCAGGTGGAGTTGTTGCCCTTGCAGATGCCACACAAATCTGGCACGGCATTGGATCCCAGCACCCTGTCACAGCCCACTCTCTGGAAAACACAAATCATGACCTCTCAGCAAGCACAGAAGAAGAAATACAGCACTCCAAATTACAACATTTTAGTGTAACCAGGCGAAAAGTCACGGGAAGTGCCTCCATGACAATGTTATTGGCTGTTTATATTGTCAGTGTGATAATGTCCACATATAGTCCAAAAATCAGCCCAGGGTGCATTTCTCAAAAGCACTGTTAGCCAGCTATAGTTATTGCCAACAATTCAACAATTTGTTGTTTCCTGAAACCATAGTTCCAGCGAACATTTGCAAAAAGCATCATCACATTTACATGGTTAGAACTACAGCTCTCAACCTGTGGTTAGAAGCATAGTTTCTTGTCATAGTACGACAAAGTGACTTAAATAGATCAGGCTCTTGGGCACAATAAGCAAGCTAACATGCAGTGTATAGTATATCATTCATTCAATTTGAATATATACACTCACCTAAAGGATTATTAGGAACACCATACTAATACTGTGTTTGACCCCCTTTCGCCTTCAGAACTGCCTTAATTCTACGTGGCATTGATTCAACAAGGTGCTGAAAGCATTCTTTAGAAATGTTGGCCCATATTGATAGGATAGCATCTTGCAGTTGATGGAGATTTGTGGGATGCACATCCAGTGCACGAAGCTCCCGTTCCACCACATCCCAAAGATGCTCTATTGGGTTGAGATCTGGTGACTGTGGGGGCCATTTTAGTACAGTGAACTCATTGTCATGTTCAAGAAACCAATTTGAAATGATTCGAGCTTTGTGACATGGTGCATTATCCTGCTGGAAGTAGCCATCAGAGGATGGGTACATGGTGGTCATAAAGGGATGGACA
Organism: Coreius guichenoti; assembly: GCA_039654105.1. Classification (NCBI taxonomy): domain Eukaryota; kingdom Metazoa; phylum Chordata; class Actinopteri; order Cypriniformes; family Gobionidae; genus Coreius; species Coreius guichenoti. Next base: position 36,081,413 of record CM077176.1, on the reverse strand, counting down.
TGGTCAGAAACAATGCTCAGGTAGGCCGTGGCATTTAAACGACGCCCAATTGGCACTAAGGGGCCTAAAGTGTGCCAAGAAAACATCCCCCACACCATTACACCACCACCACCAGCCTGCACAGTGGTAACAAGGCATGATGGATCCATGTTCTCATTCTGTTTACGCCAAATTCTGACTCTACCATCTGAATGTCTCAACAGAAATCGAGACTCATCAGACCAGGCAACATTTTTCCAGTCTTCAACTGTCCAATTTTGGTGAGCTCGTGCAAATTGTAGCCTCTTTTTCCTATTTGTAGTGGAGATGAGTGGTACCCGGTGGGGTCTTCTGCTGTTGTAGCCCATCTGCCTCAAGGTTGTACGTGTTGTGGCTTCACAAATGCTTTGCTGCATACCTCGGTTGTAACGAGTGGTTATTTCAGTCAAAGTTGCTCTTCTATCAGCTTGAATCAGTCGGCCCATTCTCCTCTGACCTCTAGCATCAACAAGGCATTTTCGCCCACAGGACTGCCGCATACTGGATGTTTTTCCCTTTTCACACCATTCTTTGTAAACTCTAGAAATGGTTGTGCGTGAAAATCCCAGTAACTGAGCAGATTGTGAAATACTCAGACCGGCCCGTCTGGCACCAACAACCATGCCACGCTCAAAATTGCTTAAATCACTTTTCTTTCCCATTCTGACATTCAGTTTGGAGTTCAGGAGATTGTCTTGACCAGGACCACACCCCTAAATGCATTGAAGCAACTGCCATGTGATTGGTTGATTAGATAATTGCGTTAATGAGAAATTGAACAGGTGTTCCTAATAATCCTTTAGGTGAGTGTATATGTTTCAGTCTATATATTTTAGTGTCACTAATTAACAGTGTTTTTGAGGAGTGCGTATGTGCATAAATGCGTAAAGGAACCCCAGAGTAGGGTGTGACGTAAGAGGGAACCCGCGATGAATCAAACATCAAATAAAGCAAAATGACATGGAAGAAAAACAATGAAGAAGTCATCAGGTGCCATATTTGTTACAACAAGACCAAGTGCCATGTTGCTTTAACATCTCAGAGATCTCAAATAGATTAATTTGAAGAAGTTATTATTCCTCCACCTGCGCGTGATGTCATTAACAACAGTCCTATATTGTTGAACCAATGCGGTTCAAATGACGGCGATATGACCATGTTACTACGGCTTACTACGGACCAGTTGGTTAGTTTCTCCAAGCGATGCATTGAACTATGGTAGTTAATCAGCATGTTCGTTGATCGGGAAACGCACCCCTGAATGGATCAAACTGGTGGAAATTAGTGGATTAATTATAAAAAAAAACAACTACCAACTCAGATATCAGCCCACTATGTAATGTCCAATTCAAATCGAATTTATAGTAATTACACAGTATGTGAGAATAAACCTGCGCATGTGCCTGCGACCATCAGGTAAATACAGGTTTATCTGAAACACACTCAAATGTAAACAAGTTGTATTAATAAAGAAGCACTAGATGTCTCAAACTCCAAAGATAATATAAAGAAACACAAAAGGGTGATGATTTCAACATGTATGAAATCCACAGAGATCAAATGCTCTCAGCTAAATAGTTCTAGTACAGTGCAGTGCGGTGTGTAAAAATATTCTTTCTGTAATGTTTTCAGTGCAATCTACTTATGTCATCGACATCGAAATGACAAATGACTCTTATTCATAATTACTGCTTATTTAAATTAAATCCACTAAACTACAGTTGTTCTGGTCCACTGCAATGTGTCACTATTTTATATTACCACAATTTCTCTTTTAATATAACAGCGGATCTGAAATGTCAGTGAAATGCAGACGCTGAAGTCAAATTTAATGGAAAAGAATTGCAGTTGGCTCTCTCACTGCAAACATGCAAACACGCAATATGAAACTGATGTGTGTTCTGGAGGAGTCTCTCCAGAAAGACATTTTCTATTTTTTTCAGTTCTCTGAACTAAACTGAGATGAAATGCATTTGGTCGATCTGCCTCAACAGGGATTTCCACAGCAGAAGAAAACATAAAACCAAGCACTGTGAGAATTCACTACAGATGATCCCTCTTAAAAAACTCTGGCTCTAATGATAACACACAAACTGTGTCAGTAGTCCATTATCAGAGAAAACCCCTAGCTAAAGCACAACTGAGAGATGCTTTTATTATAGTAGTCATGTATTACAATTCAGAACAAACCACTGGATAGAGAATAGAACAAGCCTGAGTGAAGAATGTTTTGCATTCAACACAGCTGAGAGTTACTCTACTATCACATTACTCAGTTACTTGCAAGTAACTAGACTAAGGTCAGACAGTATCTATAGTTATAATATCAACAGAGACAATTACTAAAGACCTCAGTTTATACAGTATCACAAATTCAAAATTGTGAATATTGTACATTACCTCACAAATTCCATCAATGCAGACATCTGCGCTGTCCTGTGTGCAGAGCGTCCCATCCCTGACTTTACTGGAGAGGGCGAAGAAGAAGTCGTAACCTTCAGCGAAGCAGTACAGCTTACACACGTCTTGATCTGGAATAACACACATACGCACACACAGATGCACACACACGTTGGGTTTTCATGTTTTATGGGGACATTCCATAGACATAATGACTTTCATATTGTACAAACTGCATATTCTATCACCCTACACTAACCCTATCCCCATTGTGTCCCCATAATGTAGGGAATACCAGGACACACATACACACACACACACTTATAGGAATATCAGGAATATCAGACATATAGTTCATTGAACACAAATGTCCAAGCTCTGAGATCTCAGCAAATCTCATGTGCATTTACACCATCAGTTTCCTTTCAGAATTCTAAAATTAAACTATAATCAGTGGCCAGTGAATTCAAAGTATTCACCCCTCATGGATTAGTTCCTGCTCTGACTTTGTGAAACTATAGCATATTTACATAGAATAACTACCTTTAACTTTAACTTTAACTTTAACTTTATTGTCCCCAGAGGGGAAATTCTTTTCCACAGCACTGCACTTGTTTAACACACCCAACATAATACAAAATACATAATACAAGGGGGAAAAAAGGGTTAGGTTTAAAAAAAAAATAAGTCAAGATAAGATGAAGTCAAGATAACACTCAGCGATGTCTGTTGTTAAGATATGTGATGGCTGAAGGAATCAGGCTTCTTCCAAAGCGAGCCCTCCTGCACCTCAGAGCCCTATACCTGCGCCCTGAGGGCAGTAGGGCTAGATACTCATTAAGTAGATGTGTGGAGTCCTGTTCTATTGAACAGGTGAACGGCTCATTTCTTAATTTATAATATTTCATCCTGCTTGGTTTTCATAGCCTAATCAATCACACTAGTAATTTAACTCTGAAATCACACAAAATACATTAACCAGGTACAACTGTGTTGGTTTCAAATCCATCTGTGTTCAATTGTCTGAAAGCACACCAAATATCACTGACTCGGTAAGTCTCACAACTAATGAAGCCCAAGGAACTTCGAGATGAAGTTGGAAAACAGCTGGAAATGATTATAGAGAGACTGACAAAGCTCTGAATCTTCCTAGAGGCACTATGAACACTGTCATGATAACCCAATTCCCCACCATTAACTTCCTTTAAAATCAGGGGGAAATACCTGGGCAATAAGAAGCCCCATTCACAGTCTAAACTCTAGCACTAAATCTAAAATCTGCAATGTTGATAAGAAATGTGGTTTCAGAACGAACAAAATTGTGGAACTAGTAACATTTCCTAAGCAGCAAAGTCATCAAGAATTGAAGAGATGGAAGCATCATGCATTGGGGGTGTTTTTGGGAGGAACTGAAAAGCTTGTTGCCATTTAGGAAAACATGGATGGAGCCAAATACAGAAAGACCCTTCATGAGAACTTGCTCAGTCACCCAAATATCTGCATTAAGTGTCTTTTCAGCACAACGATGACCCAAAGCACATGGAAAGACTATGAAATGGCTTGAAATATGTCAGATCTGTGGTAGAATCTGAACCAACTTTCTCCATCTCAAGATACATTGTGCTTAGAGATTCCAGTCGTACCTGCAAGAAGATGCATGACTGTTATCATTTCTAATGGACCACGTAGAAAGTAATGACTTTAGGGGGGGGAAAAGAATTTTGTTCCAGAGACATTAATGTTCTTTCTGGTGCGTAAATGTGTGGAATTTATTGTGTGGTGGAAGGAAGACACGTTTAGTTACATTTTGGAGGAGTAACAGAAACAAAATGTGAAAAATTCAAGGGGGTGAATATCATGTGAATATCTGAACATACTTCACTTCAGTCTAACTTCATAAATAATGTTTTCATCCAGAATTGTGTCAAATGCATCGGCTCATTTCTTTTATACATCCCATCAACCAATACAAATACATGTTTAGACCAACCGTCCACACGTGTGTAGGGTTTCCACTTGTAGTACCATCCGCGGAAGGGCTTGCTGTTGAACTCGGCACACTGAGCAGCTCTGAAGTCCACGGCGTTCTGAGGACAGTCAGCAGTGTTACACAGTTTATAAGAGCGAGACGAGCCCTCGCAAAACCTGCCGCCATACATTGGCCTGAGAGAGAAGAACAGACAGGGAAAAAACTGATCATAAGACAGAACTAGGATGAGACATCCTGATTTACGTGACGGGCTGTTAGAGCTGACAGCAACTTCATCACTCATGGTTGCCAAGTGGCTGTAATGTTTGTTGTAGTAATGAGATGCATTGCCAATAAAATTAAGATGTCATTCTACATTGACAAGGAATCAGTTTTCTTGACGCTTAAAATTACATTTCTGCAGAGGGAAGTTTTTGTATATAAAGTGCAGCAGTGCATAAAGCAACATATCACGAACAAGATGAACAATTATCAGTGCAAGAATCAAACCCACTTGCAATGCCAGCAATTTTCCATGCAGCAGTGCTTATTACTATATTCCTGCTTGTGGGAAATGAAAACTCATGTAGAACTTATTTCATAAGCGATGGATCAAACGGATCCCACTGTCTCCAATTCTGTTGAAACTCTGTTTCTGAGTTTCATGAAATCTAAGGCTCTGGTGACTGGCTGATACTGTGCTGTGGTTCCATGAGCAAAGATAAGAGAAATTAAAGCTGGTACTTCTGAAGAGTTCTGTGCATGCCATGAGAACAGATAGAGAACTCCCCTATTATAGAACTCCTTGTTTCAAACCAAGTCTGAAAACACTTTTTTAGTAGCAAAACTTGCTAAAAAACTCTAAATAAATAAATAAATGGATAATAATAAAATGGATATGAAATTTGCTACATCTAAAAAAAAAAAAAAAAAAAGTTTAAAAGACGTTATGCTCACAGAGGCTGCATTTATTTGATCAAAAATACAGTAAAAACAGCAATATTGTGAAACAATATTACAATTAAAAATAGCTGTTTTCTATTTGAATATATTTGCAATAAATGCAATTTATTCCTGTGCTGGCAAAGCTGAATTTTCAGCATCATTCCTCCAGTCTTCAGTGTCACATTTTTTTCACAGTTCTTTGATGAATAGAAAATTCAGAAGAACAGCATTTATGATTTTGTAACATTATAATTGCCTTTACTGTCACTTTTGATACATTTAATGCATCCTTGTTAAATAAACATATTAATTTCTTTAAAAAATTCTTACTGACATTAAAATGTTGAACAGTAATGTTGATATTTGATTCATTGCGATAAGATACATCAGACTCACTAGCTATGTTTTCATTCAAAGTTGCGAATTCAACTTATGCACAAAATTGGAATATTGCATAAAACATTTGCAAATAAAGCACTGTTTCCACTGCTTAATATCATTAAGAAACGTAGGAGAAGCCACAGTGTATAATAATTTTCATATATAATAAATTACTTGCAATAAATGCATTATCTTGCTTTCAGAGGCAGATGCCTGTTGTTTGGGAATGCGGTCGTGTAAGACAGTTCTTGGAGGGAATTATACCGATCAACTTTGATGACAGACTTTGCTCAGGCATTTCAGAACAACCAAAACAAAATTTCAGATGCTGTGCAAAAAGATTGGTCCGCTGGTTAGTCCCGTTATTACATCCCATCGCACAGTCACATGATTTTTTTATGCGGATTGAGGAATTTATTCGGTAATTGTGTTTCCATTGTAATTTATGCGCATGTTTTCTTATCAGATTAAAAAAAACGACTCAAACAAGCGCATTTTTTATGCACATTTTTAGAAAAAAAAAAAGACTCAAGTGCATTTTTCTTATGCACATTTTTAGAATTTATGCGCATCTTGGCATTTCCATCCAGCAGCTTTTTATGCAATATCCCAAAATGTGGATACAAATAGGTGGATACTGTGAAATAATTATTTGTGCATTGTTTTGTTTTGTTTAAAATCCTGTTGTGCAAGTTTTTTCATGCCAAAATGTTAAACTTGTTATGAACAAGCCTTTAGTGGAGACCCTCTCACTCCACATTTATTGTCTGATACTTCACTCGACTGCAGGTCTGAATGTACCTGGGGCTGCTGCAGTGTCTCTCTCTGTAGGTCACTCCACTCTCACAGGTTCTTGAGCAGCTGGACCACCCAGACCAGGATGACCACTGACCGTTCACTGGCTTAGGACCTTCATCGCCTTGCTTTACACACTGACCACGACGGCACCACTGCAAACAACACACAGAAACACACACATCAGTCTGAGCAATAATGGTCTTTAAATTTAAAAGGATGGTTCACTGAAAAATAAAGATTCCATCATCATTCTTTCACACACATGTGTTCCAAACACATGTGTGTCACGTAGAGTTGCACAGGAAGATGAAGGAGGTGAGGAAACTACTTTAACTCAATAAACTCAATAAAACAAACAGGGTAATCCAAACAAGAGAAAATCCAAACAGCAATGCAACAGCTTACACACATATGGTAAAGAAAACTGACTAAAACCTAAAGAGAAGACAATGAAACTAAACATAATCCTGATATTACACCCCCCTCCTGGAAGACACGTCCTGACACCATAACAAGAAACAATATCCAACAGAGGAGGGAGGGTGGGGGCTCTGGAGGTGGGCGCAGAGCTGGCAGATGGGATAACCAAGGACGAGGGAGAAGCCAGGGAAGAGACGACGGTGGGAGGAGCCAGGGAGTGACCCCAAACAGTTCTTGCAGGCTGAGGGCCCATGGTGGAGCCAATGGAGGGAGTAGCCATGGTGGAGCCTTGGTGTAGGCTCCATGCGGAACCAGGGGGATGACTGACAGAGGCGGAGCCGGTGGAGGTGGAAACCAAGGCAAAGCCGAAAAGAATGGGTGACACCGTAGGACCTGGAGACCAAACGGAGGCATGGGGACGAGCAGCTGAGGTGGAGCCAGGGTGCTGGATGACTGAGGCGTAGCCGGTGCGACTGAGGACTGAGGTGGAGCCAGAGGGATGGAGGAGCCCGATGGAGCCGAAGGGGTGGAGAGACGAGGCGCAGCTAAAGGACCGGAAGTTTGTAGCGCAGGCATAGCAACGACTGACCAAAGCGGAGCCAGAGGGACGAGGAAGCCCAGTGGAGGTGTGAGGACGATGGTCCCAGATGGAAATGAGGGGGCGAGGAGCAAAGGTGGAGCCGACTGGTCAACGGGCTGAGGTGGGGTTATAGGCTCTGCAGCCCAAGGTGGATCCAGGGGATCCTTGCCAAGGCGGAGATGAAGACTGGAAAACCCAAGGTTGATCAGTGCAGCAGAGTGAAGCCAACAGATGAGGAGCCGAGGAACTGAAGAGAGCCAGCGGAGGTGGGGCCGAGGGACTGGAAGGCTAAGGCAGAGGAGGCGGGAGAGGGAGGCTGGGTGGGACCATCCGCGATGAAGGAGACCTGGAGCTGGCCGACAAAGGAGACTTGGAGCTGGGCAGGACCCGCGGAAGTATTTTGGAGGTTGGAAGGAACCATTGGGGCCAAGAGGGTTAGGCAATCGACTTGGACTGGTGAGTCTATTAATCCATACGGGACTGACAGCAACAAACACAGCTTACACACAAGACAGAGACAAAGACAAAGAAAATCCATGACTGGAACTTAAACAGAAGACAATGAAACCAAACATAATCCTGACAGTATGAACACAAAAGGTGATTTATTAAAGAATATAATTTCTGCTCTTTTCCATATAATGAGCATACATTTTCAAAATGACAAAACAAGCACGATAAAACTATCATAAAAATGGTTCATATGATGCATAAAGTATATTTAACAGTATTGTGAGGAATAGTCTGATAATTGACTACAAATACATTAGATCATACTGGTCTCACAAGTCTCTTGACTGCTTTGATATGCATTTGGTAATGCAACATACATCAACCATCTATACATACTTGTAACGAGAAGTGCTTATCAACAAAAGAGAATCTTTAAAGTTTGAAAATGAAGAAATTAAGACAGCCATACATATTTTTTTAATTTTACAGTGAAATATTACAATAGTACATTTTTATATTTTGCTTTCTTTTAGTATTATCTATATTTAAATGTAATAATTTCATTCATTCATTCATTCATTGCTTGCCCACTTGCTTGCCGTACTGATATATAATCACAATATTTTTGAATAAATCATGCAGCCCTAAGTGGAATATTGTGCATATTGTGAGTCACACATTATGATTTTCTTTTTTCATTTTTTTGCCGAGCTCGATGGACAGATTTGTTTTCTGCAAATTCACCCTCTGTGTTCAACTGAAGGAAGTTTTGTATAGGTCTGGAACAACACGAGGGTGAGTAAATTATTGTTTGAATGGCCCAGCTTCACAGATTCATTTTAATTCCCATCAGGCACCATTCCATCTAATTCAACTCTGTGTCAGAGGTTAAAGACTGAATGAATGATAGTCCCAGTCCAGTGCTCTTCACACCCTCTGTGTAACTGAAACTCATGGGATGGAGCTGATATTTCCTGCAAGCGTACTGTCAGGATTCCTAGAGGAGGCTGTCATCATTAGTGCTGCGTACCGTCACTGGCTCTCACTCAGATTAAACTGTCGTGTTTAATATATCACAAACCGAACACCTCCAAGAGCCTCGAAGAACACATGTGAAAGACATCTCAGACCACCAGCGAACACCTCCGTATCAGCCAGAGACGACACGCGCTGGAACAAGAGAGTGTGTTTGTAAGAGAAGTGCTCTTGTTCCTGCACCCCAGGATGGATCTGTAATTACCCTAAAGCCTCATACATACTTCAGTAACGTAAGTTAGTAAAGAGATGGCCCAGGAGGTCAGCCCAGGCCCGCATGAGCTCATTAAACCCAATCTGCTGTAAAGGGCCTGAATCAGTGGAAAGGCATCCTAAGGGACGACGAGAGAGGGAGGAGAGCAATGACGAATACTGTATCTAACAGTTAACACTGACTAACACAGCAGCAATCTGTTTGTTTGTGTGGTTGGTGTATCTGATACGTTTTTGAAGTTTCAACTGCAAAAGTTCCATTGTAAAACCTGATCCACACCACACGTCTTTAGCTTGAAATCCGATTAAAGCATTTGGATGAGATTAGATGAGCTGAGATGACAGACAGACCCTAAATAAGGTATAAAAACACATATGCTGATGCAGTGTCAAAGAGTCTGTAATTGCATACACATTCATTAATTTGAGCTCATTTTTCTTGTGAAAGAGTGCACTTTAGCATACGTTTATAAAAGAGTAGGCCTACTTATTACGAAAAATAATATATTTTCAAAGAATATACTTAATGTGCGAACTTAATGTAATGTTTTCGGGTATTGCAATTCTGACTTTTTTTCCTCGCAATTACGAGTTTATATTTCGCAATTCTCATAATTTTTTCTCGCAATTCTGACTATAACTCGCAATTCTGACTTTAGATCACTCAATTCTGACTTTATAGCTCGCAATTGCAAGTTTATATCTCGTTTGAGGAAAAAAGTCAGAATTTTGAGATTAAAATTTGCAATTATCTTTTAAATAGTTTTATTCCGTGGCAGAAACAAGCTTCCATAGTCAGAATTGCGAGTTTATAACTAAGTTTATAAAGTCACAATTGCAAGATATAAAGTCAGAATTGTGCTCGCAATTCTGAGAAAAACAGTCTTTTTTCCCCTCAGAATTGGACTTTATAACTCGCAATTGCGAGTTTATATCTCACAATTCTTAGAAAAGAAGTCAGAACTGCGAGTTGAGTCAGAATTGTGAGATATAAACTCGCAATTGCGAGAAAAAGAGTCAGAATTGCGAGTTTATATCTCACAATTCTGAGGAAAAAAGTCAGAACTGCGAGTTAAGTCAGAATTGCGAGATATAAACTCGCAATTGCGAGAAAAAGAGTCTGAATTGCGAGTTTATATCTCGCAATTCTTACTTTATATCACACAATTCTGACTTTATAGCTCGCAATTGCGAGTTTATATCTCACAATTCTGAGGAAAATGTCAGAACTGCGAGTTAAGTCAGAATTGCGAGATATAAACTTGCAATTGCGAGAAAAAGAGTCAGAATTGCGAGTTTATATCTCACAATTCTGAGGAAAAAAGTCAGAACTGCGAGTTAAGTCAGAATTGCGAGATATAAACTCGCAATTGCGAGAAAAAGAGTCTGAATTGCGAGTTTATATCTCGCAATTCTTACTTTATATCACACAATTCTGACTTTATAGCTCGCAATTGCGAGTTTATATCTCACAATTCTGAGGAAAATGTCAGAACTGCGAGTTAAGTCAGAATTGCGAGATATAAACTTGCAATTGCGAGAAAAAGAGTCTGAATTGCGAGTTTATATCTCGCAATTCTGACTTTATATCACACAATTCTGACTTTATAGCTCGCAATTGCGAGTTTATATCTCACAATTCTGAGGAAAAAAGTCAGAATTGTAAGATAAGAAGTTGCAATTATCTTTTAAATTCCGTGGCGGAAACAAGCTTCCATAGTTCATCCAAAAATGAAAATTTTGTCATCACTTACTCACCCTCAAGTTGTTCCAAACCAAGTTTTTCTTCTGTTGATATTTTATTTGACTGTTCTGATATTTTAAAGAATGCCTGTAATCAAACAGTTGACGGTAGCCATTGATTTCCAAAGTAGGAAAAAAATACTATGGAAGTCATTGGCTACCGTCAACTGTCTGGTTACCAACATTCTTTAAAATATCTTGTGTTGATATTTTATTTATATTGTGTTGAACAGACGAAAGAAACTCATACATGTTTGGAACAACTTGAGGGAGAGTAAGTGATGACAAAATTTTCATTTTTGGGTGAACTACCTCTTTATTAAAAACATTAACCTCCCCCTTCGAAACGACATCTGTTCTCTTCATGACGTATGTCTTTACGGAGGGTGGGACTAAATATCCTCCAAACTGGACGAAATCAAGTCCCGTCCTACATTCTTCTCCCAGAAGCCGTTTCACTCGGATATACATCACAATAGGGAAGAAAATACAATCGCAACTTTTGTTTCAATACAATAAAAAGCACTTCTTTTTCACAAGGGTTTCCCCTTGCCCTGTCGAACTTAACCTTTTCTAGTACACAGAGTTCTCATATGAAGCTCCTCAGCTTCTCTTGTGAACATCACTGTCACTATTTTGTTTCCGTTACTCTCAGCACAAATTGTTCACTCATTCAATCCGCTGGCATTTACGCCAGCCTCTCTCTGCTCGGCCTCCCTGGAAACACTCATTTAAGACACTAGACATCTGTTAAAAACCCATCTGAAAGAGCAACAAAATGCTTTCTCCCCCGCAGGGATAATGTCACAGGCTGAATAACCAGAGAGGATGTTAATGATTAAACTCTTTCAATGACAAGAAACAGACCATTTGGCTTTTTCTTTTGTGCCACTTGAGCTGTGTAACTTGATTTCTTTTTAAGGTGAGACGCATCTGAACTCTTCTGTGATTGTGACTCACCATCTCTGGACCGCAGGCAGAGCCCTCGGCAGCCGGCATGAACTTGGTCTCACATTTTCTACCGACCCGATGGCACCACAGGGCTTTGCAGATGTCCTGTGTGACACACATCAAACAGACGTGTTAATATGAATGCATTAAAGAACCTGTCATTGTGACAGAAGTCTGAGCGATAGTTATACTGAACAAATTAAGGATTATAACACATTACGCAATGGATAGATGTTCTTCACAAGCTGTATGAGTCCAAAAGGCAGTTGTACAGAATAATGACACTGTTTATGATCTCTGGATATAATAATGACCTGTCTGGTTTGTTTTAGCTTTAACGTCACATGCCAAACACTCTGTATGAGGGTGATTCTGCAAATAACGGAACTTTTTTGGTTACACTTTATTTCTATAGTCCACTTTAGACTTTGCAATTTTGTAGCAGCTTTGAAACTACATGTCGACTAACTCTCATTAGAGTATTAGTAGACTGTTTGGTTAGGTTTAGGGTTTGTAGAATAAGTTGACATATACTTGCAAAGCTTTTACTTCCCTTTAACTTCCAATTTGCTAACTTACTAATACAATTATTTAAAACATTGTAAAATCTTGAAAATTCTACTTTTTTCTAACCATTAAAACCATGTTTGCAGTTAATTTGTTATTTATGAGAATTTGTAATGTTTTTATAACAAAGACTGCTGTTCTCAATCCTGCTGTTATTACCATCACACCAGACATGTAGAGAACAATTGAGTTTATACTTGGTTACTATCATAGAGATGAAAAGTGACAGGCGAGAACTTCTCTGCCAGATGTTGAACAGAACTCTTCAAACAGAAATGTTTTTATTTAACACCATGATATGAGAGTATGTTTATTAAAACTGGGGAGTATTGGAAAATTCATCAGACACCCTTAGGCCCTGTTTACACCTGGTATTAAGATGCGTTTTCGTCAATCGGATCACAAGTGGATGACACTAAATACAGGTGAAAACAGGGTCTAACACATTTTGAGCTTGTCCACTTTCGACCACTTCCAGAGGTAGTCAAAAATGCATTTGACCGGATTGCTTTCATAGTGTAAACGCTCATGTGGTCAAATGCGTTCAAACAGCCACAAAAGACCATCTACTCTCCACCTACTGACCTAATGCGTAAACATTATGGGAAACGTGCTAGCCAGACGGGATTTAAACTTTGTCGGCTGGAGACCCAAGTTTGGTTTGAAGACGAAAAACGTACCAAGCACAATGTTCTCTCAACATTCCTGATTTCTAACACACACTTACAGCGTTCGGCTGGTCTTGTGGCTGTCAGAGCAGAAACGAAAGCTGCTGCTCTCCATATGTTTTCCCATCGTCTCTGGTCGCGTTCATATATAAGTTGTGCAAGCTTATTTTGTCAATTACAAAACCCATACATTTACCCGCTCATAGACCCTCCCCTCAAAGAAAACAGGACAGACGTGCTTGAAAGTGATTACAACACCAGGCGTAATACGAGTATTTGTCTCCCTCGTCTACTTGTGATCAGATTGACCAAAACGCATCTTAATACCAGGTGTAAACAGGGCCTAAATCTGTTTTACTGTCACAGATATCTAGATCTTCCTCTCATTCACTTGCTCTCTGAAACAAGAGCAAGAAATGGCTGCACGTTTTATATGTCCGTATTATTCACATCTGGATTATTGTATCATATTTTGACAATGGGAGCACAGATGGAAGGAATCGAAGGCAGTTTGCCAGAGTGATCACAGATATCCCAGCACAAGTTCTGCAGCTGTGTGTTAAAGCGAGACCTCCTCAAATCCGTCCCCTGTTGTTCCTGCTGAGCTTGAACATCTCAGTCCTATCACAGCTCTGACTGCCAGAGAATATGAAGATGCTAATTCAAGGTGAAAGCAATGGGAGCTCAGGATGACAGAACAGCTTTGCTTGAAGAGCATCTACAGAACAATTTCTATCCCGTTCAGTGACATGAAATGAGCAGGCCCCTCTTTGTGCTTTGTTTTTATAGTCCAATGTAAATTATTGTTCCATTTCCATTTCCATTTGATGTTTCTGGGTTAATGGAACACTTCACTATCCAACAATATCATATTTTTTTTGTTTATATGGCTATATTTACATTGTGTTTAACACAAAATAAGTGTATGAGTTTCTTTCTTCTGTTGAACACAAAAGAAGATATTTTGAAGAATGTTAGTAACCAAACAGTTGATGGTAGCCATTGTCTTCCATAGTAGGTAAAAAAAAAAATATATAAGGAAGTCTATACATTACAGTGGGTAGCCATTTGCTGTGGCGCCAGGGGAGCGATTGGGGGTTAGGCGCCTTGCTCAAGGGAACCTCAGTCGTTTCCTGCCGGCATTGAGTATCGCACTGTGACCTTTGGGTTACAAGTCTGACTCTCTAACCATTAGGCAACAACTGCCCTACTAATTACTATTTGGATAACTGCCCTGCTATGAAACTTTTTTGGTAGGAATTAATCAGTCATGCGTGAGAAATATACCTGTGAATACAGTAGCTCTATTATGGCAGCTGAAAACTTACATCCATGCCAATTGTTCTGTTGTATTGTTCTAGTTGCACATTTATGGTACATACATAGTGAAATCTTTGTTCAAAAAGTAAAATGTGTCTCTTTATCATAGCTTGATTATGCTGCATAATTAATATTGTATAGTCATCATCAGTGCCCAGTGCAGCAGACTGTATCTCGTCTCATTTCTTTGACTGCATATGTACAGTTAGGTGAGATCAGGACAATAGGAACAGAGATTCCCACTGGCATCCCTCCAAAGTATATTTAGCTCTGCCTTTGCTTCACGAGACTGTGCAGGCCTGGAGAGAACTCGGAGCTGCACTCTATCAGATTTCTCTACGGGGAGGTCCAGTTTTAGATGTATAGACTAGACTACAGTGGAAAAATTATTTTAGCAAACCTCTATTGAGTTCAGATGGCCTGAATTCCTGCATCACAGAAAACGTTACAACTGATTTACAGATATCAGCAACAGAGAAACAGAGCAAGTGCTCTCCTCTCAGGGTTGAGTATGCAGTGATGTTATGAATAATCGAGCCGTCTGAACCATCCGTGCATTAGACTCGCTGGACTAAAGGATGCAGGCCAAATGTTCACAGAAAGCACACAAGTCTGTAAAAATATGGGCCAATGTACTGTGTTAGTATGAAGGAATTAGTTTACAGGTGTTTTACCCCTATTTTGAATTACGCATTGCTTTAGCCCCTATCACACATCCAGTCTTTACTGGTAAATTACCGGTAAATTACTGTTAAGAGATTAAGGGCCAGATTTACCAAACAGGGCAAAATCAAAAAAGCAAAATACGATTGGAAAGTTCTGCGTGTGATCTACTGACGATGCGCAAATTAAAGAACATAGAAGCAGCCGGATCATTTCCATAATGACCAACACAATCTACCAAGAGCAGCGCAAATAGCGTCTGGTTTAAGGCATGCTTTTTTTGGGCGTTAAATAATGGCGCAAATACCAGTAAATTGAGACAAGACAAATCATGTCAGATTTTTTCCCAACTTTTATGTGATGTTGAAACCAACAAAATTAACATAAGAAACAAATATACTTTTTTGT
This sequence comes from Coreius guichenoti, assembly GCA_039654105.1. Classification (NCBI taxonomy): domain Eukaryota; kingdom Metazoa; phylum Chordata; class Actinopteri; order Cypriniformes; family Gobionidae; genus Coreius; species Coreius guichenoti. Next base: position 36,065,881 of record CM077176.1, on the reverse strand, counting down.
AGACTTTTTAGCCATTGTACATTCTAAATCATGAACTGTGGAGCTTGCTGAACAGGCGTCTCGCCCATGCATGTGTGCTGTCGGGGTCATATCCTAAAAAAAAAAACATGATTATATAGAAAATGTGGCACATGTGTGTTGTGGTGCAGTGTGACAGATCTCTCCAGGCCTCAGCGAAGTGACCGCGAGCGCTAGTTTCTGTCTCAGGTGAGGCATTACTCTCAATCACACTGTCACGCTTGATCCCTGCTCTCCCAGTGAACCTGGACCAGCTTCCTATTTCCAAATGATGACCTTAAACTCCATGATAAGAACCAAACAAATGGATTCTTATCAGTTTGAAACAACTTTAACCGTAACGCAGCTCAGGCTGGATCAAATATATCAGTCTCATGTTCCCGCTGAGAAAACCTGTGAAGCTGCATACCTTACCAGACAAAAATTTGGGGTCAGTACGATTTTTTTTTTCTTTTTAAAGAAATTAATACTTTTATTCAGCAAGGATGCATTAAATTGATCAAAAGTGGCAGTGAAGGGACTTAAAATGTTGAAAAATATTTATATTTCAACATTATAAATAATATAATATACTGTATATAAATACTGTTCTTTCAAACTTTATATTCATCAATGAATCCTGAATTTTTTTTTTATATCGGTTCCCACAAAATGTTCAGCACACATGTTTTCAACATTGGTAATAATAATAAATGTTTCTTGAGCAGCAAATCAGCATATTAGAATGATTTCTGAAGGATCATGTGACACTGAAGACTGGAGTAATGATGCTGTAAATTCAGCTTTGCATCACATGAATAAATTACATTTTAGAATATATTCAAATTGAAAACAGTTATTTGAAATTGTAATAATATTTCATAATATTACTGTTTAAAAAAAAAACATTATGCAATTACTCCAGTCTTGGTAAGCATAAAGGGCTTCTTTCAAAAACATCAAATAATCTTACTAACTCCAAAACTTTTGAAGAGTAGTTCAACTAGTTACGACCAGTGTTCTTAACTAGCTTAATCAGCAAGACTTCCTTGACCAACTACCTTCACAAAACCATGCTTGGTTGAGCAGAAAGTTTTGTTGGTGAACAGTATGTTTAATGGCGCTTTTCCACTGCATGTTACGGCTCGGTACGGCTCACTTTTGGGTGGGGGGGGTGGGGTTTCACTGTGTACAGTACCTAGTACCTGGTACTTTTTTAGTACCACCTCAGTTGAGGTTCCAAGCGAGCCATAACGATACTAAAATGTGACGTGTAAACAATGCAGATCACTGATTGTCAGAGAGAATTGTCACTACCAATGTCATTGGATTTGCGACACGAGACACCAAACCCACTAGATTTAAATAATCAGCAACAGCCACCGCAGTATCATTTGTTCGCACAACTTTTTTAAACGACTTGCTTTAAACAACCGTCGCAAGCAACTTTAAAAAAGAAATGGCTGTATCGTGGTCAGTAAACGAGGTGGAGGCGCAACTACAGTGGGGAGAACAAGTATTTGATACACTGACGATTTTGCAGGTTTGCTCACTTACAAAGCATGTAGAAGTCTGTAATTTTTATCATAGGTACCTTTCAACTGTGAGTGACGGAATCTAAAACAAAAATCCAGAAAATCACATTGTATGATTTTTAAGTAATTAATTTGCATTTTATTGCATGACATAAGTATTTGATACATCAGAAAAGCGGAAATTAATATTTGGTACAGAAACCTTTGTTTGCAATTACAGAGATCATACGTTTCATGTAGTTCTAGTTTAGACCAAAAAGCCCTATTTTTGTCTCATCAGACCACATGACCTTCTCCCATTCCTCCTCTGGATCATCCAGATGGTCACTGGCAAACTTCAGATGGGCCTGGACATGCGCTGGCTTGGACAGGGGGACCTTGCGTGCGCTGCAAGATTTTAATCCATGGCGGCGTAGTGTGTTACTAATGTTTTTTTTTTTTGAGACTGTGGTCCCAGCTCTCTTCAGGTCATTGACCAGGTCCTGCCGTGTAGTTCTGGGCTGATCCCTCGCCTTCCTCATGATTATTGATGCTCCACGAGGTGAGATCTTGCATGGTGCCCCAGACCGAGGGAGATTGACCGTCATCTTGAACTTCTTCCATTTTCGAATAATTGCGCCAACAGTTGTTGCCTTCGCACCAAGCTTGCCTATTGTCCTGTAGCCCATCCCAGCCTTGTGCAGGTCTACAATTTTATCCCTGATGTCCTTACACAGCTCTCTGGTCTTGGCCATTGTGGAGAGGTTGGAGTCTGTTTGATTGAGTGTGTGGACAGGTGTCTTTTATACAGGTAACGAGTTCAAACAGGTGCAGTTAATACAGGTAATGAGTGGAGAACAGGAGGGCTTCTTAAAGAAAAACTAACAGGTCTGTGAGAGCCGGAATTCTTACTGGTTGGTAGGTGATCAAATACTTATGTCATGCAATAAAATGCAAATTAATTATTTAAAAATCATACAATGTGATTTTCTGGATTTTTGTTTTAGATTCCGTCTCTTACAGTTGAAGTGTACCTATGATAAAAATTACAGACCTCTACATGCTTTGTAAGTGGGCAAACCTGCAAAATCGGCAGTGTATCAAATACTTGTTCTCCCCACTGTATACCGATCAGTCTATAATCACTTTGAAGTGGTATTAAACTGCAGTGGAAAAGCAAACCGAGTCAAAGCAAAGCGAGCCGAGCCGAGTTGAGAAAAGTGGCTTAAGTAGACTAAACCAGCACTAACCTATAGCATGTTTCTAGTTCTAAGCATGAAGCAGCATGGAAACTCAAGTGATCCTAGAAACATCCAATTTGAAAGTCATAACTAAGGTTGTTCCTCTGATTTTGGTCAAAGTAAAATGCATATGCTGGGCAATTTCATACATATTTTATCATTCATGTGTAGTAGTTTTGTAGTGTAAACGTTCACCTCATTAACAGGTTAAACGAGCAGCTTTAACAGTATTTACACACAATTTTGCTAGAATGTGTCATGGGGTGCCATTCATGTACACTCAACTCATAAATATGATATTTCTGACATGACCAGAACAAACTGTTTTTTTTTTTTTCAGAAGTGATTTAATCTTTAAAACAATATCAAATATTGATATTAATGGCCTTGCCTTCTTGAAGTCCAGAGTGCACAGTTTAGCTTTCTCTCCAAACTGCCACTTGCACTGCGTGTCGGCGTCGTACAGCTCTCCAGGAAGTTTCTCTGGGTACTTGTACTCCTGTATGGCGCTGGGCTCATCAGACAGACAGGTGGCCTGGGCGGTACTGAGACAGAAACACGACTGTAAAACAGCTTGACTACGGTACAGTAGAGCTGGACACCATGACAACATAACAACAGTAGTTCCCTAGGCTACATTAGAGATTTCTCTTTTCAACACATTCCCTGACTTTATCATGACGTATTTTATTCAATGCTGCCATTATTATACAGGCCGACAGAGAGGCTCCGTGTGTAAATGATATCAAGGATCATGAGAAAGTATTTTACATTGTTTAATACCGTGTGTTTTACACAATCAGACATACAGTGAAACCCTGAATGAGCTCTGAGTAGTTTAGCAGACGCTCCGGGCCGCCCGCCCGCCCGCACAATGACGAGAGTGTGTCAGTATGTGAGTGTGTGTGGGATGTATGTTTGTAATAGGAGTCACATTGACTAGTCTATGAGTTCTAAATATATACTATATAACACTCACATCCTGACAAACATACTAATACAGGTGCTCAACCAAAATAGTGAAAGAACCTTGAACAGAAAGTCGGCACACAATACTTGAGTTAAGGGATGCACGATTTAGGACAATTTTTACTTTTCTGAATGACTAGTTGACTAGTAAAAATGAGTAGTCAACTGAAATGTACATACAGATGTTGTTGTTGCAGAACACTCCACTATAAAGTCTACTACATCCAGCTATCCCAGAATCCTTCTGTGTTTCAGTGGACCCTGTGAAGGGAAACCCTGTCCTTCTCCGGTCCTGTTTCCAATTATCTGGAAAAGGATCAATGCAGCAGCATCTGGCCCACAGAGGCAGGAATGTTAGTGTCAGATGAATCTGATTCAGTTCCTCATCACCACTCAGTTTTCCCAGTGTCACCTCTTTAAGTTTCCCCCCAGATTAAGGCGGCCGACAGCTATAAGACAGACCTGCTCAACCCAGACCCGGCCAGACTCCCTTTCAAGCTCTGTTTTATTAGTGAGGAGAGTGATAAAAGCGGAGGGCTGTGAAGAGGAACGACAGAGGGTCTGAAAGCAGATCAGGCTTTAGCTACTTGAAGGTCTTGTGATCTGCAGGCTGTATGTCGAAACGCACATGGTGACGTAGGTGAGGCTGCTCATGAGGAATGAGAAACAGATGGGAGGACAGCTGACGGAGAGAGCATTGCCGTATTTATCTGCAGCACGCTGCTGTTTTTGGGGCGTCGTGGGTGTGGAAAGAGAAATGAGGGATGATCATTCTGCAGTTTGTCGCCATCAGATGCCCAGACAGTCCTGGAAAAGCTGTGGTTCACAGGCAGACTCTGGTGACACTAATGCCACTGTCACAGTACAGGTTTTGGTACATACTGTATGAATTTGATTAACCATGCAGTCTGATTGGAATTATTGGTTGGTTCCTTACACCAGTTCGCAACACTTACGGCTTCAGGATGTGAGTGAGATGGCGAAACTCAAACCACAAACTCTGGGGAGTCAGCAATAAAGCACCATGATCCCATTCATTTTTAATGGAGAGCTGGTGATTGACTGACTGACTGACATGATGTGAAGGCCAAGTATGGTAGCCTATCCAAGTTAGTGCACACACATTAGGAGCAGTGAACACACACACACACACACACTGCAAAACGTGAACACACACCCAGAGCAGTGGGCAGACATTTACTGTGGCACCCGGGGAGCGATTGGGATTTAGATGCCTTGCTCAAGGGCACCTCAGCCATTTCCTGCTGGTATTAAGAATCGGACGAACCCGCATCCTTCGGGTTACCAGGCTGACTCTCTAACAATTAAGCCACGACTGCCCCATGAGCAGTCTGCCATTCTGGTGACATGAGCGACAGTGACCATTTTTGACTGCAATTTAAGAAAGTTGAGAAAAGTTTTAACATTATGCAAATAAAAAGCAACTACCAATGCGAGTGAAGTCAGTGGATCTCATGTGATCAGAAGCCTGTCAGATACTGTAGTGTGTCGTCAAGACAGTCAGTGTGTCAGTCAGTGTATGTCATTGGGGAAATAGAGTGCTGCAGTGATGTTGCAGTTTTGTAGGCCAACCCGGAAGTTAGCATCACCCTGGTTCCCTTGACAAAAACCCAATAGGATTTTCCAATTGACTATTGCAGAAAACAAGCTTTGTATCCAACAAAAGTGTATGATTCTTAAGGCTGTGACACACCAAGCCAACGGGCAGCCAATCGTTGAGGATCTTCTAAGCTCAGTTTTTGTGGTGTGTTCCACATCATTGGCTCAAGTCAGACCCCATCTTTGGCTTTTTGGCAAATTGAACATGTTGAATCGGTGTCCGTCGGCATTGGTGGTAAGAGAGAACTCTGATTGGCTGTTCAGCTTTATAGTGAACCAGTGCATAAAAAGAAAAGCAAAAGTGATAAAAGCGAGCAAATGACAAAGTCAAGAGGGCACACAGAGAAGGCTGTTCTAATTTTGTCATCATACCTGAGCATTCCAATATGCAAATATTTTCATAATGATATCGCCGTCTGGAATGAAGAAAGTGATCAACATGATTCATGTTCAAAATAGTAAGCGATAGTAAGCTTTGTTTACAGTTTGTATATCCGCAGTCTTAGTTCGGTTTCCCTTTATGAATGACGAATATAGACTACTGCCCTCTACTGGTATGGAGAGATATATCCTCTCAAGCAGGCACAAAATATACGTGCTAGTTAGTCCTTGGATGTAGTTTTTGCGGTTTGTTCAGGCACAACTTTCTGGCCCAGATACAAGCGATGCGAGCTGACAACACAGTTGGCTTTCACGTCGGTTTGGAACTTGAAAATATCTTGAACTTCTGTTAACCACAACCCTTGTTTCAGGCATTTAACCAAAAGCCCATTCAAAAAAAACCTTTGACTTCAGGATGATGGAACTGCAAGCGCTAAAATTCTACTTGTTTACAGATTTTGGCCTACAAAAATATGTCATCCCTGAAGCACTCTAAGGCAGAGTACTTGTTTTTCATCTTTGAAATCTAATGGAGTTAGATAAAAAGTACAGCTGAAAACGGACCTTGCCCAACTGCAGCTCCCACACAAGCTAGCAGTCTTTACTGAGCGGGTTGCTTGTCCCATGGACTCAGATTTGCTCTTTGGTTACATGTGTTGTACATGTTATTTCTCTTTCATATTATACACTCACCTAAAGGATTATTAGGAACACCTGTTCAATTTCTCATTAACGCAATTATCTAATCAACCAATCACATGGCAGTTGCTTCAATGCATTTAGGGGTGTGGTCCTGGTCAAGACAATCTCCTGAACTCCAAACTGAATGTCAGAATGGGAAAGAAAGGTGATTTAAGCAATTTTGAGCGTGGCATGGTTGTTGGTGCCAGACGGGCCGGTCTGAGTATTTCACAATCTGCTCAGTTACTGGGATTTTCACGCACAACCATTTCTAGAGTTTACAAAGAATGGTGTGAAAAGGGAAAAACATCCAGTATGCGGCAGTCCTGTGGGCGAAAATGCCTTGTTGATGCTAGAGGTCAGAGGAGAATGGGCCGACTGATTCAAGCTGATAGAAGAGCAACTTTGACTGAAATAACCACTCGTTACAACCGAGGTATGCAGCAAAGCATTTGTGAAGCCACAACACGCACAACCTTGAGGTGGATGGGCTACAACAGCAGAAGACCCCACCGGGTACCACTCATCTCCACTACAAATAGGAAAAAGAGGCTACAATTTGCACGAGCTCACCAAAATTGGACAGTTGACTGGAAAAATGTTGCCTGGTCTGATGAGTCTCGATTTCTGTTGAGACATTTAGATGGTAGAGTCAGAATTTGGCGTAAACAGAATGAGAACATGGATCCATCATGCCTTGTTACCACTGTGCAGGCTGGTGGTGGTGGTGTAATGGTGTGGGGGATGTTTTCTTGGCACACTTTAGGCCCCTTAGTGCCAATTGGGCATCGTTTAAATGCCACGGCCTACCCGAGCATTGTTTCTGACCATGTCCATCCCTTTATGACCACCATGTACCCATCCTCTGATGGCTACTTCCAGCAGGATAATGCACCATGTCACAAAGCTCGAATCATTTCAAATTGGTTTCTTGAACATGACAATGAGTTCACTGTACTAAAATGGCCCCCACAGTCACCAGATCTCAACCCAATAGAGCATCTTTGGGATGTGGTGGAACGGGAGCTTCGTGCCCTGGATGTGCATCCCACAAATCTCCATCGACTGCAAGATGCTATCCTATCAATATGGGCCAACATTTCTAAAGAATGCTTTCAGCACCTTGTTGAATCAATGCCACGTAGAATTAAGGCAGTTCTGAAGGCGAAAGGGGGTCAAACACAGTATTAGTATGGTGTTCCTAATAATCCTTTAGGTGAGTGTACATTTTATGCATTGATTTCACTGAAATATAATCCTTCTCTCTCTTTATTTTTAGTGGCAAGAAAACTGATTCAATGTCAACAACAAAGAAAGACAGCCATGAATGTCATTCATAATTGCTACTATGCATCCAATAGTGGGAACACCCACTAGCAACTAAAGGCCGGGACACACCAAGATGACAGTCGGCCAATGACAGGCTGTTTTTGAGCGTCGGTCGGCTTAGTTTTTTTGGTGTGTTCCGCACCGTTGGCTCTAGTCGGACGTCGTCTGGGCCGATTCAGCATGTTGAATCGGCATCGGGCCGTCGGTGAGAGAGAACTCTGATTGGCTCTTCAGCTTAGTGAACGGGTCAGTGTACGTGAAAAGCTTAAGTGATGAAAGAGAGCAAAGAAGTCAATGCAGTACAGACTGAAGGCTGTTTTAATTTTACGTCATCTTACCTGAGCATTCAGTGCATTAATATTTGCATAACATGAGCCGACTAGAATGAAAAAAGTGATCAGCTTGATTGATATTCAAAGCGCTGCTTTGTTTACGGTTTGTATATTTGCAGTCCTAGTTTCGGTTTCCCTTTTTGAATGACGAAAATAGACTATTGATACCTGCTGATATAGACAGATATTTACTTACATGCAGGCGCAGAACGCACGTGCTAGTTGACAGGTGCCTTTAGTCCTTGTGGCAAGCAGGACGAGGCCGAGAGCCGTGGGAACGAGCTTGCCACAGTCCTTTTGGTGTGTTCAAGCGCAGCTTTTTGGCTGAGACGCAGCCGACGCAAAGTGACAACACAGTCAGCTTTCGTCACTTCTAGTTCTTTGACATCTTAAACTGCCTGCTACTGGCAACATGCGGTGTGAATGGGGCTCTACTGAACTTAAGCATTTTAGATTTACATTTATGCATTTGTCAGATGCTTTTATCCAAAGCAACTTTCAAGGTATACACTGCATTTACGGTATATATTTTATCAGTACATGCATTCTCTAGGACTGCACACTCATGACCTTGGCATTGCTAGCACCATGCTCTACTGTTTGAGCTACAGAAAGCATACTTTCCTGAACTTGTTTTTTTTTTCTTCAGATTACTTAATCTTAAAACTGACAGGAATTCTAACTGCAATTGTCAACCACAATGATATGTGCAATGACCAGTTCAAAAATCCTGCAGATTTATGCTACCCCATTTCCTTATACACTGTCAAACAACAGTCTTCACAAGAAGCATTGCTGCAGGATGAGCTGTAGGAAACAGGTAAAGCAACTCTGAGCATCTAACAAACGGCTGGCAGGGAATCCCTTATCTCGCTGAGGCCAGCTCGCTGCCAAAAGAGCTTCACCCAGATGAGCTCATCGTGATAAAGGAGCACGAGGCTGGTTCATTTGACACGTTTGTTAATTTAAGGGCAACAGGTCAAGCTGATCCACTTTCACGAGCACAGACGTGGCTCTCAGACAGAAAGTGACATTTAAAACCTGCTGGAGCTGCTCGCTTTTACATGTCACAACCAAAACAGCACTACAAATACTACTTTTAAAAGATGAGGCTGGTGTCTAGACTCTCACTGGGCTCACGCTGGATGATTCTGCATGGATGACTAATGGACAGGAGATGCTCAGTAAAGGGCACGTTGTTAATATCTGTTTTTCTAATGCCACTTTAGGCTGCCAATGGGTAAAGCATGTGATTCTCTTTCATGTGACTGAAAGTTTAGTTTCCACAACACTGTAATTGTATTGATGCATTGCTCATGGCCGTTTAAAAACTGTTATTTGGGAAACAGATCCTAGATGTCAAAACAAGTCTTTACTCACCTTAGAAATCTGTTTAGATATTGTCGACTACAGGATGACCAGGAGAATAAACCATTATGTCCAGCCAAGGTGGGAGACATAATGTTTCCAACCGACTTCTTACACACATTGCCTTCGCCATCATGGACCATTCCGAAGCTGTGGAAAACAAGGCTTTCATTGATCCAATACAGGGAACTGGATATGAGGGAATCTAACAGAGGTTAATTATAAATTTCACTCTTACTTGTGGCCAGATTCATGGGCGATGGTGAAGGCCAGACCAAGACCCGTGTCTTCATTGATCGTGCAGCTGCGGTACTTACTGCACATTCCACTGATTGGAGCAAAACCTGAAATTGAAACAATGAATGGATGGATGGATGAATGAATGATGATGGCTATATAACTCACGCCAACATATTATGAAGTACAACTGATAAAAGGAGCCAAAGAACCAGCAAAAATAAATCTATACCAGATCATCTCATATCATCTGCACCACCATTCAAAAGTTTGGGGTCTGCAAGATTTTTTAATGTTTTTGAAAGAAGTCTCTTATGCGCACCAAGGCTGCATTTATTTTACAAAAATACAGTAAAAACTGTAATATTGTGAAATAGTATTACAATTTAAAAGAACTGTTTTCTAGTTGAATATATTTTAAAATGTAATTTATTCCTGTGATCAAAGCTGAATTTTCAGCATCATTACTCCAGTCTTCAGTGTCACATGATCCTTCAGAAATCATTGCCCAAGAAGCATTTCGTATTATTATATTTGTGCTACTTCATATTTTTGTGGAAACTGTGATAGTTTTTATTCAGGATTCTTTGATGAATAGAAATGTTAAAAGAACAGAATTTATCTGAAATAGAAATCTTTTGTAACTTTATAAATGTCTCTACTGTGACTTTCCTAAGCTTACTGACCCCAAACTTTTGAATAATAGTGCACATAATCTATATTGTTCAGAAGAAAGAGGACAATAAACAGAAAAAGAGTATGAGATGGCAAGTGATGGACTAATGTAATCAGATCAAGATTTAGAGTGTATTTGTTTCACAACAGCTAGTTCAAGATAAAGATCAAATCCAGTTGTTTTGAGTCAGTCGCAGGAAATCTGAACAGATATATGAGTTAGTTCAACCAGTATGAATCTGAAACACATTATATGCTAGGCCTTATACAACTAGGAGTAGTATATTAACTGTAGAAGGCATAAAAAAATAGAAAGGCAACCTCACAAAATGCTTTGAACAGTTCTATATGTGTCGCAATACTGGTCTGAGATCTAAGAGAACTGTATTTTATGACAAATTATGACTTTCTAACTCTTTAATACAAAACCTATGAAGATGAAGTCCAGTGTATGTTGGACCAAAGTCAAACCCCAAAAGGACCAAAGGAGTCTGATTTATTTTCCTTTGATTTAATCACTTAAAATATGTGCTGCTTTTTGACACATACGTACCAAGTGATAAAATACTTGTATGTATTGCACAAATGTGTTGTACCAGAACATGTTGTGATTTATTTGTGTTTTCCTGAAAATCTCAACTGGGGAAAAAAAGGATCATATGCTTGACTAAAAATGTCTTTCAGTACCCATTACAATTGATTTATTTATTTTTGTACTGTAAAAGGTCTAAATAAAATAGACAAAATTTTTATCATATGTACTCTTATATCTTTCAATATTTCTCGCTCTCAAGAAACTGTCACATGCAGAAATGATGCATGATGGTAAATCGTGTTGCATACGGTGGTTTTCTCAGTACGGTAGTAACAAAGGTTCCGCTTTGCTCTTTAATCTTCCAGTCCGTGACCTCTGAGGGACGTGAAATCTCCCATGACCCCCTGACCCCTTCACCTCCAAGCGTGAGCTGTGCGAGCCGCAGTCTGCGCTCAAGTGTTAATCATTGACACTCCACAAATGTTGTGTTCTCAGCACTCTTTGAACTGTGGCCTTGCATTTGAGGGGCATGGCTAGCTTTGCTAATGGGGTTAGGGGTTAGTGGGGAGAGATTCTTTTATGTGGCACAGGGTGGAGAACACAGCTTGAACTCTCATAGGAAACAGGTTATTAGAGAAAAAGGTTGTTACTGTACCTCTAATAACTTGGCAATTTAGCAGTAGTTTAAGTGATGACTAAGCGCAGTCATCACCAAACAAACAGTATATATTAGGTCATTAATCTTAAAATGTCACACCACACCTATGATTTTTTACTCTTTTGTGCAGGATTACAATAAAACCTGGCATCAACTTAAAAGTGCACAAAGTTTTTGTCGGTAACACTTTACAATACGGGTGCACTAATATGCATTAAATAATGCACAGATAATCACGAGTTAATGTATGACTCATGAAGAACTAAACCATTTATTAATGAATACTTCATCAGCAACTAATGAACAATCTATATGATTAATAGATTAAGTAATATATGAATTGCTATTAATTAAATGTGTCATGTATTAATTCCCTAATAAAATATTATATTAACTAATAATGTCAATTCATGTGTTAATTACCACAATGGGTTGAAGTCATACATTTCAACTTCCAGTTGTCTGCTTTAATTAATCATTAGCAAATGATTTGCAAAGGTATAATTATGTTATGACTTTACTTCTTGAGGCACATGACTATTAATAAATTGTCATTGTGGGTATGGGTTTTGAATTAATTTTGAATTAGTTAGTTAACAGTCATGTGCCTCAACAAGTAAAGTCAAAACATAATCCTTTGCAAATCATTAGCTAATGATTAATTAAAGAAGACAGCTGGAAGTCGAAATTATTAGTTAATATATTAGTATATGTTATTAGGGAATTAATACATAACACATTTAATTAATAGCAATTCATATATTACTTAATCTATTAATCATATAGAACGTTCATTAGTTGCTGATGCAGTAATCATTAATAAATGGTTTAGTTAACTAACTAATTCAAAATTAATTCAAAACCCATAGCCACAATGACATATTACTTAACAATTAGTTAATAGTCATGTGTCTCAACAAGTAAAGTCATAACATAATGATACCTTTGCAAATCATTAGCTGATGATTAATTAAAGCAGACAACTGGAAGTTGAAGTGCATAGCTTTGACTATTGTGGTAATTAACACATGAATTGACATTATTAGTTAATATAATATGTTATTAGGGAATTAATACATTGACACATTTAACTAATAAGAATTTATTGATTACTTAATCTATTAATCATATAGAATCTGCATTTGTTGCTGATGCAGTAATCATTAATAAATGGTTTAGTTCTTCATGAGTCACACATTAACACGTGATTATCTGTGCATTAGTTAAGCATGAATTAATGCATATTAGTGCACCCGTATTGTAAAGTGTCACCTTTTTGTCTTCTACTGTCACATAGCGGTGTAAATAAAGCATAAGTGAAGGTTTTCAGTTGCTGATGCCTATGTATAAATGTGATATTCACTATCAGCCATAATTAATTTAAACATTGAGCAAAAGTGTCCAATAATAGGCCAGTTACCTACATAAGACTAGTATTGGTTAGGTCTGCCACTGATCTCCCAGTTCAATATTAAAAATAACATTTAGCTGCCGATTCAATAGGGGTGAATTCAGGTTGATTGGGACACTTTTTCCACTTGTCTCAATAGCAAAAAGTGTTCCAATCAACCTGAATTCACCCCTATGTATTGAGTTTTTTTAAAAAGTATTTTTAGTATTGTTAAAAAGTATTGCATTTAGCATTTTACACATTTTGGTTCTCAATGACCAAGATTTTGATGTCTGTTTAACTACTTTAAATATTAAATTATATATATAAAAAAATGTAATTATAATACTTTAGTACTGTTTAAACTAATTAAAAATGGATAAGAAATTAAAACAATGCTGTGTATAGTCAACTATTTTTCAACTAATCTAAAGAAACACATTACAAGCAAATAAAACAAAGATTGCTTTCAATTTTGTCAGACAGGTGCAGTGAGCAGTGTTTCTCTGTTTCTCAACATTAATGCTGTTTGATTATTAGCAATGACATCATAAACAGTGGCAGCTCTCTTTGGACTGCATTTATGCTGACTTTCAGACTGACATTTACATTTAAGCATTTGGCAGCAATTTACAGTGCATTCGATGTATACATATCATCCTGCGTTCCCTGAGAATCGAACCCATGATCCTGGCGTTGCTAGTACCATGCACTACCATTTGAACTGCAGGAACGCTGTGTTTTAACATATTATGTTTTGTCCTGTTTTGTCTGTTTACAATCCCTTAAGAAATAACTGTTAAAATTCGCAAAGATTGCAAAGCGTGCATCTCAAGACACGTGTTTAAAAGTTGAACTTCTTTTAACACGGCGTCTTAAAAACATGCAATATACGTGAGATGCTGCAAAAGACGTGGCTGTCAAAGACATCCTTCTAGCACATGTTAGATCATCAGATGTCATCCTTACCCAGAGTGTCACACGGTTCATTCTTCCAGGAGCAGATATCCAGACCGGTTAGCAGGATGGCATGATCATGACGGCGACCTTCTCGCCCGGCCAAACCTGACTGCCACTGGCAGAAACTGTTCAGAGTGTGGTCAGCATGATGGTTAATCACTAGTCCATCCTGAGGAAGTAAAGAGTTAACTAGTTTCAACAGTAGAATGAAGTACGGTGGAGTGAATTAGTAAGTACTAAGTAATTATTTACTATAATTTAATTACTTTTCCCTTGAAAAAAAAGTGAGTCCAAATTGCAGTTTCAGTGCAGCTTCAAAGGGCTCTACACGATCCCAGCCGAGGAATAAGGGTCTTATCTAGCGCAATGAATAAAAATTTATATACTTTTTAACCACAAATGCTCATCTTGCACTAGATCTGTGATGCACCACAAATTACGTAATCATGTTGGAAAGGTCACGCTAGACGTAGTTAGAAATACTGACCCAGAATTTACAAAGCGAACGTGCAAAGACTAAGTCAAACTCCCTTTACAAAAAAAAGGTAAAACAACGATGTCGGATGATTTTGAAGTTGAGTAATATTGAGAAAATGAGATGGAGTTTTTCACCCTACCCGCCTACGTCACGTGTGACCTTTCCAACATGATTACGTCATTTGTGGCGCATCACAGATCTAGTGCAAGATGAGCATTTGTGTTTAAAAAGTATATACATTTATATTTTTTTTTTTAGAAAATTGCAGATCGTTTCGCTAGATAAGACCCTTATTCCTCGGCTGGGATCGTGTAGAGCCCTTTGAAGCTGCAGTGAAACTGAAATTTGGACCTTCAACCCGTTGGTTCCCGTTGAAGTCCACTATATGGAGAAAAATCCTGAAATGTTTTCTTTTTGACTGAAGAAAGAAAGACATAAACATCTTGGATGACATGGGGGTGATTAAATTATCAGGACATTTTAATTCTGAAGTGAACTAATCCTTTAAAAGAGCAGTTTCATGCCTATCCTTGTATTGTTCAACTGTTCGGATGATATGGGATTTAGAAATTAGTAATAATGAATGCTATACTTTTTAGAGAGAGTAATTAGTACGGTTATCTAATTACACTGTTGAAGATGTAATTAGTAACTTACCCAACTCTAGCCACATGTGACTAGTGTTAGGACACTAAGGCTACATCTACATTATTCCAGATGCATTTGAAAATGGCATTTTCATTTCAAAACACTCTCCGTCCATACTAGCGTTTTCAAGCATTTTCCAAAAATTTCTCGTCCACACTGAAACATTGAAAAATGCTAAATTCATCTTACTTGAGCATGCATAGCACATAATAAAAGCTCACGAGATGATACAGATAGACTAGACATAATAACGTTTTCATGGTCTTCTTCTGGCACGATCATCTTATTAGCAAAATAACGTCCAGGTCGCACTCAATCACTATTCTATGTATGGTCAAAAACACAATTGCCCTCATATTTTGTCGCAGGACAGCCATTGCGAGAACATTTTCTCATCTTCGCAGGAATGTAATATTAAGATCAAAGTAACACTTATCTTCAGCAACACTGTGAAAGTGAATAGTACATAGCAGGCACATACCGGTACAACCATAGATATCAATAGGTACAATATGCGTTACATGACTAAACATGTGTCATCGTTTTCAAATACCTCAGTTTTCACTGTCTACACTACAATGCGAAAACAGCATTTTCAAATTTGTCCACTTGGGAAAATGTCTTCAAAAATTTCAGTTTTCAAAGGACAAAAACAATGTCTCAATGTGGACAGAAGTCCAAAACATGGAATGAAAAAGATGCAGATTATTGTAGATGTAGCCTAACTCAAACTGCTTATCAAGCTCTGGGCAGAACAATTACCTGCTGCCTCTGCTGACCCCACCGCAATAAATGAGTCTTTAGGTAATTAGCCCCTCATCACTGATCCTGAGTGACTGTTGCTAATTACTCCAATCAAAAGGGGGATGAGGGTAATTTTCTGCATTCCTCGACTGGTGGCTAACGTGAACTTCATTAACATTAGCACAGGTGTATCAGTAACAGAGCCCTTCAGCCGTTTGCTGGTCCGCTTTCCCACAGACATGTCCCTCGTCTGGCTGGAATCCAACGGAATGCTGTGTATCCAATTAAACTGTCATCATAAAAACGAGACCTGTTCATATGGAGCGTCTCAAAGAGAGTGAAGGAGACAAGCCTCTCAAGGACAATAAAATCCACCTTCTGAAGTAATGTTTTATTCGGCTTCAAAGCTAGTGTTATCTAAACCTCTCACGGTCCATGACGTCAGTCACCTCCAGGGGGCTTTAACTCTCATTCATTTCACAAATATGCACTTGATGTTGTTGTAATATATTCATTTGAACACACATTATCAATGCATTAGAGCCAAGATCTTTTCTCTGTCCACTGCAATAAAATTCATAGCACCTTAAACTCACCTGGTCTTCATCCAGCAGTATTAGTCCAACAATTACAACATTGATGTCACCTCCAATCGTGCCATCTTTGAAAAGTGTTGAGACCTTTTTGGAGGTAAGCAACAATGCAGAAAAATCAGCATTAGGCTACAAGGTGGTGCATCAATATGGAGGCATCTAAACACAGTTTGACTTTCTTGAATAGAGCAATAAGAAGCTTCTCTTTGGAAAAATGAGAAGCGTGTGGCTGGGATGTTTCTCCAAAGTACTTTAAAGCGTCACCTCTCTGGAGGCATACCACATGTACTTAAGGGAATCCCTAATCCCACATTTCACTGGCCTTTGAAACAGAGCTGAAGACAAAGTCCCTGAGATGGTTTAAAGTTCTCAGGTATCTTAAAAACAAACACTTAGTTCCCAATACAAGGCCTTTGATTTCTGCTATTTTGTCTTTCTTTTCATTGACATCAACACAAGAGGCGTCCAGTTTGGTTTCAAGCATCAATATTTCACTGACCCCACTTTTAAAATACCTTTACAAAGTCTGAGTTTGATGGATCTGTTCACAGCATGTAACATGATCCTATTTTGATTACTCTACAAGAGTGTTTTTATGTGTGCTTACATTTTTCAGTGCGCTCAACCCAAAGAGACTCACTTTGACTTTTAGCAATCATTAACTAGTCCATTTAGTTAACCAGATATGCCACAATGAAGTGAAAACACATGCTTTGACCTCAACTTGACATCATTTTCTATGGAATCAAAACATTCTTGAACACAGAAAACTGGGAACTGGATGGATGGATGGATGGATGCATGGATAGATACATGGATGATGGATGGATGCATGCATGCAAGGAATGGATGGATGGGTGCATGGAGGGATGGATGCATAGAGGGATGGATGGATGGCTGGGCGGATGGATAGATGGATGGATGGATGGATGCATGCATGCATGCATGCAAGGAATGAATGGATGAATGGATGAGTGCATGGAGGGATGGATGCATGGATGATGGATGGATGCATGCATGCATGCAAGGAATGGATGGATGAGTGCATGGAGGGATGGAGGCATGGAGGGATGGATAGATGAATGCATGGATGGATGCTTGGGTTGATGTATGTAATGAATGGATGGATGAATGGATGAATGGATGGACGGACGCATGGATGAACAAACAAACGGATAGATGGATGTATGCATGGATGGATGAATGGATGCATGGACAGATGGATGCATGGATCCATTACATGCATCTTACCATGTTAAGAACAGTAAGGACATATGTGGTTATATTCTCATGGCCGTGATTGTCCATCATGTTGCGGTCGACCACCACCAGCGTCTCCACATTCAGCCTCTGGTGTGGATGAGGTTTAAACGTAACAGCTCGCTTCCCTCTGGGCATGAACTTATATTCATCCGGAAAAATATAGATATCTTCCTCAGGAGGTTTAGGCATATCTGAAACACAGGACCAAGACAATATCAACACTAGGTCACACAGTCAATGCTGGTTCCCCAAAGAAAATGCATTACTAGTTCAGCAAAAAGCTGAATCAGTGTCTGGAAAACTCAGGCCCATACGAGACCTTAATGCACGCCATGTGTGTCAAAATGTATTAGCTGTTACCTCACATCCCACATAAGATTTGGTTACTCGGTTTGTAAAATATTACTCAGGGTTCAAATGCAGTGTGAGGATGTGGTGTTTGTTTAGAGTAGGTGAAGATAATTTATCCCTGAACAAACACAATACAGGTGTGATGATGTCATGAAAAAATGTTCATGCTGACCCTTGAACAGCTGTGACCTTTTTACATACGACTGTTGTCTAAAATACACCCCCTCCCCTCCTAATGAACGTCTTTGACAGTCCAGCCACCAGACCTGAACCATGTAATGGAAAGCAACTCTGTGTTTGAAGGTGCAGTTGGAGAGAGAATGTCCTTACATACATTTCTTCCGTCGTCCACAGAAGTGCTGTCTCTGCCGTGTGCCGTAGTTGAAGTTGTCATGACTGTGTGGGGAATGCTGGTTCTCCTCTGGATCTGTCTGTGTGTGTGTGGTTCTCTCATCTCGTCTGCTGGTTCTCCACAGATATGGGACTGCTGAATGGCTTCTGCTGACCGTCTTTAACTCAGAAGACCTCCTGGTTCTGCTTTTGTTTGTCTGTGGTGGAATGGATCTCTTGTAGAGGATGTGGGGATGGTGGTCAGATGGTGCTGAGAAGTTCTCCAGAAGTGCCTGATGTGGATGCAGTGGCTTCAGGAAGTAATCCACATCCTGAGTTCTAATCAAACCTGACTAGAGGGAAAACACACTGGTCAATGCCTTGCACTCTTCATATGCACAACATTAAAGAGGTTCTATTACTGTATGCTCATTTACAAGTTTGGTTATGGGGTCTACTAGAATACATTTGCATCATGTAATGTTAAAAAAAGCCTGTTGCAGCACCTGTTTTTACCCTCTGTCTGAACACTCCATTTTAGATTCTTTAAAACACGGCTTCCAAAAAGCGCATTCTGCTCTGATTGGTCAGCTGATTGGTTTACTCCTTAGAGCATGTGTCAGAAACGTAACACTCCTGACCATAACCGGCGAGCTTCAGCTCTGGAGGCTTCCCGAGGCGCTGTAAACTCTACTGTAACTACGCTAACAATGGCGTCAGTTTTGCTGTATCGGTTCAGTCAAGAAGAACAAGCTGATCAACCCGAACCATGTTTGCAAGCACGACTTATGCAGAAGTGGAAACAACAGCGTCTCTTGAACATCACAAAAGCACACTACTTACGCAACTCAACAATGCCTCGCCAGCTTTTTTTTTTTTTTGTATGCCTTTGGTGGGAATTATTTAAATAGGGAATATTGTGACGTGCTCGTTCCTATAAGAAAACTACAATTGAGGCATTTCAGGGAGTTCAGAAACAGTGACATTGATATAGAGAATAACTCTCTTTGCAGTGACTTTGTGTTTTGTAACTTTGCAGACATTTTCATGCTCAAACAGCAACATTACACACTAAAGAAAGCTGAAAATGCATAATAGGAGCCCTTTAACACTAGGGTCCAGATTTACTAAACAGGGCAAATTAGAGCGCAATTCCAAAAAATGGGAGTGGAAAGTAAAAGAACATAGACGCAGCCGGATCATTTCCATAATGACCAACACAATCTACCAAGAGCAGCGCAAATTGGTGTCTGGTTTAAGACATGCTTTTTTGGGGCGTTAAATAATGGAGCAAATACCAATAAATTGACTTGCACAAACCTTAGTAAATCACCTTGCATGATTCATTTAAATACTCTCCCCCCAAAATGTTTGCGTCTGAAATGGAAACTCCTACAAATACATACGCAATAAGGTCAGCCGCAAAAATAACTCTGTCCATGCCTTTCTGTCGCAAATTTTTCACTGCGTGTCTTCAGTAAATCCTGACAGTGGTTTTTTTAGCGACAAAAGAAGGTTTGCGCTGGCCCATGCTGTTAGTAAATCTGGGCCATCATGTGCATTTCCTGAAGGAAACAGCAGTGCTTGCAAGGCAGCAAAAGGAAGACAGGAATGCAAGCTCATCCAGCAATTACATCTAGAGCTGCACATTATAGCCAAATAAAATCAATAGTGTTGTATGGCTTAATGCGATAGTCAAATCACGAAGGCTGGGATTTAACTGAATAAATATATACAGTATGCACTGCTGGTTTCAGACATACAGTGTTTCGGCGTCTTGGTTCATTTACTGTGAAATTAACTGCTGAGATGCTGAAACACCATGTCATGAGCTGCGCATGTGTAAAACGGACACAGTAACACTTCACTCTAAAACCGCCAAAATAAAAGCTTAACGGTTTAACATTTGAAAATGTAGACATTAATATGTAAATAATTTTACTACTGTATACTATAAAATAAAATATTTTTAATTAAATACTTATTTACAGTACAATCATTTTATTGCAATATGTTTCTAATTTTTTTTTTAATATTTTTATTTTTAAAATAAATTATGAATGGAGTCCATACATTAAGGCTGAATTAACCATTAGCAGAATGATTGAGGAACACCAGTACAGTGTTTTTTATGTGCTTTGGAACAACAGATACTTCGCTAATGTTCCCAAGACGCCTTTAGATTCTAAAAAGCAAAACCCATCTGGATTGAAGATATATTTAGAGTCTGATTTCCAAACTGTTCAAGAATCAGTACTGATCACATTTGAGGTGCAGTACTTGCATGTCAAGCCGACTCAGTTTATGACACAAACGCCCAAATTACACTGCTTTGGAAAGCTGTGCTGTCATTAACACTAACAAGCTTCACGTCCCTCGCAATCTGGAGATCCCAAAGAATCTTCAAACCCTCATCCAAATGTCACGTCAGGTCAGTGCAAGAACTCATTTGTGCAGCCGCTTCAGCGCGGTCTGATAATTACCCTCAATTGGGCTCAGAGGATAAGCTCCTCTCCAAACAAACAGAAAAGCCCTTCTGAGAACCTGTTTGAACCCAATGTGCATCTGATTATCATTCATCATTGCCAACAACACTTAAGCTCATTGCAAGGCAATCATACAGACAATAGGCTGTAAAACATATGTTGAACTCTGGGAAGAGAAGACAAAGCGGGTTGCATTTAAATTCAGGATTTGTGCATGAATGCACATAAGAGACATATTCAGGGCTGTCTGGAGGACACAAGCACAGTAAAGGACTGAGGTTTCTAATGTGTGCGTGTGAGGTTGATTATGATGGCCCATAACTGTCTGAGAGAGCCATTTATGTGAATTAAGCAGAAGTAGGGGTGTAATAATTCACTCGTTTCATCGATGAATTGATAACAAATCCTGCATAGGCATCGATCTTGAAACATGGATTTTTGAATCGTGGATTGTTTGCAATCATAAGCAGATGTTTATGTGTACAAACCTTTTCACAGTCAATGTGGGAATGTAACTTTGAAGAGTGCATGTGCTGTCTACTGAGGTTAATGTTGAACTACCCTGCTGAATACGCTGGCAACTGCTGTTTCGATGCTATTTTTTCCCACTTTTGTTGCCTACACAGTTGAGCAGAGATCTGATCTCGCTGGCTCAAGGAACGCTGCCTCACTCCACGGTTAAGTAATCAACGAGCAAAGCCATACAGGTCTCGCCAGACTAAACAACCCCGATCCAAGATCACAGTGTGTGTAGAGGATACACATCTCATCACGTAATTAACGCCTGTATGGGAGGTAACTGCTGACAGATTTCAACACGCGACTTTTCAAACAACACTTGAGTGATTCTGGAACTGCCCATGACGTGCAATGATAATTAGACATTTTAATTACCACATCACACATACTGCGCCTTTACAGTGTATTGAAATGAAAGACACAACTGGCTCTTTAAGGGAAGAGTGGCAGGTTACCATTTTTCACAGTGTGGATGATTATAAAAATATCCTCTAATTTATGACCTTGGATGAGAATTGATGTCACTCCATATTTTATAGTGCTGAAAGTGCCAGCAATAAAATTGATGTTGATGCCTAAAAATAACCAAGCAAAAGAAAACGCTGCTAGATTTCAGAGCGCAAAGAGAGTCACATGTCAATAACCACTGGCTGTGGATCAGATTTTAGTTTGTTAGGTTATAGTTCATATCATTAGCAGCTGTAAACAGATTAATCCAGGCGCTTCCAGAGCAGTGATTCAAGACTCCATCAGAAGAACAACACCTGGGACTTAATCTCACCCCAAGACCAAAGGTCCTACAGTCAAGCATTTGATCCTTTATTGGACGCTGAGGACTTCAAAGAGCAAAATTACCCAGTTGTTTTGGTGTCAAGGCAGCAATCCTCATGTGATACGCTCGTCTTCTGTCACCAGATCACAGGGTTTAGTCAACAGAAGCGACCTCTGCCAGTGCCGAGGCTTTCAGGCTAGATGCAGGATGAAGTTCAGGCATGACTGGTCACTCCACATGACTCCTGCTGTTCTCATGTTGGGAGTTTTAGCCGTTGTCAAGCCTAATTCCCAAAGTCGACTCGATTTATGGCGATTGCGCTTTAATGCCGTTTACAAGCTTGCTGCACGTCTTCCAGTCAGTCATTCCTATTCATCCAAAATTTTGTCAATAGAATCCCGCAGGATTGCAATTATGGCTTCTGGTTAGTTGAGGAAGACAGTACGAGGTCTCACTGACATAATCGAGACAGACACCGAGTGACCTTGCAGTGACCTGTGTCGTGTTTTTCATTTGATTAAATGCAGATGATGCCTTTCAAATATTATGTACTACACTTAGTGTTCATCCTCTGTGACATCACTTCCAGTTACTGAGCCCTATTTACCTCAGACTGTCGAAGCACTTTAATTTGCCGATGACCTTTGCTTTAAAGGCAGAGTAGGCGATTTGTTCCAGAAACATTTTTGTTCTGCTGGTTGAAAGACTCTTCACATCCTCATAGCAATCACTAAGTTAAGTGGTCTAAATGTGAAGAGTTCAGATGCAAAAACCTCTAATTCCATCTAACATGTTTTCTTTTAAATTAGCATTTTTTACCAGGCTCCTATGTTTAGGTTCAGTAATTTAACTTTAATGGCAATGAAAAGGTTATTAGTCATGAAATGCCTTATTTTCAAAAATGTCACTTTAGTCAATTCATTGGTATTTAAAGGTGCTGTGTGTAAGAATGACAGTTAGTGGCTGAAATGGGTACTGCAGTCCAAATTCAAAATATTGTTTGCCCCGTTTGCCAGTTTGAGGACACGCAACAGGAACGAGCGCAATTGACAATGGAAGGCGAGGAGACTTAGGTACACTGTAAGTTGATGAGTTTAAACCCCTGCCATTGCCACTGTAACGATGGACAAAACATGATAAAATCTTGCAGCTCTGCAATCGAAAGCCGGCTCAAACACACACACCGTCATTCATCTTGAAATCATATGATTCGATTCGCGTCTTCTGATTGGTTTCTGTGGACTTAGAGGATTTTGCTGACAAAGGGTAGTGATTTCTGCCAACGAACCAGTATTTCTGAATGGGCTGGAACTGGGATTTAGCGGATTTGAAGCGAAAGTATTTGATGAACGTATATTATGTGCGGAGAGCATTCACTCAATATCATTATGTAATTATCTGGTGGCGTTTAGCGGCTTTTGCATCTGAACTCTTCATGTATTTATATGTATATATATCGTCTGGAAGGCGTTGGATCATAAAATGTTCATCCAATCATTGAATTCGGTCCGAATGCAATGATATGATGTCCTACCTGCCTGTCAATGTATGTATTTTCATACTTCGCGCACCCTGCTCGCGCAGACATCACACGTCACCAGCGTGTTTCATGCTATGCAGAGTTAGAAAGACGTCAGTCACAGAGTGCCACAACCAAAACAGCAGCCGCTTTTTACATTTCCTCCTGAAACAAAACAACGAGCTTATGCTGCGTTCGCGCCATAACTACAGTAATTTGGAAGAGATGGAAACCTGTGACGTTATACTTGGAGCGGTTTGTGATTCGAATTTATGCATTTCAATAGCAACACTATCAACGGTGAAATTAATCTGCAGCAGTCAGGTGGTACAGGCCAGTGCTCTTTAAGTAACAATTATTATTGTAATGTTATGTGCTTTGAGACATGAGGTAGTTTGACGGCGTCTCTCATGATGCTTTTGTTTGCTCCCTGCTGTACGTGTTCATGTGTTTTGAAGGAGGCGTGGCTTTGCAGACGCTCTGAAGTGAGGGTGGGATCTTATGCTTTCAAATCTAGCTCGCTATTTGCTACCGTACCTTTAAAGACTCACTGGAAATTGTTTCCAGAGACACTATGACAGATAATCTGCTGACATTTATTCAGTTTTAGCTCATGTGATCAGATTAAATAAAGGCAACACATATTTGCATGTTCTTCACCATCACCTAGAGAGGTCTGCCATCTGACAAAGCAAACAAATTTAGCAAGTGACATTTCTTTGAAATTTAATGTTAATCCATAGGAGAGAAAATCACAAATGAGATACGTATATTTATTTTTCCCATGGAATTTTAAGGGAAACATCTATAAACAAGCAAAACATAAGCAATAAAGCTTCCCTTTGCCATTCTCCGCTGGGAGAAAAAAATAATTCTGCCATTTTGAAAGCTGGATGACATGTCAACAAAGATTTGCAGTGGAGAAATGAAAATCGCTGTTGTCGTAAGAACTTGAATTATGCTGCTTTAGAACTGCTGGGTGATGTAATGG
The DNA here is from genome assembly GCA_039654105.1 of Coreius guichenoti. Taxonomy (NCBI): domain Eukaryota; kingdom Metazoa; phylum Chordata; class Actinopteri; order Cypriniformes; family Gobionidae; genus Coreius; species Coreius guichenoti. Next base: position 36,041,300 of record CM077176.1, on the reverse strand, counting down.
ATAAACAAATCAAATTTCAGTTAAATTTATATCAGACACAATATAAATATCAAATTTGGTCCAAAGCAACTGCCAAAGAGGAAATAGGGGAATCATGAAGGAAACCATAAATTTGTTGATCTATCCAGGGAAATCTGTACCTTTCCTTTTCTGCCAGGAGGAGACTCGAAAATTTAAATCAATTTACGCACATGGCACTTAGCATCCTTAAGCACACAGTTTAGCACAACTAAACAGTGGAAATCCATGTTGTCAAGCAGGAGTGGTACTGCTGACATTCCTGCATAAGTAACACGTAAGAATCATCTGCCACAAATCTGCGCCTCAGTCACCCTGGTCCAAGACAAGCTTAACTAAAAACAAATGTCTGCGCTGCCTCCTTAAATACCTCTCATGAAATTACACACTGAGAGCTACAAGGTGCAAATAGCAGTCATAAAGCGGCAGGAGACGGGCTGAGACGCTACCTGGGAGAAAAATAACAGCTGCACTCCCGCACTCAGGGAAATGGGCAGATCCAGGCACGACCCTACAGGAACTCTAATCAAAGGAGCTGAGCGGATATGAGGAAACTCTGAGCGATGCACCTGACGCTGTTCCTATTTCCATGAGAGAGAGGCTTGTACTTGCCTTGCTGCTTTTAGAAGCTGAAACCGAACCTCTTCCGAGCTGCTATAAGAGTTTATATGCCAGCTGAAACTATTTGGGAAGGGTGTCGATGATTCGTTTTTTAAATCCTCTTACATCATCTCAGTGACTAACTTGCTGTTCTTGTTGTGAAGAGGCAGATTCAGAGTCTTAACCCCTTCCTGGACATTGCATTGCATGAACACTGACTATATATATATCAAGACTAAATCAACTTGAGCTCCTCAGAAACACCATATCCAGCAGGATCGCATGTATTCTTACACACTGACAACAACCTCCCGCCAACAATTAGTCATCCATGGCGCCTGTTTCTGCTCTTTACAGGGCAAATTGTGCTACGCTCCATTTGTGTTCATTATAAATAAATATGTTAGTCTTTAATTCTGCCAGTCCATCAAAGCTACATTGAAAGCCTGGAGAGTGAAACTTGGGATTGTTTTATGAGGGATAATAATGTATATATTTTGGACAAGAGATCTGAAGAGTTGCTGGGGGTTGCATAGCTTGGTTTAGCCTAATGATGAATGCTAAATCATAAGCACTGTGGGAAATTTGGTGAAAGAGAATGAACCTATGCACCAGGTCCTGCTATGAAGCAGCTTGGGATCAGTAATCAGACAATTTCTTGGGGACTGAATGTTTGTTCTTGGTTTTAATTAAGAGCGAACAGAATCAGTCCAATATAAAAGGACCTGTACCAACAAAAGCAACAACATGCACCAACCATGTATCAACATGCTACAAACTCGCAGTTTAGAACAGGGGGCGTTTACACGACACCGTTTTCAACTAAAAACTGAACACTTTTTATGCGTTTTGGCCATTAATTTCAATGGCATTTTGGGGCCTGAAAATGCAAAATTTTGAATTTGTGAAACCGGTGACGTCATGCACATGTGTATTACATGTTCAGTCTAAAGGCACATAGTGTTTCTTTACAAAGTGACCGAGAACAATTGGCCTGGCATGAATAATACAGCAGTTTTAATCATTTTCGCGGATCCGTGTGAACAGGGATCGTTTTGAAAACGTTGACGTCTGTACGCGAAAAATGCAAAGGTAAAACGTTTCCGTTTTTAGTTTATTGTCGTGTAAACGTACCCATAATGTGCCTGTGAGACAACACTTAGGGCCCTATTTTAACAATCTGAGCGCATGGTCTGAAGCACATGGCGCAGGTGCACTTAGGGCGTGTCCAAATCCACTTTTGCTAGTTTAACGAAGGAAAAAACAGGTCCAAAAGGGTTGTACCTAGTCTCTTAATGAGTCATGGGTGTGTTTTGGCCGTAACGTGCAATAAACCAAGAGTCTTATCTCCCATTCCCTTTAACTCTTTCCCCGCCAGCGTTTTTAAAAAAAGTTGCCAGCCACCGCCAGGGTTTTTGATCATTTTCACAAAAATGTAATGGCCCATAGAATATTTTGTCGTATGAATATCTGAGCATGCAATATATTAAAAGAAAGAGCAGACCCTCTGCTTTTCAACAAAAAAAAAAGTTTTATTCTAGCTTCATGCATTCTTTTTTTTTATCAACACTTAAATATGGGTAAGTTTCATAAAAAAAGCAACATTTTGAACAAAAAGCTGAGAAAATCACGTTTTTGTCAAAGACTACATCCAGATCAGATTCAGAGCGATGATCAAAACACAGATGGAGTAGATCGAGTCCTTCAACACCCCTACTACTTGCACAGTCCTATAGCTCGCCGTGGGTCAACATTTCATTCAGTAACATTAGATAGTTTTGATTTATATGCTGTTTAATGTTGATGATCACGTTATTCTTCACATCTACACATGATACACGTGATACACGTCTTCTTCGCCTGTGTTTTGATCAGGAGATTCTGAACTCATTCAGAAGATGCGTAATAGCGCCCCCTAGCGTATAACAGCGGAAACACGGAAAATTCTGTGTTTGGCGGGGAAGCGTTTTATCACAAATAACGGAAAATTCTGTGTTTGGCGGGGAAAGAGTTAAAAGCCAGTTGCGCTTGCACCACGGCGGATTCGCTATTTACATGACGGAAAAGACTGAACACTTCTCCAGAGAGGAATCCTTTTATTATTAATATTTAAAAATGTCTGTGTGCTGCTGCACATCCCTGTGTGTGTAATAAGCAGAGTGTACGTGCGTTGTGGTGCCTCCTATAGACGCATATTACTAAAGCGTCCTTTAAATAACCCAAAAAATACTGCGCTATTGACTTTAGACCAGGTTTTTGTTGGTCAATGGCGTAGTCGTTTTCAGTTGCTTCAAAATAGCAACACGCCAACAATGCGCCTAAACACACCTCGTTTTCAGACCAGCACGCCCATGGGTGAACAGATGGGCGTGAGTGCATTTGCTATTTAAACAACGTGGCGCTGGACATGAAAATGATAACTGCATTGGGCTGAAACTAGCAAAAAACACTTGAGTCGTGTAGTGTTGCATTTGTCAACGAAAATTATGACTAAATATCATCGTCAACGAACCTTTATCACGTGACGAAAACGAGACGAGACACAACGTAAATGCTGGTCATGTGACGATGACTATATTAAATGTATAATGCAATATTGTTGATGAATAAAAACGAGACTAAATGTGGTTTACAAAATAAGAACTATGCTAAAATGTCTCTTCATTTTCATTGACCAAAACGAGACGAGACGAAATATTATAACGTAAATTTCTCGTTTAGTCGCGTTATTATTATTATTTTGCAGTATTTCTGTTTCCTGTGTCTCACTTCAGGGGCTGCATCAGGTCGCAATGCGCATTGGGCTGGGAATCGATTCCAAAAAGAATCGATTCCTCGATTCCAAAGTTTGGAATTTGTCTCTGGCTTACTAATAATGATTGGAAGTCCATTTAATTTATGCAAAAGGTTATTTCGGACAGTTCGTTTCAATGAACCAGTTAAATAAAACAATTCAGCGGTTATTTTGCGTCGTCGTGTAATGACGTCACTAGAACGTAATTCTAACAACTTAGTTTTATGGTATGCCACGCTGAAACATTAAAATAAAGCCATGTGAACGAATATTGCTGATTATTAGCCTACCTTTCATTCACTTAGGTTAATGGTGTTTATTGTCATTGTTTCCTTCTGTGATCCTTCATCTTGGACAAGTTTAGTACATTTTGCACCCAAAAACTCCATGATTTAGCTTAAATCGCGAAACTGTTATGTTGTCCACAATAGTAGGTTTTGAGCGCTCCTTGGTCTACAATAGCAGATGTGAGGGTCTTATTTTCATTTGAAATAAAATGCTGTTTTTTTTTCCTTTCTATAATCCAATGATAATTCTGAAAGAAAATGTGCCTAGAGCACAGATTAATGGCCAAGAGCCTACTGTTGCTATAGTAACGAACGTAACGTCCTTGCGCATCTGATTGACAAATAAGATGCGCACTCTTATTTCATTGTTGTTGTTAATATTGTGTTTATAACTTATTTCAGTAAACAGTTTGCCTCGTACATTCTGTGCAAAAGCACTCAAGTAAACTTTGTCATCATTTAACTTAACTGTGCACATGCATTTTAGACATGTCATTCTATCCATGCAATAAATGCACATCCTTAAATACTGTGCTTTTTTATTTATTTATTTATTAAATCGCATTTACTGCTGGGTTATGCGCCATTTCTGAAGCATCCATAATTACAATTTACAATCAGAGTTATTGAAATGTATCTTCATTTTACAAATAAAGCTTCAGAGAAGGAAACTTTCTACATCCTTATATCATGTGGTCACTCCGGGACTAGGTTCCTCCAATCTTTCGTAAAAAAAAAATAACGAAAAAGAATCGAAAACAACAGTGAGGAATCGATTCTTGGAATCGACTCCATCGATTCCAGAACCAGGAATTGGAAAAAATTTCGGAATCGAACAGCCCTAACTGCGCACAGTGTTGCCAGATTGGGTCGACGATTTCCAGCCCAAAAGCTCACCAAAACCCGCACACTCCAAGAAAAAACCGCCCAAAACTTTAACTGCCAAAATAATGTGATATAATTGTATTGCCATACCAATCAAGGTTGATAAGTACCATTTTTATCTCCTTAAAACATAATGTTGTGAAGAAAAACAAAAAACAAAACAAAAAAAAAAAACAGGGCAAATACATTAAAGAAAATGAGCAAATATGACTAAAATGTTCAGGTGGAAACTGTCAAAACGGCAATCCCTTTGCATCATTTTCAATGTCAACAGTAAGAATAAGCCAATTTAAGTGCAAAAAGTGCCCAATATAAGAGATCGGAACAAGCAACGTAATTAACAGGCATTTCACACGTTAATGCACACACCACTGCCAAAATGTGTCATTCATTGATATTTTACAATAATCCGCAAAAAAAAAAAAACAACAACAATGCGCTTACCTTTGTGTTGCGCTTGCTTTGACAAAACTACAGTACGTCTTTCGTGAAGTACACAGAACACGCACTTAGCACAGTCAAAACTGATTAATTGTAGATTCAAACCTCTTTCAGCAGCTGTCGGGGTTGCTAGTTGCAGAGTGTGTATATGACGATGGACAGGAGTCATGGTTATATTTATAAAGAGTCTTCGAGTCACAGGTGTACGTTTGAGAGTTGGATCACTCTCCCACTCTTTACTGTAAATACAACTTACTGTATATTTATGCCACTTTGGCATAGCGATCACTTGAATATACAGCTACGAGTTATCGCACTAAAAACCTGACAGTCCTGAATGAGCGCGTCTGCATGCTGATCGCTGATTGGCTGAAAGTGCGTGCTCATCGGCGACGTCAACACCTACGCCAGCTGACTCTTCGTGGGCCTGTGTGTGTCATAATGACTGATTTTATGGAGTACATGCACACTTGAGTTTTGTTTATTAAGCAATTAGACTATAGAATTTAGATTTTGAAAACCTCCGAACTGACCCCAAACCAGCCCAAATTTTGTCCACCCGCTCAAACCCATTTTTACCCGCACAATCAAATTCAAAAACGTTTTTTATTTGCACTTTTTAGTATGTTATTGTAGCTCGAGCATTCAAGCACCTTGTTTCTCTTTATGTTAAACTAGAATGTATTATTTTTTTCTGGCATTGTCATGTGATGCTATTTTATTTATTTATTGTTTTTATTTATTTTATTTAAATTTATGTGTGTACTACTAACATGTTTGGTTGGTAAAATAAAAATGTTGTAAATTCAAATCAGAGCGTCTTCCGTGTCTGGAATGGATGTATTCTTGAGTCTATAAGGTAACAATAATATAATAAGATAACCTTTGGCTAAAAGAAAATTTTGGTTTCGTCGATACTACTCATATTATTTCATATTATATTGACTGGGTTAAATAGAATTGCATTACTAAAAAGAGACTAAAGTACAATTTTCATTGACTAAAACTAGACTAAATGTCATCCGTTTTCGTCGTTTAAAACTAGACGAAAATAGTCATGGATAATTCTGACTAAAATAAGACTAAAATGACTTTTAGTCGACTGAAACTTGACTAGACTAAAAAGAGTATGAACGTGACTAAAACTAATAAAAACTAAAATGACAGCTTGACACAAAGACTAGACTAAAACTAAAATTAAAACAGGCCAAAAACAAAACTAGAGTCGTGCCTGGCGTTGCATTGCGCCGGGTGTAGGGCCCTAAGATATCTTTGAGTATTTTCACTTTAAATCCTTAAAGTAAACAAGAAACTGCATTTACAACCAAATTTAAATTACATAATGTAACATAACAGGAATTGAACTGACTGGATTGTGAAAAGTGGCAATTCCATACCTGAATAGAGTTGTATGGATTACTTTTACACTACTGTCTTTTTTTGTGCTTGAAAGTTTTGTGTTTTTTTTTGCACAAGAAAGAAGCAAGAGTTTTAAACAACATAAATTAAAGTAAATTATGACAGAATTTGTGGGTTCCTTTAACAATAAGACCAGGAACACGTACAACGAAAGTCAGTTTTGATTTTTTGTAGACTTTAAGCATTTTTAAAACTTTTCTCAAGTAATAATGTTAAGCAGTTAAAATTCTGTGTTATCCACAATACTGTGGTGGGGTTGGGTGTCCAAATGTAGATTTATGGCTTCAATTTATGGCTGACATCACTCACAATTAGCCTGTTATTATAGACTGGCAACACTTCAGAAAGACTTTCAGTGTGAAGTTTCCATGGCATGGCACTCGTCTCAACCCAGACTGCCATTTCCAATGACCCTCCTAATTGGCATCCCATGTGCCACCATTAAATTCAGCTATTGTACCCTTTTGTATAAAGCCGTCAGCCTGTAATCATTGATGCCTTATTCGCCGAGTCCTCAGGCCTTTAAACTTACATTAAGGACCTTTTATGACAAACTCAGACTGTCATCAAATCCCTTCCAACCTCCAGTGGTGATCTGCCAACCTGTCTCAGCCATTCAAAGTGAATTTATACATGGGCTTTACTGGACAAGTAAGGAGAGGCAGAGTTAACTAATGACTCCGCACCGCTGCTAATCACATCCAGCTGGGGACAGTGTGATAGTCTACACCATTACACTGCCAACACATATTTCAACTAGTTACAGACCCAGTACATTTTCAACGACAGTAAGATTTGAGCTGCCTCCATTTAATGACTGACAATCACACAGAGGTTAAAAGTCACAGGGAAATGAACTAACAAAGATTATCTCAGAGTGAAAAATCAGATACGGATCATCCTCAGAGCAAGTAGTTTCATCAGTCTCTGCCGGTTAAAACTTTTTTTCACAATGATTGTTGTACTTAGATTTAAATCATTCACACCAGTCGTGATGTAGGACTGTTAATACTATGAATCTCCATTTGACATACTGTTGTGACATGGGCCAATGCGAAGCATGGGATCAAAGTTTGGCCATTTTTTTTGCCCATTACTCCATGCTGGTAGATGTTGTAACCACACCATAATGCTGGCACCAATGCCTCACGCAATGTGCACAAAGATGATTGTGAACAATGATGGCAAATGGATAGACGTCCTTAATTGGCTTTAACTCATCCAGACAGTCAGCGCTTAGTGAAAATCAATGAAAATTATTGATGCAAGGGTTGTAGTAAACTGCACAAATATAGATTTAGGGTGTGTTCACACTTGCCAGGTTTGGTTCGATTGAAACGAACCCTAGTGTGATTGCTCTGTTAGTGCGGTTCATTTGAATAAGTGTGAACGCTGCCATCCGAACCCTGGTGTGCACCAAACAAGTGGGCCGAGACCACTGAAAAGATGGGTCTCGAATGTCCAAATGAACTCTGAAACATGAACGCAACACGGGCCAAAGACGAACCAAAAACAGGACATGCTGTCACAAGAAGCGACCCTAAAAAAGAACAGAATGCTTAAGCATACCCATTTTTTCTTCTCAGTCACGATGTTGCCCTTCACAGTTCGGTACAGGCATCAGAACCGCGTCTTCTCACAGCAGATCTTCATTTGTGTGTGTGATGGAGGAATTTCTGCCACTGTTTCTTTTACACATTTTATATACTCACAAGTATTGGTAACGCTTTAGATTACAGCCCGGAAAGTACTGCGTAAGTAAAAAACGAATTTACAGCGTAACTTTCGGTAATTATAGTGTAATTATAAAGTATGTATGTGTAGGTATAAGGGAACGTAATATTTGGGGAACAAAGGGGGTAACTACCAGGAAAATTAACAAATTATTTATACTGTAAGTATTTTTAATTAAGGTGTAATTATCCGCGTAGTTACAGGGTAAGTGGTGCTTGTTATTCCATGTAGCTACAGGGTAAGTATGAATCTGCGGGCTGTAAATTAAAGTGGTGTTTGTTACCCTCTTGTTTCATGTAGTTACAGGTTAAGTACAATAAAAACACATACATCTGATATCACTCGGAAACATTTATTTGGAAAAACAACTTAATTCAAAACAGATTTACAACACTTTTTATTAATTTATTCATTTTTTTTAAATAAACTTTTCATTTTAAATACTAACGCCCTGACAGAAAGAAGCTTGTTTTGTCCCTTTTTTTGTTTCTCTTGCTTGGCTCCTCCTCTTGTTCCTCTTCTTCATTTTCATTATTTCCACTGATGGATCTTAAGAAGGAATCCCATGTATTTTGCTATTCTGTATTAATATTTATTAAAAGAAAAAGTACACACAGAAATGCTCTCATAATTTACTAATCTTTTCACTTCCGACCAAGCGTGCCGCACAAGTACTGAAAAGTGAAGCCAAAGCATCTCGATCGCCCCCAGGTGGTTGGTCCCAGTATAGGTCATAAACCCCGCCCTCTCTGTGTAATGTAATGGGACGTGGGACAAACTAAACAATTAAATTACATGTCAAAAAATATTATATAATATAGTTAGTTATTTGATGCTATAAAAACGGGGGGTGTGACGTCATGATTGACAGCTGAGAATAAAGGCTTTGAGCAAAGTATTCACTGAGGCACCAACTGACTTTTTTCGGGATTTTCGGGAAGAGATTGGCGCTTTAGCTTAAATTTCTACATTCCCATAACTGTTTATTTCACACCGACATAATGAGTTGTTCTGCATCTGCAAGAGTGTGGTCGGGGTTTTGATATCGCGGCTCTACTTCCTGCTCTCTACTGCGCAGACTCTGGTCCCGCGTTTACTACTGCGCAGACGCAGGTCCCAAATCAGCGCAAAATGCCAGCGCCATATTCGGACGTTGGCGGCCTCACTTTTCTTCAGTGGAAGGTAGTGAAGACGCGTCGTCCATATTTTTTTACAATCTATCCTTCCGACCAACTGTTACCAGCGCGTGCATGAGTAAAGAGCAACGTGAAGCTTCAAGCTTTCATGACTTTCGGGCGTCTCTGTCTTCCTGTCTTGTTTGTTTCTCATTGCTATTATCATATATTATGTTATTGTTTGTATACTGTTATGAGCATTAATAAAAAAAATAAAATAAAATAAAAACTGACGGCATCCGACATCTGCGTGACCAGAGCTTCTCGGCGCGCTTACGTCACGCTTTAAGTTACGTCAAGCGTGAACTCAACCCTCTCATGCACGCGCAGGTCACTGTGGGTCGGAAGCGATAGTCTACAGTTTAAAAAATTTGTATTTTTCTTACAAACACTTGTTTCACTTCAGAAGACATTGATTCATCCATTGGGGTCATATGGATTACTGTAGTTATTGCTGTATGTGCTGTTTGATGCTTCAACTTTTAGGAACCCAAATTAGTTTTCATTAGCAGAGATTATATATTCTTCTGTGTTCATCTGAAGAAAGAAAGTCGTATACATCTCGGATGGCATGAGGGTAAAAGACGAGTAAATAGTGAGGACATTTCTGGGTGTACTGTATTTTCTTTTAATACATAATATAGAATAGCTAGAGACATGGGATTCCTTCTTAAGATTCATCTGTGGCAAGAACGAAAAAGAAGAGGAACAAGAGGAGGAGGAAGCCAAGCAAGAGAAACGAATAAGAATCACCACTTTAATTTACAGCCCGCAGATTCATACTTACCCTGTACCTACACGGATAATTACCCCTTAATTAAAAAATACTTACAGTATAAATAATTAGTTAATTTTCCTAGTAGTTACCCCTTTATTCCCCAAATATTACGTTCCCTTATACCTACACGTATATACTTTATAGTTACACTAATTACCGAAAGTTACGCTGTAAATTAGTTTTACTTACGCAGTACTTTCCGGGCTGTAATCTAAAGTGTTACCCAAGTATTCATATTCAAAAGTTCTCAGCTGGTCAAAATACCATCATATGTAGGCTACGCACATACAACGATCGCATTAAACCCAGAACACAGCATTGTTTTGGATGTTCGACAAGTTCTGTCGCATAATATACGTCATAAAAGCCTTTTTTTTATCTTTAGGTTCAGTGTTAAAAAGGACAGTGTGAACGCTAAGCGAACCAGGACTAAATGTATCATTTTCTTTTTTGGTCCGGACCAAAAGAACCAAGAGAACTGAACTACAACTGTGAACACACCCTTAAAACACCTAGCACACCCTAGCGCCATCAATCATACGGCTGTTATACCGAACGCTGGTTCATCAACTGGTTAATATAATTTTAGTCAGGGTCTATTTCAGCATTACCTGTTGATAAACATAATTACCAAAGCTTTATTTTCAATTTTCAGATAAATAAAAAAAAGTTTGTTTTGGCATTTCAACAAAAGTTCATTTCAGTGCATTGCTACTGTGGAGGGCAATAAAACAACGTTCAGAAATGATGTGTGTTTTGTTAAAAAAGCAATGCAGCTGAATGAGTATTTGTGGATTCTTGAAGAGCTGATTGTAATTTTTCAGTGTTGCTGTGAACCTCCTTGGCCAAAAAACTATATACAAATAAATTATCATCATGTATTAATGCTTATGTGACAACAATATCTATTTGTTTCCACTGAGGACGAGTATAGATCCTCCAAATGTCGATCTGACTAATTAAAGGAGGCTCTGTTCTCTAGTAAAACTTCCCCTGACCCAAATTTAAGTGTGTTATTGAGTCACTGATTTTAGGGGATTTGAATACTGTGCGTTTAGACGGGCTCCATTGATGGGACAGGGCACTCTATGTCAGTCCAGTCAGGGTAAAGTCATGAGAACTGCGGCACAGTCACTTTGCTCTTCCAGCGCCTACTGGGAGCCGGATCTCGTGCGGCCTGGAAGCCAAAATAACAAAAGCACCCTGGAGGGTTGAGGTTTCTCTGCACACCGAACATTAATTCATGGAGAAAACAAACAGATGGGACGATGAGTAGACTAGACTGATGAATACAGCAGTTTTGTACTCAAAGGCCTACATGATTCAATGCATTGATGATGACACAGTTATCGCTCTACAGTTCATGCCAAAAATGCTTGAGGTTGAGGGTCTTATTCTCTCCAAGGAGAAAATAAATTCTTTCTGGTCTATTTTCATCGCCATCATTATCAACTATTTGAATGGCATGTCATAAGTCAGTTGGGGTTAGTATTTCTACATTTCAGAGGGAATAGAATAGAGAAACCTTAATATTGTTTTTTTATGCAAAGATAAACTTTTAAGACTTCATTTGCTATCTGAAAATGACTCCTTCCACCATTATATAATACTGAAAATCTGAAACAGGATAACCCACTCACCATCCCCGCGCATGTCGACAGGGCCACGGATGAGTTGACCTTTGACCTCAGCACCCCATGGAAGAAGCAGAGGTCGTCTTGTGGAAAAGGCTGCAGGCTCTTGGTGCCGCTCCTGCCCAGGGTTTGAACAGTGAAGCTGGGCGCCATCAGGTCACGTGACGGCTGCAGGTCCAGGTGGAAGTCCTGTCCTAATCCACGGAGCCTAAAGTGAACAGTGGGGTCGTGACCTTGACCGTCTGTGGAGCGTTTCCTGCGGTGCTGGTGGGCCACGGCATGGGAAATGTAACGTCCTTGATGGTCCACCTCATATGGGGCCACAATCTCATATTCTACATAGAGGAGGAAGTGAGGTTATTACATGCTAGAGTTCAATACATTATTTCTGTTCAGGTATGAAATCGATTAATCTGAAATATCTGCAAAAAAAGATTATTTGTTTCCTGAACACTCCTTGTCTATCACTGTTCAGCAAACAGATAGTCCCACTCTGTTGTAATTTTTGTTTTGATGAGTTATTATTCAATTTTTTTCCTGAATAGAAGCATATTCATATGTGATGTTAAATGCAAATAATAAGAATAACGCATCACTACCTTTATCATTTTAAAGAGTACAATAACCCACACTGTAAAAAAGTGTTTATTTACAAAGAAATAAAGTCTTTCTACATCGAAATTTTACGTTTAATTGAATGTTACTTGTCATTTCTTTGTAATTAATTGTGAAATTTACTAACAATTTTAGAGTGAAAATTGTTTCTACACCAGTTTTTTTTTCTTCCCAGTGCTTAATGATATACTTCATATATATTTCTTTTTCTTTTCTGAACCGAAGTAAACTAGAAGAATGACATCCAGGTAGCGTCTCATCTTTTTTCAAACTATCACTAACATGCTGCAAATTCACACATTACACTGAAAAAAATGGTGCAGTAGAAAAAAAGGCAACTAGATTCTATTTATACTAAGTGAAAATAGCATATTTTCTTAGCAATAATTGTTATTTACACTAAGTGCAAATAGTGATAGATGCTATTTACACCAAGTGTAAATAGCAACTAGATTTTATTTACACTAAGTGAAAATTACATATTTTCTAAGCAATAGACGATATTTACACTAAGTGCAAATAGCTGTAGATGCTATTTACTAAGTGAAATAACATGCTAAGTGAAAATAGTGATATATTCTATTTACACCATGTAAAAGTAGCAGTTCTTTGCAATATGTGTAAATAGTAATTAGATGCTATTTATACTTTATTTTGACAGATACATACTATTTGCACCTCAGTATTGTTGTACATTAACAGGATGCAATAATAACATAGAGTGTAAATGATTATATTTATTAAAATTATTAAATTGATGCTTAATAGGACAATAAAAGCCGTCCCTACACCTACACCTACCCCTAACCCTACCCACTAAATGCTTTTATTACTATTAAACATTTCGTTAGGCACTTTATTTCCACTTTTAGAACTTTTTCTTAATTTTTATTGAAAGTAAATGCCTTTCCGATGTGATATGTGATGGGTAAAGGGAGAAGAGCGAGCTCGGCAAAAGGCGGATTCAAACCCGGGTCAATCGCATCAAAACCTTGCTCCACAAGCCTTACGCTCTACTGACTACACCACTGAAGATGTTGAAATTCATGTATCTTTTGTTAATCTTGTTTGGCCCAACCAGGCATTGTTAGGTGGAGCTAGTGCAAATAGCACTTGCCAACAAGGCACGCTATTTGCACTTGGTGAAATTTTGAAGAAAAAAGACTGAAGTATTTTCTTAAATAAAACGTCCTCCAATAATCTTTGTTTTGTTTACAACTTTTTCACAGTGTAAACAAGTTAATGCTGCTTAAGTTGGGAAGGACGAAACTATTTAATATTAAAAAGCCTTTAAAAAGTAATTTTAAGACTAATATTTTGGTTTGCCAGATAAAGTCTGGCTGGAGTTTCTACTGTCCACATATCTTAGAAAGGACTGAGAACATTTAAAAGTCATTTATCATTTAATGATTCACATCAGGATAAAAAAGACCATATCTAGCAAATAAACTGTTGTTATTGTATAAAATAGTTAATTTTATCTATACAAATGCGAGCAAATGTGATTTGAAGGAAGAACAGGTCAAGATGCTGCTCATGGGGTGAATGTCAGACGACGTGTTTTAATGTTGTGTGATTCTGACCTCTACATACACTCACACTCCTCTCATCCTCGCGGTGGTCTGGTGGCTCAAGTTATAAATGCTTTTACAGACATGAGCAGACAGATTTATGATCTCTGACCGTAGGGTGAGACACACACTGATGACACACACTCCTAACGCTCCGCTGTGATATGGAGACACACGCTCTCACCGTCTCTCATTCTCTTTCTCTCACACACACACACACATGCACACACACACTATTATATCTGGCTACTCCAGCCTCTAAGCTCATGCCAAACAGTGCAGAGACTCTTCACAGGATAAAGGCAGTAAGCGCACACAGAGACTGTTTGTAAAGCTTGGCTGATTGATGGAGAGCTTCTTCAAGTGTCTGCCTTTGTTCATTGTTCACTAAGTTCCAGTGCATGCCAATCTTTATGCCACACACCCCCTCTTTCTCTCTCTGTGTGTGTGTGTGTGTGTGTGTGTGTGTGTGTGTGTGTGTATGTGGCTGTGTGCGTACAAAATTGTCCACAGAAGCAACAAACAAAACCTCCTTTCGGGGACATCTGGGGACACCCTCCTTAGAAAAAAATGATTCATATATGAAATTAACATGTTTTTATTTTTAATTCAAAAGGTTTTCTTGTAGGAGAAGAGTTCGGGTTAGTCTGTATCCAAACCCTTGGGTTATTATATTTAGATTTATATTAAAACTGCTGTTGTACTATTGTTTATAGTATATCCTCATAAATAAATGTGTGCATGTGTCAGGTTCTGCCTATGCCAAATGTCACCACAAGAACATTCAAACCTGAAATCGCCTATACAGTACATTATTTATTTTTATTATATTTCCTTATCATCTCAACACAACAGTTTAGTGCTTGTATTTAGAGTGCATTCGTCTCAGATCAATTAGGATATCTAGCGCCCCCTGCCGACGACATCCCATCTAGACTGTGCAAATGCAATAAAGTCATTTTTATTTCAAAACCACGTTTCTTTCTTTTCATTTTAAGGAAAGCCTCATCAAAGTCTACATTAATGATGTAATATTAATAAATTGCTTATGTGCCCCATGCCATTAAAACAATCATAACTGCGACTGACAGCTGTCAATCACATCGGACAGGTATGCTCTCACCTGTGTCGTGAGGTAACCGCAGTGTTTCCAGCAGAGGTTTATGCTTTACATGAGGACCAGCATGAAGGGTTGCAGGCGCACAGGGAGTTATCTACGTGGACAAACAGTGAACATGCATCATTTGCATTGCAATTAAAAACGCAATGGCTTTGAAGAAACAGGCGCGTGTTTGCTCACCTGGTGGTATCCGAGTATGAAAAGCAGAATGAACAGCACAGAACAGATTGATGCGGTATAATTCCTCCTTGATGGCACGAGGCGCATGCAAGCCATGTCTCCTCCAGACTCTTATCCAAAAATCTGCTGCGAACAGCCTCTGCGCCTCTCCAAATGCGCGCTCTCCACTGAAACACAGCACGCTCTTGTGCACTTAAAATCTATTCATACAGCATCAGTGAAGTTCCTTCGAATCAAACGCGATCCCGAATCCATGATCTGTATCCTGCCAGTGCATTTCCAGATCCAACAGCATTTTGGAGAGTTCCCCCCCTGCGCATTAATGTCGTGTGATTGAGGATAAGTGTACCATTCTTCATGCAGATGTTCTCCGGTCAGTGCGCTTTTAGTGTATGTCTGGAGCGGCTCGAACGCCGGTGTGCTGCACACGCGCTTCCAAACAGCCAATCGCAGCTCGCAGCTCGCACCTGTGCGCAAGAGCCCCTGGCCCCTGATGAGAGGAGGGTCGAAACATCTACACTGAAAAAAAGTAAACCCACTAAAAGTAATTGTAAAAAAGTAAAATAAAGGTGGTGTAAAGCCTGCAGTCGCCTCTAATTCAAAATTGACTATTCATATTTTTTTTATTGGATATTGCGGTATATTTATTATGATTCATCCCTGCATTATTATTATTATTATTTAAAAATTCATGTGGCCTTGTAATCTTTAATCAAAATAGCCTATCTTCCCCTCCCTCTTGCTGCAACATCTCTTCTCTGCTCTGATGACGTGTTTACTGGCATGAGGGCGGGACAACCTGTCACTCACATGACATCAACCAATGGCAAACCAAAACCATTTAACCATCCAATCAATTCCCAATGGACAAAATCAAGCCTTATCCTACATTTTTATCTTGTTTCAGAAGCCGTTTCAGGGCTATATGTCACAATCGGGAAGAAAACACAATCGCAACTTCATTTTCGCAAAATCATTCCGATTTTCTGATGATCACTAGCTATGTGATACATATCTAGACCCAATGTTTATTTTTATACCTTTTATTTTAATTTAATAATTTTAAGATTACTGTACGAGTCAAATAGGCTACATAGAGGCTACACATTTAAAAATAAAGGTTCCAAAAGGGAGTTTTTGCAGTGATGCCATATTAGAGAACCATTTTTGGTTCCCCAAAGAACCTTTCGATGAACAATTTTTATGAGAACTATTTTTTCTTAGTGTGAAGAACATTATAATAATCTAATGAGCATTTTTACACTATCAAGAACGTTTTGTGCAGTAAAACAAGTTCCATGGATGTTAAAGGGGCTATATGTAGAATTCAGAAACACTTGTTATTAGCGACACCGGTGGCCATTAAGAAAACTGCACAACATTATTCAATGCCCTGATATACTCACAGCAGTTCTTTTTCACTCTTCACTTAGAAGTAAGAATAATTTGGAAATACCTTGCAGTTATATAGCCTACTGTTAGTAAACATCTCGACACCGTCCACACTGCTGAGAGTGACGTTCATGAATATGTAAATATGTGCTGCACGCTTTCCTCTCAATAACAAAATAAACACACAACAAAAATGACAGTGGTGAGAAAACAGCAGTTATGAAAGCATACAATCATAGCGATGTGGATAGGATATGTTTACAATTCACTGGCATCATGTCCAGCTTTGCAATTCACCAGCATCATGTAGACAGATGAGGTAATTAAAATTACACTGTTACGACAGTTTGATAGTAAATTTGAGACTATAGTATGCATCAAGCTCCAGTGGCCATGGAGCTTGGCCCACCACGGTTTCCAGCACGTCCAGCCCTGATGGTTGCTAGTCCAGTGCTCTCAGCGCTTTCCAGTCCAGTGGTCTCAAGACCAGAGTCTCTGTCACGTCCACCACACCTGAAGCAACTAAGGCTGTCCCAAGGTGTTCAAGACTGGCGTCCAGTGTGGCAGACCCACTGCTGATGTCTGTGCGAGTGGCCGGCATTCCGGTGGTCCCAATATCATCCCTGAGTCCAGCACAGTCCAGTGGTCCCGGAAGTCCTTCCACCGTCGGCTGTGCTTCATGTGATGGCAACCGCCATCTTTTGTGTGTGGGCCGTACATACTTCTCCTGTAACTCCAGAGGCGGCGGTGTCCACTCCAGCTCCTGCCAAGGCAGCGGCAACCGCTCCTGACCCTTTTGCCTGTTCTGATATGGCAAAGGAGGCTGATTATGAATCACCTATGCTCTTTATTTACTCTGACATGACCATGGAGGACGTCAACATACTGTCTGTCTGTCCTGTCATGACCACGGAGGTCATCCCTGAGTTTTCTGTCTGCCCAGACACGACCACTGAGGTCATCCTGGAATACCCTGTCTACCTGATTATGGCCACAGAGGCCATAACAGAACTCTCTGACTGTTTTGACATGGCCCCTGAGGCCAACCATAACCTCTCTGTGCTCTGTGTTCCAGTTCTGCCTGATCTGCCCTGGTGGTCTTCTGCTCCGCTGTGGTGGTTCTCAGCTACGCCTTAGTGGTCTTCAGCCTTGCCAGCTCCGCTGTGGTGGTCTTCTGCTCTGCCATGGGAATCTGCAGTCCCGTCTACTCCGCCGTGGTGTGTCACGATCACCATCTGGAGTGCCCAGGATATTCACCAAAAGGCACTCTTTCCAGACCATTGTCATTCCACCATAAACTACATTTCCTAGAAAACGTTGCCTAGACTCATTATCCCAGATTAGTTTCAGCTGTTTTTCCTTTACCCTAGTTAAATCTGTCTATATAAACCTTGTTAACTCTGTCACTCTTTGCTAAGTCTTGTATGTGTTACACTGCATTTCTGAGTGCTCTTCTGGTTTCCTGTTCCATGGTTTTGATCCTTTGCTTGTTTTCTGGATTGCCCTGTTTGCCTGTTTTCGGAATTACCATATTTGCCTGATTTTCCTGCCGGGTGTTTGTTTTGGAATGTTTGCGTGTGTTATGACCTCTTGCCTGGTTATTGGATTACGTCTTTGGATTATCATTTATCAGGGTTCCTCAAACTCAGTCCTGGAGGGCCACTGTCCTGCAGAGTTTAGCTCCAACCCTGATCAAACTCACCTACCTGTGATTTTCTAGTGATCCTGAAGACCTTATGCTTGTTCGACCTCATGCAGCGCTGTGCAGACCGATCGGTGGCTGACTTGAAGCAGTGCATGGCGGTTAGAAATTTTGTCCAACTTGAGACAGTGTAATCAAGTAATTGAGTAATGCGAGAGTGATTTGAGAGCAGCCGGCTGGTTTGTTCTGCACAGGTTCTCAAGAGCGGCAGCACGATACAGCTGTTCCACGATTGGCCGGATTCACCGCATAACAGCAATCACGTGTGTTTCATGTTTATTCTAAAACCTTCAGTTCCACTAATGCTCACAAATGTTTTTTATAACAGTAAAGCCTCTTTTCATGTATTCGCAATGTTATATTGTGTCATGTTTATCAAAATAAAACTGATAAAAAACTAAAGTCTCCGTTTTCAGCTTCTCCTCACCTGCACGCAACCGATGTCAAACACACCTATTGATTAACTTGCTCAGGTGTGTTTGATCAGGGTTGGAGCCTCCAGGACCGGATTTGAGGAACCCTACCCTTTATTAAATGCTGCATTTGGATCCTCATCCTTGTGTCTCAGATCAGTTACGTAACACCCGATATAATATCTTGCATAATTTTTCAATACTTATCTACTTATCCAGTTTAAATCCCAGATGCGCACATGCTTTAATGTGTCTCGAAGAGGTTCCATGGATTTAGCAATGTAATCCATTACATTTCCATTTATTAATTCTATATTTACTGCAGAATGACTAACAGGCGAAGAAAGACAGACAGGATCTCAATGTCCAGAAATTCGTACATCAATTTTACAAAATTCTTACCTGTTCAGTGCTAGAAGGGGCTTGAGTTGTGTTCAGCTCTGTGTTTTGTGTGTGTTATTGTTCATTTGTGTGCGTCCACATTGCTTATATGCTGGTGGTGCCGGTATGACGTCAAAGCCCAGAAGTCTTTGCCGCTGTTTCCTTCCAGATTTTCCTAAACATAACTTGACTATACGTTGATGTTTTGTTCTAGAATGTAAATTACACACACCCATAGTAAAAATGTGAATTTTGAAGCAGTTACGTTCATCTTTGAAAATGTACGTTTTTAATAAGTAAGACAGCTTGGAGTGTGTGTGCAGTGTACATTGTAGAACAAAACGTCAAAGTATAGACAAGTTATGTTTCTCACAGGCTTTATTTTGCACATAAATCGAAAAAAACTCATTATAAAACCCCATAGGTTTGTTTTGTTGTGTTTATTGTCAAGCACGAGAAGTAGTTAATATTTAATCTGTAAAACTGTTAATATTTCATAAGGCAAAGTCAATAAATAGGTCATGTTAGTCATGTAAAGGTCATGTTAATCAAATTATTTAATAATCAAATGATTTATTTACCTTTCAACTACTTAAACATGCAATGCTATTGAGCAATTTTTGGTAACACTTTAGAATATTGATCTATCATTAATGAATAACTACACAGGAACAAGTGAGTAATGAAGTATTAACACTCTAGTAACTACTATTAGCTAACAAGAAACTCTGATTAATAAATGAGTTAGTAATAGTGCTTAGCCAAATGTGGTAGTTCACTATTAGTTAATCTATATTCAAGTTAATTCATGGGAGTTATGAAAAAAATAGTAGTTATTGATTAGCTAATAGTGAACTACCATATTCAACTGAGCGCTATTACTCACTAATTCGTTAATCAGAGTTTCTTGTTAGTTTAGATTAGATTCATTTATTTTTAAGGGGACAATGCAATTTCATAAAAACACATGAACAAACATGAGTAAAAAAGCCAGAACTAGCCAAGAGGCTATTTTTCATCTGTAGTCCCCTGGCCAAGATGTTAAAAGAGCAATAAAATATGACACAGATATACATAGTTAATAACAACACAAGACAAATCCAAGAAACATTACTTACAAATGACAAATACACAAAACACACTGCAAAAACAATCATAAAAGACACAAGACATACAGCCTATAAAAACAAATACAAAACAAACTGTTTACAGTGAGACACAACAGGTTCAAGTCTTTAGTGTTGACAGATATACGTATCAATCAGACATTTTTTTAACTGTTTAGTAAAAGCCTTATAAGTAAGTACCTGTCTAATTTCATCTGGTAATCTGTTCCACTCACTAACGCCCCTCACAGACTAGACTGACTGGCTGAAGGTGCTTTTACGCAAAGGGATGACACAGTCACCTCTCACTGAGCATCTAGTGACTCGCAAAGTACTGTTTCTTTGGCTGATAAGATCTGCCAGAGGAACAGGAGCCAAATCATGCATTGCCTTATAAATCAAGCATAAATTGGCAAATGTATGAAGGTCAAACCAATTAAAAAAATTGTACTTTTTTAAAATTGCACAATGGTGGTAATGTCTTGTTTTTTTATCCATGACCTTGATGGCTTGTTTGTATAATATTTCAAGTGGCCTGATTGTGCTATGGTTTGCCTGTGACCAACTTGTTTGGCAATAAATAAGATGACTAAAAATCATGGAGTATAAAAATATCTTTGCCGCCTTGGTAGACATTTCACCTCTGATTGATCTAAAAATTGCAAGATTTAGCTTGATTTTTTTACTTACTTTCTCAACATGGGCTTTAAAAGAAAGATTGGAATCAATCAGTAATCCAAGATATTTGTACTGTGTAATCAGCTGCAATTTTTCACCTGCAACATATATTTCAGGGTCATGGGAGACCCTACTGGTTTTACTAAAAAACATCCCGACAGTTTTAGAGACATTTAGCTGCAGGCAGCATTCCTGCAGCCATGCTGTGACACAGCTCATAGCTTTTGTAAGTTTAGCAGCAACAATGTCTTTTGATCTGCCGTGTACAAATAAAACCGTGTCATCTGCATATATTATACACTCAACTTCAGGACAAACCAAGGGCAAGTCATCAATGTAGAGGCTAAATAATAAGGGACCTAAAACTGATCCCTGAGGGACCCCTGTAGCTAACTTAAGAGGCTCCGATCTGCAATTGTTAATAAAAACAGATTGAGTCCGGTCACTCAGATAGGATTCCATCCACCTTTGGGCATCATAAGAGAAATTAAAATTAGAAAGCTTACTAAGGAGAACGGCGTAATTTACTGTGTCAAAAGCTTTTCTAAGGTCCAAAAATACAGCTCCAACAACACCGCCCAAGTCTAGAGAAGATTTTATTTTCTCTACAAAGAGGCATGTGGCCATCTCAGTCGAATGTTTGGCTCTAAAGCCAAATTGCATGGGATGGAGAGAGACTGAGCTGTTATTTAAATGGTGGATAATCTGCTCGGCTACAATTTTTTCCAAAACTTTGGAGACAGCCGGAAGAATACTGATTGGCCGATAGTTATTTAAAGAAGTCGAGTCACCAGATTTAAAAACAGGTACAACAATAGCAGATTTCCGGGCATCTGGGAAATATCCAGTTGAAATAGAAAGGTTAATGATGGAGGCAATGGGCTTGGCTAGAGCTGATCCAAGATCTTTAAGCATACTCATGTCCATTCCAAAGACATCTTTGGGTTTAGATGGTTTAAGGACTTAATAACATTTATGACTTTGGCCTCAGTAATGTGTGCTATAGTAAAATTCTGCGCAGTAGACAACAACGGATATACTTTATTCTGAATTCCTGTAAAATTTTTAGAGATTTCAGCCACAGAATCAATAAAGTAATGATTAAAAGCCTCTGCCATAACCTTTGGCTCCAACAAAATCTTTCCATCTAAACGAATTTCAAGTTGTTTTATCCTATTTTTCTGAGAATCCCCAGTCAGTTTTTTAATGTGATTCCAAATCATTTTTGAATTTCCCTGTGCACTATTCAAAGCAGTAATAAAAAAGTCAGCTTTAGCTTTTCTAATTTCTTTAACTACCTTGTTTCTTAATGAAATAAAATAATGTCTACTGTATCCTGTTTTAACTGCCAGTTTTAAAACATGGTCTCGTTCTTTCATTAATCTCAAGATGATTAATCTCACCTGTTGCGCAGTTGTCGAACCTGAGGGAGAATGAAGATGGGGCTTTGGTTTTACCCGCCGTTACCGAAGGAACTTGGTGGCTAGATGCCAACGAGGTTAGGCCTGTTGGCCGCCCAGGGCTCTCGCCGGCTTTTGACCATGCCACCGACGGCGTGGTGGTGCTGTTACTGCCACTCCGCTCAGCTGTCTGTGGACACCAAACAGACCTCCGCACCGGCGAGGCCAGACGCACGAGTAGACAGGGATCCCCACACTGAAGAGACGCCGAGCCGAGCACTCCATCCGGGTCCAAGAGACAGCTTCCCAGGTTAGTTGGCAGAGTGTCCATGTTATCAGCATGCATATTTGGGGTTGCATGCCAAGTAGAAGCATTGTTGCTGCCGCCGGTGAAATTGGTCACTACACCTGATGAGTAGTTTTGATTGTAATCTCCGGAGTTATCAGGCCCCGGACACTGGTGAATATCTCCAGCCAGTAACAGGCAGGTCACGGTGATTAACGCATCACTTTGACGGAGTTTTGGCACCGCTCTGAGGTGTTTATTTAGACGGCCGGGCCTGACAAACTCAACGAGGATGTGTGCCCCGTGCCCAAAATGTTTGGCAAATAATCGTACAGTCAGTGGGTCAGATACCCAATCAGTTCTGGGCGTAATTCATCCTGCTCTAGGCTTACCACCGTTGGTCTTGTGAGAAATGTCCAGATTGCATATAACTGGAAAGCTACAAGCGCACCTCTGCTACCTGCACTATTAACTACTAGTTAATAGTAGTTACTTGAGTGTTAATATTGCGTTACTCATTTGTTCCTGTGTAGTTATTCATTAATGATGGATCAGTATTCTAAAGTGTTTCCCAATTTTTTAAATATCTAATTTATTTGTGCTGCCATTTCAATGTAAAAACAGCTACAATATTTCAGATACAAATAGAGCAAATATAAAAAAAATACAGCAATTCAATTAGATGAAAATATACCGGGGTAGTGTGTAATATACAGTGGGGAGAACAAGTATTTGATACACTGCCGATTTTGCAGGTTTGCCCACTTACAAAGCATGTAGAAGTCTGTAATTTTTATCATAGGTACACTTCAACTGTGAGAGACGGAATCTAAAACAAAAATCCAGAAAATCACATTGTATGATTTTTAAGTAATTAATTTGCATTATTGCATTAACATTTTATTGCATGACATAAGTATTTGATACATCAGAAAAGCAGAACTTAATATTTGGTACAGAAACCTTTGTTTGCAATTACAGAGATCATACGTTTCCTGTAGTTCTTGACCAGGTTTGCACACACTGCAGCAGGGATTTTGGCCCACTCCTCCATACAGACCTTCTCCAGATCCTTCAGGTTTCGGGGCTGTCGCTGGGCAATACGGACTTTCAGCTCCCTTCAAAGATTTTCTATTGGGTTCAGGTCTGGAGACTGGCTAGGCCACTCCAGGACCTTGAGATGCTTCTTATGGAGCCACTCCTTAGTTGCCCTGGCTGTGTGTTTCGGGTCGTTGTCATGCTGGAAGACCCAGCCCCGACCCATCTTCAATGCTCTTACTGAGGGAAGGAGGTTGTTGGCCAAGATACATGGCCCCATCAATCCTCCCCTCAGTACGGTGCAGTCGTCCTGTCCCCTTTGCAGAAAAGCATCCCCAAAGAATGATGTTTCCACCTCCATGCTTCACGGTTGGGATGGTGTTCTTGGGGTTGTACTCATCCTTCTTCTTCCTCCAAACACGGCGAGTGGAGTTTAGACCAAAAAGCTCTATTTTTGTCTACTCAGACCACATGACCTTCTCCCATTCCTCCTCTGGATCATCCAGATGGTAATTGGCAAACTTCAGATGGGCCTGGACATGCGCTGTCTTGAGCAGGGGGACCTTGCATGCGCTGCAGGATTTTAATCCATGACGGCGTAGTGTGTTACTAATGGTTTTCTTTGAGACTGTGGTCCAAGCTCTCTTCAGGTCATTGACCAGGTCCTGCTGTGTAGTTCTGGGCTGATCCCTCACCTTCCTCATGATCATTGATGCCCCACGAGGTGAGATCTTGCATGGTGCCCCAGACCGAGGGAGATTGACCGTCATCTTGAACTTCTTCCATTTTCTAATAATTGCGCCAACAGTTGTTGCCTTCTCACCAAGCTGCTTGCCTATTGTCCTGTAGCCCATCCCAGCCTTGTGCAGGTCTACAATTTTATCCCTGATGTCCTTACACAGCTCTCTGGTGTTGGCCATTGTGGAGAGGTTGGAGTTTGTTCGATTGAGTGTGTGGACAGGTGTCTTTTATACAGGTAACGAGTTCAAACAGGTGCAGTTAATACAGGTAATGAGTGGAGAACAGGAGGGCTTCTTAAAGAAAAACTAATAGGTCTGTGAGAGCCGGAATTCTTACTGGTTGGTAGGTGATCAAATACTTATGTCATGCAATAAAATGCAAATTAAGTAGGAAATGCTTTGTAAGTAGGAAAACCTGCAAAATCGGCAGTGTATCAAATACTTGTTCTCCCCACTGTACATACAGTATGTGCAAAATATGTTGATGTATTCTGCTGGATTATGCTCTGTGAATGATGAATGGGCACTGATTGATCCCAGTCTGACCCTGCTGTGATTTTTCATGCTTACACAAACTGTTCAATTGCTCGACTAAGTTTTGAGTTCTGAAAATCACAGTATAGTTTTATAATATATTAAGCTCTTTTCTTAAGAGCTCAGGGAAAATTCGATTCCTCATGAAATCAAAGTATATGAGTGCATATTTACAGAAAGGTGGGTTTTTAACCTGATATACCTGATATTGTGTATATTGCTGATGTGATTGACATTCAGTTTAATGTATAATTAGGGCACATATAGAGATTCTGTTGAAATATGCAAGAGTGCAAAGTAGTTATGTACAACAATGTTTTAAATGATTTTACATTAAAGTTTTAGACAAATAGATATAGGCACTAATATTAATATCCTGTAGATATTAGTCCCTTAGATATAGATACTTAGCTCAGCCACTACAGCATGTGGACGACAATCATTATATTTCCATGATGCCAGGGTGCTGCTTGCAATATAACACTATCAGAAATATATTTTCCTCTAGCATATACATAAAGACCTCCCAAATGCAGACACAAATACACACTTTACAGCTTGCCATCTTATCTCACTGTCTCACATAATAAAATAAAAAATACACTTGGCTCTGAAACTGCTCCTCGTGTTTCAGAAGTGTTTCCTCAGCATATCATGATTTCTTGATGCTGTTCATGTCCTGTAGAATAATGACCACTGCAGGCAGTAAACAATCTGTGGCTTGAGTCTGAGATTGCTGTGAAATACAATGGCTGGATCCTTTACTTACATATACAGTCAATGGTCATATATAATATGTGTTTTCTATATGCTACTCATGCATTTTCTGACATAAAGAAAAATACCTTGGTTGTCATAAAAACAATGTAATAAAACGTTTATTTACATATAGTTTAAAGTCCATAGAAGTAAGATAGTATTTCTCAAAATGGTTATATACAGTGCATACGGAAAGTATTCACAGCTTATTCCAAATTAATTTAATCCATTAATTTTTTTCCTCAATTCTACAAACAATACCCCATAATGACAACGTGAAAGAAGTTTGTTTGAAATCTTTGCAAATTTATTAAAAATAAAAAACGAAAAAAATCACATGTACATACAGTAAGTATTCACAGCCTTTGCCATGACACTCAAAATTGAGCTCAGGTGCATCCTGTTTCCACTGATCATCCTTGAGATGTTTCTACAAGTTGATTGGAGTCCACCTGTGGTAAATTCAGTTGATTGGACATGATTTGGAAAGGCACACACCTGTCTATATAAGGTCCCACAGTTAACAGTGCATGTCAGAGCACAAACCAAGCCATGAAGTCCAAGGAATTGTCTGTAGACCTCCGAGACAGGATTGTATCGAGGCACAGATCTGGGGAAGGGTACAGAAAAATTTCTGCAGCATTGAAGGTCCCAATGAGCACAGTGGCCTCCATCATCCATAAATGGAAGAAGTTTGGAACCACCAGGACTCTTCCTAGAGCTGGCCGCCCGGCCAAACTGAGTGATCGGGGGAGAAGGGCCTTAGTCAGGGAGGTGACCAAGAACCCGGTGGTCACTCTGACAGAGCTCCAGTGTTTCTCTGTGGAGAGAGGAGAACCTTCCAGAAGAACAACCATCTCTGCAGCACTCCACCAAACAGGCCTGTATGGTAGAGTGGCCAGACGGCACATGACAGCCCGCCTGGAGTTTGCCAAAAGGCACCTGAAGGACTCTCAGACCAGAGAAACAAAATTCTCTGGTCTGATGAAGCAAAGATTAAACTCTTTGGCCTGAATGGCAAGCATCATGTCTGGAGGAAACCAGGCACTGCTCATCACCTGGCCAATACCATCCCTACAGTGAAGCATGGTGGTGGCAGCATCATGCTGTGGGGATGTTTTTCAGTGGCAGGAACTGGGAGACTAGTCAAGATCGAGGGAAATATGAATGCAGCAATGTACAGAGACATCCTTGATGAAAACCTGCTCCAGAGCGCTCTGGACGTCAGACTGGGTCGAAGGTTCCTCTTCAAACAGGACAACGACCCTAAGCACACAGCCAAGATAACAAAGGAGTGGCTATGGGACAATTCTGTGAATGTCCTTGAGTGGCCCAGCCAGACTTGAACCCGATTGAACATCTCTGGAGAGATCTGAAAATGGCTGTGCACCGACGCTCCCCATCCAACCTGATGGAGCTTGAGAGGTCCTGCAAAGAAGAATGGGAGAAACTGCCCAAAAATAGGTGTGCCAAGCTTGTAGCATCATACTCAAAAAAACTTGAGGCTGTAATTGGTGCCAAAGGTGCTTCAACAAAGTATTGAGCAAAGGCTGTGATTACTTATGTACATGTGATTTGTTTCGTTTTTTATTTTTAATATGCAAAGATTTCAAACAAACTTCTTTCACGTTGCAGTTATGGGGTATTGTTTGTAGAATTGAGGAAAACAATTATGAATTTAATCCATTTTGGAATAAGGCTGTAACATAACAAAATGTGGAAAAAGTGAAGCGCTGTGAATACTTTCCGGATGCACTGTATGTATGTTACTGATACATATAGTGGCAGGAGTCAATGTTATTTTATGATGGAAGGATATAATTTTAGTCTGACAGAGGGAAACAAATCAGTATAGGAGACATTCTGAGGGCATGAACCTGTGGACTGAAACTTACAGAAAAAACAATGTAAATTTTTTTCTGTCCCAAAGACTATTGTATGCTATTTGCTGATTTCCTACAAAATATACTAATTTCATAGCATAGTGGTTGCACATATAAGCAAATTTTCATAAAAAAATAAATAATAATAATATATATATATATATATATATATAATTTAAAAAATATATAATAATATATAATTAAAAAACAGCTGTGGTTGCAGCTGGATGTTTGCTTATTTTTTTCTCTTAGTAGGTGATTCCTTACTGGCCCAAGTTTCACCTATTGTTTGTCAGTCAGTCAAGTCTGATCGAAAACACATCTCCTCAACAAGCCGTATGTGCATTTGATGTATCATTGATGTCTGTAGCATAAATGAGCTGCTCAAATTATGCTTTTAAAAGGGCTATATGTAAAAATTTTCATTTATTAATCACATTTTATTGCCAATGTGTGAACAGATTGTAACGAAAACTTAAAAATGAGACCTTCCCCGACTTCCTAGGTTGTATATGAAAGCCTGTAGACTGATTTTTATGTGAAGGGCTCAGGATGTTTTTGCTGGGAAAATCAAAAGGATGTGATGTTTATGCACACTCTAGTCTATAGTCTCAAAATATACTTTATAACCAAACTATCATAACAGTGTAATTTTAATTACCTTATCTGTCGACATGATTCAGTGAATTGCAGAGCTGGTGCAAACATATTAAGAGTTCAGATGCAAAAACCTCTAAGTCCGTCTGATATTTTTTCTTTTAAATGAGAATTTTTTCATCAGTCTCCTATGTTTAGGTTCAGTAATTTCACTTTAATGGCAATGAAAAGGTTATTAGTCAGTTATTGAAATGCCTTATTTTCAAAAATTTCACTTTAATCAATTCTATGGTAACAAATTTAACAGTCTTTTGCTGCAAAACCAGCTAAGTCCACCTCTTTGGACAACATTCTAATCATAGACATAGTAAACACAGACATAGTAAACAGTTGCAAAATCCCTAAAGATGCAACTGGAAACATTAAAAATTATGAGAACATAATTCAAAATGTAACAATGGAGAAACTGATCCACACAGCAGGGGGAGCTGTGATGCAAGTGACACATCCGTTTCAGTTTTCAGCTGAAGAAGCATTGTGGTGTTTTCTTGCTACTCATGAAATCCTGTCATTGCCACTGTAACGATGGACAAAACATGATAAAATCTTGCAGTGCAGCAATTAAAAGCCGGCTCAAACGCACACTGTCATTCATTCTGAAATCAAATGATTCGATTCATGCCTTCTGATTGGTTTCTGTGGACTTAGAGGATTTTGCTGACAAAGGGAAGTGGCGTTTAGCGGATGAACGAACCAGTATTTCTAAATGGGCTGATGCTGGGATTTAACAGATTTGAAACGAAAGTATTTGATGAACGTATACTATGTGCGGAGAGCATTCACTCAATATCTCATTTTTGATGGAGGTGGCGTTTAGCGGCTTTTGGATCAGAACTCTTAACTGATGTTTTCTTACTGCTGTCAAATCAATTTAAGTCACCTTCATTTATATAGCGCTTTTTACAATAAGATCAGCTTTACAGTGATAATAGGAACTTAATGGAAGAGAGATTGTTTTGGCTGTACATCAGCTCTAGAAAAACGTTATTGTCCAGCTAAAGTAAGTTTTTGATTGATTCATTTCCGTTGTAAAAAATCATTAGTTATATATTAAATCATTATATACACTCACCTAAAGGATTATTAGGAACACCTGTTCAATTTCTCATTAATGCAATTATCTAATCAACCAATCACATGGCAGTTGCTTCAATGCATTTAGGGGTGTGGTCCTGGTCAAGACAATCTCCTGAACTCCAAACTGAATGTCAGAATGGGAAAGAAAGGTGATTTAAGCAATTTTGAGCGTGGCATGGTTGTTGGTGCCAGACGGGCCGGTCTGAGTATTTCACAATCTGCTCAGTTACTGGGATTTTCACGCACAACCATTTCTAGAGTTTACAAAGAATGGTGTGAAAAGGGAAAAACATCCAGTATGCGGCAGTCCTGTGGGCGAAAATGCCTTGTTGATGCTAGAGGTCAGAGGAGAATGGGCCGACTGATTCAAGCTGATAGAAGAGCAACTTTGACTGAAATAACCACTCGTTACAACCGAGGTATGCAGCAAAGCATTTGTGAAGCCACAACACGCACAACCTTGAGGCGGATGGGCTACAACAGCAGAAGACCCCACCGGGTACCACTCATCTCCACTACAAATAGGAAAAAGAGGCTACAATTTGCACGAGCTCACCAAAATTGGACAGTTGAAGACTGGAAAAATGTTGCCTGGTCTGATGAGTCTCGATTTCTGTTGAGACATTCAGATGGTAGAGTCAGAATTTGGCGTAAACAGAATGAGAACATGGATCCATCATGCCTTGTTACCACTGTGCAGGCTGGTGGTGGTGGTGTAATGGTGTGGGGGATGTTTTCTTGGCACACTTTAGGCCCCTTAGTGCCAATTGGGCATCGTTTAAATGCCACGGCCTACCTGAGCATTGTTTCTGACCATGTCCATCCCTTTATGACCACCATGTACCCATCCTCTGATGGCTACTTCCAGCAGGATAATGCACCATGTCACAAAGCTCGAATCATTTCAAATTGGTTTCTTGAACATGACAATGAGTTCACTGTACTAAAATGGCCCCCACAGTCACCAGATCTCAACCCAATAGAGCATCTTTGGGATGTGGTGGAACGGGAGCTTCGTGCCCTGGATGTGCATCCCACAAATCTCCATCAACTGCAAGATGCTATCCTATCAATATGGGCCAACATTTCTAAAGAATGCTTTCAGCACCTTGTTGAATCAATGCCACGTAGAATTAAGGCAGTTCTGAAGGCGAAAGGGGGTCAAACACAGTATTAGTATGGTGTTCCTAATAATCCTTTAGGTGAGTGTATATATATATATATATATATATATAAATAAATAAAAATCCGCGAATCTGTGAGAACAGTGACGGCATGCACGCACTGTAAGCATTACATGTTTAGTCTATAGGCAAGCACGTTTGAATACGCATGTCAGCAGGCGCATAGTTTTTCTTTACAAAATGACTGCCAAATTACCTGCCTGGCATGCACAATACAGCGTTTTTAGTCGTTTCCGATCATTTTGATAACGTTTTCATCTGTACAGAGGGAAAGTTAAGTGAAGGAGGCCTTCACAGGGGGAGAGTCTAGTTGATACGGTCTATGCAGACACTTCAGGGCTGCAGTGTGGTCGTGTCTAGGCGCAGGTCCACCATCTGATCTGGATACTGTCAGGATCCTGCCCTGACAGTCTTTGTTTCAGTCTGTTTTGTCCTTTGTTTCGGTTCGTTGTGTTCATCGTGTGCATGCAGTTCTCTTAAGGCGGGCATACTCTGTGCGATTTCAGCAAGGTTACCTACTCACACTGTACGAGTAGATCGCATACGATGTAAAGCCAAAGCTCACGGTTTATGTGCTCACACTGTATGGTCTGATCGTCGAGCGCGACTTGACTACTCACACTATACGTGTGAAATATGCACGATAAACCCCCTCGTGCCAGGTTGCGCCGATAGACCATGATATGGTGTAAGATAGCCCATGGTCAAATGCATGAGCTATCGATATCAAGAGGATTTAGCATTTCCAATTTATGTATTAAATAATTATTAATATTATTATTATAGGCCTACTTTTATTATTATATTGATATTGCATTTAATTTGCCCCGCAACAATTTCATAACGCATCAATGCATAACCGACACGCCGCATAATAAAAGATTAGATAGATTAATTAGATGATTGATTTCAATATTGCGACATGACTTTTTTCTTTATCACCAATTGTCAAATGATGGACAACGGTTCACATTTCCTGTGATAATAAAATTAAGTAAATATTAAATAAATGAGTAAATAAATTGAAAAGTGAAACAAGTAAATTAATGATCAAGCAGCTGAATCAATAAAAAAGGCACTGGATAGGCAACACGGTGGTTTGGAAGACTTGGATTATCCATTTTACAACACGAACTGGAGGCATGCAACAGTTTGCTAAATTGCTGCTATTTGAAAGCTGCCTACAGAACTTAAAGATCTCCCTCTTTTCATTTTCTTTATGGCTGCATTAAGTCAAGTCAAGTCAAATTTTATTTCTATAGCACATTTAAAAGCAACAGAATTACGCCAAAGTGCTGTACAGTAAGACAATGTGCTTATAAAAAGAAAGCATAAAAAGAAACAAGGCAGATACAAAATATAAACACATTAGACCTGATACAATCCAAATAATAAATAAATATAAAAATCTACCAATATCAAGATTTAAGAGCCGATTTAAAGCTGTCTAATGAAGGCGAAGACCTCACATTGAAGGGCAGACTATTCCAGAGTTTAGAAATGAAATGGTTCAACTTCTGCTTTCGTGCAGTGAGGGGAAATAGGGCAATCAGTCAGCTGTGCGATAACCTCACGAGGGGCGACCAGAATTTCTGACATGCCAGAAATTCATCCGACCATCCGATTGCTGATCGGGAGAGGTTTGTCGCCTCTCGTTTCCCCCTGTACATTGCACGAACACCTCACGACACCTCGGCTCGAAATCGGACGAAAAATTGCACAGTGTATGCCTAGCTTTACTTGTCAGTCAGTGCTAGATTTTGTTTTCCTTGTCTGATTATTGCCTTTTTGATACATTTCTAGTTTTTCTTTGCTCCTGAGTTTTACTCTAGTCTAGTTCTAGTCTTTATTTTTGATCTAGTCTCCCAAGCCTTATTTTTAGTTTGTCTTGTCTTTGCTAGCTAACCTTTTATTTCTTTTCTCTCTGGTTCCCTGTAGGATTGCAGTCTTGTTTTGTTTTGTTTTTGAGTTCCAGTCACTTATAGAATATGGTATTATGTAACTTTTCTCTTTTGATAGCTCCAGTTATTATTTAGGTTATTTTGTTTTCTTTAGTCATAGTTGTTATTTTTGTCTGTTATCTCTTGTTGTTTTTGTCTTTTGGGTCTATGTGTGTGTGTCTTGTGTTGGTTCCTGCCCTGTGCCCTGTGCTTTCTCCAGCCACTGTTTCTAACTGCCTGGCAGCCAAGACTGGAGCTACTTCTGAGACATAAAGCATCAAGCCTCGGGTTCCTTGTGTTCCTGACTGGTTTTTCCCACCATCATCCTGCCTGGTGTTGCCTCCCAAGCTGTCCTCAAGTCCGTGGTCTCCTTAGACTGGTCTCAGTGGTCATCCTCCCTGCCTGTCATCGTGTCGTCTGTCCCCTGCCCTGCTGTTTGAACTTTCACACCTCTATCTCCCTGTTGTGCCCTGTCTATAGACTTGTTAATAAATCTCATCATTGTTCATTCTGCACCTGGGTCCTCCCTCCAGAAACCCTGACAGATATGGCCTGGATCCGGCAGCCAGGTTAAAGAGATGCGTTTTTAGTAATTTCTGATCATTTCGATAATGTTTTCATCTGTACAGAGGGAAAGTGAAGTGAAGGAGGCCTTCAAAAGGGAGAGTCTAGTTGACACGGTCTCTGCTGACACTTCAGGGCTGCATTGTGGTCGTGTCTAGGCGCAGGTCCACCATCTGATCTGGATACGGCCTGGATCCGGCAGACTACTGTAAACCTCGGGATAAACAGAGAGACTAACATTAGCGTAGATGCCATTCTTCTTATGATGTAATGAGTACAACAGGTGTTATGGGAAGTGTTCCCGGTTCCAGCTGACCTAGTTAATGCAGTCTAACAATCATTTTACTGAATAATAGAAATTGATAATGTTCTATGTGTATGCCAGGTTAAAGAGATGCGTTTTTAGACTAGATTTAAACTGACAGAGTGTGTCTGCTTCCCGAACAATGCTAGGAAGACTGTTCCAGAGTTTAGGTGCTAAATAGGAAAAGGATCGACCGCCTGCAGTTGATTTTGATATTTTAGGTATCATCAACTGGCCAGAGTTTTGAGATCGCAATAGATGTGAAGGAGTGTAATGTGTTACGAGCTTGTTCAAGTACTGGGGAGCTAAACCATTTAGTGCTTTGTAAGTAATTAGCAAGATTTTAAAATGTATGCAATGTTTAATAGGGAGCCAATGAAGTGTTGACAGAACCGGGCTAATATGGTCATACTTCCTGGTTCTAGTAAGAACTCGAACTGCTGCGTTTTGGACCAGCTGGAGTTTATTTATTAAGCGTGCAGGGCAACCACCCAGTAGAACATTGCAATAATCTAGACTTGAGGTCATGAATGCATGAACTAACCGTTCAGCATTTTGCAATGAGAGCATGTCGTAATTTAGATATATTTTTAAGATGGAAGAATGCAGTTTTACAGATGCTGTCATGTTTGTTGTGTGTTTATTTTGTTATTGGGAGGAATATTTACATATTCATCTAAACATCACTCTCAGCAGTGTAGATGGCGTCTGGATGTTCACTAACAGTATATCGCTGCAAAGCTATTTCCAACTTCTTTTTACTTCTAAGCAAAGAACACAAAAGAACGTCGCCATGAGTATAACAGGGTATTGAATCACATTCGTTACATGAGCACAAGCAATAAGTTGCTGGCTGCAGTTCACTTAACGGCCACTGTTGTAGCTAACAACAAGGTTTGTGAATTCTACATATAGCCCCTTTAAGTTCAATACTTATGGATTTGTTAATCATATATCACTAACCATAATATGAGCAACTACAATTGATAGTGGTTCTTGCCTTGCAAACATCTCTAGTTAGTAAAACTGTAATGATCAGCATTTTAATGTGTGCAACAGTTTTCCTCTGAGTCAAACTTACACACACACATATGCATCCGTGGGGAGTTTAATTCACTGGCCCAACAAAAACTCGCCCTTATACTCCGTCGTGGCGCTGGGCCATCTGAACCACTCTGACCTCGCCGGTAAATTTCCTCTAGGAATCCAGCAGCCACTATCGGCCAGAGGATGGCCGTGTCAACTGACTTCTCTCGAGGAGAGAGAGAGAGAGAGAGAGAGAGAGAGAGAGAGAGAGAGAGAGAGAGAGAGAGAGAGAGAGAGAGACATACAGTACATACAGTCTTTTGCTGAATGTTTGCAGGAGGAATTGTTCTAATTATTACCTTTCATGTTTGTCTGCTAATCAGGGCAGAAAGAGCTCTCTAGCAGAGCGGATACAGTGGAGAACGTGATGTGTCCAGTCTCATGACACACCGCAGGGGTGCCGTTTCTGTGAAAAGGTCTTCACCCTCGTGTTGTGTCCACAAACTGCTTAGAAAACAGCCTTTATCTCTCTCTGCGGAGGTATGTGGCTGATTAGAACACTAAAAACACACAAAAACTCAACTTAATGGTCCATTTTCATGCACTGATTATGTGTCTGCAGAAATGCTACTCGTAGAGTAAACTAGCTAGTTTACATCTGCATTGTCAGTCCCTTATGAAAAAGAAGTGTACTTATTTGTATTGATTTTATAGAATGTGCACTTGTAGTGTACTTCTTGCAGATGCAACTTAAGTTTACTTAAAGGGAGGCACTTGTTTCTTAACACACTTAAGTGCACTTTTAAAAAGTTTGTTGTAATAATGTTTTACTTTAAAGTACATTTTAAATCATTACTGTATGTTTTAATAATCGTTCCTCGTGCTTTAAAGAATTAGATTCATTTTGATGTGTTGACAAACATACTAAAGAACGTACTGGTTTGCTGTTTAATTTTAACTGTATTATATTACAATATTACAAGTTTCAATATCACAGTAGTATATTAACAATATTTCAAAGACAACAGATGAAATTACATATAAACATGTACTTAAGTCCTACTTAAAAAGCACTCTAAAGTTCAACTAATTGCATTAATATAATTTAAAATATTTCATTGTAAGTAACATGAAGTGTCCGAAGACATTACATTCCGTTCTCACTCAAGTATATTATTTATTTATTTATATATTAAAGTGCTCTTTTTAAAAGTATGCTATAGTCTACTTCTTTATCACAAGGGGTGTTAGTGCATATGTTGCATTTAGAGTTAAATGCACTGAAATTCACAGATGCACAGTGAAAGATAGAGTCTCTTACTGACTGTGATAGAGTCAATCACAGTCAGTCAGAGCAGCTTATCAGTAAAGCCGTGACATTTGGAGTGTGTCTGGCCCACAGAATAAAGGATAGTGGCCTCATAGTTTGTGGGCCAGGGCCTGGTGTACAGCACTGAATGAAAGACCCTTTGACAGTCATCCTACAGTCCTTTTCCACAGGAAAAACTCCAGTTTTCTCTGGTTGTAGATTGCTGCATCTGCACCCCAGCCACAGTATGGAGAGCCAGAGCAAACTGACCAGCACATTTATAGAAAAAAAAGGAGAGAGAAGTAGGGCTGTCTAGCCTCATCTCAGACTCCCTTGGGAGTTAAAGTGAACATTGCAGACGAGCTTGGAGAGACCACCCAGACTAGCCAAACCATGATCACCTTCAAAAAACATAGTGACAAGATGCAGTGGCCAAACACATCCATCTGATGCACGTGTAGAAGCATTTTTCTTTTGACAGTATTGTGGAAATAATGAGTTTCCATTTAAGTGTCCCTTTAAGTATTGCAGTTACCGTTATTGCCTAGAAAAAAAAAAAGATGCAGTTCATTTGCAGGGTAGGTGATTTGTTCCAGAAACATTTTTTTAAATTCTGGTTGAAAGTCTCTTCACATCCTTATAGCAATCACTAAGTTAAGAGGTCTAAATGTATTTTATATATATATATATATATATACACACACACACACATATATATATATATATATATATACACACACACACATATATATATATATATATATATACACACATATATACACACACATATATATACACACACACAATATACACTCACCTAAAGGATTATTAGGAACACCATACTAATACTGTGTTTGACCCCCTTTCGCCTTCAGAACTGCCTTAATTCTACGTGGCATTGATTCAACAAGGTGCTGAAAGCATTCTTTAGAAATGTTGGCCCATATTGATAGGATAGCATCTTGCAGTTGATGGAGATTTGTGGGATGCACATCCAGGGCACGAAGCTCCTGTTCCACCACATCCCAAAGATGCTCTATTGGGTTGAGATTTGGTGACTGTGGGGGCCATTTTAGTACAGTGAACTCATTGTCATGTTCAAGAAACCAATTTGAAATGATTCGAGCTTTGTGACATGGTGCATTATCCTGCTGGAAGTAGCCATCAGAGGATGGGTACATGGTGGTCATAAAGGGATGGACATGGTCAGAAACAATGCTCAGGTAGGCCGTGGCATTTAAACAATGCCCAATTGGCACTAAGGGGCCTAAAGTGTGCCAAGAAAACATCCCCCACACCATTACACCACCACCACCAGCCTGCACAGTGGTAACAAGGCATGATGGATCCATGTTCTCATTCTGTTTACGCCAAATTCTGACTCTACCATCTGAATGTCTCAACAGAAATCGAGACTCATCAGACCAGGCAACATTTTTCCAGTCTTCAACTGTCCAATTTTGGTGAGCTCGTGCAAATTGTAGCCTCTTTTTCCTATTTGTAGTGGAGATGAGTGGTACCCGGTGGGGTCTTCTGCTGTTGTAGCCCATCCGCCTCAAGGTTGTGCGTGTTGTGGCTTCACAAATGCTTTGCTGCATGCCTCGGTTGTAACGAGTGGTTATTTCAGTCAAAGTTGCTCTTCTATCAGCTTGAATCAGTCGGCCCATTCTCCTCTGACCTCTAGCATCAACAAGGCATTTTCGCCCACAGGACTGCCGCATACTGGATGTTTTTCCCTTTTCACACCATTCTTTGTAAACTCTAGAAATGGTTGTGCGTGAAAATCCCAGTAACTGAGCAGATTGTGAAATACTCAGACCGGCCCGTCTGGCACTAACAACCATGCCACGCTCAAAATTGCTTAAATCACCTTTCTTTCCCATTCTGACATTCAGTTTGGAGTTCAGGAGATTGTCTTGACCAGGACCACACCCCTAAATGCATTGAAGCAACTGCCATGTGATTGGTTGATTAGATAATTGCATTAATGAGAAATTGAACAGGTGTTCCTAATAATCCTTTAGGTGAGTGTATATATATATATATATATATATATGGAAGGTGTAGGGCCATAAAATATTCGTCCAATCACTGCATTCGGTTCGTGACTCGAATTCATGTGTTTCAATGGCAACACTATCAACGCCGAAATTAATCTGCAGCAGTCAGGTGGTACAGGCCAGTGCTCTTTAAGTTGTTTTTTTGTTCATTATTATTGCAATGTTATGTTCTTTGAGACATGAGGTAGTTTAACACTGTCTCTCGTGATGCTTTTTGTTTGCCTTCATGTGTTTTGGAGGAGGCGTGGCTTTGAAGACGTTCTGAAGGGAGGGTGGGATCTTGCTTTCAAAGCTAGCTCGCTATTGCTAGCCTCTCCGAAAATTGCAAAAGTCATGTTGTCACACTTTATGGATTAAGTTGTTATAACTTTAAACTTGCGATGATATGGAAGTAGTGAAAAATATTTCCATATTGTGATGTACATCTGTGTGTAACGGATTATTAAAAAGGAAAAATGTAGGACGGGTCTATGCATCGGTTTTTGATTGGATGTTGAGATGTGGGCGTGGCTCTTAAAGGTGTCTGCAGACAATAAGTGTGTTCGACATAGATCGGCGAGAGTTGCGCTGCGACTACATGAAAAGAGGTTTTACTGTTATAAAAAACAGATTTGCAAGCATTAGTGGAACTGAAGGTTTTAGAATAAACACGAAACACACGTGCTCGTTGTCATGTGGTGAATCCGGCCAATCTTGTAACAGCTGTGCCGTCATCAGAGCTCGTGCAGCTACTCTGGAGAAGCTGCACAGAATGCACCAGCCGGCTGCTCTCGAATCACTCTCGCGGCACTTTGATGGCATACGTCACAGTCACGTCTCAAGTCGGACAAAGTTTCTAACCGGCATGCACTGCTTCAAGTCAGCCGCAGATTGGTCTGCGCATCGCTGCATGAAGTTGAACAAGCCTACTATGTGTGTTCGACTTGAAGCAGTGCTGTGCAGACCAATTGGTGTATGACATCATACGCTGTCTGCTCTCTAATCGCTCTCGCTGTACTTTGATGTACTTTAATGTCATACACGATCGGTATGATCACTCATATTATTATGAAGGGGAAATGTAAAATATGACATCAAATACTGAACAATTGTTTGTCTGACAGGAATTTTAATAAATGCTTTTTCTTACATATGATATTTAGATTTAGTTGACCAGAGAGACATGGCATCCATCAATGTGGCAGTGAATATTCTTGACCTACTTTCTTTGTATTCACAAAGTAAGTGAGAGCTCAGAATGAACGCGTAACCCTGCTGCTGATATAGAGGCAGTGGCATGCAGCATGTAATTGAACATTCAACCTGACATTAAACTGACCTGCTAGACATGGACACAAGTTCTTCTATGAAAGGAGAACTTGAAGCTTGAAGAAGGGAGATGAATAGTTGCTGAAGAAATACATATAACCATAACACATCCATCCAATCTCCTGTTACAAGGTGCAGCATGCTGCAGTGCTTGTAAGTCTTTTGGGTGTGCGATTATAGATGCTCAACAGGTGGAGGCCGCTGGCTCCATGTTTGAGGTCAAATCTCTTGTTTCTGCCCTCATGTCACGCTGGAGTGAGCTCATCTTCTCCATGATATCTGCATACTTTCTCACACTCACAGTGTATGGGAGAGCAGGGATAATTTTAACGCTCCATAAATGTAAAATTAATGCACTCACAG
Source organism: Coreius guichenoti (assembly GCA_039654105.1). Taxonomy (NCBI): domain Eukaryota; kingdom Metazoa; phylum Chordata; class Actinopteri; order Cypriniformes; family Gobionidae; genus Coreius; species Coreius guichenoti. Next base: position 36,001,945 of record CM077176.1, on the reverse strand, counting down.
TGACCAACGCTACCATAATCCTCTTCAGTCATCTGCTTCCTCCCAAAATTAAAGAGAGTTACAGTAACAACAGACATGGAAATGTAAAAAACAAATCTGTTTTGAGCTCTTTAAAAGAATAGAAGATATAGAAGAATAGAAGATGTTTGAAGAATATTCAGCTGCTTTGTCCATTCAATGAAAGTCAATAGGATCCAAAAGTTTCTAGCACCAAAAAGGACATAAAGGTAATATAAAAGTAACCCATACAACTCCAGTGGTCTTCTGAAGACATTTGATCATTTTGTATGATGAGAAGAGAAAATCTAAATGGTAATTCACTCTCAAATCAGACTGAAGATCTCATGTATATGGAGACAAAATCAAATACGGTGACATGTCAATAAAATAGCAACATCAGGCTCATTGGTGCTTGCATGTGTCATAATGTTAAGTCACACAGATACACATGAACCAGTGAAGTTTGATTTTATTGATGTCAGTCAATCAAAAGTGTGGGTCAAGACTGCAAACATTTAGACAAAACCTTCAGAGAAATATACAACATGTTCCTGTAACTATTTATATACACCGATCAAGCATAACATTATGGCCACTGACAGGTGACGTGAATAACACTGATTATCTCTTCATCACGGCAACTGTTAGTGGGTGGGATATATTAGACAGCAAGTGAACATTTTGTCCTCAAAGTTGATGTGTTAGAAGCAGGAAAAAATGGGCAAGCGTAAGGATTTGAGCGAGTTTGACAAGGACCAAATTGTGATGGCTAGACAACTGGGTCAGAGCATCTCCAAAACTGCACCTCTTGTGGGGTGTTCCCGGTCTGCAGTGGTCAGTATTTATCAAAAGTGGTCCAAAGAAGGAACAGTGGTGAACTGGCGACAGGTCATGGGCAGCCAAGGCTCATTGATGCACGTGGGGAGCGAAGGCTGGCCCGAGTGGTCCGATCAAACAGACAAGCTACTGTAGCTCAAATTGCTCAAGAAGTTAATGCTGGTCCTGATAGAAAGGTGTCAGAATACACAGTGCATCGCAGTTTGTTGTGTATGGGGCTGCATACCAGTCAGGCTGCCCATGCTGACCCCTGTTGAAAGCAGCAACAATAGGCACGTGAGCGTCAGAACTGGACCACGGAGCAATGGAAGATGAATCTGATGAATCTTGGTCTGATGAATCACGTTTTCTTTTACATCACGTGGAAGGCCGGGTGCGTGTGCGTCTCTTACCTGGGGAACACATGGCACCAGGATGCACTATGGGAAGAAGGCAAGCCAGCGGAGGCAGTGGGATGCTTTGGGCAATGTTCTGCTGGGAAACCTTGGGTCCTGCCATCCATGTGGATGTTACTTTGACACGTACCACCTACCTAAGCATTGTTGCAGACCATGTACACCCTGCAGAAACGGTATTCACTGGTGGCTGTGCCCCCTTTCAGCAGGATAATGCACCCTGCCACAAAGCAAAAATGGTTCAGGAATGGTTTGAGGAGCACAACGAGTTTGAGGTGTTGACTTGGCCTCCAAATTCCCCAGATCTCAATCCAATCGAGCATCTGTGGGATGTGCTGAACAAACAAGTCCGATCCATGGAGGCCCCACCTCGCAAGTTACAGGACTTAAAGGATCTGCTGCTAACATCTTGGTGCCAGATACCACAGCACACCTTCAGGGGTCTAGTGGAGTCCATGCCTCAACGGGTCAGGGCTGTTTTGGCAGCAAAAGGGGGACCAACACAATATTAGGTCATAATGTTGTGCCTGATCGGGGTAATGCTTTAGATTACAGCCCGGAAAGTACTGCGTAAGTAAAACGAATTTACAGGGTAACTTTCGGTAATTATAGTGTAATTATAAAGTATGTATGTGTAGGTATAAGGGAACAATATGTAATATTTGGGGAATAAAGGGGGTAACTCCCAGGAAAATTAACAAATTATTTATACTGTAAGTATTTTTTAATTAAGGTGTAATTATTTGTGTAGTTACAGGGTAAGTGGTGCTTGTTATTCCATGTAGTTACAGGGTAAGTATGAATCTGCGGGCTGTAAATTAAAGTGGTGCTTGTTCTCCTCTTGTTTCATGAAGTTACAGGGTATATACAATAAAAACACATACATCTGATATCACTCGGAAACATTTATTTGAAAAACAACTTTCAAAACAGAGTAACGACACTTCTTATTCGTTTATTCATTTTTTAAAATAAACTTTTCATTTCAAATACTAATGTCCTGACAGGAAAAACATCCTGTCCCTTTTTTGTTTCTCTTGCTTGGCTTAGCTTGTTCCTCTTCTTCATTTTCATTATTTCCACTGAAGGAATCCCATGTTTTTTGCTATTCTGTATTAATATTTATTAAAATAAAAAGTACACCCAGAAATACTCTCATAATTGACGAATATTTTCGAGCAACGTGAAGCTTCAAGCTTCATAACTGGCGTCTCTGTCTTCCTGTCTTGTTTGTTTCTCATTGCTATTATCATATATTATGTTATTGTTTGTATACTGTTGTGAGCATTAATTAAAAAAATAAAAAATAAAAAATAAAAAAATAAATAATAAAAAAATAAATAAAACGGCCGATTTTAGGATTTTAATTTTAGGAGGGCTCAGCCCCCAGTAAGGGTATGAAAAAAATGGTAACAATTTAGTTTAGGGTCCAATTCTCACTATTAACTAGTAGCTTATTAGCATGCATATTACTAGGATATTGGCTGTTTATAATTACTTATAAAGCAAATATTAAAGCCTTATTCTGCATGACCATATTGTACATCCCTTAATCGTACCCAGGAATGTAGGCAGGGTTTTATAATCACTGAGATCCCAAATGTGAGGTAGTTAGGGGGGGTTCGGGGGCATGCTCCCCCGAGAAAATTTTGATTTCTATGATCTACATATGTGCATTTTAAGATGTTCTGAAGGCCAAAAAATTAGATAGCAATAGCTTGAAAACCATGTCATTGGGCAGTAGATTTGTCTTATCTCCACATCTCTCTTTTTCTCTTTGTTTTTATCTTGCCCTGTCTCTTCCCCTCCTAAAGCTGAGCTTTGACTGATATAGGCCTAGTTTTTCCATTTTCGTCAGTGAAGAAAGTAAACATATGGTTAACTGATATGTTTTATGAATCATTTTCGTAGACATGTTAATTTACTGAAGGCTACCAGTAAAGCTAACTAAGTTTATTAAATTAATTCACAATATGCACACATTCATTACTAATCAATACAGGCTGAAAAAAGCTGAGCTTTTTTAAATTTACTGTAGGCTACAAATGGAATTATATTAATTTACAATATGCACACATTCATTATTAATCTTATGCCTAATCTGATGAAAACGGCTTTGTTAATATTTCTTGTTCGTTAATTAGCCTACATTATGAATCATATTACATAGGCCTATTTTCAATTCAAAATGGCGAAATTAGACAAAAGTTTATTAATTTGCCTGAATATTTGTCATTTGTTTAACATTTCTGATTTAAAGAAGCAGCTGTCAAATATGAAATGTTTAGTTTAGCTACTTACATATCTCTCACTTGACGTTGAGTCACGCTGCTAAAATTCGCGCTCAGCCTCAGCAGCTTCTGTGTGAACATAAAGCCCGCCTACTCTGATTTTGACATTGACGAGCAGTGACAGACCAATGAGGCTCAGATGAACAAACACACTTCTGCTTCTGACGTGTGTTCTGCTCGGCGCCGCTGCGGATTGAAGAACACGCTGATTAACGCAGACTAAAAGACGGGACGAAGCCGAAGCCGAAGCCGAAGCCGAAGCCTCCCCCCAGTTTCATATGTTTTAAAGGGGAGTTAATCACATTTTTTTAGGGGGGCTGGGCTGAAAGCTGAAATAAAATAAAAACCGACGGCATCCGACATCTGCATGATCTCCAGAGTTTCTCGGTGCGCTTACGTCACGTCAAGCATGAACTCAACCCTCTCATGCACGTGCAGGTCACTGTGGGTCGGAAGCGATAGTCTACAGTTTAAAAAATTGGTATTTTTCTTACAAACACTTGTTTCACTTCAGAAGACATTGATTCATCCATTGGGGTCATATGGATTACTGTAGTTATTGCTGTATGTGCTGTTTGATGCTTCAACTTTTAGGAACCCAAATGAGTTTTCATTAGCAGAGATTATTTATTTTTCTGTGTTCATCTGAAGAAAGAAAGTCATACATCTCGGATGGCATGAGGGTAAAAGACGAGTAAATAGTAAGGACATTTCTGGGTGTACTGTATTTTCTTTTAATAATAGCTAGAGACATGGGATTCCTGCTTAAGATTCATCTGTGGCAAGAACGAAAAAGAAGAGGAACAAGAGGAGGAGGAAGCCAAGCAAGAGAAACGAATTGTTATAAATCTGTTTTGAAAGTTGTTTTTCAAATAAAGATTTCTGAGTGATATCAGATTGTGTACGTGTTTTTATTGTACTTACCCTGTAACTACATGAAACAAGAGGGGAACAAACACCACTTTAATTTACAGCCCGCAGATTCATACTTACCCTGTAACAACACGGATAATTACCCCTTAATTAAAAAACTACTTACAGTATAAATAATTTGTTAACTTTCCTGGTAATTCCCCCTTTATTCCCCAAATATTACATATTGTTCCCTTATACCTACACGTATGTATCTATAATTACCAAAAGTTACGCTGTAAATTCGTTTTACTTACGCAGTACTTTCCAGGCTGTAATCTAAAGCGTTACCCTGATCGGTGTATATGTTTACATGATATACAGTATATATACTGTTCAAAAGTTTGGGGTTGGTAAGATTTTTGGTTTTTGAAAGAAGTCTCTCATGCCCTCATGACTTTAATTGATCAAAAATACAGTAAAAACAATAATATTGTGAACAGTTGAGAGGCTTCATATCTTTAAAAAAATTTATTTCCATCCCTTTCCCAAAGCTTTCTTTCTCTCGGTCTTTCCCACTCTGCTCTGTCACTGTACTCTCAGATGACTATGACTCATTTCCTGGTTTTATCATACACATCCCCCCCATTTCTGCTGCTTCTGTCTGATGTCCACATCCCATCACGCCATCCTCTCTTATTTAACAGCTCTTAAACATCATATATTGCAGACATGATGCTGATTAGCATTAAATCCTCTAACAGATTCTCCAGGCTTTTTACTTTGAGCTTCCAGCCAGTTTCTCAGACAAATTAACATTTCAAAGGGGGTTCTAAGAAAGAGAAAAAAAAAAAAAAAACAATAACTGCAACAATAACTTCAATAACTTGCATTTATTGCATTGTACTTAATTTTCCATTTTACCTTAAATTATACATAAGGTCACATTGTAAAGTGTGCACAGTTATTAAGCATGGTATCAGTTTCGCTGAACATCTTTATTATTACATTATCAGCCCTTTGAATCAATAACGGTTTATTGAAACTTGTCGACTTACATTCCCATAGACATATAGACGGTTTTGTATTTATTATGTCTATGGAAAGTTCCACCTACTGGCCGGAACAGATAATGATGAATGAGCTAAATAAAGAAATGCGCTTGAGCTTTTAAAACTGCGAACAAAATGGAAAAGAGCGCAGGGTTTCCAGATGTGTTTTTAGTTGAACTTTTAACTTAAACAGAAACGGAGATGCGGTGTAATAGTCAAAGACGCCTGTTTAACGCATTACCATGTATGTTAAGTTTGAAAACAAAATTTGCTCTTTTTCATCACCACTAGGCTAGGGCTAACGAAGTGCAAGAATTTATTTTAAAATCTATATTTGACATTTATAACACGAGTGAATCTTCAAAAAGATAAGGGTAGCTACTCACTAATAGCAGATTACAAGAGGACAAAGCTGTTGTTATTCTTTAATCTTTTGCTTTATAATTAATAGTGCTCCATTATGATTGCTCTTGATAAGGAGCTTAATATGATCACCATTCACTAATGTGCGCCGTTCCTGAGTGTAGAATTGACTCCTCTCCCATCAAAAACATTTTTTACGTTTTAATTACTTTTTTTATTGTGAATGAAAGTGACGCAGAGAGTAAAAAACAGGGGTTGGTAGGGCTATGGCCCCAGAAAGACCCTGCCTGGTGCCGCCATTGAAAAGTGGACATCACATGGGGGATGTATTACTGGAAATCAAAGTCACCACTGGGCCAGAGATATAATGCAGGCCAAGACTGTCAGCATGTTCAGCAGGTGCTTCACATTTCATGGTGGACATGTTTCTGTTGAGCGTTTGTCTCAAATGGTCCCATTAGAAATGCTTTTCATCTGTGTTCAGGAGCTGTGCTTGATATAGACATGAAAGGAGAGAAACGTTTTGGTTACTAACGTAACATTGGTTCCCTGTGATAGACGAGACAGAGACATTTCATCATTTAGATCTCCCTCAGCAGACACACCCACTTCAGGTCTTGCAGTCTCTACTAATGAAATGATGAGTTGGATCAGGTGTGTCTGATGAGGGAAACATGCAAAATGTGCAGTGGTGGGGGGTTCCCAGGACAGGGTTGAGAACCACTGATTAAGGGTGTTTTCACACTTGGTCCTTTTCAGGGGTCTGAGCGTGGTTCGCGTGATTTTTGGCACATATGTGAACACTCCAAACGATCTCAGACCCCTTTAAAGCGAACCGAACCGAGACCATCTCGGGAGGTGGTCTGGGTACAGTTCGCTAAAAACACGCAGTCTGAACACAAACCGCTCTGGGCTTACTTGATTTTTCTGTTCGCGAATTCCAATGTAGTTTGGTCATCAGATGCCTCCGTACAAATCGGCCGTACATCATGGCTGCTTCTTCTGGCAAATCTCTACAAATTATTCGTTCATAACCTACACTTGTTTATTGCAATTTCAACCGCTTCCGAACTGTGTAAGAGAGACGCGGCTGCGCGCCTTGCCAGTTTAAAATGGTTTTACGAGCGCACACACCTAAAGCGCATGCACAGAGGTCAGCTGTCACAGCGCGTGTACTAAACGGAATCTTTAGCGTCTTGTTGCATTTATTTTAAAGTGTCAAAAACACACAAGTTTCACATAAACCGGTGGTTTTGTCTTAAGTGAATGTAAACATCTGCATTACTAGCCTAATATAAGAATCAGTGGAGTACATCATACAGTGAAGAATATGCAGTTTTATTTTTTCATTCCATTTCTTACTTGAATGCTGCTTTTAGGCATACCTATACTTTACCTGGAAAATTTAAAGCAGTTTATTTAATTTTCATCTTTCTTTTATTATTTTATTGTATTGTTTATTTTTTGTATGCTGATGTTATCATTGCCTTCTGCAATAAAATAAACATGATTCAAGGAAAACAATTCAAAATAATTGTTATTTACAAAGGTGGATGTGTGATATAGCTAGTGCAAGAATATGTAGTATTGCTATATATATATATATATTTGTGTAAAAAGAACTTAATTCAACAGCATTTGTAGCAATGTCATTTAAAAAAAAAAAAAAAAACCTTTACAAACAAATATCTTGGTTACTGAGGCACAAGCAATGTAAGTGAATGAGATCAAATGTTGAAGACCATAGAGGTCATCCATCAAACACTGAACTGGACTAGATCCAAAAGGCAACAGTATGAACACAAAGGGGTCTGAGACCACATTCCTACTTAAGTGGACCAAAAAAGGAGCCGAGCCTTCTTACAGGTACAGGGACAGTGTGAACGTGAAGAGAACTGGATCCTTTTTCACTTGGTTCACCTCTTGGTCCACTTAAAGGAGTCTGAGTTCAGTTCTTTTAAAGAGGACCCAAGTGTGAAAACACACTTAGATGACACTATGGGGAAATCCCTAGGGCTGTGCTAGTTCATTAATATACCATTCATTCAGTAACTTCTTGTCACTGCTATCAATGTGATTTTATTAATAAAATAGCTTCAAAAGAATAGAGTGGTGCAGGTATGACGTCACATTGTAGGCCAACAGGCAGGTGGCAGTTAGTTATTGGATTATCGCAAAAAACAAGCCCTGTGATCAACAAAAGTTTATGATACTTACATGTTTTTTTACATCAAGATAATTCTTACAGATGAACACAACTTTTATGAATTTTGAAGCCTAAGTGCAGTCGCCAGAAGTAAAAGGTAGGCTATAAACGAACTACACCCCGGTCGCTCGACTTCAGCGTCACCATCACTAAACTTCCAACAACTCTTTCAGTTTTTATCTAAAAACATTTCCCCAGAACATTTGAGTTAGACTAGTTTATAAGAGCACAATTATGAGCATAATACGGTTGTAAAAGCGGACTGAGCTTAGGTGTTCGGCGTGATGACGTTTAATCTCCCCGACTGCCTCTGTAGTCCCATTTAGCCACTTGTTAGCAACCGCCTTTAAGACATGTAACAGCTTCAAAAAAAATAAATAAAAAAAAACATTGACTTCGGGACGATGGAACCGGAAGTGCTAAAATACTAACTCGTTTTCGCGTTTTGGCCCAAAAATTTACGTCACACCTGCTCCACTCTATACTGAAAAGATACGAAGTGGAAATGTATGTTTTTTGCAGCTTCATTATTATTAGAGAGATGTTGCACAGATGCAGATAATGCTCATGCACTCTCTCTGTCGCCAATTCAAGTAAATGTTATCTTTCCAAACTACTTCATCTCTGTATCTGATTTAAAGTGTGCAGAATGCTTGATCCATTGCCAAAATAATAGCCTACATCGGGTGGTTTCTTGCCACCACACGGTGCATTCAAATCGGTTTTCTGGGAAAATAGACATTTATAAAAGAGCAAGACATTTATATTTGATGATGCACTGCCCGGGAAAGTGAAACTGAATTCCGTGGGTAAAATACAAATATACTCAAGTTCCTTACCTTGCTTTATTAAGACAAACTGTGTTAAAATCGAATATGAGGAGAGATGAAGACAAGAGATGAGATATTTCTGAAACCTACAAACACCAACGGCATCTCAGCGCACCCGAAAGGACAGGCCCATTTGCATTTCATCAGAATCTTACGACTGAGGAAGCGCACAAGGGACTGCTAACAGTGGAAGCATAATAACACGGCAATCTTATGGAATGTCTTATTCCCGTCTATCTTGAAACCGAGGTTATGCTAGTAACGGAAATGTTCCCTATGGGGAATGGAATCCAACAGCGCCTTGGAGGAGGCCATTCCCCTGGTGGAGTATGTCTTCAATCCAATAAGACACTGTAGGCCTAACGATGCGTAGGCCAGTGCAATTGCATCCACTATCCAACGGGATAGTCTTTGCTTCATCACCGGTAGCCCTTTGGTGTGGCCTCCAAAGCACACGAGTTCCATTGCAGTCATCTTCCTCAGACCCGCCAAACAAGACCAGGCCGCTCGCACTGGGAGAAGGGGTGCTGATCTTCACGGGTGAAGAGTAACTGGGGGGAGAAACGGGGGAGCGCGAGGGGTGGAATCGCTTCCTTTAAAGAAAGCGATCCGCGAGCGCAGGCGATGTGAGACTCATGCTCTCGCAATGAGAGCAGTCTGTCTCGATGAGTGTGGCTTCAGCATGGGCACAGCCCACCCAATCAATGCACTCACAGTGTTTGCCTGAGGAGTGCAGGGGTGCCCTGCACGAACCACATTTATGGTGTGAAATTTTGCAACAAATATCGCAATAATTTGCTGTTTGAAGTGCGAGTTAACTTGCTTGATAGCTCACCGGATAGCCGCAGGGGAGAGGCACTGTCTCAGCCGAGATCGCTGCAAGCGCTGCCAAATCCGCTACTGGGCTTCTTCAAATGGCGAGCAGGTAAGCTTCTTTTCCTCGTTTTCTCCATTCTTCTTCTAAAGTCAGCGAGGAGATGATCTTTGCACTGAAAGAGAAAGATAATGATGAAATGGCACTCGGCTGCAATTTATATTGGCAAATGTGCCTGTCCGTTTGGGTGCGCTGAGACTGTGCAGTTGCACAGACACGATTCAATAAGGCTTCTGTATTTTCAGAGAAAGGGATTACCTCATAGCATCAGCTAAATGACGTAATGTTGAGCAAACCATTATCGAAAGGGAACAACTCATGAACTGGCTTTTTGAAAAATAATTATACTGCTGTCTGAGGTCAACTTATGACGTTAGCTTGGTTTTTACATTCAAAAACATCATAATGAATAAGTAATAGGCTATTTTCTACCCTGGTTTTGAGCCTAGCTCTTGAAACGCTCGGTTTTTTAAAACGTGCATTTTTATGGGTGTGCCGCATTGAAGACTTGGAAGTAAACGCCCACTGCTATGATTGGATAACAGTTTTGCATATTATAATGAGCTTCGGCTCCCTTACACGTGAGGAATTGTTTTGAAAACTTCCAATGTGGAGAAACGGCAACCGGAATGATTCGCCCACAGGGCTCGCAAAATGTCTTTATCAAACAAACATAATAACACACACACAAACACAAACGTGTGTGCACCCACAAGCCAGTACGTGCATCAGCAAAACTTCACCTCAGACAAATCAGCATGTTCAAAACTTCCACGATTGTATTTTTCCTTCAAATTACCAGTCAAGAGAGTGAACAACGCACATCAAGAAAGAAATGTTATTTTTTTTTACTATTTAAAAATAACTATATGTTTAGTTAGACACGTACATAATCAGTAGATATCAAACGTAACAATGCAATACTATCACATATAAAAAACATTTTTTTACTCACATAATTGTTGCATCATTCCTGTCAGATCCAGAAGCCACAGCATCGTTTTTTTAATCTCATCCTGTCTGTAAATCCAGTCTCTTGTTTACAAACGAACCCACAGTGAATGTTTCAATGTTTGAAACATGCCATAAGCTTTATTGCTTGGAAGTTCGATCCGGTTTAGCTCCACGTAGGCCTATGTTATTTATCTAACATGTCATTACATGCGCGAGTCGGTGGGTGGGGCTACAGAATTAGGCATTGGTCTTGAGGTGGCGTTTTGCTGCTCTCTGATGTCATAGGGAAGACCATTCGCAGATCGATCGTTGACGATGACCTTTTATATATCGAAAGCTCAAGGGAAAGTTGATTTCTCAATTCATGATCCCTTTAACATGTTAGCATTATAGTACCATTATTCATGTGGATGTAACCCTTCATCTACAATACAACTGTACAGCAGAGGCATGAACTTTAATCAAATAAATAGGCCTACCAAAAAAAAAAAAAAAAAAAAAAACAGTTCTACAAATCGTGAGATACATTTGCAGAATGATTTTGTCAGCAAATTTGTAGTTGTGTGAGTTTTTTTTTTTTTTTTGTTGCATTTTTACCATTTATTAATTGTTACGATCTGCTCTGGAACTTGGGTTGAAGATCCAAATGCAGCTTTATTGGGACAATACAGAATCGTAATCCATATAACAAGCAAAGAGTCAAACAATCCAAATAAGAAACGGGGCAGAAAACAGACAAAAAGGGTAATCCAGAATCCAGGCAGAGAATCCCCCAAAAAAACAAAAAAAACAAAAAAACAACAAGACACAGGAAACCAGGGGGGTATTCCAGAAAGCAAGGTTAACTTACCGTCACATATACTTTGAACTCCCGGTTGATTAACCCAAACCTTGCTTTTTCGAGGTATGCTGGTTCCAGAAACAAGTCCCGGAGTAAGTTCAGACAACTCAGAGCATGTTCCCGGTTAACACACAAGACATTCTCAACAGAGCAACGAATTGATGATTCACCATGGAAACAGACGCCAAAAAAAAAGCGCGCCATTCTACTTCCTCCTCCTTTTGTTTAATGGCGATTTACATAACCTACTTAATGCACACCGCCACCTAGTTGGTGGTTGTGCAATCATTTTTTCGACCATTTCGTTTAATAAGTATTCTTTATTCACTGAGAATAAGGATTATATTGTTTGTTTGATGCTAATTAATTGAATGCAGATCCATGTGTGAGATGACAATAAAATAAATAGTAAATATATATGAATTTAAACACATTTACATTTAAACATTACCTTGTTATAATAGTGCTTTAGAATTAATATATAATATTGTATATTATATAACTGTAACTATATAACAAATTTACTTACATTAATATAACTATATTAATTATATAACATGCATCTGAATACCTCTTAAGCAAACTAACCCTGCTCCGGAGCAGGTTATGTTCAGAGAGTGAGTTGCTATGGCTACTTACATACCCTGAAAGTTACCTCTGTTTTTGGAACCGAAAGTTGCTCTTAAACATACCTGGGTACGTCACATAACCTGCTTTCTGGAATAAATTCAGGATAATGCAGTATAACAACAATACTTCACTAAGTAAGAGTTAATGAACAGAGCTTAAATACAAACCCGATTCCAAAAAAGTTGGGACACTGTACAAATTGTGAATAAAAAAGGAATGCAATCATTTACAAATCTCATAAACTTATATTTTATTCACAATAGAATATAGATAACATATCAAATGTTGAAAGTGAGACATTTTGAAATGTCATGCCAAATATTGGCTCATTTTGGATTTCATGAGAGCTACACATTCCAAAAAAGTTGGGACAGGTAGCAATAAGAGGCCGGAAAAGTTAAATGTACATATAAGGAACAGCTGGAGGACCAATTTGCAACTTATTAGGTCAATTGGCAACATGGCTGGGTATAAAAAGAGCCTCTCAGAGTGGCAGTGTCTCTCAGAAGTCAAGATGGGCAGAGGATCACCAATTCCCCCAATGCTGCGGCGAAAAATAGTGGAGCAATATCAGAAAGGAGTTTCTCAGAGAAAAATTGCAAAGAGTTTGAAGTTATCATCATCTACAGTGCATAATATCATCCAAAGATTCAGAGAATCTGGAACAATCTCTGTGCGTAAGGGTCAAGGCCGGAAAACCATACTGGATGCCCGTGATCTTCGGGCCCTTAGACGGCACTGCATCACATACAGGAATGCTACTGTAATGGAAATCACAACATGGGCTCAGGAATACTTCCAGAAAACATTGTCGGTGAACACAATCCACCGTGCCATTCGCCGTTGCCGGCTAAAACTCTATAGGTCAAAAAAGAAGCCATATCTAAACAAGATCCAGAAGCGCAGGCGTTTTCTCTGGGCCAAGGCTCATTTAAAATGGACTGTGGCAAAGTGGAAAACTGTTCTGTGGTCAGACGAATCAAAATTTAAAGTTATTTTTGGAAAACTGGGACGCCATGTCATCCGGAATAAAGAGGACAAGGACAACCCAAGCTGTTATCAGCGCTCAGTTCAGAAGCCTGCATCTCTGATGGTATGGGGTTGCATGAGTGCGTGTGGCATGGGCAGCTTACACATCTGGAAAGGCACCATCAATGCTGAAAGGTATATCCAAGTTCTAGAACAACATATGCTCCCATCCAGACGTCGTCTCTTTCAGGGAAGACCTTGCATTTTCCAACATGACAATGCCAGACCACATACTGCATCAATTACAACATCATGACTGCGTAGAAGAAGGATCCGGGTACTGAAATGGCCAGCCTGCAGTCCAGATCTTTCACCCATAGAAAACATTTGGCTCATCATAAAGAGGAAGATGCGACAAAGAAGACCTAAGACAGTTGAGCAACTAGAAGCCTGTATTAGACAAGAATAGGACAACATTCCTATTCCTAAACTTGAGCAACTTGTCTCCTCAGTCCCCAGACGTTTGCAGACTGTTATAAAAAGAAGAGGGGATGCCACACAGTGGTAAACATGACCTTGTCCCAACTTTTTTGAGATGTGTTGATGCCATGAAATTTAAAATCAACTTATTTTTCCCTTAAAATGATAAATTTTCTCAGTTTAAACATTTGATATGTCATCTATGTTGTATTCTGAATAAAATATTGAAATTTGAAACTTCCACATCATTGCATTCTGTTTTTATTCACAATTTGTACAGTGTCCCAACTTTTTTGGAATCGGGTTTGTAGGCAAGAGTAGACAAGAGTAGAGTAGATAATAACACACAGGTGGAAGTAATCAGAACATGATTAGTCCAGGCAATGGGTTATGGGAAATGTAGTTCATGGTGAGATAAAGCAGATGGAAGGAGTGCCCTCTGGTGGAGATCATGGGCACTCCAGCTATTGATTGTGACCATTTATTATGTATTTTAATTCATATGTTCTGTCCTAATAATTACATGTATGCGAAATGTAAATTATACAGTTGTGAACAGCATTTAAGTACTTTTTCCCCCAAATATCTGTACTTTATTCTCATAATTCATTTATATCTTACTTTGTAATCCAGTATATATAACAATATATTCACATTGTTCCTCATTATTTTGAACTGAAGAAAACAAAATCGCTCCAAAACACTATTTGAACGAATCATTTTTTGAACAGATTCTTTTCGATGACCCAGTTGAATCGGTTCACAAATCGCACTGAGAGAGTCATTTGCGAATGGAGCCCTATTCGGACGAAATTAGTTTAACATGGAGAGGTGGGGTAAAGTAATTACTACCAGAGCTTCTAAGTGTTTTAGTCCCGTCCAAATGTGCCATCTCAGTAATCATTACGGACAACGTCAGTCCTAATCCTCATTAATAATGGTCATCACTGACTAAAAATGAGAAAAGAACAAGGAGACTGAGAGATGGCGCAAAAAGTAAGTTACTAATAATGAATTTTAGTATTGTTTCTTGGACTTGCATATATTTTTGTATCACTGTCTGCAAGTACTAGGCCTAATAATAATGGTTAACAACGTTAATAATAACAACGTTACCCCCCCCCCCCCCCCCAACCCCCACCACACACAAGATTTCTTAATAAGAAACATTTGACGATCAATACATATTTAATGTCTGCCACTATCTTCCTAATTGACTAGTTGTCGCTAGCTGATGGCTCTTTATTAATAACAATACATAATGTTAGACTCCATGCCAATAAACACACTACTCACTGATAAATGAGGAAGGTGATTTCAAGAAACTACTCATCAGAATGACTCAGTTCATCCTGAATTGAGGACTACTGAACAGAATAAACCTGTTAATGTTGACAGGCTGTTGTGAGTTAATGTCAGATGGCTTCTTTTGTTTTCAGGCAGGTTCTCCTCTCTACTCTCCTGCTATTGTGGCACTGTAGCCAGTCTCACATGCCAGAAGGTGGCAAGCTAAACAAACATGACCTTTTCCCAGTGGCAACCACAGAGAGGTTCTACTTGCAGGTCAGTACTCACATCACTGCAGGTCAGTGTCTTGGCAGAAGGCTTTGAGAGGGAGGTTTTGTGTGTGGATCTAAGCATTCTTTTACAATGCAACAGTAATAGGTAGTGCAAATCCAGACAACTAATTGAATGATCTTCAAGAGTATTTTCAGTGAAGTGTTTTCACATTGCCCTGTAAGTATCCCACATTCATCTTCAGGATCATCTTCCTCCTCACGCAGTGCTTCATTCTCAGAGATAATACTCTCCCTTATTGTATCAGGAGGAATGTTTTCTGCTATGACATCATGCTATCCTCATCACCCATTGATTCAGCTTGTTTTCTGCTGGGTTGTTCTACACAAAACCTACACAAGCCCAACACAGAAAAGCGAGCACTCAGACGCTGCTTGAGAATACTAATGAGGACATTACTTACTAAATTCCACTCAGAAGCTGTTGTCAGATGAGTGTTGATCTCATTATGGTTCAGAGTGAAGTGTTAAAGTGCAAGTCTCAGAACGGACTGTAAATAAATACAGCACAGATTGTGCATTGTATAACTGTATAAGTGAATTGGTTTGCATACAGTAAGTGCAATGCTAACTACAATATTTTGCATGTTAATCCAGCATCTTGTAGTCTTCTGTGGCCTGTTCCAGCCTATCTAAGTGAAAGGCATTCTTGTGTGGGCAGCCCCATGCCACTGACACACTGTGGAAAGGGCTGCGGCAACTAAAACCCCATTATCTGGAATGGCAGAGAATCACTCAGTGGCATTAAAGCTCACTGGAGCTCTAAACAAAAGGCCCCTGCAGACTCAGCAATGCAAGAACGGGGGGAAAAATGAGACCTTTCACATTGGAAACAACAGAACAGTAATGATCCCACCCAGTGTGGCGTTCAGTTACAATTTGGGAATGATGAATTTCTCATTTGAGATGGAGACTGCAGCTCAGGGACACTTAAAAACAGAATCTGCCAATCAGAAGCACTTATTACATGCCGGTTTATAAAAAAAAAAAAAAAAAAAAAAACTACCTTTGAACAACTAATGGAGGATATAAATGAATCATTGTGAATGTACTCAAATGATGTAATATTTCATATTTTAAGCTGTTATTTCAGGCAGTAACTTCTTTACTTCCCAGCTTACTGTATCTTTAAAGTGTCAAAATAACTTTTTTTAGGGGTTTATGAGTATAAACATATTACAATATTATTACCATATTTCTGTCATGACAACTCTCTGAGAGATTGGCATGGTAATGGATATGGCAATGTTAATGTATTTGGTCTTGGTGGAATAGATTTGTACCGTGACTTGCTACTGCCAATACATTCACAGACATTTCTGTGAGTATTACACCTTATTACACCTGTGTAATAAGTCCATTCATGAAATTTCCTCACTACTAAATATTCTACGGTCAACTGTTAGTGGTATTATAACAAAGTGGAAGCAATTGGGAACAACAGCAACTCAGCCACGAAGTGGTAGGCCACGTAAAATCACAGAGCGGGGTCAGCGCATGCTGAGGCGCACAGTGCGCAGAAGTCGCCAACTTTTTGCAGAGTCAATAGCTACAGACCTCTAAACTTCGTGTGGCCTTCAGATTAGCTCAAGAACAGTGCGTAGAGAGCTTCATGGAATGGGTTTCCATGGCCGAGCAGCTACATCCAAGCCTTACATCACCAAGTGCAATGCAAAGCGTCGGATGCAGTGGTGTAAAGCATGCCGCCACTGGACTCTAGAGCAGTGGAGACGTGTTCTCTGGAGTGACCAATCACGCTTCTCTGTCTGGCAATCCGATGGACGAGTCTGGGTTTGGCGGTTGCCAGGAGAACGGTACTTGCCTGACTGCATTGTGCCAAATGTAAAGTTTGGTGGAGGGGGGATTATGGTGTGGGGTTGTTTTTCAGGGGTTGGGCTTGGCCCCTTAGTTTCAGTGAAAGGAACTCTTAATGCTTCAGCATACAAGACATTTTGGACAATTTCATGCTCCCAACTTTGTGGAGTTTGGGGATAGCCCCTTCCTGTTCCAACATGATTGCGCACCAGTGCAAAAAGCAAGGTCCATAAAGACATGGATGAGCGAGTTTGGTGTGGAGGAACTTGACTGGCCTGCACAGTCCTGACCTCAACCCAACCTTTGGGATGAATTAGAGCGGAGGCCTTCTTGTCCAACATCAGTGCCTGACCTGACAAATGCGCTTCTAGAAGAATGGTCAAAAATTCCCATAAACATACTCCTAAACCTTGTGAAAAGCCTTCCCAGAAGAGTTGAAGCTGTTATAGCTGCAAAGGGATTAATCCCTACGGATTAAGAATGGGATGTCATTAAAGTTCATGTGCATGTAAAGGCAGGCGTCCCAAAACTTTTGGCAATATAGTGTATATGAAATAACCCCCCAACAAAGCAGGAGACATGAGAAAATGCTTCACGGTTGGGATGGTGTTCTTGGGGTTGTACTCATCCTTCTTCTTCCTCCAAACACGGCGAGTGGAGTTTAGACCAAAAAGCTCTATTTTTGTCTCATCAGACCACATGACCTTCTCCCATTCCTCCTCTGGATCATCCAGATGGTCACTGGCAAACTTCAGACAGGCCTGGACATGCGCTGGCTTGAGCAGGGGGACCTTGCGTGCGCTGCAGAATTTTAATCCATGACGGCGTAGTGTGTTACTAATGGTTTTCTTTGAGACTGTGGTCCCAGCTCTCTTCAGGTCATTGACCAGGTCCTGCCATGTAGTTCTGGGCTGATCCCTCACCTTCCTCATGATCATTGATGCCCCACGAGGTGAGATCTTGCATGGTGCCCCAGACCGAGGGAGATTGACCGTCATCTTGAACTTCTTCCATTTTCTAATAATTGCGCCAACAGTTGTTGCCTTCTCACCAAGATGCTTGCCTATTGTCCTGTAGCCCATCCCAGCCTTGTGCAGGTCTACAATTTTATCCCTGATGTCCTTACACAGCTCTCTGGTCTTGGCCATTGTGGAGAGGTTGGAGTCTGTTTATTGAGTGTGTGGACAGGTGTCTTTTATACAGGTAACGAGTTCAAACAGGTGCAGTTAATACAGGTAATGAGTGGAGAACAGCAGCGCTTCTTAAAGAAAAACTAACAGGTCTGTGAGAGCCGGAATTCTTACTGGTTGGTAGGTGATCAAATACTTATGTCATGCAATAAAATGCGAATTAATTAGTTAAAAATTATACAATGTGATTTTCTGGATTTTTGTTTTAGATTCCGTCTCTCACAGTTGAAGAGTACCTATGATAAAAACTACAGACCTCTACATGCTTTGTAAGTAGGAAAACCTGCAAAATCGGCAGTGTATCAAATACTTGTTCTCCCCACTGTATGTAAGTTTGGCCGCTACAGGTCACTTATTCAAAACAAAGGCGTAGCTTGATGATGCCGTGATTTTGCGGAATCATGGGAGTTGTTGTCTTCACCTCGACAGCCAGTGGAAAAGAATCCAATGGGACTCGGGCAGAAATCATGTTCACGGATGAGTTAATGTATTAAAGATTTATTAACGTTACTGTAGTATGAAGCAGGGTGGGGCTGAAAGCCATTGGAGCGGAACGAGGCCGCTGGAGCGAATGCTAATGAGAGACAAGCACGACACAGCTCAATAGCAGTGAAGCTTTTATTATGCCGCAGTCGAACGATTCCGCTTCTTTCGGGCATGGGTATGTTATAATGTGCGTTATAATGTATTCTCTGCATTCGCTCGGTGGCTACTATGAGACACTTGTTGCACACTGCAGTAAGCTAGATCAATATTAGGCCTGGTAAAACATGGTACTCGCAGTAAATCAAGAAAACAAGTTTAAAAAAAATAAATAAAACGCATAATATATGAAAGCGTCTTTGGTGTTTCCGTGGTTTCTACAAAATAAAAGCAGAAATCATGGGTAATTAATTTAAACATTCTTGGAAACATTTGGGATAATGCCAAGTACACAAGATATAAACAAAATATATAACATTGTTCTAGTGGTTTTTGGATATTTTAATAAAAGAATCTTACATATTGTGCCTTTAACAAAATAAATATGTTGCAAGCTGATAGAGATAAGAAACCCAACAACCACATGAGCAAGTATCATAATTAATCATTTAATGTATCATTGACATAATCCTTATACGCTATTGATAAGTGAAACAGCTGTTGAGACGAGAAAGAAAGACAGGAGCGTGCTTTGAAGCTGTGTGCAGCAGAAATCAACCACGCACGTTATCATAGCTAATGAAAACATTGCCCTTGAAAATAAATTAACGTGCCATTAAAGCTATGCAGCTAAACAGGTAACCCCATTGAAAGCGCGAATGCTTATTTCACTTTAACCTTTTCTCATATCCGTAGCTTAGACAGCGTAGCCTCACAGCAATTACATACAATAGACTGCTTGCTGCTGCATAAACACAATTGAGTAAACGCTACAGCTTATATGCTTAGTAAATCACTCCACAAGACTGTTAAACAACTCTTAGATTAAACTGTTATGATTGCTCATTTAATAAGCAAACCACGCAATATACACACAGATATGGAGTAAAAAACTGTTCACTTATCTTAGAAATTGATTTCAGATGCTTTCTGGAAGTGCGGTGCAAACTGATAACAGCAACACTACCAGTATTTGAATGCTCATTGGCTGCTGATGCAATAGAAACCAATCAACTGCGATATATATATATATAATGATGTGATCGCTACCAAATGAGTTAAAGACCTATCAGCCTGCGCCATCTGGAGTTTCATGCCAGAACTAGGTATTTGACAGTCCTGAGGATTAATATAGACACCTGCAAAAGGAAAATGTTTTTGTGAAAATTTTTTCTGGAGTGTTGTGTGAAAATATCAGATTGTCTCTGTGGGCCGACAGCTCTTCATGTGCAGATTAAATACTCCAGATTTGAGAAACACCTGTGCTGACATATCCAGATTAAGCATCATTGTTCTGGACCCTAGATAATCTGAATGTTTGCTGCAGGGTCAGAGGTCATCTGTGTGGGTTTGAGACAGGAGCTGCCTGTTCTAATCCACTCCATAGATCATGAGATCTTGACTGCAGCAGCTGCTCAGACTCCAATTGCAGAAGATGGAACCGTGCAGGGATACGTGGAAACACTCATTCTCATTCTCACACACCCCTTCATACCGTGCCATGCTCTGCTCCGTGCCAGCTTTAATTGTCCCCACGCCTAGCTACCCTCAAACAGAAAAAGCTATCACTGATTCCCTGATGTCTCCATGGTTAGACTATTCCAGAGAGAAAAGCACACAGCCAGCCCCGCTAGAGACCGATAACTTGAGGGGTAGGGCAAGAAACCCGTGAGAAACTCCGTTATGACATCAAAAAATGAGGGGTGATCTCCACCCAAAGATCTCCTCAATTACATGGGAACAGTTTCCATGGTTTTCAGTTGTGGACGTCACCCTCTCAACCTCTGGTTTCTATTCTATATTAAAGAGTTTTTATACTGAAATGTATTTTCAACTGTGGAGTGTGGCCTGCTTTAACCCTAGGTTAAGCAGTGGTTCAGACTGCTCATATAGAGAGTGATGGCACAGCTTTTTAAACAATGGGTTATAAAGTCCTGCTAAAGGGATGTTAAACATCAAAAATATGAAATATAAAGCAGCATAACTGTTTTCAAAATTGATAATAATAAGAAATGTTTCTTCATCAGCAAACTGATTTTTGAAAGATTTTTGAAGGATCATGTGACCCTGAAAACTGGAGTAATGATGCTGAAAAGTCAGATTTGTATGGAAGCTTGTTTCCGGCACTGAAAAAAAAAAAGGTAATTGCAACTTTTTATCTCACAATTTCAAAACTTTTTTTCTCGCAATTGCGAGTTTACATCATTTACACACATTGCGTGATATAGACCAATTTTCTGTTTGTAAACATACAGTGGGGAGAACAAGTATACACTGATACACTGCCGATTTTGCAGGTTTTCCTACTTACAAAGCATGTAGAGGTCTGTAATTTTTATCATAGGTACTCTTCAACTGTGAGAGACGGAATCTAAAACAAAAATCCAGAAAATCACATTGTATGATTTTTAAATCATTTGCATTTGATTGCATGACATAAGTATTTGATCACCTACCAACGAGTAAGAATTCCGGCTCTCACAGACCTGTTAGTTTTTCTTAAAGAAGCCCTCCTGTTCTCCACTCATTACCTGTATTAACTGCACCTGTTTGAACTTGTTACCTGTATAAAAGACACCTGTCCACACACTCAATCAAACAGACTCCAACCTCTCCACAATGGCCAAGACCAGAGAGCTGTGTAAGGACATCAGGGATAAAATTGTAGACCTGCACAAGGCTGGGATGGGCTACAGGACAATAGGCAAGCAGCTTGGTGAGAAGGCAACAACTGTTGGCGCAATTATTAGAAAATGGAAGAAGTTCAAGATGACGGTCAATCTCCCTTGGTCTGGGGCACCATGCAAGATCTCACCTCGTGGGGCATCAATGATCATGAGGAAGGTGAGGGATCAGCCCAGAACTACACGGCAGGACCTGGTCAATGACCTGAAGAGAGCTGGGACCACAGTCTCAAAGAAAACCATTAGTAACACACTACGCCGTCATGGATTAAAATCCTGCAGCGCACGCAAGGTCCCCCTGCTCAAGCCAGCGCATGTCCAGGCCCTTCTGAAGTTTGCCAATGACCATCTGGATGATCCAGAGGAGGAATGGGAGAAGGTCATGTGGTCTGATGAGACAAAAATAAAAATTTTTGGTCTAAACTCCACTCGCCGTGTTTAGAGGAAGAAGAAGGATGAGTACAACCCCAAGAACACCATCCCAACCGTGAAGCACGGAGGTGGAAACATCATTCTTTGGGGATGCTTTTCTGCAAAGGGGACAGGACGACTGCACCGTATTAAGGGGAGGATGGATGGGGCCATGTATTGCGAGATCTTGGCCAACAACCTCCTTCCCTCAGTAAGAGCATTGAAGATGGGTCGTGGCTGGGTCTTCCAGCATGACAATGACCCGAAACACACAGCCAGTGCAACTAAGGAGTGGCTCCGTAAGAAGCATCTCAAGGTCCTGGAGTGGCCTAGCCAGTCTCCAGACCTGAACCCAATAGAAAATCTTTGGAGGGAGCTGAAAGTCCGTATTGCCCAGTGACAGCCCCGAAACCTGAAGGATCTGGAGAAGGTCTGTATGGAGGAGTGGGCCAAAATCCCTGCTGCAGTGTGTGCAAACCTGGTCAAGAACTACAGGAAACGTATGATCTCTGTAATTGCACGCAAAGGTTTCTGTACCAAATATTAAGTTCTGCTTTTCTGATTTATCAAATACTTATGTCATGCAATAAAATGCAAATTAATTACTTAAAAATCATACAATGTGATTTTCTGGATTTTTGTTTTAGATTCCGTCACTCACAGTTGAAGTGTACCTATGATAAAAATTACAGACTTCTACATGCTTTGTAAGTGGGCAAACCTGCAAAATCAGCAGTGTATCAAATACTTGTTCTCCCCACTGTACAGGATGCGCGCGCAGCTAGGTTGCAGAAAATCCAGGAGAGATAGCGTTTACGTAGAGAAAATTACATGGATACGGTACGAAATCGTTAGATTTAAAAAGATTATAGATTATTTATAGATATATATTTATAGATGACTAATTATAGATAATTAGATGTTATTTTCAAAATGTTGTCCGCATATTACAATAGTTTGTCACCCAGCAATAAGGCTATTCAACGAAATTAACGTTAGTGAGTGGAATCTTACAGATCCGTTTGCCATACCATCTTGTCAATGGGTAAACGATGAAACGAAATGGCCAAGCATCCAGTGGAAAACGTGCATACCACGGGGAAAAAACGCTGCATATACTGTCAAATAGATATTTTTAATATTTCTTTTTTTGTCCATCTATTGAAAGTCTAGGCAATCAAAAATTTCTTCTGAAAAGATAATTTTATTTAATAAAGCTTTTAAGCTTTTTTTTTTTTTTTTCATATATAGGCTAAACGATCAATTACCATTACAATTATCTCACAAATATTTGATAACTCAATGTATTTTTTACAATGGGGTAATTTTGTTGCAATAGCTTACACACAGCACAAGGAAGCTTGATTTCAAATGGTAAATTAAATTTAAAAAGACAAGTAAACAGTAATAAAATAAGAACAAATAAACAAATTACTAACAATAGCACAAATAAATACAATAGAATAAAGATACAAATGAAATAGACTGCTTTATTTTCCAGGTAGGTCTAATAGTATTCAGGTAAGAAACTGAATTAAAATTTAAAATAACATTGGATAATCTTCATTGTAAAAAAATTTAATACAGATTAATCCATTAAAGTTACACAAGTTAATGAGTCAAGAGCAGTAAGTGATCGTTTGTCTTTTTGTAGTTTGAATAACATTAACAATATTCGGCTGCTGTCCCTTTAAGACCTGACGCACGCATGGATCCAAAATACTGTTGCTGTTACACAACATTCTTCCTGAACTGTTTAAGACTGTGTTTACGTTAATACTCACCAAGATGGGCATTGTGGCATTATTTTTGAGTGTATTTGACCATTAATAAGCTGGGGAAAGGAGCTCATTTTTGCACTTGTATGTCAGAGGCGGCTTTATTACTGTATGTGTGTGCGCTTCAGAGCGCGAAATATGCGGGAGTGAACTGCAGAGTCGGGCATTTTTAATTTGGTCCTCTTTCCAATCGGCTCTTCTGAGGGCTTGTAACCAAAGACGTCTGCGGTTGGCATTAAAAGTACTGTGAGTTGATGGTATTCGGTAAAACTTAAGACCACTGTTTACAGATTTACGATTCTGGCATCCCACTGCACAACATGACATTTTCCCTATCGTCTTTTGCAACCGACATGCGCAGTTGAACTTGCGTGACGTCAGTGTGACGTAGGCTGATAATTGGTCTATAAAGTCGCAACTGCGAGATATAAATTCAGAATTACGAAAAAAAAGTCAGAATTTCGAGTTTATATCTTGCAATTCTGACTTCATAAGCAATTGTGACTTTATATCACACAATTCCCTTACGAAAATTAACCATGGTTTTATTATAGTAAAAGTGTAGTAACCATGGTTTTTTGGCTAATTGATTACCATTTATATAACCACAGTTTTACCACAAATACCATGGTCAAATTATGGTTAGAGTAGCAAAGCTTTTTGGTTTTATTTGTAGTAAAACCATGGTTCATTTTCGTAAGGGTTCTGACTTTATATCACGCAATTGTGACTTTATGACACCCAACTGTGACTTTATGACTATAACACAATTGTGACTATATCACACAATTCTGACTTTATATTACACAATTGTGACTATATCACACAATTCTGACTTTATATCACAATTCTGACTATAACACAATTCTGACTATATCACACAATTCTGACTTTATATTACACAATTGTGACTTTATAACACGCAATTGCGAGTTTATTTCATGCATTCTGAGAAAACAGTCAGATTTGTGAGATAAAATTACTTTTTAATTACTTTTTAAAATGTTTTATTCAGTGGTGGAAACAAGATTTGCCATCACAGGAATATATTATTATTATTTTTTTTTTTTTATTACTCCTAGCAACTACCCAGAACACCCTAGAAACTGCATAGCAAAGACCCTGCAAGTTTTTATGCTGCAAAATTTGGCCTTTATTTATAAATGATGGATGAATGTAAATAATAGATTTGTGACTGCACAAATGGATGTATTGCGCATATAGACAATTTGCTGATATTTGTCTGCTCAACTTGAAATCGCATTATATATAATAGTAAAGTCTAATATTTGTACACACATTGTGGGTATTCAATTGCGAACAATATGCTGAATGCAATCTCTCACAAGGAATTTGGACAAGTGTGTCTGACATGACAGTGTTTTGTGTAGGAAATATGGGCCGAGTTTGTGACAATAGGTAGATGGATAGATCTTAACCCAGAAGTCACTGCAGAACTCATAATAGGTGAAATCGACACCGGAGAGAAACCAGGTCAAGGTGGATCCTTTGCCAACTGCAATTTCTCATAGCATTCAGTTTCCACATACTGTAGCTGTGCAATAAATGTTCACTTCACAATGCAAACAAGATTTCCCATACATCACTGCCACTGAGAGTAAGTTGTCCGGAATGAGACTGTAATGCTGAGTGAGCGTTTTTTTCCTCTCCGAGCCCAGGGAAAATCATTTGAGCCAGGGAAATCCCAGACTTTACCAGTGTCAGGGCCAGTATTGGGGTCACGTAGTGAAAATCCTCTGGCGCATGCTTTCCATTTCTCCATACACCCACTCAACAGCTGATTCTGGGTCTGTTTACATGAAAAGTCTCTCAGGATTCCCAGAAGACCTGGAAAGCCAGCCGGATGGTATCAGCAGAAACGAGACTCTTGTGGAAAACAGATTCTGCTGGCTGAGGCCCAAAATGGCATTATATTATATGTCCATGGATGCACAGCTATAATGCGTCACAAAGACGGAACATGTTATTTATGCAGAGGAGCTTCCTGTAAATATTCCAGAGTAATATATCTATGTAAATGTGGAATATTTGTCATAACGTTGGTTCGCACGCTTGATATTGTGGGTGATGAATGGGTTATGCGTTGTGTGAGTGTCCGATGCACTAGCAGGTCTATGTGATAACTTCACAGATTATCATGGTGATTAATTTCAGCTAAAGACAGGTGATGGTGAGTGATACACACAGATCAGTGATGGGAGAGTGAAGACGAGCAGCGTTCTCTGCCAAAATCTCACAGGTCGAATACTCATAAAATGACACATTGAAAGCAGATATTGTCGCTCACACTTCAGTAGGAAATAGTAGCCTATGTAGTATACTAATTTTATAGTAGCACATGTAGTATATGTCCTTGTACTATAGTTAGAACTGTAATGCTTTTGTTCTGAGACTGAGAATGTTGATCTACAATAGATGGAGGAAAAAAAAAATCTAAGTGTTACATTATGACGCCCTCTGATGGTGAAAAGGGAGAACTACTGATCGTGCATTTCAGAGGTATTTGCTCTTATACTGTAGAAATCCATGTACACTATTCAAAAGTTTTACTTCAGTAAGATTTTTTTTATTAATACTTTATACTAAAATCAGCATATTAGCAAGATTAGCATCTATCTATCTTTCTATCTATCTATACTATATTGCCAAAAATTTTGGGACTCCTGCTTTTACATGCACATGAACTTTAATGACATCCCATTCTTAATCCGTACGGTTTAATATGGAGTTGGCCCACCCTTTGCAGCTCAACTCTTCTGGGAAGGCTTTCCACAAGGTTTAGGAGTGTGTTTATGGGAATATTTGACCATTCTTCTAGAAGCGCATTTGTGAGGTCAGGCACTGATGTTGGGCGAGAAGGCCTGGCTCGCAGTCTCCGCTCTAATTCATCCCAAAGGTGTTCTATCGGGTTGAGATCAGGACTCTGTGCAGGCCAGTCAAGTTCCTCCACACCAAACTCGCTCATCCATGTCTTTATGGACCTTGCTTTGTGCACTGGTGCGCAGTCATGTTGGAACAGGAAGGGGCCATCCCCAAACTGTTCCCACAAAGTTGGAAGCATGAAATTGTCCAAAATGTCTTGGTATGCTGAAGCATTAAGAGTTCCTTTCACTGGAACTAAGGGACCAACCCCTGAAAAACAACCCCACACTATAATCCCCCCTCCACCAAACTTTACACTTGGCACAATGCAGTCAGGCAAGTACCGTTCTCCTGGCAACCGCCAAACCCAGACTCGTCCATCGGATTGCCAGACAGAGAAGCATGATTTGTCACTCCAGAGAACACGTCTCCACTGATCTTGGATGTAGCTGCTCCTCCATGGAAACCCATTCCTTGAAGCTCTCTACGCACTGTTCTTGAGCTAATCTGAAGGCTACATAAAGTTTGGAGGTCTGTAGCTATTGACTCTGCAGAAAGTTGGCAACTTCTGCGCACTGTGCACCTCAGCATGTGCTGACTCTGCTCTGTGATTTTACGTGGCCTACCACTTCGTGGCTGAGTTGCTGTTATTCCCAATTGCTTCCACTTTGTTATAATACCAATAACAGTTGACCGTAGAATATTTAGTAGTGAGGAAATTTCACGAATGGACTTATTACACAGGTGGCAACCTATCACGGTACCACGCTTGAATTCACTGAGCTCCTGAGAGAGACCCATTCTTTCACAAATGTTTGTAGAAGCAGTCTGCATGCCTAGGTGCTTGATTTATACACCTGTGGCCATGAAAGTGATTGGAACACCTGAATTCAATGATTTAGAGGGGTGTCCCAATACTTTTGTCAATATAGTGCATCTATCTGTATACTTGTCTGTCTGTCTGTCTGCCTGTCTGTATAGTTGTCTGTCTGTCTATCTGTCTGTCTGTCTGTCTGTATAGTTGTCTCTCTGTCTGTATAGCTGTTTTTCTGTCTAGTTGTCTCTGTCTGTCTGTCTGTCTGTCTATCTAGTTGTCTCTCTCTCTGTCTCTCTCTCTGTCTGTCTGTCTGTCTGTCTAGTTGTCTCTGTCTGTCTGTCTGTCTATCTATCTAGTTGTCTCTCTCTCTCTCTCTCTCTCTCTCTGTCTGTCTGTCTGTCTGTCTAGTAGTCTCTCTGTCTGTCTGTCTGTCTGTCTGTCTGTCTATCTAGTTGTCTATCTGTCTGTATAGTTGTCTGTCTGTGTCTGTCTGTCTGTCTGTCTATCTATCTATCTGTCTTAGTCCTCTGCTGGGGTCAAATGAATATCTTGGGTTGGTTTATATGAGGTTTGACAGCGGTTCAGAGGCTCTGGTCCCTTTGGTACACACAGGCCTGAATTAGACCCCCGAGGGTCTGTCACAAAGAACTCTAGAGTTTCAGGATCAATCCATTCTGCACTGATTGCCAGAGATCAATATAGACAGGGGCACTATGGGAAATATACAGTTACAACCTCTGACAGTATACAGCATCCGGTGACAGAACTGAAGGAGAAACAGTCCTCCTGTTCTTCAGTCTCGTCGTGTGTTTGAACGTTAATTTGCTGAAGGGATCAAACAAAAAAAAACGTCATGTATCCTCTCCTCTCTTCCTGTCACATGTCTGTTAGTGGTCGGAGTGTAAATCATGGGCTTTCACCCTCTCGCTCGTATTCTGGCAAGTGACAAAATGTATGCGTCTGTCTTATTGTCCTCTAACAAGTCTGTCTCTCCCAATAACAGAGACGTAGTCGTTAGCGATGACCGAACAGACAGAGAGAGACCCCAAAAATGGGAAATTAGGAAGGAGAAAAGAAGGAAGCCAGCGATGCACAAAGCGCTTAAGCGCACTCATTACCGCCGTCCCGATAGCAGCAGGCCATCGTGGGATTTTATAATTTCTGCCGGCATTATGCACCAGCGATCCTTTCATGTTCCGTCAGGGATCGGGGCTTGCAATTCTAATACGACCGGCGATGAGGAAAATATGCACATACATTTAGCATTTAAAATCTCCACGGGCTGAACAGAAGAGAGACAGGCACATGTCATACGACATATTGTGTGAGGGAAGAGGCAGAGAGCCCCTCCATAAATGATTCAACCATTTATTTATCAGCAGTTTATGTCTGCCCCGGGCGGCTGCCATGGCAATATTAATGACTTGGCCCCGCCACATTTGAAGTGAAAAGGTCACGGCTGTTAGACTCCCCAGTTAAATCTGAGGCCTACTGTTTATTTAACGCTCTAAAGTGCTTTGAGAGGCTGGGGAAGGGAGGGAAGTTTATCTCGCACACTTAGACACACACATAGAGAGAGAGAGATGTGACTGTTTTCATGCTTTATTGACAGAGCCCCTAAACAACGGTGTCTTCTGGGGTTGAGGTTCGCCTTGCTTTTGACCCTGTTTCTTACAGTTTGCGTCTACAGAGAAATGATGGGTATAAGAATTCTCCACATCGCTCTGTTAAAACGGACACTGAATGCTGAACGGCAGACTTCGGCTAGCAGTCAATGCATGCCGTTAAATGTAAAACTAACAGGGTAAATGATCTGCATTGGCCTTATTTGACTACATTAGTGTATTTAAAACCTGCCAATGCCTGTTATGAAGTGGCCTTCAAGTTAAATGTATTTGTATTGTGCTTTTCACATTACACATTGTTTCAAAGCAGCTTTACAAAAAATCATGATGTTAATGTCTATAATATCTTAATATATTCAGACTAGAGCTGTGCAGTAATATAGTTTACATTGTGCAACGATATAAACAATCAAGCGGTTCATATTTGCTATATAGTGTATCGCTTTACATACTTATGTATCCAAATTTATATAAAGAGCTGTGCAATAATATAGTTATACATGTTGCGACGATATATAAGCAATCAAAATGTTTTACAAACTATATGATGTAAATCAAAATTTAAATATGTGACCCGTGCTGGCAAAATGAGTCAGAATGTGCAAGGGATAATTTGGAGCTACAGGCAAAACAAGTAAAAAATGTATTAAAAATTTTTATAAAAATGTGATTTTGGTCGATTTTGAGGTTTTTACAAAAATTAGTTCATTAAGCCCTTGTCTAGCGATCCCAATGCTCCAAATAGCAATTAAACGTCTAAAAGTATCTTTATTTGTACGTTTTCTGAGAGGAGTACCTTTCATTTGTCCATGAAAACGTTTTTACTTGCGCTGACTGACAGATCTGAAGCGCGCACAAAGACGCCTCAGACAGCACGCAATCCCGATATACATATACACAGAATTACAGTATTTTAAAATATCCTATTTGGTGGTTATTCACGCAAACATTATCTGTTATGTCTTATGTGAACGTTTGGTTAACTGTTGGGGAAAAACATCTGATGTGTAACATTATATTAGATCCGTGCATTACAGTAGGTCTTAATATATAGACTGTCTGTCTCAATGTTAATCAAACAATTGTGGTATCATGGAAAAAAAGTTGAATATATATTTTTTCCTGTAAATATGGGTTTTGACTTGATGTGTGCCAAATTTTGTGTTATTACCAGGGATTTTAAGGTATGGCTGCTAGGTGATTTTGTTTTGGAGCCTTCAGAAAACTTTAACTAGATTTTTCTCAAAACTGACTTTGCTGACTCTATCGACTTCAAACGTGTAGCTCAGTCATTTTTTGTCCGATTTCAAACAAATCATACATCATTTTGAAGTTTTTTAAATAGAGAATGTGAATAACATTCTCAACAATGGGAATAAATATCTAATTTTTGAAAATTTGCTCATTGCGACTCATTTTGCTAGCACAGGTCACATATTATGTGTGCTATAAACTATATGATGTGAATTAGATATGTCGGTGTGTTAGTGGGTGAATGTGATTTCACCAAGCACAACATGTTCCTGGATCAACATCTTTGTTGATCCTGGAACAACATTCCAATCAACCAATCAGATCTGAGGGACAAGTTTACAGTTTATGTTAAGTTTAGGCTTCTACATCAGTGTCCCTATCATTTCCCTCTGATTTTGGGGATAATTTATGGATAGGGGTAGGTTTAGGGGTAGGGAGAGGGATTTAAGGGATTAAGACTAAATTTTCAGACAGAAATTTTACCCCAGGACCAACAAAATATGTTGATCTGGGAACATGTCTTACTTGGCAAAATCACGGTGACCATGTTAGTGAGTCAAAGGATCAAGGCAGAACCTGATTTCACCAAGTGCAAAATGTTCCTGGATCAACATCTTTGTTGATCCTGGAACAACATTCCAATCAAGCAATCAGATTTGAGGGACAAGTTTACAGTTTATGTAAAGTTTAGGCTTACAACCAGGGGTAGGTGCTTCTACATCAGTATTATTCACCTCTGATTTTAGGGATAACCTATGGGTAGGGTTAGGTTTAGGGGTAGGGATATGGTTAGGATTAAATTTTCAGACAGGAATGTTGTTCCAGGATCAACAAATATGTTGACCCAGGAACGCATCTAACTCAGCAAAATCAGGACGTGCAGAATCAAGTGCTCAATCAAAATCTGTAAATGACATCCTTTTCAGCAAATGCAAATATTTTGCAGCATGAATGCAGTTGATTTGTGTGGCCAGCAGAGGGCAGAACTGGACTATGTGAAGCGCTGGTGTTATCTGAGATGATTAAGAGAACATCTCTGTTTGCTAATCTGCACAGAACATTCAAGATCCCTTTGTATGGCCTTATTAATTACTTTACAAACACAACTAGAGCCTCCCCACTCCCTCAGTAATTACTACAATGGGTACAGTACAGTGTTCATGCACAAACACATGGTTTAAATTCAACATACAGCCTAAATAAATAAAACATAAAGGGGTGGAAGAAGATCTTTTATAGCTGTTGTTCATGGGAGCTGATTGTAATGGCATAATATGCGACTTACAGTTCAAAATGAAATGTAGCAATTTCATTGTGCTCCATAAAGCTAAACATCTGCTTCTGGAATCTACTGTATTGCATCTTTGCCAAACTCTATCCACTATAAACTCTGGATAAAGGATTACACATTTACACGTTCACATTGAAGGAATAGTGTAGGCCTAGACGACGTGCTTTCAGCCGCCAAGCCTCAAATAAAGTGTCCAGAACAGTGCAGGAAATCAAAACACCTGCGTTTTCCTGCACAACATCACCAGTGCTCCGTTTGCTCATGTTCTACCAGATTTTTTTCCGAAGAAACGTGAATATTTCATATCCCTGGCAGATTTCTCTGTCTCTGTCAGTCATGTTCTCGTGTGTTTATTCTTGCTGCACTCTTCATAATTAATTTTGTCAAGCATAATTACATTCTCATGACAGAATTTTTAAGCGAGATGAGAAGGCAGATTATTTCCTTGATAACATTCCAATTAAAATGTTTGTGTCTCTGTTTGTTTACTTAATTAAATATTGACACAAGCAGCCCAAACTGATTAATGCCAAAAGCCCTCGTTCCATTCGACGCTCCGAGATTCCGTTCAGACAGAAAACAAACATGTCAACAGATCTAAACGCGAGTCACAAACGACAGAACGGATGCGTTTGTGTTTGTTCTGCGGTGTCTCGTGCCTCGCATGTAGTTCTGCGGAAATAAATATTGTTTAAACTCGTTTTGGACTCGGCCAAAACAATCTCTCCTGAACAGAGAGATATTGCAGTCCAGGAAGTGTTGTTTGGTTCCCGCGGGCTTCCGGCTAGAGCAAAGCGTCTGTAATATTTCACAGTGCTCGGGGCTGTGCAATCCCGGCCTATTGATAAAGCATCCGTTCCCTCTGCTATGGGCTCAGACAAACTCCAAATAAAACCGAGCTGGCTTCACTACAAAGCATTTAGTGGAGGGTAACCGTATTGTGGGAGGAGAAGCCGATGTCAACATCCCTGTAAATTATTTTGGAACAGTATAAAACACAGGGTAGAACAGCGGTCGGTCGGACGGTCGGTCGGTGGGCGAGAAACAGAGATCTAATGAGGAGAGATCAGGCCTGGAGGACAAACAGATACTGAGACAAAGAGAGAGACCAGGAGCTTCAGATAGATGAGGCTGGGAAGTCTCACACTCAGAGCGGTCTCTGAAAAAATACTATTTGATGAACTATTGTAATCATTGGTGGCATTATTCTAAGGTTTTATGTCGGATCAGAAGGAATTTAGTCATTATTATTATAAAAATAAAAACTATTGTACCTTGTCCAGAAAAACACATACAGGTCATTTAACACACAACTGACGGGCAAAAGGGGTAAGTTGTCACGATGCCTTATTGTTTGCAAGACAAAAGTCAATTAAATCATTTTCATTTAAGACAGATTTGGTCCTTTTATACCAGTGATTCTTAACCTCTTTGACTCCAATTATCCACAACAATATTGAAAGGCCCCATGACTTTTTCTAGTTTAGACACATTTTCCAGTTGTTCATTGGTTTTAATTGGTTGTTCATTCTTATTTCTACCTGGTAAGCTTGGCATAAATTGAAAAATATATTCAAAATAAGAATTTGAATTATAAAATTTTATTCTCACTCTTGAGTTTTATTTCTGAGATTCTCATTCTGTTTATTTTATTTTAAGGTTTTATTCTCACAGACTGTTACAGACAAAAAATATTATATACTTATTATAAATATATATATTAGTGCTGTCCAAAATAAAATATAAAGTTTATTTATATTATCCAAAATAAAAGTTTGTGTTTATGTCGTGTATAGTTCACCCAAAATGAAAGTTACTGTGTGAGAAGAAATTCAAGTTTACAGAGTTTTAGTGTCTGTACTACGTTAAACTAATATATATAATTTTGAATATAATGTATAATAGTGCAGTGGGGAAATATCTGTAGGTCCTGATAATGCCAAATGTCTTATATTTCCAGTAAAAAGTAGCCTACATTATTTTAGAGTGCAAGCATATTAGTCTAAAATAATTCTGTATTTTCAGCTTCAGAATCATGAATATTTTTATTCTGGCGTCACCATTGTCCTGTGCATTGGGTTCCCAGCACCAAATCCAGGGCTATTCATTTCCACCCTAATGTAATACCAAATTTAGCATTTTAAATCAACAGAACATTTTTTGTTAACCTTTTACTAGTCTTTGAGTATCGCAATAATATCGTATCGCGAGGTCAGTATCGTGATATGTATCGAATCGTGACATGAGGGTATTGTTACACTCCTAATAATTATATATATATATTATACATATATGTACACACATATATATATACACACACACACACCGATCAGGCATCACATTATGACCACTGACAGGTGAAGTGAATAACACTGATTATCTCTTCCTCACGGCACCTGTTAGTGGGTGGGATATATTAGGCAGCAAGTGAACATTTTGTCCTCAAAGTTGATGTGTTAGAAGTTTTAGAAATTGTGATGGCTAGACGACTGGTTCAGAGCATTTCCAAAACTGCAGCTCTTGTGGGGTGTTCCCGGTCTGCAGTGGTCAGTATCTATCAAAAGTGGTCCAAGGAAGGAACAGTGGTGAACCGGCGACAGGGTCATGGACGGCCATGGCTCATTGATGCACGTGGGGAGCGAAGGCTGGCTGTGTGGTCCGATCAAACAGACTAGCTACTGTAGCTCAAATTGCTCAAGAACTAAATGCTGGTTCTGATAGAAAGGTGTCAGAATACACAGTGCACCGCAGTTTGTTGTGTATGGGGCTGCATAGCCGCAGACCAGTCAGGCTGCCTATGCTGACCCCTGTCCACCACCAACAGTAGGCACGTGAGCATCAGAACTGGACCACGGAGCAATGGAAGATGAATCTGATGAATCTTGGTCTGATGAATCACGTTTTCTTTTACATCACATGGATGGCTGGGTGCTTGTGCGTTGCTTATTTGGGGAACACATGGCACCAGGATGCACTATGGGAAGAAGGCAAGCTGGCAGAGGCAGTGTGATGTTTTGGGCAGTGTTCTGCTGGGAAACCTTGGGTCCTGCCATTCATGTGGATGTTATTTTGAGACATACCACCTACCTAAGCATTGTTGCAGACCATGTACACCCTTTCAGGTATTCCCTGGTGGCTGTGGCCTCTTCCAGCAGGATAATGTGCCCTGCCACAAAGCAAAAATGGTTCAGGAATGGTTTGAGCAGCACAACGAGTTTGAGGTGTTGACTTGGCCTCCAAATTCCCCAGATCTCAATCCAATCGAGCATCTGTGGGATGTGCTGAACATCCAAGTCTGATCTATGGAGGCCCCACCTCGCAACTTACAGAACTTAAAGGATCTGCTGCTAACATCTTGGTGCCAGATATCACAGCACACCTTCAGGGGTCTAGTGGAGTCCATGCCTCGACGGGTCAGAGCTGTTTTGGCAGCAAAAGGGGGACCAACACAATAATAGGAATAATCAGTGTATATCTATATATGGTGTTTATTTAGCAGTATCTTGTCTGTAGCTTATTCAGAGCAGCGTCATGACAGGCATGAAAGTGAGGCTGTGAGGGATAGACTTACCGTGTTTTCAATGGCATCTGCTGTAAAAAGCTGTATAAAGCTCCAGGATAACATTTTTTTTTTTTTTTTTCACAGCTCATATTGTCTGGGGTTTTTTTGTCTGCTGAGATTTCTCTGAAAGATATTTTTGCAGTTTTTCGTCAGCAGAACAATCCAAAAACACATTAAATAACAGTTTAATCCCTCAGCCTCACTTTCATTCCAGTTACAAATCAAAGATGGCGCTGCTGTGAATAATGTCTATGGCACTGGATAATAGAAACACTATCAGAGGATTTTAGTATGCTGCTTCTGTTTGTTCTAGAACCATTAACAGGATTCTCAGTGTCATGAGAATCATTTGGCTACTATTTTTTTGAATAAAAACACTGTGTAGTTTAGATACAGGGTCATTTTATCTTTTTTTTTTATAGAGGACTAAACAGAACAGACTAAATGTGACTCCCAACCCCATCTGGACGGGAGGAGCTTCACTATTTTTATGACCCTGTGATATTTCTCTCACAGTCCAGGTAGCTCATATTTATGCAGATGAATAATTAAGAAGCTATTAAAAAAGCCCATATTCATGCATTGATGGAAGTGACATTAATATTTTAATGTTCCTCTACCTGGCTTTGCATGTTCTCTCCACAGATCATTTAAAGTCCATTTTGGTGACAGCATCCCTGCATATCAATTTTGAATATGGACTTTGGGGAAAGCCTTAATGCCGTCTCTTGTTCGTGTCACAGCGAATAACTCGCACAATAACGCAGGGTTGAATACAAATATCGGTTTCGATCTTGATTCAGTATCAATTCATATGTACATATACGGAAAAATAAGTTTGCCTTTTTAGCACTATTTTAAACTTTTCTTGGGTTAAATTATATTTGTGTGTGCTTATATAAGAATCATTAAAAATATTAGGATGTAAGTTATTAACGTTTTAAAATGTCACATTTAAAGAAATCCAGTGTTTGATCATGTCTAAATATTTATTCAAATGCAAAACCCAAAAATAAGTAAGCAGTTATGCAATACTTTTGAGCAACTAGACTAGATAGGCCTACATGTACTGTATATTTATTAAAGAGCCATACAGGCACCTAGTGGTAATGGCATTACAAATTAAAATTATTATTTTTCCAGCCACAAAATGACTCTATTTTGCCTCTTTGCATTGGAATCTCTATTTTAACCTAAATTACTACACTAATTGTAATATAAATAATACAAATATTAGAAGAAAAATATTTTAAGTGGTCATTAATGGACCATAATTATTGCACAAATAGTATTTAGTACCAAAATATCTCCTCAAAATATTCAATAAATATTATTGAACTAAAATATAGAACATTTATTTAATTGAAAAATAGTTAAGGTGTATGGTCACATTTGACCACCAATGAGTATGAGTGTGACCAATTAGTAAGGAATACCTGAGGGCTAAATACAAGAAAAACATTAACATTAATGTTAACAATGTTGCATCTCCATCACTCTCCATAATAAAATGACACTGGAAATGTGGTTGATGTAACAATCAATGCACACTATGCTGTACTGTTTACCAAAAAATGCTGCAAATACCTGTATAGTGAAGCTGTTGTCTATTCAAATGTATTGACAGTGCTGGTTTGTTTAGAACTACTGAGAGCTCCATGAACCACGTGACTGTGCGCGCCGCCGGGAGATGAAAGCATGTCGCAACCGGTCGCAACTGTTTTTCAACGGCTCTGGCTTTAACTGTTGGCCACATTAAGTGCGCCAAAACGGTATTTATTGTTTGAATTTCGTATTAAAACTTAAATTTAAAAGCTTAGACTTTGTTTCATATCAAAAGCAGGTTTGGCAATTTGGCGTGAGATTTACTTGGGCAGAGTGAGAGTGTGAGACAGAGCCTGAAAGCGAGTTGGCAACCCTGAATAACGGGCGACACATATTGAATGTCTCCCAGTTTTTCATCAATTATTAGTTATTCTAACAAATGATTGAAAGACGTGGCGTGATCAAAGCACATAATCGTGACAGTTTCACTCAATTCTGGCACGTTGTGAAAAAGTTCACCTGTGATCTAATCCGCCTCATCGTGTCGCTCGTTTAGAGTGAGCCGTCCTCCCATGTTAATAAGCGCCGATCGTGCACGTGTACGTGTGTGTTTTGAGCCGTGATGTCCTGTTGTCTCGTACGACTCGGACGCTTGCTGCCAGAATGCTTGACAGTTGTTTAAGAATGGGAGTCCTTGCTGCTGTCAGTTCATTGAACAGTTTATTTTGCCCGGCGCTCTAATGAGGTTTATTTACTCGTCAGCCCCGCGAGCTGCCTGCCTGACATATTACTGCCCGCACTTGCAAACACCTCCCCCACCCACCCCGTCACGGCAATAACACAGACGGCTAGAGAGAGAGAAAGCATATCAAAGTGTCCCTTATTAAAAGCAGCCGCGGCACATTATTAGGCCTTACAAGGGCAATCTGAGGGTCCAACCTGAAAGCTGTCAGCTCGAGGAACAGTCGCCATCCCTGATTGCTTGTAGTCCCAGCAGGTGAGCTGACCCTCCCAGCCCTGTTAAATTACCCCTCCCTCCCTCCTTCGGCCTCCGCCCCCCGCCCCGTCACTATCTCACAAGACACCAACCTCAACCTCAACACCAGAGCAGGGCTATTATCATAAACTAAAACTAAAATCATTACAACAGTTTTCTTAATTGAAAAATGAATAAAAAATAAAACTGAGCTACAACTAAAACTGAAATAAATTAATAAAGATAAATAGTAATATTTAAAAAATAGTGCTGTCAAATCGATTAATCACATCTAACATAAAAGTTTGTATATTATATATATATATATATATATATATGCGTGTGTGTGTATGTGCATATATACACACATATACAGTGGGGAGAACAAGTATTTGATACACTGCCGATTTTTCAGGTTTGCCCACTTACAAAGCATGTAGAAGTCTGTAATTTTTATCATAGGTACTCTTCAACTGTGAGAGACGGAATCTAAAACAAAAATCCAGAAAATCACATTGTATGATTTTTAAATAATTAATTTGCATTTTATTGCATGACATAAGTATTTGATACATCAGAAAAGCAGAAACCTTTGTTTGCAATTACAGAGATCATACGTTTCCTGTAGTTCTTGACCAGGTTTGCACACACTGCAGCAGGGATTTTGGCCCACTCCTCCATACAGACCTTCTCCAGATCCTTCAGGTTTCGGGGCTGTCGCTGGGCAATACGGACTTTCAGCTCCCTCCAAAGATTTTCTATTGGGTTCAGGTCTGGAGACTGGCTAGGCCACTCCAGGACCTTGAGATGCTTCTTACGGATCCACTCCTTAGTTGCCCTGGCTGTGTGTTTCGGGTCGTTGTCATGCTGGAAGACCCAGCCACGACCCATCTTCAATGCTCTTACTGAGGGAAGGAGGTTGTTGGCCAAGATCTCGCGATACATGTCCCCATCCATCCTCCCCTCAATACGGTGCAGTCGTCCTGTCCCCTTTGCAGAAAAGCATCCCCAAAGAATGATGTTTCCACCTCCATGCTTCACGGTTGGGATGGTGTTCTTGGGGTTGTACTCATCCTTCTTCTTCCTCCAAACACGGCGAGTGGAGTTTAGACCAAAAAGCTCTATTTTTGTCTCCTCAGACCACATGACCTTCTCCCATTCCTCCTCTGGATCATCCAGATGGTCACTGGCAAACTTCAGACAGGCCTGGACATGCGCTGGCTTGAGCAGGGGGACCTTGCGTGCGCTGCAGGATTTTAATCCATGACGGCGTAGTGTGTTACTAATGGTTTTCTTTGAGACTGTGGTCCCAGCTCTCTTCAGGTCATTGACCAGGTCCTGCCGTGTAGTTCTGGGCTGATCCCTCACCTTCCTCATGATCATTGATGCCCCACGAGGTGAGATCTTGCATGGTGCCCCAGACCGAGGGAGATTGACCGTCATCTTGAACTTCTTCCATTTTCTAATAATTGCGCCAACAGTTGTTGCCTTCTCACCAAGCTGCTTGCCTATT
Source organism: Coreius guichenoti (assembly GCA_039654105.1). Lineage (NCBI taxonomy): Eukaryota > Metazoa > Chordata > Actinopteri > Cypriniformes > Gobionidae > Coreius > Coreius guichenoti. The sequence goes on along the minus strand of CM077176.1, from coordinate 35,962,808 downwards.
GTCCTGTAGCCCATCCCAGCCTTGTGCAGGTCTACAATTTTATCCCTGATGTCCTTACACAGCTCTCTGGTCTTGGCCATTGTGGAGAGGTTGGAGTCTGTTTGATTGAGTGTGTGGACAGGTGTCTTTTATACAGGTAACGAGTTCAAACAGGTGCAGTTAATACAGGTAATGAGTGGAGAACAGGAGGGCTTCTTAAAGAACAACTAACAGGTCTGTGAGAGCCGGAATTCTTACTGGTTGGTAGGTGATCAAATACTTATGTCATGCAATAAAATGCAAATTAATTATTTAAAAATCATAAAATGTGATTTTCTGGATTTTTGATTATGTCACTCACAGTTGAAGAGTACCTATGATAAAAATTACAGACCTCTACATGCTTTGTAAGTAGGAAAACCTGCAAAATCGGCAGTGTATCAAATACTTGTTCTCCCCACTGTATGTATGCATATGTGTGAGTGTGTATATATATATATATATGTTAACATTAGTAAACTAATAAATTACTAAATAAATTAGTAAAATAGTATAAATTAGTAAAATAAAATATTAACAAATACTAATATATTATTAAAATCAAAAGCTGTATCTGTTAATATTTAATGGACCTGAGCTAACATGAACTAACAATGAATTTTTAACAGTTGCATTTTTTATTAACTAACAATGTATTGCTTGTTGTTAGTTAATGTTAGTTAATGCATTTACTAACCTTAAAGAGTGGGGTATTGTTGTTTTTATTAGTCCAAAAAACTAATAAAAATGACAAACACACATAACAAAATATTTTTTTTTAAAGTAAATTAATAAAAATGTATAAAAATTGAATTCAAAATAATAATAAAAACTATAACAGTATAATAACCAAAATAACAGTGGATGAGAGACGGTGCAACATTAATAAATGTGCAGAGCACTGGCGTATGAAGATTAATAAATAAACAGGAAGACATAAGAAGGCACCTTATTAGTATAGAGCGCTTAATGCACATAAGCATTGGACGGGACTGCATGCTCTTTCTGATCGTACCTGACTCTTTTTTCACTTTGGCTGTTAGTGCACCAACTCCCACGATTAATCTTGCAAATCAAGAATGATTTTCGACAGAGAAGCTCTACAATGTAACTATTTGTGAGCATGCGATATCCTTCGGCCCGCTCTCTTTGTCGAGGCTAAACATGAAAATGAAATTTCCCCGGTGATGAATTATTTGGCAGGTCTGTATTTACCCGCGGTCTAGGTACGAAATGGCATCCGGTTCAGACTGCGGGAGACGTGGCCGAGCGGATGGTGAGAGCGATGACTTCTACATTTAAATCACCTTTTACATCCATATTTAACCGCCTGCTCTGTGGCCTTTATTAGAGCGAGGGACTGCTGCTTGTAGCTGCTTTCTTAACCGGCTGGCTGAGAGGATGTAAATGTGGAATAATGTAGCAGGACCAAATTTGCATGGTCAAATGTCAAAAAAATGAGCCCTTCCCCTGAGCCTTGTCAAGAGGAATAACATAAGTGGCCTCCTCCACTGCCAGCATGCCATTATCGGTTAGTTCAAGCTGTCATCAGTGACTGGGAAAAAGAAATGGCGGTCATTATCTCAAAAAAAAAAAAAAATGGAGTGGAGTGGAGGGGAATATACGCTCTCTCCCTCCCTCTCCCTTTCTCCTCTCTTAACCTCTCTGACAAGATTTCACTATGCACAGACATGTTTTGTTGTGCATCTCATGGCTGTGTGTATGTGCCGGCACAGGTCCGCTAATGCTAATAGCTACAGTCAGTGTCAGTCTAACCCGGGGCGTCGCTGATGCACAGGAAGTCAACATGATATTTCAAGTAATCGCTTTATTTCAGGCCTATAATGCCGTTAATGTGCCAGGAGGGCCAATTTACAACAAGCGGAACAAATAATTAAATATGCAACTGGTAGGAAAGCAGGAAGAGAGAGCGTGCTGATTATGTGGGTCCCGCCAGGGGAAGCAGACACAGTCAAGCAATTAGATAATACGTTTAAAGAGCGGAAAATCTGCGGCTGCGGGGACAATTAGCCAGAACATCAACCGACCACATATTTACCTCTGTAGATAAAACTGAAAGGGCTTTCCCCCTCCCCCTCCCCCTCCCCCTCCCCCTCTCCTCCCCCTCGTATAGAAACAAGCATTCGATCTCTGATTGGCTTGTTCTGAATAACCATGTAAGGTACTTTCTATGAACAGGGTACAATTTTAGTGGCACAAATCCTGTGTGGGTGTGTGTTTTATAGAACTATTAGATAGATGATGCATTATCATCTGACAAATTAATGTAGCACGATAACTAGCTAGTTTTAAAGTCCCCACGAAATCAAAAGTATTATTTTTGGCTTTTAGTATGAATATGTTAGCCTTAAGGTTATCTATAATCTAGTGTGCTCCAAATTAGAGGATATAAGTGCTCAAAACTTACAGTCTGTCGCTTCCGCCAATATGGATCAATGATTTTGATGACACCACTCTGCACTTCAGCGTCTCATCAGATTTTCTGTCCAATCAAATGCTCTCTAGAATCTGAAGCGTCCCACCCCCTACATTATAAATAGAGGCTGAAGCTGCGGCTAAAATCGGTCACTTATTCACACAATTACAATTTTCTACATATGTGAATAACACATAATGCGATAGGAAACGATTCAGATATAAATAGGCTTTCCATTTGGACGAATGAAGTGTCATGCGCGATTCGGCGCAGGCCACAAAACGTATCGGACCCCTACACAGAATGCTATAATTTAAAGCGATGGAGCAGGTTGGGAGGAGAAGTGGTTAGACAACACTCAGCATTAGAAACAGCACTGACGAGTAGAAGAGATAACACCGGTGTCATGCACGAACATAACTTACACACTTTTCAAACTACACATCCTCAGCATGATTATGTTCACTGTTTTGCTTTAGTAATAGTTTCAAATTAAATCTAAAAGGGGAATCTACAGTGCCTTGCAAAAGTATTCATACCCACTGAATTTTCCACATTTTAACATGTTACAACAGCAAACAAAAATGTATTTTATTGGGATTTTATGTGATAGACCAACACAAAGTGGCACATAATTGTGAATTGGAAGGAAAATGATAAATGGTGTGTCAATTTTTTTTTTTTTTTTTACAAATAAATATCTAAAAAGTGTGGCGTGCATTTGTATTCAGCCCCCTTTACTCTGATACCCCTAACTAAAATACAGTTGAACTAATTGCCTTCAGAAGTCACCTAATTAGTAAATAGAGTCCACCTGTGTGTAATTTAATCTCAGTATAAATACAGCTGTTCTGTGAAGCCCTCAGAGGTTTGTTAAAGAACATTAATGAACAAACAGCATCATGAAGACCAAAGAACACACCAGACAGGACAGGGTAAAGTTGTGGAGAAGTTTAAAGCAGGGTTAGGTTATAAATCAATATCCCAAGCTTTGAACATCTCACGGAGCACTGTACAATTCATCATCCGAAAATGGAAAGACTATGACACAACTGCAAACCTACCTAGCCATGGCCGTCCACCTAAACTGACAGGAGGACAAGGAGAGCATTAATCAGAGAAGCAGTCAAGAGGCCCATGGTAACTCTGGAGGAGCTGCAGAGATCCACAGCTCAGGTGGGAGAATCTGTCCACAGGACAGCTCCACAAATCTGGCCTTTATGGAAGAGTGGCAAGAAGATAGCCATTGTTGAAAGAAAGCCATAAGAAGTCCCGTTTGCAGTTTGCGACAAGCCATGTGGGGGACACAGCAAACATGTGGAAGAAGGTGCTCTGGTCAGATGAGACCAAAATTGAACTTTTTGGCCTAAATGCAAAACTCTATGTGTGGAGGAAACCTAACACTACACATCACCCGGAACACACCATCCCCACCGTGAAACATGGTGGTGGCAGCATCATGTTGTGGGGATGCTTTTCTTCAGCAGGGACAGGGAAGCTGGTCAGAGTTGATGGGAAGATGGATGGAGCCAAATACAGGGCAATCTTAGATGAAAACCTTTTAGAGTCTGCAAAAGACTTGAGACTGGGGCGGAGGTTCACCTTCCAACAGGACAACGACCCTAAACATACAGCCAGAGCTACAATGGAATGGTTTAGATCAAAGCATATTAATGTGTTAGAATGGCCCAGTCAAAGTCCAGATGTAAATCCAATTGAGAATCTGTGGCGAGACTTGACAATTGCTGTTCACAGACACGCTCCATCCAATCTGACTGAGCTTGAGCTATTTTGCAAAGAAGAATGGGCAAAAATTTCACTCTCTAGATGTGCAAAGCTGATAGAGACATACCCCAAAAGACTTGCAGCTGTAATTGCAGCGGAAGGTGGTTCTACAAAGTATTGATTTAGGGGGGCTGAATACAAATGCACGCCACACTTTTCAGATATTTATTTGTAAAAAAAATTGGACACCATTTATCATTTTCCTTCCACTTCACAATTATGTGCTACTTTGTGTTGGTCTATCACATAAAATCCCAATAAAATTGATTTTTGTTTGTGGTTGTAACGTGTCAAAATGTGGAAAAGTTCAGTGGGTATGAATACTTTTGCAAGGCACTGTATTAGACTGTGGCTGTCAAATGCGGCTTTACCAAGCTCAACAGCTCTGGGCAAGTTGTGATTATAAATGAAACGCTATTGGCTATTTTAAAAAAGGGGAGGAGATGCTCGATATGTCCCGCCCTGTCTTCCTGTTTCAGTGGAAATTATGTCAACACAGTGAAAAATGCTGCAGTTTCAAAGCACTTCAGTAGGCCTTTAATACATAAAATATTTTGCCCCCTCGGATAATTCGACCTTCTTGGCTATATTTAAAAATTAAAATACAATCATTTTGACAATTTAATCTGAAGTGTCAATTTATTGTTGTAAAATATTACTGATTTTAATTACCAAAGATGTAATGTTTAGCTGTGCACAACTCTGATTTACCCTTATTGTAAAAAATATTAATTCAAACAAAATACAAATTAATGATTATTTTTTAAATAACCAAATACAAAACAAGATTTGGACTCAATCTAGTGCATACAAGGTGATGGCTCAGTTTGTAACCCTGGGACTTTTTAAAAACTATTTTAACCACTATTTTAGTGATTAATTGATTGATTTTTTGATGTTTCTTTAACTTTATATTGCTAGTAAATAACTAAGCACACTAGTTTTGGCCAAAAAGTTGGATCTGTGTATTTACCTCCTTTTTACAGTGTGTCTGTTAAAAAAAAAATCTACTGTATTTGTTTTAAGTGCACAAAGAGAAGGAACACCAAATTGTAAGTCAGTTAGCATATTCTCAACTATAAAATTATATTCAATTCAATTAACATTTATTTGTATAGCGCTTTCCACAATACATATACAGTGGGGAGAACAAGTATTTGATACACTGCCGATTTTGCAGGTTTGCCCACTTACAAAGCATGTAGAAGTCTGTAATTTTTTTCATAGGTACTCTTCAACTGTGAGTGACGGAATCTAAAACAAAAATCCAGAAAATCACATTGTATGATTTTTAAATAATTAATTTGCATTTTATTGCATGACATAAGTATTTGATACATCAGAAAAGCAGAACTTAATATTTGGTACAGAAACCTTTGTTTGCAATTACAGAGATCATACGTTTCCTGTAGTTCTTGACCAGGTTTGCACACACTGCAGCAGGGATTTTGGCCCACTCCTCCATACAGACCTTCTCCAGATCCTTCAGGTTTCGGGGCTGTCGCTGGGCAATACGGACTTTCAGCTCCCTCCAAAGATTTTCTATTTGGTTCAGGTCTGGAGACTGGCTAGGTCACTCCAGGACCTTGAGATGCTTCTTACGGATCCACTCCTTAGTTGGCCTGGCTGTGTGTTTTGGGTTGTTGTGATGCTGGAAGACCCAGCCACGACCCATCTTCAATGCTCTTACTGAGGGAAGGAGGTTGTTGGCCAAGATCTTGCGATACATGGCCCCATCCATAATCCCCTCAATATGGTACAGTCGTCCTGTCCCCTTTGCAGAAAAGCATCCCCAAAGAATGATGTTTCCACCTCCATGCTTCACGGTTGGGATGGTGTTCTTGGGGTTGTACTCATCCTTCTTCTTCCTCCAAACACGGCGAGTGGAGTTTAGACCAAAAAGCTCAATTTTTGTCTCCTCAGACCACATGACCTTCTCCCATTCCTCCTCTGGATCATCCAGATGGTCATTGGCAAACTTCAGACGGGCCTTGACATGCGCTGGCTTGAGCAGGGGGACCTTGCGTGCGCTGCAGGATTTTAATCCATGACGGCGTAGTGTGTTACTAATGGTTTTCTTTGAGACTGTGGTCCCAGCTCTCTTCAGGTCATTGACCAGGTCCTGCTGTGTAGTTCTGGGCTGATCCCTCACCTTCCTCATGATCATTGATGCCCCACGAGGTGAGATCTTGCATGGTGCCCCAGACCGAGGGACATTGACTGTCATCTTGAACTTCTTACATTTTCTAACAATTGCGCCAACAGTTGTTGCCTTCTCACCAAGCTGCTTGGATATTGTCCTGTAGCCCATCCCAGCCTTGTGCAGGTCTACAATTTTATCCCTGATGTCCTTACACAGCTCTCTGGTCTTAGCCATTGTGGAGAGGTTGGAGTCTGTTTGATTGAGTGTGTGGACAGGTGTCTTTTATACAGGCAACAAGTTCAAACAGGTGCAGTTAATACAGGTAATGAGTGGAGAACAGGAGGGCTTCTTAAAGAAAAACTAACAGGTCTGTGAGAGCCGGAATTCTTAATGGTTGGTAGGTGATCAAATACTTATGTCATGCAATAAAATGCAAGTTAATTATTTAAAAATCATACAATGTGATTTTCTGGATTTTTGATTTTTTTTTTTAGATTCCGTCTCTCACAGTTGAAGTGTACCTATAATAAAAATTACAGACCTCTACATGATTTGTAAGTAGGAAAACCTGCAAAATCGGCAGTGTATCAAATACTTGTTCTCCCCACTGTAGTTTCAAGAAGCTTTACAGAAAATTCGTTAGCTAATATGTATCCATTTAGGCAGAAACATGGTCTCATTAAAGCAATTATGACAAGTTGTGATCATAATGACTACAATATTTAGAAGTACATCAGATTGTATGTGGTTGTTCGTTTGTCCTTGAAACAACCCCTGGCTAATACACAAATAAACAAACATATTGATGCTTAAGAATAAGATTTTAACTTGAGGAGTTGGTAACAAACAAAGGCTTTATGGGCCATTGGTGGAGGAAAACAAATCCATGAATTTTTAAGAATGTGGATGTTTGGGAAAGAAAACAAACAATGAAAAGCAAACCAGCTCCATTGGGGAGACAACAAATACCATGAATAATATTCTGTGCATAAACTGAAACAATCAAGATGGCATGTCTTTTCACCGGCAAGTGAAATGAGTGTCCTTGACAGAAGGATGAAAGCATCACAGTGTCCGAAGAGATTAGCATGTTAGCATCACCTTCAGAGCATTTCACAACACTGAACCTTGAATTTTGACGGTCCATTTTGAACATTCTTTTGACTAAAAGGTTACTTTGCAACTACATGTCTAGTATTAGACTTTCTGCTTAATATCTGCTAACTCTTTATTGTGATGCTCCTCCAACAGACATTCTACTGACTATAAGTATCTTCGCAACTACATGTCAACTTATTCTAACCCTACTCCTTCCAGTCTACTAATACTCTACTAACACTCTAATGAGAATTAGTAGACATATAGGTGCAATGTTACTTATAGTCAACAGAATGATCAAAAGGGACCGTCAAAATTCAAGGTTCAGTGTTGTGAAATGCTCTGAAGGTGATGCTAACATGCTAATCTCTTCATCAAAATAAAATGAAAAGAGTGTTATGTGATATATGGGTTATGTGATTTACATATGTTATTTGTTTTACAGTGTGAAAGAGGGTTATTATAGATAACTAAAATAAAATGTTTTCTTACTTTCTTACCCTTTTTTTTTATCTAGTTGCCGTTTGCCAAAGCAACATTTCTCAACATAAACAACGTTTAGTTTAACGATGTACTAAAAGCATGTGCAATAATTGTTTTTGGTTAATTCAATAAGCATGAAAACATTGTTTATACCCTTTCCAATAAAGATCTGTAAAGCTTGTATTTTACAAAATTATCTTTAAAATAGAGTATCCTGAAAAAAGGGACATTTCTCTTTTTGCTGAGTTTATATATAAACTCAATGTTTATGTTGCTCAAGGTGTGTAAAATCAAAAAGTCGTGAGTAAAGCCTGCATACTATAAAGGCTGTATGTGGCAGACCGCTGCTGTACCTGTGCTGTTCCACATTACCTAATGGACTCACAGCTGCGCTGCACTAGATGATATTCAAAGTGTCATCTAGACACACCAGCTGCACATTACCTTGACAAAATCAGCCTCTGTAAATTAGCCATCGTCTGCATTATTAAAATAACAAGGAATATTTCATTGGACTTGGCAAAAATATCTTCCCTAATTGTCCACTTTATTCAGAGTCCATCCATTCAGCTTCTGCTATTGGCTTGCAGATTTCTCATTTCCCATTAGGGGGAAGTGGCACTGCAGTCCAAAGCGTCCTCATTTATTTTAATAACCTGCCGAGGAAGACATGAAAATGTTAAAGTTAGACGACTCCGACATGACGGGGAAGTAGCTTGTCAGATCTGCGCAGGATTTTTTTTTATAGGCCTCTCTTTTTTCCCCCACGTCTTTAGAGTATAAGGATTTGATTGACTAATTATTACAGGACATTGTGTGCTGGTGTTAAGATTGATACGGTTTTCAGATGATCTGCTCCTGCATCCTGCAGTTTTTTCCCCCACAAGATTAACCATGAACCATCCATTAATCTCACACTAGAAAAACATTGGTATTCAACAGACATTAAATCTTCTCATCTAAATCATCTTCTGGGAATATTCTTAAATATCCTCTGATTCAAATCAATTTTGCACTCTATTAGGGACTTAGTAAGTAAGTTCAGCTAATTAGTGGGAGAAGGTTTTATCATTAGCTCAACAGTTCCTAAATCCAGAGATTGTTATTTAAATGGCCTTGAAAAGCCCGATTTCATGGCAGCTTGATATTCCTACTGCGACAAAGACACGCGTGGGTATATTTTTCCAGGATCTGGAATGAGAGAAGATTCCCATTAAAAAGTGGATGTGTGTCGAATAAAATCAAAGCCTGGCCTCTTGTTTGATCGAGTCTGACTTTCAGCCATCAGGCGACCTGTCGACAAATGAAACATCTAAATAACGTTGAGGGAACGCTGAGGTGTAATTGTGTCATCGAGGACTTAGAAAACAAAGACGCATTATCAGTCGTGGAGTAAACAAGTCCTAATCCTGCCTCAGATCTGTGTAAATAAGCACCAGTGGTAATTCACCCATAACTCCTGCCTCCAGGTTAGTTTTCTTAACGGTGTCTGTCAGATACTAATACCATGTAAATGAGACACTTCATGGCTTGCAGAAGCTTCCTCTAAATCCTCTGCCATTCTTTTAACCGCTGCACTCTCAGAGACCAATATCTATTTTCATCTGGCCTGATAAAATCTCCTAAGGATTTAAAGATGGCTGCTCGTCCGTCGGCCCAGACTTTTCGCTGTGATCTAGGGCTTTAGGGAGTTCTCATTAGGCAGCGGGGTTCGGATCGAAGAACCTAGTTCTGGCTAGTGGATTTTTAATCCTCTGGTGGCCTGTGTTGGGAGCAAGAGTTATTTAGAAACTTTGATTAGCCACAGTGGTGCACTTTGATTAAGAGAACTTCAGACGATTGAGCAGTGCTGCGATTCGGGGGGAGGAAGGGTGTCTACACAAGCCTGAACAGAGCTGGAGATGCTAGGAGTGAAAGGCTTTATCCACAAGCTGTTGCCTCTCCTCCAACTGACCTTCCGTGCCTCTGAAAGTCAGTGTAAACAGAGAGGAGGGCAGAACTTATGCTGGTAACTGATTTAGGTGGCTGCTTGTCGTTATGAGGTCATACCGAGAGCAAACAATAATGTCAGGGTTATTATGTTTGTCTTAAAAATCTAGTGGATTTGTAAATTTACACCCTGTACTGATGCTTCAATTTTATGGCATTGTAAATGTACCTCATCCACTTGCCAACAGACCAGCTTTATGATAAATTTTATGAAATATTTTAACATGATATTTTCCTGATTTTCTAAATAGTCTGTTGATGTAGTGATCTACATAAAACAAGTTAAAGCTTGTTCACATCAAATACAAGATAAGACAAGTAATATATTGTGTAATATTGTCCTGGTATTTAACTTTGTAGCAACATATATGTGCATATCGTAAATACAGTGGACAGAGGTAGGTATTGGGACACCTGACCATTACACTGACAGGGACTTTGACATTGCATTCTAAATACATAGACATTAATATGGAGCTATAACAGCTTCCACTCTTCTGGGAAGGCTTTCCACAAAACTTTGGAGTGTTTCTGTGGGAATTTTTTCCCATTCATCCAGTAGAGCATGTGTGAGGTCAGGCACTTACAGTATGTTGGACGAGAAGGCCTGGCAAGGCCTCGCAATCTCTGTTCCAGTTCATCTCAAAGGTGTTTGATGTGGTTGAGGTCAGGGCTCTGTGCGGGCCAGTCAAGTGCTTCCACACCAAACTCGTTCAACCATGTCTTTATAAACCTTGATTTGTGCACTGGTGCAGAGTCATGCTGGAATACAAAAGGGCCATCCTCAAACTGTTCCCACAAAGTCAGAAGCATAGCATTGTCCAAAATATCTTGGTATGCTGAAGAATTAAGATTTCCCTTCACTGGAAGTAAGGGGCCAAGCCCAACCCCTGAAAACAGCCCCATTCCATTATCCCTCCTCCACCAAACTTTACAGTTGGCACATTCCAGTCAGTCAGGTAGGTAAGGTTCTCCTGGCATCCCTCAAACCCAGACTCACCCATCAGACTGTCAAACAGAGAAGTGTGATTCGTCACCCCACAGAACAGGTTTCCACTGCTCTAGATTCCAGTGGCGGCATGCTTTACACCACTGCATCCGACGCTTGGCATTGTACTTGGTGATGTAAGACTTGCATGCAGCTGCTCTGCCATGGAAACCCATTCCATGAAGCTCCCGCCGCACAGTATTTGTAATAATATTAATGCCAGTGGAAGTTTGGAACTCTTCAGCTATGGAATCAGCAGAGAGTTGACGAATTTTACACACCATGCGCCTCAGCACTTGGTGACCTCGCTCTGTGACTTTACGTGGCCTTCCACTTCATGGCTGAGTTGCTGCTGTTCCTAAACACTTCCACTTTCCAATAATACTACTTCCAGTTGACCGTGGAATATCTAGCAGGGATGAAATTTCATGAACTGACTAATTGCAAAGGTAGCATCCTATCACAGTACCACACTTGAATTCACTGAGCTCATCAGAACAATCCATCTTTTCAAAAATCTTTGCAAATGCAGACTGCATGGCTACGTGCTTGATTTTATACACCTATGGCAATGGGTCTGATTGAAGCACCTCAATTCAATAATTAATAGGTGTGTGTGTACTGGTTTGACCTACACTCCTTATGTTATAACGTGCCAATGTCCTTGAAATTCAAAATGCTAAATAAACAATATAACAATGCAGTAAGTTTTCTAAAAGAACACTGTTACCTGAAGAAACTTTGTGCCTTTATATTTATGCACATTTATTATATATGCACATATATTATTAGCAGGTTTTCAAAAGATGGTAGTAAGGGTTCATGGACTGTAGCTGCTGTTTTCATTCTCAAAAAAGGGACAAAGACAACATTCGTCCGACATCCAGTGCCGGTACTGGTTGACAAAACAGCTTTGTCACTGGATTGTGTAACAGCAGTGGGTCCGGAATTATGACCAAAAGCTCATTAGTCAGTCAGTTTTGCTTTTTGAAGAAATCTAAATCACACTTTTATTTTTCTTCAAAGCCAAATTGTTTCAGTAGACACTAATACTTTGTGGAATCGTGTAGGTTGACTTGAGTTTGTACTGGTTGTTCTGAATCCTCACAGGACAAGAAAGTGAATATCAATCAATTAAATTGGCTGTTCTAAGTAGGTCTTTCAGTAGATGAAATAGCCTGAATATAATTGTGAGCAATCAAGCATTGAGCTCTTTGCAGAGATGGTGGAAGTGCAGTCTGGGATACTGTAAGCGTAAAGTAATGTGTTGGGAAGCCCATGGGGATAGCAGTGAGGAGAACATCTATATCTTTAAACTGTGTTTAATTACCATCAGCTCCCTGTCTTCAAGCTTCAGAATTATCTCATGAAATCCTTATGAAGGCTAATGACACATAATAATGGCTCCAGAGAATTCATGGTTAACTTAAAGAAAATCATATCATATGCATGTTAACTGAGACATAGTGCTCATCTCTAAGGAAGAGGCTCTGCAGAGATACTGTACAGCATATAGTGGGGATGATGGGCTATAGTATATTTCTCACCTTAACCTCATTAAAGATCTGCTCTAAGACCTAGAATATGCACACAACATAATAATTATTTTTCAAGTAGGTTTTTCAAAAAACAATTGTTCAATTATTTTTTTTCTTAAATATCTTTTTTTTTTTTTTAAATAAGCTTTTTTGTTATCTTACACAAGATAAACCACTTTAAAGGGTTAGTTCACCCAAAAACTTTAATTATGTTATTATTTACTCACCCTCATGTCGTTCTGTTTTCTGTCCCTCCATTGACAGCTACGGAACTACCACTTTGACGATTCGAAAAGTTCATAAAGTGATCATAAAATTATTCCATATGAATCGAGAGGTTTAGTCCAACTTTTCTGAAGAGACACGATTGCTTTGTATGACGAACAGATTGAATTAGGCTTTTATTCACATATAAACATTGATCAGCGAACATAAAGCTCAACTGTACTTGCTTTTGGCGTGAGAAAAAACCTCATTGGTTCTCGCTGAAGCTCAAACGTGCTGCGTAACACGAGAATGAACCTCATTGGTTCTTGCTGAAGCTCAGATGTGCTGCGTAACACGAGAATGAACCTCATTGGTTCTTGCTGAAGCTCAAACGTGCTGCGTAACACGAGAATGAACCTCATTGGTTCCTGCGGAAGCTCAAACGTGCTGTGTAACACGAGAATGAACCTCATTGGTTCCTGCGGAAGCTCAAACGTGCTGTGTAACACGAGAATGAACCTCATTGGTTCTTGCTGAAGCTCAAACGTGCTGTGTAACACGAGAATGAACCTCATTGGTTCCTGCGGAAGCTCAAACGTGCTGTGTAACACGAGAATGAACCTCATTGGTTCTTGCTGAAGCTCAAACGTGCTGCGTAACACGAGAATGAACCTCACTGGTTCTTGCTAAAGCTCAAAGGTGCTGCGTAACACGAGAATGAACCTCATTGGTTCTTGCTGAAGCTCAAACGTGCTGCGTAACACATGAGAATGAACCTCATTGGTTCTCGCACGTTAAGCGAACATGCTTGAGCTTCCGTTTACCACAACTAATGTGTTGATGAATGTTTATATGTGAATAAAAGCCAAAATTCAATCTTTTCATCATATCAAGCGACCAAGTCTCTTCAGAAAATCTGGACTAAACCTCTCAATTCATATGGATTAGTTTTACAAAGTGTCAAAGTGGTAATGGTAGGCTGTCAATGGAGGGACAGAAATCACTCAGATTTCATTAACCCTTAATCGTCCCTTAAGTAGGGTTTACGTTTAAGTTCCTTTTACAGAGCGATTGCATAAGGAAATATACATTTTTTATATGATAAACTATATATAATTTTTTTTTATTTACTTCTCAACTATGCATTTATACTGTGTTTTTGTGGATATCTGGTAGTTTTTTAACTATTTATTGCAAAATGACTTAACTACGCCATAAATTGGCTTATGAAAAATTGATTTTTAATGAAAAAAATCACTTTAATCATGATCTTAGTTAAATCTAAATTGTATTTGGACATTGCTCTATGTGTTAGGGATAGAATACTGCCATCTACAGGTTTGTGGAAAAACTTTAGGAATTATAGTTAAAGAAAGAAAGTGCAATGACCACATGTATCCAGTAGAGGTCCATAGGGACTCATTTCATTATGAAATTCCCAACTTTATGATATATATTTTGTGAATATATATTTAAACATTCTAAAATACATTCAAAATCTGTATTTTTGTATTTATTTTTGTTGTTGTCTGATATATTTTGAATTGTTTGCTTTTGCAAATTATTATACATAATTTTGCAGAAATGTTACAAGTCACCACTAAAAGACATGACTGTAATCACATACTATTTATTTCAGAAAATTATTTATCACAAAAGATTTATTTTTAGAACAAGAGATGAATTTTAAAAAGTAAATAAAACCAACACAATACAAAACAAAACAACAGCACCAATAATACATCAAACAGTAAACTTTCTCAGAGTGCAAAAGGTTAGCTGCCTTTCATCTTTCTTTTATCTGCCCTTTTCCCTCTCTTTCTGTGTGTGTGTGTGCGTGTGTGTGTTTGTGGTGTGTTATGTCTACCCCTTCACACTGTTGTGCATTTATGTCTGATTTTATTTTTATTATGATTTTAAAAAATGCCCCAGGCACTTGTGTGTGTGTGTGTGTGTGTGTGTGTGAGAGTGAACATGCTTGTTCCATGTTACCTTTGTGCTCTAGTATTAGTCCTTCATTTATGTATGGAAATTTTTCAGATTTATGCCAGTTTTGTTGATTTTATTTCCCAATTTCTATAAAAATGCTCTCTGTTGCAGTCACACACATGTGTGTGTTTGTGTGTATGAGATAGAAAGTTCGTTCCAATTTGTGTTTATGGTCTAGGACCAGACCTTTATTTAAATGTGGAAATTTTCAGATTTATACTGGATTTATTTATTTTTATTTTTTTTGTTGACAAATGAAATGAAAAAAAAAAAAAATCAATTTTTAAATTTTCCCATTCATTTTCAATGTGGGGTCTTAAACGGTAATTTTTTTTTTTTTTTAAATTTTATTTTAAATTTGAATTTAGAAATTTAAAACATTCTCACGGAGGAAGTGTAAAATTCTATTCCAAGTCTTTAACCACTCTGGTTAAAAAGTTCACCCAAAAAGTTATTTTGGCCAAGATTGCAGTATTTGCAAGTATTTATCACTTTTGCTCTTATATAAACACTGCATCACTATAGACCTCATTGGAGTCTTATGATTTTTAATCAAAACAAACTTCTTTTATCATTTCTTTTCACACAAATTGTACACATTTTGTCTGACACTTTTTGTACACATTTGTTGACTTGGCATTGTTGTACTTTTTCATACTGCGTTATATGTAAGAAAATATTTGCCCTCAATAAAGGTAAAAAATGAAAATCAATCGACAATACAGTTCTCTCCACAGAAAGGAACACTTGTGTATTCTGTTAGTTTTGATTAGGTGACCAGAACGAGCAATCATGTCAAAAGATCAGATGTGCAAAAATGTCTACAATAAAGAACAACAAAACTTGATGTAGATTTCATGTAAGATTTCATCAATATACACAAAGTGCACATTAATGCTTCAGGCCAAACCAGATGCAATTGGTGCTCTTACAACTGCAGCAAACTGTTCATTTGTGTCGAGTATCTCCGAATTTCCCAAAGTCACACGAAACTTGAGAACTAGTGCAAACATGAATTAAAGATCTGACATTCAAAAATCGCACCAGTTGTTTAGCTTAAAAATGACTGTGACGACGATTCAGAGAGCATGAAAATTGCAGATCTGTTCAAACAGCATCCTACTTTTGAGTGTATGTCTGAAAGATGTTCCTTCCTGTTTACATCGGGAACACTGGTACCTTTTAAACCCAGTTAAAAGCAGCCCGTCAGCAGCAATTAACAGCTTCATGAGTGCCATCCAATCAGTAATGACACCCGACACACCAATAAACAAAAAACCGACAGCAGCTTTCAAAGGCCGATGGTGCGAACGCTACTTTGTCCTGTCATCCTTCTCATATGCTCTTTAAATATACGGGCGTCTTCCCTCCGGTGTGCCGTGCCTTTGATATCGCAGGGGTTACAAAATCATATCTTGCCTTTGAAAAGCAATTTCACAGGGGGAGAGGGATTTGTATAAATATTCCCTCGTTATGCGCGCCACGGGCCAGCCGATTCTGATGCGAAAATTGCCATAGGCTTCTAAATAACGATGCAAAATTGATGACTGCAGGGCCGCTGCACTGGTGTCAGGCAGTCGGAGATGCAACGGCATGAGAACATCAAGGCCGAGGAACGGCGATCAGGGATTTTCTCGTCCCTTGTCTGAAGAGAGCGAAGTTCTCGACGAGTTCTCTCTCGCTCGCTCTACTCAAAGGACTTAACAGACGAGAGCTTTAAGAGGCCAGAGAAAGAGGGTCAGACAAGAGCCTAGCGCTTATCTGCTCTTGACCACACCATCTTCTCCTCTCTCCCCTTCTCCTCCACTCCCCCATCTTGATGGCTATTGGGGAAGACTCTTCAGATAAAGCTGTCTAATGAACATGCAGGAACTTTAGTGCGTTAAGCATCGAAACATCGAAGGCGGCTTGAACTCTGACTCCTCTGCATTAGTACTGCGGCCTTATCAGCGCTGGAGACTGCAGAGATTAGAGACTTCCTAATGAAGTGGAGGGATCGGAAAGGTTTTAGCACTGCCAGAGTGGATTGCTTCCAACATTTTTCACTTGTTATCTCAGGTATCCAGATTGCTGTTGTGAGGGCAGGACTTCTCTTAGTTTCAGGTCACTAAAAAAACTGGTTGGATCACAGAGTGAGTAGTTTGAGCACAGCTGACAGGGCGTTCAATGACTTTCATAGTTTTTTATTGTTTAATGACATATATTTGGGAGGGAGTTAAGGGACTTCTTCCCTCTTATATTTGATATAGTGGAGAATAACAAAGTCACAAGCTGGACTGGAACCTGAGTCTCCCACATGAGCACCATGGCTGAAAGCATCTTGAGTATATTCTAAATGCTGCAACCTGATTTAAAAAAAAAAAAAAAATCAGTTTAAACTTGCAATCAACCAATCAGAGGGTTAGAAAAAATCAGATGGTATGACCTATGATATCCAAGAATCACATGACACAATAAGAACAAGGCCACCAAACAGACCACTAGCCTACTTTTGTAGTACTTTTGCCTTTCTCATGGATGTTGTTGGTTGCACCAAAATAGCCCCATAATTTATGTATACAAATAACTGTTATAACATAATCAACCAAATAACATTATTATAAAATGGATTTTAGTTTTAAAATGGTCCTAATTTAGATTTTTCAGTTTACACTCAGTGTTATTTTAGTATTACTATACTATTATAGTAATTAAAGGGGTCATGAATTGAGAAATCAACTTTCCCTTGAGCTTTTGATATATAAAAGGTCATGGTAATATAAGAATATCCTGTAAGTTTCAGAGCTGAAAACTTCCTTGTTAGTCAAAGAAAAGCTTTTATTGACAGCTGGCTCAGCAAACGAGAGATCTCAGAATGTGCCAGGCTGTGACGTCAGAGTGTGGTGAAACACCGCCTCAACAGAAGAAATACGCAAAAAAACCCCAAAAAAACAGAAGAAGTACGCCTGATTCTGTAGCTCTGCCCACCGACTCGTGCCTGACATGATAAATAACATAGGTCTACCTGGAGCTAAACCGGATCGAACTTCCAAGCAATAAACATGCCGCATAAGCTTCATTCAGATTCCAGTATTATGAATGCATGGATGAACTTTATTTTTAATGAATATCCAGCTCACGTGGGGAAGACATTGCGCGTTTGTTCCTTCATTTCACCATGGATTTGTTTGTAAACAAGAGACTGGATTTGCAGACAGGATGAGATTACATGAATGAATGAAGCAACACACTTGTGTGAGTAAAAAAAATGTTTTTTTATATGTGATAGTATTGCATTGTTACAGATCATTTGATATCTATTGATTATGTGTACGTGTCTAACTGAAAAATAACTAGCATGCTGTCACAGTGCTGGAGAATCCTTTATTTGAGGTGTTGTGCTACGATTCGTGATCACTGATCAGATTCGGACATGTAGCCTATGGGCTAGGGCTCGCAAAGCCGAACGTCCCGGGGCTATGTGTTTTCCTGACGGGCTACCAAGTGTGTTGTTCACTCTCTCTTGACTTGATATTTGAAGGAAAAATGCAATCGCGGAAGTTTTGATCATGCTTTGATTTGTCTGACTCTGCAGTGAGGCTTGTGTGTGTGTGTTAGTTGATGCACGGTTCGTGGTTATATCCACCGATCGGGCGGGCCAAGTAATGAAAAAATAACATTCCAATTAATTGCGGGTGGATGAGAGATAAATCATTGTGTTTGTTTGATAAAGACATTTTGCGAGCTAGGGCGAATCTTTCCAGTTGCCGTTTTCCCACATGCTTTCAAAACAATCCCTCACGTGTACTCGCGGGGGAGCCGAAGCTCATTAAATATGCAAAGCTTATCTAATCGTAGCAGTGGGCGTTTACTTCCAAGTCTTCAGTGTGGCACGCCCATAAAAACCAAGCGTTCCAGGAGAGAGGCTCAAAACCAGGGTAGAAAATAGCCTATTACTTATTCATTATGATGTTTTTGAATGTAAAACATGGTATACATTCATACATTTACAACATGGTATAATAAATGATCTGTGGGGTATTTTGAGCTGAAACTGGGACACAGAATTACATCTTGTAAAAAGGGGTATAATATGTAACAATAACAACACTTTTTACATTTTGATTTTAAGGGTGTTTTCACACCTATAGATCAATTGTTTTGTTCCAAAACAGGGACTTAATTTGTTACAATGTTGCATTTTCTTCTTGGTTCAGTTCGCTTTCACAAGGCAACCTTTCAAAGCATTCCAAGTCTCAAGTCACATGCAAGTACAACTGTCTTCTCATTGGTCAGAGTTTCCTCTGCATCATCCATCAAGATGATTGACAAGTTCGCACAATGAGCTTATTGTGGCTTTATTTGTAACTGTCGAGACACATGCAAACACTATACGAATGTAGCCATCATTCCCGCTGTTAAATTATATACTACATTCGTATTAATACTGCAGCAAATTCAGACGCTCTCTCTCTGGATCTCCCAGCGCACGGAGAAGAGCAATTACACAACACTTTAAGATGAAGAGGTGCTCTTTTGGTTTTCAACTGTGATAACTAATGTGCTCACTCACAGAATCAGATACTGCTGCTTTTATATAGCACATTGCCCGTTATGAATTATAATACCATTTGGTTCGTTGGGTCGGATTGCTTTCACACTTCAAGCGAACCGCACCAGAGTTCATCGGACGATTGTTTTGGTGCGGATCCGAGCGCGATTGCCGTGTTCACATATTCCTAAACAAACCGAACCAAGGGAGAAAACGCACCAGGTTCCGAAACAAATGCTCAGGTGTGAAAGCACCCAAAGTGTATTTTAAAGTTAGATTAAAATAATCTATTTATATTAATTTATTAATTTAAATACTTTTAAGTCATCCTGAGGCCCCTTTGCAAGTTTGCTGAGATCCCCTAGTGTGGACCCCGGCTGAGAACTGCTGTTCTGAACTATTGTAAAATAGCTGATATACACACAGTTGCTCATCAGTTGAATTAAGTTTTAATGTGCCAAGTTAAATCATAAGCATTTAGGCTAATGAACTATTAGTTATGTATTTTGTATATTTTACTGTATTGCTGTAACTGCCATTTTTAAGGTAGTTTTAGGCTAAGAATACGCTTATGCATTGTATGGTTTCTGGAATGCACAACCTCTCATGGATTATTGTTATGGATTATTATTTCATTGGACAGATTACGCATCGGACTGCGCGTCTCATAAAATAGCAAAAGTATGTGTTTTACAAGAGCGACATGCTCTCAATAAACCACCCAAATCTGTCCCATAACAAGTATGACAGTCATCGTCCTCTGACGGTCAGTGTAACTGGTGTGTGTCAGTTCTGAGAGTTAAACCGTGTTGTCAGCCAACCCATTCTCACTCCCAAGGCGTCAAAAACTGAAGCATGGTCAAGCGCCCCCGGCGTCACAATGAAGACGCCAAAGGCGCCCCTCGGCGTCACTCTATGGACGAACTGGGAACTCCATTGCTTTCAATGGAAAACCATCAAAAACAGATGGTGAAATCGTGCTAAAGAAGTCTCATTCAAAACACATTGCGATATTTGGCATCAGTTCACGTGTGCCTGATGTTGGTAAGTAGTCGTAAATACAATGTCCTAATGTTTGATAGTATAATGTCTTTTCTTTTTGTCGATATTAAATCTTAACTCCCTCATGTTCAGTCACTGCATTATATCTGTCATCTCCACTGAGGCTGTTTCATTGCTTTCTAATTCAAAACACCTTACTAAACTGCTGCCTAAACACTGTCTGTCACGTGATGTAGGCCTACTATAGATCTTTAATCAGTTAATCATATTCATATCAGGTTTAAAGTAGTGCAAGTGTAGTTCCAAAGTGGTATTTGTAGTTGAAGCACAGTAAAAACAACACTTACCATGCTTTTAACACAACCTTAGTTTTATTGTGATAGGTGTAGTAAAAGGACAGTAACCACAAAACTTACCATGCTTTTACCACAGTATAGGTAGTTTTAATGTGATATTTGTTGTAAATGCACAGTAACCGCAACACTTACCATGCTTTGTTGCATGGTACAAAAATTGTAAGGTAAATTAGTACTTTTTCCTATATATAATCCTATATATTATATATTATGATATTTTCTTTTCTCTTTTTTCAGCTGAAAAGACCAAAAGGGCCTTTCGGGCTCAGTCAGCTCATTCTTGTTTGAGGAGAAGTAAACGGAGGAGACGGAAAGCTGAAAAGGTTTTGTTTTTAACCCTTTATCAAACATATTATCAAGCATTTGTTGTTTCTTAAACTTTTTCTTACAAAACCCATAGCCCAATCAGTAAGAACATAGTCTCAAAGTCTTAATAACTCACAAGATTTAACAAGTTGTCAAATTTGTATGATACTCATACATAATCCTGCAGCTTTCACTCCTACTGCTGTCATTGGCTACGGCCTCAATTCCTGTACATATTTATCGGGGTATTTGTAAATCAGTTGCGCCCCTTCTTGGAAAGTAGTCAGTTGTCCCACACACTCAGAAATTTTATATTAATTCCATTGTATTCTTTAAAATTATTACAAATTGGGCCCTGTCTGTTCATGTTCCAATGACACATGATGTCTCTCCACACCTCATAACCTACCTCTGTTTGCAAGAGTGGAAATGCTCATTTGACTTGTCACATGACATCAGATATTCGATTATTTTGTCATAATCAGATCAGTTACACTGCTGACAACGTCCCCTTTTGCATGTACTACATCATGTTATTTTTAAACAAATTCATATGAATATAGCTTGCTATTAAAGACATACTTTTAATCATAGAAATGCACACATATAAGTGAACTTATGCATTTAACATTTAATTATGCAACACTTTACAGAAAGAAATCCTACAGTCATGTATAAACTGACAACTTGCATGTAATGTAATAAAATTACCTTCCTTTCTGTCTTGTAGGATTACTTACAGATGACTTAGTCCTTCTTACTCAACAGCTCTTTTAAGAGCCAACCCTCACAAGAGCCACTAGTGAGTCGCAGCGAACCTTGCCATGATCAGTCCTTTCCAGGTAAAGTTTCTAGAATATATCAATCAGTATTTACTCATTAAATGCTCCCCTGAATCATATGGTAAATGAACTTATTTATAACTGTCTTTCTTGTAGAGTAGAGAAGGAACATGGCCATCTTGTGCCCAAAGAAGACAGAAAGGTGCACAAGTCCATTGGTATGTCTTGTATTGAAGCAATTCTGTAATATGTATTACAGAAATTGATGTTGATCTCTCAAAGGACTATTAAGTTCTTAAAAAGTTCTTAAAAACTGCACCTTCTGTTTTTAAAAAAGATCAAAGCAGACAAGTGTGAGACGTGACAGACAGTGTTTAGACAGCAGTTTAGTAAGGTGTTTTGAATTAGAAAGCAATGAAACAACCTCAGTGGAGATGACAGATATAATGCAGTGACTGAACATGAGGGAGTTAAGATTTAATATTGACAAACAGAAAAGACATTATACTATCAAACATTAGGACATTGTATTTACGACTACTTACCAACATTAGGCACACGAACTGATGCCAAATATCGCGATGTGTTTTGAATGAGACTTCTTCAGCACGATTTCATGTGAAATGTCTGTTTTTGACGCTACAGGTTTCCCATTGAAAGCAATGGAGTTCCCAGTTCGTCCATAGAGTGACGCTGAGGGGCGCCTTTGGCGTCTTCATTGTGACGCCGGGGGCGCTTGACCATGCTTCAGTTTTTGATGCCTTGGGAGTGAGAATGGGTTGTGTCAGCTGTCTGTGTGGACATACAGTACATGCCCCCCACCGCCCGCTTCTGCACAGGTTAATAATTCATTGTTAAGTGATAAATTTCTCTGAAGCATGAGAAATGGCAAGAGCTGTGATAAATATGAAAGCACATTATAATTCATAAGCATGTGTTGGATTAGTGTAAATCTTCCTCCCGTATGTACATTATTAATGCTGTGATCTGCAGCCTTTGGGTCTGAATGACTGTCACAGGTCATTCTTAAACTTTTATGTTTAAGAAGACTGGGAACTTTTATGCTTATGCTACTTAAAAATGTCCAGGTCATGTTGGATGCTCCTGTGAGTGATTTAGAACTGCAAAATTTGAAGCGTAATACACCGATTAGTCATAACATTATGACCTAATATTGTGTTGGACCCCTTTTGCTGCAAAAACAGCCATGACCCGTCGAGGCACGGACTCCACTAGACCTCTGAAGGTGTGCTGTGGTATCTGGCACCAAGATGTTAGCAGCAGATCCTTTAAGTCTTGTGAGTTGCGAGTTGGGGCCTCCATGGATCGGACTTGTTTGTTCAGCACATCCCACAGATGCTCGATTGGATTGAGATCTGGGGAATTTGGTCAACACCTTAAACTCATTGGTGTGCTACTCAAACCATTCCTGAACCATTTTTGCTTTGTGGCAGGGTGCATTATCCTGCTGAAAGAGGCCACAGCCACCAGGGAATACCGTTTCCATGAAAGGGTGTACATGGTCTGCAACAATGCTTAGGTAGGTGGTACATGTCAAAGTAACATCCACATGGATGGCAGGACACAAGGTTTCCCAGCAGAACATTGCCCAAAGCATCACACTGCCTCTGCCGGCTTACCTTCTTCCCATAGTGCATCCTGGTGCCATGTGTTCCCCAGGTAAGCCACGCACATGCACCCGGCCATCCACGTGATGTAAAAGAAAACTTGATTCATCAGACCAGGCCACCTTCTTCCATTGCTCCGTGGTCCAATTCTGATGCTCACGTGCCCACTGTTGGTGCTTTCGGCGGTGGACAGGGGTCAGCATGGGCACCCTGACTGGTCTGCGGCTATGCAGCCCCATACACAACAAACTGCGATGCACTGTGTATTCTGACACCTTTCTATCAGAACCAGCATCAACTTCTTAAGCAATTTGAGCTACAGTAGCTCATCTGTTTGATCGGGCCACACGGGCCAGCCTTCGCTCCCCACATGCATCAATGAGGCTTGGCCGCCCATGACCCTGTCGCCAGTTCACCACTGTTCCTTCCTTGGACCACTGTTTGATAGATACTGACCACTGCAGACCGGGAACACCCCACAAGAGCTACAGTTTTGGAGATGCTCTTACCCTGTCGTCTAGCCATCACAATTTGGCCCTTGTCAAACTCGCTCAAATCCTTATGCTTGCCCATTTTTCCTGCTTCTAACACATCAACTTTGAGGACAGGTGCCATGATGAAGAGATAATCAGTGTTATTCACTTCACCTGTCAGTGGTCATAATGTTATGCTTAGTCATTGTTTTAAAAAAAAAGATGGGGGGGGGGGGGGGGTATGTTTTTTACAGTAAGGTGCTTACAATGTAGTTTAATGTGACCAATGAACATTAAAATCCAAATCCACTTCTAAAAGTGCCACAATAATAATTATTCTACATGATAATTAATTCGTAAATTTCACAAATTAGTAAAAAATCACAAATTACAGAGAAACGGCTAAAGGTAAACTGACATAGTATTTTCTTACATTCTCCAGTCTTCAAAAAAAATTACAATTTGTGAGACTGAATTGCTTACTGACTTGACATCAATAACACGTAAGTTCGTCCACCTTGAAAAATAGTAACTTCTAGGGGTGTAACGATACATAGTTATATCGAGATAATGCAATATAAAAATGCGACGATATGTATTGTTGAGTATAGAGTTAGTTTTATCCAAGGCACAGCTTACTGTATTTTTTTAGGGTAGGCTTATAATTCACCCAAAAATGTAAATTCTGTCATCATATACTCACCCTCATGTTGTTTCAAACCTAGATTTTTGTTCAACTTCCAAAAGCAAATGAAGATATTTTTTATAAAACCTGAGAGATTTCTGTCCCTCCATTTAAAGTCCATTACATATAATCTATAATAATGCAATTGGGGAGTATTTGTGTCACAGTGCAAGACACGCCCCCTCTGCAGCCATCAGTACCAGATCCACCCACTCGTTCCCAATCATCAGAATTCTGATGATCTGCACCTGTCATCACTCATCAGTTCATCCTCATAAGCCACCATCTCCCTTCATTCCCTGTCTGGTCTCGTCTACGGACACTACAGACTCTGTCCACTCACCTGTGCTACTTACCTGGTCCCTATCCATTGTCTGTCTTCAGTTTCCTGTTCATCCTCATCGGCTCCCATCACCCAGTCACCTGCACGCCGGCATCCGCGCTGACCAGCCAACCTTCCGGATTCCTGCAGGATACACAAGGATTGTGTTCACCAGATAAGATTCATTCCTTCCGATATTCAACAAAGACTTACCTTTCAGGATTCCCATTCCCCTCTTCTTATACATTTAATAAAGTGGTGTTGATCTTACTATCCGTTGTCCTCTTCTGTTTATGACAATTTGTGGGTTCTGGATATACTAAAATAATAATAATATTATTATTTTAATAATAATAAAGTAATCCCAAAAATGGAGGGGCTATTTACACTGTGCAAATAGCCCGCCTTGTTGGCAAGAGGCTATTTACACTAACTCCACCCACTGATGACAGACAAAATTATGAAAGACACCACCTTATTAACTGTAGCAATAGTGAGTGAGGCACGTTACAGGAATTTTTGACGCAAATCGACTCAAGTTTGAATCCGCCTTTTGACAAACTCGCTCAACTCCTTTTTCCCATCACATATCAGATCAGAAAGGCTTTTATTTTCATTAAAAATTAAGATATTCGAAAAGTGGAAATAAAGTGTCTAACGTGTGTTTAATAATAAAGTGTTTATCAGTTAGGGATAGATGTAGGGAGGGCTTTATTGTCCCAATAAGGCAGCCTCCATTTAATAATTAAGAAATATGATAATTTACACTCTGTTATTATTGCATACTGTTTAATGTACAACAACACTGAGGTGCAAATAGTATCTGCCACTATTTATAAGTGTAAATAGCATCTAACTACTATTTACACTTATTGCAAAAAAAATAGGCCTACTGTTATTTTTACAGTGTAAATAGAATCTGTTGCTATTTAAACTTACTGTAAATAGCAGCTATAGCTAAGAAAATTTCATTTTCTTTCTACTGAACAATTAAAACTATTGAATTGATTTCATATCAATTTCTATTTTCACTTAGTGTAAATAGAATTTACTGACTATTTACACAGTGTAAATAGCATCTATCACTATTTGCACAAACCCTCCGTTCTTTATTTTGGCTTAAAATATTGCGTTAGTTTTGTCTTGTGAGTTCAGTATCGCAATTTGTATCGAATCATGACATGAGTGTATCATTACACCCCTAATAACTTCCCAGCTAAAAAAAAAAACAGTATTTCATGAAAATGCTTTTAACAAAAATAAAAACGTTCTACACCTTCAGAAAGCTGGACTTGTCTATGTAACGTAACTGCAACAACAATATTAATAATAATAATTAATAATAATAATAAATTGAAAGATGCAGAAAAAAAATACTAATAAAAAGGATGGATGAGTCAGAATTATTTGCATTAAAGGGGTCCTATAATGCCACTTTTTACAAGATGTAAAATAAGTCTCTGATGTCCCCAGAGTGTGTATGTGAAGTTTTAGCTCAAAATACCCCACAGATCATTTTTATAGCATGTTAAAATTGTCACTTTTTGAGGGCGAGCAAAAACGCATCATTTTTCTGTGTGTCCCTTTAAATCCAAATGAGCTGCTGCTCCCGGCCCCATTTCCAGAAGAGGGTGGAGCTTCAAGAGCTTGTGTTAGCAGCTTTGATTACCTCACGCAGACGCGAAATATGCTGCATGGAGATAGAACAGGTATAGTTTAGTTTAATACGTTATAACTCATGTTGTCGTCTTGCTTTTATGACATGCGATTGCATTTGTACTCCCTACCAGCCGTTTGTTGTAGTAGCTACTTAAAAAGCGATTTCTTTAAAAGGAAATATCTCCCTTTGCTTTGAACTTTGAGCGTCGTAACTTTGCAGATGTTGTTTATGCTCAAACAGCAACATTACACACTAACCAAAGTTAAAAAAGTTAAATCATAATCAACCACCCCTTTAAATGATTAACATCAAGCTGCAATAGCTATTGATAGAGCAGCACATTGAGCTTGAAACACTACTTTAATAAAAGGGTCCATGATCTGCACAGATATTTGCTTTAGTCAGCACATCATTTCATTTTCATTCATGTCCAATCAATGTCCATTCGTAATTCAAATGATGTAATAATATTAAATCATCAGAGTTAGGATAAGAATTATGATGTATAATTATTATGCTCTATATTTCAAATATGGAAGAGTTTCACACTCGGCTTCATTCCAGCATCAACAGATGCTCCTCATGATGCTGTTTGAGCTCGTCCTCTAGAGATCTCGGAGTTTAATTTCTGGAGGTATGAGGAGAGGGTCTAATGAGACTCGCCTGCTTCTCTCTGGATCATCATTAGGTTTTTATGAGCTGTAGATGCTGCTTCAGATGCTGGTTTGAGCCTCTCGTGTGAGTTTCTGCAGGCAAACCCTCTGAGACCCTCCTGATCTACAGCCCCAGAGAGAAGACCCATAAGTGCTGTATGAATTTAGCACGACTGCTAAAAAGACCACAGGGAATATCGGCACGGTAGTTCCGTTTACGGCACAGTTAATGTTAATAGATGGTAATGTTTTATTTCTATCTCTCTTGCAGTTGGCATTTAAGCAGAGTGGAGATTCATACACTATTTACAACACTGGGGTTTATTTAGAGTCTAGTCTAGGATTAGGTTTTGGTTAGTTGCATGTAATTATGCATAATTTATAGTTACTACTACAGTAATTACATGTAATGTGTAACAAGGACACTAAAATATAGTAGGTAACACTTTATTTTACAGTGTCCTTGTTACACGTGTTACATGTAGTTACTGTAGTAGTAACTATAAATAATGCATAATTACATGCAACTAACCAAAACCTAATCCTAACCCTATAGTAAGTACATGTAGTTCATTATTATTACTCAGTCATTAAATGTATAATTAGACTGTAACATGGTCACCTTAAAATAAAGTGTAAACACATTGAGTAATATTATTTAACATAAGTTTAGGGTTTGGTTTCTGTTCTGTTTAGGGTCCTGTTTCTGTTCTCCCTCATTACGTTCTCCCTCATTAGTTCCCTTATAAAATCTCCCTGTTCTGTTCAGTACGCTGTCGGTGATTGTATGTCAGTGTGTGCGTATACTCTGTCTTCCTGGAATAAATATATCTCGTTTGGATTTTCTTAGTCTTCGTGCATCTATACTACGTTAGCTGCGTGACAACTATAGGGTTAGGGTAGGATTAGGGTTTGGTTTGAGGGTTAGTTGCATGTAATTATGCATAATTTACTGTTATTACTATGGTAAGTACATGTAACGTGTAACAATGACACTGTGTTACCAAATACAGTGCAATCATAAAGTGTTACCCTCAGTACTTATTTGTGTGATTACAATGTAACAACACATTAAATTGAATTGTTTCTACTCTATATCAGTATATTAATGGCTGCTTTGTTTTTTTAGATATTGCCATTGAAAAAAAATCCATACTGGTCGATCACTAGTATTTAGTAATTTATTTGTGTGTAGTGATTAGAAATGCTCTAAAAAGATAAAAAGTATTTTTCTATTTTCCTAATTTTGGACAAATTCATTGACTGGAGATCTTGAAATATTTAAATTTATTGTTGTTGTTTATGACGAGTCTCGAATAGCAGCATGATCAAATATAATTCCTTTTTTGCCTCATTTGTTGATGGTACAGTAGAGAAAGGGCATAGAGATGATTGATAGAAGAGGAAAGGGTTTGATTGAGAAATTTTGGGAGTCTGTCATATTCATGTTTAGTTTCTCTGTTTTTTAGTTCCTAGTCATAGTTTTTTTTTTTTTTTTTTTGTCAGCATTTGTCTGAGTTCTAGTCATTCATTAGTTGTCATGGCTTCACAGTTCTCACCTGTTCCCTGTTTCGCTGATTGCCTTCCTCCAATGTATTTAAGGCCTCAGTTGTCCTCTGTTCATTGTCTTGTGTTAATGTTATGTGGATTGTGGCAGAATCTTCTTCTCTGTGTTTATTAAAGGGGTGGCTGCTGTTTGAGCATAAAGCGTCGTAACTTTGCAGATGTTGTAACGTTGCAGAGATTTTCTTTTAAAGAAATCGCTTTTTAAGGACTAAAACAATGGCTGGTAAGGACTACAACGAGCTTCTTCCTGGTTTAGTGACATCACTAACCCAAAAATATACATAAACCCTGCCCCCGGGAACACCCAACAAAGGCCATGTTGAGAAGAGAAAGAGTTGTTGTAGTAGAGCACATTTGGGAGTCTGCTCAAGCTGTCGCATCCGTCTTTTCACATTTATTGCAATACAATACATAACACAAATGCAATCGCATGTCGTAAAGCAAGATGACAACAAAAGTTATAACCGTAATTAAACTAAACTATACCTGTTCTATCTTCATGCAGCATATATTCTCTGGCTCTGTAGGCATCTTACAACAGTTCCCACACCAGCGATTTATAGATTATCATGACAGAATATGTTAATCAATGACTTGAAGATAGTTAACCCAGCTACATAAATTCATCAACTAACCATTCAGAAATGTCCTGTTGCATTTCTGCACATCTTCTTGAGTCTCTCCTTCATTGTCCGACTCCGGTTTGAACATAAAAGGCTGAACAGTTTCTCGGAGCTGCTAACATGAGCTCTTGAAGCTCCGCCCTCTTCCTGAAAGGGGGTCGGGAGCAGCAGCTCATTTGCATTTAAAGGGACACACAAAAAGATGGCACGTTTTTGCTCACCCTCAAAAAGTGACAATTTTAACATGCTATAAAAATTATATGTGTGGTATTTTGAGCTAAAACTTCACATACACTCTCTGGGGACATCAGAGATTTATTTTACATCTTGTAAAAAGGGGCATTATAGGATCCCTTTAAAGTCTTGTATTATCAATCATTCACGCATCACGCATCATCCTTGGATTTTACTATACATGCAACCCCTGATTTAACCCTGCATCGCCCACATGAACAACATATTTCGAAGCGTTGGAGCTTGTATTAAAGGTAAAGTTCTACTAAGAATAAAAAAAATCCCATTATTTACTTTCCCTCAAGTCATTGCAAACCTGTATACTGTTATTTTTATTCTGAACACAAACATAATGCAATGAATTTGAGGAATCTTCACGTCGCTCTTTTTCTTTACAATTACAGATCATATTGAAGCACGTCTGTCAAGCTTCAATAAGGACCAAAACACCACAACAGCTGTCCATGTGCTCTGTAAACCAAGTCATATGTGTGAAGAATAGACCAATGTAGGCTATCCACTAAAAATCTCCCCTCTGCTACAACTTTCAAATCTCATTCCATACTCGAACTGGCATGTTGCATTTGGTTACAACACACAAAATGGCACTTTGAAAGCTTAATGCACCTCAACACAATGTACACACGAAGATATCATATGACTTCAGAAGTGATATGGCATACTTTAGCAACATTGTGCCTCTTGGAGGGCTGGGAAAACTGTCGGGAATCTTCCGGGCATTCCTCTCCCATTGTTCAAGTCTCTCCGTGGAAGGCATAGGCTTTCAAATGCGTACATACCGCTCCATTGTTCCTTTCATCAATTACATTAATTACTATTCAAATCCCCATTGTAGAAGCGATCCGTGCTATCAGCCGCTGCATCACGGAGGAGGAATCTAAGGATGTGTCACTTGCGGCCTCGTTTCTTCAAAAATCTCAGCAGACAATAAAGGAACACGGTGGGCTTCTGTTCCTGAGCTCAGCCTGGCCCGCTGCCAGACGCACTTAAACCCATTACAGCTATCACTGAAATTATTTTCTCTCTCTCTTCATGCAGCGGGTGAATTTCACAGTTATCAGTGCAAATAGACGGTGGCTCGAGCGGCGGGACGGGGGATTTGCTGTGGTTGCTGCTCTAAGGCTGTCTCTTAATTAAAGCTTTGCCCTGGGTTAACTAGTTCCACGTGCAGCGGCTGCCATGGGCCAGATGGGGGCAGTGCCGTCTTACGGCAGGACGAGTGTGCGTGCACACGTTCAAGATAGAGTGCTCACATTACAGGGTGGGCCTGGGCGGTTTTTGATGGATTGCAAATGATTGTCCCTGAAAACAATAGCTGCTGGAAGTAGCGTGTGATATTGTCATTGGCCCCGCTCGCTTCAGAAACACATCTGCGCTGAAACACAAACCGCCTAAATGAGGGCAGGAGTTAGTCATAACTCAGTTAAGATGTCCTCCTGAATGCATCTGTGCCAGATCAGCTTCATTTATAAAGATAATGACGTCGGGATCTTCCAGCGGATCTCTGAGGTAACCTAGCGGAGAAGGTGCGTGCAGACACATGGGTAAGACTGATGGCAGATGGCACACTCGACCAATGTGTCCATTAGTGAGAGATATTGGCCTGACGTCAGAGTAATGTGAAGGTTTTACAGCGTCTCCTCCACCTGCATCCGTAACGCTCCGGAACTGATCTAATTACAATGTGACTTGATAGCATTATGTGAGTCAGGTTGAATGTGTAATTGAGGGCCTGATAAAGTCTGTTTTATTTATTTCCATAGTCTATGTTTCCTGTTTTAATGGTTTAATTAAATTGTAATCATAAATACGCATTTTTAATCAATTTAATTCATAAAACTTTAATAATTTATTAAAATTGTGACAATAAAAGGTCCCTGTGTAATGTTTTTTTTGGGTAACACTTTAGTTTAAGGTCCAATTCTCACTATTAACTAGTTGCTTATTAGCATGCATATTACTAGGATATTGGCTGTTTATTAGTACTTATAAAGCACATATTAATGCTTTATTCTGCATGACCTTATTCTATATCCCTTAATCCTACCCAATACCTAAACTTAACAGCTACAGACCCACTTTATATTAGGTGGCCTTAACTATTATGTACTAACATTTAAATGAATCATTTGATACAATGCACTTATTGTGTACATATATGTTTTTACATTGTAAAAAGTTACCTGCATGTAATTACATCTGTAATTAATTTCTGTAGTTACATTTATAATTACTCTGTTGACCCTTCCCTTACACCTAACCCTACCCTTAAACTTACCCATACCACCACACCTGTCCCTAACTTTACCCGTATCCCACCTCAATATCAGCAAAAGTGTTTTACAATACAATATAAACACAATAAGTACATTGTACTTATGTTTTGATGTAAGTACATAGTAGTTAAGGCTACCTAATATAAAGTGGGACCGTAGTGAGAATTGCACCTTAAACTAAAGACTTTTTTTTTTAACAAATTCCATGTTTTCTACTTTACTTTGAGAATTATATTCTGCTGTACATTAATAATACATTTCTATTCTAATTTCTTCAAGTTAAACTGAACTTTTATTTTGGCGTGTTGTGAAGAGTTTCTGTGAGTTTCTGACGATAGTTTACTAAATTAAATGGTAAAAGGCTGGTGAAGTGACTCTCAGAGCAGCTCTGGAGTTGAAGTTCATGTGTTTATGTCCTTATAGTGAGATGGCAGAAGCTGAAAACACCACGAGCATCATGCATACTTGAGTATGTGTAGTAGACCTAACTGAGACACACACAACATTCTGATTTAAGGTAACACTTTAGTTTAGGGTTCAATTCTCACTATTAACTAGTTGCTTATTTGCATGCATATTTGGATATTGGCTGTTTATTAGTACTTATAAAACTTTTAAAGTTATTCTGCATGACATATTCTTCATCCCTTAATCCCTTAAACTTAAACGCTACAAAAACTACCTTACTAACTATTAATAAGCATTAACAAGTTTATTGAGGCAAAAGTCGTAGTTAATAGTGAATATGTGTTTCCCATACTAAAGTGTTACCTGATTTAGTCATCTATTTGTGATTGTTACTCATCCAAAATTTGCCCAATTCTGTGACATTCCATATTATTATATATATATTTTTTTTATGTTTATGACTGCAGTCCGCAATTCTGCATCGCTTAAATCATTGGCCCCTAGTAATTATAGCTCAAAACAGAGTGTGCTGTTGTATTGGACATAGAACAAAATAATCATGTGAATAGAAATGCAGAATGATAGACGGATAGATTGCAAGTCAGAACCCATGCAGTCATTTCCAGAACTCTTGTGTGATTTTTGACTAATGCACAAACACATAAACTGGTGTCAGAGCATGTGTACATGAGTCCTACCACACCCACAACTCTTGCCAAGTTATCCCGAGCGCTCTCGCAGAAGCAAACGAAAGTATCTGAGCGCGCACACACACTCATCAAGTGGCGCGACAAGCCGAGCGGGTGCGTGGTGTTTCTCGGCAGTTTCGCGAGCGAACTGACACAACCGCTCTCCTCGCAGTTTCTTTCTCGTCCGTTTTCTGTCTATCTCTCTGCCAAACTCTTCCTCGGTGGTGGCACACATTCTGAACTAAAGCTTGACAATAGCTATTTCCTGTTCCTGCACTGGTGCTGAGAGCCGGCTTACTGGCAGCTAGGGAAAGGTCGAAAGAGTTTTCAAGATGGGGTTCTTTTTTCTTTGTGCTAAGAGCAGCAGCAGTGTGTGTGTGTGTGTGTGTGTGTGGGTTGCTGTGTAAGCCATTCCTGCTTCTCCCCGATGTACAGAAAGACCGTAATGAGATCAGGCCTGTCATTACTGTTATTGATGTTCGCTCTGACACAGGAAGATATACACAATAATTACGGTGCTGGGAAGTCCCCGTGATCGTGTGTGTGTATGTGTGTGGCAGATTAAGGGCTAAGCTGACAGACACGCATTCTGAAGGGCCTGCGTCTCGAGCCCAACGCGAGGGTGTGTTGCGGTTGAGCGAGCGTTGTGTGCATGCATGTGCGCACATGGTGAGTGATTGTGAGCCAGTACGGAAAGGATCAGTAGATTTCGACATCAGTCAATGTCTATGGCAGAGCCTTGGACTGGATATGTGAGAGCTCCTCTGGCTCGTGTATCTCTTTTCGCCGAAGTGTCTGCTGTGACTGTATGGATATGAATCACTTTAAACGAGCGCGCGGCTGCCGTGTTGTATTCGACGTGCTGCAACGGGCCACTCGCGGCAGTCGAGCTTTACGGCAAATGAAAATAAACTTTGTGGCGTCTTTAACAAGCCCCTTCAGATGCATCACAACAGTCTGTTCTCGCGGCCCACCCGGGCTGCTTCATGCTTCTCAAACATGCTTCGATGTGTGTATATCTCAGTCTCACGCAGTCGTAGTCTCTCAAATGCAGTCTCAAGGCCCGTTCACACCAAGAACGATAGCTATAAAGATAACTATAACGCAGTGCCAGTCCTCCCTATACGCAAAGTACTCAAGTTGCGTAGTGCCCCCGAACCACCAGGGGGCACCCTTACTCTCAAGAATGATTTAGGGCTGTGTTTTATTTTAATTTTTTAATTTGGCTTCCAATGATTATGAAAACATGATGCCGCTTTCTGTTCTTTTCCTTTAAGGCACTCATACGTAACATCCAAATCAGTCGAATCATGTAACGTCACATGTAAAAGCGTATTGAGCTGCGAAAGAGACACTGTTCAACAGACGGCTTTCTGTCCGTGCGATCCGAGATGGAGAGAAACACGGACAAGTACAGGCTACTTTGGGCTTCTGGTGTGCGCTTAGACAAATGCATGCAAAAATATGTCAAAATGTCCGTCTTGGGGTCTTTAACTTAAATGCCTTCAATGTCTTCAGTGAACATAAACAGCTGAGGAAGTAATCGAATGCTTGTCAGTGTATTAGGAAGTAATCGAATGCTTGTCAGTGTATTAGGAAGTAATCGAATGCTTGTCAGTGTATTAGGTCTGTGCATTTAGTCTTAAAGTGACAGCAGCCTAATAAACCTGCTGCTCTCTCTGTCATTCAGTGTTAATCAAACAACAAAAGAAAATGAGAGAATCATTCACTGCTCTTCACTGAATAACATTAGAAACTTTAATAAGAACATAATAATTTAATAAGATTTTTTCTCCATCTTAAAAATATTACTTTATTCAATTTCTGTATAGTAGGCTATTATTAGTAGTAGGCTAAATTGTTCAGTTCATGCATATCTTTTTTTTTGTTGTATTTGTCCTATTGTTTTAATTTTTTTTTATTGTATTACTGAACGTTTCAACTCACTGTTGTTGGTTGACAGTGAAACTGCTCTGAAAGAACAGATTAAGGGGTTGGGGGTTATTTGGGGGTTTTTATGAACGCACTGACAGGGCCCACCGAACAAAGTTTTGCTTAGGGCCCCAGAAGTCTAAGACCAGCACTGGTATAACGATAACCATATTAGCATCCACACAAGCGGACAATATTGTTCTGTTTATTCTAAACACGCTTTTCTTGACGTTTTCTCGTCTGCCGCTTTAAATGCTCAAGCTCTTTAAAGCAGGATGGATTCTGATTAGCTGTCAATGTTTTTATTGTTCATCAGCTGAAAAAAAAATCGTTCTGAAAAGTGATTCCAACTATATATATATATATAGTTGGAATCACTTTTCAGAACAATTTTTTTTTTTTTTTTAATATATATATTATTTTTTTTATTTTTTTTTTTGTAGTTGTGGTGTGGACTCTGCTATTCTTTTATATTTAGAACATTTTTTTAAACTATATCGTTATTGTTATCGTTATAGTTATCGTCCTTGGTGTGAACGGGCCTTAAGTCAAGTTTTCGAAGTTCAAGTCAAGTCACAAATGTTTTGTCAGTGTTTTTGGTAATAGAGTACAGCACGAATGAGCCCTAAAACCCAGAATCGAGTTAGTATTTTGCCACTTCTGGTTCCGTCGTCCTGAAGTCAATGGGTTTTTGGTTAAATGCCTGAAACAAGCTCAAGATATTTTTAGATAGATTTTATTCTACAGCATGAAATACATCAGTATTACCCTACTTGTGACTTTAAAGCTTTTGCCTGTCTTGAAAAAGACATGTAACAAGTGTCTAAATGGGACTACTGAGGTTGTCGGGACATTAAACGTCATCACAGCGACGGTAAACTCATCTACTCACTAGTCTACTTACTGTGTTTATACTTGTGCTCTTGCAAACTATTCTATATCAAACTTCAGTTTATAGTATTTTCAGTTGTACTTTTTTCAATTGTAGTGCAGAAACCAAAGAAAAATCCACATCCATCCAAAAGAGATGCGCATATAAACAAATAGAATTTTCTAAAATAATGTAACATTGATGCATTCCCAAAAAAGGTGGCAGGCAGATTCATTAATACTACAAAAAAAGGACAGTGGATTCTTATCAAAGAACATGTTAATAAAGATAAAGAGTTAGTGATGGTGACGTTAAAGTCATATGACCGTGGTCTATTTTGTTTAAAGTCTAACTTTAGCATTTTATTCTGCTGATTGTATTTAGGCCTCAAAATTCTTAAAAAGTTAATTTGTGAAGATTATCATAATGAACAAAATGTGTGAGAACCATGAACTTTTGTTAGTCACAGCTTATTTTCTGCAATAATCCAAAACCCAATGTGAAAATCCTATTTGGTTTTTGTCGAGGGAACTTACGGGTCGGACTACAAAAATATGACATCACTGCAGTGCTCTACTTTTTTTCTTATTCTCCATCTGACAAGGAAAAACGTTGACCAAAATTACATCAATTGAACAACTTTTAAGGACATTTTTTTCTTTCTGTAAATGTATATTAATAGAAAAAGTATTTTAGTTTTTTTCTATAGTAACTAAATGGGACAGTGTGTTTTTTTTCTCTGCACTAATAAATGCCCTCAGTATATGATGCATTGATGATCGTTGCAGATGCCATCATGTTGAAACACTTCTTTGGAAGTTGACTGCTAAGTGTAAATGGAGTCACAAGTCAATTATTGCTCTTTTACATCCAAGATCTCTGGTCTCAAATAAACAAGCTTGAGGGGAAAAAAAACACATTTGAAAACATGCAGAGCAGCGAAAGTGTTGGAATAGCTTCACCTCACATGCCTTTGCCCCTGACTGCCCTCTGGAGCCGTGTGACAGTGGACATGGCAGGTAGGTGTTGACCTGCTGACCTCCTCGGCTCACCGGAGCGGACAGGAGCCATGTTAAGAGAGAGGGATCGAGGGATGATGGGGATTTTGGGGTGGGTTTCTAGGCTTTACAGTGAATGATGGGGGTGCTGCATGCAAAACTACATCCAGTAGAGTTTGTGTTTGACCTTGAGCAGAGAGACATTCTGACCTCACACGTCAAGAGATGAACTGTCGTCATAGTGTTATTTCATAAATGGGACTTACTCTTTGCATACAGTTTATGAAGTCACTGATGCTCAATAGTATCACCATAATGTTAACATAACAATAAGACTAATTGTCATTTTGCAGTTGTCTATTTTTTTTTCTCTTTACAACCATCTGCAGCATTTACAACCATTTAATCACCTTACTAACAGGGTTGTGAGTCATTCAGAATCTAATTATTGGAATGATGGTTCAGAATTGTATTTCAAATTTGAATGTAAGGAATTAGAATTACACTATATTGCCAAAAGTTTTGAGACGCCTGCCTTTACATGCACATGAACTTTAATGGCATCCCATTCTTAACCCGTAGGGTTTAATATGGAGTTGGCCCACCCTTTGCAGCTTCAACTGTTCTGGGAAGGCTTTTCACAAGGTTTAGGAGTGTGTTTATGGGAATTTTTGACCATTCTTCTAGAAGCGCATTTGTGAGGTCAGGCACTGATGTTGGACGAGAAGGCCAGGCTCGCAGTCTCCGCTCTAATTCATCCCAAAGGTGTTCTATCGGGTTGAGGTCAGGAGTCAAGTTCCTCCACACCAAACTCGCTCATCCATGTCTTTAGCTATTGACCCTGCAGAAAGTTGGCGACTTCTGCGCACTGTGCACCTCAGCATGCGCTGACCCCACTATGTGATTTTACGTGGCCTACCACTTCGTGGCTGAGTTGCTGTTGTTCCCAATTGCTTCCACTTTGTTATAATACCACTAACAGTTGACCGTAGAATATTTAGTAGTGAGGAAATTTCACGAATGGACTTATTGCACAGGTGGCAACCTATCACGGTACCACGCTTGAATTCACTGAGCTCCTGAGAGAGACCCATTCTTTCACAGATGTTTGTAGAAGAGTCTGCATGCCTAGGTGCTTGATTTTATACACATTTGGCCATGGAAGTGATTGGAACACCTGAATTCAATTATCTGGAGGGGTGCCCCAATACTTTTGTCAATATAGTGTATGAAATTAAATAGCTGAAAGTGTTACATTAAAAGTTCCTATTCACATCGATCATTTAAAGAAGTCTCTTCTAGTCACCAATGCTGTATTTATTTGACCAAAAATACAGCAAAAACAATAATATTGTGAAATATTATTTTATATATTGATTTATATTATAATATATTTTAAAATGTAATTTATTCCTGTGATGCAAAGCTGAATTTTCAGAAACAGTGCTTATTATTATCAATGTTGAAAACAGTTGTACTACTTCATATTTTTGTGGAAACTGTGAAACATTTTATTCCGAATTCTTGAATGGAAAGTTCAAAAGAACAGCAAATATTTTGTAACATTATAAATGTATTTACTGTCACTTTTGATCAATTTCATGCACCTTTGCTCAATAAAACTATTAATTTCCCTTATATTTCCCTGATTTCCCTTATAAGACTTGAGGACAATTAGCGAAAGTGTATTGATGTGACTGTGGGCGCCAGACTCTCGTGCTCCAGTATTGCAATAGCATCTGCTATTGAGCCAGAGCACCGACCCTGTCTGACAGCTCGCAATCCTACGGCAAAATTAAAACCTTGTAACAGCAACAATATTCATCTGGAGCAAATGAAGCGAGTGAGTGAGGGGAGGTGGGTTTGTGTCAACTCGCTGTCAGAGAGATGAGAGAGAAAGCACAGTATATTGCACTTAGTTTATTATTTCAGATGCCTTTTTTAAAAGACTACAATTGAAAAATGCATATAGGCTATTGTATATAAAATTCAACCCGCCAAAGTGGCTAGAGTGACTGCGTTACATGCCACTGCTGAAATCCACCAGCATTTGGCGAGTTGGTTGGGGTTTATGTCAAGCCCTGTAATAATAATAATAATAATAATAATAATAATAATAATAATAATAATAATAATAATATAAATATATATATATATATATATATATATATATATATATATATAATTTTTTTTTATTTTATTTTTTATATTAGGTGGCCTTAACTACTATGTACATCAATAAATAAGTACAATGTACTTATTGTGTTCATATTGTATTGTAAAACACTTTTGCTGATATTGAGGTGGGATACGGGTAAAGTTAGGGACAGGTGTGGTGGTATGGGTAAGTTTAAGGGTAGGGTTAGGTGTAAGGGAAGGGTCAACAGTGTAATTATAAATGTAACTACAGAAATTAATTACAGATGTAATTACATGCAGGTAACTTTTTAAAATGTAAGTACAATGTAAAAACATATATGTACACAATAAGTGCATTGTATCAAATGATTCATTTAAATGTTAGTACATAGAAGTTAAGGCCACCTAATATAAAGTGGATCCTTTTTTTATTACTATTATTACACAGAGAGACTATTTTGGAGAGACTGTTTCAATAATTTCAATAAATTCAATACAAGGTTTTTTGGCAAAAAAATGAAAATATACATTTAATTATCCTGTATGCACATTGGTTATTTAATTTCAAAGCCATACAACATTGACATTATTATCTTTGATTGTTCGGATCTCTCCTGGGAAGAACATTTCAAGACTGGACCTTTTGAAACTTGCTTTGAATGAACTGAAGACCCCTTCACCACGGCCACAGCATCAATGAGCAGGACACTTACTAGATGAATAATGTATTGGGCTGCATTATGTTTTACACATTCAGAGTGTCTGGGCTGGAAATGGTAATAAGTCGGTGTATCCGGTCACTGTTTGGCATGAACCCACATGAGCGTGTCGCCCACGTCGTCTTTTAGTTTTGGTCTGTCAGTTGTGATGCCGTACACTTCAGTCCAGCATTCATTCCCTTGAAATGGCCCGAACAGCCAACTGCCAAAAACCTACAAGCACCGAGCTAAAAGAGAACTCGTTCATTTAGCACTTCTACAATAACATATCGAGCTCCCCTGAGGTATAAATTACTGTATGTTATCTGATTTACCCCCGTTCATTTATGACCTGGTTAAATATGTATGTAGGCGCTCACTGCGCTGGGCTCGGCGGCTTTGGTATGGTGGCCCGGAGGTGATTTATTATGTTAAAGCAGGCAGACGTTGACCTTCCTTTAATTAACACTGATGGAGATAAAGGTGAGCGCGGAGACGATGAAGATGGATTCGTGCACATAAATCATCGGCCGGGCTGTTGAGAACGGTGAAGGTACAGGAATAACCTTGGGGTTCACAGGTTAAATGAGCATTCACAGAAGAGCATGGATCATCACTTATAACGACAGCAGCCATTGTAATCTACCGCTCGGTGTTTACCTCCCTTCATTTATTAATTTAAAGCCCTCCATTTGCTTACACTCTTTTTTCTCATAGTTCTTGGCAGGGAGCTTTGTTAATTAAACAATTGCATTGTTTTGGCCTTTCTACCGTCAAGTGGGATGCAACATATGACCTCCTGAAAGACTAGTGCCTGCTATTCACATTCACACATTTAACACAGGATATTTCTCAGGATACAGAGTACAATCAGAGGGCTGAACAATAAGGATGTTCACACACACACACACACACACACACACACACACACACACACACACACACACACACACACACACACACACACACACACACACACACACACACACACACACACACACACACACACACACACACACACCCATACACACACACACACACATATACTGTATATATTGTGTGTGTGTGAACATCCTTATTGTTCAGCCCTCTGATTGTACTATATCCTGAGAAATATCCTATATATATATATATATATATATATATACACATACATATATTTGCTATAATTTGTAGTAAATAATATTAATAATATTTAAATAATATTTGCTGTAGTTAGTAGTAAATATTATATTATAGCAGCACAATTTCCAGATGTATTTTTGAATATATGTAAAATAGGATGAACATTATAAACTATTTTTTCCAAACATTTATGGGGCCAGAGTCCTGCATCATAAAATTCAGAGTGGAAATTTTCCACTCGGTTTTACTTGCTCTTCCTAAGTATTTAATCATTATTGCACACAATCCTATAAACCACCATTTAAACTGCATGCAGGGAACATTTTAGACACACTTCATTGCCTAATATTGGCCATTTAACACTTTCTTTCTGAACTCAGTGTTTATGGTCTGGCCAGAGGCGAGGGGAAAGTTATGATGTTAAACCAGAGTTTAAGATTAACATGGTTGTTAGGTTAATAAATTACACACAATTTCAAATGAAAGGCGACAGCTCATGAAGGGCAATGAGGGAGATAATTCTGTTTTCAAAAGTCATGTGACTAGTAACTAAGAACAATCTAAACTCGACAGAAACATCACGCCAATGAACTGAGATGACTGACATCCTGGAGTTTACATATGTCAACGCTTAAGGACACTATAAATGATAATAATGACCTCTTTTGGTTCAAATGAATAATTGAGACTTTTTTATTCATGCATGGGACACACAAACAAGAGTGTGGGATATTATTCTGATTTAGTGTGTGTGTGTTCGCTAATGAGCACAACATACAGCCCTGCATGCTATGCCAGTACCAGCCAATGTGTCATTTTGCCTCTTGTGACATTTTCATGGCTTAAAATGATTCATGCATTTTGAGTGTTGTTTTCCCCCCCTCCCCCTCCCCCTCCCCTCACTTCTATCACCAATTCATAAATAATGCATTTATTTATCATGAAAATCTGTTTTGGAATTAAAGACTACCACACTTCAAAGACAGGAAACCTTTGATATGTTTGATTCTCGCAGAATATCTGCTTGATTTATTCAATTTATGCAAAACACCTCCGGGATTATAAAGGTGGCATTTGAATACATTTGAGTAAACTAAATTATATAATAAGAATGGCTGCTGTCCGAAACATTAAAGCGGGCCTAATCCTCAGTTTTAACAGGCCATTTTGGGTGCATGTGTAGCCCATAAAGTGACACGATATAGACGCCACTACATGGAGATTTATGAGCATAGTTTCAAATGACTTTGCTTTTACGCTCTTTCACTTCCTTTCGCCTCTTGATATCCAAGTTCAGAGGTGTCTGGAGGGAATAAGGCTGTTCTTTTAACTTCTCTGTTCAAAACATCCATAAATTAAAGATCGCCGCATGCCACACACACGCAGCAGCTGGGGGTGGGTTGGGGAAATCATAATTCATTAGACACTGGGCTCTGACTAAAGGCTGAATATCATAAAAGGTGTGCAATATATTTAATTTATCAGCACTTGTAAATGGCTGTGCTAATATTGCTTTGTTACAGCCATGAGATATTACAGGTCAAACGAGGCTTCATGAATTTCTATTACAGTCACTTGACTGACATCACAAACTGAATCAATGCCATGTCTAGTGAGAGATTCTGATTTATTTACACAACGTTCAAGTAAATCAAGCCAAAATGGCTCTCTCGCTTACATTTTTTCCATTTACAGCATATATTGATCTCAGGTTTCAGTAAACTATGCAGAAGTATGAGTAAATATTAGATAATAGGCTTATGCGTGGTTTATTCTTTGCAGCTTTAAAATGCACTCTCTGTTTGTGTGTGTGTGTGTGTACCTGGTATTCCCTACATTATGAGGACCAAATGTCCCCACAAGGATAGTAATAACAGTACATTTTGAACTCATAGGGACATTTTTTGATCCCCACGAGGAAAACAGCTTATAAATCATACTAAATGAAATGTTTTGAAAATCAGTAGAAGTAGTGTAGGGGGGTACAGTTTGTACAGTATAAAAACCATAACATCTATATAACATGAAGCCAGTGTGCGTGTTTTTGTGACATATCAGGACACAAATTTGTATAATGACATGGGTATGACACAGGTATTACAAGGAGAGGGTGACTTATGAGGACATTACTCATGTCCCAATTTTTCAAAAGGCTTATAAATCATACAGAATGAGTTTTTTTTTTTTTTTTTTTTTTAAGGTAAAAATGTGCAGTTTCCTGTGATGGGTAGGTTTAGGGGTAGGGGTAGTGTAGGGGGATAGAAAATACGGTTTGTATGGTATAAAAAAAACCATTACGCCTATGGAATTTCCCCACAATTCACAAAAACAAACATGTGTGTGTGTGTGTAGACTGGAGTCTACTGATTTTGAAAAATTTTAATGTCTACTTGATGAGAACATACTTATTATATAGCCAAGTACTATTCAACAATACAATTATTGGGTCTCACTTTATATAAGGTGTCTTTAACTACTATGTACTAACATTTAAATTAATAATTTGATACAATGCACTTAGTGTGTACATACATGTTTTTACATTGTACATATTTTTAAAAAATACCTGAATGTAATTACAGCTCTAATTAATT
This sequence comes from Coreius guichenoti, assembly GCA_039654105.1. Lineage (NCBI taxonomy): Eukaryota > Metazoa > Chordata > Actinopteri > Cypriniformes > Gobionidae > Coreius > Coreius guichenoti. The sequence goes on along the minus strand of CM077176.1, from coordinate 35,919,561 downwards.
TCTGTAATTACATCTATATTACACTGCACCTTAACCCACCCTTAAACCTACCTTTAACCTTACCTGTATCTCACCTCAATATCAGCAAAAGTGTTTTTCAATACAACATCAACACAATAAGTTCATTGTACTTATTTTTGATGTACGTACCTACATAGTAGTTAAAGACAACTAATATAAAAGTGTGACCAATTATTGTATTAGGATCATACAGATGGCATTTGAGTAAGAATGCTTACTGGTCATATGTGACCTGTGCTGGCAAAATGAGTCGCAATGAGCAAACTTTCAAAAACGAGTTATTGTTATTTTCACATTCTGTATTCAAAAACCTTCAAAATGATGTATGATTTGTTTGAAATGGACAAAAAATGACTGAGCTACACGATAGAGTCAGCAAAGTCAGTTTTGAGAAAAATCTAGTTAAAGTTTTCTGAAGGCTCCAAAACAAAATCACCTAGCAACCATACCTAAAAATTCCTGGTAATAACACCAAATTTGGCACACATCAAGTCAAAACCCATATTTATAGGAGAAAAAAAACAAAAAAAAACATGATACCACAATTGTTTGATTAACATTAATGAAACAGACAGCCTATATATTAAGACCTTCTGTAATGCACGGATCTAATATAATGTTACACATCAGATGTTTTTCCCCAACAGTTACCCAAATGTTCACATAAGACATAAAAGATAATGTTTGCATGAATACTCGCCAAGACAGATATTTTGAAGTACTGTAATTCTGTGTATGTGTGTATATCGGGATCTGTGAGAGGCGTCTTTGCGCGCGTGCTTCGGGTCTGTCAGTCAGCGCGAGTAAGATCGGTTTTCATGGACAAAGGAAAGGTACTCCTCCCAGAAAACATGCAAAAAAAGATACTTTTAGATGTTTAATTGCTATTTGGAGCATTGGGATCGCTAGACGATGAGGGCTTAATGAACTCATTTTTGTGAAAACCTCAAAATCGACATTTTTCACTTGTTTTGCCTGTTGCTCGAAATTATCCCGTGCGCATTCCTACTCATTTTGCCAGCACGGGTCACATATAATTAAAAAAAGTAATGAAAATGCTGTGGATTTCTATTATTATGTTTTATTATTGCCACATTTAGTGAGCTATTCTGGTATATACAATATGCATGTGTATGTATATTTAATACATTTTAGTTTACAAAGCTTAACGACACTACGAATGCGAATAATTTATTTTATTTTGTATTAATAATTGATTACGTTTTTTTATTTTTATTCATGCACAGGACACAAACAAGAGTGAGGGATATTTTTCTGATTTAGTCTGTGTGCACGCTAATGAGCACAACATACATATGTATGTTGTATGTATGTATGTTGTGGTCATATGATAAAGCATATGATAAATATTTTTGTGTGTAAATGTATTCGAATAAATCAAGACCAAAACATCTTACACTCTTTTCTCCACAAATATTATATATTAATATTATAATATTAATATGCCGATGATGTTGAATTATGTTTCTATCGAACTTACATTTTTCTTCCTGACAGTTAAATTACAGAGAAAGTTTCAATGTTAAGCATCGCATGATTTTTGTAAGCAAAATGTATTATATACACATACACACGCATATTGTATATACCAGAATATCTCAGTAAATGTGGCAATAATAAAACATAATAATGTAAATCCACAACATTTTCATTACTTTTTAATTATATGGCAATTATATTATTAATTAATATTAAATATATAATATAATATTAATATTATTATTATTATTATTGCAGCTCTCAAAATCACCATAGTTATTTTACTGTTAAAGTGCTTTGTTAATATTTGAGTGATCTACTTCATAAATCTACCTCATAAATAAAGCTTGAACACTCTTTATCGACACCAAACAAGAGAAAATCCATGTTATACTGGCCATTATTTAGCGTTACCATTAAAAACAGACTCACTAAGTAGCAGATATATTCTGTTATGACTATCTTCAGGGTCACAGGTGTGCTGATGAGCACATCCTTAACCAAGGAGCTTCTGGCCCACAGCCATGACACGATGCACACCTACGTCCAGTGTCATAGTGCTAATGTAAATGTTTGAGGTGTTTTCCACGTGAAGATCCAGTTGTAATCGGGTCATTCAGGGAATGTGAATTCCCGTAACCGAGAGAGCTGGAAGCCATTAATAAGTACAACGTTCTGGCTTTTCCTCCAGTAATTCAGCCTCACTTCCTGTCTTTGAATACGGAGAATGGAGCATCGGTGTGGCGTGCGGGGGTCTGGGGGAGGGAGACGGCGCTGAATGCTTGTCCATCACCCCTCTCAGCAGTTACAGGTGGTCTCATTTTCCCTCCAGCAGATAGCTGCTGCCTTATGACAGCAGGCCAGCAATTTGCATGTTCGACAGACAACAAACGGCCTTGTGCATGTCAAAATAGGTGGCGGTGCGTGACAGTTCCTACACAATGCTGTCTCCTTTTGGCTTGACCCTCCGACCTCTCTGCATGTCTCCCTCACAATCAGGAGGGAGATGGGGAAAAATCACGGCCGCCCCCTTCCTCTGAATAAATCTGATACCAATGCCATTATCTCTCTTCCTCTCAGCACTCCATCAACAGCTTCCCCCAACCCCTGTGTCTCAGCGCTCTCTTGCTTTTCTTCTCGGCTTTAAGAGGGGTTTGTTGAGGTCGTCGAGTCTTGGAGGGCACTCAGAAATAGCCGAGTGGGTTATTTACTGTGTGAGATAATGATGTGGAGAGGGTCATTGTCGTGAGATCCCTCTAGTTCTGTTGAGACAAATTGCAGCATGAGATGTGCCTGGCGACGTGTGTTTAGGACCGGCGTTATCGATACCGGATTATAAATATGCAGCCTTCTGGCTGTTGCATATAGAAAAACCTATAGCTGACGAGCACCGACAGACAGTCACACTTTTTACAAATGATGTGACGAGGGAGTGTGATGGGAACAAAAGCTGCACTGTAAACTCAAATTGGAAATCCAGAATTTCCAACTTCCTGCTTGGAAATATGCAACAGGACAACACTAAAAGTCACACTTCCTACTTGGAAACTCATGCAGAAATCAACTCACCAAAATGCAGATGTACGATGTTTACGCGTAGGCACCTAAGGAAATAGAAATTTAGATTTTATTATGTCCATCATAAAACTGATTTAGTAAATGTTTACAGAGGCACACTTATAAATAAATAAAAAGTTTGACATTTTGGTAAAAAAAAAAAGCAGCTGTGGTTGCTAGAACTTAAAACATAAAATAAGAATACGGTAGCAGGATTTACAGATTTACCTTAAATTTACTTTAAAAAAGAATATTTCATTAACTGATATAATGAACTGAACATGAACTGCAATAATATTCTATGAAGTACTACAATTTTACCTTTACAATATATGCCTACTGACAACCACCTTAAAAACACCTTAACAAGATAGTAAAGAGAAAACCACAGGGTGTATCAAAGTTCAGCGTTTCCACAAGCTGATGTAAATACTAATATATAGAATATGCACAGTGAATACAAAGCACCATAATGGTAACATACATGACACTAAAATAATGCAATAAACATTTATTTAACAACATAAGATGTAGCATAAAACTCTATACACATCTAAAGGGAAAAAACAAAATGTACAAACATCAAATGTCAATGGGAATGTCAATTTACAATTTTTCATAAGATGACTTGCTTTTTTTATTTTGCTTTCAAAGACTATTTTAATTTAACCTTTTAATGCATGAATTATGGAAAACATTACCTAGACTTTTTTAAGATTCTTTTTATTACTTTAATATGATGCTAAAATTGAAATCCATTTTAATTTTTACAAAATTCAGTTTTATTTAAAAATTATTTAACTGTCCACGTATGTGGACACCATGCAACAAAGGCGTAAAATGGGACATAAAGCCACAGATGACAATATGGAACATTGTGTTTTTATTATGGCATGTTATGCTATTTATATCAGCTCAGTTATTAAAAACAATAATATTACAATATAATAATAATAAAAAACATATTGTAGATACTATAACGGTAGTTACATATATGCGGAAACCTAGAGCTGGGCTTTGCTGGCACATACTCCTCATCACTGCTGTCACTGTCACTTCCACTGTCCTCTGGGATATTCTCTATTATTCTGTACTGAGTGCTTGACCTATGCTGTCCCTGTTTGGAAGGCAAAATGCAAATTTGTCTTGGTATGTATGTGTAAAGTTGCCATTTAATGTCGTAATATGTAATTTTGAATGGTTAATTATGTTGATATATTTGTTAAATGTCTGTTTTATTACAATATAAGACAATTCATAACATCTTTGCAAAAATAGAACAGATATTACTAGCAGGTTACAGAAATCAGACTTTATGCTATCTGACTCCACTGTTGCATGACGTCCACATACGTGGACAGTTAGTTTGGTGTATAAAAAGTTAGTTAATTTTAGTTTATAAAATACTACTGTACATACTAATATTTTTTTAACCTCAATTGACCTCCTTGTATAAAAGTTTTTCACAGATATGCCTGCGGCATTTGGCACATGGCTATCGCTGTCAGCCATCTTGGATTAATGATGTCATCAAGCAATGAATATTTGGAATGCAAGACAGTACCCACTGTTACAATATTGCTGTCAATCTACTGGCACTGCCCTCAAGTGGTTTGGAGAAAATGACCATGATAAATAAACCCTAAATGGAGTTAGGGTTAGGGTTAGGGTTAACAAATGTGGACACCATGCATGAAAGAGTTAACAGTATCAGGGCTGCCAACTTTTGAGTTTAGCTTGGAGTTAGAATTATGGGAAGGGGGCAGTAAAAAAACAACCTTGCATCACAATAAATCAAAACATTTGGTAACTAAACCGAATTTAATTAAGTTTAGTGACAACATGCAGTGTTTACATGGTAATGACTGGTAGGCTACTGTTTTTATTAGTGCTTGACACAAATTTCATGATTTCAATTCAATTCTTGCGATTTGATTCCGATCTTGATTTAATATCGATTAATTTGGATAACTATTAGGTACAGTACTTACATGTCAATTTCTCTCAAGAAAAAAATGTCTCACCTAATGCTGTAAACATACAGAGAGCCCTGTCAGCTGGTATTATTATTAAAGGTTAAAATTAACAACTCAAATATAATAAATATAATGTGTTTTTTATTATAATAACAATGTTATAATACTTTAATGATATAAGTAAAAATATAATAAATATGTAATATAGTGCACATAGAAAAATACTCCTCTCTATAGCTAATTTTTCTTGCCAACTATGGTCATTAAATGTCTTTCCTGAGGTAAATGTAACGTTACGTGACATATTGTTTTCCAGCTGTTTTGCTGTAATCTTTATGCGGTTGAAACACTGATTGATCGATTACGTATGAGACATATACAGTCAAACCAAAAATTATTCAGACACCTGATATAATTTTTTACTAGTGGGTGCAGGACACTATAGTTCATTTCTGTCAGGACCACTATCGTCAAAGATGATTGACACTTAGTATATAGTTTGGATTGGCGGTATGGTTCTGTTCTGGGCAAGAAATCCCTGCGCATCCATGCAGCCTAGCATGGATGAGAGCAGGGAGAGCAGCGATAAACCCCCTTAGGGTAACAGAACAGAACAAACAATGTATGCAGATATCATTAATGTCAATATTTAAATGTACAACATAATTCGGGAATTTAGTCTGATTCAAAGGGAATCAGAATGCCAAATCCTGACTGACGAGAGGAGGAGCTGGGGATGGAGGAGGGTAATTAGCTCTGGAGAAACGCGATAGCTGCTGATAGTACTGAAGGAGATTATATATGTATGCTGTAATAGACATCGTATTCCTATAGGTAGACGTGATGAGTTGACTGTCAGCTGATGCGAGCTTGACTAACGTGACCTGCCAGAACTAACGGTACGCTTGAGTTATGTAAGTCAGGATAGCAAAAATAAAGTAAACTGTGACATATTATACGCAAAAATTCATCATATAGTGGACTACCAGTAAAATTTATAGAAAAATTTAGGACCAAAATGATTCCGACACTTTGACCTGACCATGTTTTGCTTAAGTGTTTTTTCTTTAATTGCTAATGCGACCTTTTACATCACAAACTGAACAAAATTAAGCATTGCTTTGTAATTGTTTGAACTAAATTGGTATTATCTAATTGTGTTCTTAAATTTAACAGCTGACAGCTGATTGGTGGATTGTAATCCATTACATACCTTTCTATCAAAGTTATCTGACATTAACAAGATGAATTTATTCTGACACAGTTTAACTCTGAGTTCTTGTCATATTTTATTACAATTTTCTACCATTTTCTACCATTTTATTACAACTATAGCGAATAAACTGTGATAATGTAAGAAATGTTGAAGGTGTCTGAATAAATTTTTGTTTGACTGTACATTTCGGTAAGTTGTACTGTATATTTTAACATACCTTCTAATGTTCACTCGTGTTTATTACTCTTAACTTTGTAAAGAGGAAGAGATGGTCAGGTCACGTGCCGCTTGAGGCGCTACAGCGATCTGTCACACTTAAGAGCGAACATTATTTATTGACAGAATTTGAGAGCTGAGAATTTGTTTGATATCAAAAGTAACCTGCTCTGTCTTGTCTGTCAGTGTCACTGTCCTCTTTGCTTCGTCATTTTTCTCTGTGTGAGAAAATGGATGTGTGGCGTGAGAGTGTGTGAAAAGTGTCACCCTGAGTCTCACCCTGAATGCGTGAGAGTTGGCAGCCCTGACAGTATTTTATTGTAAAAGTGCATGAAATCTTGAAATGTCCCATTAGATCTATTACATTTTGTTACCATGTATAGTAAGAGAACTAATCAATTAACAGGTTTTTACTGTAGCATTTTTACAGTTTTTTAACATTAAAATTATTCATATTTTTTACAGTGTGTAAAACGAAAACCTAAAAAGTGTACCTGCACAACAAATGCTTACACCACAATTTTGCTAGACAATTAAATTAGTCAAAAGTGTTGTATTTTCCCAGGTTTGTTCTTTGGATAAATGCTGAGAAAGGCCTGAAATCTCTTGTCACGCATGATTTTTTTTCACAAATAGTTAAAAAAAAAAAAAAAAAAGGTATCATTCTGTAGGTGTAGGCATTAGAAAAGTAGGTTATTAAATCAACAATAAAATATATAATCTAATTAAAGGTTAGGAATAGTCAAGAAAGGTTTTATTTAATTTAACATGCCTGCAAATTACAGCAAATAAATGACAAATAAGCTTGTGAGCAATTATATAATGCTGGATTATTTGTCATGATTGTGTTCTTCTGTAAGATTTGGCCCACGTCTTCAAATGACTCATGCAACATCACTAGAAGTTAAACTGAATGCACTTTAGCAGCGTGAATAAATGAGATCTCCCTGTCTAGATGAGCAAAACAGACAAAAGAGATGATTCACTGGCCTATTCCCTCCTGCCTTATCACACCCTAAAAGAGTGAGTAAATGAACTTCCATTAGCAGATAATGATCCTCAAAGAATGCTGACCTTGATTCCAATAGACAGCTAATTGCCTGTTCACACCTGTAACTGTAGTGTTTCTCATCTTTTTAACTGTGAATTAACTACCGCGCCCCAGAAATTTCCAGTGTCGCTGTGCTGAAATTAGATGTTCGCTAAATTAACTGCCACTTTCTCTCAGCCGTCAGCGATATGAACTTTTGCTCACTTACCGGCGTTGATAAGACACTGATTCAAATGAATATCCGTGTACAGCAAAATCTGGCTGAAAGTGGAGCGTGAGATAAAAAGAGTGTGTTATCGCGGCCCAGGTTTAAGCATATACTTTACATATTTAAGGGGATTCTTACATCATGAGCTCGTGTTTTAAGGGGTGCTGGTAAAAGTCACCCAACAGTCTGCGGAGGTTAACTCAATGAGGGCAGCGCTTTCGACAAGAATATTCATCAGAGAGAATAATCCAGAGCACTGTTAATCCACGAGACTATCAGCACTCTACACGGAGAGATTGTACCATCACAAAATTCATTAGATACTCATGGTGGTTTTGTTTGGTTATTTCTATGAAACTGTGTTTTGTGAGCTGAAACCCACATGGAGATGAGACCCGTATGGCTTGATTTGTATTAAAAGATTTTCAGTTTTTTAAAAGTCACAGGAAATCTTTGACCATGCCTTCATTATTTACATTTTTAAGCATGTAATGTGTGAAAAAAAATTTTTTACAATCAAGCTGTAATAAAACATTATGCACAAAGTGTGAAAGTATAACTTGAAACTAACCTATCCCAGCAGGCAATTGCCGTCATTTCATCGTCTCGGTTTACTACAGACCGACTTCTAGCCAAAAGAACCTGGAATTTGGTTACATGTCGTTTTTGCCAAAATAACTTGCGAGATGTATGATATTTCATCATGTAAGCAAAGTCAACAGTGATTACAAGGTGATTCATTTCTTTGACATGTTCATGTTCTAGATGACTTGGGTTATGGTTAGACGTCTATTAAAATTTCACTGACAGCCCAAATTTTGCCTCGTTTTTGCCTAGACGTCAGGGCTGTGGACTGGTATTAGACGTCTTTTAAATGCAAAATTGCTTGCTGGGATTGCAAGAGAAAAAACACTTTAATTTTTAATGTTTAAAATGTAATTTACAGCACAGGATGCTATAAAATTATGTTTAAGAGAGTTTATTTCTTGTAAATAAGGGCCAAAAGTGAACACATCTGACCTAAAATGAGATCACTTGATGTTGTATTAATGAAACGGGTGCCAAGTGTTTTTCATCTTTGGATCACTGTGTAACCACACTAATCATTGTCAACACATTGTGTTATTAGGGTGAACTGTGAGAATGTAAACCTGCCCATCAGCAGTTATTAGCAATTAAACAAATGAACCTGATGTCTCAAAGGAAACTTCTGTTATTATCATATCACTTTAATCCTGTATGCTTTTGTTTTTCCATAGAAATTCTGAAGAATGTATGTCCCTGTTTTACATAAATCAAAAAAGACAAAAAAATAAAAACCTTTCTGGGTCTTCTAAAGTCATGTGATGCTTTGTGCGAGGACCAAAGCCAAATGCAAGTCATTTTTCACTGAAAATCTTCTCGTTTGCTGTAGCCCTCAAATATTAGTCTCCATTCCACATACTCAAACTAGTTCAATTGTGACGCAGGCGAGAACCAGTACTGTTTTGTGTCAATGACGTCTAAAGGAACTGTATTTGAATTTAACACAAGCTCTCACTAGTGAAAAATATACTAAAATGTATTTGAAATACATTTATTTTATGCTAAGTATACTACAAATACATTTACATATTTATGTACTTAATGTAAATACCCTGCAATTTTACTTTTGGTATACTAAATTGGTATACTTAAAGTCTGCTAAATTGGAACAACAAATTTTGTACTTAATAAACTTTAGCTATCCAAAAATAGTGCTGAGGTCCAACTAAACATATACTTAAGTATATTTGACTGTGCTAAAGTGGAACTATTGCCATATAGTGTCGGCCCAGATCCGGCACACATCTGGTACACATGGAATCCACATTTTAAGCTTGATATTAATAAATGTACATTGTGCAATAAAGATGTACTCCACATAAAGTTATATCAGTAAGTCTCAAGCGATATGTCAGTAAATATGTTAATGGGTTTGTAGTATACTTAATGTGAAATAAATGTATTTTAAATGCATTTTGGTATAGCTTTGTTCACTAGGGCTGGTGGAGGGGAAGATTCAGCTGTGAAAATTAACAATTTAATTTTCGGTTTGTTCCACACACAAAGCATTTTATGACTTCAGAAAACACTCAATAGAGTGCTGCAGGGATAACACATGTTTGTAGGCCAAAACTTGGGTAAAAAAGCTAGTATTTTTGCACTTCCGGTTCTATTATGAAGTCAATGGGTTTTTTGAGTGGGGTTTTGGTTAAATGCCTGAAATAAGGTCTGTGTTTAACACAAGCTCAAGATATTTTGACATTTTATTCTACAGCATAAAATACATCAGTAAAACCCTTGTAGGGGTGTGACGAGATCTCGTGCCATAAGATCTCACGAGATTAAAATGTGAAAAGGTGAAAAGCTGTCTCACGATATTGCCATGATGGAGTGTGAGGGTAAAGGTAGGATGGAATATGCCCCATTTTGCTTTTTATAGAAATAAAAACACACTTAATTCAGTTGGATAACGGTCCCTTCAATTCCTTCCAGCTCATCCAACACAAGCTGCAGAGTCGTACGTACTGCGCAGCAGGAATCACAGTTCACTGATCACGTGACGAGAGTAAGGTGAGATGACTGACAAGACCATGGCGGAGGATTCGTTGCGCAACAGAGCCTAAGCGTCTGACAAATGTCTTATCTTGTAGAATGCGCACTTAGCACCGCTGCTCCCTATTCACAAAGTATGCACGATTGCAAAATCGAAAGCGAAACTAAAACGCGAGCGTGCATTCAAACGCGATTTCAATACCCCACATTTTGAAAGCGGCTCCCTGATGTATGCAAATATTTCCCAATATGAAAGCTATCTTAGGCTGGGCTGTGTTGTCGTAACCATCTCTTAGCTCTGTATCATGCTTGAAGAAAAAATTGGATTTTTGCTTACACTGTTTGCACTTTGAATATTGAAAGAGTACTTTGATTATGGTTGCACTTATTGTTTGCACTTAAAAGACTAAGAGAAAACTGTGTTATTCATTTTTATTTATACTGTTTTATTTCTATGGTCAATTTGTGGAAAAGGAGTTCAGTTAGGAGGTCAAAAGTTTGTAGAAGCTCATATGTTTTTGAACTGAAAACGGGCGCCGTTTTCTTAAGTCCAAATACAGCGCAAAACAACACTGGAAGTGAGTAATTTGTTATACGTTCTCGCGCCTGATTTCTGTTAGATATAGCCTACGCACTTCACTGGTGTTCATACTGGTTAAATGTTACAGAACACTAATAAAAGAAACGGGGTATGATGACGTATGATGACGTGTAATGGTGTAGTAGTGGTGTCCCATTTCTTAGGGGAATATTTTCACCCCTACGCCTTGCATAGGGGTAGGGGGGAGGCGAAGGGGTATAAAATAGAATTGGGATTGGGCCTTAGTCACTTTCACAGCCTTGTTGTGTTTCGCACTCTTGCAAACTATTCTATAACTCAAACCATGATGTAGTTTGTCTATGGTCTACGCTTAGATTTTTACTTCTTCTGTGCTGATTGCATTTAGGCCTCAAAATTCATAAAAGTTATGTTCATTTATGAAGATCTTGATGAACAAAACATATAAGAATCATAAACTTTATTGGTCACATAGCTTATTTACTCTAATAACCCAAAAGCCAATGGAAAAAATCCTATTGTTTTTTTGTCAAGGGTCTTTGCAACATCTTTATTAGATCAGTTTCTAATGTCACACGTGCATATCTTTTGTTGAGCGATAGACATGCGAGTTTCAGCCGAGCGTGGTAACCTTTCCCCGTACCGAAACAAAGATGTAAATTTGCCTTTTGTTTCCATTGAGGCTGAGCGTCTGACACTTGAGATTACGGCCAGCGTAACCTTAATCCACTCCAGGATGGCTGTACGTTCTCCGGTTTAAAGCAGCTCTTTTATATCAGGCAAACCTCAAAGCCACATCTGAGACGCCTGTGAATCGTGTTGTCACAACACAGGTGGAATGTAAACCGCATAGTGATTCAACATGAAACTCCCCCACTCGCTCTCATGACTGCGAAACAAAGAGAAGAACCCTTGAAGAGCTTCTACCTTTACCTGGGTCTCTACCGCGCGTGTGTGTGTGTGTTAGCAGTGGGTTAATGGAGACTTCTTGTGATTTTAATGCAGTCTGAGGATGAAACAGGCTGAATGTCTGTGCTCAGCAAAGAAACAGCGCTGGGGGCATTTTAAAGTCAAAAACCATTAAATTACCTGGCGTCTGGTGTCCGCCATACAGTATGCCTTTAAAGAGCGGCAGAGGTGAATTGAAGACATCCCAGCCACATGACGCTTCATTGAGAATTTGATATTTTCACACTGAAGGCGGTGTTCACATCATCTGCACTCAGGAAGTGCTGTGAAAGAGAAGAGGTGGAGGGAAAGAGAGAGAACATGCAGTTTAACACTCAAATGAGGTCAAATACTCATCCCGAACATGGAGTTTTACGTAACTTGCAAAATGCTACCAGAAAACATTGTTTTCAATTCTGTTAATCAGTGTTTTCTCTTAAAGGTAAACCCTTTGTAAAATAGTCTGCTAATTTGTAATGTATGTGCAATCTTAATTTTTTTTAATTAAAATATCATATTTTTACTTACTGTACTTGTAGATAATACAATATTAACAAAATAAAAGGCCGCTTAAGTGTTCTTAAAGAGAGTACACTTTCATGACTATGTTTCTTAACACACTGAAGTTTACTTTTAAAAAGTGCACTTTCTAGTTATATCAAATTAAAAGTTTTAAATCATTGTTTTTATAATCTTTTGCCAAGCTGTAATAAAGTGCACTTGTGAAGTAGCACATCAAATATTTTATTATAATGTTGACTGTAGTGTGTTATTTGATATTTTATTTGAAATTAATATCTTTTAAATGCACTAAACTGCAACTTCATCATTACAAATGTATAGTTACAAATGTACTTAAATACACAACATTCAAGTTTCAATAAAAATTACATTAAAGTATATTTTAATTGACCATAAATTCTTATCAGTATATTCGGATGTACACTTTAACCATATTTCAAAGACAATATAATTAATTATAAAATTCCATGTAAAAATGTATACTTAAATCCTAAGTAGGTAAAAAAACACTCTAAAGTTTAGCTAATTATTTTTAATATAAATTTAGTATAGTATATAGTATAATATAGTATATTTGTATTTAATTGCAGTTTCCATGTAAGTGTCTAAAACATTAGTTAAAATTTTTAGTATTCATAGTTTTCAGTCACGTGACTGTCACGGAGCCCTGGAGGGCAAAACAGCCATTGAACTGCAGCACAAGCCTGTCAATTTTCCATCTTAAAAACAAAAATATGTTAACAAGATGCAAGTTTTGGGCACTTGTGATCCATATACAGCACTTGCTGCAGTATTTCAAACACTAAAAACAGCGGGACGTTTTAAAATGCTTAACGTGAAAAACACTTATAGGGTGAGTTGCACCAATAAGGATTAAATTAAGCAAAGTTTAACGCTAATCAAAAATTTGTTGATCTGGGTTTTATTTTAAATTGAGTTGTGTTGCACCACTTAATTTTAAACACAGATTAACCATGTAGAAAGACCGTTAGAATTAAAGGGCTGATCGGGATGAACCGACGCCAGGCTAAAGAATTCTTATTAGTGCAACCCACCCTTAAAGTGCCTTAATGTACAGTGATATTAAAAGATTAAATTCAGTTTACACCCTTTTGATGATGCATACTATATAGGTGAGTAGATGAGCCAAGAATATGAGCACAATGGTTTTCGATGGGAAAAACACTTAACGAGAAACCTTGTGTTGCATTAATATTCTGTGTTCATTTGCTTGCCTGTACAAAGTATGCAACATCAGTAAGGTGTATATTGAATTTGGTCTTTTAATATTACTGTCTTACTACATTAAAACTTACTACAAACCTTGTAAAAATGACTGGCGGGCAATGGATGAAAGCCTTGTTTTGCCCTCCAGGTGGGCGTTCCTGTAATGGTGTGACGTCACGTGAAAACTATGAATTGTTAGTATATGCTTCTAAAGTAATAATATAATATAATATAATATAATATAATATAATATAATATAATATAATATAATATAATATAATATAATATAATATAATATAATATAATTCTAGTAGTCAACCCAATAGAGAAAATTGTCATTTATGCTGCATCCAAATTTGCATACCGCATAGTACTACATTTGGTTTGAAACTTACTTCATGACTGTTAAGAAAGTATGAATGAATGTAATAATGAAATTCCAACGTAATACATCCACCATGTTGTCACTGGCATGTGAGTTACACACTTCAGAATCTTGCTGGAAGTACTAGGTCATCAAGATACTTTTTCCCTACTGTTTTTGTTTTGTAGGCCTACTATGTATTCTGTTGGTGTACTGTTTTTCGCATACTAGATAGCAGGGAAGTATTCAATTTCGGACACAGAGTTACTCACCCGCATGTAGGCATGTAAAACTGGCTTCTTTATTGTGTGGAACACACAATGAGAAAGTCAGTCATACAGGTCTGGAATGACATGAGGGTTATTTTATTTATTTTTTATTTTTTTGTTGGAGTGAACTATCCTTTTAAGTGATTCTAACTGAATGTGTGCTTAAAGCTAATAAGCAACTAAACAAGCCGTGGTCGGTAGCTTCACAATTTGATGTAATGTTGCATTCAATCCAGAGCTGGATGTTGGATATTTATGTTGGCTTGACAAAGCAACATGCTAGCATTGTGCTAACAACATGATAAAAAAGTGAGCAAAGTGCTAAACCATACTAGCAACATGTTATGAACATGTTAGTTACATCTAGCAGACATGCTCAATCATGCTAGCAACACCTTGTGCACAGGATTTGTCTCGTATGAGTCACGCTAACAGCACAAAGCCTTACTCATCTATCTTAACCTGTCTCATTTATTTTGTCCTCATTAGCACACGCATGAATGTTCTCTGTTGGTTCATATCTGGATGGCAGGAATATTGCAGGAATTGTTATGTTGGCATTGTCAGCTCTTGGTGAAGAATGGTGCTCGAAGTGGAAAGAAACAGGTGCCATCGCTCCTCTTGTTTAGATATATACACGGTCCCAATTTTGCTGCCAAAACAGCCCTGACCCGTCGAGGCATGGATTCCACTAGACCCCTGAAGGTGTGCTGTGGTATCTGGCACCAAGATGTTAGCAGCAGATCCTTTAAGTCCTATAAGTTGCGAGGTGGGGCCTCCATGGATCGGACTTGTTTGTTCAGCACATCCCACAGATGCTCGATTGGATTGAGATCTGGGGAATTTCAAGGCCAAGTCAACACCTTAAACTCGTTGTTGTGCTCCTCAAACCATTCCTGAACCATTTTTGTTTTGTGGAAGGACGCATTATCCTGCTGAAAGAGGCCACAGCCACCAGGGAATACTTTCCATGAAAGAGTGTACATGGTCTGCAACAATGCTTAGGTAGGTGGTACGTGTCATAGAAACATCCACATGGATGGCAGGACCCATTTTTCCTGCTTCTAACACATCAACTTTGAGGACAAAATGTTCACTTGCTGCCTAATACAGTGGGGAGAACAATTATCTGATACAGTGCCAATATTGCAGGTTTTCCTACTTACAAAGCATGTAGAGGTCTGTAATTTGTATCATAGGTACACTTCAACTGTGAGAGACGGAATCTAAAACAAAAATCCAGAAAATCACATTGTATGATTTTTAAATAATTAATTTGCATTTTATTGCATGACATAAGTATTTGATCACCTACCAACCAGTAAGAATTCCGGCTCTCACAGACCTGTTTGTTTTTCTTTAAGAAGCCCTCCTGTACTCCACTCATTACCTGTATTAACTGCACCTGTTTGAACTCGTTACCTGTATAAAAGACACCTGTCCACACACTCAATCAAACAGACTCCAATCTCTCCACAATGGCCAAGACCAGAGAGCTGTGTAAGGACATCAGGGATAAAATTGTAGACCTGCACAAGGCTGGGATGGGCTACAGGCAAGGTCCCCCTGCTCAAGCCAGCGCATGTCCAGGCCCGTTTGAAGTTTGCCAATGACCATCTGGATGATCTAGAGGAGGAATGGGAGAAGGTCATGTGGTCTGATGAGACAAAAATAGAGCTTTTTGGTCTTAACTCCACTCGCCGTGTTTGGAGGAAGAAGAAGGATGAGTACAACCCCAAGAACATCATTCTTTGGGGATGCTTTTCTGCAAAGGGGACAGGACGACTGCACCGTATTGAGGGGAGGATGGATGTATTGCGAGATCTTGGCCAACAACCTTTTTCCCTCAGTAAGAGCATTGAAGATGGGTAGTGGCTGGGTCTTCCAGCATGACAACGACCCGAAACACACAGCCAGGGCAACTAAGGAGTGGCTCCGTAAGAAGCATCTCAAGGTCCTGGAGTGGCCTAGCCAGTCTCCAGACCTGAACCCAATAGAAAATCTTTGGAGGGAGCTGAAAGTCCGTATTGCCCAGCGACAGCCCCGAAACCTGAAGTATCTGGAGGAGGTCTGTATGGAGGAGTGGGCCAAAATCCCTGCTGCAGTGTGTGCAAACCTGGTCAAGAACTACAGGAAACGTATGATCTCTGTAATTGCAAACAAAGGTTTCTGTACCAAATATTAAGTTCTGCTTTTCTGATGTATCAAATACTTATGTCATGCAATAAAATGCAAATTAATTACTTAAAAATCATACAATGTGATTTTCTGGATTTTTGTTTTAGATTCCGTCACTCACAGTTGAAGAGTACCTATGATAAAAATTACAGACTTCTACATGCTTTGTAAGTGGGCAAACCTGCAAAATCGGCAGTGTATCAAATACTTGTTCTCCCCACTGTATATCCCACACACTAACAGATGCTGTGATGAAGAGATAATCAGTGTTATTCACTTCACCTGTCAGTGGTCATAATGTTATGCCTGATCGGTGTATATGAATACCTTATACATACACTAGAAGTACAACGGCTGTCATGTGGCACTTTCATATCTGAATGAATATTTCTTGGATTCAGAACAAGCTACAATATGCAGCAGGCTTAATGCAGATAGCTCGCAAGACTAGCAGTGTTTTTCCAGTGAGAGCGACAGGACAGACTCCGACAGTCTTGTCGCACAGGGACAGCGAGAGTAGCGGCAGTTTATGAGAGCCGCTGGCACACAGAATAATTCAAGCTTCTATGAGCGAAAAGTTCAGAATGGCTGGCATCGTGTACCGATCCTCTTCCTCTCCTGTGCCCGTCCAGCCCCATTCCACATGCCTTGGGGTGCAACCCATGAATAATGCACAAAAAAGAGTGAAGATTTGATCCTAAGCTTTCATAACCAGCCTGTAATGCCGTTATTCTGAGCCTTTATGGAAGAAAAACACACAAACACATTGTCTGCAACACACAAAATGTCTTCTGACATATTTACCGGCGTCATCCTGTTATTAAGGGCCCCCATTAGAACAGAGTCACGTCAAAAGTAAGCAAAATACATAATTACCGGCATTAATATAATGAGCTCTTCAGATAAGCTGGCCGTCCCTCAGAGGGAAAAGGAAATAGTGCCGGCAATTAAGCTCGCTGTTTCTTCAACACAAGCAAATGTATTTAGTAGATAATTAGTCGATAATTTCCCAGGTATGTCTGGCTCGAAGTACCGTGTTTAGGCAGGTACGGGAGGTTTTGAGGGTTGCCCTGTGACAACCTGGCCTGTTAACATTAATTAGAAGAGGACACAAAGAGACTTTTATATTTTTTGTTTAATTAAAACTGAATTCTCTGTGTGACCCTCTCACCCATCCGCCCCTTGGTTCTGTAGTTTCGCAGCCCGCGCGATAAGACCCTGCGGGGGGTTTAAATCTGTCAGGTGCCTTTGCCTTTCACTGAAATGAAAGGTAAAAGGGTGAAGACTTCAGACCCGAGGCAGTTCCTCACATTGTGGGATTTACCTAACAGCCTCACAAGAGGTTTACATCTTCTTCAGAACATGGGCGAGATAATCACAGATCAAAACAAATTACTCATCTGCAGTCTGGAGATGGCGTGCTGTCAGAAGCCCGGGGTTATGTAAGATTCGGAGCGCTGCTAACTGGTCCAGGGTCTACAGATATCTCCTCTCAGATCTTTGCAGGATCACATGGCAAATCGCTGCATAATATACGGCTGTGCAAACCTCTGCGTGAACACCGTGCCCAGATATTATGAGGTGTTAATTGGCCGAGCCTCTAGCCAAGGGCTTTTGCTAACAAGACATGCATGAAAACAATGGCAAGTCATCGGATCTAATGTGGTTCATGTGACTTACCACAAAAGGAAGGAAACAGGTTGTTCTACTTCGACATAGTGTACAGAACTTATAGTTCTGGCCTTTGTCCATCTTAGACACTGATATGTGATATCAATCTTCTAAAATGTAAGCACATTATCCCCCGTTTTCACAGACAAGGCTAAGCTAGTCCTAGACTAAAGCTCATGTTTGAGCTGTTTTAACTTGAAAGCAACTTGCACTGTCATTATCTTAAAATATGTTTTGTCTCAAGATGCACACAATGTTTTTTTTTTTTTTTCTCTAAGGCATGTTTATAAAAAGCTACTGAAATGTCCTAATTGAACTAAGGCATAGTCCTGGCTTAATCTAATCTCTATCTGTGAAACCGGGCCTAAGTATGTAAACTTCAGAGATGTAATACACTTTAGCATACTTTTAAAAAGGACTTATTACGGTGTGAACTGAATGTTTTTGGACACTTAACTGCATGTTAATTAAACGAAAATGCATTATAATGTATAATAAATGCAATCAGCTGAACCTTGACCTACTTAAGTAGGACTTAAGTACATCTTTATATGTCATTTCTTTTGTTGTCTTTGAAATATGTTTCAAGTGTACTGCTGAATGTACTGACAAACATTGTATGGCACGTATTTAAAAATATTGTAATTACACATAATTACACATTTGTAAATACAAGGTTGCAATTTAATACATTTAAAATATATTAACACACCATTATAATTATAATCAAGTACTTGATAATAAGTGTACTTTAAAAGCACAACAAATTAAACCAATTATTTAAAATATGGTAACACTTTAGTATGGGGAACACATATTCACAATTAACTACGACTTTTGGCTCAATAAACTCCTAATTTACTGCTTTTTAATAGTTAGTAAGGTAGTTAAGTTTAGGTATCGGGTAGGATTAAGGGATGTAGAATAAGGTCATGCAGAATAAGGCATTAATATGTGCTTTTTAAGTACTAATAAACAGTCAATATCCTAGTAATATGCTTGCTAATAAGCAACTAGTTAATAGTGAGAATTGGACCCTAAAATTGAACCCTAAAAAGTGTTGCCAAATATACTTTAAAGAGAATACACTTTCATGATTATGTTTCTTACATGGTCTTTTATTTCAGTAATTTTATAACACCTGCAATTACAGTTTTCTTAAAATGTACTTTTAAGATTTGAAGTATACTAAAAGTGTACATTCAGTACAATTAAGCACACTTTTTTCATAAGGTTTTACCTCATTTTGGACACTATTCTGTGATTTCTAATTTGGTAAGTAAGCAAAACACATGTTAATGTTTTACTGTATCACCTACTGCAGGCAACACGACTCCCCAAACCACATTCACCGCGAGCAGAAAGCACAGAATGAGTGACTGTGTTTTTTTGATTCGTACATGTCTAAAGTTGTATTTAATGGTTTGGATTTTAGATATACTGTCAAAACTCAATGTTTCACTGTCTATCCTAAGACAAATGGATTATGTGTAAATACCTACAGTTACAAATGACATGACCCTGAGCGCTCAGTACAGCAGAGAGAAGTCTTGAGCGATCCGTGTGTGCCGTATTTCACCGAGACCACAGGCTGATACTGTGGTTTCAGATAAATGAAGGCACTCGTGTGGCTTTTCTCTGCGCTCAATTCTATCTCAGCACAGTCACCTTTGGGCAAGAGGTTCATGTAATTTATGTTGAACTCTGTCCCAAAGGCTCTAATGTGGTCTGTGTTTACTGAGCTGATATGTGGTGAGGTGAATCCCCCATCAGCCATGTCCAATAGTGCTGGCCTGCCTTAAGTTTCCCACACGGCAGTTTAGTCATTGCAAGGTTTGTTTTTTTCTTTTCTTCTGAGAAACGCAATGCACTCTCAGCCGTAGCGTTGTGGTATGAACCACAGCTGCTGGTTGTTTATATGGGATGGTAAAGTGATGCTTGCAGATGCTTGTTTCTCTGGGTTAGTAAGACCTTCATTTATTTTTAGGCCTCAGGCCTTCAGCATGTCTTCCTGAATGACAATTTTGGACATTGAGTGACACAAATTGATATGGAGCGACATTCAAATATGTTGCCAAGGCAGTCGGTTTTGTGCATGCTGGTTTAAAGATGCTGGCATAGATTGTCATGCAATATGATTCTTTAGCTGGATAGAAAGCTAGCTTGTTGTGCTTTCACTCAAAGTAAAAAAAAAAAAAACATGCCATGTTTGGCATCTGGTTGCCAAGAGACTGCTGTGAACCACAAGCCCAATTTCACTGGGAAATGGGATCATTATTATCAGTTTATTTACACCCTGACTAAGGGTGGCATGTTTGGTTCAATTAAAACAAACTCTGGTGCGATTGCTCTGTTAGTGCGGTTCATTTGAATAAGTGTGAACGCTGCCACACCAACCTTGGTGCGCACTAAACAAGGGGACCGAGACCGCTGAAAAGATGGGTCTGGGTCCACTTTCAAATGAACTCTGGTGCAGTTCGAAGGAAATGAACGCAACACGGACCAAAGACATGTAAACAAACCAAAAACAGGACATAATGTCACAAGATGTGACCCAAAAAAGGGCAAAATGCTCAAGCATACATGTCATAGTCACAATGTTGCCCATCACAGTTCGGTACAGGTGTCAGAACCGCGTCTCCTCACATCAGATCTTGTGTGTGACGGAGGGATTCCTGCCGCTGTTCTGACTCCTTTACACATTTTATAAGCTCTTCACAAGTTCTCAGCTGGTCAAGATACCATCATATGAAGGCTATGCACATACAGCAAGCACGTTTAGCTTAGAACACAGCATTGTTTTGGATGTTCGGTAAGAAATATACATAATAAAAGACGACCAATCAGGTTGTGAATGTATCCCTATGCCTCTAGGTTTGGTATCTTTAGGTTCAGTGTTAAAATGCCATTGTGAACACTAAGTGGACCAGGACAAAATGTTTTTTTTTTTTTTTTTGGTCCGGACCAAATAAACCAAGCGAATCGAACTACAAGTGTGAACACAACCTAAATAGTTCCAGATTTTTACATTTACATTAAAAAAAAAAATGTGAGTGGTGTTTGCCCATATAAAACACACCGCTAAGATGCCAGGCAGGGTTGGAAATTAATGGGAGCTTTGTGGCAAAAACACTACCAAAATGAACAAGAATGCCCCCCAAATTCAAGATAAATGCCCCAATTAAAATAAATCTATTACGTATGTCGCAAGTAAAAGGAACATGAATGAAAAGTATGACTGTGTAAAGATGTCTTTTGTTAATGTTGATACAGTTATTAGTAACAGCATAGTATTCTCATTGAGGGTTCTCAACTACAAAACAACAATCACAAAAAGGAAAAAGTTGGCACACCACAGCTCCAAAAATAGAAAAAAAATTTTTTTTATTGCATAATCTCACCAAAAGTAACATTTCGATCCACTTTTGTGTAAATTAAAGCCATGTTTCCACCGCAGGAACTTTCCCCAGGAACTAGGGACTTTGGGGTGGTACTCTGTGTGTTTTCGACCGCAGAGACTCTAAATGAAGTTCCGGGTAAAAATTTCCCCCTCAAAATGTCCCTGCTTGCGAGGTAGTACTTTTTCAAAGTTCAGGAACTTTCGGGGGTGGGACTTGGGTGCTGAACATGCTGATTGGTTGAGTTCATGCAGCATTTTTATTGGTTGAAAAAAAGTTCCAGGGAAAAAAGTTCCAGGGAAAAATTGTTCCGGGTAATTTTGGTGAAAACGGGGCTTTAGTGTTTGACATAAAACGCAACACAAATGCATTTAATAAGGATATTATAAAAATTGTTCTTATAAAGGTAAAAAAAAAAATTCCTCTGGAAATCAATTCCATGTTGCAAATATTGATCATTAATGGAAAGGTTAATATCTGACCCTGATGTACCCAGGGTATTTCTAGGTGCTCACTAGTGTTTTCTCTTCTGTCCTGCGTAAAGAGAGTCCAGTACCCTAAAGATTTTTTGGTAACACTTTATTTTGATGGTCCCTTTTGAACATTCTGTTGACTTTAAGTGACTTTGCAACTACATGTCAACTAACTCTCATTAGAGTATTAGTAGACTATCTGCTTAATATCAGCTAACTCTTTATTGTGATGCTCCTCCAACAGACATTCTACTGACTATAAGTAACTTTGCAAGTACATGTCAACTTATTCTAACCCTAACCCTTCCAGTCTACTAATACTCTACTAACACTCTAATGAGAGTTACATGTAGGTGCAATGTTACTTATAGTCAACAGAATGTGTTAAAGCGAATAAAGTGAAACCAGTTTTTCTTCTATTTGTTGGAGCCAGCCGTGTGGGCAAGTCCTCTGACATATGGTGGAGTTTGGGCGACCCGAGTTTGAGTCCCGACTCAAGGTGCTTTCCTGGTCCAATTCACCCTTTGCCTGGAGTTTGACTGACAGGCCATCTGACCATAATGCCGAAATTATGTGCTCCTGTTGCATATCCGCCATTTTCAAACAAACCAGAGTTAGTAGACTAATGTCAGTGGACTTGAAAAATTATGTGTATTGTCTTTCCCCGGTTGAAACAACATACCTTATTATGGTCATTCATGTTTATTTCATGCTATAACCAGTAGTAAAGAGGAAGAGATGATCAGTTCATGTGCCGCTTGAACTGAGGCGCTACAGCAATATAATGATTTTTCCACCTGTTTTTTGATCCAGCTGGTGAAAATTGTAAGTCTGATCAGTAAAGTAAAAGCACACCTTTACTTACTACTTTATTGCTTAAAGTTGCGATAGTCTTTTCTTCCCCATTGTGACGTATATCTGAGTGAAACGGCTTCTGGAACAAGAAAAAATGTAGGGCGGGACTTGATTTTGTCCATGGGGAATTGATTGGATTGGATTGGATTGGATTGGATTGGGCTGTGGTTTGCTATTGGTGGATCTCATGTGAGTGACATGTTGCCCCGCACTCGTGCCAGTAAACACATCATCAGAGAAGAGAAGAGATGTCACTGCAAGAGGGAGAGGAAGTTATTTTGATTAAAGATTACAAGGGCCCTAAAAAATAATGATGTGCACTGATAAATAATTTATAATAAATACTGCAATATTCAATTAAAAAACAAAAACAACACAGGAATAGTAAATGGTGACTTCATGGTGACTTTAGTAAAGCATTAGGAGGGTTAGAACCCAGACCTTTAACTCTAATAATGACCAATAGTGATGGATTATAAAGATTCACATTTTGAAACTTTACAAATGTTTCCTGTTAACCTTTGATAACTTTCTGGGCAGATGGTTTTAGCAGTAAAAATAAGGCTAAGATTTCAAAACCAAACAGAGGTATCAGAAGCTCACACACAGGTCCTGACTGAGAGCTCTTCAGACGGCCCGTCCTTGGCACATCTCCTGGAAGATGCGGACAGCCTAACGCTTTCCCACAATGAGTGTCACACAGTCATGCTTGCAGTCCTTTGGTGTGACGCTGTTAATGACTTGCTTACCCTGAGGATTTTGATTCTGGTGCTGTCTCACCACTTAGCAATCCTAAGCAACCCAACGCCAGGTTTCTGCTGTAGTCAAACACGCTCTGGGGCAGAACACACAAGCATATACATTTCTCTTTGTTGAGGTTAACTAAAAATGCCACTAACTCCTAACAACATTTTTTCAGTTAAAACAAAACAATTTAAAAAATATGAAGTTTTACTGCGCATTAAAGCTGCAGTCCGTAACTTTTTTGGGTTAAAAAGTATCCAAAATAAATTTGAGCAAGTACATAACCACCCAGTGTTCAAAACTATCTGCTTACCTTAGCTTGATTTACAACGGTAAGCTTGTAATAATGTGTTATAATTAGAGTGGTATGGTGGATTTCCACGGGAAATTCAAGCATATCTTTGCGTCATTACGTCACATCTGTACACATAAATAAGGTGTCCCAGCTAGTAGGCTATATTGCGTGTGAGGATGTTGGAGGTGGAGATTTATAGCCTTTTCTCACAGCACTTGATATAATTAAACTTATCAATTTGATGGCAGATCCAGAAAGGTTCAAACAACAATCACCAGTGACAACTGGAGATTCATCCGTTGTAAAATGCAAAAGACTTCGGACTTCGGAGTGGCTACAGAAAAACAGAGTCTGCAACCGGGCCCATGCGAAAACAAGGATAAAAAGGGCTTTTGAAAGGTGGCGTGAACTCCGTGTTTTGAAGGGGTTCAAAACGGACGCAGAGACAGTTTTTTTTCTTGCTAGACAGGTAAGACATTTCAATGGTTCAATTATGTAACAGTAGAACACTTGTTCGCTTAATTCATACAGTTACGGAGTTTTCTTTGTTGTGCCTTTCTCGTTTTGCTATGTGCATTATGGTAAATATAAATTGTTTTGTGCTAGCTATGGGAGGGAGCAATTCACCTCTACTCCACATTAATTTGTTGGTATACGTCAATTAGAAATTAGACTGCACAGGAATGGAAACTGAACTACAGGTAGCCCTAATACACATTAAATGTAGTCACGCAATGCTGGTGTTGTTAACGTTAACACTTTGAAAACAAAGTATAATTTGCATGGTTTGACGTGATATGATAAGTGATCGTTAGATTTAATCATCGCGATTTATTGCAATGCTTTTTTTCCCTTAGTTGGTCAGAACAAAAGTGGATGTTAGCTACTTACTTGTTCAGATTACTTTTTCCGGTAATAATTCTTATGTTGGTCATACTTTCAAAAAGTAGAATCTGTGATTCCGAATGACAGTATCCACACCGACGCGGTGACTGACAGCCGCATATTCTCCTCAAAACATTGGATTCATCCGCGCTGTGCCGTGCCGAGGCACAATTCACGTAAAGATGATAATTCCGCGAATAACTGCAATTGCAGATTTCGAACAGAGATGGCGACAAAGAGGAAAAACTACGGACTGCAGCTTTAAAGTCACCATAAAATCAAAATAGACAATTCTTATATTTTATGGAATACTGAATTATTTATTATGAATTATTTATCTTTTTTTTATTATTATTTTAATTCATGCCCCTCATAAACTCAATCAAAATAACTTGCAGCAACATTCTGTTTCATACTGACTTTATTAAAATCATTCTAATACTTTGTATGTTGATTTGGTGCTCAAGAAACATTTCTTACGGTTATAAATGTTGAAAACAGTTGTGCTGCTTTATATGTTTGTCAAAACAGTGATTTTATATGGTCATTTTATGAATATACTTTTTAAAAGAACATCATTTTTTTTTAAATAGAATCATTTGTAACATTATAAATACCTTTACTGTCACTTTTGAACAATTGAATGTGTCCTTGATGAATAAAAGTAATAATTTATTTATTTTGTTAAATTTTTAAATAAAAAAGCCAACACTTTTGATCAGTAATGTATACAATAGATATTTTACATACTTGAGTTTTGTTATAAAAAACATTTTTTTCTAGTTTTATTGATGGTTTTTTAATATAAACAAATCTGTTCAAATGTGACCCTGGACCACAAAACCAGTCATAAGTCGCACGGGTATATTTGTGGCAATAGCCAACAATACATTGTATGAGTCAAAATTATCAATTTTTCTTTTATGCCAAAAATCATTAGGATATTACGTAAAGATCATGTTCCATGAAGATATTTTGTAAATTTCCTACCGTAAATATATCAAAAATGTATTATTACATATATGAGTTGCTAAGGATTTCATGCACCCTCAGATTCCAGATTTTCAAATAGTTGTATCTCGAAATATTGCCCTATCCTAACAAACCATACATCAATGGAAAGCTTATTTATTCAGCTTTCAGATGATGTAAAAATCTTAATTTACAAAAAAATTACCCTTATGACTGGTTTTGTGGTCCAGGGTCACAAATAATGTTTAATGCTGTGACCCAATTAATATATTAATTGTTTTTGTGCAAACAAGCAAAACAACTTTTCATTAGTAGCTTGTAGTGTTTCTAACTACTGTTTCAAATGGGTAGCTTGACTGTACTTGAACTACTTTAAATCATGAGTAGCTTGTAGTTTGTTAAGTTACAGTTTCAAAGCAGCTTGCCGACATGGCTCCCACACACACCTATTCCAAGTTGTACTTCATAGCCATCAATCATGAAATGTGTAATGGAGCATAAATCAAAGGACAGTAATTACACGATCAGCGGAAGAACATCTGGAGACAAGCTCAACTAGATTCACCGACACCAGCATGCGAAACCAACAATGAGCCAGCGCTGAACAATTGCAACACTTTCACGGCTGTTTACATTATTCTGAAATGCCGCTGTGTATTACTAGAGTGGCGTCTCTCTGCCGCAGTTGGGGGCGTTCGCCGTGTCAAAGTTGATACAAGACTGCCAGAACAAGCAGAAAAGTTGGATGCTCACTTTGTGTCGTGAGAGACTTTGTTTTTCACAGAGACGTTTGTGTCACCGCTCGCATTCTTTTTCCGACGCCGCGTTCGCTTGCTCCTTTGCCCTCTCACTGTATCTTTATGCTGATGGCAGCTCTGCCAAGCCTGCCAATTATGCGGAATGAGCAGGTGGCACCTTGCAGGTGGCAGGCTAATCCTTATAAAGATTTCACTTCATTAAGAAATCCGTTTAATGTAGCCAGTAGATTGATAAATCGTCCAAACCGAAATCCCACTTCATGCCAGGTTTCGTGCTCCGACTTGACCCGTGGCAGGAGAAATGTGTCCGTCGTATGTTCACACATAAACATACGCCTGTTTTATGGTGGACAGATTGTCAGCAGTCGAAAAGTGTCTGTGTAGACGATTCAACATATGCTAAACTGGATGAAATCATTTGCTCTGCGTTTAATTTGACTTACAAAAAAGTTCTTGAATTTTAAGTGTCAAAGTTACTTAAAATTCAACTCCTGAGTTT
This sequence comes from Coreius guichenoti, assembly GCA_039654105.1. Lineage (NCBI taxonomy): Eukaryota > Metazoa > Chordata > Actinopteri > Cypriniformes > Gobionidae > Coreius > Coreius guichenoti. The sequence goes on along the minus strand of CM077176.1, from coordinate 35,892,622 downwards.
TCAACAAGACACAACCTAATAGTTAGCTTTGACAAGTCAGCAACAGCTCTTCTTTAAAAAAATTCAGCAAGGATGCATTAAATCGATCAAACGTGACAGTAAAGACATGTATAATGTTCCCAAAGCTTTCTATTTCAAATTAAAGTGTTAGTTCACCCAAAAATGAAAATTCTGTCATTAATTACTCACCCTCATGTCGTTCCAAACTTGTAAGACATTTGTTCATCTTTGGAACACAAAAGAAGATCTTCTGGTCAGGTTTAGAATAGGGTTCAATTGTCATTATTAACTATTAACTACGACTTTTGCCTTAATAAATTCCTACTACTGCTTATTAATAGTTAGTAAGGTAGTTAAGTTTAGGTATTGGGTAGGATTAAGGGATGTAGAATAAGGTCATGCAGAATAAGGCATTAATATGTTCTTTATAACATATGCCCACTTACAAAGCATGTAGAAGTCTGTAATTTTTATCATAGGTACACTTCAACTGTGAGAGACGGAATCTAAAACAAAAATCCAGAAAATCACATTGTGTGATTTTTAAATAATTAATTTGCATTTTATTGCATGACATAAGTATTTGATCACCTACCAACCAGTAAGAATTCCGGCTCTCACAGACCTGTTAGTTTTTCTTTAAGAAGCCCTCCTGTTCTCCACTCATTACCTGTATTAACTGCACCTGTTTGAACTCATTACCTGTATAAAAGACACCTGTCCACACACTCAATCAAACAGACTCCAACCTCTCCACAATGGCCAAGACCAGAGAGCTGTGTAAGGACATCAGGGATAAAATTGTAGACCTGCACAAGGCTGGGATGGGCTACAGGACAATAGGCAAGCAGCTTGGTGAGAAGGCAACAACTGTTGGCGCAATTATTCGAAAATGGAAGAAGTTCAAGATGACGGTCAATCTCCCTCGGTCTGGGGCACCATACAAGATCTCACCTCGTGGGGCATCAATGATCATGAGAAAGGTGAGGGATCAGCCCAGAACTACACGGCAGGACCTGGTCAATGACCTGAAGAGAGCTGGGACCACAGTCTCAAAGAAAACCATTAGTAACACACTAGCCAGCACCAGCGCATGTTCAGGCCCGTCTGAAGTTTGCCAATGACCATCTGGATGATCCAGAGGAGGAATGGGAGAAGGTCATGTGGTCTGATGAGACAAAAATAGAGCTTTTTGGTCTAAACTCCACTCGCCGTGTTTGGAGGAAGAAGAAGGATGAGTACAACCCCAAGAACACCATCCCAACCGTGAAGCATGGAGGTGGAAACATCATTCTTTGGGGATGCTTTTCTGCAATGGGAACAGGACGACTGCACCGTACTGAGGGAAGGATGGATGGGGCCATGTATCGCGAGATCTTGGCCAACAACCTCCTTCCCTCAGTAAGAGCATTGAAGATGGGTCGTGGCTGGGTCTTCCAGAATGACAACGACCCGAAACACACAGCCAGGCCAACTAAGGAGTGGCTCCGTAAGAAGCATCTCAAGGTCCTGGAGTGGCCTAGCCAGTCTCCAGACCTGAACCCAATAGAAAATCTTTGGAGGGAGCTGAAAGTCCGTATTGCCCAGCGACAGCCCCGAAACCTGAAGGATCTTGAGAAGGTCTGTATGGAGGAGTGGGCCAAAATCCCTGCTGCAGTGTGTGCAAACCTGGTCAAGAACTACAGGAAACGTATGATCTCTGTAATTGCAAACAAAGGTTTCTGTACCAAATATTAAATTCTGCTTTTCTGATGTATCAAATACTTATGTCATGCAATAAAATGCAAATTAATTACTTAAAAATCATACAATGTGATTTTCTGGATTTTTGATTCTCACAGTTGAAGTGTACCTATGATAAAAATTACAGACTTCTACATGTTTTGTAAGTGGGCAAACCTGCAAAATCGGCAGTGTATCAAATACTTGTTCTCCCCACGGTATTAAAAAAATCCTGGTTCTTCCTAACTTTCAATGAGAGTGAATGTTACCTTCGATTTTAAAGCCCCAAAAAGCGCATCCATCCATCATTAGTAAATAAAAGTAATCCATATGGCTCCAGGGGATTAATAAAGGCCTTCTGAAGCGAATCGATGCGTTTTTGTGAGAAAAATATCCATATTTATAATTTTATAAACTATAATCACTTGCTTCCGAGTGAACTCTGACCCGACGTATGACATAGGATGTAGGAGTAGCCTAAGCTTAGGTGAGAGTAGACGCCTCTTGCGGTTCAAACAAATAGGGCAACAAACTCAAGCTCCTCCCACATTTCTCTTCAAAAATTTTCATTTTAGACTTCCAAATCATGACCTGTGTTGTTTTGCTCTATCCTCTGAGCTTCCGTGTTCATCAATACGTCATGCGTCGGGTCAGAGTTCATTCTTCCGCTGGAACTAGATTCGCGGACGGCTGTTACCGGAAGCCAGAGATTATAGTTTATAAACTTATAAATATAGATATTTTTCTTACAAAAACACATCACTTCACTTCAGAAGGTCCTTATTAACACCCTGGAGCCATATGGATTTCTTTTATGATGGATGGATGCACTTTTTTGGGCTTCAAAATCTCAGGTACCATTCACTCCCATTATAAAGCTGGGAAGAGCCAGGATATTTTAATATAACTCTGATTGTGTTTGGCTGAAAGAAGAAAGTCATATACACCTAGGATGGCTTGAGGGTGAGTAAATTATGGGATTTTGGGGTGAACTAACATTTAATGCTGTTCTTCCCAACTTTCTATTCATCAAAAGAATCATGGTTCCTACAATATGGAGCAGAACAATTGTCTTCAACATTGATAATAATAGGAAATGTTTCTTGAGCAGCAAATCAGCATTGTCATTTTAAGACCACAGTAAAACACCACATTAAATAAAACACAACATGTATTTTCAGCGCGGTGAAACCCTGCTGACACAGACCACCCTTAAACCAGCTCTGATGTGGTCTAAAAGTTGTGTATCGCTCAAGGATCTCTCTTTAATAACCCGGTGGGTGTGGAGCTTAAAAGATAAAGACACAAACCCACAGCAGTCAGAGCCATGGGGCACGGCTGAGCTTGAGCTCCACTCTCAGACGATTCATTAATAATCCTTGTCAAAAAAGTTGATAAATGCGTCTTTAAATGCTTCTCAGATGACTGCAGCATTCAGGGTCTGTAATCGATACCCTGAAAACTAGACAAAAATACAACAGACTTCACAGTGTTGTCTCAGATCTCAACTGGCTCGCAGAACTGCACCTGCCACAGACCGTCTTCTCACGTTATTTGTCTGTTGCTAGGATGTTATGCATGGGTGGTTGTCAGGGCATTGCTATGTGGTTACTAGGGTCAAGTCATCTTTATTTTTATAGCACTTTATACAATACAGATTGTTTTAAAACCAGCTTTACAGTGATAACAGGAAAATAATGATGCAATGATGGAAACAGAGTTCACACAATATGAGAAATTACGGTAACACTTTATTTTACAACCTTGTTACACATGTTACTTGTAGTTACTGTAGTAATAACTATAAATTATGCATAATTACATGCAACTAACCCTAAACCAAACCCCAATCCTAACACTAACCCTATAGTAAGTACATGTAGTTAATATTACTCAGTACTTAAATGCATAATTACACTGTAACATGGACACCCTAATAAAAAGGGTTACACTTTATTTGAAGGTGTCATTGTTACAGTGTAATTATACATATTTAAGTACTAAGTAATATTAACTAACAACATGTACTTACTATAGGGTTAGGGTAGGGGGTTACACTTTATTTTAAGGTGTCATTGTTACAATGTAATTATATATTTAAGTACTGAGTAATATTAATTAACTACATGTACTTACTATAGGGTTAGGGTATGATTAGGGTTTGGTTGAGGGTTAGTTGCACGCAATTATGCATAATTTACTGTTATTACTATGGTAAGTACATGTAACATATGTAACAAAGACACTGTAAAATAAAGTGTTACCAGGTAGGCTTAGGGGTTTGTTGAGGGATAATTGCATGTAATTATGCATATTTTACTGTTATTACTATGGTAAGTACATGTAACGTGTAACAAGGACACTGTAAAATAAAGTATTACCAAATAAAGTGTAACCGAACAAAGTGCAAACATATGGTGAGTCTAATAGTTAGGGTTAGGGGATTTTAAATAGTGATAGTTAGATTATCATGCATGATTTAATGCCTTAAAGGTTTTGTGTAAGACTTCACAGCACAATAATATAATAGATTTTGACTAAAGTAAGAAATTCTATAAAGAATGGTCAGAGCACAAAAATTATCTCATAACAATATTTATTCTGCCACTTTATGACAGGATGACATCACCATCCAGGTCCAATCATATCCCAGTTTTTGCTGCTTTGAGTAACATCAGTGTGTCATAAACTAATGAGCTCTCAGAGCCCTAAAAGACGTTACATTGTGCCACGGCTCACACAGAGACGGCTGTCAGCACAGTAACAGCTCCTAGTTATGGCACGCTATCGTGCAATCAAACATTACGCCTTTTTTTCCCCCTCTGCTGCTACCAAGCTTGTAACTGTTTGGCTTTACCTGTGGCTGGGAGTCCTGTCAGAATGTGACAGAAGAGATCACCTTCTCCGTCAGGTGAGGAGCTTAATTACTGTCCCCGCACATCAAAACAAATGTCAGTTGAAAGTGCAGCGCTCACAGCCGGGCCCAACAACACCGACTCATTGTTAGGCATCACATGTTGTTTAATGGAGCGTCTTTTTTCAGTTGTCGACCATGTCTGGTGTGGTGTCGTTATTTGTGGCTACTGTTAGCTGTCTCTAACAGGCCAAGACACATTTTCTTTCGTTCTTAAGACTCAAACTGTCTACCAACAATGTCCCTGTTTTTTCAATGTTTTAGTCACTCTAATGTTGACATTTATTTAGATAACCAGACACAAACATTGGTCAGCAAGTAAGTGAAGGATCAACTAGTCAACAATGAAGCCCTGCGATTTTGCTGGGACATTCAAAATTAACTGTGTGGAATGGAACAGAACATCTTAATTTTATTTTTACATAATGTTTTAAAATCTTACTCTCATATAAAAGGACATAAGGACATACACTGTATTGCCAAAAGTTTTGGGACGCCTGCCTTTACATGCACATGAACTTTAATGACATCCCATTCTTAATCCGTACGGTTTAATATGGAGTTGGCCCACCCTTTGCAGCTATAACAACTTCTATTCTTCTGGGATGGCTTTCCACAAGGTTTAGGAGTGTGTTTATGGGAATTTTTGTTGGACGAGAAGGCCTGGCTCGCAGTTTCCGCTCTAATTCAGCCCAAAGGTGTTTTATCGGGTTGAGGTCAGGACTCTGTGCAGGCCAGTCAAGTTCCTCCACACCAAACTCGCTCATCCATGTCTTTATGGGCCTTGCTTTATGCACTGGTGCGCAGTCATGTTGGAACAGGAAGGGGCCATCCCCAAACTGTTCCCACAAAATTGGGAGCATGAAATTGTCCAAAATGTCTAGGTATGCTGAAGCATTAAGAGTTCCTTTCACTGGAACTAAAGGCCAAGCCCAACCCCTGAAAAACAACCCCACACCATAATCCCCCCTCCACCAAACTTTACACTTGGCACAATGCAGTCAGGCAAGTTCTCCTGGCAACCGCCAAACTCAGACTCGTCCATCGGATTGCCAGACAGAGAAGCGTGATTGGTCACTCCAGAGAACACGTCTCCACTGCTCTAGAGTCCAGTGGCGGTGTGCTTTACTCCACTGCATCTGACGCTTTGCATTGCACTTGGTGATGTAAGGCTTGGATGCAGCCGCTCAGCCATGGAAACCCATTCCTTGAAGCTCTCTACGCACTGTTCTTGAGCTAATCTGAAGGCCACATGAAGTTTGGAGGTCTGTAGCTATTGACTCTGCAGAAAGTTGGTGACTTCTGTGCACTGTGCGCCTCAGTATGTGCTGACTCTGCTCTGTGATTTTATGTGGCCTTCCACTTCGTGGCTGAGTTGCTGTTGTTCCCAATTGCTTACACTTTGTTATAATACCTCTATCTATCTATCTATCTATCTATCTATCTATCTATCTATCTATCTATCTATCTATCTATCTATCTATCTATCTATCTATCTATCTATCTATCTATCTATCTATCTATCTATCTATCTATCTATCTATCTATCTATCTATCTATCAAGAAAAGTCTCTTATGCTTACCAAGGCAAAAATACAGTAATATTGTAATGTATTATTATTATTATTTCAGCATCATTGCCAAAAAATTCTTCATATCAATGTTGGAAAAAATGAACATTGAAACATTGAAACTTAATATTTTTGTGGAAAGTGTGATTTCTTTTGTAAAATTATAAATGTTTTTATTGTCACTTTTGATCAAATTAATCCGTCCTTGCTGGATAAAAGTAATATTATTTTTTTGTGTGTGTGTTATTAAAAACAAGTTTGATTTTGAATCGAACTGGCTATACAACACAGGATTTGAATCGGAATGACAGGAAGAATTACTGAATTGTAATTTAAAGAAATTCACCTTTAAACTTTAAAGAGTTACTGCATTCTGGAAATGAAGTGCTCTTCCACCCTGATCCAAAAAATTAATAAATAAATAAAATACAAATTTGTATATGTGGTTATGTGTAGTTCCCTGATGTTGTTGTGTTTCATAATAGCAGTGTTGATCCCCAGGACTGCAGGGGGCAGTATAATCTTAACCCAGCCATCTGTGGGGTGATCACGGGCAGATACACATCATTTAGCACCTCAGCGCTGCTCTTATTCCCTGGGAACTCACTCCCTGACCTTTATATATTTGTTACCCCGAGAAATTGACATTGAGAAGTTGGTGCTCTTCGCTCTGTTGCCCGCCAGTCTGTGCAGAGCGAGTAATAATTAGCAGGTCTTCGGTTCGTGATTTTTAATGTCTGTAATGCTGGAAGTGAAGGCTGGATGTGTTTGTGTTACGTGATGCCACGCACATTTTTGGCACCTTTCGCGAGTGAGAGATGCGTACGGTGAAATTTACAGACCTCTTTGCATCTCATTAGCGTTCGGCGGAGCCTCGGCTAGCGTTTGAAAGGATCTGCTGAGGGGTGAAGAAAATGGCTGCAGGGAAAACATGTCAACCGTCCAGAGGCCCACACAATTATTTCCACTATATTTTAACCTCTTGTGTTTAATTGTGTGAGACCAGTGGGTTTATGAGCTGCTTCTGACCCCGGTTTTCTTCCGTCTCTTGGTGAATGATCTGTGAGATCTAAAGGGATTGTGGGAGAAAGGTAAAGCTCTCCCTTACTGTCTGCGTCAGAGTCTCAGACGAACTCTGGGCTTTTTGTAGTGATCTTACATAAACTAATCCGCCCTCGGTGAACTCGGGTCACAATTCTCTGATCAGACTCTCAATATTTCTTGTTGGATGGGGGTTTTGCCAGTGCCACAATATCGTGTGAATGGGTAGAACTGATTGACTGATGTTACACAGTGTGTGGTGAATTCACTAGTGTTATTTTAGTAATATGTGTACTATTAGTGGCTCAGTGGGTAGCACTGTCGTCTCATAGCAAGAATGTCCCGGGTTCGAGTCCCGGCTGACCCAGGAAGCCTTTCTGTTAAATGTGACTATAAGGCATGAAGATATTACGATATTATAAAACAATAGCATCATGATTTTCTGTGAAGATTTTCTGGTAGTGAATGTGGCACTAAAATGATGGAAAATGTGCAAATAAGCGACACTATCAGTGCCGCAGTTCATTCTTAGCGAATTCCCTGAGTGTGTTTGTGTGTGTGTGACCTCTGCTTTAGCGGTTTGTCCTCTAAGCTGACAGTGTTCTCCTACAACCCCTGGCGTTAGCTCCAGGCCTTCAGTCCCAGATGGGCCTCCCCACATCCCCCTTCCACTGTGGCAGCATTAGCCCAGCAACCCTACGCCCCACGCCTGTCAAAACTCAAGCCAGGGTCAGGCAAACACTGATCAGGGATAACAGGGAAGTCATTGAAACAGAGAACTGTCCACACATTTAAACAGGTGTTGAAAAAAAATCACTGCACTCTTAGAGAAAATTGTCCTATATAGTAGAAACTTAAAGAGTTCTGTTACGCGCTTCATATACAGAACATTTTAGGGGTTCTCATCATTAAGTTTTAATTAATTTTGTTTAAATTTTATTAAATGTATTAAATTTTATTTCATTTAAATTGTATGAATTAAAGAGTTCGTAAACATTTTTTTCTAGCAAAAAATAACCTGTTAAACATGAAAGTATTAAGCAATCATTTAAGACATTTAGACTTGTATAGAAGCTTTTTGACAAAGGATTCTTTAAAATGGAGTAAAGAAAAAACATCGGAATGTAGTCTCTCTGTGTCTGTATCTCTCTTAAAAATAAAGTTTATTCATTTATTTATTTTATTGATTGATTGATTGTCACAGAAGACCCTTTATTTTTAAGTGTTCTGTTAGAAAGTCATATTTGCATGATTTTGTTCATAAGATCAGTCAAAGTAACAATAAAACACAACATCTACAGATGAGTGAATGTTTGCTGTAGAAAGCTGTTTTCATTTGTTATTCACACCTTTTAACCGCTCAACACTGATTAACTCGAGCTGATTACATTTTGGTGAACTACTGAGGCACAAAAGCGATTAAACGTTCTTGTTAGCAGGGCTGAACAAAACTGAGAATTTAAAAATGACAGGAAGAGGAATCTACCGAATTACAATTAAAAGTAATTGAATACAATATAAGAGTTACATTAGTGCTACACAACAACAAATAGGCAAGAACATAAATGTTTCATCTTTTTAAAGGGACAGTTCACCTAAAAATGAAATTATATATATATATATATATATATATATATATATGTGTGTGTGTGTGTGTGTGTGTGTGTGTGTGTGTGTATTATTATGTACATATACATACACCCTCATTGATGTATATATTTAAGAAATATTTGCAAGTGTATACTGTATATATATATATATATATATATATATATATATGTACATAATAATTATACACAGTACACACATATATTATGTAAATACAAACATTTATTTTGGATGTGATTAATCGCGATTAATCAATTTGACAGCACTAATATATATATTAATGCTGTCAAATTGATTAATTGATTGATATATATATATAATTTGTTCATTATAATATTTCTGGATATATACCATATGTTGTGTGTATGATAACATGTCTATAATTCATATTCTGATTAAATGTGTTATTAAAAACTAGTTTATTTGAAATTCATCACATTCTACGACCTTAAATTTAAATTTGGATTACACTTCTGCATCCTGTTCGGTAATTCAAATTTAATTCAACATTCAATAAAAAAAAAAAAAAAAGCCTGTTAGTGCCGAAGAAATCAAGCTACATGGAAAGAAGGACACTTTTTTGTCAGATGATGCAGATTACAAGAAATAAAGCAACAAACACAAAGACAATGTGTTGGTCACACTTTATATCAGGTGTCTTTAGCGATTATGTGTACTTGCATAAAAAATAAGTACAATGCACTTATTGCGTTGATGTTGTATTGCAAACACTGGTCACACTTTATATTAGGAGGCCTTAACTACTATGTACTTACATCAAAAAATAAGTACTATGTACTTATTGTGTTCATATTGTATTGCAAAACACTTTTGCTGATATTGAGGTGGGATACGGGTAAAGTTAGAGACAGGTGTGGTGGTATGGGTAAGTTTAAGGGTAGGGTTAGGTGTAAGGGAAGGGTCAACAGTGTAATTATAAATGTAACTACAGAAATTAATTACAGATGTAATTACATGCAGGTATTTTTTTTTATATAAGTACAATGTATGTACACAATAAGTGCATTGTGTCAAATAATTAATTTAAATGTTACTACATAGTTAAAGACACCTAATATAAAGTGGGATCAATGTGTTTGATTTGTGACAGATTGCATAAGTTATCCATCACTTTTATTCCCTCTGTGTATTCACACAGGGTCAGCAGGAAAGAAAAAGAGAGCAGACAGAAGTGTGGGAGCTGGAGATTTATGGAGCAAGGCCATCACCTGTGACTTAGCAGGAGTGGAAATTAGTCACAAATAGCATATTAGAGCAGCTAATCAGACACACTCCAGCGGCCCGCTGCCTTAACACCTCCATAACGGCCAGAGTGGATGAGCGGCCCCAGGCGTCAGACTGAACGATCGGCCTGACCTCCACAGAACCAGCGCAGACCCCACACCGCCTTGGTTGCGATTAGAGAAAGGTATTATTTGGGGTCTAATGCTATTTCATGCACTCCGACTTATTTACACTGTTAAAGAGTTGAATTCTCATGCTAAACATGGCCAAAGTTTCAAAAAATTAGTTGTATTAGAGTATTTCTGTGCCAAATACACTCCTTCATAATTCGTTCAAGTTCCGGAAAGTTTTTTTCAAGTATGGCCCTGTATGACGTCATAAAGGGTGGAATTCCGTACTTCTCCCGGATGAGCACGTGCGCACATCAACCAGAGCGAGAGCAAGAGCACGCCCATCAACAAGCTTTGTTCGGGTTACAGAAGCCGTCGGCAGCGATGTCATTTTGTTTTTAGACCACAACCTCAACAATGTCACCAAAGAAGTGTGTTTTTGGTTGTGAGGGAAAGATAACCTTGTTCAGCTTCCCAAAGAATCCAGCTTGAGAATCCAGAAATGGCGCGTAAGTGCATACAATAGTTATCCAGGGATAATGCGATGATGTACTCAAGATTAACATGAGATTGGCAGAAACTGTCTGTGTTATGTACCCTTTAATTTGAGTTTCTCTAAATACCTATCTTAATAATTATCATTATTATAAAACAATTATCACCCTGCACAGCAAGTCTAAAACAATATATTTTATAGTGATATGGTTTAGGTTTTGCTCAGTAAGAAAGATTGAAGCGAACTTCGTAGGTTGAACAAACTCTAGGGCAAACTCTACAAACTACTAATAATTTGAATAGGCAAGCATATATGTGATTTGGCATGGCAGCCAGTTCAAGTAATAAATAGCCTAACCATTGCCTTACCTAATGCAACAAAACATATGTGTTTTCTTCAAAATCTGCATGGATTATCACCTAGAAAGCGTGCATAAAAGCGCTCTCTTTATAATCAATAAGCTGTCACTAATCTTAATTCATCGCAATCTCACAAAGTTCTGCCAATCGATTAAGATGACTGAACAATGAATATCTTATTTAGCTTACTTAGGGCCAGATTTACTAACAGCTTGCGCCAGCACAAACCCTCTTTTGAGTGGTGGGGTGATTCTAACTTAAACACATCTGATTGGCCATTGCGTTCAAGAAATCATCAGCTATGTTTGTGATTGGCTACATTGCTCAACGCTGCAAAAATACGCTGTAAATAGAAAAGCCTATTTGTATTAGTTTCGACGCTCTCAAGAGCACAATCACCAAATCTTATGTTCATCAGTTTATGATGAGAGTATTCGCGAGAGTGCAGAATTCATGCACTGAACAAAACTTTTCAGCGATTACTAATCTTAACGCCTCTGATTGACCATTGCATTCCTAAGCTCAACAGAGTTGTGTGAGATTGGTTATAGTGCGCAACGCTGTAAAACGCGTAAAAAGAAGTGTGATGCAACATGAGCAGATCTAAATTTAATGCAGCAATCGGCACTTTTCATTTAATTTTCATTTTCACTTTATTATTTAGTTTAAATGTGCAGGTGCTTTTTTGGCCCAATCCCCCATTAATTTTTGACCCGTGGCCATGGCTAAGCCTTCCCCAGCCTTACACACGCTCTTCCTATGGTGAACATTGATATCATTGGGATATCAAGCACAAATTCACTTAAACAAGATCGTTTCCATTATGCATCACACTGTAAAATATGGCTGTATATTTTCAGGTTAAAATCATTCACCCATTGCTTCATATAAGTGCTGTGAGTTGAGAGATAATTGACGTTGAGGAGTGTGTAAATGCAGCATTGGAGATCTGCCCTGTCCTCAGAGCGCTGCCTCTCTTCTGATTAGGACGATGGCAGTGAATTTAAAATTTCAATCAGACGCTTGTTAATTATTGATGGGCTCCTGTTACCCACGAGAGAAAAGCCGGGGTCTCGTTTTCCTCCATGGCTGTGCTGGAGTTCAGCCAGGTCAAGAGGTCGGTCCCTCTGATGAGATGTGTCTACTTCAATGAGCTCCTCTGTGCTTAAAACCCCCACAATTCTGACATCAATTTTTAGGTTTAGACCTCATATAGAAAGAGATCTGAAAGTTGTATTCCAAATTATGCACGCTCTGTACTTCCAGGCTGTTTTAAAGGCAGTTTAACTGAGAACAGAGTTTTACAGGATCTCCAGTGATGAGAAAAATCTTCAGCTTTGTGAGGCATTAGCGAGAGTGACAGCCCTGATAAACGTACGGAGGGTACCTTCAGGCCACTGCGCTAACATCCACCGTGTTCAATATTCCTGGCAATAAAGCAGGATTAGAGATCTTTTATTGTTGAACTCAAGAGTTGAATTGCTTTTTCAATCAGAGTTTATAGACTTGGCAAGATCATTACATTTGTTCAAACAAACCCCACAAAGAAAGCACTGTCCACGACACACAAAACAACATTAACTATGTGTTTACTATGTGCTTGCACTGTCCTGAAAAATCTATATAAGAACAAACAGCCCAGTGATATAATTTCCTCCAGGATACGTTGGACAATCATACTATTCAGCAAAGTGAAGCAATGCTCTATTTATTCAAACGATAAGTGTTAAAATAGTAATTAAAAAACAATGATTTTGTGTGGCAGTTCACCCACCATCCCTTAGTAATTTGCATTATGATGGCATTCTTAATGCAGTATAATTCACATTACATAGCAAACCATTATATTACTAGCCTATGGTTGGTTATAACTTATAATATGTGAAGTTATAATGCATTATACTCTTAATATGCAGTAATATGGTTTTAAGTCTGGTTTCAGCAGGCTCGTCATCTCCCAGCCACAAACGTCCACCATCTTGTTTCTTCCAGATTTCCTGTATGATTTTTTGAAAAAGAAAAAAACATACACGGTTGAGTTAAAGGTGAAAAACGATGGAAAACGAAAGGGTGAAAAAAAGAGCGGCAGAGGAGAGGTAGTCCATCTCGCACAGGTCCAGGTGTCAAAGCTGATCATACTGTAAGAACATTTGGAGAGTCGCTCTACCTCTGCACTTAGCCCTTCTGCCAGACGGTTATTAAGACAGAATAAGCCGGTGACTTTTCAATTCCAACCATAATTTGTTTCTGTATTGCATTTTCCGACAGCAGCGAGTGATGGAATTTTTCCTCACCATAGTACCGCAGAGGGGATATCCTGCGATGTCCTGTAATAGGTTATCACAAGCCATATCTTTTGCAAAATAGAAACTTGGACATATGTACATCTGTGGTAGTGTGTCGCAGCCTTAAATATACTTCAGAAATGCATTCGGTGCACTGATTGGTATTCTCCGCCGCTCCTTTCTCTCTGCGCCGCGTATCTCTCTGACTTTTTGAATTACGAGGTGAAGTCGGTTTGCCTTGCGTGAGACACTTCTGTACTGTTGTTTCATTGAATAGAAACAGGAATGAGTGTGTGTACGAGTGAGAGAGTGTGTGTGGGGGAGAGAACCATGTAAAGGTTAGATAATATAAAACTGGGGGAATGAACATTCTTGTCATATGCACACACACACACAAATGCTTTTCAATACCTGTAGATAAATAAGAAGAAAACACAATCAAATCTGCTGGTACTAAGACTGAGACAAACCTATTGGTTGGTTGAATCCCCATGTTTCGCACATGCAACTCACACCCAAGTTTGTTTTATTTTGTGGCTTTTTTTGCCATTTTAGAGAAGAGACAGGCTTAGATGGAGAATGTGGCTTCAAGAAAAAGCTTCACGGCTCAACACATCTGAAACACTAAGTCCAAACCAGGTGTCGGTTTGGAAAAACACATTAAGAGAACCAAGGGGTCACATAACTGGTTAACATGGAGTTATGTGAGCAAAAATATCTTTCCAAATTTAAAAGTGGCTGTGTAAACAAAGTAATATGCATATTTTCATATTATTTCAGAACAGTCTTGTTTTTAGACTTCTTGTGTTATTTATTAATTTGTTCAGTAACACTTTATTTTAGGGTTCAATTCTCACTATTAACTAGTTGCTTATTAGCATGCATATTACTAGGATATTGGCTGTTTATGAGTACTTATAAAGCACATATTTATGCCTTATTCTGCATGATCTTATTCTGCATCCCTTAATCCTACCCAATATCTAAACTTAAACGCTACAAAAACTACCTTACTAACTATTAATAAGCAGTAAATTAGGAGTTTATTGAGGCAAAAGTCATAGTCAGTAGTGTTCCCCATACTAAAGTGTTGCCATTTTTTTCATTATTTAATAGGGACAATGCACATCAATGAAAATCAGTATAAAAATACAAAATGAAAGCATGCATGATTCTAGCAACATTGCGTGTCCGCAATCCCGAGGCAGGTAACGCAAACTTTACTTGTGACAATATACAAATACAAACATACAATACATAAGTTACAAGTATACCATACTCAAAGGGACAATGCACTATGCAACATTTGAATATTGACATTCTGATATGCATTAGGTAGTGTAAATACGACTGGTCTTAGAATAAAGCCTTGTGGTACAACAATTTTTTTTTCTCACAAATCAAGACGTATGAGACTAGTGTTCAGGATGTGTCTTCCTGTCTGACTTGAATTGTAATGCTATAGCTGTCCTGATGACACACCAGTCTTACTCAATGAGAGACTTTAGCAGCTCCTCACTCATAACAAACTCCTACCGGCCAGGTGATTTCGAACTGTTGACGCCTAAACAAAGCCTGTTCACAAAACTCCATTGTTCATCGCGCACAAGGCCTTCATCATGTGTAAAGCTATAGAATAAGCCATGTCAGAGGTGTCAGATATTGACCCGGCTGGCTGCGAGCACTTTGCCACGTTACTGTCTATAAATCGTGCTTATGTCCAGTATTTCATCAAGCCTGGGCTGACGTGCCTGTCGGGATTGACATCTCTCCAGTTCATTTGTCTGCTCCATAATCCTTAACATATTTGCTCACACAAGCTCAGGCCCATCTACCGCTTGATTGTGTATTGACAACAAATCAAAGCAGAATAATATACGGCAGCATGTCAGAGGGCCAAGGGCTCGACCAGATAGCCACAGATCTTGCCTAGCAAGTCTACACGTGTTTGCTGGAAGAACTGACGAGGACGCTATCGATCGCCCCGGGAGACGAGTGACGGATAAAGAGTGATTCTTCTGTAAGCAGATCCTCACTTAACGGCATCAGAAATGCAAACGGAGGGCCGCGCGTTACTCCGAGTCTTCGAAGTACCCGGCGCGAGGTTAAGTAATAGACGACAAACACAATAATCAGCTCAGACCTCGTCTCAGATGCCTTTGCTCAAAAGGTAATGTGTGTGGATCAGAGAAAGTTTGTTTTTTTCCCCTTCAGGGCTATTCAATAAATGAACGCAGGAGCGGGGGCCCGTCTCACCCCGACCGAGTGTCTTTGAAATGGGTTTTGTATTGATTTTTGTAACTACCCTGTTAGATGACGTTATGCCGTAACGTGTGATTTCTAGATGGGGCCAGCCCCGAGCAGGTTATTGAGGTGATAACTGTCATTTGGTGGGACAGAAAAGCAATCATAGCTTTTTCATTACTTACTGTTTTGTCCCCCTCGCTCGCTACCAGTGGGATCACTTGACATATTATGGCTTCTGTGATTTAACTGCACTCTTAAATTAAGTGCTGGAATATCAAGCTGTAGCTTTGGAAAAATAAACTCTGTGTCAAGGGATCAGATGCCCTGTAGGTCAAAGCCATGAACTTGTAGTGGTGCACTCATCAATTTCAAACTTGTATGCTTGTGTTCTTTGAGGGGGTACAGAGGAGTTTGATTATGGTTATAAGGGTCATGGCTGCCGCTCCGCTCGGCCCATAACATCAGCACAACACTATCATTGTGCCTGACCAGAGGTCGTGCTTTGTTGTTTCTTTCCTCTTTGTTGGAACCTTCACATGAAGGTTGTCAGCGAGCGCTAACCATATTAGTTTAACTTAAATGCTGAGCATGTCAGAATGATTTAGCAATAACACACTGCATTAACAGTACAGTGTCAATGTCAGGGCAACTTTGCCAGGGGGAAAAGGAAAGTCTCTGTTTCCATTCAAACTTAAATCATATTTTACATATTCTGCTCTGAATAAAGGCATGCCTGTTAACTATTACAATACTTCGATTCTGTGACAGAAATGTTCCTGGGGTTCCTGGGCGTAGTAGAGGTCTAGCGTGCAGATTAATGACGTAATTAGTGACTACAAAATAAAAGTTACCCTGGTATTCAATGAAAAGTCATACAGAGTGCATTTAATGGAAAAGTTCATCATATTTGCATGACTTATTTTCTGTGGAACTCAAAAAGATAAAATCCGAAGAGCTGATTCTATGTATATAAGACTATTCTATGTATATAGATCTTTAAAAAGAAATGAATACTTTTATTCAGCAAAGATGCGCTCAAATGTGACAGTAAAGACATTTATAATGTTACAAAATATTTCTTTCAAATAAATGTTCTTTTGAACATTCTATTAATCAAAGAAACCTGAAAAAAAACAAAAATCAGCTTCCACAAAAAAATATGAAGCAGCACAACTGTTTTCAATAGGGATGCACTGGTATCGGATACTGCGCTCGTGTACGCATACTCATTAAAATGCTCTGATACCAGCAAATTAAATTTACATTAATTTGACTAGTAGGTTTTGCTGTAGTATCAAAATTATAATAGAGAATTGTGATATTTCAGTGGTCTCTAAACATTTGAACCACTGACCCAACCAGGCCAGTACAAAAATCATTCAAAATCAAGCACTGAGCCCTGCTGAAGCATCTCTAAATATGTGCTGTGCTATTAAATGAAAGATAAAATATGACGAATGAACAGTGAAAGTAACAGAAGGTTGTACAGTAAATTTTAACAGGCATAATTAAGCATTAAAATAACTGAAGTAAATGTATATTTATTTGCTAAACAAATTAAACCAATGAATATGATTCATATTCTTTTGGTTTCTCTACCTAAATTTAAAAATTACAAATGCAATTAAAATAGAGGTATCGGTATCGACAAGTACCAAAAATGAAAGTATCAGTATCGACCTAAGTGGTAAAGGTATCGGTGTATCCCTTGTTTTCAACATTGATATTAATAAGAAATGTTTCCTGAGCTGCAAATCATCATATTAGAATGATTTCTGAAAGATCATGTGACACTGAAGACTGGAGTAATGATGCTGAAAATGTAGCTTTGCATCACAGGAATAAATTACATTTTAAAATATGTTCACATAGAAAACTGTTATTTTAAATTGTAATAATATTTGAAAATATTACTGTTTTTACTGTATTTTTGATCAAATAAATCCAGCCTTGGTGAGCAGAAGAGACGTCAAAAACATTAACATCTCACGACCCCAAACTTTTTCATGGAAGTTCCACAAAGAAAGAAAGTCACATGTGTTTAGGACATTTTCATTTTAAAATTATCTATCTCTTTAATCTATGAGACACAACTCAAAATATATAGCTTGAACCTTAAAAACCTTATGGCCCGGTTTCACAGACAGGGCTTAGATTAAGCCAGGATTAGGCTTTAGTTCTATTAAGACATTTAAGTATCTTTTATAAACGTGCCTTCGAAAAAAACATTACTGTTGTGCATCTTGAGACAAAACAATTGCACTGACATATTTTAAGATGCAAGCTGCTTTCAAAACAGCTCAAACATGCATTTTAGTCTGGGACTAGCTTAAGCCTTGTCTGTGAAACCAGGGGTAGATGTACATTTCTATTTTGTTAGAGATAAGGCTTTAATATCTTGGCATGTGTCTTGCACTTCCCGCTACAACCTAAAGGGTCACCTTCTCTATTCATGCGCACACCTATCAGCAAACAAAGATGATCGGGCTGTTAGCTCTACCTTGAAAAATATTGTTCTAGTGTAGAAAAAGAGAGATGGTGCCATTAACTGGTAATGTCATTAACGAGTAGTCATAAGGTTAGGCCCCTCACATCAGCTGTTCAATGTGACCCCCATTATTCTCAATCAAGTCATCCATCGCGACGCCCCGCCGAGGGGCCTTCACCCCCCAAATCCCACTGAACGCCTTCCAGGATCCCAGCGTCATCCTCCGCAGCGGAGAGGGACACGCACGCCGCTCCCTCCAAAGGTGTTATGGACTGTTATCAGCAAGACCATTGCATGGATGGCTGCCCTAATTGAGAATAATGAGGGTCACATTGAACATATGGTCGCTGTTGTGTCCCCCTACCCCATCTCTCCTAAAAAAAAGGCTTCAGTCGAAACTTGGCCAGACTGAAAAAAATGCGAAAAGTCTGTGCGACATCACAAAGGACTTTTGCCGTCAACTTTGCCTTGGTTTTTAATGAGCCGATGCCCACTGTTCGAGCGAAGGGCATTGCCGCGGTCAGCACCGGCGTCAGGCTCCTCGGAGAGTTGTGGAAACCGCGGGATAAGCACCGCTGATAGCAGCTGCGCTCAGATCACACACGAGATGACCAGTCGCTCTTCATTAAAAAGACTTTGGTCCGTGTCATTGAGAGTGGAAGACGAGTTTCCAGCCAAAGCATCAGATGTGCCTGCCGACCGGCATGCATATAATGCAGCGATCTGACCCGGTGTCAGAAGACATTTGCAGTGCGCTTCGGTGACACATGTGAGCAGGGCTAAATCGCGAGGTTACATGCATTATATATGTTGGTGAGCACTTGAAAAGAGAGTTTACAGTTCTCAGAGATGGCTATGCGATCCGATTGCGTTTCGGAATAAATCTCGGGAGCCTGTCTGAATGTGTCATGTCTCTTGTCATTTAATATGTGCTGCAAAAGGCTTTCTCATGCTCCCGTAATCTTTCTCTGAGCCTTTGATTGTTGTTTCATCGCTGCTTTTTGATAAGAGTGCAATGCTTGTAGGCAAATGTGCAAGTTTCAGTCGTGATAGTGACAGCAGATGGATGGCTGTTAATCTCTGTGGAGGGACACATTTCTCTAGCCAACCTGATTAACATTAGACTCGATTTCAGTCAGTTGATTAAGATTTCAATTAACACACACCTCTGCAGCTCTAAAATGCAATTTTATTAACTTCATCTGTTCACTTGGCTGTCAAATCACTTGGAAAGTTAATCCGTGACCGAGTCATTCACATCCCATTTATATAGTAGTCACGGATTTCCCCGAGTTTTATGGTCAAACTGTAAAAGTATCAATTGATTTGTCTGCATCTCAGTTACATGTATAACATCTTTAGGAGGCTGAATTTATGGCCATTTCTGACCCTGCAGCTACTGAACTGGTTAAGGTATTACAGCCAATAAGATGTCAACTGACGATCAGATTTCAGGTCAGAACAGGTGTACCAAAGATATTTTAATACCATCAACAGCATCTGTGAAGTAGTTCTTAGCAATGATGTTTCATAGTCCTGAAAGTCATGATCTACACATGTGGAAATGCTGCGCTTGTCATGGATGATTAATAAGACATTCTTCAGTTATGTCACCAGGGGCGTCACGATTTTTGAGGGGTTTGAAAGGGCATCTGGCCTGGCTCACTTGACCAAGTTTTTTTCATATACAATGGCAAGAAAAAGTATATGAACCCCTTGCAGAATCTGTGAAAATGTGAATAATTTTAACAAAATAAGAGAGATCATACAAAATGCATGTTATTTTTTATTTAGTACTGTTCTGAATAAGATATTTTAGTTAAAAGATGTTTACATACAGTCCACAAGACTTGACCCCGTTCAAAAGTTTATGAACCCTTGATTCTTAATACTGTGTGTCGTTCCCTGGATGATCCACGGCTGTTTGTTTGTTTTGTGATGGTTGCTCCAGCCTGGTCTCTTTGTTAATACGTAGGTATTATTACGTAACTTTCAAAGACACAAAACGTATGTTTTTGTACGTTTGGAGAAGTGCTGAAACTTAGAATATGGACGTATTGGTAACATTTAAACGTAGCATTATTACCTTTTTACAGATAAAATACTTACGAATCTTTCATAAAATATTTTTTTTATGAATACAAATCTTTATTCGAATAAAGATTCAAATCTTTTTTTTTTTTATATCATAAAGATATCTGTATAATTTCCCTTTTACCATTTTATAGATTAATGTAAGATCCCTTAACACTACCCCCAAACCTAAACATACCCATTTTATACAGAATATAAAGAGAATAAAACGTAATGGACAGAAATGTGTTGGAAAATGAAATTTTAGTAACAATAGCATTAAAAAAGCTATATTGAACGGCTAATCCTACACCTACCCCTAAACCTACCCATGACCATTTATTAAAACTACGTACTTTTATAAATAAAAGCATAACAGACAGACAAGTGTAATCACAATAATTTATTTATTGCGAAAATGTCAAAAGCGATACCAAAAGTAGTTCAAATGACGATGTGTTGCAGTCGCAGTCCTCTCTGGCAGTATATAATAGTTTCGTATGGGGTACAGAGTAGAATTTAAGTTTAATCGATGAAAATATTAATCCAGCTTCTCTCCGTGAAGACGTGCATTTCCCCATTTTAAATGTACATCGACTGAAACACAGCATGGCTGCGTCCGAAACCTGGAAAATGCTGCCTTCGGAGGACACATTTCAAAGTAGGAAGGCATCAAGGCACGTCCAAATCTAATGTTAACTTCATTTCCTGTCTCCTGAGATACCGTCATCTGATCGATTTTTGAAGGCAGCATAAATGTATCCTTCGCTGCCTTTGATACTGTATCCCACAATCCTGTGCGTTCCATTCTGTGACAGTTGAGCTAGAAAAAAAAGATGGCGTCCGAAAGTTGCGTTTGATGGTCAGTTTGTGTGTAAATGTACGTTTTTAACCAACATTTTTTTCACTTCTGATGTAATTTCTAGCAAGAAATTACTAATGTAGTAATTAAATATTTGTTTAGTTCTCACCAAATCTCTCTCTATTTTGCCGTAGATCAACTATTACACTGCCTTAGAAGTCTGTCCAAAATCTTTCGTGAGGAGCCTTCATGCACAAATGCTGCCTTATAAGTCATTGTCTGATAAGGCAGCAAGGCAACAAGTCAGCTGCCTAGGTTTTCGAATGCAGCCCATGTCACAATCTGTGATGAAGCAGATGAGAGCCAATGAGCGTTCGATATAACTGCCGCAAATCATGTCGTAACGCTTCGTGAGGGCGCACGGTTTTTGAATTCAAATTCATAATAACGAGCGCTGGATTTGACATTGACGGTCGCTCAAAATGCAACTGAAAACATGACATATATGACAATAGAATCAAAACATTAATGCCACGATTTTAATATTCATACATGGGAATTTGTACATGTTCACACGTAAATAATTTACGTTTTAGTAAATTACGTTCTTCAGAAAAATCCTCCATGTCCTGCAAATTCTTCAGTTTTCCAGCATCGTTTGCATATTTGAGCCTTTTCCAGCAGTGACTGTATTATTTTGAGATCCATCTTTTCACACTGAGGACAATTGAGGGACAATTGACAACTATTAAAAAAAGGTTCAAACATTCAGTGACGCTCCAGAAGGAAATGCGATGCATTAAGAGCCGGGGGGTGAAAACTTATTGAATTTGAAGATCAAGGTAAATTGTACTTAATTTGTCTTTCGGGAAACATGTAAGTATCTTCTGTTGTTTCGGAAGGGAGTTCTAAATAATAATACAAAATTGATATTTAAACAAAATAAGAAAAATTTGGACATCTTCCTCCTGTTCAAAAGTTTTCACCCCCCTGACTCTTAATGCATCGTGTTTCCTTCTGGAGCATCACTGAATGTCATGAACAACCATCACAAAACACACAGTTTTAAGAATCAAGGGTTCATAAACTTTTGAACTGGGTCATTTTTATAAATTCAGCTATTTTTTGTCTTGTGGATTGTATGTAAACATCTTTTATATAAAATATCTTATTCAGGACAGTACTAAATAAAAAATAACATGCATTTTGTATGATCTCTCTTATTTTGTTAAAATCATTCACATTTTCACAGATTCTGCAAGGAGTTCACATACTTTTTCTTGCCACTGTATGAAGTGCAATGCGTGGTTTTATGTATTAGGGCTGGGCAATAAAACGATAACGATAATTGTTGCAATATATTTTTCCAATTAAAAATCGCTGTGAGATCCAGTGCGTCCGAGTCTGGTGCAGAGTTCTCCTATACAAACCACAAATCGAATGCCTCATGATTTAAACTAGTTTAAAACCAGATGAAACTGCACTGACATTCTCAACGGAAAAACAGGAGAAACTTTGAGCCACAACGATACAGTTAGAAGGGTTTTCAATCAAGTCGCCAACATTTACCATGATTTACTGTAGTAACACTTACTGAAACCATGGGATTGTGGCAGAAATGTGGGATATTCATATAGAATTTTATTATATTATTAATGTAGACATTAAATGTATTAAAGGATTAACGGAATATAATTACAGCTTTTTTGTTAATCTATAGCCCCTTTTTTGCATTTGTATTACACAAAATGTCTTTAGGCTACAGTTTTTCATAACAAACACCATAGAACCGGTAGTGAAATGCAATGCATGGTTTTACCTGTGGTTAACATGATACAAATACTATGGAAGACACTATTTTACCATATAAAATTTTACCCTATAAAAATGAGGTCGTTTCAATTTTTACAGATGTTACCGTTTTTGTTAATGAACTTAAATTTACATCTGCATCCCAACTCAAGCTACTGTAAAATGTGCATTTACAAGAGACAAAACATGTAATATTAATTTGTGAAATGTTCACCTGTTTGGCAAATGCTTGTCATGTTCTGATGATAAAGCCACAATCCCACAAACTTGAAAGAAATAAAGATTTGACATATTTCGTCATAATTATCAATATCGACTGATATGAAAGATTTTATCATGATGATTTTTTGAGCCATATCACCCAGCCCTAATGACCAGTATATATATATATATATATATATATATATACACACATACACATACACATACACACACATCCACATACAATAATAATTTTTAGCCAACTTCTATCCCAAAAAATTATCATGATAAAATCTTTCATATCAGTTATATTGATAATTATGATGATACATGTCAAATCTTTTGTCAACATTTTTTGTCTTCAAAAATAATTGTGGTTTTATCATCAGAACATGACAAACACTTGCCAAACAGGTGAACATTTCACAGATTAATATTACATGTTTCATTTCTTGGAAATGCACATTTTACAGTTAATTCAACATGTAATTCTTATTGAATTTAAAGTAAATCCTATACCATTTACAGTGTTTATATCTTAAAATGTTCATCATTTAATGAAGAATACATCAGGCTGCAGTGTGGTGGGGATTCCAATGCATTTTATTAAATGGAAAAGTCAAATTATTAATATTTGCAAAGTTGGGAGACAAGTAAAGCTCTTAATGACACAATGACTTCTATATCTCCCGAAGACACAACAAAATTCTAAAAGCATCCAAACCCCACTCAGCAGCTCCGACTGAAGCTTCTGTACTGTAGTCACTGACAATGAAATCTGAATATTGCATTGCCACCGAGGCCCCTGGGAAATAACTCTCCTTGCTGAATGTCCCTAATTGAATTCTCCTTTACTAAATAGAGTTTGCCATAATGTGAATTCTCTGTAGCTTGCCCTGACAGTCGGTAATGTTTCCGATATCATCCCAGAGAAGACTCCTGTTGACTCCGAGACGCTCTGTTGCTGTCACCCAAACCTGCATGTTAATGTACATGTTTTCACTGAATAGGTTACTGTTAGGAAGAGTATGTAAATGTGGGGTTTCTCGATATCCAATTATTTCTAATAATGATGTTTAAAGTTAATTCTAAGCAAGTTAAGTTTGGACTTGGTGTACATTTTCAAAATAAGTTTTCCTAGTACTTTAGCAAGTTAGATATTTAGATTTTTAGATTCATTTTATGCCACACAAAATTATCTTTCATGTAAGCTCATTTTAGGCTAAATATGTAAAGCTTTATTCATTGTCATCTTTTTGTTTTGCTTGGTTTATGAAAATATAGGTAACACTTTAGTATAAGGTCTTATTTGTTAATGTTAGCTAATGCATTGGCTGACATTAACAATGAGCGAACTATTTCTATTTGTGTTGTCAATCGATTAACAAATTAACTAGATTAATCACACATTTTTTTCTGTGATTAATAGTGATTAATCACGATTAAAAATACTTAAGTTTTTATGTTTTTAATATATTTTATAATGTAACAATTTCACAGTTAATATCAAAATTAATGTAGAAAAAGCATAAAGACAGTATATTTTAAATACTTGTTTAATGGCATTTTTTTTTTTTTTTTTTTTATAAATGAAGACCAGTATCACTGATAGCTTACTGATGTCTCTATGAAAATGACCCTCCCCCATTTATAGCCATTCAACATTACAGTGTAATTGAAAACTAGCCATTTTTTAACATTCATTAGGCTCCAAAAAAATATGACAACTTTTAATTTAAGTGCAATCCTCACATAAACCCATAATAAATGTTATATTTACCTATGCCCTTCATACCTGTCTAACGGGTAGGAAACATACAAAAAATGAATAAATTTATTAAACAGTCTTTACTGCATAAATTATAAATTAAATATAGATGAATCCTTATTAAAGCTACAAAAGTTCTTTAGTCAAGAGCAGTGAGTAAATTTCTCTGTTACCTTTGATTAACATGAATGACAGACAGTATTAGTGGCTGCTGTCACTTTAAGACCTGCCGCTGCTGTACATGATGTGGATCAAAAGACTTTATATATAGGAAGACGGTGCACTCCGATTACTTATGAATGGGAGAAAGTGCAACACCCAATATGGCGAATAAGCCCCGCCTTCTAAATGAAAGATCCAGTCATTGATTAGTAAAGTCATCGCGTCACTGCAGCTGCCGTTAGAAGCTCCAGTTCCAGGCACAATTCGTCGACCGAAAATGCCTGCAGGTCCTCTACCCTCTTGATGGAAGCCAATGCTGTCGTGAGAGCTCGTCGGCTGCACGATTGAGCAGGCCCGGAATGTGAGTGGCACGAAGCGACCTCAGATGCTTCTGACTCCAGAGGAGGAGATGGCGGGCGAGTTGTGACATGCGGCCGGGAGTGTAGACCACCCTGTTTGTTGATGTACGCAACGACTGCAGTATTGTCCATACGGACCAGAACGTGCTTGCCTCGTAGCGGCCCTTTGAGGCGGCCCAGCGCAAGACAAACTGCTAACAACTCGAGGCAATTGATATGCCATTGCAGTTGAGGCCCCATCCACAGACCCGAAACTGCAAGCCCGTTGTACATGGCCCCCCAGCCGGTGGATGAGGCATCCCTGGAGACAACAGCATGCCTGGACACTTGTTCTAGGGGAACTCTTGCCCGTAGAAACGAAGGGTCCGAACACGGGCTGAAGGTTTGGCGGCACTTCGGTGTTACTGAGACACGGAACGAGCCGCTCTGCCACACCCATCTCAGGACTTGGTCGTGTAGCCAGTGTTGAAGCGGTCTCATATGAAGCAATCCGAGCGGCGTTACTGCGGCTGCAGATGCCATATGCCCCTGGAGCCTCTGAAAATGTTTCAGTGGTACCGCTGTCCTGCGTTTGAACGAATTCAAGCAGTTCAACACCAACTGGACGCGCTCCTCTGTGAGTCGCGCTGTCAGATTGACCGAGACCAGCTCCATACCGAGAAAAGAGATCCTCTGCACGGGGCAGAGTTTGCTCTTTTCCCAGTTGACCCAAAGTCCCAACAGGCTGAGGTGACTGAGCACCATGTCCCTGTGTTCGCACAACTGCGCCCGCGACTGAGCCAGTATCAGCCAGTCGACGAGGTAGTTGAGGATACGAACACCACGCTCTCTCATGGGAGCAATGGCCGCCTCCGTGACTTTCGTGAAGACACGGGGCGACAGGGACAGCCCGAAGGTTAGGACTCTGTACTGATATGCCCGTGCCTTGAACGCAAAGCATAGGAACGGTCTGTGTCGAGGGAGAATTGAGACATGAAAGTACGCATCCTTCAGGTCGATCGCTGCAAACCAATCTTGGGGACGGATGCACCTGAAGATGCGTTTCTGCGTTAGCATTCTGAACGGCAGCCTGTGAAGGGACCGATTCAAGAACCGCAGGTCCAAGATTGGCCGTAACCAGCCGCCTTTCTTGGGTACAATGAAGTACGGGCTGTAGAAGCCTGTCTTCATATCGGCTGGAGGGACCGGCTCTATCGCGTCCTTCGCCAGTAGGATTGCGACCTCCGCCCGTAGCACGGGGACGCTCTCCTTCGACACGGAGGTGAAGTGAACGCCCCTGAACTTGGGGGGGCCGCCGGGCGAACTGAATCGCATAGCCGAGTCTGATAGTATGGATAAGCCAGCGGGACGGGCTGGGAAGCGCTAGCCAGGCTCCCAGCGACCGAACCAGCTGACCAATGGCACCACAGACGTACCCGCAGTGGGGCAGCGCAGCGGAGTGCAGGGACCCGACTCGGATGGCATAGCGGCCCGAAGTGGGGTCTGAGTGTGCAATGCAGCACTTACCTGCTTTCGCTGAGGGGGCGCACGAGTGTGAGGAGGCCTCTTGTGTGCATCCTGGACACAGCCAGCACCCCCTGCTGGCGATGAGAGAGGCACCGGAGGGTGACAAGGCATGGGAGCGTCGTACACTGCCAAGCGCACTCTCTTGGCACCCAGAGATTTTGGAAACAGCTCTTTTAGTGGAGTTTTGGGTACCACTGGCACGAAGGCCAGTGGCGGAACAGAAATCAAATTTGAACAAAAGATTCTCTCCCGGCCCTCCTCCGGGAGAGGGAGCGGTGCTGTCACCACCTCCTGAAGAGCTGTCCCCTCCATCTCTGGGTGGCCCGTCTCAGGGTCTCTTACGACGGTGCTTGCCACCTGGCTTGGCAGCGGCCTGAGCGGGCTGAACGGCCTTCCCGCGGCCGGCTCCACGCCATTGCCCTGGTGGAGGCTGCTGCTGGGCTTGGGCGGAAGCGGCTGCCCTGGGCGACGAGCAGGCGGAGGGGCTGCGGCCGGCGGCTGGGTGGTAGCAGCTGACCGCCGGGGCAGGATGTGTTTAATGTGTTTTGTCTGCTTCTGGACGGCCGAGAACTGCTGAGCAAAGCTCTCGACCACGTCGCCGAATAACCCAACCTGGGAAATGGGGACTCCAGGAACCGATATTTATCGGTCTCCCTCATATCGGCCAGGTTGAGCCAGAGATGTCGCTCCTGGACCACAAGAGTGGACATCGCCTGACCAATGGAACGGGTGGTGACTCCGTCGCCGTCCGGAGCTCCCGGAGGAGCTCTGGGTCAGGCCTACCCTCGTGCATGTCCATGAGTGCCTGGGCCTGGTGCACCTGGAGCAACGCCATGGCATGCAAGGCGGACGCAGCCTGTCCACAGGCTTTGTAAGCCTTCCCAGTCAGACTGGAGGAGAACTTACAGGCCTTGGATGGGTGGCGTGGGTCACCGCACCAGGTAAAAGCGGACGCCGGACACAGTTGCATTGCAACAGCTCGCTCCACCGGCTGGCCCGCCGTTGAGGGTAGTGAGGAGGGAGGAGCAACTCGGCCGGTTTCTGGCAGAAAAAGGTGCCGTCCACGACCCTGTGAGCTCCTCATGCACCTCCGAGAAACCAATCGTCCAGCCTAGAAGGCTCGGGACACGGTGGAGGGTTCCACACGAGCCCGACCTAATTACATGAAATGTAATTTTCAAAAATCCATAATAGGGGCTCTTTAAAGAGACTCTCACATGCGTCTCATTTTCTCACAACTCTTTACGTTCATTTAAGACTTTAACTCATTTAAGACTGCTCTAATGAGCATACTCGACAAAACGAACATT
Organism: Coreius guichenoti; assembly: GCA_039654105.1. NCBI lineage: Eukaryota > Metazoa > Chordata > Actinopteri > Cypriniformes > Gobionidae > Coreius > Coreius guichenoti. Next base: position 35,864,543 of record CM077176.1, on the reverse strand, counting down.
TTGGCATAATTGTGTGTGTTATTGTTCGTTCAAGAGAACGATTCTGGTGCGCTATCTGTGCGCGCGTCGTCGGGTATGGACATTCACAGACAGCGCACTCTCTTTGTCTTGTCGCGCTTGAATGGTTTAAAAGCATTTGCATGAATAAGAGCGTGATCATATAATGTAACGCTAGCCAAAGGATGACAGAAATAAACGGATGCTGCGTTAATTGCGTTAAATATTGATTTAACACGTTAAACTGGAAAAAAAATGAATGAATTATTTGAACATTAGTTGATAAAAATACAACTGTTCATTGTTAGTTCATGTTAGCTCAGGTCCATTAAATAATTATAACAGATACAACTTTTGATTTTAATAATGCATTAGTAATTATTGAAGTACTTTAGAAGTATTTTCATTGTTAGTTCATGCATGCCAGCTATATACCAAAAATGTATGCACCTCTTGATGGAAATAAATGTGATGTTATTGTCAATGCAAGAGTCCAGCACTCTGTGAAGTCTCCTCCAGCACATCCCAAAGACTTTCAGTGAATTTAAGGGTTGCCTTAATTCATGTGAGGTGCCAGTTCATGTGTAAAAAAGATTCTTCATGCTCCCTGCCAACCATTCTTTCACAGTTTGAGCCTGATGAATCTTGACATTGTCATCCTGCAATATGGCCATGATGTGACTTCCTACATGGTTGTTTAAGAAATGAAAAGCTACACACTCCATCAGTTAGGGTTAGAAGAACTGTCTCCAAACATATAACATGTTAGAAACATAATAATCACAGCAATAATGATCCAATTATAGACTCTTAAGCATTTGCCTATTTAAAACCAAACAGCAACTTTTTTTTTTTTTATGGGGCAATGTATATATATCTCAAATCATTATATAAAATCAATCAAATACAAAAAAAGTGATAGCTCTTCAGTGCTTTGGATATCAGCAGAGCAAAACGGCGACGGCGAGAGAGCGAAAGCTTCCCTCAGCGCGTCTGTAACCTCTGTGTGAACCGCTCTCATCCGCCATCCTCCCGGAACACAACCTTCCACACGCCCCTGGAAAACCAACGGAGATAGTTTAACCATTTTAGCTGAATGTGAAAATAAACAAATGTTCACTTACTCCCCCAGTGAATAATGTCAGTTTTCCGTGCAGGACTGACATGGAGCAGGTTAAATACCTGTGTTGTTGTTTCTGGAGAAGGCAAGTGTCTAGTAAAAAGTTCACAGAATGATAAATCTGTAACCCTCCCCAAACCCCACCACAGCCAACCTCGCTGAAAGCGCTAAATCACGCCGCTCCGCCAGCATTCTCTGATTTGTATCGCACATAAAATATTGCGATCCGTTTCTACGCACAGCAACTGCCACTGTTTTGCCTGTCTAGCGAGAATCATTCTCGCTAATATATAAATATGTTGGTGTCTGCGACTTTCTGGTTATTAAAGTTATAAGGGCTCACTTAGTGCAGAATGAAAATATTTCATCAGAGTACTTAACGTCAGCTTGGCCATTTTGCTGTCTACACGTTTACCGAGACTTTGAGCTGTAATATGTCTTTCCGAGACACAACGTGCAGATTTCATGGAAAAAAACACAGAATAAGTAGTAATATATACATCTGGTGTTGAATTGCAATTGGCGGCCTACATTTTAAGTATTTGCCAAGTAAAACTAAGCAGTACAACTTGTGAAAACAAAAGGATGTCCAGTATGTTGCTCACGTTAGCTTTATTAGTGTTAGACAAACATCAGCTACCCTGAGGACGAGCTCAAGACGTCATGCTTCATGATCCAAAACTAGCCCCAATTTAACATGTTGTGTTTCATTTATGAGTTATGCTTAGAATATGTCAGCGCGGGTGAAAGGAAATGCAGACCGACTTAATGTGTGAATGTGTTTATAGCTGTTTCTTCAACTACAGACACTTTTATGTCCAGTGGCCTTGTTTTCTGTTGAAACTAACAGATTTTTTTTTTAGAAGAAGAAGAAGAAGAGTCTTGGAAACTTTTAACCGTATCATCATTTCTTTTACTACTTTTATATAGATGAATTGGCCACTTTAGATTAGGGTCCAATTCTCACTATTAACTAACTATTAACTACGACTTTGCCTAAAAAACCTCCTGATTACTGCTTATTAATAGTTAGTAAGGTAGTTGTTAAGTTTAGGTATTGAGTAGGATTAAGGGATGTAGAATAAAGTCATGCAGAATAAGGCATTAATATGTGCTTTATAATTACTAATAAACAGCCAATATCCTAGTAATATGCATGATAATAAACAACTAGTTTATAGTGAGAATTGGACCCTAAACTAAAGTTTTACCAGATGTTTTATTATTTAACCATTGTCACAGACTAAATTTCATTTTTATTAATGTAAATTTTAAACTAAAAATCCTTTTTTTTTTTTTTTAAACTATGATGATTTAAATGATTAATGAAATAAACAAACTATTTCAATATTTATTGTGTGGCGTCACTTTTACCGCATTCAATATTTCATCCCTAAAAATTTCCTAAAAAACGGAAATGTGACTTTAATAAAATTCTTATTGTGTGCCATAATTTTGTCAAATTGTGCAAAAAGTGTGAAAATATTATTTTATTGTCTATTTATGATACAACAAAGACCCCACTTTATATTTAGTGTCTATAACTACTACTAAAATTCAAATGAATCATTTGATAAAACGCACTTATTGTGTACATACATGTTTTTTGTACTCATATTTAAAAATACCTGCTGCATATAATTACAACTCTAGTTTATTTATGTAATTACATCTATAATTACTGTTGACCCTTCCCTTACACCTAACCCTACCCTTAAACTTACCCATACCACCACACCTGTCCCTAACTTTACCGGTATCCCACCTCAAAATCAGCACAAGAGTTTGCAATACAACATCAACACAATAAGTGTATTGTAACTAACCATTTTTTTATGTAAGTACATAATAGCTAAAGACACTTAATAAAATGCCACTTATGTCATTTTATTCCAAATGTATTAATGTCGGTTACACCTTATTTGGTCCCACTTTATATTAGGTGTCTTTAACTACTATGTACTTACATCAATAAATAAGTACAATGTACTTATTGTATTCATATTGTATTGTAAAACACTTTTGCTGATATTGAGGTGGGATACGGGTAAAGTTAGGGATAGGTGTGGTGGTATGGGTAAGTTTAAGGGTAGGGTTAGGTGTAAGGGAAGGGTCAACAGTGTAATTATAGCTGTAATTACAGAAATTAATTACAGCTGTAATTACATGCAGGTATTTTAAAAATATAAGTACAAAAGCATGTATGTACACAATAAGTGCATTGTAACAAATGATTCATTTAAATGTTAGTACATAGTAGTTTATTTTAAGGTGTACGTGTAACAGTGTAATTATGCATTTAAGTACTAATTAATAATAACTAACTACATGTACTTACTATGATTAGTGTTTGTTTCAGGGTTAGTTGCATGTAATTATGCATAATTTATAGTTATTACTATAGTAACCACATGTAACATGTGTAACAAGGACACTGTAAAATAAAATGTTACCAAAATATCATTTTCGCCAAAGAAAGAAAGATGATGATTTGAAATGTCTTGCAAATGACATTTGCTCATGTACGTATATATCTACTTTTGGACATATTGTCAATAGACAAATGAAGCACACTGGCGGTGAGAGTGTGAACAGTGTGTGTTTAAAAACCCACAGGTCCAAACCTGCCGCTATATCTGCGACACACGCCGAAGTGAAGGGAACATTCCTGAAGTCTGCAGTTTGCTTGTGTTGGGGCTTTTAGCATGCGTTACCAGAACCCTCAGTGTTATCAAGAGTAATGCGGTAAATTCCTCCAACTGATAAGTAAAGAAGCTTAGGATTATCTTCAGACTGAACAGTGAAGTTAAGAGAAGCTCTCTCTCCTTCTCTCCATCAGTATATTATTTTTGCGCTCAGGGTAGCTCACCATTAGTGTCAGCCGCGGTGATTATCCAACCAAAGCAATGAGGAACGGTAGATGGATGAGGTGTCTTTATTCTCTCGGTCTGTAGATCTCGATTCTTCGTCGCGAGCACGTGGCATCTTCTGAAGAGGGGCCAAAAATAATGAGATAGTCAAGCAGACGCTTCTCTGTTTTTCTGTCATATTACAGCGCAGTTGTTTGTTTATCCGAGCTGGATCTATATTTCACGTTTTAATTGAATTACTGTGATACGGACTAAAAGCTCCCGCTCTAATAACATGCCAATTACAACAAAGACCTACTTAGAATAAATATGAATATAATGCTGTAATTTATGGCTTGAAACACAAACCGGACCTGGTTCCCGTGACACCATTGATTATTAATTGGAGCTTCAGCCTCAAGGGCCAATTAAACGGGGCCATTTAGGAGCGTCCAGAGGAAGTTAATGGGCATTTGTCAAAGGAATGGCAAACCACTTACCTCCATGGTCTTATATCAACAGGAAATCCAATAGATATTCCCTGACATAATGAATGCCACATATTTGAACGCTGGCACGGCTTTATTGAAAACAACTTATGATTTCTAAAATGGATAGGTCAGCTGTACGGCTGCGTTCGCGGTGCAATTTCTTTAAGTGACCTTCTCGATGATGTACAGGCCCGGCGTTTGTGTTTCTGCAGCATTTGCATAGAAGTGTGCTTGACATCTCTACAGTAATGAATCCTCACTCTCTCAATTCATTAATGGACCGGAGTCCTGCTCCCGCAACATATGTTCTGTAAATATGCATTGATTTATTTGAACCTCTCATAATGAAGCTTAGAGAAACGCGCACTTCTTGATGAATTAGTTGTGGACGGTAAACTATAACTCAGGGAACATGCATAAACTTCAGCTGGCCTTTACCGTAAAAGAAGTTTACGTTTCTCAGATCTCCTTACTCAATGTGAGGCGTTCTCAAACTGAATCCATTCAAACAAATCATTTTTTGCAATAAGTTTAAAAAATGTTTTGTTAAATGCTTTTTGGTTCTCATTCAAAAATGAATGCACTTAAAACTATTTGAACGAATTGTAAAAATTATGCAAAATACAAAGCAGCTGCAGATGGAACCCAAAATACAGTGCACTGAACCACACACAAACCATTTACAGCAAATTATATAAATAAATGTATTTGTATGAAATTGTGGTGACTTGTGGGTTAAATTAATATTTATATGAAAACAGTGCACCCCCCCCCCCCCAAATTTGAAAGGTTTTCTGGTGTATATATTTATAGTGATTTGTATACATGGATGTAACATATATTATGTGCACACACGTGCGTTTGTGTAATTGTTTGTGCACGTGAGTGCAGGTCAAGCGACATGACGTGTCACCGACGTTCCCCCTTGTTATTTTCTAGCAGCTGGGCTAGATCACTTATACAAGCATGCAACTCATTTACTTATCAAATGAACAGTTAAGGCTGTGTAAATAAACGGATGCCTGACTGATTCCGAGTCTTGAAAACCTGTTTTCGACAAGTCCAAACCTAATGTCTCCGAGAGATCATCCATTACAGGGCAGACGGTGTGTGTGTGTGGCTCTGGAGCTCTGCTGCAGGCGTACAATCATTGAGATCGACACATTTCGTTCTCTTAAGAGCTGCTCGCTTATGGCGTATTTGTTACTCTGTGTACTATTTGTCAGTCGCTGCTGCCAGTTGAATGACTGTCTCAGTCTTGCCTGAAAGCAGATGCATAAGTAAATAAACTGGTAATAAGACATCCACCCTTAACCTGTGGGAGAGTTTAAACTGTCGAAAGTTAAGCGTTTCCTCAGAAACTACACTTGAGAGCAGCAGCAGCGCTTGTCATGTGAGTGAAATAGGATTTCGGGGGTGGAAGAGTGAACTGCTCCTTTGGGTGGACATCATAAATTCTAGCTAATCATTTCTCCAGTGCAGTGCTTGGTTTGTTTAAGGCCCGGGTCGTTCCCAGCATGTTAAAGATAGCAGCAATAAGCATTTTATTAGCCCTCATGGATAACAGCCTTCTGAATGTGAGCAGAACAAAAATCCATAAAAAGCAAATATAAAAATTAACTACTTAACTTATATATAGCCCATTTCCACTGGTTTTCATGCACAGGAATACTGAACTCAGAGTCCTTTAAAATGGGTGATTTATTCTTTATGAGGCAACGTGAACATAAACAGGAGAACCGCTGTCTCTTCTCACAGCGTGAATGCATATAATTCGTCAGAACGAACACATGAGAGGACACAATAGTAGCAGTCGTTCTGGGGACATGAGTGCTTGAGAGTTTAGAGTCAAAATTAATGAAACAAACTTTAACACACATGAAAACAGGCTTGGAATCAGTCACAGCATGTATGAATACTGCCAGAGGAAACTTTTAAGGTTTTACCACATGGCTGGAGGAGGCACACAAGCACAAGCCCAAGCCCATACAAAAAAAAAAAAAAATGGGATCCACTTTATATTAAGTGTCTTGAACTACTACTAACATTTAAATGAATAATTTGATACAATGCACTTGTTGCGTACATGCATGTTTTTACATTGTACTTGTATGTTTGGGGTAACGCAAGTAACGTCTCGGTTACGTATGTAACCCTCGTTCCCTGAGGAGGGAACGGAGACGTAACGTCAGTGACTGACGAATGGGGGTTTCGCTTAGAAGCCTATCATCTTCGAGATCTAAAAAACGCCCAATGGCAGCGCCAATGCCATGGGCATGCGGAATTTGCATAGCGTAACTCCGCCCCACAGCGTGGGTATATAAGGAAGTACGCTGGCAACATCGCATTATGTTTACCTGCTGAGGAGCCAAGACTGAACTCCCGGCTGTTCCAGCGGTACAGCGGAAGTGGCAGAGGGACGTTACGTCTCCGTTCCCTCCTCAGGGAACGAGGGTTACATACGTAACCGAGACGTTCCCTTTCGTTCAGTCACTCCGAGTAACGTCAGTGACTGACGAATGGGGGTCCCAATATAATCACGCCACTCGGCTGTCATCCAGTGCCCTGCGTAAGCGTGAGCTCCCTGTCGTAAGCTAGTACGGACGAAGGACTCCCACTTAACACAGGAATACCAAGGTACACTGGGAAGCATATTCCAGGTGGAAGTATGCGCCAAATGCCTACCCGTAGGGAGGACTTAAGAACACATATGACCCGCTCAGGGCTACATATGGGAAACTCTGGGGTAACCAGCCGAAGGTGGAAGAATTTTACCCCCAGGGGTGGCAAGGGGCTTGCCAAGGGAAAGACACCTGCTCAGGGAGACTTACAGTGGGAATACACATGTGGGGGTCGCCCAACGGGGGAACCATGCACACGGTGGCACCTAGCCAACACGAGGGCCTGAGCGAGTGGGCAGACGTACTGGTGTCGGCATCAACAGTGCTGGAGGAACTCAGGGCTTCAGGGAAACTACCTGAGGAAAATATCGCACGTATCCAGTCCGTGGAGTGGAATGGCGAGCAAGCGAAGACACCTGAGCCTAGTCCATTACCGGCCACTAGTAGAGGCGAGTACAAGAGAGGACACTGGCTCCACTCGGAGATTATAGAATCTGGCGAATGTGTTGGGTGTCGCCCAGCCTGCAGCTCTGCAAATGTCTGTCAGCGAGGCGCCATGCGCTAGAGCCCAAGAGGAGGCCACACTCCGGGTGGAGTGAGCCCTGACCCCAAGGGGGCATGGGCGCCCCTGCGTTTGGTAAGCCAAAACAATGGCGTCCACTATCCAGTGAGACAACCTTTGCTTGGAGAGAGCCTTTCCCTTCAGCTTCCCACCATAACAGACAAAGAGCTGGTCTGAGGTCCTGAAACACTGCGTTCTGTCTACGTAAGCACGGAGGGCGCGTACTGGACAGAGCAGTGCCAAGGCTGGGTCTGCCTCCTCCAAAGGCAGCGCTTGCAGGTTCACCACCTGGTCCCTGAAGGGAGTGGTGGGAACCTTGGGCACATATCCAGGCCGGGGTCTCAGGATCACGTGAGAGTTGGCCGGCCCGAATTCCAGGCACGCTTCGTCAACCGAAAATGCCTGCAGGTCCCCTACCCTCTTGATGGAGGCCAAGGCGGTCAGGAGCGCTGTCTTCATAGACAGGAACTTAAGCTCGACTGACCGCAATGGCTCAAAGGGAGCCCTCTGCAGAGCGCTTAGGACTACTGCGAGGTCCCAAGAGGGTACGAGGGGAGAGCGAGGAGGATTCAGTCTCCTCGCTCCCCTCAGGAACCTGATGACCAGGTCGTGCTGACTTACCTTTTTCGTCTCCACAAGGTCGTGGTAGGCAGAAATAGCGGCCACATAAACCTTGAGGGTGGAAGGAGACAGCCTTCGTTCCAACCCTTCCTGGAGGAATGAGAGCACGGACCCAATCGGGCATTTCCAGGGGTCTTCTTGGCGAGAAGAACACCAGGTGACGAAGAGGTTCCACTTCAACGCATAGGCGTGTCGAGTAGACAAGGCCCTAGCGGAAGTGATGGTAGCCACCACCTGAGGTGGTAGGGTACTCAAACCTGCCGCGTCCCATCCAGGAGCCACACGTGGAGGCTCCAAAGATCGGGACGCGGGTGCCAAAGGGTGCCCCGTCTCTGAGAAAGGAGGTCCTTCCTCAGAGGAATCGACCAGGGAGGGGCTGTCGCAAGGAGTACGAGTTCGGAGAACCAGGTCCGGCCGGGCCAATACGGGGCGACCAAAATGACCTGCTCCTTGTCCTCCCTGATCTTGCACAGAAGCTGTGCAAGAAGGCTCACTGGGGGAAACGCATACTTGCGGAGGCCCCGCGGCCAGCTGTGCGCCAGAGCGTCCGTGCCGAGGGGGCCCTCGGTCAGGGAATAAAACAGGCGGCAATGGGAAGAGTCGTGGGAGGCAAACAGATCTACCTGTGCGTCGCCGAACTGTTCCCAAATCAGCTGAACCGTCTGGGGATGGAGTCTCCATTCTCCAGGAAGTGGCTGAAGCCGTGAGAGCTCGTCGGCTGCACGGTTCAGGACTCCCGTGATATGGATGGCACGAAGGGACCTCAGGTGCTTCTGACTCCATAAGATGAGATGGCGGGCGAGTTGAGACATGCGGCGGGAACGCAGACCACCCTGGTGGTTGATGTACGCTACTGTGGCCGTGTTGTCTGACCGGACTAGCACGTGTTGACCCTTGAGCAGCGCTCGGAAGCGGTGCAGGGCGAACCGTACTGCCAGCAACTCGAGGCAATTGACATGCAGGAGGCGCTGGGGTCCTGTCCAGGAGCCCGCGGCAGCATGTCCATTGCACATGGCACCCCAGCCCGTGGTGGAGGCATCTGTTGACACAACAATATGCCTGGAAACTCGTTCTAAGGACACACCGGCCCGTAGAAAACTGAGGTTCGACCACGGGGTGAGGGTCTGCAGGCAGGCCCGAGTCACTGGGACCCGGAGCGTGCCCGATTGCCATGCCCATCTCGGGACTCGATCGCGAAGCCAGTGCTGAAGCGGTCTCATATGAAGCAAACCGAGCGGCGTTACCGCGGCTGCAGATGCCATATGCCCCAGGAGCCTCTGAAATAACTTCAGTGGAACCGCACTCTTGCTCTCGATTTGACGAAGGCAAGTCAGCAGTGACTGCGCGCGCTCGCTCGTAAGCTGCGCACACATGGCGACCGAGTCGATTTCCATACCGAGAAAAGAGATCCTCTGCGCTGGGCAGAGTTTGCTCTTCTCCCAGTTGACCCGAAGGCCCAGACGGGCTAGGTGCTGGAGCACCAGGTCTCTGTGTTCGCACACCTGCTCTCGAGAGTGGCTGAGGATCAGCCAGTCGTCAAGGTAGTTCAGGATGCGAACCCCGTGTTGCCTGAGTGGCACAAGGGCTGCCTCGACAATCTTCGTGAAGACGCGAGGGGACAGAGCTAGCCCGAATGGGAGGACCGCGTACTGGTATGCCCGCCCCTCGAAAGCAAACCGCAGGAACGGTCTGTGTCGAGGAAGAATGGAGACATGGAAGTAGGCGTCCTTCAGGTCGATCGCTGCAAACCAATCTGCTGGACGAACGCATTCGAAAAGGCGTTTCGCTGTCAACATCCTGAACGGAAGCCTGTGAAGGGATCGGTTCAGGACGCGCAGGTCCAGGATCGGTCGTAACCCACCGGTTTTCTTGGGTACAATGAAGTAAGGGCTGTAGAAGCCGGACTCCATTTCGGCTGGAGGGACAGGCTCGATCGCACCCTTCGCCAGCAAGGTAGCAACCTCCGCACGCATGAGGGGGGCATTGGGCCCCACTATGGTGAATCGGACTCCCCGGAAACGAGGAGGAGCCTGAGCGAACTGAATCGCATAGCCGAGCCTGATGGTCTTCGCGACCCAGCGGGACAGTCCAGGGAGCTGAAGCCAGGCTCCCAGAAACTGCACCAGCGGGGTCATGCGAACCATAGACGTACCCCGGGTGGGGCAGCGAGGCGGCGTGACCGGCCCAGACGTGGGAGGCGTAGCGTCCCGGTGTGGGGGCACGGTCATCAGCCGCGTCCTGACAGAGGAGACCAGGGAAGGACGCGCGTTCCACTGGGGTCTGCTCTGAGAGGAGACTGGCGTCAGAGAGGGACGAGAGTGGCGTGGCCCGGGGGCGGCGCACACTGCCATCGGTCTCTGGTCGCTCAGGGATGGGTATGTCAGTTCTTTCTTTAACCATAAAAGGGTGCTGCTGACCCGGGGGCCAGCAGCGGAACAAAGGATTCTCCCCCGGCCCTCCACCGGGGGAAGGAGTGGTCCTGCTACCATCTCCTGGAAAGAACTGCCCATCCCTGAGCTGTCCGCGTCAGGAGCGCCGCTTAGCCTGGCGCTTGGCGGGCTGCGGGGCTGGAGCGGACTGGGGCGCCTTCCTACGGTGTCCTCCACGGCGCGGCCCAGGTGGAGGCTGCTGCTTGGGTGGCGCGGGAGGGGCGGGAGCCGCGGGAGGGCGCCCTCGGCGGCGAGCAGACTGAGGCAACTGTGCCGGCGGCTGGGTGGAAGCAGCAGCTGGCCGCCGGGGCAGTACGTGCTTGATGGCCTCAGTCTGCTTTTGGGCGGCTGAGAACTGTTGGGCGAAGTTCTCAACCGCGCCGCCGAATAGCCCATCCTGGGATATGGGAGCGTCGAGGAGACGAGTCCGCTCGGCGTCCCGCATATCAGCCAGGTTGAGCCATAGGTGTCTCTCCTGGACCACTGCTGTGGACATCACCTGGCCCAGGGAGCGTGCGGTCACCTTCGTCGCCCGGAGGGCGAGGTCGGTGGCGGCACGCAGCTCATTTCTGAGCCCTGGGTCAGCTCTACCCTCGTGCATGTCCTTGAGCATCCGGGCCTGGTAGGCCTGAAGGATGGCCATGGCATGCAAAGAGGCGGCAGCCTGCCCCGCAGCTCTGTAGGATTTCGCCACCAAGGTTGATGTGAAACTACAGGCTTTGGAGGGGTGCTTAGGGTCGCCACGCCACGTTGAAGCACTCTGCGGACACAGTTGCATCACAACAGAGCGTTCAACCGGGGGAACCCCAGTGTACCCTTTGGCCGCGGCCCCATCGAGGGCAGAGAAGGTGGAGGAGGCCGCCGATCGGTCACGGGAAGACAACGGGGACTTCCAGGACCGCGTGACCTCCTCATGCACCTCCGGGAAAAAAGGTATTGGGGGCGTGGTCTGACGGGTGTCAGAACGCGGCGCCCCCAAAAACCAATCGTCCAACCGCGAGCGTTCAGGACGGGGTGGAGGGTTCCACTCCAACCCGAGACTCGCGGCTGCCCGGGAAAGCATGGCTGTCAACTCCGGGTCCGACTCGGACAATGCTGGCACACCGGAAGGCGGCAGCACAGCCGAATCATCATCCTCGGAGGACTCCAGCCCACCTTGTGATGCGGCGATCGACATTCGCTCGTCCTCTGCGGCGCCAAATGACACACTCGGAACAGCAGGAGCCGGCTCCGGTGTCTCAGTCTGAGCGCACGGCGGGAACGGTGCGCTAGAGGGGGGTGTGGTCCGAGGCATGAGCGTCGGGGCTTTGTTCCACACCGTCACCCTCAGGTCACCCTGGCCACCAGCCAAAGTGCTGCCTCGCGTAGAGACCGCAGATTGGGGTGTGGCAGAGGGGACTCTCATTCTATTACGGAGCTCATTGAGTCTCGACCGCAGCACCGAGATGGGCATGTCCCCGCAGTGGGAACATGTCTCATCCACAAACGCTGCCTGAGCATGCTGAAAGCCCAAGCACATCAGGCAGTGATTGTGCCCATCAGAGGGCGGCAGATATCGACCGCACCCAGAAGCACACTGGCGAGACATCTTGAAAAAGACGTGCCAAGTGTGAGCTCTTTTAAGAGAGGAAGCTTCGCAGTGATGCCGAAGCGCCCAGGGACCGAATACCGGCTGAATGCAGACCACTGCACAGATCAGCAGGCAGGCAGTAAACGATCGCTGGAACACGCCGTCACACCAACACCAACTGGAAAGCTGTTCGTCTCGAAGAAGCTGACGATACTCAGAAGGCTTGAGGAGTGAAGAGATACTCTTGGCTCCGAAGCAGAAACATAATGCGATGTTGCCAGCGTACTTCCTTATATACCCACGCTGTGGGGCGGAGTTACGCTATGCAAATTCCGCATGCCCATGGCATTGGCGCTGCCATTGGGCGTTTTTTAGATCTCGAAGATGATAGGCTTCTAAGCGAAACCCCCATTCGTCAGTCACTGACGTTACTCGGAGTGACTGAACGAAAGGGAACGCGAGTTACGTAATCAGATTACTTTTTTCAAGTAACATAAAGTAGCGCATTACTTTTAAATGTACAACAAAATATCTGAGTTACTTTTTCAAGTAAGTAATGCAAGTTACTTTGTTTTCCTATGTATTGACTGATGTCTCTTCTGTTCCCATGTTGAGAGAAATCGTGAGTAAGTGCAGAGGCGTTGTGTGTGCTGTGTGTGAACATGATGGTTATTGTAGTTCTAGACTAAATGTGAGCAGGCATTTACTCATCTCACTTGCACAAAAATACATTCAGCATTCCTCAAAATTAATAAAAGCCGTGAAATGCAAACTCAGAATATTACGGAAACCTATAATAATTAAATATGTTAAATGACACAAATATACTTTACGTATTTAACTCTTTCCCCGCCAAACACAGAATTTTCCGTTATTTGTGAGAAAACGCTTCCACGGAATCTTCCCGCCAAACTTTTCCGTGTTTTCACTGTTATACGCTAGGGGGCGCTGTTACGCATCTTCTGAATGAGTACGGAATCTCCTGATCAAAACACAGGCGAAGAAGACGCAAAAAAACAAGCGATCGTATGTAAGCAGATGCATATGTAAAATAACGTGATCATCAACATTAAACAGCATATAAATCAAAACTGCTTAATGTTACTGAATGAAATGTCGACCCAGAACGAGCTATAGGACTGTGCAAGCAGTAGGGGTGTTGATGGACTCAATCTACTCCATCTGTGTTTTGATCATCGCTCTGAATCTGGATGTAGTCTGTAACAAAAACGTGATTTTCTCAGGTTTTTGTTCAAAATTTTGCTTTTTTTTTATGAAACTTACCCATATTTAAGTGTTGATAAAAAAGGAATGCATGAAGCTAGAATAAAACGTTTTTTTTTTTGTTGTTGTTTAAAAGCAGAGGGTCTGCTCTTTCTTTTAATATATTGCATGCTCAGATATTCATACAACGAAATATTCAATGGGCCATTACATTTTTGTGAAAATGATCAAAAACCCTGGCGGTGGCTGGCAACTTTTTTTTAAAACGCTGGCGGGGAAAGAGTTAATCTCACTTTATTAACCAATGTCTTCGCTTTTGACCTTAAAGCGTACTAATAAGCAAAAAATAAATTCCCTTTCAGTCGGTCACGTTCAACGTTACGTTGGAACGTCACTGACGTCATGGGGCTCACATGCGATTCCCCATAACGGTTGGTGACGTTCCGACGTAACGTCTCCTTTCCCTCCTTCAGGGAACGAGGGTTACATACGTAACCGAAACATTTTTTATTACTAAAATAATATTGTGGAACTTTCTTCTCCTGCGTCTTATTCTTATGCAACCCAGCAGAAAGCTTATTCATTTCACTTTTGGTGTGAAAGAGCCTTTACATTTGCCAAAAATAGAACTTTTGTTTATTTGTTATTAAAAATCAAACAAGCAAACTTAGCCCAGGGGAGAAAAAGTAACTCAAAAGTAATGTAACACATTACTTTCCATTAAAAGTAACTAAGTAACGCAATTCGTTACTTTTTTAGGGGGTAACACAATATTGTAATGCATTTTTTTTTTTAAAGTTGACCCTTCTCTAGCCCCTGTTGACCCTTTGCAATACAACATCAACACAATAAGTATTTAGTATCTAATCATAATAATATTTTACATATATTGTGTATTCTGTACATTTTACTGTCACAATGAGGCACGTACAGGATTTCATTGACAGTGTAGTGGCATTTGCAGTTTTTCTCAGTCGCAGACTGCAGGCAAATCAGATTTTTTTTTAGGCAGACACTATTAATTGCAAGTGATCAAAAAAGATTTGTGTGTCCAGACATAACCAACCTATCTGCATGGGTTGCTTTGGTAAGGATGTAGGCATATCTACGTATGTGATGAGGCTTTCAAAATGGATGCAGGAAAAATGAAGGTGCGTCATCTCTCTCCAAATAAGCGCCCTGTCGAGATATGGTGCAGAACTGCACAGGAAAGTGCCAAAATCTTCGGACATACCATTTGAACACCGTATTAATTAAAAATCTGATTTTATGTGTGTTTGTGCTGACTTTCAAAAAACCCATCTGGATAAAATCTGAATATGCAAAAAAATCTGAAGTCTGAACATGGCTTCAGTTTCTGGTTCACACCAGATTTGAATTCTGATTCTCATTAATTGTCATACTCTTCACAACTCTCAAATGAAAAATTATTAAATTATTATCATCATTTATCAAATTCTGTCTGATATACACTCACCTAAAGGATTATTAGGAACACCTGTTCAATTTCTCATTAATGCAATTATCTAATCAACCAATCACATGGCAGTTGCTTCAATGCATTTAGGGGTGTGGTCCTGGTCAAGACAATCTCCTGAACTCCAAACTGAATGTCAGAATGGGAAAGAAAGGTGATTTAAGCAATTTTGAGCGTGGCATGGTTGTTGGTGCCAGACGGGCCGGTCTGAGTATTTCACAATCTGCTCAGTTACTGTGAAAACGCACAACCATTTCTAGAGTTTACAAAGAATGGTGTGAAAAGGGAAAAACATCCAGTATGCGGCAGTCCTGTGGGCGAAAATGCCTTGTTGATGCTAGAGGTCAGAGGAGAATGGGCCGACTGATTCAAGCTGACAGAAGAGCAACTTTGACTGAAATAACCACTCGTTACAACCGAGGTATGCAGCAAAGCATTTGTGAAGCCACAACACGCACAACCTTGAGGCAGATGGGCTACAACAGCAGAAGACCCCACCGGGTACCACTCATCTCAACTACAAATAGGAAAAAGAGGCTACAATTTGCACGAGCTCACCAAAATTGGACAGTTGAAGACTGGAAAAATGTTGCCTGATCTGATGAGTCTCGATTTCTGTTGAGACATTCAGATGGTAGAGTCAGAATTTGGCGTAAACAGAATGAGAACATGGATCCATCATGCCTTGTTACCACTGTGCAGGCTGGTGGTGGTGGTGTAATGGTGTGGGGGATGTTTTCTTGGCACACTTTAGGCCCCTTAGTGCCAATTGGGCATCGTTTAAATGCCACGGCCTACCTGAGCATTGTTTCTGACCATGTCCATCCCTTTATGACCACCATGTACCCATCCTCTGATGGCTACTTCCAGCAGGATAATGCACCATGTCACAAAGCTCGAATCATTTCAAATTGGTTTCTTGAACATGACAATGAGTTCACTGTACTAAAATGGCCCCCACAGTCACCAGATCTCAACCCAATAGAGCATCTTTGGGATGTGGTGGAACGGGAGCTTCGTGCCCTGGATGTGCATCCCACAAATCTCCATCAACTGCAAGATGCTATCCTATCAATATGGGCCAACATTTCTAAAGAATGCTTTCAGCACCTTGTTGAATCAATGCCACGTAGAATTAAGGCAGTTCTGAAGGCGAAAGGGGGTCAAACACAGTATTAGTATGGTGTTCCTAATAATCCTTTAGGTGAGTGTATATCCCATAAATATCTATGGCATGGAATGGTTTCCGTTTACATGTAACACATTGCTACAAAAATCAATGTAGGCCTACTGTATACATACATGTGTACTACAGTATTGACTTTTCCCAGTAAACTTTTACCTACTGTTGAAATCTGTATCTAAAAAGCTTCAGACAACACGGACAGTCAATGCCAGCCAAAAAAAGGGAACAAAAATGAAATGTGTACTTTATATAACAAATATTTCCAGGGTTGACTGCCATGCTGAAAAAACCTTTTGATCAGTACTGCCTGCATGATGACAAAAAAACTTTTCATTTTGGTTCCATTGGTCAAATTACTGACATAATAGGTTTTGAAGCATGAATTAAATGTTTTGGATGAGTTTCTGTTCCATAAAACAGTTGTGGGAATTACTCTTAGAAAATGTCAGAAATATGAGCCAAAGCGATTGAGAACTGTCTGACTGTGATAATTGCGAAAACTATGCTAAATATACCATAGTATACCATGGTAAATGCTTCAATGCAATTTACCAGTTACCTTGCAAAGAAATTTCCCATTAAACCAAGTCTCTGAATAAATAATAGGCCTACATAAAAAGAATCACTTCATTTACAGTGATAGCAAAGGAGATACTTTTTTTTTCCAGCCCTGTGCAAAAAAAGGTGTGATGTAAAAATAATCACATTAGAGTTCACACAGACTCTATCAGTGTAGAACAACGGTAATGAGTGCATGATTGTGAGAGACTCTTCCTGAGGAGCCGAGAGGAGCCTCTCAATGCCGTTAATTCCCTCGCTGGGCCGATCACTCTTTCCATTTCCTCTCAGTGAGTCGTGGAACATTTTAGAGGCGGAAGCTGCTCTGTGATTCACATGCGCTCTGGTGCACACTTTCCCTTTTTTGCAGAGGAAGAAGGAAACCAGGCATTAATTCCAATTCATATGAGTTCAGCTTAACCCTTCGCCCGCTCTAATGGGTCTGAAGAGATCAAGCCATCCTGAGGGAGATTTGGGACCTCTCACCTCTCTAGCAGCAAAATGAGAAATAAAGCAGAAGTCTGGCTTCATAAAGGCTCATAAGTGTTCACTCTTCACCAGATTAAAGCCCCTCTGTTCTTGAAAGATGGGCAAAGTAAAGCTGACAGATATTTTGGCCTAATATATTTGGAGCTTCAATTACACAAGATCTCTCAATGATCACACAAGACGACGAGACACTTTTAGTTTATCTGCATTAATGTGTGGGGTGTTAAATTGAATCATCTATTTGATGTGCATGAATAATCATTTGCATTAAAGCAGTTGTTATTTAGTGTTATTGTTGCATTCGCTTTGAGGCAAATTATGAAATGATGTATGATATTTTAGTATTGGAGCTGGTGTGAATAGTTCTAGTGCAGTTTCATTGCACAAAAAGAATTGAATTTTTGTTGCAATTTTAGCAAATTTCTTGGACTTGGTGTGATCCAAGAGGTGACCCCATTAGCCCCTGCTGGTAGATGCTGGAACTGCACCATCTTGGGGGCAAAAAGGTATTGTATTGACAGCTATTCAAAAGTATTTGTGTTAAAATAACATTTTAAATGCAACAGACACTACCGTTCAAAAGTTTGGGGTCGGTAAGATCTATTAATGGTTTTGAAAGTCTCTTCTGCTCACCAAGACTGCATTTATTTGATCCAAAATACAATAATAACAGTAATATTGTAAAATGTTTTTACAATTTAAAATAACTGCTTTCTATTTGATTATATTGTAAAATGCAATTTATTCCTGTGATCAAAGCTGAATTTTCAGCATCATTGCTCTAGTGTGTCACATGATCCTTCAGAAATCATTCTATGCTGATTTGATGCTCAACAAACATTTCTTATTATTATCAGTGTTAAAAACAGTTGTGCTACTTCATTTTTTTGAAGCACTGATCTATTTCATGCATCCTTGCCTAATAGGCCAATTTCACACTTTCGGGTTTTTGGCTTGTGGATTGGCCCATGCTTGGTAAACTTTTTTCCGGTAACAGCGATGGCTGAGCCTAACAAGAACCAGTTCGGAATCAAAGTCTTTGTACGAATTAAATAACATGAAAATGAGTACATATTTCTGTGACACGACAGCCGGTGAATTAAGTCCACCCGCCGGTAAAATTGAGCACAATCTGGTTGTATAATACAAACAAGTACAACATAATTTGGTAACACTTTATAATAACTGCACACTATGAAGCATTAGTTAAGCATTAGTATATAGTTAATTCATCATTTATAAAGCATTAATAGACATTAATAAGCAGTTTATAAATACAGCTATAAATGCTTTATTCTTGATTTATAATCATATCTATAATGTGTTTAATAATTGTATTTTCATACTTTATTAATGATCAATTTGTATTTTCTAAATTATATATTAAATTATTTACAAACCAGTTAATTAGAAGTTGTCGGTGGTTCATAAAATCATTTAGAAAGTGTAAGTAAAGGATTAATAAACAATTTAAATGTACGTTTATACATCTTATTTAGACATATAGTAATAGTTACTCATTGTGTTAATAAATGCTTTATTAACATGTATTCCTACTGTAATTCATGATTAATTCAGGTAGTTATAAAACATTTCGTAGTTGTCAGTGAACTATTTTTGTGAGCTCATCTAAAGTGAGGATTTATGCCTCGTAAAGCTTTTACAAAGGAGATTTAAAGGCTCAGTTTTCTTCTGCACTGCTGTTCTCTAATGTTTTAGAGTTAGTACTGAGGTAGTTTTCACTGTGAAATATTTGATTATATTATTATTGTTTTATACAAATTTTATTTGTTGTATTTTGGCACTCCTAAATTTTTATTCAGCAATGTTTACACTTTACAGAAATGTATTTTTTATATCAGATTGCAGAGGCTTAGTTTCATTTTACCGCACAGTTATGTTTTCTGGAGGGGTACAGGAATTTTTATGACATTTAAGATGTTTATTTTTAATTTTATATCAAGTTACCAGTTGTATAGTTTAATTTTTTCCATTTTTTTAGAGGCTCTTAAAAGTGTTCACTGATCACAGGTGAGGATAGTCAGTGAAGGTTTGCCATCACAGCCAGTCTGTTTTGTCATAACATCATTTCCTGCAGCCCCAGTCTTCCGGTATTATAGAGGGTATGCATTGACGTCACTTTCCCGCCGGAACACGTCCCCTCAGCCGGACTGAGTGGCAGAAGAGCTGCTGCTTGACTGGAGTTAATAGGGGAAACTACGAAAATGCAAGTAAAAAGTTTGGACTCCATATACAGTGGGGAGAACAAGTATTTGATACACTGCCGATTTTGCAGGTTTGCCCACTTACAAAGCATGTAGAAGTCTGTAATTTTTATCATAGGCACTCTTCAACTGTGAGTGACGGAATCTAAAACAAAAACCCAGAAAATCACATTGTATTATTTTTAAGTAATTAATTTGCATTTTATTGCATGACATAAGTATTTGATACATCAGAAAAGCAGAACTTAATATTTGGTACAGAAACCTTTGTTTGCAATTACAGAGATCATACGTTTCCTGTAGCTCTTGACCAGGTTTGCACACACTGCAGCAGGGATTTTGGCCCACTCCTCCATACAGACCTTCTCCAGATCCTTCAGGTTTCGGGGCTGTCGCTGGGCAATACGGACTTTCAGCTCCCTCCAAAGATTTTCTATTGGGTTCAGGTCAGGAGACTGGCTAGGCCACTCCAGGACCTTGAGATGCTTCTTACGGAGCCACTCCTTAGTTGCCCTGGCTGTGTGTTTTGGGTCGTTGTCATGCTGAAAGACCCAGCCACGACCCATCTTCAATGCTCTTACTGAGGGAAGGAGGTTGTTGGCCAAGATCTCGCAATACATGGCCCCATCCATCCTCCCCTCAATACGGTGCAGTCGTCCTGTCCCCTTTGCAGAAAAACATCCCCAAAGAATGATGTTTCCACCTCCATGCTTCACGGTTGGGATGGTGTTCTTGGGGTTGTACTCATCCTTCTTCTTCCTCCAAACACGGCGAGTGGAGTTTAGACCAAAAAGCTCTATTTTTGTCTCATCAGACCACATGACCTTCTCCCATTCCTTCTCTGGATTATCCAGATGGTCATTGGCAAACTTCAGACGGCCCTGGACATGCGCTGGCTTGATTATTCTAATAATTGCGCCAACAGTTGTTGCCTTCTCACCAAGCTGCTTGCCTATTGTCCTGTAGCCCATCCCAGCCTTGTGCAGGACTACAGTTTTATCCCTGATGTCCTTACACAGCTCTCTGGTCTTGGCCATTGTGGAGAGGTTGGAGTCTGTTTGATTGAGTGTGTGGACAGGTGTCTTTTATACAGGTAACGAGTTCAAACAGGTGCAGTTAATACAGGTAATGAGTGGAGAACAGGAGGGCTTCTTAAAGAAAAACTAACAGGTCTGTGAGAGCCGGAATTCTTACTGGTTGGTAGGTGATCAAATACTTATGTCATGCAATAAAATGCAAATTAATTTTTTAAAATTATACAATGTGATTTTCTGGATTTTTGTTTTAGATTCCGTCTCTCACAGTTGAAAAATTACAGACCTCTACATTCTTTGTAAGTAGGAAAACCTGCAAAATCGGCAGTGTATCAAATACTTGTTCTCCCCACTGTAGTGTTCCTTACAGCTTTCCAAAGATCCAGGGATCCATGGCTATTGACATGCAGCCAGTATCGTGTTTCCTGACATTTATATGTGCCTAATTTCGATGCCGGGGAAATACATAAAGGAAATTTGGCCGTGAACGCTTTATATAAATACAACAGGTAGGTCTAAATCCAGGTGATCACTTATATCAATGTTATATAAATCATAATTTCATCCAGCCCTAAAACTTGTATAGTTTTTGTCAGTGTTTATTTAAAAATCATCCAATTATGCAGAATATAAGATGGTAAATATTCAGTTGATGAGTTGTCAACACAATATAGGGTATGATTTTACCCCAAAATTCAAATTATTGACACAATGATAACGACAAATCCACGTTTCGCTTCCTGGAGTCACGTTGTGTCTGTGAATTGCAACGATCCATTTGCTTCTTTTTTCTGTAGTTTTCAGCAGTCTCTAAAAATATACCTCTGATTTCTTGTCAAAATCTATTTATACAGTCAATCTCAAAGTTCTTTCCGTTTTAGGTTTGTTTTGTGTGTTTTTCGCGGCATTCACGCTGAAAACCAATGCTGCCGCTCAGTCTTTTTGCACTCAGTGGGTGTTAGGGCTGGGCAATATGGCCAAAAAATCATATCTCGGTATTTTTTGGTTGAATGGCGATACACGGTATATATCCCGGTATTTTCTACGTTTTTCTATTTGGATAAAAAAAAAATCTGTATTTATTTTAATAATAATTAATTTTATTTCACATCCTGCCCAATGATATCCTAAAAACAATGCTGATATTGAAGGCTATAAACAAATACAGTGAATGTAATGTAGGCTATGCAATATATTATGTGCAAAAAGGGGGTTAAAATCACATTACATTCTAACATTGTAACATTACAATCTAAAAACAAAATTAATAATTCACTAAACTAAAAATGAAAATAAAAACAAACGCATATTAGCCTACATTTGATTACCCCATTATAATGGTCACTTTCATAAAAATATACTTGTAGGTTTAAAATTCCACGTATGGCACATTTATTGTCCAACAACAAATATTTTAGAAATATGTATATTTTAGTCAGAATTATTGCGTTCCTATTCTATTGCACTCCGTCTGTTTGCCGCGCATGCACGCGGCGGCGCTCATTCACGGAAGCCTGAATTTTAGCGTAGATTCACTTGCAGATGGCTCGTCCTCTCCGGACAGCAAAATGGACATATTTGCATGACTTTCTAACATTTACAGATGGAGAATATACCTGTGAAATGTAAGTTATGCACTGAGGAAATCACCACATTTCAAACGCATTAAACACCACAAGTATTTATCTGTCTCTCAGCACTCTCAGAGCATCTGACAGGGCAAGCTGCTTTAAACTATACGTGTTAACTATATCTTACCAGTTATTTTGAAGCCCTTAATTATAAAGCATGTGTCAGGACAAGTTGTATCATGCACTTTCCCTGCATCAGCTCACTCTGCGTACTCCGCTATTTTTCAGATGCGCTCGTATCAATCTACTGTATATCGATATAAACGGTATTGCCTCATTCCATATTGTTTCTAAAATATATATCGATATATCGTACAAACTCGATATACCGCCCAGCCCTAGTGGGTGTAACCGCAGACGGTGCCGTCACGTGTGTACCCTCTATAGGCCTCCTTCATATAAATAGGGCTTAACAGCAATTCAAATCACAATATGACTATTTCTTTTTCAAAACAAAGTTGATCTTCTTAATATTTCCAAACACAGTTGGAAAATTGGATAGAAAGTAAATTGACATTGACTTCACATTACTGAATCGCAGGAATTACTGTTCATAATACTAAACATTTGCTTGTACAATATACAAATATGCATTCAACTGAAAATACCTTTGAATAATATGATTAATCATAATTGATCAACTTCTCTAATAATTAGAAATGATTTTTGAGTATGCATTTCATCTATTAAAGTGATAAAGGCTTTTTGTAAATAACTGCATGGGTGATTTACATAATTCATTGATTTTAAAGACTCTAAGCCACTAACTTGATTGAGGAGACTTTTGCCTTCTGAATGTGCTTACGAACCTCCGAATTACAGCACAAACAATATCGAGCGCATTTATTCTGTGTATTGAAGGAAGAGACTGAGTTTGTCCCCCGGTGTTTCAAGATGTTTATTTTCAACCTGTTCTTATGATGTACTAGCAACTTTAAAACATGTCTAAGACATCATTAACACAACGATCTTATTAAGGAAACTCATTTTAAGATGATACATGAACACATCTGACATTCTGTGTTTTTATCTTCTCCATGTGGACCCTTTTCACAGAGGCTGATATGTTTTTTTTTTCATTCTCTAAAACTCAGACACTGACAAACATTAATCAGTCTGTGTTAATGACTATGTTACTTTCATCTGTAGCTGACTGATGTATTAAATTAAGTCCCATGTCATTAGCTGGAATTTTAAAGTTAAGGGACAAACATCTACTAATAAGGCAGATCGTGTTCAAAAAGAGGCCATCCGGCGAGCATCACGGGAGTCGTATTTTACACTGCAGGGACATGCGGGTTCAGCCTTCCTCGCGTTACACGAGAAGCTGTCATATTTCTGTTAGTACAAACTCATTTTGTGATCACTGTATTTCATGTTTTGTGGTAGAATTTGCATTTGTGCAAGTGTGCATGATAAATTTAGCTGATAGTTTCAAGTACTTTTCCAGTCTTCATTTTGCTACCCTGTCCTCTAGAAGTGGACCGTATGACCAAAATTTGATATGAAAATGTCTGTAATTTTATATCAGTGCATCAGTATATTTAGTGATATAGTTATTTTGCTGGATTTTTTAAAATTTAACAGATTACAAGTTACCTTATTTAAAATGTAATAAGTAGTGTAACTATTTCAATTACTTCATTAAAGTAATGTAACTGATTACGTTTGATTACTTTTTGATTACTTTTCTAAATTAAAACCAGCAGTTAACATGAACATAACGTGAAATTATTTTTACATTTCCAACACTGGAACGCATTTTTATCACTCGCCATGGTGGCAACTCTCAGACAGGTTGTAACCTCAAGGCCCGTTCACACCAAGAACGATAACTATAAATATAATTATATTAGTATCCACACCAGAGGAGGATATCGTTTTGTTTATTCTTGTCTGTCACTTTAAAGGCTCAAGCTCGTTACAGCAAAATGGATTCTGATTGGCTGTCAATGTTTTTATCGTTCATCAGCTGGAAAAAATCGTTCTAAAAAAGTGATTCCAACGATATAATTTTTCTTTGCCGTTATCGTTATAGCTGTGGTGTGAACTCTGCTATTCTTTAATGTTGAGAATGAGTTTTAGAGCTACAGTGGGGAGAGCAAGTATTTGATACACTGGCGATTTTGCAGGTTTGCCCACTTACAAAGCATGTAGAAGTCTGTCATTTTTATCATAGGTACTCTTCAACTGTGAGTGACGGAATCTAAAACAAAAATCCAGAAAATCACATTGTATGATTTTTAAATAATTAATTTGCATTTTATTGCATGACATAAGTATTTGATACATCAGAAAAGCAGAACTTAATATTTGGTACAGAAACCTTTGTTTGCAATTACAGAGATCATACGTTTCCTGTAGTTCTTGACCAGGTTTGCACACACTGCAGCAGGGATTTTGGCCCACTCCTCCATACAGACCTTCTCCAGATCCTTCAGGTTTCGGGGCTGTCGCTGGGCAATACGGACTTTCAGCTCCCTCCAAAGATTTTCTATTGGGTTCAGGTCTGGAGACTGGCTAGGCCACTCCAGGACCTTGAGATGCTTCTTACGGAGCCACTCCTTAGTTGCCCTGGCTGTGTGTTTCAGGTCGTTGTCATGCTGGAAGACCCAGCCACGACCCATCTTCAATGCTCTTACTGAGGGAAGGAGGTTGTTGGCCAAGATCTCGCGATACATGGCCCCATCCATCCTCCCCTCAATACGGTGCAGTCGTCCTGTCCCCTTTGCAGAAAAGCATCCCCAAAGAATGATGTTTCCACCTCCATGCTTCACGGTTGGGATGGTGTTCTTGGGGTTGTACTCATCCTTCTTCTTCCTCTAAACACGGCGAGTGGAGTTTAGACCAACAAGCTCTATTTTTGTCTCATCAGACCACATGACCTTCTCCCATTCCTCCTCTGGATCATCCAGATGGTCATTGGCAAACTTCAGACGGGCCTGGACATGCGCTGGCTTGAGCAGGGGGACCTTGCGTGCGCTGCAGGATTTTAATCCATGACGGCGTAGTGTGTTACTAATGGTTTTCTTTGAGACTGTGGTCCCAGCTCTCTTCAGGTCATTGACCAGGTCCTGCCGTGTAGTTCTGGGCTGATCCCTCACCTTCCTCATGATCATTGATGCCCCACGAGGTGAGATCTTGCATGGTGCCCCAGACCGAGGGAGATTGACCGTCATCTTAAACTTTTTCCATTTTCTAATAATTGCGCCAACAGTTGTTGCCTTCTCACCAAGCTGCTTGCCTATTGTCCTGTAGCCCGTCCCAGCCTTGTGCAGGTCTACAATTTTATCCCTGATGTCCTTACACAGCTCTCTGGTCTTGGCCATTGTGGAGAGGTTGGAGTCTGTTTGATTGAGTGTGTGGACAGGTGTCTTTTATACAGGTAACGAGTTCAAACAGGTGCAGTTAATACAGGTAATGAGTGGAGAACAGGAGGGCTTCTTAAAGAAAAACTAACAGGTCTGTGAGAGCCGGAATTCTTACTGGTTGGTAGGTGATCAAATACTTATGTCATGCAATAAAATGCAAATTAATTATTTAAAAATCATACAATGTGATTTTCTGGATTTTTGTTTTAGATTCCGTCTCTCACAGTTGAAGTGTACCTATGATAAAAATTACAGACCTCTACATGCTTTGTAAGTAGGAATGTGGATTGTATGTGGATTGATGTAATTGTCAGACGTGATGCGCTGCAGATTTAAACAAGAGAAACAATCAAAAGCATCAGAATATCATCGCTTTACTAAACAGCCTTTAAATGGTAGGCGACATCATGCACATCAAAAACAGGCAAAGTAACAAATTAATATTATTCAGCATATCCTGGCTTTTTACAGAAAATATTGTAATCATTAACATTTTCATAAGTAACTGTATTTTAATTACACATTTTTTCTCAGTAACTCTACCGGATTACAGTTACATGTATTTCGTCATTAAACTATGTAACGCTGTTGCATGTAACTAGTTACTCCCCAACACTGTGTATATACATACATATATATATATATATTATTTTCAATGGAAGTGTATAACAGTATAAATGCTTGTTTATATTTTTTTAAATCTTCCGGCTGACACATTCTGTCCTGCAAGATACACTGTCAAACTGCACAGCCATGCTGTTCACTGAGACACTCCTCTAGTTTCCACAGAGCTATCCTGGGTGAATGCGCTGTAATTATGCTCGCACCAAATGCATAAAAGTATGATTTTCTTATTTATGTTTAAATGGTGAAAAATCGTATTCATCATGACCCCATATTCAGATGTGTTAAGTAGACGGCATCAAAAAGATGGACAGAGAGAATAAATAATGACAAATAAGCACAATGCATGTGTGTGAGGAGAGGAGCGGTGGACGGTATATCTCTCTTTGTTGTGAGAATCTTCTTCTGCAGTCAAATTAATTAGCGCTCAGCATCCTGTCAGCTCCATATGGCCCTGCAGCGAGGAAAGCGCCGCTCGGCTCGCAGATGCTTCAGCCTGTGCTAATGTGCCTCGGCTCTCTGGCTCGAGCTCCAGTAAGCACCCTGGCACTTTCCCCACCATCCCTGTCCAAGTCCTCCCCATTCCTGTGGGCCCCACCAGCCGATAGTCCATTTATAAATCATCACCTGCCTCAAACTGCCACCCATCAAACCAAATAAGGAGCCGGTGCTAAACTGCAAGGCTCTGGATTATTCGAGCCCCCTGAGCCATCGTGTGATTGCAGCTTCTCGCGAGTCGTTTTCTCCCTGAGCAGCCAGCAAGGACAGAGACGTTGGAGTACAAATGAGGTCGTGGAGGTGATCTCGAATCCAAGCGAGTAACAAACATGCCTTTTATTTAGCTGTTGCGCAGTCAGTGCTGTTGACAGGCCTGCTGAATTTGCCAGTGTTAGAGATCTTCATAAACATGCTGCTGGAATCACTTGTATGTAAAGCTCTGATCACAAATATAAGTTATTGTTCTTGCCGGCCACCACATTATCTGGTGAAGTAATAAAATTCAAGGTAACACTATTTCAATAGTACACTTTAGACATTCTATCTATTAGTAACTTTGCAACTACATGTCAAATAGCAGTCATTAGAGTATTAGTAGACTGTCTGCTTAATATCAGCTAACACTTTATTTTGATGCTCCCCTAACAGACATTCTACTGACTATAAGTAACTTTGCAACTACATGTCAACCTATTCTACGAACCCGAACCTAACAGTCTACTAATACTCTAATGAGAGTTAGTTAACATGTAGTTACACATTAATGAGAGTTAGTTGACATGTAGCTGCAAAGTTGCTTATAGTTAGTAGAGTCTAAAGTGGACCATCGAAATAAAGTAAAACCAAAATTAACAAGCAAATCAAACACTGGTTTGTCTCAAGTGGGTCGAAACGAAAATCTTTTTTTATTTTTTTAGATATACTGAAAATATGTATGTACATGGTTAAAATCTATGGGATCATGCCAACAGTTAACGTCAAAAGTATCGGTATTGAGAAAAAGCCAACGTTCCTGTACACCAGTGGTCTACAATGAAATTATTATCTAGATTTTTTTTTTTTATATTTATCAACTGTAAAAACTGTTTTTGATAACGCTTTACAATAAGGTTCAGTTCATTAACATTGAGGCTTTTTTTTTTACTTTTGTAAAAAAATTAGTGAATTTCTACATATATTAATGCAATTTTAACATTTCCAAGTTCAAAATGAATGTATTATGAACAAACATGAATTAACACTTAAAGGGTTAGTTCACCCAAAAATGAAAGTTCTGTCATTAATTGCACCTTCATGTCGTTCCAAACCCGTAAGACCTTCGTTCATCTTTTGATATTTTTGATGAAATCCGAGAGCTCTCTGACCTCTCCATAGACAGCAATTTAATTACCACTTTCAAGGCCCAGAAAGGTAGTAAAGACATCATTAAAATAGTCCATGTGACTACAGTGGTTCAACCTTAATTTTATGAAGCGACGAGAATACTTTTTGTGCGCAAAAAAACAAACAAAAATAATTTCTTCTCTTCTGTGTCAGTCTCCTATGCAGTTTACGTTGGTCAGCTCCTGCGTCAGCATCACACGCATGCGTCGTGGTGCTCTTGTGAACAGCTTCGACCAATGGTAAGCCGGCGTGCTGGCATAGCTCTGATGTAACTCTGAAGTGCTACCCAACAGTGTTGGAGACTGACACAGACATGAAGAAATTGTTGAATAAAGTCGTTATTTGGACTATGGACTATTTTAACAATGTCTTTACTACCTTTCTAGACCTTGAAAGAGGTAATAATGTAGCTGTCTATAGGGGGATCAGAGAGCTTTCGGATTTCATCAAAAATATCTTCATTTGTGATCCGAAGATGAACGAAGGTCTTACGGGTTTGGAACGACATGAGGGTGAGAGTACACCCAAAAATGAAAATCCTGTGATTGATTATTTACTTACCCTCATGTTATTCCATGTATTGATGTTATTTTTATTCTGTGGAATCTTCGTGAGTCTTTATGCAGCTCTTCTCCATACAACAACAGTTCATACTAACCACGGCTATCAAGGTCTTGGAATATTGTGCCTGAACCACTTTAATGGTAATTTTGATGTTTTGTGGCCCTTTATGGACAAGTGGTGTGCACTGCAGAGCCAAATGACATCAAGCTCATATAGGTTATAGGTAGAGCTTGATCTAGCCCAGCTTCTCCTCTGTGGATCTAATATGCGGAGCTTGACCTAGTTATGTTTAGGGATAGGATTATGGGTAGGGTTAGGGTGTGGTTGGCTCCACCCATTGGCACTGCAGTGAGCAGCCTCTCTTTTTGAAGCTTAATAGACATGTTCATTATGAGATTCTGTTGTATATATCAGGAGAAAGAAGTCTTTGTTGTGTTCTCCTGGAGGGAAAAATAATAACAGCATACAGGTTTGAAGTGAGAATGAACAAATAATGGTATAGAATATTCATCTTTGGGTGAACTATCCCTTTAAATCGTAACTCAATCAAAACTTGCTTTATTACAGATAACAGCAGAAACTTTCTGCTTGGGTTTTATCTGTGCTGAGGTCGATCCTCTCATCTTTCCACAGGGCCACCGCACACCTTTACCTCATGGTAACACTGTGTGCTTTCAAAACCTAATGGAGTTATGAGCGCCAAACAATGTAAGCTCTGTAATGTGCCACACTCTCAAACAGACCCTAACCTGTCATGGAGGAGGCTTATATGTTCACACTGAGGAGAAATCCGTTCTCCGATATCCAATTGTAAAAATGAAGGCTTTATGAGTGTAGCTTTCAGTGCAGAACAGCTCCTGAGGGCCCATAGCCCAAAGAAAGATCATTATTTTAACAGAATTATTCTGTGATGGAGTATCAGTACATCTTAACACAGACTCCAACACATTCTCTCCTCAAGGCAAAGATACTGAGATTGAAGCTGGCACGCTAATTCAGAGAAACCTGCTGCATATCTGGGTTTATATGAAACACTCCCCGTTTATAACATACAGGGTTTATATAAAACAGAATTTTCCATTTTTTGTTCTGAAATGTTTTTCAGTGAAGGTATGTATGATTGGGCTTAAAATACCCTTGTCTTTAGTATTCACTAATATAGCGTATGCAAATATTATTGGTTCATTGATCTGTAGAGCAGTCTAATATCATTACCAATCATTTTAACTGGCCCGTTTTAATTACTATGCTAGAACTCATTTGTCTGAAGGAAATTTTAAAATGGCATATATGCATTTTTAGTGACTGATGAGGAGTTTAATAGAAATGATTGCTTCAGAAAATAAGTAATCAATAGTTGTCTGAGAGGAATCAATTGAATTGATTAGCTGAATTATGTTTCACTTTAATGCAACCTCTGCATGCAAAACTGTTCTGCTTGAGCGACTGACGAAACGCAGAGGAAAATGGTGGGACACTATTTTCAGCTGCAACTAAAACTGTCCGTGTAGCAGTGTCTCTAGTCGTGATTTAAAGTAGTTCGACTAGAGTCAAGCTGCTCTTTTGAAAAAGTACTTACCTAAACTGAAAGCTACTGAAGTAAAGTAGCTAATGGCATTTAAACTACTTAAGGGCAAGTATCTTTTTAAATTAAGAATTTTCTGGCACTAAACAGTGACAGTTTTTGAGTGACTGAACAATTGCAATTAGTGTGACAACTTTTGGAGATACATTTCCTCAAATACAACAACAAAACAGCTAAATATTCTGCTATAGTAAACAAACTACTGCCTAGCTGCCCTATTTTATCTGCGCTATACAGTAGGTATGTTGAATTTACTGAATTTTGGGCTATACTGTAGACTTTGAATGGACAAAATCAAAAACTCAAAAACTAAATGACATAAGCACATCAAAACTGAACTTAAAATAAAAAATGAAAATGTAAAATAAAAATGATTAAAAATGGTAATGCTATAGTAGATAAATAATCCTAAAATAACACTAAATTAGATCAAAATAAAATGCTTAAATAATAATAATAATAATAATAATAATAATCACACAAGAACATAACATATTTACTAACATTTTAATTAAAATGAAAATGAAAACTGAAAATATAAAATATAATATTAATATAAAATATTAATAATGCTGTAATAATATATAAATAATACTAAAACAACACTGACACTTATGAAATGGGTATTTTTTAATTAAGTCAAAATAAAATATAAAAAAATAATAATAAACCACACAAGCACATAACAAATTTACTAAAACTTTGACTAAAATTAAAATGAAAACTGAAAATATGAAATAAAAACTCATTCAAATGATAACTGTAATAGTATATAAACAATACTAAAATAAAACTGACACTTATGAAATGGGTAGTTATGAAATGGGTAGTTTTGAATTAAGTCCAAATAAAATGTAAAAAAAAAAATAATAATAAATAAATAAAAAAGCCATCAAAAAATGACTAAAACTTAAATTAAAATGAAAACTGAAAAAATAAAATAAAAACTAATTAAAAACAGCAATAATACTATAATAGTAAAAATAATACTAAAATAACACTGAGGTGTATAAATAAGCTCATAACAAAATGACTAAAACTTAAATTAAAATGAAAACTGAAAATATAACATAAAAAACTTGTTTTAAAATAGTAATAATACTATAATAGTATATAAATAATAATAAAATAACACTGACACTGCATAGTGATGAATGCTTGTTTTAATTCTGTATGAATTCACCAAGTTGCTACAGTATCATTTGTAAAATCTATGGATTTTGACCCCGTAGATCATCGTTCAGCATTACTGCACTTAAAATATGCATGTGTTTTTGTGCGTGCGCAGCTCTTCTCTGGAATAACACCTCAGCCGAGGGTTTGCCCTCCCGTCCCAGACAGGAGCATGTTGCTGCCAATCACCCCCTGCTCTGTCACTGTACCGAGTGTAAGCAATTGGCCCTCATCCGCCCTGGAGTGGACACGAGCATCAGAGTGATGGAGCCGCCACCCCGCACAGCCTAATAACACCTGACACAGCAATACAGCGTGCCGTGATCTCTCATGGCCCGGCAGGGGAGGGATAGAGATAGAGAGAGAGAGAGAGAGAGAGAGAGAGAGAGAGATGGAGAGAGCACTGGGAAACCGAGGCCCTGCTCTGAACAGAGATTACGTCTGGTTTTGAAGAGTGACAACATGTGGTGCAGCGGCTCAGGGAAAAAAAAAAAGTGGTACAGGGATTGAGACGTCCAGACAGAAGCATCGCACAGTCTGAGGCTCATGACCTTTTCGTAACCCCTAGAAGTTTTCATATCTTCTGCATTTTCTTCACAAAGATCAAATACAAATGATCCCGTCGCAATTTGGTAAATTTGTACAGAATTCAAACACTGTGCGGTCGTCACATTCATCTGCATATGTGACCCGTGCTGACAAAATGAGTCAAAATGAGTTATTTTATGACTGAGCTACAGATGTGTGAAGTCAATAGTCAGCTAATTTAATTTTGAGAAAAATCGAGTTAAAGTTTTCTGAAGTTTCCAAAACAAAATCACCTAGCAACCTTAAAATCACTGGTAATGACAGCAAATTTGGCACACACCAAATCAAAACCAAATATCTATAGGAGAAATATACATACAATATATATATATATATATATATATATATATATTTTTTTTTTTTTTTTTTTTTTTTTTTTTCATGAAACCACAATTAATAACATTAATAACAGACAGCCTAATGTTGGCTTCATTCAAAACTGCCCTTTTAATAATTGTCAGTGTTATTTTAGTGTTATATATGTTATAAACTCAAAGACAATTTGAAGCCTTTTTTTTTTTTTTTTTTTTTTAAATTAATAGTAAAATTCCATCAAATTGAATTGAATAATCCTTACACTTTTTAATTGAATAACTAATTAAGGATTATTCAATTATTCAATTAAAATGTGTAAGGATTATCCAATTCAATTTGATGGAATTTTACTATTAATTGAAATGTGTAAATCTTAAAAAAGGCTTAAATTCTTTTGTGTATATTAAGTGTTATATGTATTTATATACTATTATAATATTATTTTTATTTTGAATTAGTTTTTATTTCTATATTTTCATTTAAAGTTTTTTTTTGTAATTTTGTTATTTGCTATTATATTTTATATATTTCTTTTTAGCTTTAATTTATTTTTCAGTTTTATTTCAGCTTATTTTCAGTTAGCTGCCAAGGCAACATTTCTAATTTTCATTTTTTAAGTTTAAGTTTTTTATCTAGTATTTATGTTTTAGATACAGTTAACAGTGTTAGTTTTAGCTAACAATAACAACACTGATAATTGTAGTAAGCTTGACATCAGCAGCTATATGTTCAGTAAATGTAAAACATTCAATAAATGCTTTAATTTTAATAATTGGATATGTTTTTCAAGATTTGGCAATTTACATCAGTTTTTTCATCGCTCCAAGTGTGTGATATTGTTGCTCTGTAGTTGTGGTGTAGAATCTGATCTCTTGGTGTGAATGGGCCTTAACTGTTGCAACTTTAATATTTAATATAGAATATAATGGCCTGGTTTCACAGACAGGGTTTAGATTAAACCAGGATTAGGCCTCAGTTCAGTTAGGACATTTAAGTAACTTTTATAAACGTGCCTTAGAAAAAACATTACTGATCTGCATCTTGAGACAAACCAATGGCACTGACATATTTTAAGATGGTTTCAGTTAAAACAGCTCAAACATGCATTTTAGTCTAGGACTAGCTTAAGCCTCATCTGTGAAACCGGGGGAACGAGTATAGATTTAAACTCAGCTTCGAACGCAGAACTCACCATTTTCTTAAACGAGTTTGACACCAGCAGGAACAGCTTCGGCTTTGAGAAACATGCGGATGCCTCTTACCTCTAATATTTCAAAGCTTTTCTCCAAGCAGTGCTTTTGGAAAGCTTTTGGGCATTTCTGTCGCTCTGCCACATGTGCGGCCAACCGAGAGGCTGCTGGATGTTTGGTGCCAGGTGCACATTAAACACTCGGCATGTCTGCCGAATCTTTGGCTTTAAGCCGCGGGGAATCACGTACTTGGGAATGTTCTCATCTCCACTCTTGCATTTAGCGATGTAACAATACAATACATGTTGCTCATTTAACAACTGGCCCCTGCGGTGCAGATCTGAGCGCTTTTACAGTAAATCTGCGCTCTGGGTTCATGCAGTCAGATGGTGGACTCTTGCCAGGCCTAGCGTCCGAACTCAGACGGGTAACGCGCACATCAAACAGAGCAAGAGGAAGCCGGGATGGTCCACGTGTCGTATCTGGCGGTGCCAGCTGACAGTGATCATCGACCCCGGAGCAGATGTTGCTTGTAATAATCCACGGTTGAGAGAGAGGCATGTATGCCAGGTGGGGAACCCGGGGTGCTCTCGAACTCGCTCGCTCGCCTTCCTCTGAAAACCCTTTTCGTCCCCTCTTGTAAAACAAAAGATGCTTTGAGGTATTGGGTTTCATCAAAACAAAGAATGAGGGAGTGGAAGGGGGGCGGTCAGCACCACAGACTTTAGAGGCACAGGCACCCGTTAAACAGCGAGGAACGAGGGGGAAACGTCACAGTGTGGATAAGTGACACCCTTGGGTCCGCAGGATGAGACTGGGACGCAGAAAGGTAAGCGCACGCTTGACTTTAGGTAGGACGGGCCGCAACTGTGACAAAGTATGAAAAAGAGGCAAAAGAGCAAGACATGGCAGAGACTCAAGTCGCCACAACGGAGTCCCTTGCGCAAGGGCACAGCTACTGTTACCGGCTGCTAATGGAGCTCTGCTATTTCGGTGGCATTGATTGACTGCTCGCTTCCTCTGAGCGAGCAACTTCTCAAAACGGCCCGGCCATGAGAAAATGGATCATACGCTCTAAGAGGAGGCACGCCGGAGAACTCAGAGCTAGGGTGAGGAGCGAGTGGAGAGGTGGAGATTTGGAAATCGCTCTGTTGTCGGAGGAGGGGTGGACGTGCACTTCCTCCTCTGGTCTTTAGGAGGCGCAGTGCTTCCACTTGACAGACGTCTGGAGTCAGTGACCGGTCTGGGTTGTTGTCTGTTTCTGTAAACACAGGGCATGTGTGAGGGCTGCTTTTAAAGGACTTCCAGAGACTCTTCATGCTGCTACTCGTGCTGTTAAAGTACTTTTTAATTCGTATTGTTCTGTGTGCTTTGAGTTGTTTTAACTGCATTATATTAAGGTTCTAAGAATCTAAATTTAGTCATGTTCAAAAAATCAATTGCATGCTGTAATTTGCACAAAAAGCATTACAGAGGAAATATAACCATTAGAATACATTTGGTAACACTTTAGTTTAGGGGCCAGTTCTCACTATTAACTAGTTGCTTATTAGCATGCATATTTCTAGGATATTGGCTGTTTATTAGTACTTATAAAGCAAATATTAATGCATGTCCATATTCTACAACCCTTAATTCTAACCAATACTTAAACTTAACAACCTTACTAATTATTAATAAGCAGTAATTAGGAGTTTATTGAGGCAAAAGTCATTGTTAATAGTAAGAATTTGACTAAAGTGTGACCTAAATTTGTAACAAGCGTTTTTAATTAATATAAAAAAATTCCGATTGCTAACATTTAATGATATTATAAATTAAACTGAAATTCCTTTCCGCACATTCCAGGGAACAAACTAAGCTAGGAACGTATCCCACGTATTTAAATGTGCTTTCAGTGTGTGTCGTGATGCAACAAACAATGCTATATTTCTTTCTTCTATTTTTAAACAGACTTTTGTTGTGTTTAATCTAATTACTTTAATCGTGAAAGGAAAACAGCGTATCTTTTCTTTGAGCCATGACTCATTCAATTACAGAATTACTCAAATCGCTAGTCTATTCAAATGAATTGCACTATAAATCTTATGTAGTCACCATAGAAAACATATAAATTTGGCTCCCATTGTTCAGTCGGCTCAAGTCGTTCTCGTTCAAACGAATACACTTTTCAGCAGCAGTATGACTAAGAAATTAGATTAGCCACTATTCAATCAAGATGCAGGACACACACATTTCTCAAACAAAAGATAATCGAATGAAAACATGCAGGTATGAATCGCTGATGCCTCGTGATGAATGGATGGTAATGAATGTCAGGGATGAAGCGTTAGGGCAAAGAGGAGTGTGTATAATTGTCTGATAATTTATGTTTATTCAAATCAAAATCTCTGTAGAATTGTATCAAACATGAGTGTGTCAGTCGGGTGTGCCAGTGGCTAAATACTCAAACAGGAAATCATTTTATAAAATCTTCCTTATGTATTTATTAACCTTAAATACAGATTTAAAAATCTGTCCAAATACATTTAAAAAAAAAATCATGATTATAAATGTTAATTTGAATGTATATATTCAGGCTTACATTTATATATCTGCACTTGCAACTATATATTCAGAAATTAGATATGCAGATTTGTATAATTATATTTTGAATTAACAACTATATATATATAGACAACTTTAGAGAATTATATACACATAAAAGGTAATTACTTTCAAATTAATGTTCAGCTACACAATATACAGTATGATGGTTTGGGCTTCTTCACAGCTCCTACCAAATTCACTGCAAGAAAAATAGTCAAGCTAATAACTTGCTAAATAAATAAACAAAAGTCCATGTTTGAATGGAAATATAATCCAAACAAAGCACCCGACTTCATAGAACTGATCAAATTAAGCGTCTCGTTGGGAGTAAAAGTGATATTCAGAATGCCACTAACATTATTTCACCATGATGCAAAACTGTGAGTATATAAATGACAGCCGTAGTGCTTTTAATAAACCTGTTAAACCACACACACACACACACACACACACACACACACTGAAGACTCTCCTAAGGTGCCACTTAAATCACACACTTTAGAAATGCCTAATTTTATTTAATCTTTCTTTTCTTTACGGTGTCTAGCAGGCTGTAGGCTTTAATATTTTCCCATAAATGACATATTCTTATTTCAACAGATTTTTTTCCCCCCGCCTGCTAATATCTTGGTCCCATGAATCCTCGCCGCTGTTAGCTGGTAGGATGTGCATAATGGACTTTAACTAATGTTGCTTTTGATCAAGCTTAAAGGTGAGAGGAGAGAGGGACTGTGGAACTAATGTCCATCCCTGTGAAACCCCCACCCGCCCCTCGACCCACACACACACGCACAAAAACACTGACACTTCCACAGGCAACGGCCTACAAATAGCTAACCAAGGTGACTCAATCGATCTCGAGCCATGAGAGTTCTCTGAAAAGGGATGGGTCAAAATTTAACCATGCATTTGGAATCAGTCTCAGGGTGCTCAGCAAACAGACCAGCACAACGAGTGCCCATTATCTTTAGAAGACGGACATCTGTAAAACATATTTAATAAATTTTTTTTTAAATATGCATATACTTTTAGTTTATATATATATATATAAATAATAATAATTGAGATTTATAAATAAATAAGCTTTCCATTGATGTATGGTTTGTTAGGATAGGACAATATTTGGCCGAGATCTGGATTCTGGATTCTGAGGGTGCAACAAAATCTAAATATTGAGAAAATCGCATTTAAAGTTGTCCAAATAAAGTCCTTAGCAACGCATATTACTACTAATAATACATTTTTGATATATTTACGATAGGAAATTTACAAAATATCTTCATGGAACATGATCTTTACTTAATATCCTAATGATTTTTGGCGTAAAAGAAAAATCGATAATTTTGACCCATACAATGTATTGTTGGCTATTGCCACAAATATACCCGTGTGACTTATGACTGGTTTTGTGGTCCAGGGTCACATATATATATATATATATATATATATATATGTATATATGTGCTGTCAAATCGATTAATCGCATCCAAAATAAAAGTTTGTGTTTACATAATATGTGTGTGTACTTGTTATAGATTTATATTTATATATAATATAAATTATAAATACAGTATATACATTCGAATATTTCTTACATATATACATTAATGAGTGTGTATTTATATATACATAATAATTATACACAGCACACACACATACAGTATATTATGTAAACACAAACTTTTATTTTGGATGCGATTAATCGATTTGACAGCACTAATATATATATATATATATATATATATATATATATACACACTAAACCCGTAGAAAAGAGGCAAACTGTGTGTATGTGTGGGGTCATATTACCATCTACTCGTGAAAAGCTAATATTTATTTATTTACTTATGTATTTATTTTCATTTTGTTTTGAGTTTTGATCATCCCTCTCTCCATTTCTCTCTCTCTCTCTCTCTCTCTCTCTCTCTCTCTCTCACACACACATATACATACACACACACACACACACACGTACGTATGCGAGAGGAAAGGGCCGCTGTCTATTGAAGTCACTGAAGCACAGTTCATTGTCCTAATCTTAAATCTAATCAATAGAATGCAGCTCCATTTTGTGTAGTTTAGATTAGGTAAGCATTTGATTCCTAAAAAAAATGTAAATTGATCGTCTGTTGGACATTTTTAAATTGGCGTAATGGGCAGCGTTTAAAATGTTGTTTGTATTGATTAGATTAGGTTTTGAATTGCCTGTGTAAAATGATTTTACATAGATTAAAGATCTTTAGTTGTTATGTGCTACATAATAGTCTGTGTTTTATTTAATAATGTACAATACGGTTGGTTTTATAATCGATACATGTATTAATAAATGAATGTTTTACAATAAAAAAAATGTTTTCATGGCCCTTTTTATTTTAAAACTGCATTTATTGGTGTTATATACATATTAGAGATGCAACAATACTCTGCTGATACTGATCTTACTGATTATTTTGAATGATACACACACACACACACACACACACACACACACACACACACACACACACACACACACACACACACACACACACACACACACACACACACACACTCTCTCACTCTCACACACACACACACACACACACACACACACACACACGCGCACACACACACACGTTAGGTTTCGGTGTCTTTGTGGGGACTCTCCATAGACATAATGATACAAACTAGTACATTTTATACTGTACAAACTGTATTTTCTAGCCACTAACCTCAAACCTACCCATCACAGAAACCTTTTTGTATTTTTACATTTTCAGATAAGCATAATTTAGTATGTTTATTAATCCATGTCCCCCCCATGTATGTGATCTCAGGCTTTACTATCCTTGTGGGGACATTTGGTCCTCGCAATGTAGGTTAAACAAGTATACACATACACACACACACACAGAGAGAGAGAGAGAGAGAGAGAGAGAGAGAGAGAGAGAGAGAGAGAGAGAGAGAGAGAGAGAGAGAGAGAGAGAGAGAGAGAGAGAGAGAGAGAGAGAGAGAGAGAGATGCCATAACTTAGTTTTCACAGCAATTATAAGGTCAATGTCCCCAAAAAGTGTCTGTGACTCATCATGACCAGCCCAATACAGCAACACTCACTCAACCAATGGGGATAGTTGGGGCGGGGCTTTCTGCCTGGCCGACCAATGGCAGAGATGGAATTGTGTACAGGAACCTGTCATTATGTTTACAGTACAATTTCGCTCAGTAACACTACTGGAGCAGAAACTATACCCTTCATCTTCAGAATAGTACTTTTTGTCTGACATCCACATATAACATGTAACACTTTGGCACTTTTTAAATAAAGTCCATGGTTTTACTATAGGATTACTGTTAGACCTGCATATTTAGTCCACAACACAATCAAACTTGAGTAATATAATCTATAAACATGTGTTATTTCTTTAAGCTCCCTTTTGCGCAAGGACGAGTGTGTAACAGGTAGATATCTAGTTTGTAGCGCAGTAAGTGATGTTAAATTAAGACATCCTCAGTTCACCCTGATACTTTGGTGTTTGTTAATTACTGTCAGATTATTGGGCATGACGAGTCATTTAAAAACAAAATGGTGACGACCATTAGCTTCAGCTGCTAAATGGCACAAGTGTGAGGAGTGCAGTCAAAGGGTCTAAAGCACATCACACTACAGCCTTGAGGGGATCAGCAGTGCTAATTTTAATCATCAGTAGATTACAGAGATAATGGCTTCCCCTGCTGCTGCTTCAGTAACAGCCTCTTCACACACACACACACACACACACACACACACACATGGTTTCCATGTTTAATATGGAATTTCCATAGACATAATGGTTTTTATACTGTACAAACTGTATATTCTATCCCCTTACACTAACCCCACCTCTAAACCTACCCATCACAGGAAACTTTCTGCATTTTTACATTTTCAAAAAACATCACTTAGTATGATTTATAAGCTGTTTTCCTCATGGGAACCAAAAAATGTCCCCACAAGGACAAGGATTTTGGATATTGTCATCTTTGTGGGGACATTGTGTCCCTATTACGGGTATACCTGAACCACACACACACACACACTGATCATTGTTCAGTCACCCACAGAAATGCACTGAAGAGTTTCTATTGAAAATATCAAATGTGTAATGTGTTGTGAGAATAATAAGACTTCTGAAACACCATGCATAAAGCCACATTCTCTTTTATATGGCTAATCATGTTGTATTGCAGTGTTAGTAAGGCAGTGATGTGCTGTTGTGTCTCAGTCATGTAGGTATGAACATGATTTTCTTATTCAGTATTTTTGTCTTGCGTATGTCAGAAGTACATGTATGTTCTTAAATCAAGATACATGCACTTGGAAAGCAAAATGATTTCTAAAAAATGTTT
This sequence comes from Coreius guichenoti, assembly GCA_039654105.1. NCBI lineage: Eukaryota > Metazoa > Chordata > Actinopteri > Cypriniformes > Gobionidae > Coreius > Coreius guichenoti. The sequence goes on along the minus strand of CM077176.1, from coordinate 35,824,214 downwards.
CTGAAATACTTTCTGAAAAAAATGTATTGAATTTTTTTTTCTTAAAATAAGGAAAAAACAAACATCTGCCAAAGGGGTAAGACATAACTTAACTCAAAGGAAAAAAAAAACAAGTGTAGTTCCCTTTCAGTCGGGAATTGGGGATTGGGGATTGGGGATTGCTTTCAGAGACCAATCTACTTCGAGTGTTTTAAAACGAGCCAATGAACATTGGCATGCGGTTCACGCATTCCACGCTCCTCCCCGCAGCGTGGGTATAAATAAGGAAGTGGAAGCACCGCATCTTTGCTTTCTGCTTCGGAGCCAAACAATTGCTGGTGTTTTCAGTTATTTGTTTTCTACGAAGAGTGTTCTGTTGAACGAGTCTGCCTTTTGGAGTTGGACGTCTCTGGATCTGGTGCGGGTGTTACGGCACAGACAGCGGTGGTCGCGTCACGAGTGACCATCAACAGCTGTTTTCACAGCTTCAGAGTCTGGGCGTCTTCAACGAGATTGAGTGCTCACAGCAGGCTTGCACTATAGAACTGCTGTGAGCCGCGGCCATTTCCCCTGTGTGCTTCAGCACTGTCAGAGCGTTTCCTCTAAAAGAGCTTACACGGTTTGACCCTGCGTCTTTTTCAAGATGTCATTCAAACCATGTGTTTCTGGATGCGGTTATTTCCTGTCCTCATTTGACGGCCACGATCTCTCTCACATATAAACGTGAGAATGCGTTCGTGGGTGATCCATGTTCTCTCAGGAGAACGTGATCACGTCGACGCGCTGTTCGTCTCATCTTTCTCGTAAGGGCTTGAGCGTTCAGCGCGCCGTGTGCCGTCGAGCGGCCGGCTGACAGCGCGGGTTGTCACGGCAACCCAGCGTGTCACTCGGCGCTCTAGATACGCGGTCGAGACTATGAAACCTCAAACGGGGTTGAGTCCCTTTGCCTATTCCCTGATCTAGTTTCTTTTCTGGTGCACCAGAAAAGGGCTACTTCGGCTAATAAGCCTTGGTGACCTGAGGATTACAGTGGGGCTTTCCCTGCCGAGTACGTCTCCATGGGCCCCCCACTCCTCTATCACATCGCAAGCGTGCTGAGACCGTGTTCGTGGGTGGTTCATGTTCTCTCATGAGAACATGACCACGTCAGCGCGTTGTTCGTCTTGTCTTTTTCATAAGGGCTTGAGCGTTCAGCGCGCCGTATGGCTGCTGGTAGCTTACAGATGAGATTGCTGGTCCTTATAAAAAAGGGACCTAGCGTTTCATTTGGGGCTCTGGCAGAGGACAGATGTCAATTGCTGCATCGGAGAGAGGGCTGTTATGCGCTGGAAATGAAGATGATGCTGAGATTCCCACTATAATAGTGTGTGCTCATGCTGAATCAGATTCAGAGTTGACAGCCATGCTTTCCCGGGTGGCTGAGGCGTAGTGCAACGCTTAAATTGCCTTGCCTGCCCCCGTGCCTTTTTTCCTAGATGTGCATTGGAAAACTTAGCAGTATGGAACTATTTGGTGCCAAAATATGGAACACCAAGTGGGCCATAATCTGTATAAGTTTTCCCCTCTCTCACTCACCTCGATGGTGGGGTGGCAGTGCCACTGGCAGGCCACCTCTGTCCTGCACTCTTAATGCACGAGGGTAGTTCCGACCCAGGGGTTATGCAGGAATTGCGTACGGCGACGGACCTCGCTCTCCGGGCGACGAAAGTCACCGCACGCTCCCTGAGTCGGGCGATGTCCACACTAGTGGTCGAGGAACGCCATCTGTGGCTAAACCTGGCCGACATGCGTGAGCCCGACAAAGTTCGGTTCCTCATCGCCCCTGTCCGTCAGGCTGGAGGTTCTAGGTGGCCTACCACAGGCTGTAGTAGACACCATCACTTCTGCTAGAGCCCCCTCTACGAGGCGCCTCTATGCTTGAAGTTGAACCTGTTCGTTGAATGGTGTTCTTCCCGCCAGGAAGACCCCCGAAAGTGTTTGGTTAGAGTCATGCTTTCTTTCCTGCGAGATGGGCTGGAGTGAAGGCTGTCTCCCTCCACCCTCAAAGTGTACATTGCAGCAATTGCAGCGTATCACGACACAGTCAAAGGTGAGTCCTTAGGGAAGCACGACCTAATCGTCAGGTTCCTCAGAGGTGTGAGGAGGCTAAATCCTCCTCGTCCTAACTCGTTACCCTCTTGGGACTTATCTCTGGTGCTCAGGGCACTTCAGAGACCTCCCTTTGAGCCTTTGCAGTCCATAGAGTTAAAAATCCTGTCCATGAAGACAGTGCTCTTGACGGCATTGGCCTCCATCAAGAGGGTAGGGGACCGGCACGCATTTTCAGCCAACGAATCATGCCTAGAATTCGGGCCGGCCAACTCTCACGTCATCCTGAGACCCCGGCCTGGGATATGTGCCCAAGGTTCCTACCACTTCCTTCAGGGACCAGGTAGTGAACCTGCAAGCACTGCCTTCGGAGGAGGCAGACCCAGCCCTAGCTTTGCTATGTCCCGTCCGCGTCCTTCGCGCCTATGTGGATAGAACGCAAAGCTTCAGGACCTCAGAGCAGCTCTTCGTCTGTTACGGAGGCCAGCAGAAGGGAAAGGCTGTCTCCAAGTAGAGGTTAGCCCACCGTATAGTGGATTCTATTGTCTTGGCGTACCAATCCCAAGACGTGCCTTGCCCGTTCGGGTTGTGAGCACACTCAACTAGAAGTGTAGCTTCCTCCTGGGCGCTGGCTCAAGGCGCCTCGCTGACAGATATCTGTAGAGCTGCGGGCTGGGCGACACCTAACACATTCGCTAGATTCTATAGCCTCCGTGTATACTCGCCCGCAGTGGCCAGTAGCGCGAAGGACCCGTTCTAGTGTCGGCTTGCAATGCCACTCCCGCCCGCTGGGCCGGATACGTGCGTTTATTGTCTCCAGTTGTGTTCCCCAGAAATGGCTAACCCTGTCGAGCTCCTCGATCACCCTCGGCAGTCAGACGTTGCAGGCGTCTGACGCCAGGCCTACACCCGTATGCATGTGGAACGTGTGTGTAGGCTGGGTATCCATATGTAGCGGTCCCTAAGGCGACCCCATATGTGTATTCTTCCACGGTACAGCTACCCTACTCGGCTAGCCCCGTGTCTTTCCCTCGACAGAGCTCGCTCTGTTGTCTCTGATGGTGTTCTTTCCCCCCAGAACTAGGTTGGAACCACCCCAGAGACTTCCATATGTTGTACTACCCTGCTTGGCTAGTCCATATGTGTAACTGCCACCTCTCCTTCCTTAGAAGGATGTGATTCCGCAGCGTTCCTTCTCATGAGACGGGCACGCTTTCCCAGCGTTATCCAATAGTCACACTGAGTGGGTCTTGCAGAACAGCAGTGACTGACCTTCTCTGCTTAGAGCCCTGACTTGCCCCTCCAACAGAGGGGGCGGTCCAGGGAGCTCGAGCAGAGCGCTGGAAGGGCCAGCATCCGTGGCGTGTTGGTAGGATCCCCAATTCATCTGAAAGGGAACTTCGACTGAAAGGGAACGTCTCGGTTACGTATGTAACCCTCATTCCCTGAAGGAGGGAACAGAGACGTACGTCCCATCGCCACAGGTGCTGTACCACCGCTGAACGGCCGAGTCACTAGTTCGGCTCCTCAGCGGAAAAGCAAAGATGCGGTGCTTCCACTTCCTTGTTTATACCCACGCTGCAGGGAGGAGCGTGGAATGTGTGAACCGCATGCCAATGTTCATTGGCTCATTTTAAAACACCCAAAGCGATCCCCAATTCGTCGGTCAGTTCCGACGTACGTCTCCGTTTCCTCCTTCAGGGAACGAGGGTTACGTAACCGAGACGTTTTCTGACCTCATCCACCGTATTTTGCAACATGAAGTAAGCTATTTTCTGTGAATGTGCAATACTTCCGATTCATTAGTCGCTATTGGTAAATAACTAGTTGTAAGCAAAACCTTATTTAAATTTGATACATCTTACAAAAAAACAAGACTTGATATCTTATCATTTTGCTTCTCAAGTAATTGATATTTGTTTAGATATTTGCACTGGAAAACAAGACAAAAATACTGAGAAGGAAGTTTTTTTTGCAATTTATTTATTTTTTATTTTATTTAAATGTTCTTTTTTTTTTTAATGAAACTTAAAGTTTGAAAAATTTTCAAACTTTTATATGATGTTTGCCATTCAATATCAAACTCAATGGCTGCATCCGAAATTGTACTTCTCTACTATATAGTAGGGGAAAAACAGTATGTGACAAAAGAAGTATGTCTAAATTCACAGTACTCATAAAAGAGTAGGCAAAAAGTACTCGGATGACCTACTACTTCCGGTGAGATTCTGAAGTGTGCATACAATGGACACTTTACTATCCCATGAGGCCACGGGAGAGGATTTGTGAATGCAGTGAAGCGTTGTGAAGTCACATGATAATGACAACATGGCGAATGTAGTACGTCCAGATTACATTCATACTACACACACTCATACTCTATAGAATGTACTTTTTAGTGGTCTTATTCAAAATAAGTACCTACTCAAGAGAGTATGTGATTTCAGACGCAGCCACAGTGAAAATGCCATCATAATATTTGCATAATGAACTGTGATTGGTCTTCTTTCTTGCAATTATTATTTTTATTTATTTTATTTATTATATATATATTTTTTTATGTTGTATCTATAACCACACTGCAAAGGTGTTTCGTATGTTGCATTGATTCATAACTGACAGAAAACTTGATGTGTGTTGAGTGACAACAGAAAATGATGCAGCATTTCAAACCTACAACTTCAGCTCTCTTCTTCTGCTAATAATTTATGATTTCTGTTTGTTTGTTGTTCATGTTAGTTTTCTGCTTGTGTTGACTCTGTATCATGTCTAATACCTGGGTGACATGTAACTAGTTGCCCCTGTCTGTCTGACAGTCTTTCGCTTTCTCCAATCAGAGCGACACCATACAGAGAGCTTCCTTGCCAAGCAGCTCAGGTTTAATACCTCTGGCCTGCCCAGTGCTGTTCCAGCTGCTCCCTGGGTGAAAACACACACACGAAGGACGAGAGACACCAGCATCCTGTGGTTGTTCATGCAGCCTGGCACTGCATCAGTGGCATCTGATCTGACTTCTGATGGTGTTTGGCTGGGCAGGGTGCTGGAGGCGCAGTTTGTGTGTGTGTGTGTGTGTGTGTGTGTGTGTGTGTGTGTGTGTGTGTTGTACGGGGCTCAGGCAAGGGCTGCGCCGCAGGTGGTGGCCTTATCTGTCCACTGTGTGGATCTCAACGATCCACCTAATGAGTTTGTGAAATTAAAGATGAAAGGAGGGACGGCAACTCTATTTGTTTAAGCACAGTTCTGAATCATGGGTAATGAGGCAATTTTGGCAGGATGTGTCCACTAATGTGACCATCATGCCAATTGGCATGGCAATGAGCTGACCTTTGTTTACCAAAATACCTCGTATTTTACAACCTGAATGCATAGTTTCTCAAATTATATTTTTCTACATCCAATCAGGATGATGAGATTGATAGAGGTTAATTTCTTCTAATAAATAGATTTGAAAGACATTGGAAATTAATATATGTTTTTACCACTATTATTAGGAATAGTTCACGCAAACACGAAAATGCTGTCTGAGACTGAGACTGTTGGGGAAAAAAATAAATAAATAAAAAATAAATAAAAATTGCTGTCAAATCGATTAATAAATATATGTGTGTGTACTGTGTATAATTATTATGTATATATACACTCACCTAAAGGATTATTAGGAACACCTGTTCAATTTCTCATTAATGCAATTATCTAATCAACCAATCACATGGCAGTTGCTTCAATGCATTTAGGGGTGTGGCCCTGGTCAAGACAATCTCCTGAACTCCAAACTGAATGTCAGAATGGGAAAGAAAGGTGATTTAAGCAATTTTGAGCGTGGCATGGTTGTTGGTGCCAGACGGGCCGGAAAATGCCTTGTTGATGCTAGAGGTCAGAGGAGAATGGGCCGACTGATTCAAGCTGATAGAAGAGCAACTTTGACTGAAATAACCACTCGTTACAACCGAGGTATGCAGCAAAGCATTTGTGAAGCCACAACACGCACAACCTTGAGGCGGATGGGCTACAACAGCAGAAGACCCCACCGGGTACCACTCATCTCCACTACAAATAGGAAAAAGAGGCTACAATTTGCACGAGCTCACCAAAATTGGACAGTTGAAGACTGGAAAAATGTTGCCTGGTCTGATGAGTCTCGATTTCTGTTGAGACATTCAGATGGTAGAGTCAAAATTTGGCGTAAACAGAATGAGAACATGGATCCATCATGCCTTGTTACCACTGTGCAGGCTGGTGGTGGTGGTGTAATGGTGTGGGGGATGTTTTCTTGGCACACTTTAGGCCCCTTAGTGCCAATTGGGCATCGTTTAAATGCCACGGCCTACCTGAGCATTGTTTCTGACCATGTCCATCCCTTTATGACCACCATGTACCCATCCTCTGATGGCTACTTCCAGCAGGATAGTGCACCATGTCACAAAGCTTGAATCATTTCAAATTGGTTTCTTGAACATGACAATGAGTTCACTGTACTAAAATGGCCCCCACAGTCACCAGATCTCAACCCAATAGAGCATCTTTGGGATGTGGTGGAACGGGAGCTTCGTGCCCTGGATGTGCATCCCACAAATCTCCATCAACTGCAAGATGCTATCCTATCAATATGGGCCAACATTTCTAAAGAATGCTTTCAGCACCTTGTTGAATCAATGCCACGTAGAATTAAGGCAGTTCTGAAGGCGAAAGGGGGTCAAACACAGTATTAGTATGGTGTTCCTAATAATCCTTTAGGTGAGTGTAAATATACACACATGCATGTATATACTTAAGAAAAATGTGTTATATTTATAAATATATAAGTTATAAGTATAAGTTATAAATATATATATTTATATTTATATATAATTTAAATGATATAAATATATATACAGTATATACATGCAAATATTTCTTAAATATATACATGTATGTGTGTGTATTCAAATATACATAATAATTATACACAGTACACACACATATATTATGTAAACACAAACTTTTATTTTGGATGCAATTAATCGCGATTCATCTATCTGACAGCACTAATATATATATATATATATATATATATATATATATATATACCAATCAGGCATAACATTATGACCACCTTCCTAATATTGTATTGGTCCCCCTTTTGCTGCCAAAACAGCCCTGCGATGCACTGTGTATTCTGACACCTTTCTATCAGAACCAGCATTAACTTGAGCAATTTAAGCTACAGTAGCTTGTCTGTTTGATCGGTCCACACAGGCCAGCCTTCGCTCCTCACGTGCATCAATGAGCCTTGGCCACCCATGAGCCTGTCGCCGGTTCACCACTGTTCCTTCCTTGGACCACTTTTGATAGATACTGACCACTGCAGACCGGGAACACCACACAAGAGCTGCAGTTTTGGAGATGCTCTGACCCAGTCATCTAGCCACCACAATTTGGCCCTTGTCAAACTCGCTTAAATCCTTACACTTGCCCATTTTTCCTGCTTCTAACACATCAACTTTGAGGACAAAATGTTCACTTGCTGCCTAATATATCCCACCCACTAAGAGGTGCCGTGATGAAGAGATAATCAGTGTTATTCACTTCACCTGTCAGTGGTCATAATGTTATGCCTGATCGGTGTATATATATATATATATATATATATAAAAAATAAAAAGTAAATATTACTGTTTCCACACAAAGCTTGGAATATACGCTAAAAAACATACTTTTAAACAAATTTCACACAGAAACTACTAGTAAATTTAACAAATAATTACAAAGAAAAGGCAAGCAACATTAAACATTCAATTTTTAAGTAAAAAGCCTGAAATAGTATCGTGTAGTGCATGACTTTTTATAATACAATATGGTGCTTTGTTGATATTTTGGGATGTTGCAGGCCCAGTCCTCATTCACATTCATTCATTCATTCATTCATTCATTCAAAAAAAAAAAAAAAATTGAATGATTGGAGTGAGCAATAATGCCATCAGCTGCAGCACAATTAATCTTTTATATAAGGGTTGTCTTGACATAAGAGAGAAAATTCTGTACATTTAGATAAACATTTCTCTTGTGTCCAGATGAGCCTGTCATAATACTGTCCGTATGCTGTCTTTTACACTTTATAGGATATGAAGGATTTACATGTGGAGGAAGGATTTAGTGTGAGGAGCACCTGAGGACCTTCTGAAGCTCTCAAAGCGAAGGTCTTAGAAAGCTAAGCGTAGGTAAAGCTGAATGCCTGCCAGATAGCAGCATGCTGCTCCGCCAATCTGTCTCAACCTGATCCAGAAAACACCTGCAGTTTCCATCATGTGTCCACACACACGTACACACACACACACACACACACACGCGCGCGCGAGCACACACACGTTGGGTTTCCGTGTTTTATGGGGACATTCCATATAGACTTAAAGGTTTTTAAAAACTGTATATTTTATCTCCCTACACTAACCCTACCACTAAACCTCCACCACAGAAAACTCTCTGCATTTTTAGATTTTTAGAATAGATCATTCTGTATGATTTATAAGCTTGTTTCCTCATGGGGACCAAAAAATGTCCTCACAAGGTCAAAATTTACTGGTATTACTAAACTTGTGGGGACATTTGGACACACACACAGCTCACAAACACTGGAAGCCAAACACGTGGACACTTAAGACACCGCAAAAATGTCTGTGGGTATTAAATGGCAAAATCACACCAATGGCATTTAATTTTTTTAAATGTTTTTTTAACAGAAAATAATATATACAAAACAACATATATTGAAACTATTATTTAAAAAAAAAAAAAAAAAAAAAAATTACACAGTGATGTGTTAAACAGAAGTTTACACAGGAGAGAGAATGAGAGAACAGAACAATGGAAACATATATATATAAAATATATTAATAATTACAAACATGATCATCCCTAGGTAGTGTGCATACAAGACAGCAGCATTAAATCTGAAGAGAAATAATGGCATTTAATTTTAAAGAAATATAGCAGAAGCACACTTCCAAGCAAAACCTGTTTGGTTTGAAATTGTAAAAAAAAAAATAATAATGTAAAAAAAAATGAAGAATGTTAATGTGATGAACTCCACCTGTGGTTCCTCTGCTACTGTGTGAACGTGAGGAGTACATACATCCACAAAGGAGGTTTACACAACACCGTTTTCAACTAAAAACGAAAAAAAAAAAAAAATTATAATAATATATATATATATATACACTCACCTAAAGGATTATTAGGAACACCTGTTCAATTTCTCATTAATGCAATTATCTAATCAACCAATCACATGGCAGTTGCTTCAATGCATTTAGGGGTGTGGTCCTGGTCAAGACAATCTCCTGAACTCCAAACTGAACGTCAGAATGGGAAAGAAAGGTGATTTAAGGAGTTTTGAGCGTGGCATGGTTGTTGGTGCCAGACAGGCCGGTCTGAGTATTTCACAATCTGCTCAGTTACTGGGATTTTCACGCACAACCATTTCTAGAGTTTACAAAGAATGGTGTGAAAAGGGAAAAACATCCAGTATGCGGCAGTCCTGTGGGCGAAAATGCCTTGTTGATGCTAGAGGCCAGAGGAGAATGGGCCGACTGATTCAAGCTGATAGAAGAGCAACTTTGACTGAAATAACCACTCGTTACAACCGAGGTATGCAGCAAAGCATTTGTGAAGCCACAACACGCACAACCTTGAGGCGGATGGGCTACAACAGCAGAAGACCCCACCGGGTACCACTCATCTCCACTACAAATAGGAAAAAGAGGCTACAATTTGCACGAGCTCACCAAAATTGGACAGTTGAAGACTGGAAAAATGTTGCCTGGTCTGATGAGTCTCGATTTCTGTTGAGACATTCAGATGGTAGAGTCAGAATTTGGCGTAAACAGAATGAGAACATGGATCCATCATGCCTTGTTACCACTGTGCAGGCTGGTGGTGGTGGTGTAATGGTGTGGGGGATGTTTTCTTGGCACACTTTAGGCCCCTTAGTGCCAATTGGGCATCGTTTAAATGCCACGGCCTACCTGAGCATTGTTTCTGACCATGTCCATCCCTTTATGACCACCATGTACCCATCCTCTGATGGCTACTTCCAGCAGGATAATGCACCATGTCACAAAGCTTGAATCATTTCAAATTGGTTTCTTGAACATGACAATGAGTTCACTGTACTAAAATGGCCCCCACAGTCACCAGATCTCAACCCAATAGAGCATCTTTGGGATGTGGTGGAACGGGAGCTTCGTGCCCTGGATGTGCATCCCACAAATCTCCATCAACTGCAAGATGCTATCCTATCAATATGGGCCAACATTTCTAAAGAATGCTTTCAGCACCTTGTTGAATCAATGCCACGTAGAATTAAGGCAGTTCTGAAGGCGAAAGGGGGTCAAACACAGTATTAGTATGGTGTTCCTAATAATCCTTTAGGTGAGTGTATATATATGTATATATATATATATATATATATATATATATATTATGCGTTTTGGCCATTCATTTATACGACAACAGCATTTATGCGGCCCTGAAAATGCAAACTTTTGAAAACGGGTTTCAAAGTGCAAGTTTTTGAAAACGATACCATTATCGTCTACGTTTAAAGGTTTCAAATTTGTGAGAATGGTGACGCGTTTGTATTACGTGTTCAGTCTATAGGAGTGTAGTGTTAAAGTGACGCTTTTAGCCGTTTTCGCAAATCCGAGTGAACAAGGATCGTTTTGACAATGTTGTCGTTGTATGCAAAAAACGCAAAGAAAAAATGTTGTCATGTAAATGTACCCTAAAGGAAACATTAACATAACCATTACAACTATAGCTAAATGGGGATTATATATATATATATATATATATATATGTTGTTGCTTAATATTCCAAAACCACAGACAGTTGTAACAGTAGACATTAGGAAAACATTTTGACTGATGAATCATGCACAGTAAGATCAGGAGCATTTATTTAAAAATAAATATATAAACCTGGGTCAATTTTGATTTCATGTTGTCCGTGATGAAGTGAGATTGAAAGTAAACACAGAAAGCTTGAGAAAAAAAGTTCCAGTATTTACATGAATTGATCAAAAGATATGGAAATAATTCACTGCTAGTAACTACAGCTAAACTTCAATATTTTGAATAGTGTTCAAAACATAAATGTCCCAATTGTCCATTAGTCTGTCTTTTTTATATGTATTAATGAATAAACACAAAGTTGTAAAACTCCCCTCAGGAGACTAGTCAGTACTCTCACAGTAAGTGTGAAGCCTTCATTGTCATGTAAGAGTAATTAACTTGAAAGCAATTCATGGGTTAAAAAAAAGACTTGAAAAGATGAAAGACCATTAAACAAGTGACATTTGTTGACACTAAGCTGGGAATGGTAATATAATTTGTTACTTTAATGTCATTGCAGGCTGAATTTGATCCATTAAATAGATTCAACATGCGAAATGATTGATGAAACGCAACACTAAAGTTGACAACTGTTTTTGCTGTGTGTAATTGACCAAGACCAGTATGTCAAGTCTAGAATTACCTGCCTTAATTACTTGAACTTACTGTATGATATTATCAGTGATGGAAATCAAAGGCAAACCCTTATCACATTTCATGAAAGTTGGACATAATTACAATGGAAATCACAATTTGCCATCGTAAGGACGAGCGCGACCAGTCTTATCGGGGGAAAAGTGAAGTAATTGGGCTGGGAAATGCATGCTTGTGTTTGAGGAAAGAATTGGGCATTTGTCATTGTAGTATATATTTCAAAGAGAGGCTCTGAAAGGCAATCCTCCACATTCTCTGGCCCGACGGCTGCATTGTTTTCCCGGCATCAGGGTTCTGAGTTAAATGGATTAATTACCTCTCAGCCTCTCTCCTTTCAGCTCACTGGCTCACTGGGGGCTTTTGAAATGCACATATCCCTCTAATGACATAATCACCTAATTAGGTGATTTTCAAATGCAATCAGGACATAAGTGGGGGGTTAATTTTCCTCTCCATCTATCTCTCTCTCCTGGCGAACTGTCATTCGCATTCCACTGCTGGAGGAGGCGGACGCATTTTTGTCATACTGACTGTAAGAGGAAAGGCATCTGTCTTTGAGATAATATGCTTTGGGAAGGTATTTTATTGGAGATAAAATGGTTTTCAGTGATGGTGAATGGTTGTAAGGTTTCAACACAGGCTTTGTGCATTACGTTGCTCTTTCATGTCGGAGCTGTGGTCTAGCGGTTAGTGCACATGCTCTGACACGTCGACCTGTGATGCACATTTCTGTCTCATTCCCCATACCTATAAATTAACTTAGAAAAAGTGACCAAAAAATTGTGTAAACCGATGTTTGACTCTTATTTTATTTCATCACTATACCTATAAATATATTTATTAAAAAGTAACAAAAACACTGAATGTAACTAAAGACAACAAAAGTAACGCATTACATTGTTGCACTCTTTATACATAGTTCAGTCATGAAACTCTTCCAAGCAGCTTATTGGTTCTCTTGAAGTCAACTGCTTTGGCCAATCAACCTGTTTGTTCTATGTAACCTATTTATTTCAGTCCTGAACCGGCTCATGGGAATTTTCCTAGCCCTTCACCTTCCCCAACACCACCTGCCTACATCTGCTAAGGGGTTCTCCCTACTTTCCTTTAAGCATCTCGTATTCTATTCAGTGTATTTATGTGCATGTTTCAGCAGTAGCCTTCACTTATGCAGCAGCATCAGCGTAAGTGATCTAATCTGCCAAGACTAAGCCTATGTACTTTCCATTCTTATCAATAAATGCTGTTTAAACATAGGTGGAGGGTGAACCAACTCTAGGGTAAGGCTAGATGTGATTCCTCCTTATAAACGCATTTAAATAGAATGCCATGAAATAGTTACACATCCCAGTATAAACGCTCTTGTTATTAAAGTGGTTATGTTCGCAAACCACTATAATATGAACAGGCAAGTATATGCGTGATTTGGCATGGCAGCCAGTTCAAGTAATAAATACAGTGCATCCGGAAAGTATCTGCAGCGCTTCACTTTTTCCACATTTTGTTATGTTACAGCCTTATTCCAAAATGGATTAAATTCACATTTTTTTCCCCTCAATTCTACAAACAATACCCCATAATGACAATGTGAAAGAAGTTTGTTTGAAATATTTGCAAATTTATTAAAAATAAAACACTCACATGTACATAAGTATTCACAGCCTTTGCGCAATACTTTGTTGAAGCATCTTTGGCACCAATTACAGCCTCAAGTCTTTTTGAGTATGATGCTACAAGCTTGGCACACCTATTTTTGGGCAGTTTCTCCCATTCTTCTTTGCAGGACCTCTCAAGCTCCATCAGGTTGGATGGGGACCGTCGGTGCACAGCCATTTTCAGATCTCTCCAGAGATGTTCAATCGGGTTCAAGTCTGGGCTCTGGCTGGGCAACTCAGGGACACTCACAGAGTTGTCCCATAGCCACTCCTTTGTTATCTTGGCTGTGTGCTTAGGGTCGTTGTTCCAAACTTCTTCCATTTACGGATGATGGAGGCCACTGTGCTCATTGGGACCTTCAATGCTGCAGAATTTTTTTTGTACCCTTCCCCAGATCCGTGCCTCGATACAATCCTGTCTCAGAGGTCTACAGACAATTCCTTGGACTTCATGGCTTGGTTTGTGCTCTGACATGCACTGTTAAGTGTGGGACCTTATATCGACAGGTGTGTGCCTTTCCAAATCATGTCCGATCAACTGAATTTACCACAGGTGGACTCCAATCAACTTGTAGAAGCATCTCAAGGATGATCAGTGGAAACAGGATGCACCTGAGCTCAATTTTGAGTGTCATGGAAAAGGCTGTGAATACTTATGTACATGTGATTTTTTCGTTTTTTATTTTTTACTGAATTTGCAAAGATTTCAAACAAACTTTTTTCACATTGTCTTTATGGGGTATTGTTTGTAGAAATTTGTAGAAAAAAGTGCTGCAAATACTTTCCGGATGCACTGTAGCCTAACCATTGCCTTACCTAATGCAACAAAACATATGTTTTCTTCAAATTCTGATTGGATTACTGCCTAGAAAGCGTGCATAAAAGCGCTCCCTTTATAATCACTAAGCTGTCACTCATCTTAATTCATCGCAATCTCACAAAGTTCTGCTAATCGATTAAGCTGACTGTACGATGAATATCTTATTTAGCTTACATAATGTCTACACATTTTGTTACAAGTTAAATTATAACGATCTCAGCACTGGACAAACTCTGGCATTTTGAGTGGTGAGGGGATTCTAACTTAAACATCTGATTGGCCATTGCGTTCAAGAAATCATAAGATATGTTTGTGATTGGCTACATTTCTCAACGGTGCAAAAATACGCTGTAAATAGAAAAATCACAATCACCAAATCTGTTTATGTGTATCAGTTTATAATGTGAGAGTATTCGCAAGAGTGCAGAATTCAGTCAGAATTCAGAGTTCAGCTCACGCACTGAACAAAACTCCTGCGTTTCAGTGATTACTAATCTTAACGCCTCTGATTGGCCATTGCATTCCTAAACTCAACAGAGTCGTGTGTGATTGGTTTTAGTGCTCAACGCTGTAAAATGCGTCAAAAGTATGATACAACATGAGCAGATCTAAATTTAATGCCGCAATCGGCACTTTTAATTTTAACTTTCACTTTATTACTAGATTCAGTTTAAATGTGGAGGTGCATTTCTGACCCAAGCTACCGTTCATTTTTGACTCGTGGCCATGGGAAGGCTAAGCTTTCCCCAGCCTTACACACGCCCCGCCTATGTGTTTAAATCTATTCTGAGGGTTGTCATGATTGAAAGATACTTATAAAAAGTGACCAAGAGAGCCAAAATTTATGTAAATTCATAGGGATGCACCAAAATGGTATTTTCATATTTGGCCGAAAGAGAAAACGGCAGAAAATATGAACCGGAAATATATGCCGCCCCGCCCTGCCCTGCCCCTCTGTTAATTCTGAATAAAGAATAATATGATATTTAATATTAATATATTTTCTGTCCAATTTAAGTGTGCTACTTTCAATAAAAGTGTAGTTATTTTATTTTAGTGGCTTGTATATTTTAAATTCAGTATCATTAAAATTATTGAATTTCATTAAAATGTTTAATATTAATACAATTACACAATAAAAAATATAATTTAAATAAGAATAAATCATTTTTAAAAAGCATTTTCAATTTTGTTTTTTCGTGTATCCAGAATTTTCGGTTTTGGCCCAGACTTTTCATTTCGGTGCATCCCTATAAGTTTGACAATAATTTTATCACTCACTATACCTATAAATATATTTATTGAAAAGTGTCAAAAAATAATTAAACATAACTAAAAACAACAAATGTTTTATTTTTTATTTTTATGGATTGCATTACATTGCTACACTCTCTTTACCTGTAAATATACTATCCGTCACAGGCCAAATTTAATTTAATTTAATTTAATTTAATTTAATTTAATTTAATTTAATTTAATTTAATTTAATTTAATTTAATTTAATTTAATTTAATTTAATTTAATTTAGTTTTATCACTATACCTATACATATATTTATTGAAAGGTCTCAAAAACATTGAACGTAACTAAAAACAACAAAAATATTGTTGCTCTTATTTATTTATTTTCTCACAGCGAGCATCAAGTCTGCTTGTTTTCCCCTTCAGACTTGAAAGTTTGATGGACAACAAAAAGATGGTTGTAAATAAAAGGGCCAGAAGAAAGCCTGGAGTTCACTGCAGTCCAGAGGAAGCCAAATGAAGATTTCCCCTCTTGCAGAACACTAAGGTGACATGGCATCACTGCGCCTCTCATTGACTCTTCACACGGGTCCAGTGACCACAGACACTCAGTCTTGTGTGGAGCTTCTAGTATCTGATGTGAAACAAGAAGGTCCCCTTTTCTTTGGCCCTCCATGGCTTCAGAGAGAACAATCGGCAACTCTCTACAGCAACAAGTCGTGAGCAGCAACTCTTTTCTCTTGCTGACCGCAGGAGGAGAGGAAATCAGATAATTAAATGTGAGAAAGCCGGGAGAGAGAAAGGGGACGGGCTTTCTGCACGGCTACCTTCTTGAGGGCACCTGCTCAGGCGTTTCCAGGGGCCGGGCCGGTAGTGGGAAGGCTAACAGCACAGCGTGGCCACGGACAATGAGACACCACAGTCCCCCAATGCTTCGCCTGGCAAACGCATTCAGTTGTCAGGGACAAACAAGCCAACCATGTCCACCCTCACTGGCACCACGTCCATCAGTGGCGAGAGGGTGAAAAGAGCCGTGGTTTCACTTCCAATGATATGCCTCATGCCTCAGGAGCCCGTATAAAAGCCCCGGGCCGGGGAGGAACCATCCCAATTGTAGGGATGGGAAGAGATGGGAAAAATCAAATGTGCGTGTCTCTTGAAGGAGGCAGAGAGATGTTCGTTTCACATCATAATATATGTCGGTCTGAGTTTGTGGACTGACACGTCGCTCATCTGAAAGCCAAAAGCTGATAATCTGAATGTTTTAAAATCAGACAATGGCAAACAGTCCATTCCTTAACAAAATGGCTTTGTCAAATGGTGACTGTCTATAAAGCAACAACATGATATAAAAAAGGCCAAAAGGAGATGTTAGACTGTTATTTTATTTCATTGTATCACTCATTATACCTATAAATATATTTATTAAAAAGGTGTCATATTTTATTTTGTTGTATTGCACTAAATTGCTACAGTCTGAGCTTGTCGACTGACGTGTCGCTCATCTGAGTTCATTCATTAAGAAAGTGGCCTTGTGTAACTGCAATTGTCTGCAAAACGACAACATACCATTAAATTTGACCCTGTTTACTTTAATAAATGATTAAAATCTCATCTTATTATGCATGCATCTTCAATAATACAATACTAATACTAATAATACAAAAAACTCTACTTCTGAAATATTTTTGCTTAATATTTTCCCATAATATAATGTACGTAATGTCCTCACATACTCCATATTATGAAAAGTAAAACATTTTGTTACTGCACTAAATTGTGTGTGTCTCTGTGTGTGTGTGTGTGTGTGTGTGTGCGCTCTTCAATGAACACTAATGTCTCTGTTTAAGCGCTCACTGTCTCTAGTCTATTGACTCCAGATCTAGTGGGCTCATCTTTCTCAACAGATGTCCACTCTGAGCATCTGTTTGTATTAGAACTGTAATTGCAGTGATAATAAGCCCATTGATTCAGTATCTAAGGAAATAGTCAATCAGGCCACCCCATTTGTCTTACTTTTCCTGACAGTTCGCCTCCTAGCTAAACACACAGTGCCAGGCCTGAGCGCGGTCGACTGGGCCGGAACGGCGGCTTCTGTCGCGGCAGATCATGAGCTGCCAGTACGGAGTGACTGATAGGCAGGAAACAAACACAGGTGACCCATTGGCCCTCAGCAGGGGGGCTTTGACAAATAGATGTGTTGATTTGTTTATACTAGCTGCTCCCTCCCTGACGACTGTTGCCGTGTCACATGATACATCCAGGCAGGGATTCCGCCGTAGTGTTGGCGGCAGCTAATATTCTGCCCGTTAATTTAAGAGAGGCGAGTCTGATGTAGTGTTGGGTTTCTGAGTTACCATACTGATGTTGCTGTGCAGACACACGGTATCTAACCTGATGCAGTGAAACATTGCCTGTAAATCATGTTGTTTAAAGTGACATACCGTGGCCCAAAAAAAAATATTTGTACATGAAGGCTACACTTGAAAATGTATAAATGTCATCTTTCAGAATAGCACAAACACAGCTTTCATGCAACACATCTGACCAAAAGAAATGTGTTGGGCTTGACGTTATATATTAATAATAATAATAATAATAATAATAATAATACCATGCAAAAGTTTTGGGGTCGGTAAAATGTATTCATGTTTTTGAAAGGCTGCATTTATTTGTAATAAAACAACAGAAGTAATATTGTAGCATATTGCATGTTGATATAATATTATTACAATTTAAAAAACCTGTTTTCTATTTGAAT
This sequence comes from Coreius guichenoti, assembly GCA_039654105.1. Taxonomy (NCBI): domain Eukaryota; kingdom Metazoa; phylum Chordata; class Actinopteri; order Cypriniformes; family Gobionidae; genus Coreius; species Coreius guichenoti. The sequence continues at coordinate 35,806,149 of CM077176.1, read as the reverse complement.
ATATTTAAAAATATATCTTCAGTGTCCATAACCATTATACTTTTATTATTCTAAGATTCTTTGATGAATAGAAAGTTCAAAAGATCAACATTAATTTGAAATAGAAATCTTTTGTAACATCATACATGTTTTTAATGCTGCTTTTGATCAATGTAATATGTCCTTGAGGAATAAAATTATTACTTTCTTTTTTTTTAAATAAAATAACTTTTGAACTTTATTATTATTATGATTATTATTATTAATTATTCAATTCTCTTCAATATAATAATAGAAACGTCTGAGGGCATGACAAGCCAAAATATGATACACTAAAAAAATGCTGAGTTAAAAAAAACCCAAGTTGGGTTAATTATGGACAGACCCAGCAGTTTATTTAACTCAACTATTGTTTAAACATTACAGTATTACTCGCTTAAAATGAACCCAAAATAGGTTGGAAATTAACATTTATTCATATGTTTAATAAATGTACATTTATTAATACGTTTTTTAAAAAAGAATACTTAAATAATAAACATTTATTAAATTGCTTATTAATAAATGTTCGCCTTTTGATTATTACTGTTGCCTCTAGTAATTATGTGTCTGATTTTTAATTTCCAACCTATTTTGGGTTCTTTTTAAGCCAGCCATATAGTAATTTTTTAACAATAGTTGAGTTAAATAAAACTGCCCAGCATGTTGGTCAAACATTTAACCCAGTCGCTGGGTTTGTCCATATTTAACCCAACTTGGGTGTTTTTAACCCAGCATTTTTAGAGTATATTATCATACAAAATCATGATTTAAATAGAATGATCAACAAATTTCCCTTGATTCTTTTCATCGCAAATCATCATCTTGACACATTTTACCACGCAACTACAATTCTCAGTAACACAGTGAATAAATGCCCCAGTCATTAGGATCAATACAGAGGCCATTATGCCATCAGAAGGGACGTTCAGTCCGATTGTCAGACTCATCGTTAGGAGCAGATGGCAGTAGTCATCCTACAATGCAGAAAGACAGAGATGACATCACTTTAAATTAGTCACTAATGCAGATATATTGTTCTCAATGCAACGGCAAAGCACACTTACAGCAGAACTCAACATGCAGCATGACTTGAATAATTCATCCAGTGTGTATCAGTGTTTGTATCATTCAAAGGGTGATGTGTTTCCTTTGTAACATGATGTCAGAGTCAGTGGCGCGAATTCACTAAACAGCTGCACTAAACCTGCGTCTAATGCACTAACCATCTGCAACACAACTTGACCAGGCAGTATATGCACAGGTTTAGTGCTGCGCAAATCATTTATATTAAGTCATTCTTGTCAATGCAAACACACCTCCATTTTATGCAAATATGCATGTTCACAAAAATCAGTGCTAAGTGCAAATAGTGATAGATATTAATTACACTAAGTGAAAATAGCAGAATTGTATTTGCACTTCTTAAATGTTATTTGCACAAAATGTAAATAGTTGTTAGACGCTATTTATACTTAGTGCAAATTTGTACTTAGTGCAAATAATGCTATTTGAACCTCAGTGTATTGTATAATAAAATATGTATGTAATAAAATAAGTATGCAATAATTACAACATATTCAGTGTATATGATTATATTAAAGGGATAGTTCACCCAAAAATGAAAATTACCCCATGATTTACTCACTCTCAAGCCATCCTAGGTGTATATGACTTTTAGACAAATACAATCGGAGTTATATTAAAAAAATGTCCTGGCTAATCCAAGCATTATAATGGCAGTGAATGGCAGCCTTAAATTTAAAGCCCAAAAAAGTGCATCCATCCATTATAACAGTAATCCATACGGCTCCGGGGGGTTAATAGCCTTTTGAAGTGAATCGGTGCGTTTGTGTAAGAAAAATATCCATATTTAAAACTTTATAAAGTAAAATATATAGCTTCCACCAGACTGCCTTCTGTATTCAACTTACGAAGAAAGTGTAGCGCCTCTCGCAGTTCAAAACACTTACGCTACGTCCGACGTCATCGTCGCGTCAGTTATGCTTTTTTCATAAGTTGAATATGGAAGGCAGTCTGGGGGAAGCTATATATTTTACTTTATAACGTGTTAAATATGGATATTTTTCTTACACAAATGCATCGCTTCACTTCAGAAGGCCTTTACTAACCCCCCGGAGCTGTGTGGAGTACATTTATAATGGATGGATGCACTTTTTTGGGCTTCAAATTTTGGGCTGCCATTTACTGCCATTATAATGCTTGGATTAGCCAGGACATTTTTTAATATAACTCTGATTGTATTCGTCTGAAAGAAGAATGTCATATACATAGGATGACTTGAGGGTGAGTAAATCATGGGCTAATTTTCATTTTTGGGTGAACTATCCCCTTAATTAAAATCATAAATGGATGTTGCCTAATTGGGACATTACTTGTCCCTGTCCTCAAAAGCCCTCCCCCACACCGAACCCAAACACTTTCCGTTAAACACTTTATTCGTACTATTAAATACACACTTTTTGAATATTTTCTTAAATTGCATTTAAAATAAACACCTCTCCGAGCTCATATGCAATGGGAAAAGGGAGAAGAGGTGGATTCATGTCAAAAGCTAACGCCACCCACCTTACTCTCTACCACTGATCCTGTTCTCAGCAGGATTTCTTTCATACTTTTGTCTAGTTCAATCAGACAATAATGGGCGGAGTTAGTGTAAATAGTGTCTGCCAACAAGGCGGCTTTTTGCATTTGTTGTAAATAGACAACTGTTACCTGATTGCATAATTATTGTAATGAATCGGATGTTAAAACACAACAGACAGAGTGTGCACTATTAGCGTTCATAGTGAATTCCCCTCAGTACCTTATTAGTGATGAACTCTGAGTTTGGCCAGGGCAAGAAAATTATGTAAAATACAGTAGCACTGAGATAATATATTTCATCTTACTCTATGTTGTCTTCAAAGAAGAACCGTGTCAAAAAAACCCAAACACACATGGTGAATGGGTTGTGGTCTCCATCACACGTCACTGTGGACTTTTTTGGAAGTGCTTGTGTTACAGAAGACCACATGACCCTAAAATGTATTTCTACGCAGAGACGGTTCCTCTGCCGTAGGCTCGCTTGATTTATGTGAGATGTTAAGAGGTGACTTAATCTTCTAGTGACCTGTGAACGACTTAGGTCATGTGGCTAATGCGCTTGTCTGCGTGCGTGTTACGAGGCAAGAGATGAGTAAACTGTAACATATGCTAATTGCATTCTCAAATGGGGAGATCCATAAAGACATTAACACCTCATTCCGGCCTGGTGTTCGCACAGGAGGACGAAAACACTGTGACTAATTTAGGATATAAAAAGTCAGTGAAGGGGGTTGCACAACAGTACGCCTGATGGCGTCATGCAGAGGACGAGAGTCCTTTTTCTCTCCCCCTGGACTACAAATAAATGGTTAAAAAGATATCTACTTAAAACTGTCACAGTGCTTTGCAAACGGCAGCTAGGCCATTCCACATGACCTCCCGTATGACCCCGTCTTTCAGGGTCACTCCTCCACAGCGGCGAGTGGGTGTGGGGGCCAGTCATGCGCTGAATGAAAACAGGGAGGAGAATATACAAACCGGGGGCCTGTATTCCTGACTAGTAGTGACCTTAAGATAATATATTTACAAAGGTGAAAGCTCTCTCCCTCACTTGACCCAATCTGCTTTTTTACTGCCAGATCTCTGTGTAAAGACATGTCTTTACCAGGGCTTTAGAAGTGCATGCACAGTTTCACAAGATTCCAGTGCGCTGCACGTCGAGAAGAAGGTTTTATTTCAGAGTGATTGATGACTAGGGTTATTATAGCACTTAAACTGTGATGACTCAGAAAACTATTCATTTGAAATGAAAGTAGGAACTGAAATAACAAATATATAAAGTAAATAAAAATAGAAGTAAAACAAATTTACGTCATCTAACGTGAGGGATAAAGCATCCCACCTGCAGATGGCAGTATAGCAGATTAACTCAATGACTGCATTAAAAATTAAAACCATAAGGCCCTATTTTAACGATCTAAGCGCATGGTCTAAAGCACACGGCGCAAGTGCACTTAGGGCGTGTCCGAATCCACTTTTGCTAGTTTAACGATGGGAAAAATTGACAGCGCGCCAGGCGCATGGTCCAAAAGGGTTAGTCTCTTAATGAGTCATGGGTTTGTTATGGGCGTAACGTGCAACAAACCAATCAGAGTCTCATCTCCCATTCCCTTTAAAAGCCAGTAGCGCTTGCACCATGGCGAATTGCTTTTTACATGGCGGAATTTGCTAGCGGAAAGACCGAACACTTCTCCAGAGAGGAATCCTTTTATTTTTAATATTTAAAAATGTTTGTGTGCTGCTGCGCGTCCCTGTGTGTGTAATAAGCAGAGTGTACGTGCGTTGTGCGTCTGCCTATAGGCGCACATTACTAACGCGCTCTTTAAATAACAAAAATAATATTGTGCCATTGACTTTAAACCAGGTTTTTGTTGGTCAATGGCGCAGTCGTTTTCAGTTCCTCAAAATAGCAACGTGCCAACAATGTGCCTGAACACACCTCGTTTTCAGACCAGCACGCCCATGGGTGAACAGATGGGCGCGAGTGCATTTGCTATTTAAACAACGTGGCGCTGGACGTGAAAATGATAACTGCTTCGGGCTGAAACTAGCAAAAAACACTTGTGTCGCGCCTGGTGCCGCATTGCGCCAGGTGTATGATAGGGCCCATAATGTTGCAGTATGAAACAGTAAAAATGACTGCCTGAAGAAATTGTACTTTTTAAAACAGCTTTTTGTGCTTTTTTGGTTTTTAGGAGTTTTGAAAGTTTCTTTAGCTGGTCATTCAAAAAGCTTGCTTATTTTAGATCAACTGAATTAAAGCTGCAGTCCGTAAGTTTTACCTCTTTGTCACCATCTCTATTTGAGCCCTGAAACTGTAGTTATCTGCGGAGTTATTTTTATTACGTGAGCTGTGCATCGAGACGGCTCCTCAGCGTGGAAGAATCTAATGTTTTGAGGTGTATGTGTGGGTTGTCTATCAACGCACCAGTTGTCAACAATGATTGTCGTTTTGAACTTTCTGGATTACGAGCCACCATCAAAATGACAAGTTTAATTACATTCCAGCTGCTGTAAGAAGAGGCCACAAATGATCCACCACCTGCAGCATCCACACATGCGATATAGCCTACTAGCCCAGACTCCTTTATGTATAGAGACGTGATGTAATGACGCAAAGACGAACGGCAGAAGCTCGTATTTCCCGCGGAAAACTACAGTAACACTCAGATTATAACACATTATTACAAGCTTACTGTTGGGAATCGGGCTAAGGTAAAGAGATTGTTTTGAACACTGGCTGGTTATGTACTTGCTCAAAAAATTGATTTTGGATCATTTTTAACCAGTTTTTAACCAGTTACGGACTGCAGCTTTAAATATCTAGTTCAGTCATGAAACTCTAGAGGGCTCAAGCTGATAGGTCCTTTGCTGCATCTGAAATCACATACTCTCTTGAGTAGGTACTTATTTTAAATAAGCTACTTAACGACCGCTAAAAAAGTATGTTCTATATAGTATGAATGTAATCCGGATGTACTACATTTGCCATGATGTCATTATCATGTGACCTACCAGCGTCAGTTGTCACTTCACTGACATTCATAAATCCTCTCCCATGGCCTTATGGGATAGTTCAGTGTTCATTGTATACACACTTCAGAATCTCGCCAGAAGTAGTAGGTAATTTCTGCTTATTTATGAGCACTGTGAATTCGTACATACTTTTGTCACATACTGTTTTTTCGCCTACTATATAGTGGGGACGTATGCGATTTCGGATGCATCCATGCAATCTGCAAGCAATCACATCATTACCACATCGCACAAGCTGATTGGCCTCTGCTGATCCTGCAGCCAATGAGATTGCTTGCTCAACATATAAAGGTGCACTGTGTAAATTTTAGCAGCATCTAGCGGTGAGGTTGAGAATTGCAACTGGCCACCGCTCACCCCTCCCTTTTGAAGCACATAGAGAAGCTACGGTGGCCCACACAGGACAAAGATATCGTCGTCTGAGACAGCAGAGAGTAGTTAGCGCTCTGTAGAGTAGTTTGTCTGTTTAGGGCTACTGTAGAAACATGGCGGCGCAAAATGGTCACTTCACTGTAAGGGGATCCACTGTGTATGTAGATAGAAATGGCTCATTCTAAGGTAATAAAAACATAACGGGTCATTATGTAAGGTCTTTATACTCCTCTGAAAACATAGTATTATATTGCATTTCTGTCAATAGATCCTCATAAATATTACACACTGCACCTTTAAATTGTTTGCTGTCAGCTTCAGCCCTGCAGATTTCTTCTGGAACCCTCCACCTCCCCCAGCTCCACCTGCCTAAATCTTCTACGGGATTTTTATGTCTATTTATGCAGCAGCAGCATATCTTACATGTTTACAGCGTGTTTCTATTAGCAGTAGCAAGTCCATTCTTGCTCTGCAATAATCAAAAGCAGCTGTAGCATAGCAGAATTTGTCCGCCAAGACCAAATACATTAAAATAGACATATTTACTAACATGCTAAAACTATTCCGAGAGTTGTTTATTTTCAAAATATGATTTAATATGACTAAATCAGCCTAACTACATAAAACAACAAAAGTAATTTTTAAGGTCAGATCAGTTCCTTAAATTAGGGTTTGTTTGTTTGTTTTTTTACAGCACAGAAATATGTCCATGAAACTGAAACTAAAATCCAACTGCTGAGACAAATTAAAAGCAAATGTGAAAATAGCATTAAAATAAAATTAATTTTGGCAAAGCAAAACTATAATAGCCCTGCTGACACGAGCATACATTTCACCAACAATAGCAAAACCACAGCAGATTATATGCACTAGACCTCAAGGGAGTTTGTGAAATGACAGATGAAAATATACTTTTACAGAATTAGTACACAGAGACAGACTTTAAACCTGAGTCAGAATGACACAATATATGCTATGTTGCATGTTTTGCACAAGGTGATACATTAGTTTGAGCCCCAATGTAACTAGTACAATGTATAATGCTGTCAGTCGTCTGCAGGGTCGTGTTACGTTTTGTCTCTGCAGACTAGATCGTATTATGCAGGAAGATTAAAATGTAATCAATATGTTTATAAAGTTAAAGCATTGATTGCACACATTCGTCGCACTCAGATTCTCATAAATCCGAATAACATTGGATGACTAACGGTCCGATAAGACCCGGAGTGATCCAACATGATGTTTAAAATGCATGCTCTCAATATTAACGTGCTGGTGATTTTCTCCACCATCAAGCAAGGCATTTTAAATCCATAATTGGCTCCAATATCCCTCCGTAATTAGTGACCTTCCTCAGTAGGAGACTTAAAAAAGCATAAGCTGATACAGTGTGTATGATGAATTATTCCTTTACTTGGTGTTAATAACTGTGAAAGAGTCATGGAGCACAGCCCCAAAGCACAGTTTCAACATTAATGCTTTATTCCTCATTAATATTTATGGATGCCTTAAGTAAGACAGGGACAGATATGAGGGCATGTGTAAAATAAAGATGTCCCCTAAGAAACTCAAATGTGAGTTAACATCCTTTGTCAAGAATAACAGCCAAGTCATTTGATCACATGAAGGACACGTTTAAAACATATTTTTCAAGGAGAGGCGGGTCATTTTTTCAAGTTATTTGAGTATCTGTAATATACAGTATTACTATAGTTTTTGTTAATATTTTGAATTAGATTTTATTTGCTATGTTTTCACTGTAGGTTTAACTAAAGTGTTAGAAATGTTTACTTTTTTTTCCCTAATTCTCACTATTAACTAGTTGCTTACTAGCATGTATAATACTGGGATATTGGCTGTTTATTAATACTTACTTAAAGAACATATTAATGCCATAATGACCATAATTTTCATCCCTTAATCCCACCCAATACTTAAACTTAACAACTATCTTACTAACTATTAATAAGCAGTAATTATGAGTTTATTGAGGAAAAAGTTGTAGTTAATAGTTAGTTAATAATGAGAATTGGACCCTAATCTAAAGTGTGACCATTTTTATTTATTTGTTTTAGTTCATTTAGTTTAAAAAATTTGAGTACTTCAACTTAAACTAAACAAAAATTAGAAATGTTTACAAAAGTAACCTTTTTTTACGGTTTTAGTTTTAGTTAACGATAATAAACCTAATGCCAAGTCATTCATCATTGAGTCATTCATCATTGCAAAGTCATTCATTCATGAGAACTGGGATGGGTCAAAATGTTTATGCTTTTTTTCTCAATTCCATGACACATCACTTTAAAGATGGACTTTCTCTGGATGGTGTCCATAGGCAACTATACAGATATGTCCACACCTGTGCCATACTGTAAGTCTGTGGCAACTTCCTGTCTTTTGTTCTCATCTGTTTTCCTGTAGTTGGAAGCGACATCCTCACGAGCAGATTCCAGTCCGCTCTGGTTGTCTCTCTCTTAGGAGGTGGCCGGTCTCGGACAGAAGTGTGGAAGCGGACGACTGCGAGTTTGACAGATGCCCATGCCTATGACCATCTGCCCCGAACAGCAGAGGTGCTGAACTGCAGATTTGAGCGTGCTCCATCCCCGCAGCTCCGAGCAGAGCTGAGAAGGAGACCCCTGGACAAAGGTTGCGCCTTCGGTGTAGGGAGGCAACGTCTGGGCTCTACAGCTTTAATTTATGATGGATGAGATCGGAGGAAAGGTCACGCGCTGATAAATATGAGAGTGTTTGACTGGGGAGGTCATCAATTATGCCTGCGGCTGCTAACGGTCGATCTTGCGGATGAAATGGATCTCCCCGATATAAGAAAGCTATCTCTCAGAAAATTGGGATGTATTAATCACTCCGAATGGAGTCACCCTACCCCCGCGTCCTCTTCAAATTGGAGAATGGATGTGATCCATACCAGGACGGGACTGTTGTTTTGATGCAGCGGACGCACTGGATTTAACCGAATGGCTCCGTTCCAAAACAGAGTTCACTCTGTTTCCCAGTGAATGCATGAACTGATAAAACATATGCAGTATTTTGAATGCAAAGCAAGTCTCTTTTGATAAAAGCTTCCAATGAGGCAAGAGAAATAGGGAGTTCAATCTAAACAAAAAAGTTCAATCTAAATAAACTTTTAGCCCGATGGCTCCAAAAAGGTTTGGACAAAAATGGACCTCTCAGTCAAAAGTTCTTAAAAAAATTCTTACTGTAATGACAATTTTAATAATCTAAATGAACTTTTTCCACTATAAAGAACCTTTTTGTGCAATGGAAAGTTTCTATGGATTTTAAAGGTTGAGAGTGTAGCAACATGCTAATGGAAAAGTGTATTGGCAAGAATTGTCCGAATTGGAGTCGAGTCTACCATGCACTTCACACACTCTCACTGCCACACTTGTTGAAATACAAATATTATAAATATATACAGATACAGTGGGGAGAACAAGTATTTGATACACTGCCGATTTTGCAGGTTTTCCTACTTACAAAGCATGTAGAGGTCTGTAATTTTTATCATAGGCACGCTTCAACTGTAAGATACGGAATCTAAATCAAAAATCAATCAAAAATCCAGAAAATCACATTGTATGATTTTTAAATAATTAATTCGCATTTTATTGCATGACATAAGTATTTGATCACCTACCAACCAGTAAGAATTCCGGCTCTCACAGACCTGTTAGTTTTTCTTTAAGAAGCCCTCCTGTTCTCCACTCATTACCTGTATTAACTGCACCTGTTTGAACTCGTTACCTGTATAAAAGACACATGTCCACACACTCAATCAAATAGACTCCAACCTCTCCACAATGGCCAAGACCAGAGAGCTGTGTAAGGACATCAGGGATAAAATTGTAGACCTGCACAAGGCTGGGATGGGCTACAGGACAATAGGCAAGCAGCTTGGTGAGAAGGCAACAACTGTTGGCGCGATTATTAGAAAATGGAAGAAGTTCAAGATGACAGTCAATCTCCCTTGGTCTGGGGCACCATGCAAGATCTCACCTCGTGGGGCATCAATGATCATGAGGAAGGTTAGGGATCAGCCCAGAAGTACACGGCAGGACCTGGTCAATGACCTGAAGAGAGCTGGGACCACAGTCTCAAAGAAAACCATTAGTAACACACTACGCCGTCATGGATTAAAATCCTGCAGCGCACGCAAGGTCCCCCTGCTCAAGCCAGCGCATGTCCAGGCCCGTCTGAAGTTTGCCAGTGACCATCTGGATGATCCAGAGGAGGAATGGGAGAAAGTCATGTGGTCTGATGAGACAAAAATAGAGCTTTTTGGTCTAAACTCCACTCGCCGTGTTTGGAGGAAGAAGAAGGATGAGTACAACCCCAAGAACACCATCCCAACCGTGACGCATGGAGGTGGAAACATCATTCTTTGGGGATGCTTTTCTGCAAAGGGGACAGGACGACTGCACCATATTGAGGGGAGGATGAATGGGGTCATGTATCGCGAGATCTTGGCCAACAACCTCCTTCCCTCAGTAAGAGCATTGAAGATGGGTCGTGGCTGGATCTTCCAGCATGACAACGACCTGAAACACACAGCCAGGGCAACTAAGGAGTGGATCCGTAAGAAGCATCTCAAGGTCCTGGAGTGGCCTAGCCAGTCTCCAGACCTGAACCCAATAGAAAATCTTTGGAGGGAGCTGAAAGTCTGTATTGCCCAGCGAAAGCCCCGAAACCTGAAGGATCTGGAGAAGGTCTGTATGGAGGAGTGGGCCAAAATCCCTGCTGCAGTGTGTGCAAACCTGGTCAAGAACTACAGGAAACGTATGATCTCTGTAATTGCAAACAAAGGTTTCTGTACCAAATATTAAGTTCTGCTTTTCTGATGTATCAAATACTTATGTCATGCAATAAAATGCAAATTAATTACTTAAAAATCATACAATGTGATTTTCTGGATTTTTGTTTTAGATTCCGTCACTCACAGTTGAAGTGTACCTATGATAAAAATTACAGACTTCTACATGCTTTGTAAGTGGGCAAACCTGCAAAATCAGCAGTGTATCAAATACTTGTTCTCCCCACTGTATAAAAAAATATTGCACAAGATTAAATGGTTCTGCTACACTCAAAAAAAATAACTCATTGGACAAACTCAATTTAATTGAGGGCAGGATTTCCATCCAATAAATAAGTGTAGCCCCAACTCAAAAAAACTAATTCATGCAATTAAATGTAATTGAATTGGTCCAGCTCAATTTGATTAAATACAGTTTAAATGAAATTGATACATTTTTAAAATTACGTTTTATGCTTGTCAAATTTAAACAAAACATTTAATTGGAAAATCAATTATAAGTTTCATTCATCATTATAAACAATATATATAATGAAGAAATTAGAAAAAAGTATCACTCCTGACATTAGCATATCACTGAGTGCCCACAAACACAGGCGTTACTCTTCTGCATAATGGTAACCACAAAATTCAAAAACATTACAGAAACTCTAAATGTCCAACATAACTGAACATTAAACAATAACTAACAACATTTTTCCCTGTACTGAAAAACACATACAATAACACTTTAATCCCTAAATTTACATATGCAGTCCCTTGCAAAGCATGCTGGGAACTACAGATCGACTTCCCAAAAATGATTCATGTAGTTTTAACACAAATCATTTAAGTAAACTTCAGTTTTAAATATATTAGGTTGATTGAACACAATTAAATTCAGTTGTGACAATATGTTTAAAAAAATTTAGTTGTAATGTTTGTTACTTTAGTTCATTTTAATTGATTAAACTGAAGCAAAAAAAAAAGAAAAAAAAAAAAAAAGAAGCAACAAATCTTTTTTTGAGTGTAGAATCAGGTAGACCTTTTGTAAATGATACTTTGCTTTCATATGAGCAAACCAAACAGAAAAGACAAGTAAGAACATTGTAGAGACATCTCACCTTTTTGTCATCTTGGTTCAGCTATCAGATGATTTCACAGCTGAGTTTAAAAAGAAAAGGCTTACATCCTGTATCTGCAGATGTCTCGCTATCTTCATAGCACTAGATCTCTCAGAAGTGAACCTTTATGACAGAAAATGATCACGGACCAATATTTTACCTCTGTGAGGAAACCCAACATTACAATTTGACACACAGTTACTGGCCAAATAAAAGCCAAATCTGTCTCCAATCATGAAGAACTTTAAGGGCTTCATGGGCAACATTGTAACAAAACGTAATACAGGAACATTCTTCCAATAAGATCAGAGGTCTGACCTTTGACCGGGCCACTGTGCGTTTATCATTCCAGTCTTTTCCCTTTCTTTCCTTTTCCCATCAACTGCCACCTCAGGCCTATTATTTCCCAGCGCTATTGTTTCAGAAAGGACTCACCCTTAGTGTGGAAGAGATTGTGATGATTACAAGAGAAAGCTGAGGGGGAAAATGGCTCTGACTGAAGAGGAAGTTATGCTGGTAATTCTTGCAGTGGCGCATCAGGCCCGGCTGCAGAAATAATGGTCTTTTTATTCAACTGACAAGCGCCTGTGATGTCAAGCTCCTCCAATCGATAGGCCTCCATTGTCCATCAGTGAGCCCCAATAGACAAAAACCCCTCTTGAATTATCTCCTACAGCTCCAAAACAGCTGTTTTTCAGCGTCCATGAAAAGATAAAGAAATATATTATGGGGTTGGTGGACCAGTCTTGACCCCAAATTAAAATTTATTGCCCCTAGGCCACCACTAATTGTAACATATTCAAAGCCTTGTCTCTTGTGTAGTCTTTCAGCACAGCACATCAAACGTATGGGCAGTTCTGCCTTTATGTTCCCGAGAGCTGGAGCGGTTTCATTCAGTACATGCTACTTTATAGCCAAATGTCTTGTAAACAGAGAGGCAAAGGAAAAGAGAACAAAGAAGGGCTGTTATCTCACAGCAGCAAATGATTATGTGTCTTTCTTTCACACTGTAAATGTTTGTAAAGCCCCTTATTTACTGGTTTCATCATTCACAAAGAACTTTGCATTTAGACGACGGACAGATTCACGGGTCTCTCGAGAGGTAAGGCAAGCTCTCACTTCAGGTCATTATCTGTCTCTGTCCTTTCAGATCAGTAAACATCCGTGTTATAGACCACCAGGCCAGCAGAAAATATCTCGACATGCATCCACAGCAGTCGCGACTGACCCTCTGCTCTCAGAGAGGCCTTCTGAAGACATGGTCGAGGGCTTTCCTAAATGTAGCATGGCTTATTGATCTCCTCAGGTCGAGTGGAAACAGCAAGGCCAGCACTAACTCCAGCTGAGTCAGGCCTATTGCCATGATATGGACCAAATCAATTGTCTCCAAAGGCTAGTTTTCTGCATGACAATGTCTGTCCTTGTGGGCCTTTGTTGAGTGGAGTGTTTCAGTGTTAGGAGCAATTACCTTGACCATTTCAAATGGGATTGCTTTCTTTAACGCAGACTCAACCCCTAAAGGTCCCGATGTACTCGCAGCAAAGTTCTTTTTCAATCTTTGCTTAGGGGTATTCAAAAAAGTGACCAGCGGTATACTGCTAGCGAACATCCTGATGTCGCCATGTTAATATGTTCTGCAAGCTTTCCTCTCAATAACAAAATAAACACACAACAAAAATGACAGCAGTGAGAAAACAGCAGTTAAGAAAGCATCTGATCATATCGATTTGGATATGTTTGCACAAGCTATTCAGTACTCCAGTCAAGTCACATGACACTTATTTATACAGCACTTTATACAATAGACTGCTTTAAAGTATTAAAGATAAAAAACAGTGTAAGGCCGCATTTAAATTACATGGTTCAAGTGACCCAATTGCGATTTTTTTTCCTCCCATGTGGCACAGAGCGGATTTGACCCACGAATGTGTAAGCAGGAAAAAAGCACATGGATTCTGATATTCTCAGATCAGTTTCAGGCCATGAGGAAATAAATCTGATATGAATCGGATTGCATTTGCATCTGCCTTGTATGCGGACAGATCAGATATTCCTCTGTCAATGCGAGTCGTACGTAATTGAAAAAGTGATGGTGGCGAATGAAATCAATTCAGGTGGACACCAATTGCAATCACATGACTCTTTTCAATACCCAGGCTGCAACAAGGGCTTTCTTCTTTTTTTTTTTCTGCCTTAAGAGACCAATATTTTGCTGACCTTTAAAGATGGTGCGGAAAGCAAAAGGTTGTATTATCATTTAATCTGCGTCCACCTCAAATCTCGCCATTTTTACTTCCTTTCGGCCTAAGCTTTTCCGTGTCAATAAGTCTACTGTGGGTTGTTTCGCCAAGTGTATAGTGTAAAGGCAGATATCAGATGTGGGTCACTTTTAAAAGAAGATATAATCTGGTCACCAAAAATGGATATAGTCAACAAATCGGAATTGGCCATCAAGACCTGCAGTGTAAATGTGGCCTAAATGTTGCTTTCAATTAGAAATACAACTTCAGCTTCTACTATAAAGCAGCTATCCAGTGTGTTTTTGTTTTTACTCTGATATGACCTTGACGGACTGAGCAGAAGAAATGGACCTGGAGAAGGTTTACATGTCAAAAAGGCGGAGCCTCAGAGCCACACCCACCTATTACTTCATCACCACGGACCAATGGTAGTTTGAAGATGTTTACCAGCTGGAGCAAACTTTTCTGGAAAGTTCGCTTTGGCAAGCTGTTCCGAACACCCGAGACAAACAACTCCAAAAGTTGTTTGTTTCGGGAGTTCGGTTAAAGTAAATCAGTGCCTTAAGAGTGGACATTGCGAAGGAGAAGCTGTTATGATTAATTCCACATTTCCCCTTTCCTCAAAATTAAAGTGTGGTCTGGGTTCTCATATTTTCACTGAACTTAAAATCTTAACGCCACAATATTACGAAACGCCAGCTGTATTATACAGACTGCGCACAAACTGGTTAACTCTGCAGAAAATCAGTTGCGTACTGTCATAAGTATGTTCCTCCTCCGAGGCAGGCCTGAGAGGGAGATTTGCTACCGATTAGCACCTGGTCATGAGCCAATTCAAGCCGTCTGATTTCAATTTAATGCAATTTAATGCTTTTGAGCTTATCCAGAGAAACGCACGATGGTTGTAATACTTTTCCTATTTAACCCCAGCTACAGCACTAAAATGGGTTGTTCAGCAAACGTTGGTCTTGGTTTTGCTTAACAAGGGCTTTCTGAATCTTGACTCCCACAGAGAGAGCAGGGTAATTCCACATACATCAGTCTGAAGACATTACATTATTTGTCTTTCATACTGACTGCAAATGGTGTCAGACGCATAGCATTCAGTGCATGCAAGGAATATCTAAAAATGTACAACTTACTATTGTTATTTTGAATCATGGCTTTATCGTTGCAGAAACTGTCGATGTTGGGTTCAGACTAAAGGTTTTGTATGGAGGTCTGCAGTTCTTCATTTGAGAACCGTTGCCTGAGACCCTTCTCTGATGTCTGGTTTCGATTATGACATCATAGATAACAGGAAATAAGATTCATATCAAAATCAGGACGACGAGTTATTCAGGGCAGACAAATGTCTTCAATCCACTCTAGAAATCAACACTTCTCTTCAACTACATGTGTTTTAATGCTATTGATTAAAGTTCTCTGTCTGTATGTGCTCTACAGGTTTTGGGACATACAATTTCATATGTAAAATGTGCTATGTGGAGCAGTTAGTCATAATCTAGAAATAAATAGAAAACAGAAATTAAATAGAATGCATATCTGGTGCATTCAAGCTCAATAAGGAATTGTGCTTAAAAAAAAAAAAGAAAGTAAAGAGAGCGGAAGAAAGCATATGCCATTCCTGACTGAAAGCATCTATGTGAAGACCTGACGAAAACTTTTCCTTGGTATTAAGTTGAATGCCCAATGTTATCTCCCTCTCGGAATTCCTCTTATCTGTGGAAAGGCGGCTGGCTGACAGATTGATGTGAGAGCTCTACCTGTTCTCTTCCCAGCAGCCTGTGTTGGGATCCTGCGACGGATAGATACTGTTGGTGCACATTGCCATTTTATACCAAGACCTCTCAATAGCTGCTGAGTGACTGTAGAGAGAGCCACGTTATTGGGCATCTGTGTGCCTGGGTGGTGTTGGATTCGGTTTCAGGAGATGTCAGTCGTCCTAACCAAATCCTCCAATTTAACAATATGGAGGAAGGATGGACAATGTCAACTATTTTTATGAAACCTGGCTCACCTGCAGAAAAACCTGGCATTACCTTGTGTGAAAGCAGAACCCCTGAGTGATGGGGAAAAAATGAAATGTGGTCTGATGTTTTTTTTTTTTTTTTTGGCCATATGTTTACTTGAGTTGAGACATAACATAAAATAACTATAATAAAGGTTTTCCAATTCCATCAACAGTGTTATTTTAGTATTATTTACATACTATTATATTATGTATTAATATTTTTATATTTTATAGTTCAGTTTAATTCAGTTTAAATTTTAGTAATTTTGTTACATGCTTTTGTAATTAGCTTTTATTTAAGTTACACTTTATTTGATAACACTTTATTTTACAATGTCCTTGTTACATGTTACATGTACTTACCATAGTAAATTACAAATTACAGTAAATTATGCATAATTGCATGCAACTAACCCTCAACCAAACCCTAATCCTACCCTAACCCTGTAATGAGTACCAGGGCCGTATCCACCATAGGCTTTGAAGGGTACAAGTCCCCCCCCAATAATTGGAAATTGCCAAATTGTCCCCCCCAATATTTTATATTTCTTAATGCTGTTCTCCATTATGTACCGTTCTGTTTGTTGTTAGGATGGCAGATTAAAACGTACATTTTTTGTGTGGTCTGCCTCAGCGGTCTAACAGTGCTCGTCAATGTCAAAATGATGGCCAATCAGCTCAAAGAAGGCGGGGCTTAATGGTCACAGAAGATGAGTGTGAATTCCAACGCAACGCTTTTAGTTTTTACAGTGAAAGAGTGCGTACGTGGTAAGATATAAGTAGCTAAACATTTAATATTTGACAACTGTTTTATGATGGATATGTTTAATGACCCACACACAGTGATGCCATTTTGAATTGAAAATATGCAATCATTTAAATGATGTCATTCATAATTGAATGTGACATGACAAGAAACGTTTTTAAATGGATTACTTCACAACTATATAGGCTATAATTTGACCCAGAACTTCTTTTACCTTTCTTATTTCTTCTCTTGAATCCCTTTTAATCCTTAAAGTATTTAATTTCTTTAAATAGAACCCCCCCAAAATAAGTACTGCATAGTATTAATTAACTACATGTACTTACTATAGAGTTACGGTTACGGTTAGGGTTTGGTTTAGGGTTAGTTACTTGTAATTATGCATAATTTACTGTTATTACTATAGAAGTATAGTAACGTGTAACTACGTCGCCTTGAAATAAAGTGTTGCCTTAATTTATTTTTATTTCAGTTAATTGGTAAGGCAACAAATCTAATTTTTGTTTACGTTTTTTAAGCTTCAGGTTTTCATCTAATATGTATATATTTTTTTTCAGATTTTCAATTAATAAAAAGTTAATAATAACAAAACCGTCCACCAAGTTGAGTTCAGTGCATTAAACTGTTATCTTTAAATTTGACTAACCTGAAATAAACCACTTCATTAAAGTCTCATTCTGACAGTCTTAATTATTAATATAGACGTGTGAAATGTCACTGTTTAATTACTAAGGGAATCACTGGATGATGGTTAGCTCACTTCTTCCACAATGGTACGTTTCTAACTAGCCGCGGCTTTAATTGATCCAGTGGCTCAACCTCTAGCTTAAATTGATTGGCTTAGTCTTTAGGCTAAGCAAATTCAATAACCCATGAAATTAACAATGACAGTGGGCTGGAGAGTGTCAGTTTACTTCAAGTGTTCTTGTGTGAACTTTCTCCCTGTGCAAAGCTCATCAGGGTTGATGGTTATTAGTGGCAGTTGAGGGAGAATCCATCTTTACTCACAATGACTTTCAAGTCTGTGTCCACATCAGCTGATTTGCAGGTGAATGTTCGCTCAGAGCCTACAGAGAGTGTGTGGGGCCATTTTTCACTGCTCAAGTTGAATCAATGCCATTTGTGCCATAATGTTAACATGTTGGAAATAGTAATCATTGGAAATAACATCCTGGAAAGCATGGCCGGTATATGAGATAGTCAGAGGTCTGTGAACTTATAGAAACCTCTGCACCGATTCATACATTCAAATGCAGAGTGTGTTTCACTGCTCACTGAAAACTTTTAACAGGATGAAGAGGTCAAATTTTTTCTTATTTTGTTTAAATATAATTTTTTGTCATTTAGCACTGCCCTTCGGAAGCAACAGAAGATACTTACATGTTTCCCGGAAAACAAATTAAGTTCAATTTAACTTGATCTTCAAATTCAATAGGTTTTCACCCCCCGGCTCTTAATGCATCGTGTTTCTTTTTGGAGCATCAGTGAATGTTTCAACCTTTTTTAATAGTTGTGTTTGAGTCCCTCACTTGTCCTCAGTGTGAAAAGATGGATCTCAAAATCATACAGTCACTGCTGGAGAGGGTTCAAATATTCAAAAGATGCTGGAAAACTGAAGAATTTGCAGGACCTGGAGGATTTTTCTGAAGAACGTTGGTCAGTTTAATGGTTTAGGACAAACAAGGGACTCATGAACAACCATCACAAAACATAAAAACCACAGTGGATCATCCATATAAGGACACACAGTATTGAGAATCAGTGGTTCATAAACCTTTGAATGGGTCATTTTAATAAATTCAGCTATTATTTTTGTCTTGTGGACTATATGTAAACATTTTTTAAAATATCTTATTCAGGACAGTACTAAATAAATTTTGTATGATCTGTCTTATTTAGTTAAAATTATTCACATTTTCACAGATTCAGGTTCACATACTTTTTCTTGCAACTGTATCTGTTTCTGCATACCAAGAAATGGCTTATCGCAACAATTAGTTGCACCTGGCCATATTCTTTCCCTGTCTGTACCTTATCTACCGGTTTAATACTTTTTCCAGGTGCAGGGCTTAGTTAAGTCCACTCTGTGTTTGCCATTAAATAGATGAGTTTGAGGTAAAGTTCAGAAATGTATTTCACAAGAATATAATAGGTTTTTCAGGGTATAAAGTCAACATGAAATCTAAATGACTATACATGTCCCTGATCTCATTGTGTATTATCTGTGCTCTCCTTGTGAAAAAGAAAGTACACTTTAAGATACTTGTAAAATATGTACTTCAAAAATCTTCAGTGAGAGCTGAATGCAATGTTTTTGGACACTTAGCTGCATGTTAATTAGATGAAAATGCATTGTAGTTTAAATTTATAATAAAAATGCAATTACCTGGACCATAAAGTGCTTTTTACCTACCTAAGTAGGATTTTTATATGCATTTTCATAATTACTATTGTCTTTGAAAAAACTGATAAGCATTTATGGTACTTTACTAAAATATGCTATTTCTATTGAAACATGTAATCATGTATTTAAACAAAATTGTTATTATGCATCTGTAATGATGAAGCTACAATTTTGTACATTTAAAATAGCCCATTAAAGTTACACTTTATTTTAAGGTGTCCATGTTACAGTGTAATTATACATTTAAGTATTAAGTAATAATACATTATATATTTATAATTAATAAATTAATTAATAACATGTACTTACTATAGGGTTAGGGTTAGGATTAGGGTGTGGTTTAGGGTTAGTTGCACGTAATTATGCACAATTTATAGTAATTACTATAGTAACTGCATGTAACAATGACACTTTAAAATAAAGTGTTACCTAAATGTTAGTCAACTCAACTAAATAAGTGTACGTCTTTGAAATATGACAAAGTTTATTGAAACATAATGATTTAAAATGTACTTTAAAATTTAAAACTTTTTATAAACTTGACATTATTACAAAGTGCTTTTTTAAGTGTTCTTAAGTGTGTTAAGAAACCTACTGTATACATGAAAGTGTACTCTCTTTAAGTGGACCTTTATTTATATTATCTGCAAGTGCAGTTTTTTATATATATATATATATATATATGGTTACACTTTATTTCAATGGTCCACTTTAGACATTCTACTAACTACAAGTAACTTTGCAACTATATGTCAACCAACTCTCATTGGAGCATTAGTAGATTCTAGTAGACTGTTAGGGTTAGAGTTAGTAGAATAAGTTGAGATGTACTTGCAAAGTTACTTATATTCAGTATAATGTCTGTTGGGGAGCATCAAAATAAAGTGTTAGCTGATATTAAGCAGACAGTCTACTAATACTCTAATGACTACTAGTTGACATTTATTTGCAAAGTTACTTATAGTTAGTAGAATGTCTAAAGTGGACTATCGAAATACAGTAAACTGTTAAATAAAACAGAATAGACTATAAAAAGTTTGAAGTTAACTACAACATTCAATAAAATTAAGCACATTTCTTTTTCACAGAGGACATTATTATGAAATTAGAAGAAAAATAGTTTGTCTTCATAATATTAATTAATTTCATAATATCTTAAGATGTGATTTGAACATCTGCAGAACGCACAGAAAAAGGAAGATCATTCCTCATAGTCTAGGGTCCACAACTGACAACGCACAATCACTTCGACACTTAAGACGTGTGCGGGGAATCTTAAGCACAATCTGAAAGTTTGATCTTAGTGATCTTGCAGAGGACTGAATGTTTAACAGATCCCTAATGTACTCTGGAGCCAAGCCATGGATGGCTTTAAAAGCAAATAACACGATTTTGAACTCAATTTGTTGCTTAATCAAAATTGGAATTATATGGTCTCTCTTCTTAGTATTTGCCAGCAGTCTGGCTTCAGCGTTTTGAAAAAGTTGCAACCTCAACAAGGACGACTGACAAACCCCTGCATATAACGCATTACAATAATCTAGGTGCATGTATAACTATTTCAAGATAATTTTTTGATAAAACTGATTTCAATTTTGCAATATATCTTTGTTTTTGTCTTTTGTTTTTTTACCACTGAGTCCAAAAGTATGACTAAGTTTGTGGCATGACTTTTTATAATGAAAACTGCCCCAGGATCTTTACTGGAGTACACAACATACTTTTTTGTGCCAAAATTTACAATTTTGGTCTTTTTGTCATTTAGCATTAGGAAATTTGAGTTCACCCAACATTTCACCTCCTCAAGGCAATCCAGCAGAAAATTTTCAGCAACATTATTTCCTGCTTTGAAAGGAAGATACAACTGTGTATCATCAGCATAACTGTGATATGAAATGCCATATTTATTAAATATAGAGCCCAGTGGAATCATGTAAAGGGAGAAAAGTAACGGCCCTAAAATAGAGCCCTGAGGTACCCCGTAAGTTACAGGAGCAGCAGAAGAATAATGACCCCAAACTTTACTGCTAATGTTCGACTGACAACTGTATGTCCACTTTTCATAATCCAATCAATAATCAATATATAAAATCAAGTTCTGCTCTCCACTTTTTCTCCCCCATTAAACATTCTGTTTAACCCAGAAATATGCCACATTATAGAAGTAAAATTGGTTAACTGCGTATACAATAAAGACCAATACAATTAAAACTTTATTACTGTTAGGCTGAACTTTGTAATAGAAGCAGCAAGAATAACACAAATAGGCTTGACGAAGTCAACAATGACTATTAAACATCCCTATTAAACATCGTATAAATGTTAAAATCTTGCTTTTTACTTACAAAACACTAAATGGTTTAGCTCCCCAGTACTTGAGCGAGCTCTTAACGCATTATACTCCATCACGTCTATTGCGGTCTCAAAATTCTGGCCAGTTGATAATACCTAGAATATCAAAATCAACTGCAGGCGGTCGGTCCTTTTCCTATTTAGCACCTAAACTCTGCAACAGTCTTCCTAGCATTGTTCGGGAAGCAGACACACTCTGTCAGTTTAAATCTAGACTAAAAACACATCTCTTTACTATGGCATACACATAGAACATTATCAATTTATATTATTTAAATCAGTTAAATGATTGTTAGGCTGCATTAACTAGGTCAGCCGGAACCGGGAACACTTCCCATAACACCTGATGTACTCGTTACATCATAAGAAGAATGGCATCTACGCTAATGTTAGTCCCTCTGTTTATCCCGAGGTTTACAGTAGTCTGCCGGATCCAGATCAGATGGTGGACCTGCGCCTAGACACGACCACAACGCAGCCCTGAAGTGTCGGCAGAGACCGTGTCAACTAGACTCTCCCCTGTGAAGGCCTCCTTCACTTCACTTTCCCTCTGTACAAATAAAAACACATATGCACACATACGTATTCAAACACGCTTGCCTATAGGCTGAACACGTAATGCTTGCGTAAATGCCGTCACCGTTTTTGCAGATTTACCTTTTTTGGGGTTTGTGCGGGGATGGTGGTGGTATAGTTTAAAAACTATTTCAAAACCTATTTCATGGTTTGCGTTCTCAGGCCACCAGGTGCTGTTGCCGTGCGGATGGGCGTCCGGAACGCATTGGGGGTTTCTGTTTTAGTTGAGGATGGTGTTGTTTAAGTGGCGCCAAATTAAATAACTAATCAGTTTTTACAACAGAAATTAATCAATCAAAAACTTACTTTAGCTTTTTTCTAAAGCAAAATTTATTTCCTATTATCATTGTAAAGCTGCTTTGAAGCAATCTGAGTTGTAAAAAGCGCTATATAAATGAAGGTAACTTGAGTTGATTTGACCTGACTTGACTAAACCGACCATAAAAGATACTAGACGGGTTCTATGAGAAAAAAAAGAGCTTTGGGCACATTGACTTTTTGTAACTTGAGTTGAGAGTTGAAGAGGTGAAGAGTGCTATGAGGACATCAGCAGAGACTGAGCGGACGGAACAGGTCTGGAGCCAGAGAGATTTAAAAGTTCAGAGAGAACTCAAGAGATCAATGAGAATTAAGACAGTGGAATAAGAGAGGATGGAAGGACGTGCCTCTGAATAAAGGACACAGGGATGAACCGCAGTACAGTCTGGGGAGATGAGCAGACAGCTCATGATAAGAAAATCAACTATTTGTCTTTCCACACAGTTAATTCAGGATCTGAAGTCAGTAAATTCAATTTGTTGGATTACTTTTGAATCTGCGGTAACACTTTATTTTACGGTGTCCACATATGTTACGTACTGTAGTAATAACAGTAAATTATGCACATTTACATGCAACTAACCCTAAACCTAAATCTTAAACTTAACCCTAGTAAGTATATGTAGTTAATTAATATTACTCAGTACTTAAATATATAATTACACTGTAACAATGACACCGTAAAATAAAGTGTAACCGGTTATTTTAAGGTGTCATTGTTACAGTGTAATTATATATTTAAGTACTGAGTAATATTAATTAACTACATGTGCTTAGTATAGGGTTATGGTAGAATTAGTGTTTGGTTGAGGGTTAGTTGAATGTAATTATGCATAATTTACTGTTATTACTATGGTAAGTACATCTGTAACAAGGACACTGTAAAATAAAGTGTTACTAAATAAAGTGTAACCGAATCTGCTGTTTGATTGTGTTTACATCTATGACAACACAACTCTCTCACTGTCATTTGCTTTGCAGAGAAAACTGGAATGAACCAGAACATTATTTTTCAATAATAGTCAAGATTTAAATAATTTTTCACAGTGGTCTCCCATGTCCTATGTATTTTAGTTAAAAGAAAATCCGAGAGAGAGAGATGGGAATCTTTCAGGTGATGTATTATCCTGCAGGCATTGTAATTTATTATATAGGCTTCATGTAACTTCAGATGCTAGATTGAATACCTTCAGCTCAATTTATCAGTCAGCTGTCAAACCCCGGGTCAATTTCCATTTAACCCTTGTTTTGAGGTTCATAACCCTCTTACAAACTCGACACTGTCAATCAAAACATGATAACTACACATTTCCCCCTTCATAGCTCATTTTCCCTCTGCAGGATCTTATTCAATCTTTAACGACTTCTGAACACGAACGTTATTAATTTTAGTGTTGTAGCGTTACAGCTCAACGTTTTGATGACTTGCATTTATGCCCTCATAACCTTTGAGAAGTTTAACTAACGGCTGTCACAGTCAACGGACTCAAATTTTTTCGGAAGTTTTATTACCTGAGATGTTCACCTTCCCGTTCATTAGGCGGTAATGAAAATGTCTGTGGTCTTGTTAGCCAAAAAAGAATAGAGAGCCAGTGACATGCACGATTCAGCGCATCTATTAAAGATTGTGTTCATTGCATCCTGATATGATAAGCATATTATGTCTTGAATACCAATGACGAGTCTGTGTGTGGAGTCATCATGCTTTATAGGCCATTATGAAACAGCTCTGATCGCAGTACAGCCATATTACACCTCTGTTTATTATTTTCCAAAAACAACGACATCTGTAATGCAAAGTTCAAATGAAGGAAAAACTGACTTCTGCTCTAAACCACAATATATACTGTGGACACTGTATACTAATTATTTTGAATTTTAAAAACATTATTTCTATTATTCCATGGTAAAAATGTCAAACAGATGTATGCTATATTATTGTATCATTCATTGCATGTTTATTTCAGCAAATGGTGTCCAGTAGGAAAATTATTACTGTTATTGTTTATTTTAACCAATTTTGTGGAAAAAATGTCTTCACATTTTTCTGTTCAAATAATGTATCACACACACACACACACACACACACACACACACACACACACACACACACACACACACACACACACACACAATGTTGGTTTTTCATGTTTGATGGGGACTTTCCATAATGATTTCTATACTGTACAAACTGTATATTCTCTCCCCTAACGCTAGCCCCACCTCTAAACCTACCCATCACACAAAACTTTCTGCATTTTTACATTTTCAAAAAACATCACTTAGTATGATTTATAAGCTGTTTTCCTCATGGGGACCAAAAAATGTCCCCACAAGGACAGGGATTTTGGATATTGCCATCTTTGTGGGGACATTTTGTCCCCATAATGTAGGGTTTACCAGACCCCCTGTGTTGTATATTGGTGGCAAATGTAGTTGGTGATCCATTTTACACCATGTGCACTATATACTGCAGAAACAGTAACAGTAATATGTTAATTAATTGCTATTTAAATATATACAGTACACACGTTAAGCAATACTATATAGCAAAATGTAACTATATTATCGCCCAGCTTGTCCAACTTCATCAGCATACATACAGTATACACACATTAAGCAAATCTTAACTATCAGCGCATAATGTAACTATATTATCGCATAGCT
Organism: Coreius guichenoti; assembly: GCA_039654105.1. Classification (NCBI taxonomy): domain Eukaryota; kingdom Metazoa; phylum Chordata; class Actinopteri; order Cypriniformes; family Gobionidae; genus Coreius; species Coreius guichenoti. The sequence goes on along the minus strand of CM077176.1, from coordinate 35,780,845 downwards.
CTAATCTGCTAAATTCGAATATAAGGCATGATGATATTAAGCTTATAAACATTAACATCATGAATTTCAGTAAAGCTGCCTTTAAAACCGCTATACAAATACATCTGATTTGATTTGATGCTTAGTGTTTTTTCCGAATATAAATTCTATTCCAATATTCCATATTTAAATTCTCAGATTCAAAGAATAGATGTCCTAAAACAGGTGATTAATGAGTTTGACAACTTTCGTTTGCGTCTGCAGTGTGAACAGAGTCTATTTGAATTGGGTTAAAGGGTGTTTCTCTGTTGTCTGGAGGGCAGTGTCTGTATTATAATGTAGTTACACGCAGCAGCCAGCAGTGACCGGGGGAATGAGCTCTGACAGCCGTCCGCCTCTGGGTACCTTGGGGCTCATTGCTGGTAATTTCCATCAATAAGGTTCATTATTCAGATGAGATGAATGGGTCGGTGTCAGGCGTGGAGCGGAGCGCTGGTGTTTCTCTGACCTATTGTAAATGTTGCCACCTCGGCTGCGCGCTACTGATGAGGGAGGTAATAGACCCCAGGTGTCAGATGACAAGATGGCTGCCAATAAATCAGCGACTTGACCACTAGAACACGTTTCAGAACACACAAACTGAAGTGGTACTAATTAGCAGTAGCAGGTGAAAAGGCGTGTAATTAAAAGGCGAAGCCGATGCTGGAAAAGCATGTCGATTGCGTTCATATCCAGTGAGTAAATATGTTTCATCTTGCTTTATCAAGGGTGATGCATGAAATAAAGGCATTTCCAAACGCAGCTTTATGACAAACTATCACTCGGGGTCGGTTTAGGGCACGACGCGTTGGAAACAGCGGAAGGCGGAAGGAGTTTTAGAGAATAAAAAGGAGAAGAAAAGCAGCAAAGTCTCCCCCGGCCCGCCCTTCTGTGCAGGACCGAGTCCCTATGATGGAGTGTCCTCTCTCCCAGAGAAAGTATGTTTGCCTAGTATTTCATCATCCCCTGGAGGCAAGAGAGGGAAAATAAGCACATCAGTTGTCATTATGACAGCATAAAAATGGTGCCATCATATTTCAACTACACAATGCAGCCAGCATCCCTTTCCCCATGATGAATTATGGACTCCTCTTTTCACACGTTGACTATAAGTTAATATTATCTCCCATGGATAATTATAGCCAAGTTCAATTACTGACCTAGAATTACCGCGCGGGCCGCTCCGCGGGTTTGGACGCACCGCCTCCTTTAAAAGGTATTTATCTTTTGCCCCAACAAACTGAATCTGCATGCTGGCAGTGATGCATCCGCGGGGCCACCGGCCCCGTCCCTGGAGTCTGCTTTAATGTAAACGGCTCCATTATTCTGCAGTTTTATGGCCTTTCTGTTGGTCTCCGTGAGTCTGTATACTATACAGTATTTGAGTTTATTGCTTCAAATCTTGCTAACTTGCAGACATTCACTCACTGATCACATTGAGAGCTGTCATTACCATACACTGAAAAAATGTTGAAGGATTTACTTCGAAACTATTTCCTCTCAGAAATTTCTAGCGAATTTCAGAAATAATTACAAAGAAACAACAACTAACACATTGAATTAAATGTTACATTTCTGAAGTAGAAAACATGAAATAGAATTTTCTTGTAAAATGTATTCGGTCACACTTCTCACTATGAATTAACTATTAACTACGACTTTTGCCTCAATAAACTTCTAATTACTGCTTTTTAATAGTTAGTAAGTTAGTTGTTAAGTTTAGGTATTGGGTAGGTTTAAGGGATATAAGGTCATGCAGAATAAGGCATTAATATGTGCTTTATAAGTACTAATAAACAGCCAATATCCTAATAATATCCATGCTAATAAGCAACTAGTTAATAGAAAGAATTGGGGTCCATGTATCATCTGGGCTGCATTTCCCGATAACGTTGTCTCTTAGCGCACGAAGACTCTAAAGGTATAACTTAACTAAAGGTATACCATTTCTAGTCGTGTTCCCCGAACTATACCTTAGGAGGTTGCTTAAGATATACCTTCTTAAGTGCGACGTTACCAGGTGCTGTCCGTGGCGGCGGGGCTGAACTGGTTTATCAATGGCTCAAAAATCGATTATTCACTCATGCAGGGGCTGAGTTATGTGAGAAAGCGGCGTTCTTTATAATAGAAGCACTTCAGAAATAGTTGAAATTGCATTAATCAGGACTCGTGAGATCTTATAAATATAATCCAAATTGCAAACTAAATCCAACTGTGGGTATTTTATATAATTTTGAAATGATTGTGCGAACCCGCAACCTCTCATGCCCAAACGTATCATGCATCAACACTACACTAACCATTTATATTATCATAATATATTTTGCCATAGTCCTCATTTAGCCTACTCCACAAGCTGGGTTGATTGCCCGCATCACATTATTGGTGTAACTCACTAGTTTCTGTTATTGGATGACCTACTCAATAAAAGCGCAACACGCAAAACATTTAATTAACAGCAGCTATAGCAGAGAAAAAGAAAGAAAGAAAGAGAAGAGCGGCACGCAGCTGAATTTCGGGGCTGAGGGGGTTGTCTTGACAAAGTCGGACCAACAAGATCTAAAAGCTGCTGAATTTGCTGAAATTTATTTTGAATTGCAGCTTCTGACATGGTAGCCAGGGGACTAAAGTTTTCACGGATGAAATCGTACACATAGAAATGGCTCCGCGGACGGCGCCGTCTTTGATTTAGCACAACTATTCGCTGTATTGCTGCCATAGTTTAACCAAACTCCCCATCAAAATCATTCCCTTTAAATAGACTCCATTATGGTTTGCCAGCTGATGTACCTTTGGATAATATAATTAAAAAGCTAACAACCATCAGTGTAATGACAATTGTATTCTTTGCATGAAAACACTTCAATTAGCAGAATTATATTCGTATAGACTGAGATGTAAAGAAACAGTGGTGGCCACTATCGGAATGAACTGTCAATAGTGATAAGGTATAGCTAAGAGTGATCCGGACCAACCTTACGAAAGTATGACTTACAGAAGGTATTCCTAACTAAGATCGTTTCGGGAAACACGTATTAACGTGAAGATACACCTTAAGGTATAACTTAAGAATGACGTAGTGTTAAGAAGGTTTCAGGAAATCCAGCCCTGGACCCTAAACTAAAGTGTTACCATGTATTCCAATAACATTTTTTACAGTGTATAGGGTTACGTCACTGGTCAGTTGTTATGGTCGAGCAAATGCCTTATTAACATTAAAATACATTGAAATACTTTTGTTTTAGTGTGTGGTCGTCATAGTGCCAGAGCAAAATTAAATAGATTAAAGACACAATCAATAGATTTGCTTTGTATCTGAAAATCAGCTAAATTTAATTTGTGCAAAACAATGCATTATTAATACATTAATAAATGCATTGTTATAGATGCATTATGCCTTGTGATTCTTATAATCTTATAATCAGCTGTTTGCTGTCATAAGTAATTATTAATAAAAATATTGAAAATGACAGTGTCTATTAGCTCATTTTGAACCTTTATGATGCCTAATGATAGAAATTGTTGCTGATAACATTTTAAATGAGTCTTCTTTTCACACTGGATGTTAAAATAAATATTTATGTTGGACCACTGTGATCTTACGTGTGCAAAAGAATGTAAAAACATATTGTATGAACCTTAATTAGTTTAGAATTATTGTCATACAGGCAATTGTATTTTTTTCTTGATATCAGTGTCAATACATTCATAAGAAGTTATGCTACAACAGCACCATGTCATAACCAGGAAGGAAACACAGGAATAATTCAGCGTGTCTAATGACTATTTCTTTCCTCTTTTCTTTCTCTTTCTTTCCCATTGCCCAATTCCATACGGCCTCAGATGAACAGGTCATTTGTTGAGGTGCTTCTAAAGGGCTCACGTATGAATTCAGCATTAGCCAGAGTCTATTACAGATCAGTATTACAGTTAACTACTTTTTATGTCACACCGAACCCAATTTTCAGGGATATTTGATCTACAGCTTATTATTTCCCTGGACCAGCTCTCAGACATTTGCATTCAGCTCACCGACTGACTTCAGGAAGAGCTCTGCCTCTGATCTGACATGAAATGAATGTGCGTTAGAAACCGAAAACCCAACAACGGCACAATAAACGCCACACGCGAAAACTTTTAGGCAAATCAAATGTGCCCCCCCCCCCCTTACATGTTTATGAAACTTGTTACACAAGGTAATTCTTTCAATAATCTCCTTATTAGAACATCCGTCTCTTTTTTATGCAAATGCAGAGCTCGAACACAAAATCTGATTTGTTATGAAACACTTGTATGCAATGCGAAATCTACACTAATTATTTTGCGCCCGGCATCTGCCTTTCAGCACGACTGGATATTACATTTGCTTAAAACTCAATCATACGAAATGAAGACTCCATTTGAGAACATTTTAATAAAGATAAGTCGTCGCTATCATCTAATCGGAGACTGGTAATCGGCACATTCATTCGCCGCTGACAGATAATGTCAAGCTGACGTTAGGCTCTTATTTGGCAATAATGCATTTACATTCTAATGATTTTATTAAAGCTCATACAGGCTGTCGGAGACAGACCCCGCGGCAGAAGATTCACCCAGACCAATTCTATCAGTTATCAGCCAGCGCTACTTTTATCAAGCCCGGCCTGCTGGCGAGTGGCGGCCCACCCAGACGAGACACTCAGTTGCTGGAGGACTCAGCGTTTCATCAGTGGTCTTGGCCGTATTGTTCTGCTTAGTGTGCATAAAAAGAACCGACCCCCCCGCTGCCGCCCAGAACAATGAAACAAACTATCTGTCTTATTTATCGTTTTTGCATTTTCTTTCTCCGCTTACTTTCTTTATTTGCTGCGGGGTGTGTTTTTTCCTTTCTTCTCTGACCTATCAGCTCTGAGCAGGTCGGTATTATTCAGAGATGTGTGGAGAGCCATTTAGATAAAGATAAAAAGCAGTCCTAGTCTCTGTGAGTGTGCCCACGGGGACAGGACACAAGGGCCGCTGTGGCCTCTGAGCAGGTATATTGGGTGGACTTGCACTCTTTAGAATATGTAAATCACATGTGCAGGAACTTACAGTGGGAGCAGACAGATGCTTCTGTGGAGACTATGGATGGAGTTTCACCACATTTGCATGCAGTATTTCAAAGCAAAACCGCTCAAATCCAGTTTATCCAGGGGTCTGTGCTGAAATAGCACTGCATCACAATTAAATTTCATTGTGTATATCCAGATGCGTGAGTAGTTATACACACATTTAGCATTTTAAAGAATGGATTCAGGTATCTGGATTTCAGTGCTGGACAGTCACTGTAAAGACTGCCAGATCATGCTACACTCTTAAAAATAAAGTTTCCAAAAGGTGGTTTTCACAGTGATGCCATAGAAGAACCCTTTATTTTAGGGTTCAGTCCTCACTTTTACCTAGTTGCTTATTAGCATGTGTATTACTAAGATATTGGCTGTTTATTAGTACTTATAAAGCACATATTAATGCCTTATTCTGCATGACCTTATTCTACATCCCTTAATCCTACTCAATACCTAAACTTAACAACTACCTTACTAACTATTAATAAGCAGTAAATTAGGACTTTATTGAGGCAAAGGTGGTAATTAATAGTGAATATGTGTTCCCCATACTAAAGTGTTACCAAAGCATTGGTGGTTCCCCAAAGAACCTTTCAGTGAAGAGTTCTTAAAAGATTTTTCTTCAAGTGTAAAGAACCTTTTGTGGAATATAAAGGTTCTATGGATGGAACCATCAATGAACCTTTAGAACCTTTATTTTAAGTGTGTAGTCTGCTGCATTATGCACATAAAAAATCCATTATAAATGTGCCCTATCCTTTATTTGTGCTTCTGTTTCAATATAGACACTGCTATTTAAAGGGTTAGTTCACCCCCCCCCCCCCCAAAAAAAAAAAAGTCATCAAGTACTCACCCTCATGTCGTTCCAAACCTGTAAGACTTTCGTTCATCTTCGAAACACAAATGAAGATATTTTTAATGAAATTTCTGTCCCTCCATTGACAGTCCACACAACTACAACTTTGTTGCTTCAAAAAGTTCCTAAAGAGATTGTAAAACTAATCCATATGAATTGAGCGATTTAGTCCAAATTTTCTGAAGAGACCTGATCGCTTTATATGATTGAATTTAGGCTTTTATTCACATATAAATATTGATCAGCGAACATAAACAGAAGCTCAACCGTACTTGATTGATGCGTAAGAACAAATCTCATTGGTTCTTACAGAAGCTGAAATGTTCCATGTAACACACGAGAACCTCATTGGTTATCACATGTCAAGCGAACATGCTTGAGCTTTCGTTTGCCACATCTGATGTGCGCTGATGAATGTGTATATGTGAATAAAATAATAAAAGAGATTCGTTTTACTGTCTCTTTATGAACTTTTTGAAGTGTCAAGTGGTAGCTGTGTGGACTGTCAATGGAGAGACAGAAATCTCTCAAATTTCGTTTACACTTTAAGGTGTCTGTGTTACAGTGTAATTATACATTTAAGTACTGTGTAATAATACTTAACTACATGTACTTACTATGTGGTTAGGGTTAAGATTAGGGTGTGGTTTAGGGTTAGTTGCATGTAATTGTACACTTTTTGTAGTAATTACTACAGTAACTACATGTAACACATGCAACAAGGACAGTGTAAAATAAAGTGTTACCCAAATTTCATTAAAAATATCTTGATTTGTGTTGATAAACGAAAGTCTTACGGGTTTGGAACGACATGAGGGTGAGTAAATGATGACAGAATTTTCATTTTGGGGTAAACTATACATTTAAGACACATCAAAGTGCAATGAACATCCCACATAGGCCTATCTATTAGATAATATTTATAAAATGTTTTTAGTCCTAGTCAACAACACAAACAGCACATGCAAATACATTTCAACTATATAGAAAAGATGCATTTCAAAGAAATGGAAACATTGATCTTGACAATGTTCATAACTTTCTATAATAATTAGAGCATTTTAAACGAAGCAACTTTACAAGTTATATGATCAAGTCAGTTATTTGATCACTTTTTTACAGTCCTGATAGCAGCGTTTTACCGTAGTTTCAGCTCTCTGTAGCTGGTGGTGGTCTAAACTACACCACATCACAACAATGACTGGGGTTGGTGAGTGTTGTATGGTTTCATACTGGTTGTTAAGATCTGAAAATGTGGTGGAGGCTCAAGGTCATTTTTCAGTCTGCGTGTCATGAAGTTATAAAGATCTTTCTCTCCGAACACAATACGAAACTGACAAACAGCGGCGTCCCCTAAAACCACATGAGCGACATTCCGCAAGATACGTACAAGTTCTTTGTTGAAGCATAAGGTTGAGAGCTTTTTAAAGGAATTAAAAAATAAATAAATTCTGTCCATCATGTATAAGTAATGACCACATCTGTTAATCTCCAGAAAGGCATTGCAAGAATAAATGACTTAATCTTCAAAATGACTGAATGTTGATGTTGAACCAATAGCATTGATGTTTTTGAAAATGAGATTTCAGAGCTTCGTTGGAGGGAAAGATTTTCAGAATACTTTCACGCAATACGACAGATCCATTCGCCCACTAAGAATCCACCAAATGGATCCATTCATATGAGTTTGTGATTTCTCAGAGTAGTTTGATATGCCTCTGATTAGTCGAGCTGAATGGGAGGACAGATACTAACACATGTAGCATTGACTGTTTAACATGAGCTGCGCTCTTTCAATAAAAGGGATTAACTAGGTTTATCAGCATTTTGCAGATAGCCGATTGTTGGAAATCTCCTTTGTATGGAGCAGCTCTAAAGGGTCAGACGATCGCTGGCGTCATTCAGGTAGATTGAAGAACCTGAGATGAGATGGTCCTGACATAATGGGTGTCCTGATACTTTTGGCCTTGTGGCACCACATTGTGGCTTTAACAAGAGTGCTTTGAACTCTGTCAAGTCTCCACCTGGGGCAGGTATGTCACGGCAACCTCATGTATCAAGCTGAGACCAAAAAACCCAGAGAAAGACATTGACTAATTAGATGGTAAAAACTCTGGTCATGAATCTGTGGTTAAAGCTTCAGGAAATATAATAAATTGACACTGGCCTCAAAAGCTAGGGGAACCTTTTTTGTGTTCCCTTTTCTTCAGCCCGGTCGGAGAGCGTTATTCAAGCCCCGGCTGTAAACCCATCCTTCATCTGCGGGGCAGTTAAATAGCCGCTATTGTGCTCTATTGTGCTCCATTGTCCTGTTATTGCTGTTGTCCCGATTCCTTTCAAATTCAATTCTTTATTTGGTGTATATTATTACCCACAAGAAGCTCCTCTTCCTCAAGGCAAACAGCAGACCACGAGACAATATCAGCCGCACAAAAGACCTTCAAACTCCATTATGTTTTTTAATCTCTTGGAGGGTTTCATGACTCTCAATGCTCTGGAAAACAGGTGATGTCAACGGAAAGGAGTCCTGCGGTTAAAGGCGTCCGCTCAATGCGTGTTAGAGATATTCCTCTCACCGGGAGCGTGACTAACACTGCCTCTGTTGGAGCAGACTGAACTGAAGTTGCCCTAGCTGAAGGAAACATGTACGTCTGTGTTTCTATGTAATCTTTGTGAATGGGCTTTTGAGGTACTTGGGAGTGAAATATATGGTGTTGTCGATTGTGATTACTTATCTAAATGCTCACTGAGAAAGAACGAGCCCTAGATTGCTCTGTTAGTACGGTATATTTGAATAAGTGTGAATGCTGCCATGTACCCTGGTGCGCACCAAACAAGCGGACCGAAACCACTGAAAAGATGGGTCTCAGTCCTCTTCCAAACAAACTCTGGTGCGGTTCAACTGAAATATGAATGCAACACGGACCAAAGATATGTAAACAAACCAGAAACAGGACATAATGTCACAAGATGCAACACTATAAAGGACAGAATGCTGAAGCATACCTGTATTTTCTCCTCATAGTCGCGATGTTGCCCATCACAGTTCGTTACAGGCAGAACTGCGTCTCCTCGCAGCAGATCTTCATTTGTGTGTGTGACGGAGGGATTCCTGCCGCTGTTTTGACTTCTTTACACATTTTATAAGCTCTTCATGAGTTCTCAGCTTGTCAAAATACCATCATATGTAGGCTATGCACATACAGCGAGCACGTTTAGCCCAGCGCACAACATTGTTTTGAATGTTTGGTATGTTCCAACGTGAAATATATGAAATAAAAGCTGACCAATCTGGTTGTGAACATATCCATATGCCTTTAGGTTCAGTGTTTAAATGCCAAAATGAACGCTAAGCAGACTAGGACGAACTAGTGTGAACACAGTCATTCAGTAATTCAGGGTGAAAAAAAAAAACATTAATTAAATAGCAGTATGCATTATCAGTTTTTCCATTATAGTTTTGGATTCTTTATCCTGTTCTAATTATTAACAAACACATAAAATCAATAAAAAAAATGTGATGGAAATAAATAACTAATAAACAATAATATTATAAAAAAGTATAGTTCCAGAGAACTGCGACAGGTAATTCACGTCAAAAGAACTCTCTCGCGCCTCTCACTCCCATGAAGCATTGCAATTGATGCGGAGTCGGTTAAACTACTTAAATGTTTGTATGCATGTCATTTGCAATGCTTTATTGGATTATAATCTTTTAGTTTTGTATTTTTGTCCAATTTTCAAATATTTTTCAATGTTGTGAATCACTTCATAGCTGGTTGGTTTGGTTTATGGCTTACAACTTTTTTTAAATCTTTTTTTAAAATCCCTGTGGGGAAGAAAAAAAAATTGTGGAAAAAATACCAGAACCAAGTGGGCAGACTCTAATACACTTTATATTCCATACATTCCCATATTCCACTCTATATTCGGTTGCACTATTTTACAGTGCGTGTACATGCATGTACTTACCTAAGAAAGTACTGGGTAATATAAGGTAACTACTGGGGTTCAGGGGAGGTTTAGTTGTAGTTTCAGGGTTGGTACCTAGTTATTACCCTGTTATTGTAATTACTGTATTAAATACATTGTATGTACATGGGTAAAAGGACTGTAAAATAAAGTGCTACTCTATATTCTATATTCCTTCCTCCTGTGACAAGTCCCAATTAACCACACGTACCTGGCAAAGTGGGAAAAAATGCATGATGACACAAGAGCTTAATGTGTTTCTTGACCATTCAACCCTGGCTGAGAGTCCCACACTCCATTCTGAGTTGTAGGCCTCTCTCTTTGGTGTGCCACTGACAGAAAGTATTGACTGACTACAAGTGAAACAGACCCAGAGTTGATCTGAACCACAAACACTTACACCTGATCCACACCGGCTCTTGTATAAGCTTCGAGATGCTCTTTTACCATATTTCCCTGCTAAGGATAGTACCACACATACAGTGATTTATACCACCTGTCAAATCGAGGATTTCGATGGTCATTTTGATGAACCAAGAAAAGTTTTATGTTTCTTGACAGTGGATCATAGCATATGTTTCACTTCTCACAGTTATATTAAAATAGTTTTCGCCATTAAATCTTCAATGTAACCCAGTTTTCTTTGTGCTTGCGAACGGCCGGGATATTAAATCCTGCAGTAGCGCCTCAGTGATATTTGAAAGCAGACAGGTCTTCTTTAGAAAAGCATACACATACGCATTTATGCACTAATTTACATTCAGCTCATCTACAGACCAATCATTTAGCCCTCACTCATTGGATTTCGGTGTGTGTGTTCATTTCCTGTTGATCAGATTAAATGTTTGATGTGGTCTTCCAACTTGACACAATGGTGCAGATGAAAACCGGACAAATTTACTTTTAGGTGACAGACAGCAATTGGAGGGAAATTAAGTTGTATCAGTACATCACATTATACACGGTGGAAATATTGTAGCTGGAACAATCGCAACCTCCGTCTGTTTAAATACATAAAAAAGTCATTTCATTGCTTTTCTTTGATGTGATCACCGTGAGTCCTGTAGCGCACGGCTGAGCTTTGAAAAGAGGAAATTATTGAGTTTATCCAATGCCAGTCAATCTCACCAGCCTGCTTTATTAACAATTTCACATGGCTATTTCCCCTGTTTAAATACCTGTCTCCATATAATGTGCATATGTTATTGTATGTGATATTATTCTCCCTCTGGACTGAGATATTCTATTCTAACACATCTGCTCTTCCATTTCAGACCTGAACCAGTCTAAGAAACATTGAAAAAGCAATGTTTGATCCTTGATGGACAGAACAGAGCTAAAGTTTTTATCCTGATCATATGGAGAAACTATCGGGTGTGTCAGAGTTCACAGCAACTTCTAAAGATACTTTGTACAGCTTTTTGAATTATGATATTGTATATATAATTTTACATTATTGCCTTTTAAAAAAAATTCCTGGTCAAATTTGCATGATGGAAACATAAACACCAAATTTAAACTGAAAGCAGAACTAAAAAATAAACTGAAATAACATGTTGTTCACTCTGTTTTATTTCCGTCCTGCCAGTCCTTGTAGTTCCTTTTGGTAAACAAAGAGGCTTCTTCGTGTCGTCCCTAAAATAGTATAATTCAAGGGCTGTTTTACATAGCACAATAGCCTTATACATGATTCAGAGAGTTTCTCCGAATCAGATGCATTAGGAAAATGGAGATGGATAATAAAACTTTCAGAGGCATTAACATTTGATGCATAAATGCAGAAAAAAGGGACTAAAATCAGTCTTTGGAGCAAAAAGTATCCTCTATGCTTCTTGAGGAACATGCATGGATAATGAAAATATTCTATCCAGCATAAATGCATTATTGATATGTTTATCAAATTTTGACTAGAGACCTGATCCATTTGAGAGGAAACTTGCTGTCTCTGCATGGGTTGAGTACATTTGAAATTAATGGTTATTCAGGCTGAAAAAAAAGAAAAAAGAAAGAAATCAGTGCTCAGATGGACACACCATAGCTTGAGTGATAATGAAATTTACCTACTGAAAATAAAAATATGATATGAAACTCACATCGTGGGTGACATTTAAATTACTTGCATATTCTTATTTTGAATGATTTAAAAAATCTTTAAGCGATATTTAAAGGGACATGTATGTACACTACAAATGAAAGCAAACATAGAAAAATCATTATTTTCCCATCTGACAGGACTGTGCACCTCGATGCATTATGGGATTGGAGACACTCCCATCTGTGCTGTGGGCTTGTCAAAACCAAAGGCCTGGGTGATCCTAAGTGACTAGTTGTGATCAATCGACATGATGTTGTAATGATTTTCAAACAGTGCATATTGAATTTGTGGGATTGTGACCAAGTAAAGCCTATTTGGGAATTAAGAAAGTAAAAAAAAAAAATTAATACACAAAGTATAGCAGTGATAGTCCCTTGCTTTATTACGGCTCTTTAAGTCGTCAGTCCACTCTCAGTGTTATAACTGGAGCAAGCCTTGAAAAAAGTCCTGCGAGAGGAGGAACACAAACATTATTACCTTATTTAAGGAAAGAAATCTTGAATATTGATCCAGTGTAGCTTCATTACCTGGAAACTGCCATGCCAGATTGATGTCTCTTTAAAGTAGGTCCCTGGTCAGAGCTACCCTGGGAATCGTGCTATTGACTTTGGGTGTTTGTGCAGCCAAGCCTCCAGAGACTTTTGGTTGGTTTTAATGGGATCCATCAATTCAGTTTCCCTTTTAATAATCATTGTTTTACGGTTCGTGTGAGACTGGAGCAGTCTGAAGCCGCTTCAGTTGTGTCGAGACAGCACAGTTGTTTAAGTCCCCGCATTAAGATCTTCTTTGAGGATACGTTGTTCTTTCGTCTAAGCTTTGACAAGCCCCTGCTTTGAAAGTTTGACCTCTGAAACCAAAGCAAGAATCAAGGTGAATGTAAGAAGCCACTAAAAGGAAAGACTCAGTTCCTTATGGAGTCCCACCCAAAGCAGGACTGAGGTTACACCATTAACCTGGAAGCAGAAGACACTCTTCCCCTCGCATTACCATGTTAGTATTTGAAAGTCTGCAATGTATGTCTCTCTCTTCTGAAAGTGCATTGATTTTCATAAGGCTGATGCAGGGCTCCCGTTGTTGATTTTAATGGGATCTTTGATTCCCCCGGTCTTTAAGCACAGGGCAGCACTGAAAAAAAAAACTGCTTCAAATGAAAGAACAACCTTGTAGACCTTCAGTTCACCTTGCAGGGGAGCAGGAACTGGAGGAAAGAAGAGAGAGACCCTTAAGTGATGTCTTTCAGAAGATGAAAGAGGATGCAAATGTTAAGTACATTGATCAATGCTTTTCAACGCTCAACTCTTCTGCTCCCGCAATATCGATACATTGGAAACATCATTTGTATCAGCAGTTGTTTCTTTTAATTAAGATCTGACCCAAATCTTTGCCATTGATTTTTGCCATTACCTTATCGACAGGGCTAACGCTGAGTCCAGACTTTTCCATGGCTGAAGGGTCCTGGCTTGAGATATGAGAGCCTGTGAAACAGAGCACAAATGAATTATGTCACATGGAAGCAGAGGCACACATTCTGGATAGGAAATCAAACACGTTTCATTGTTACAAATGTGAAGGACATGGTCTCCAAATCAGATAAAATCTCCTGGACCAAAGTCACAGTACGAACATGCCAACTTTAGTTTGTGTTTGAAATTTCATTGACTCAATTGGTGCTTGGATGATGCATCTTTCACAAATGCTTTAGATAATGCATGTTTATAGAGATTCTTGGGTTATCAGTTACGGGAATAATTTGGTTTTGATCTTTTCTTTGATTTGGTAACACTCTTCATGTTTGTATTCCATTTTATTTAAATTGTTTCGTAACATACACTTTTTCTAATAAATTGTACTCAGTACTGCACGTTATTCCGTTTCATTGGTTGTTTCCGTTTATTGCACATGCTGTAGCAATTATATCTCATGTAAATATTACATAAATTGATTACGTGCATGTAACATTTATTTACTCCACTTTATTACTGTGATAGTCAGGGCTTGACATTAACTTTTTTGCTCACCAGCCACTGTGGCTAGTGGTTTCCCAAAGTTACTAGCCCCTCAGCATTTGCACTGGCCACAGTTTTGACATCAATACCATGGGGAAAAACTGCCATATAGTTATTTTTAATATTATCTCATAATTTGGCAGCAGGTATATTTGGCTGCTGTCACTTTAAGACCTGACGCACGGATCCATTATACTGTTACACATAGTTTCTTTCTCAACTGTAACTAATGTTTACGTGAATACTCGCCAAGACCAGCAATTTGACATTATTTTGTGTGTATTTGACTGTTTACTTGCAATAACAGCTAAAAAGAACTCAAATTAGCACTGAGAGGCACGCACTTTGGGTTTGAGCATGAAATGGTATCGTGTATCAATTCAACGGAAAATGAGTATTGGAAGCGTTTCAGATATTTCAGTGTCGATATGTATCGACAAATCTATATTTTTGACAATACTATAGGCCTACATTGCACTTAGTTTATTATTTCACATGCCTTTTTTAAAGACTACGATTGAAAAATGTATATATTATATACAGGGTTTGAAATTAACACCCGCCAAATGTGGGTAAAAATCAACTGTGGCGGGTAACGCTGTCAAATCACTAGCCAATTTGGCGGGTTACTTATGTTTACTCACTTTGCTGGGGAAGTTCGCATAAGCCAAATCTGCGCAGATTTAGCGCAAATACTCAACTCGTGAGTCATCAAATACAGTGTATTGCTCAGAATTTGCACATATCTGGCTTATTGAAGATACACGTCACTACGCAACAAATAACAGTGCGCTTGTTCATTTGCATTGAAGCAGTAGCGAAGATTAACATAATGAGAATGAGAAAAAACATAATGATGTGGCGATACTTTCCTGGGGTAACTAACCCCAAAAAAGAAAGACCCACCAAGCAACAAAGAACCAAGAAAAGAAAATTAGAAGTTTTAATACCAAGTGGCAAGCAGATACAGAGAATGAGAGTTGTGATGACATTTGAGCATTTGGTTAACAGAAGTTAATTTCAAACCTTGATTACATATAAAATTCAACCCGCCAAAGTGGCTAGTAGGAGTGACTGCGTTACAGTGTTACTGCGCAGGTGTTAATGTCAAGCCCTGGTGATAATATCTCTCACTGAGCAGAAGCAATGTTGCAAAGTTTGAATTGCTACCCAGTGTTTGTTCTTCATAACAAAAATCAATGTCTCGTTCCCAGTTGGGCCTCTCATCAATACAGCAGTCTGTGGGGAGTCTTCTACATGAGCACCACAATGATTCAAACCCAACTGCTGCTCATTCATCAGTTCTGCTGGACATTTAAATATACTTCATGGACTGAAAAATCTATGCGTGGATGGTTCACAAAGACAAAAACCAATGCTGACGCAGCAGAAGCTCAATGAGGGTTGAGTTGGGACTTTTTTTTTTTTTTTTTTACCAAACTTTGAGTTTGGTGTGGAGTCTTTTATGATGGGGGTGGCTGGTTTACCTAATTCCATTAAAGCATCTCAACGTTTTCCACTCTCTCAGTTGGTTTGAGGCGGAACGGCCTTATGAAATGACAATACCTTTGCCTCAGGTGGTCTTCCCAGACACCTCCCATCCAACAGCGACCACTTTCGCCATCCTGTTGAATACCCCCCCAAGTCAGCAATACTCGTCTCCCTCTATGGTGCCGTCCAGCTCCCACCCACCTAAACTCAAAGCCCTCAAGTGCTGAATTTGTTTGCTCCCTCCCTCCCTCTCTTCAACCTTCCCTCCCCTGGAGCCTCAACGAACCCCATGAAGAAGAGTCAAAAATGGGTGAAAAGAATCAGTGGAGACTTTGAATCTCCACAGGGATTTTACCCAATGCCTGCTCAACTCCGATTGCACAGTGCCACAAACAAAATCCAATAGAGGGCTAATCTGATCATCTCATCCCCACTTTTCATGCTGTGTTTCCCTCAGAACGCCTTCTACTAGTTCCAGCCTGGGAGTGTGTGATAAGACACTGGAAATTTAGTCATCATCTTCTGCGCAAAGGGGCTCTGAGAAGGGATTATGATATTGCTATAACCTTACATTGGATGTGGACAGGGGCAGCAACCGGCAAGACTGCAATCCCCAACACCGTAGCCCATCACCCCCCAGCCCTTACGCGGCTCCCTCTCTAAAGGTTGGCTTTACCAGATTAGCGCTGACTAACTATCATCATGTTGAGCGAGATAGCAGAAAGAAGACAGGGTTTACCGTTGCGGAATATGTTTCGTCGGGGATGGGAGGGGTGATAATAGAGACCATTACCTCATTTTTGTGCGTACTGACCATATGAAATAGTGTCTGAGGAATATGTCAGCTTGACAGAGAGATATGCTTTCAAACATTCACCTGTGTTAGCAGGAAGCTGCATGTGAATAAGCTTTTGACGGTGAAGAAAGCCTGCTGCATTCATGTGGCATTCCTAAAGAGATTTAGTGGCTTACATAAACACAAATTTACAAAAAAAGAAAATCTGTCTAAAAGCTATCCATCTGCTTGTGAGGATGTAGTTTTTCAATGTATTGAACCTCGCGTAATATGCAGACTACAATATGCAAGTCCTTCATAGGCTGATTGGGGTGGGCGGGACTACCTGTTTGCCCAGCAAATGGCATATTTTCAAGAAACATGTTAGAAAACAGTCATTATTTTTTGCAGTTCTATTTGGCACATTTAAAATTAAATATACTATCAGTTTGAATTAGAATGGAAGGATTTTAGGAACGGCAAAGGTTTCCATCTGTGAATCATTCTTAGCTCACTTAGTGTTTTAATGATCCTACTTTGTTATGCTTTTAAAGTAGACGTCTGTCAATTTAACTAAAAAGGTGAACTACATCAGAAGGAATCTACAAAAGGCCAGTTGTGGAGAACTCAGAGGTTATAATAATGCATAAATTTGCAGCTTGTCAAAGTTAGTTTAGCAGTGCACTTGTTAAGAGAGCATCTGCTGCAAAGGTGAACTGAGAATATGATGAAAGCAGACAGCTCTCTCCTCCGATACAAACACATTAAAGAACTCTTTATTATTTTTAACAAATACACTTTGACAGATCCACTACTCTCGGAGAACTAACAGTGCCCATGGATTTCACACAAACGTGAGTGCTGGGGGTGCTTTCCTCAATTTAATTTCTCAGTAAATAAATAAACAAACACATTTTAGGTGATAGCCATTATTAGTCTAATTACCTGTGAAGTATCGCTCAAGATTTACTCACCCTACTGTCTGCAATGAGGATGAAAGAGACAAGAACACTGTGAAGAAGGCAACAGACTCTTCCTCAGCGTTAGGGAAGATGCGCTAAAACTGCTCATAATTTAAAGTTGTTAAACTAGAGCCAAGCTAACCTTTTGAAAAAGTTGTTAGATGCAATACAAGCTACTCACAAAAAGTAGATAACTAAATTGAAAGTAACAGGGTAATGTATATGTATGAATGTATGTATATCTTATCTTATGTATAATTATCAGTTGTCAAATAATTAAGTTTACCCAAGTACACCAATAAAAAAATAAACATAATATGAATAACAACAGGACAGGGTTATTATCTTTAACTAAAAAAACTAAACAAAACAAAACAAAACAAAAATTCATTTATTGAAATAAAACAAATGTTAACTGAAATGAAATTTTAAGTATGTTAAAGTATGTTAAAGTGCTAAAATAACAAACTAAATGAATTAAAATATAAATAATACATAATGTTTTTCTTTCCTCCATACTATGGAAGTCAATGATGTCCCATCAATTCTTCTTTTTAGTTCAGCAGAAGAAAGAAACTCATACAGGTTTGGAACAACTTGAGGGTGAGTAAATGATGACAGAATTTTAATTTTTATGTCAACTATCCCTTTAACTAAATGTATTATTATTTCTCAAGATTATTGTAATAAATCATATTACAGTTTGGATATAGTTACTTCAAACTCTGCTCTTGTTCTGCATAAAATTTCCGCATTGCAGCGAAGATCTCGCGACAGAGACCACCTAAGTACCGAACCTTTCAAATCAGCATGAATAAACTCATAATAAATAGAGCTATTGTGAGGTAAATGTGCGGACAGGAATAGCTAGATGCGTGTTATCTGACTGTTCGATCGCCTTCTGCCTGTGTGACAGCCGAATAAAAGGGTTTTGAATTAGCAATGCCAGAGGAGTGTGTCTCGTATGTTCATGTATGGAGGCTGGGAAGGCCCTTTCATCAATAGCGGGGAACATCGCTAATTAAACATATTGTCATGGTGATGGTGATGATGATCTGTGGGAAGCAGATAAGCAGTAGCACATCAATGCTTGCGTCCGCCTGTGCAGCAGCGCACAATAACAGGCCGTTTTATGGCCCTACAAAAGACATCATGGGTGGAGGAATAATATTTCATGCCTCTGTGCGGAGAAACTGTCAGATATGTTTATTTCACAACAGAAGAGCACCTGTAATGTGTGGGAAAATGTCAGAATATATGCGCTGACGTTGCCTACCCTGGTAATAGTTTATTTAAAGATGCATTCACTGTAAAAATGACCCGCTAGGCTCAAGTTCTCAGGCGTTTAAAATGATGCGCTAGAGATCTCTGACAGCTATTGTGAAATATTGATAAGAGGTGTGATTCTGACGGTTTTCTTTGGCTTTGACAGTTGCTCCTGTAGGGACGTTAGTTCACTTCTCAGCTCTGATACGGCCTCATTCTGAGTCACATTAAATTAGACTAAAAACGTCTCATTGAGAGCTGTATGACAGAGATGTCCCAGAATACAGGAAGCCGCTTCCTCAAGTCCTCCTCCCTCGCTTCTCATCTTTCGTCAATATTGCATTAGGTAACCTGAGACGCGAACTATTCCTTTGCTCCCAGTCGGTTTTCACAGGTTTACGTTAGACCGAACCTGGAGAGAAAGTCAAAGAGTCTCATCTGAAGCTATGTCCGCTCATTCATTCGTCCTCATTCTGGAGGAGGAAAATCAATCATTCCATTCTCCCTGGATGGCTGCCCGTTGTGAATGGAGGCCCATCTGAAATGAAATAAACATTTTCTTTCCCTAGATTGCCAGCATTGATAGATTTGTGGCACTACAAATAGATTGCGGTTCACTTTACGAAATGGAAATGCTGGATGCGTGTCTGCTAATCACCTTATTTCACCAGCTTTCACACAAGACTTGAGTTATGCCCCCAAATACTCGCAGAAAAGCCTGATTCTGTTGCAACTAGGTATAGTCCAGTTACACCTTAAGCTCTATTGTGTTTTCTAGATGGCTTTTTGTGTCAGTGCTTTTCTACTGGTTTTGCTTCAGGAGCCAGATTTTACGTTGGACATTAAGTGGGGACCCAAAGCAGCACTGGAATCAGTGTTT
Source organism: Coreius guichenoti (assembly GCA_039654105.1). NCBI lineage: Eukaryota > Metazoa > Chordata > Actinopteri > Cypriniformes > Gobionidae > Coreius > Coreius guichenoti. The sequence continues at coordinate 35,761,437 of CM077176.1, read as the reverse complement.
GGTTTTAAAATTTCACTTGGATTTTCATGGTTTCATGCTCTTGGGAGTGAATAATTCCCCACAAAAAAACACTGAGTTTAGCGCAAACTGTTTCTCACTTTAATTGCAACTGTATTTAATGTAGTCTGGGTCATATTTTTTTTTTTACGTCACACTTTTAACTTTTTTTAGCTGCAAATTGTACCACTAATTGTGAAGAAATTTCAGACTTAACCTTTATGAAACCAAAATAATGGAAATTTTAGGTTGCAAATAAAATATACTACTAAAGCTTGGGGTCAGTAAGATTTTTTTTTGTTTTTGTTCTTGGAAAGAAATTAACAATTTTATATGGAAGCTTGTTTTCGCCACTGGATAAAAAAATAGAAAGGTAATTGCGACTTTTTATCTCAATTTTTCTTGCAATTGCGAGTTTACGAATTGCAAGATATAAACTTTCAATTGCGAGTTTACGAATTGCAAGATATAAACTTTCAGTTGCGAGTTATAGAGTCAGATTTAACTCGCAATTGTGAGAAAAATGTCCTCACAATTCTGACTTTTTTTCTTGCAATTACGAGTTTTATCTTGCAATTCTGACTTTATAACTCGCAATTTTGAGTTTAAATCTTGTAATTCTAAGAAAAAAAAAAATCTGAATTCTGAAATAAAAAGTTGCAATTACTGTTTGTATTTTTTTAATTCTCTGGCGGAAACAAGCTTCCATTCTTTTATTTAGTTAGGATGTATTAAAATGATCAAAAGTGAAAGTGATGAGGATCATGTGACACTGAGAACTGGAATAATGGCTGTTGAGGATTCAGCTTTGTATCACAGGAATAAATTACATTTTACAAAACATTTGAAATTGTAATAATAGTTCACAATTTTACTGTTTTACTGTATTTATCAAATAAATGCAGCCTTAATGAGCATAAGCTGTGTGTGCACCAAAGCGGTTTTCTAAGTGTTTTGAATGTGAGTGTCGCGTTTTTTAAAACGCCAGCAGCATTACGAGGCGTTGAGAGTCTATTTCACTCAGAGCTCAGCAATTTTTTACAGTCAGCGAGAGTTGAAGAATGTTCAACTTAAAACGCAGCGCACATCACTGTCACTTTTTACCCAGTCGTCCAATCACAGTGAAGGAGGGGCGGGACAAACACCACACCTACCAACAGTCACATTCTTCTGTGCAATAATAACAAACAACAACAACAAGCACATCTCTTCATCCAAAATGAATGCCAGAGCAAGTACGTTACATTGCGTTGATGTTTTTTCATATTCAGAAACAAACTATTTGCAAAATCAGATACTATATGTGAATATTCTGTATCATAGCACATATAGCAAAAAAAACACAAAAAACACTGTGTTGCCAAAGCGCCCACAGCAAGGCGTTTTCAGAAGAGCTCTGGTGTTTTCAGCTGGCTAAAAATGCTTTTGTGGACACATGGCCTAAGAGACCTCTTTCAAAAACATTACATCAACCCTGTAGTGTATATTTAGTTAAATCCTTTTAAAATTTTGTGTCGATGGTAACTCTATTACACACACAGTACTTGCTAGCTGAATTATTGCAAACATTGCAACTTTTACCTTTTTTTTTTTTTTAATAGTTCATGAAATGAATAGTTCAGCCATGAAGCTCTATTCACGTTCTGATTGGTTTGTTCAATGTAGCATTCCTAGCCATTCAATTTCACGTATTCATTACCATTTCCCTTTATAACCATGATGCATCCAAATGAAATACACTATCTCTGCGTGTTATGCACGTTCTCATTCTAGCCATCCACCTCCCCAGCACCACCTGCCTGGATCTGCTACAGTCCCTAGCAGCAGCATGTTTCCATTATTTTTATATTATAAGCATTTAGCAGAAGCAAGTCTTGCTCTGCAGCAGCAGCAGTGTAGCAGATCTAGTCCGCCAAGGCCAAACTTATATTCCATTTACATTAATAAAATGTTTTACAAACTATCCCGAGAGTTGTCATTTGACTGTTTAGTTGACTAAAATATATTGCTTTTGTCATTTAACTCTAACATCATTGAGTCTGATGATGATTAAATGGTGAGGTATGGGTGTGTACACAGCAAGATTTCAAAGCTCTGGAATCTTTCAGAGTCACTAAAGATAAACAGCTTTGACACTGAAAGTCTTAATGACTGGCTTAATAAAACAGCCATTCATGTTCCTCCCTGTCATCTTCAGTCACTGAGAAACTGCAGATGCAATTTTCCACAACTTAATGTGTTGTGTGTTCTAAATTTCTCTCAGGCCTTCTTGCCTCTGTGGTTGACTAAACCCTACAACTGTGTAAAAAATAAGGGAGGAGCAGTCATTCACTCTGCTGTGGTTTCCACTCTGGTTCTGCACAGTTTCAATTCCCTTAAGAGCTGTAAAATAAAAGAAGTTTTAAAGATTAAACTTCCACGATTAAAGCACTTGAAATGATACAAAGCCAAATTACTTCAGCCTTCCTAATTTGTCCTGATGTTTTTGCCAGCAGTTATGTCACTGTGTCCCATGCTGAAAAAAAATCTTACTCAGTATACCTTTTTGCCCTCTAGTACAAAAATTCTAATCACACTTAAATCAAGATACATTTACTTGAGAAGCTAAATAAAATAAGTCTTCATTTCTTGAAATAAGAGATCTTAAAACATGAAAAATATCTGCCAGTTTATTTTTCTGACCACATTGGCAGATTTTTCTTCTCATTTTAAGCATAAACTTATCAAAAGACTTAATATCTTATGTCATTTTTACATATGAAGTAAATTTATCAGCTAATATGGTTTCCTGAATAGGATAACCTGAATATGGACACATCAGTAGATATGCAATTTTTACAGTGTTTGATCATCTGCAATACATTGCCTGGACGTTCCTGTCTGATATACTGCAAAAAATGTGGTTACACTTTGGGCCCTATTTTAACGATCTAAGCGCATGGTCTAAAGTGCACGGCGCAAGCGCACTTAGGGCGTGTCCGAATCCACTTTTGCTAGTTTAACGACGGGAAAAATTGTCCCTATTCTCTTAATAAGTAATGAGTGTGTTTTGGGCATAACGTGCAATAAACCAATCAGAGTCTCATCTCCCATTCCCTTTATAAGCCAGTTGCGCTTGCGCCATGGCTGATTCGCTGTTCACATGGCGGAATTTCAGTTTCAGTTGGTCAATGGCGCAGTCTATTTCACAAGTTCGCCTGCCCATTCAGTCTGAATGGTTAATGGTAAAACAAACTTGGCTTGCTGTTCTCGAAGGAGGCTCGAACCTGAGGCTCGGCTCGAGCTCCGAGTTAAACCCCCCTATAACAACACTGGAGGAGGAGGGATGCTGGAAGAATTGTCGCTGGGATGACGCAGTGACTGCTGCTTATGTACGCTCATAATGATGATTGACGGGACTGAATGTTTAGGCTCCTCCCAAACCTACGTTTGGAACCATTTCAGTTGCCTCAAAATAGCAATGCGCCTGAACACACTTTGTTTTCAGACTAGCGTGCCCATGGGCGCACTAATAGCATTTGCTATTTAAACAACGTGGCACTGGACGTGAAAATGATAACTGCGTCAGGCTGAAACTAGACAAAAAACACTTGTGTCGCGCCTGGCGCCGCAGCAGAATAAGTTGACATGTAGTTGCAAAGTTACTTATAGTCAGGAGAATGTCTGTTGGGGAGCATCAAAATAAAGTGTTAGCAGATATTAAGTAGACAGTCTTACTGTACTGAGAGTTAGTTGACATTAAGTTGCAAAGTTACTTAGAATGTCAAAAGTGGACCATCAAAATAAAGTGTTAGCAAAGTGTTCTTGCACCTTATGTTTGTCTTGTTTTCCAGTAAATATCTAAACATTCTAAAATCAAGACACATTTACTGGAGATGCAAAATGACTTATTAGGGCCTGTGGCCGGTTGCATAAACTGCTTAGACTAGTCTTAAAAGTTAATCCAAAAAAATTAGCGCATGGTCTTATGTACAAGTGCACTTAGGGCGTGTCCAAATCCACTTTTGATAGTTTAACGATGGGAAAAATGGTTGCCGCACCCGGCGCATGGTCTAAAAGGGTTGTCCCTAGTCTCTTAATGAGTCATGGGTGTGTTTTGGGCGTAACGTGCAATAAACCAATCAGAGTCTCATCTCCCATTCCCTTTAAAAGCCAGTTGCGCTCGCGCCATGGCGGATTCGCTATTTACATGGCAGAATATAGACACCCTCAACTGACGAGTCAGTTTAAATACATGTGTGTATTGGCACGATTGGTCAAATAATTAGTCAATTTCATTCTTCATTTCTGCAAATAGGTAATTCTGATACATGCAATGACTATCCATTATGGCATGTAGGCATTTTTATATTTATGTACACAATAATAATCTTTTACATCTTTTAATCCTTTAATTTTTCATATTTAAAAATGTTTGTGTGCTGCTGCGCATCTCTGTGTGTGTAATAAGCAGAGTGAACATGCGTTGTGCACCCGCCTATAGGCGCATATCACTAACTAAAAATTCGCCATTGACTTTAGACCAGGTTTCAGTTGCCTCAAAATAGCAACGCGCCAATAATGCGCCTGAACACACCTCGTTTTCAGACCAGCACACAAATGGGCGCAAATGCATTTGCTATTTAAACAACGTGGCGCAGGACGTGAAAATGATAACTGCGTCACTCTGAAACTAGCAAAAAACACTTGCATAGTGCCTCGCGCCGCATTGCGCTGGGTGTATGATAGGGCCCAATGTCTTATCATTGTGGCTAAGTTTATGCAACTGGCCCCTGGTTTCACAGACAGGGCTTAGATTAAGGCAGGATTAGGCTTTAGTTCAATTAGGATATTTAAGTAACTTTTATAAACATGCCTTAGAAAACATTACTGATGTGCATCTTGAGACAAAACAATGGCACTGACATATTTTAAGATATGTCAGTTCAAGTTGCTTTCAGTTAAAACAGTGAAACCGGGGAAAAGTCTTGTTTTCTGAAACCTTATGTCATTTTGTTTCTGAAGTAAATGATGATTTAAAGTTGACTTATGATTTTGCACATGGTTTGTTTTAAAGCATATTACAAACACCAGATAGACATATAAACAATATTAAAAACTTGATTTTCACCACAGGGGGTCTCACCACAGGGGTGAAATTTAGATATTTCTACTGGAAAACAAGACAAAAATACTGAAAAATAAGTTCACTTTTTGCAGTGCATCAGACAGAATGGTACATGTGGTGCCTGGAGCCCTCATAGTTTTGATCATTTTAAATTGCTGAGCCGTTAATGCTTGTCAAGCCAAGTCATATTTATTTATATAGTGCTTTATACAATACAGATTGTTTCAAAGCAGCTTTACAGTGATAAACAGAAAAATAGCAGTATCAATGTAGCAAAATTCATCAGTTATCAAACAAATTCTCTAAAAAAACTATTGCGTCATTATTCAGCTCACGTATGTTCAATGTTTCAACTCAGTTCAGTGTCGATGCTGCAAAGTTCATCAATTTTGAAACAAATTCAGTTTAGCTATAAAGCAGCTCTACCGAAAACAAGTGTCAGGAGAAAAATGTTGTAATGTGTAACATTAGAGAAAAGACGTGACCGTTACTACGTAAAAGCAAACCTGGATTCAGCCTAGTCGTGTGTTGACGTGCACTGTATGTGAACACCTAGTCGTGGCTGATGGGATCTGTGACTGGTTGCTGCTCAGGTGCGAAATGTTTCTGTGATCAATTAGCGGTGTAAATGCTCCACATCACATTTTCCTCCTCCAGTTTTCTCTAAAACAGAGGCTAATTTCCTCTGAAGGGTTTTGAAGACATCAGAGATGAGGCAGTGGATTTAGCCTGGAGATGTTCCCCAGGCAATAGAATGACTAGTCAAACATGCTCACAGCAATCCTAATCTTGCTCTGGGACATCGACTTGACATGAAAGGCTATTTTTACACGTTACCCTGGTTAGAACTCTTTCTTCTTCATAAGCCTTCTATTGGTATTAGCAGAGCTGCTCTGACAGCAAGCATTCATATTCAAGATCCGTTCTCCCAGGGAAGTGTTTCAGATTCACAGCATCGGCTGATTAGATCTTTCTAACCGAGTACAGGTTAAAGACACTTGCAAAATGTCTTGTAAAACTAAAGCATCAGTCGGAAGGCTTTAGCAGGGATGTATCTGAGAGTGTGTCAAGTTTTAATTGTTTTGTTTTCATTATGCATCATTTTCACGGTGAAGGTGTTTGTTTCAAATGTGCTGAGAGTCCATTCGTAAGATTTTTCTCTACTGAAGGAAAATTGGAGCTCAGAACAGTTTGTAAATATGGGGAGAAAACTTCGGAAGCTTGTTTCCACCACTGAAAAAAAAAAAAAAAAAAAAAAAAAAGCTAATTGCGACTTTTTATCTCACAATTCTGACTTTTTTTCTCACAATTGCAAGTTGACATCTCGCAAGTCTGACTTTTTTTTCTCAGAATTGTGTGATATAAACTCTCAACTGCGAATTATAAAGTCAGAATTGCAAGACATAAACTCACAATTGCAAGTTATTAAATCAGAATTACGAGATATAAATTCACAATTGCAAGTTATTAAGTCAGAATTACGAGACATAAACTCGCAATTGCAAGTTTTTTAAGTTAGAATTATGAGATATAAACTCACAATTGAAATTATTAAGTCAGATATAAACTTGCAACTGCGAGTTATAAAGTCAGAATTGCATCATATAAACGTCTCGGTTACGTATGTAACCCTCGTTCCCTGAGGAGGGAACAGAGACGTAACGTCAGTGACTGATGAATGGGGGTTTCACCTAGAAGCCTATCATCTTCGAGATCTAGAAAACGCCCAATGGCAGTGCCAATGCCATGGGCATGCGGAATTTGCATAGCGTAACTCCGCCCCACAGTGTGGATATATAAGGAAGTATGCTGGCAACATCGCATTATGTTTACCTGCTGAGGAGCCAAGACTGAACTCCCGGCCGTTCCAGTAGTACAGCGGAAGTGGCAGAGGGACGTTACGTGTCCGTTCCCTCCTCATTGAACGAGGGTTACATACGTAACCGAGATGTTCCCTTTCGTTCAGTCACTCCGAGTAACGTCAGTGACTGACGAATGGGGGTCCCAATGTAATCACGGCACTCGACTGTCATCCAGTGCCCTGCGTAAGCGTGAGCTCCCTGTCATAAGCTAGTACGGACGAAGGACTCCCACTTAACACAGGAATACCAAGGTACACTGGGAAGCATATTCCAGGTGGAAGTATGCGCCAAGTGCCTACCCGTAGGGAGGACTTAAGGATACACATATGACCCGCGAGGGGCTGCATATGGAAGAGCTCTGGGGTAACCAGCCGAAAGTGGAAGAATTTTACCCCCAGGGGAGGCAAGCTTGCCGAGGGAAATACACATGCTCGGAGAGGCTTACAGTGGAAATACACATGTGGGGATCGGCCAAGGGGGGAACCATGCACACGGTGGCACCTAGCCTAACACGAGGGCCTGGCCGAGTGGGCAGACGCACTGGTGTCGGCATCGACAGTGCTGGAGGAACTCAGGGCTTCAGGGAAACTACCTGAGGAAAATATCGCACGTATCCAGTCTGTGGAGTGGAATGGCGAGCAAGCGAAGACACCTGAGCCTAGTCCATTACCGGCCACTAGTAGAGGCGAGTACATGAGAGGACACTGGCTCCACTCGGAGATTATAGAATCTGGCGAATGTGTTGGGTGTCGCCCAGCCTGCAGCTCTGAAGATGTCTGTTAGCGAGGCGCCATGCGCTAAAGCCCAAGAGGAGGCCACACTCCGGGTGGAGTGCGCCCTGACCCCTAGGGGGCATGGACGCCCCTGCGTCTGGTAAGCCAAGACAATTGCGTCCACTATCCAGTGAGACAACCTTTGCTTGGAGAGAGCCTTTCCCTTCAGCTTCCCACCATAACAGACAAAGAGCTGGTCTGAGGTCCTGAAACACTGCGTTCTGTCTACGTAAGCACGGAGGGCGCTTACTGGACAGAGCAGTGCCAAGGCTGGGTCTGCCTCTTCCAAAGGCAGCTCTTGGAGGTTCACCACCTGGTCCCTGAACGGAGTGGTGGGAACCTTGGGCACATATCCAGGCCGGGGTCTCAGAATCATGTGAGAGTTGGCCGGCCCGAATTCCAGGCACGCTTCATCAACCGAAAATGCCTGCAGGTCCCCTACCCTCTTGATGGAGGCCAAAGCGATCAGGAGCGCTGTCTTCATAGACAGGAACTTAAGCTCGACTGACCGCAATGGCTCGAAGGGAGCCCTCTGCAGAGCACTACTGAGAGGTCCCAAGAGGGTACGAGGGGAGCGCGAGGAGGATTTAGTCTCCTCGCTCCCCTCAGGAACCTGATGACCAGGTCGTGCTGACTTACCTTTTTCGTCTCCACAAGGTCGTGGTAGGCTGATGTAGCGGCCACATAAACCTTGAGGGTGGAAGGAGACAGCCTTCGTTCCAACCCTTCTTGGAGGAATGAGAGCACGGACCCGATCGGGCATTTCCAGGGGTCTTCTTGGCGATAAAAACACCAGGTGACGAAGAGGTTCCACTTAGGCATGTCGGGTAGCAAGGCCCTAGCGGAAGTGATGGTAGCCACCACCTGAGGTGGTAGGGTACTCAAACCTGCCGCGTCCCATCCAGGAGCCACACGTGGAGGTTCCAAAGATCGGGACACGGGTGCCAAAGGGTGCCCCGTCTCTGAGAAAGGAGGTCCCACCAACGAGATGGCGGGCGAGTTGAGACATACGGCGGGAACGTAGACCCCCCTGGTGGTTGATGTACGCTACTGTGGCCGTGTTGTCTGACCGGACTAGCACGTGTTGACCCTTGAGCAACGCCCGGAAGCGGTGCAGGGCGAATCGTACTGCCAGCAACTCGAGGCAATTGACATGCAGAAGGCACTGGGGTCCTGTCCAGGAGCCCGCAGCAGCATGTCCATTGCACATGGCATGCCAGCCCATGGTGGAGGCATCTGTTGACACAACAATATGCCTGGAAACGCGTTCTAAGGCCCGTAGAAAGCTGAGGTTCAACCACGGGGTGAGGGTCTGCAGGCAGGCCTGAGTCACTGGGACCCAGAGCATGCCCGACTGCCATGCCCATCTCGGGACTCGATCGCAAAGCCAGTGCTGAAGCGGTCTCATATGAAGCAATCCGAGCAGCGTTATCGCGGCTGCAGATGCCATATGCCCCAGGAGCCTCTGAAATAACTTCAGTGGAACCGCACTCTTGCCCTCGAACTGGTGAAGACAAGTCAGCAGTGACTGCGCGCGCTTGCTCGTAAGCTGCGCTTACATGGCGACCGAGTCGATTTCCATACCGAGAAAAGAGATCCTCTGCACTGGGCAGAGTTTGCTCTTTTCCCAGTTGACCCGAAGGCCCAGACGTGCTAAGTGCTGGAGCACCAGGTCTCTGTGTTCGCACACCTGCTCTCGAGAGTGACTGAGGATCAGCCAGTCGTCGAGGTAGTTCAGGATGCAAACCCCGTGTTGCCTGAGTGGCACAAGGGCTGCCTCGACAATCTTCATGAAGACGCGAGGGGACAGAGCTAGCCCGAATGGGAGGACCACGTACTGGTATGCCCGCCCATCGAAAGCAAACCGCAGGAACGGTCTGTGTAGAGGAAGGATGGAGACATGGAAGTAGGCGTCCTTCAGGTCGATCTCTGCAAACCAATCTGCTGGACGAACGCATTCGAAAAGGCGTTTCGCTGTCAACATCCTGAACGGAAGCCTGTGAAGGGATCGGTTCAGGACGCGCAGGTCCAGGATTGGTCGTAACCCACCGGTTTTCTTGGGTACAATGAAGTAAGGGCTGTAGAAGCCGGACTTCATTTCGGGTGGAGGGACAGGCTCGATCGCACCCTTTGCCAGCAGGGTAGCAACTTCCGCACGCATGACAGGGGTGTTGGGCCCCACCATGGTGTATCAGACTCCCCGGAAACGGGGAGGAGCCTGAGAGAACTGAATCGCATAGCCGAGCCTGATGGTCTTCGCGACCCAGCGGGACAATCCAGGAAGCTGAAGCCAGGCTCCCAAAAACTGCACCAGCGGGGTCATGCGAACCACAGACGTACAGGCAGCGAGGCAGCGTGACTGGCCCAGACGTGGGAGGCATAGCATCCCAGTGTGAGGGCACAGTCATCAGCCGCGTCCTGACAGAGGAGACCAGGGAAGGACGTGCGTTCCACTGGGGTCTGCTCTGAGAGGAGACTGGCGTCAGAGAGGGACGAGAGTGGCGTGGCCCGGGGGCGGTGCACACTGCCATCAATCTCTGGGTGCTCAGGGATGGGCATGTCAGTTCTTTCTTTAACCATAATAGGGTGCTGCTGACCCGGGGGCCAGCAGCGGAACAAAGGATTCTCCCCCGGCCCTCCACCGGGGGAAGGAGTGGTCCTGCTACCATCTCCTGGAAAGAACTGCCCATCCCTGAGCTGTCCACGTCAGGAGCGCCGCTTAGCCTGGCGCTTGGTGGGCTGCGGGGCTGGAGCGGACTGGGATGCCTTCCTGCGGCGTCCTCTACGGCGCGGCCCAGGTGAAGGCTGCTGAAGGGGCGGGAGCCGTGGGAGTGCGCCCTTGGCGGCGAGCAGGCTAAGGCAACTGTGCCGGCGGCTGGGTGGAAGCAGCAGCTGGCCGCCGGGGCAGTATGTGTTTGATAGCCTCAGTCTGCTTCTGGGCGGCTGAGAACTGTTGGGCGAAGTTTTCAACCGCACCGCCGAATAGCCCATCCTGAGATATGGGAGCGTCGAGGAAACGAGTCCGCTCGGCGTCCTGCATATCGGCCAGGTTGAGCCATGGGTGTCTCTCCTGGACCACTGCTGTGGACATCACTTGGCCCAGGGAGCGTGCGGTGGCAGCTCATTTCTGAGCCCTGGGTCAACTCTACCCTCGTGCATGTCTCTGAGCATCCGGGCCTGGTAGGCCTGAAGGATGGCTATGGCATGCAGAGAGGCGGCAGCCTGCCCCGCAGCTCTGTAGGACTTTGACACCAAGGTTGATGTGAACCTACAGGCTTTGGGTCGCCACGCCATGTTGAAGCACTCTGAGGACACAGTTGCAACGCAACAGAGCGTTCAACCGGGGGAACCCCAGTGTACCCTTTGGCCGTGGCCCCGTCGAGGGCAGAGAAGGAGGAGGAGGCTGCCGATCGGTCACGGGAAGACAACGGACACTTCCAGGACCGCGTGACCTCCTCATGCACCTCCGGGAAAAAAGGTATTGGGGGCGTGGTCTGACGGGTGTCAGAACGCGGCGCCCCCAAAAACCAATTCTGGACGGGGTGGAGGGTTCCACTCCAACCCGAGGCTCGCGGCTGCCCAGGAAAGCATGGCTGTCAACTCCGGGTCCGACTCGGGCAATGCTGGCACACCGGAAGGCGGCAGCATAGCCGAATCATCATCCTCGGAGGACTCCTTGCGATGCGGCGATCGACATCTCCTTGTCCTCTGCGGGCCCAAACGAAACACTCGGAACAGCAGGAGCCGGCTCTGGTTCCCCCCATTCGTCAGTCACTGACGTTATTCGGAGTGACTGAACGAAAGGGAACTCCAGTTACAATTGCAAGATATGAACTCACAATTCCGAATGATAAAGTCAGAATTACGAGATATACCTCTGGTTTCACAGACAAGGCTTAAGTTAGTCTCAGACTAAAATGCATGTTTGAACTGTTTTAACTGAAAGCAACTTGCACTGACTTATCTTAAAATATGTCAGTGCCATTGTTTTGTCTCAAGATGCATGCCAGTAATGTTTTTTTTTTTTTTTCTAAGGCATGTTTATAAAAGCTACTTAAATGTCCTAAGTGAACTAAGGTTTAATCCTGGCTTAATCTAAGCCCTGTCTGTGAAACCAGGCCATAAACTTGCAATTGTGAATTATTAAGTCAGAATGGCAAGATATAAAATCACATTTGCAAGTTATTAAGTCAGACTTACAAGATATAAATTCACAACTGCGAGTTATAAAGCCAGAACTGCATCATATAAACTCCAGTTACAATTGCAAGATATGAACTTGCAATTACCATTGCGAGATATGATTTCAAAATTCCAAATGATAAAGTCAGAACTACGAGATATAAACTCACAATTGCGAATTATAAAGTCAGAATGGCGAGATATAAAATCAGAATTACATGACATAAACTCGCAGCTGTGAGTTATTAAGTCAGAATTGCATGATATAAACTAAATTCTGAGAAAAGAAGTCAGAATTGTGGGATATAAACTCACAATTGTGAGATAAAAAGTCGCAATTATCTTTTCTTTTTTTCATTCCGTTGCGGAAACAAGCTTCCGTAGAACACAAACCCTCACTCAAGAGCTGCTTTTTATTTTAACTGCATACTGTAACTAGGGACTGAGGTGGTTCAGAGCAGGAATAATTTAGTCTGTTTTTTATAGTGCATTGCGTCTTTACACATCATTTTGAGCAGGGACAGAGCAGCCTTAACTCAGCTGTGTAAAGATGCCTTAATTGTTTTCATTCTGAAATATGTTCAGATACCAGAGTGAATGCAACATCTGAATAATAATAGTCAAGTCAAGTCACCTTCATTTATATAACGCTTTTTACAACACAGATTGCTTCAAAGCAGCTTTACAATGATAATAGGAAATTAATTTTGTTTTAGAAGAAAAGCTACAGTAAGTTTTTGATTGATTAATTTCTGTTGTAAAAACTGATTAGTTATTTAATTTGGCGCCACTTAAACAACACTATCCTCAACTAAAACAGAAACCCCCAATGCGTTCCGGACGCCCATCCACACAGCAACAGCACCTGGTGGCCTGAGAACGCAAACCATGAAATAGGTCTGAAATAGGCGAAAAAAACCCCAAAAAAGGCGAATCCGTGACAATGGTGACGGCATGTACGCAAGCATTACATGTTCAGCCTATAGGCAAGCGTGTTTGAATATGTATGTGTGCATATGTGTTTTTATCTGTATAGAGGGGAAGGGAAGGGAAGGAGGCCTTCACAGGGGAGAGTCTAGTTGACACGGTCTCTGCCGACAACTGGCCAGAATTTTGAGACCGCAATAGACGTGATGGAGTATAATGCGTTAAGAGTACTGGGGAGCTAAGCCATTTAGTGCTTTGTAAGTAATAAGCAAGATTTTAAAATGTATACGATGTTTAATAGGGAGCCAGTGCAGTGTTGCCAGAACCGGGCTAATATGGTCATACTTCCTGGTTCTAGTAAGAACTCTAGCTGCTGCGTTTTGCACCAGCTGGAGTTTATTTATTAAGCAAGCAGGGCAATCACCCAGCAGAGCATTGCAATAATCTAACCTTGAGGTCATGAACGCATGAACTAACTGTTCAGCATTTTGCATTGAAAGCATGTGCCGTAATTTAGACATATTTTTAAGATGGAAGAATGCAGTTTTACAGATGTTAGAAACGTGTCTTTCAAAAGAAAGACTGGTATCAAAGAGCACACCCAGGTTCCTGACTGACGACAAGGACTTGACAGAGCAGCCATCAAGTGTTAGAGAGTATTCTAGGTTACTACGTGCAGAGGTTTTATGTCCAATAATTAAAAAATAATAGTAATAATAATAATAAAACAAATCTAGACTGACAGTAAAAAAAAGCAATGGATCATTGCAGGCTTGATGGGAATGGGAATGGGCCTCAACTCTGTAGCATCTATCCGCATTTTGAAATCAGTTATGTGAGGAGCTGCTGGCTCTTAGTTTTCATAAAAGATCTCTTTGAGAGAAAATTTCATCAGTCTAAGTTCTCAGTTCACAGATTTCCGTTACATAAGTACTAGATAAATCCATTAGAGGTCAACCTATCCTTGTATGATTTCATCCCACTTGGGAACCTCCAGTCTGGTGTGTCATGACATAAAAATGACATGCCATGCCTCATAAATACACCTGGTTGTAAGCATGCACAGCTAACAGACTTGGCTAACAAATTATACCGATTGATGCTACAAATTTGAAAGAGATTTTTATTTACAATTACATTTTTTTTATGGCAGCAGTAAGTCATCAAATAATGAAGAAGAGTATCATAACCAGGCATATGTTCAAACATGTGTTGCATGTGAATTTTGAAAAGCCAAATAATATGTCTGAATTAGCAAATTTGGAAATAATGCAAGTGCTTAAACAATACAGAGAGCATGCACAAATAAACCATAATTTCTTTGCGGTGGTACTGTAGATTCAATATTAACACAAAAAAAAAAAAAAAAAAAATGCAGACGTTCAGACATCCGTTAACAGAACCGGTTCTCAACTGCTAAAAATTATGTAAATATGGTTTTCTGTTACAAGAGTTTGTCTTAGAGCAATTGATATGTTGTTATGTTCCTGTCCTAATAAACGAATATCCTTGGGTCTGTTACATAAAGGGGAATAACGTGAATTAATTTTCTTCACAGGAAATCACTCTAATTTGAATTTTGAAGATTTGATCCTTGAAATTTCCCAGAAAAGGGTGTGTATGCATGCAAGTATTAAAAGAGCGAGATGAAGTGAAATACTACCCTCCTTGTAATTCTGAATGAAGCTGCCTTTAACATCTTGTTGCATGACACATGTTTAAAAAAAAAAGTGGATTTTGTGAGCTTTCATAGGTCACTGTGGAGGTACAATGATGAATATGTGTTGCATCTACAGTTACTGGTGTTAACAGCAGGGCGGCAACTTTGGTTGTGTTGTGTTACATATTAACATGACTGTATATTACAGAAGATTATTGTTAGATTCCTGGGTACCATAAACCACATTAGGCAAAAATTCACGCTCAGCCGTTTATTTCACGGCTCTAATCTAAAGAACCATTACGCTACTGAAGCACAGCTCTGTGCAGATGTTAACAGAAGATGAATGTTAACTGTACGTTAATGTGCACAATTACATTTTAGAGGGTCCGACAAGAAACGGTCAGCTGAACAAATAATATCTGAGCCAAAAAGGACTTTATCTCATGATGTGGCCCAGACCACAGGATGCAGTTCTTCGGTGTTAGTTATGTGCTACTTAAAAGGTTAGGACATATTTCATATTGAAACATTTCATTTATATGAGGGGTCCCACATTATATGGAGTTTATGTTTGAAAATATAGCCTATATTATTCCCCTCAGACATGCCTTGACCCGGAGATTGGTGCTTTACTGCTTCAAAAACAGGAAAGGCAGAAAGAAAAGGTGGAAAATTTCAGATTAAAGAGTTAGTTCACCCAAAAATGACAATTCTGTCATCATTTACTCATCCTCATGTCATTCTAAATCTGTATCACTTTCATTTGTGTAACACAAATAGAGATTTTTGAGTAATGTCCAAGCCACAATCGAAGCACATAATAGCTGCTTTTCCACTGTCGGTCCAGTGCGAGCCAGGGCTAACAACATGCCGGGCGGGCCAATAGCCTCGGACCTCAAGCCGCAAGGCCAAAATCAAGCTGTTTCCACTGTCGGGCCAGTAGCCCGCAGCGCTAAAACCATTTATTTTATTTTATCTATTAATTTTCCTCGAAATTATGTGATCTGAGGAGGTTTGAGCAATCTCTCCTGTCTCACTATACGGTTATTCTTTCAGCCAAAGCAACAGAGTGAGCTCCAAGAAAAAAACAGGAGCTATACGAGTACATACCGGAGTATATTTATGATATATGAGGATGCATTAGTCCAGTATCAGCAAGACAGAGAAACATAAAGCCAACTAAATACATGATTATAATCATATATGATTTGTCTAACTTCAAGCAGTCTCTGGTATTTTCCATAATCATATGTTCATTTATTTTCACAGTGGCTTTAGCATCACATACAAAGTACAAATATATTTCTGCCTCCTATGGTGATCAGAATCACAAGTTATTTCAAACACTCACTGGTGTCTGAAAGTGAGTTTTGATCTAAAAATGGTTTTAAATATATGTTGAGGTTAGCTGGTAGCCCGATTTAATAACATGGGAAATGAGCAGCGGTCTTGACGCTTTACTGACTCTGGTAACTCTGCCTTTGTTCATGACCACTCCTCAAGCCCCAGTTTGCCTACTTTGGACCAAGGTATTCGGCGGGCCAAAAACCCCTAGCCATTGGCCCACAGGAAGCCTCAAACCATCTGATGTAGGGATGGAAGGAAATGAGGTATCAGATGCTTTAGCCAAAAAGATCTTAGAAAAGTATACCATTAACCCTCTGGTGCTCTTCACATGGCGGTCAATTTTTATTAATTTTTTTCTATGAAATGAATGTACTATCTTTTGTTTGATAATGTTTTTTTTTTTTATTTAATACTTTGTATTTTTAGGAGATTGTATGGTATTAAATTATATTTATGCAGTAGTTATAATCCATTTATTCATAGAGCATAGACCTGAAGTTTTAAAAAGTGAACTTAAAAAAAGTTATATCATACATCAGTTATCTCAAAAAATTAGCTTTCAGTAAGACTTTGTTTGGGCGCAGTACACAAAAAAAAACAAAACCTGTTGAACGAACTTAATTAAATTAAGGAAAACTTTTCCACGAAATTGAATTACATTTTTCCAACAAAATCTAATTTGTTTGAAATTATTTGTTGTAATCTTGTTGTATGAACAAATTAATTTAGTCAAGACTGCTAAAAAAATAGTGTCATTCCAACTAGATAAAGTTTTGCCATGCCTAATAGAGATTTTTTTTTTTTTTTGCTTACCATTGTGGTGAAAAGGTGAGCTTGTGCTTAGGTTGTGAGTAGCTGCCGTACACACACATACATGTTCTAAGATTGTTTGAGAGGAGTACAGCTGATGACCATATGTAGACTGCGAGAACTGAATCAAACTAATTTATTTTATTTATTTCTATAAAAAAAACTAATAACCAACACAACACTTGTTCACATGCTAAGTGAAGTGTAACTTTTGTAGCATGCAAATAACGATCAAGTAAAACACTTGTCCTCTGGCATAAGCACAGCTACAGCTCATTGAGGACAGACTTATTTCACGTAGCCACCCACAGCCTAACCACAAGGTCTACACTTCACGACAATGGTAACCTCAAAAAGCGACATAACATAAACTCTTTTAAATGTTAAATATAACTGAACACCAAACTTTAACAGGTCTTTCCCTTTACTAAAAAACACATTAAACAGTACTCAATTTCAACATTTACTCTCCTTAATATCCCTATGCAAAGCATGCTGGGAGCTAGAAATACACTGCCAAGTTCAGTCAGCGCAACAGAAATGATTCATGTAGTCCCAACACAAATGGTTTAGGTTAACTTAACATGTTACAAATTTCATTTCATTTAACATAATAAAATTGAGTGCAAATGGCAATTAAGTAAAAAACTAAAGATTTGTGTTGTTTCAGCGTATTTTATTTTAATAAACTGAGCAAATAGCTAGAATCATTTTTTTGAGTGTACCAAAAGTTTCCACTAGATGAAATCTGTTTCCCATTAATTTCCTGAAAAAAGAATAAAAGAGGTCATTTTTGACCGCGAACAATACAAGTGTTACAATTTTTGATAATATATTTTTGATAAAATAATGTACATGATTTTTTTTTTTCACGTAGCAAGTGCCAAAACCTTTACCAAGTTTCGTACCGTTCCGATGAAGTAAACAAAAAAAAAAATCTAAAAAAAAAAAAGTACGATTTGTCGATTTTGTCTAAGTACGTCATTTTCCCATCTCTTTGGTTATTTCTCAATTAGTCTTTAAATATCATTGCAGTAGCACATGCAGAGACAGTGGAGCATGTTTTAAAGGCCCACTGAAGTGCCTTGAAACGCGCAGCATTATTCAATGTGTTGACGTAATTTCCACTGAAACAGGAAGTCAGGGTGGGACATATCGATCAGCTCCTCCCCTTTTTTAAAATAGCCAATAGCTTTTAGCTTATATCACAACTCGGCCAGAGCCGTTGAGCTCGGTAAAGCCTCAGTTTCCTCCTAATCTCTAACCATTTCTCCTCCTAATCTCCTCCATATCGCTTTAAAATACAGCATTCTGTGCAGAATTCAAACGTGTCCGATACGTTTTCTGGTCTGCGCCGACTCACGCATATGATCCACTCTGTGCTATCGTGCCTCTAGACCGCAGCAGACTGTGTGCGCGTTGTGGCAGTTCACATGACACTAATGTAAAACCAGACTTCATTCGCCCCAAACACTGTCTGAATCATTCCCTATCCCCTATATAGTGCACTATGTGCCATTCATCTAGAAAATAGTAAATGTGTGAACAAGTGACCGATTTTAGCTGCAGCTTTATAATGTAGGGGGCGGGGCTTCAGATTCTAGAGAGCATTTGATTGGACAGAAAATCTGTTGAGAATCTGAAGTGCAGAGTGATGTCATCAAAATCATTGATCCATTTGGCGGAAGTGAGACACTGTAAGTTTTGAACGCTTATATCTTCTAAATACGAATTTTGTAATTGTTTTGGAGCACACTAGCTTATAGATAACAGTAAGGCTGACATATTCATACTAAAAGCCAAAAAACTTCAACTTTGATGTAATGGCGACTTTAATACAGTGACTCAGATATAGTAATGAAAGGATAATGTTAGAAAATCAAATCAAGCCATTAGGTAAATGGTTTGTCAATTCAGAATTTACTAAGAAATTCCCTAGTTTTCAAGGTTTTACTAGACCCTTTAAAGGCAAGAAATCTAATAAAATGAATTTAGTTAGCTCTACACTCCATCTCAATAGGTGGCGGAAATGCACAATACGTTAGCTTGTCAACCGCCACTAAATCGACAGAAGAAGAAGAGGAAGCCCCGAGGATGATCAGGGCTAATGATCAAGGTCTATAAAGCTCCAAATGACCAAACAAGCACCATATCAGTACTGAACAGGATTTTCATTAGTCTTCTGAAATTGTTCAATATTTGTTTGAGGAACAGATCGAAATGTACATAATTTAATGACAATCTTCTCCGCAGCTTTCAAATCACATTCACACTTTCAAACTGGAAAACTGAATTTTAATTTTTAGGTGAACTGTTCCTTTAAAAGAGAGACTGACATAAATGATTAGTTGTATCTCGAAAACAATGGTGTCTTTCCTTCTTCGACGACATGCAGCTTCAGGAACGCATTTGGAAGAGGATTAAAGACGCTGATCTGGAATATCATCTTGTTAAAATATGCTCTTCATTCCTAGCACAGCTCCATCCTATCTCACAACACAAATATGTCACACCTCCATTCATCCTCCTCTGGATATCTCTCTCTGTATCCCGCCGCTCTTTCGCTTCCTGGAAGTGAAGATTTCGCAGTTTCTCTCTTTTGTCAGCATGTAAACTCCTCCCAAAATATATGAATCACCCCACAGTGTGTTTGCTTTTACTTCCAAGTGTAGAGCATCTGTAAGAGTGTGAATCTGATTGCATTATCTGTTTGTACGGTGAGCTAAGCACTCACACATACAGCACACAAACACACTCCTCCTGTGGGATACGATGGCACTTCCTTTGGGCAGTTTTCTAGGATTCCTTTCTTCTACAGGAAATGGATGCAGCTGATTATTTACTAGGATTCATCTTGTCTACATAAGAAGCAAACTTGATGAATTCAGCGTGTGTCCATGTGCATAAAGCAGGCCAGGACAGCGCCACATATGAAATGATTTATCAAACCCTTGCAGTTCAACATGTATGCATTTAGCAGATGCTTTTATTAAAACATTTACATTTATACATTTAGCATAGATGCTTTAAACCAAAGCAATTTACAAAAGAGGAACAAAAGCAATTTGTCAAAGAGCCAAAAATATGCATAATATACAATGCAAGATGTATTAGACAACTAAATTATGCAACTAGAGAACAGGAGAAATGTTATGGAAGCCACAGAATTAAAAAAAAAGGTAATTGCGACTTTATCACACAATTCTGACTTTTTTTCTCGCAGTTGCGAGTTTACATTTCGCAACTCGGACTTTTTTCTCAGAATTAAGTGATATAAACTTGCAACTGCGAGTTATAAAGTTAGAACTGCGCAATATAAACTCACAATGGCGAGTTAAAAAGTGTGAGATATGGGCCTTTATTCGCAATTCTGAGAAAAAAGGTATTTTTTTCCTCAGAATTCGACTTTATAACACACAATTGCGAGTTTACATTTTATAATTCTGAGAAAAGAAGTCAGAATTGTGAGATATAAACTCGCAATTGCGAGAAAAATGTCAGAATTTGATAGATAAAACTGGCAAATGCGAGAAAAAGTCAGAATTACGAGTTTATATTCCGCAATTCTGACTTTATAACTCATAACTGCGAGTTTGTATCACGCAATTCTGAGAAAAAAAGTCTGAAATTTGAGTTGTCACAATTATCTTTCATAATTGAGACTTAACTTAAATGCAGAGAAGAAACAGAAAACAAGAAATATAGAAAATAGAAAACAAATTATATATACAAAAATAAATTTAATTAAAAAAAAATTTCAAATAGAAACCGGTTATTGTAATAAATTGTAATAATAATTCCAAGTATTACTATTTTTACAGTATTTTTATCAAATAAATGCAGCCTTAGTAAGTATAAGAGACTTTTAAAAACATAAAATCTTTACAATCTCAACATTATCAAATTAAAACGGTAGTGTATTTTGGAGGTTTCCAACCAAAAGTACTAAATTGTGATATTTATCTACAACTGTAATAAAGCCCTAAAATTTTGGACTATGTCACATCTTCGCTATTTGTCATTGGTGTGGAGTGCAAAAACAACCATCAAAGTGTGATATCAGCATAACACATATTGTCGTATGAGACAAGTATTCATAGACTCTCATTAGCATATTTTTTTGGACCTTAAGCCCAAAGTGTATGATATTGTTTCAGCTGGGTCATGGGTATTGATTGCGAGTGCCGTTAGCGTGGATGCCACTTCTGATCCCACACACACTGGGAATCCCAGCCTTTGATGTGTTCTAGGGAATTTGCACAAGAAGATGCAGGGTTGGATTAAGACTGGCCTGCGTTGCCCATCACTCTTTTCCAACAGGCCTGCTTTCCAACTTAGCAAACTCCACTTTGTTTGCTCTGTAAATAGATGTCTCTATGAGGCGAGCTCTTCTGGCTCTTTGTTGGAGGTTCCAGCACTCTGTCACAAAGCTGATCTGGATGGTCCCCACCACGCAGAGGAGGCATTCACCAGCTGGGTGGGTAATCGGGGACACGGGAACACCCCGGGGCATTGCACAGTTACTGCTGCTCCTTCACAAACTGCAGCCAGCTGTGTGTCTCTTCAGCAAGACAAACTCCTCTGGGCTGTCGCCATGTTCCTAAACGAGTCAGATTCAGTCACATATAGTACTTCGCTTCAGAAGTAAATCTCATGTCATTACAGTATGCCTCATTCAATATGTTATAGATAGACTACAGCATCATATAGTATACTTTGCAAACTGTGCCTCAGGCAGACGCTTAGTAGGAAGCTTCACTGATAAACAACAAAAAATACTTTAGATCAAGCCAGGATTTAGGCCTTAGTTCAATTAGGACATTTAAGTAAACATGCCTTAGAAAAAACATTACTGGTGTGAGTCTTGCGACAAAACAATGGAACTGACATATTTTAAGATATGTCAGTGCAAGTTGCTTTCAGTTAAAACAGCTCAAACATGCATTTTAGTCTGGGACAATGCAAAAAAATGCTTTTCTTACTTAGTATTTTTGTCTTGTTTCCAGTCCAAATATCTAAACACCAAAATCAAGATGCTGAAATCAAGATGCATTAACTAGATTAGTAAATGATATAAGATATTATGTCTTGTTTGCTAGGGAAATAAATCAAAATTAAGTGAGTTGTTGTTTAAAAAAAAAAATTATCTGCCAATGGGGTAAGAAAAAAACAGAAACAAGATTATTTTTCTTACACCATTGGCAGATAATTTTGCTCGTTTTAAGCAAAAACTCACTTAATTTTTTTTTTTTTCCCAGAAAACAATACATAGTATCTTATGGCATTTTACTACTTTAGTAAATGCATCTGGATTTAAGAATTTTTACAAACCCGATTCCAAAAAAGTTGGGACACTGTACAAATTGTGAATAAAAACACAATGCAATGATGTGGAAGTTTCAAATTTCAATATTTTATTCAGAATACAACATAGATGACATATCAAATGTTTAAACTGAGAAAATGTATCATTTTAAGGGAAAAATAAGTTGATTTTAAATTTCATGGCATCAACGCATCTCAAAAAAGTTGGGACAAGGCCATGTTTACCACTGTGTGGCATCCCCTCTTCTTTTTATAACAGTCTGCAAACGTCTGGGGACTGAGGACACAAGTTGCTCAAGTTTAGGAATAGGAATGTTGTCCCATTCTTGTCTAATACAGGCTTCTAGTTGCTCAACTGTCTTAGGTCTTCTTTGTCGCATCTTCCTCTTTATGATGCGCCAAATGTTTTCTATGGGTGAAAGATCTGGACTGCAGGCTGGCCATTTCAGTACCCGGATCCTTCTTCTACGCAGCCATGATGTTGTAATTGATGCAGTATGTGGTCTGGCATTGTCATGTTGGAAAATGCAAGGTCTTCCCTGAAAGAGACGACGTCTGGATGGGAGCATATGTTGTTCTAGTACTTGGATATACCTTTCAGCATTGATGCTGCCTTTCCAGATGTGTAAGCTGCCCATGCCACACGCACTCATGCAACCCCATACCATCAGAGATGCAGGCTTCTGAACTGAGCGCTGATAACAACTTGGGTTGTCCTTGTCCTCTTTAGTCCGGATGACATGGCGTCCCAGTTTTCCAAAAAGAACTTCAAATTTTGATTCGTCTGACCACAGAACAGTTTTCCACTTTGCCACAGTCCATTTTAAATGAGCCTTGGCCCAGAGAAAACGCCTGCGCTTCTGGATCTTGTTTAGATATGGCTTCTTTTTTGACCTATAGAGTTTTAGCCAGCAACGGCGAATGGCACGGTGGATTGTGTTCACCGACACTGTTTTCTGGAAGTATTCCTGAGCCCATGTTGTGATTTCCATTACAGTAGCATTCCTGTATGTGACGCAGTGCCGTCTAAGGGCCCGAAGATCACGGGCATCCAGTATGGTTTTCCGGCCTTGACCCTTACGCACAGAGATTGTTCCAGATTCTCTGAATCTTTGGATGATATTATGCACTGTAGATGATCATAACTTCAAACTCTTTGCAATTTTTCTCTGAGAAACTCCATTCTGATATTGCTCCACTATTTTTCGCCGCAGCATTGGGGGAATTGGTAATCCTCTGCCCATCTTGACTTCTGAGAGACACTGCCACTCTGAGAGGCTCTTTTTATACCCAATCATGTTGCCAGTTGACCTAATAAGTTGCAAATTGGTCCTCCAGCTGTTCCTTATATGTACATTTAACTTTTCCGGCCTCTTATTGCTACCTGTCCCAACTTTTTTGGAATGTGTAGCTCTCATGAAATCCAAAATGAGCCAATATTTGGCATGACATTTCAAAATGTCTCACTTTCAACATTTGATATGTTATCTATATTCTATTGTGAATAAAATATAAGTTTATGAGATTTGTAAATTATTGCATTCCTTTTTTATTCACAATTTGTACAGTGTCCCAACTTTTTTGGAATCGGGTTTGTAAATATTTGGACTGGAAACATGCTTTGTCTGTGAAACATGACAATAGCGTTCCAAAAGACTTGTATTTTAAATAAATACTGTTCTTTTGAAAAACTTTCTATTCAACAAAGAATGACAAAATGTATCACTGAAAAATGTATCTCTGTTTCCAATGTTGATAATAATAATAAATGTGTCTTGAGCAGCAAATCAGCATATTAGAATGATTTCTGAAGGATCATGTGACACTGAAGACTGGAGGAATGATGCTGAAAATTCAGCTTGGCATCACAGGAATAAATTACATTTTAACATATATTTCAGTTTTGAAATTGTAATAATATTTCACAATATTAGTCTTCTTACTGTGTTTTTGATCAAATACATGAAGCCTTGGTGAGCATAGGAGACTTCTTTCAAAAACATTAAAAAATCTTACCAACCCCAAACTTTTGAACGGTAGTCTATTAGTCATTTTTGGGGGCTTGAATTTCCAACCAAAATTATTAAATTGCTATATGTATCCATAACTGTGATGTAAGATTTTAGTTATACTGTCCATCCCTACTATATGTTTGCTCAGTTTCTGTCACGTTGTTTCATGAAACTGGTCGTTCTAGCTCTTTGATAAAATTCCCTGCTGAGTGGGAGTTTGGGAGGGTAAACAAATACATGAACTAACTAGTATAAACTCATGTGGAGGTGGGTTGAGAGATTGGGATGGATGCAAAGTGGCACCTCAGAGCATTGGCTGCTTAAATGTAAGGCATATCACCTACAGAGATGTGTATGATAGGCTCTGTTTACACCTGGTATTAAGATGTGTTTTGGTTGATCGGATCACAAGTAGACGAGGGAGACACATACCCGTTTACACCTGGTGTTTTAATCCGTCTCTTTTGTCCACTTTCAACCACTTCTGTCCTGATTTCTTCGAGGGGAGGGTCTATGGGCGGGTAAATGTATGGGCTTTTTCAGATCTTTCGATCTAGTGGACAAAATAAGCTTGCACAATTTACATACTGTATTTCCCGCATATGGGTATGAAATGGGCTGAAAAACTGGTTCCATAATGGCCCCATGCCAATTGCCCACATGGATTTCATGCAGGATTGCACTTGCCACTAGGTGGGTCCCAACTGGGCAACATACGCAAGACCCATCTCGGTCCCAGCTTTAATGAACGCACCCAGAGATGACGGAAAAACATACGGATAGTAGTACATTTCGTTTCTGATCTGATAGCCGCAAGACTACGCCGAGCGCTGTGAGCGTGTGTTAGAAATCAGGAATGGTGTGAGAATATTGTGCTTGGTACGTTTTTTGTCTTCAAACCAAACTTGGGTCAAAGTGGACAAGCGTTTTAGACCCTGTTTACACCTGTATTTAGCGTTGTCCACTTGTGATCCAATCGACCAAAACAAATCCTAATGCCAGGTATAAACAGGGCCTTAGAGCTCAGAGGTCGGTTTGGGGTGGTGTAGACTAGCCTAGTGGTTCAAGATATGGGTTGGTAGGTTCGAACAACACAAGCTCTGATTCATAAACCGTGAAAGGTGCTCGAGGGAATAGTTCCCCCCAAAATAGAGAAGAATATTCTGCCTCATGTCATTTCAAACCAAAAATTTCTAATATACCTGGAGAGAGCTAACTGTTAGCATTACCATTCATCTCAAAATCAATAACTTAGCTGGATACTGGATCATTTTTCCATACTTAAAGGTGCTGTTCGGATTAGAAATGCATGAATACCCAATCAAAACAGTGGAATGGGTCAGGTCTAAGTTCAAGTAAATCATTAGGGGTCAATGTAGTCATCGCTATGTGGTCTTTCAAACACTAACAGGTCTCGTGGATCATTACCCTGCTAATTATACACCTGCCATCAAGGTCTTTTCCACCCCGGTCAATACAATCAGATGCACTGAAACATGCAGCGCTGAACAATCAATCATTTTGGAGTGTCTCCATTACGGCTGGCTGAGCGCTTTTCATGACACTATTTTTTGTTTTATCCAGCTAATCTGCAGTTCTGTCAGGTCACAAATGCCACTCAGCAAATCAAAGCAGACAGATGCAGGTTTACACACAATGCCAGCTGATGTTGAGAATTATTAAAAACAGATAGTTCCTCTAAATTCTGATAGGATGAGCTAATTGTACAACAGATTTTTCACACTTTCACTAGTTCAGTTAATTAGATGGTAACATTTTATAACAAAGCTCAATGAATTATGAACTAACAATGAACAACAATGTCCCAACAAATCCTTTATTAATCCATGTTAGTATTAAATTATAAACAATTGATGTATTTTATCATGCTGCTAATGCCGCAACTGCTTATTCTTATTCAATTAGCCACAAGAGGCATTGTGTTTCAGTAAGATCACTTTTTGTAATGCCTGTCCTTCCTCACTGCTTTATTTTGCATACAAGAGCTCATAGCTCTCAGCACCACTCCCTAAATTCTGAGCCAGTCATTTCTGGCCTGATACGAGTCAGCCAGATGACTCCTAAAGGTTATTCAGGTTAAATGGTATTTGATTAAAATCAGGAGATTTCCCACTCCTTTTTCCCAGGGTTGGTTTGGCCTGCTGGGAATAGAGAGAGAAAAATGGTGCTTCTCTTGTTGGGTGATGGAGGAGAAAAAAGGGTCCCTGATCGTGTGTGTGTGTGTGTGTGTGTGTGTGTGTGTGTGTGCGTGCGTGTATGGCTGCTCCTAAAAAAAAAAAGTAAATAAAAAAGCTTGCCACTGTTTATCAAGCCACAGCAAATCCAATTAGCCCATGGCCTGCCTCCCAACCCTATTAACCTGCTCAGCTGTGAGAGCACTCAACAGCGCTGCCAATATCTCATTTCTCCTGCTGCCGATAAGATCGGCTCAAGATATTCAATGGGTTTCACTTCAGCTCAATCACACAGATGCTGAGACTTAACCGCCGCTGTCGGCGGACCACCTCGCGCTCATTCTTTCTTTTTGTCTTTTTCGGCCATCCGTTTCGTTCTTTTCTCACGTGTACGACAGCCCAAAAAAGAACGAGAGAGAGAGAGAGAGAGAGAGAGAAAGAGAGAGAGAAAGAGCGAGAGAGAGAGAGAGAGAGAGAGAGAGAGAGAGAGAGAGAGAGAGAGAGAGAGAGAGAGAGAGAGAGAGAGAGAAAAGCAGCCCGTCAAGACAGTAAGTTGTGGGGGAACGGCTCTTTTCTTCCAGACAGAGATCAGGCGGAGGCAGCGTCTGACAGGAGGGAAACTGATTTTCCTTATCACGGCCGGCCCACAAAGGACCAGGCCAGGCCCGCGTGATTAGCATTCCTTGGTGGAGATGTGTCGGCCACGCTTCTATCACAGAGACAGATTGAGCCTTTCACTCAGGCCGGCCGCTGACTGACACATGGCCCGGCCAGGAGGACAACATTGTTATTTGAGTTCAGAAATCAATTTGTATCAAATGTACACTGTAATTTATTTGTTGGCTTTGAAGGAAACCTGGCTAAGATAAATGGGAATGGACTGTTTTCTTCTTCTCCTCTCGCCCGTAGCCGAGCTGATAAAGTTCTTGTGAAACCCATGATAGTTCCAGTCAGAGCCAAAGTGACAAAACATGTTTAAAGTTGCGCAGTGATCTCTAAATCTCAAAAAGAACACCTTGTTGGACATGATAGAACATTTCTACCTTTTCCCTCCCCGCTGTCACAGCGCCGCTGACATGCAGCTTTAGTATTTTTTTATTTATTTTTTCGCTGACATTTTCTTTATCAGCCTCATCTCACGAGGAGAGATGTTTGTAGCGTTTTTTTTTTATATTTTCAACTCCATCCCCAGCATGCCTGCGAGCTCAGAGATCAAGATGTTCTTTCAGGATTAAAAAGATTCATTTCAGCCTCTTATGTATCAAGCCTCTGAAACAATATTCATGCATTGCGATATGCTTCCGAGATTGTGCGATTCTATATGCTGAATGTTCTTTTTGTGTTGTTTCTGCAAACACAGCATTTGGAATTGCTTTTTAATGTTAAACATACTACCACGCTTAATGCATCATTTTAATAAATGATTCTGGCATTAATGCATGTCCCTGGCAATGTTTGGAAGGAAGTGTTTTTCTATTGAAATCAACACTGAGCATGTAAATAAACATCAGGCTATCATTAGCATATATTCATCTGCTAATAACACACATTGAGTTTATTAGAATATGCTAATGTTATTAGCAAATGGATGTGTCCTCCACAATGTTCAAATAGATATACAAAACAATCATTTCATAAACCCAGCAGAAAATTCATCTGTATTAATTGACAATATTTAGAACTTACCTGTGAGGTTATACTGTGAACGCAGCTCGGCTGGTGAATGGACACAGACAAAAACTGAAAGATAAACAACTGTGTTAAAGTAACTGCATATTACTACATCCTTCAGAAGGAATTACTGGCCATTTGGATCAGTATTCTAAAGTGAAGATCATAGTAACCCACTTGTACTGACTCAAGTGTTACCTCTGAATAATACTGATTCAAATGGCCAGTAAATCCTTTAGAAGGATGGAGTAACACTTGAGTCATTACTGTCCAAAACCTTACAAAAACCTCAAAAGCTTACAGTGATTTCAGTCATTAAAGTGAATTATCATGCTTTTCACTTTAGAATACTGTTCCAAATAATTAGTAATTCCTTCTGAAGGATTTCACTGGAGTAACACTTGAGTCATTACTAGTAGGTTACCATCTTTACTTGAGAAATAATTATACATTGTGCATTACTACAGTATCATTAATTATGAACTGTAAATAGCAGTAATTAGTAGTTCTCTGGGAGGTATGAAAACATAATAGTTACTGATTAGCTAATAGAGAACAACTGAGCGCTATTATTTACTAATTTGTTAATTAGAGTTTCTTGTTAGATAATAATAGTTACTAAAATGTTAATATTGTGTTCCTTGTTTGTTCCTGTGTAGTTATTTATTAATGACGGAACAGTAAATGTTACCAAACACTGGTAACACTTTACAATGTGACTGCACTAATAAGCATTAATTACTAACGCACAGATAATCTTGAGTTAATGTATGACTTATGAAGATCTAAACCACTCATTAATGATTACAGCATCAGCAACTAATAAAGGGTCTATCTGATTAACTTTTTCCCCGCCATTTATGGACATTTACAGCTTTTCACTGTTATACGGTAGGGGGTGTTATGATACATTTTCTGAAAGAGTACTGAATCTCCTGATCAAAACACAGACGAAAAAGAGGCAGAAACAAGCGATAGCATATGTAAGCAAATGCATATGTAAAATAACGCGATCATCAATATTAAACAGCATATAAATCAAAACTGCCTTATGTTACAGAATGAATTGTTGACCCAGGACGAGCTATAGGACTGTGAAACTTTGGGGGTGTTGATGGACTCGATCTACTTCATATGTGTTTTGATCATCATTCTGAATCCAATCCAGACGTATAGTCTTTGACAAAAAAACACTTTTTATGAAACTTACCCACATTCAAGTGCTGATAAAAAAGACTGCATGAATCTAGAATAAAACGTTTTTGTTTGTTTTTTTTGTTTGTTTAAAAGCAGAACATATTGCATATTGCAAATATCGCAACATATTGCATCTTCAGATATTCATATAACAAAATAATCTGGGGGCCACGAAACTTTTGTGAAAATAAACAAAAATGCTGGCAGTGGCTGACAACTTTTTTCAAAAACACTGGCGGGGAAAGAGTTAATAGATTAAGGGGATGTTTACATGACACCATTTTCAACTAAAAACTGATTTTTTTATGTGTTTTGGCTGAATTTATGAAAACAGTGACATATTACGTGTTCAGTCTATAGGCGCGTAGTGTTTCTTTACAAAGTGACATCGCCAACTACTGGCCTGGCAACATAACACAGCGGTTTTAATCGTTTTCACGGATCCGTGTGAATGGGAACCGCTTTGACAATGTTGTCATCTGTACGAAAAAAAGAAAAAAAAGCAAAGGAAAGGAAAAACTTTTACGTTTTTAGTACTTCATTGTCGTGTAAACATACCATAAGTCATATATACATTGCTATTAATCATGGATTAATGTCACTATGAATGAATTCCCTATCAGCATCTAATATTAATTAATAGAGTAAATTAGTATGTTAATTACCACAATGGGTTGAAGCCATGCATTTCAACTTCCAGACATTTTTAATGAATCATTAGCTAATGATTTGGAAAGATATCATTATGTTATGACTTTACTTGCTGAGGCACATGACTGTTAAATCATTATTTTATATTGTAAAATGTTACCAAAACATTTAAAAAAAAGGAATCCTGCTAAACAGCCAGAATCATAGTATTCTAATCCAGTTGTACATTATATACATAAGTAAAATACATCAATCAAACAAAGAAAGATGAAATTTTTTGTTAGCAAATTATTATACAGCATTGATTTCCTGATTCACTTTGAATGTAAACTTCCTATATGTATGCAAATGTAATCCACATAAATGTACTCCATTCTCTTTCATTTGTTCTATCACAAACATCTGCGGAGGGGACCAGTTAACCGAAGACTAGTGCAGCATAATCTAATAAACTATGGAAAAATACACAGCCATGTAAACGAGACAGGTTTTTTTAAACAAAAAGATGAAAAACAAATCAGCATCTCTTCTTGCAAAAATAAGAGCTATAAAGACATTCAATTCTATTAGAAGCTCAAGTCAACGTAGCATCTCACTCTCTCTCGCTCTCTCTCTCTTTTCCGCGGAGCTCGAAAAAACAGGTGGTTATCTAGAACACATCAAATATGTGCTGAGCCTCTGGCTTGACACTGGAAGCTTTCTTAGTTCATTTTTTCATGGGGGCCAAAAGCATGCTGTCCTGAATTGGAGTCCAAATGTAGATATGCAAATGCCCTCAAAAGGAAGGCCGATTGAAAAAGGATGTCTCTGAGGCTCAAAGCGGCATACTCTAAAGCTAAACAAGATTAGGAAAATTGAATCATTTCAAAAGCTGTGGGCAGAATGTAAACTTGTTAGCGTTCTAATCCTTAGGCCAGGTGACCAGTTTAACGTCTATCTACACGCCGAAGAGAGACGGGAACCAGAGCCAAGCGCTGTAGCTGGGTTTATTGGAATTAAATAACAACCCAGCTCATGTTCTTCAGAGAAAACCAAGCCGCGCTTTCATTTGTAACCTTTTTGTATCAGTCGGACTCCAGCGGTCCGCCGGCCACGTCCAACATACAGTTTCCATCCTGTTCGACATAATTCACTTTCTGCGGACCAGATGTTGCACGGAGACGTATTGTTCCCTCCGCAAATGTTTTTCGGGGGAAAAAAGGCTCGAAGAAGGAACATCAAAATGATCATTTATTGTGATAGTTTATACTTTTTTGCCTTGCTTCAACATGGCCTTTGTGAACTGGAATATCCTCCATTAACTATTGCAGGACTGGGAATGGCAGGATGGTCACTTCCTGTTGTTTATACTCCATCATTCCAGTACGAGGAGTCGCAATGTTTGTTTTTACAGCACGGACACTTCCCTTTAAAGAAAAAAAAAACTTTTATTAATTCTGAGCTTATTACTGGTAGTTTATTTATTCCCTTATTGAGTTACAATGCTTAAAATCCTAAAAAAACCCTGATCACAACTTCCTCTCTTCTGGTAAACATGACCTCTCAAACCTCTACCACGGTAACCTTTTCTAGCTACACAGATGCATAAAAACCTCATAGAGCCGCACATTCTAGTTATATTCTGGAGGAAAACATCAGTTGGGCTGAAATCAATAAATGCAGGTATGATAACAGTGGCTGAATTCCTCGTCCAGAGGATGGTGACTGGCAGGGCAGTAAAGAGAGCTTTTGTGTCAGCACTAGATCGTTGGGTGAATATCCAAAGCTTGTCAGGTTACGTCCTGCAGACACTCAGACTACCGTGCCCACCGCCGGTCGATTCACAATGATTTTTTGGCAGAATTTGTTCTGAAAGAAATGCTGAGAGTTTGTGAGCGATCAAATAAACATTCAATTAAAAGAAATTCTGATATTATTCACTCACGGTCATATGGTCCCAAACCTGCATGACTCTTTCTTCTATGAAATGAGAATTATTTAGTTCATATTCACCCAACAACAGTTCATAAAAGACAAAAAAAAAACACCATTAAGCAATAAACTTGGTCCATATATGAGTCACGTGGTAAATTTGATTTGAGAGCCCTTGTGAAAAATAAGTGTGCTTTAGCATATTTAAAAAAAAAAGTACTTATTCACTGTAAACCCTAACGCTCAAAATAATTAACTGGTTTGAGTAGGGCAAACTCAAATTAAAGGGGGGTCTAATGCTATTTCACGCATTCTGACTTATTTACACTGTTAAAGAGTTGGATTCTCATGCTAAACATGGCCAAAATTTCAAAAAATTAGTTGGACGTATGACGGAGTATTTCTGTGCCAAATACACAAGTTTCGGAAAGTTTTTTTTTTTTTTTCCGAGTATGGCCCTGTATGATGTCATTAAGGGCGGAATTGCTTGTATGGGCACTTCTCCCGAATGAGCACGTGCGCATCAACCAGAGCGAGAGCAAGAGCACACCCATCAACGAGCTTCATCTGGTTACGGGAGCCGCCGGCAGCGAAAGTTATCCAGGGAGTGTGTGTGTGCTCGAGATTCTTTAGCTCCACCCATTGCATGCCTTCACGAGTTCGGCTATTTTCGGAAAGAATCTGTACTGCATATCTGTCTTTTATAAATATAATAAAACTAAAGACTCTTCTGAGATATGAAGGATGCAATACTACTCTATAGTTACTCAAGATTAATATGAGATTGGCAGAAACTGTGTGTGTTATGCCCCCTTTAAACAAATTAGTTCAAAAATAGTATTTAGAACTTTCTTTTTCTTTTGAGTTCACAAAACTGACAGATGTTAAGTAATCTGAATTGTTTTATTGTTTTGAGTTCTATGAACTTGTTCCTTTTAATTTAGACAAACTTAATTTTACCTGAAACTGGGCTAATTACATGCAACTAACCCTCAAACCTAATCCTACCCTTACCCTATAGTAAGTCCATGTTGTTAATTAATATTACTTAGTACTTAAATATATAATTACACTGTAACAATGAAACCTTAAAATAAAGTGCAATCCAGTTTTTCAAAAATATACATTTAAGATTTTAAGTACAAGTACACATGAAATAGAAATACAATTACAAGTGCACTTCTTTTTCACAAAGGAAATAACAGAAGGGAAACTATTTCAGTGAATAATGACTTAACTTGCACTCTGTTCCTCATATAAATCTATCATAAGACTTCAGAAGATTTTGAATATAGCGCACAAGTCATATGGAAACTTTTATTGCAATATTTCTTTGTCCATTTGGAGCTTGATAGTCATCACTATGAACTGTTGTATGGCAAAGAGGCAAAGCCTGAATTCAACAAGTGCAACATGTTCCTGGATCAAAATCTTTGTGTAATCGGTCCTGCTCGACACGCTCCAAGCAGATTTGAACTGGGGTCTCCGGCGTGGGACGTGGGCGCTAACAATGAACCTTTAGCATCAGTTGCTAGCGCACCTCTTGAGGCCAGGGGAGTGAGGTTTACACGCATAGCTCTTACTGCCCTTCGTTACACTCACTCCCATCCGGGTCACGGCACCAAATGTAACCAATCCTACTCGACCCGCTCCGAGTGGGATTCGAACCGGGGTCTCTGGCGTTGGAGGCGCGAACGCTAACAAGGACACTAAAGATCGCAACCTCTTTAGGGCCCTAATTTAATGATCTGAGTGCATGGTCTGAAGCGCACGGTGCAGGTGCACTTAGGGCATGTCCGAATCCACTTTTGCTAGTTTAGCGACGAAAAAACAGTCGTGCACCAGGCACATGGTGCAAAAGGGTTGTACCTAGTCTCTTAATGAGCCATGGGTGTGTTTGGGGTGCAATAAACCAATAAGAGTCTCATCTCCCTTTCCCTTTAAAAGCCAGTTGCGCTTGCACCATGGCGGATTTGCTATTTACATGGCGGAATTTGTAAGCGGAAAGACTGAATGCTTCTCCAGAGAGGAATCTTTTTATTTTTAATATTTAAACGTGTGTGTGCTGCTGTGTGCGTCCCTGTGTGTGTAATAAGCAGAGTGTACGCGCGTTGTGCACCCGCCTATAGGCACATATCACTAACACGCACTTTAAATAACACAAAAAATACTGTGCCATTGACTTTAGACCAGGTTTTGTTGGTCAATGGCGCAGTCATTTTCATTTGCCTCAAAATAGCAACGTGCCAACAATGCGCCTGAACACACCTCATTTTCAGACCAGCACGCCCATAGGCGAACAGATGGGCGCGAGTGCATTTGCTATTTAAACAATGTGGCGCTGGATGTGAAAATGATAACTGCGTCAGGCTGAAACTAGCAAAAAACACTTGTGTCGCGCCTGGAGTCACATTGTGCTGGGTGTATGATAGGGCCCTTAGAGTGAATCACCATTGTTTTCTTTCCCATGCAGTTACAATGTAAAAGGGAAGAGGAGGAGAACAGGAAGTTATGTTGGCTTGTGACAACACAACAATTAAAGGGGAAAGCACAAATTTTTCAATCAGGTATGCAAATGAACAATTTTGTGTGAATTCAATACATACATTAAACAATACATACATTTAACAGTATAATTTCTATACCTGTTACATTTGCTGATCCTGGAACAACATTCCAATCAACCGATCAGATTTGAGGGACAAGTTTACAGTTTATGTCAAGTATCTTCTACATCAGTGTTATCCACCTATCATTTCCCTCTGATTTTTGGGATAAGTTGGGTAGGGTTAGGTTTAGGGGTAGGGCATGGTCAGGATTAAATTTTCAGACAGGAATGTTGTGTTGAAATATCCAGGAACGCATCTAACTCTGCAAAATCAGAAATTAAATGATGGTTCGTGCATAATGGAACTGGAAAGATTTGACATATTTTGTAGAATTACCTTTTTTTCCTCATGTAGGGAAACAAAGCGTGCCAGCATTAGAAGGCAAAGAGTGTGTTTCTCCAAAGTTATTTTGACTGTGGTTTTCTAAATCTTTGAAATATATGAAAACAGGCATCTGTCTCCCCACAGTGTTTTTAACTGTTTTCATTTTGGATTTTTACGTTTAAAGTGCAGTGAGTAGAATAAGAACATTGTCTCCAGTGATTTACTGTGATTGTACGGTAAATGTGCTCCATCTGGCTTTTGCGCTACCGCTTATACCCATATAATCCACTAGCACTAAAGGTTCACTATAGCATTTGATCAGCTGGGAAACTCTTTCAATATGACCTTTTGTACTTTCTATTCATAGCCAGATGAGATCTGTGCCATATTAACAGCGCAGCGATCCCTTTCCTGCTCGGATCTCGAATGTCTTTGTGGGAAATAAATATTGAGCTACGCAGCTCAGTCTGCAACACGTGCCACAAATCTCTGGATGTGAGTCAACTATACAAGCCCATTATCTCCAACATTAAATTTTGCATCATTAAATCTACACCTTTATCTATTGCTGTGTTTCTAAGTTATCAAAACATATATACAAATATTTTTAATCCAAGTTGTATGTTAAGTACATTTAAGTTTGTGTTTTTAAGCTCTTCAGTGTAGTTAAATCCTGTACTTGTACACTTGCATGTGTTAAATGTCATAAATCAACATGACTTGTGGAGCAGTCATAAATCTTTCACTATAGGGACTTAAACAGCATACGTGACCTGACAACAGGGGAACATGATCACAAAATCCAATCGCCATGTAATGTGGCAGTGACCTCTCTTGTCTCAGTTTGTCAGGGACACAAGCTTGCTTTACTGAGATGACTCTTAAATGCTATGCTAACTCTTGAACCTGAGCTGGAGGATTTATTTTGGCCTAAATGTACTTGCGAAGCACCTTACAGCCAAATCCAAATGAAACAGATTTACTGCCTGGAGTGACGTATGGGGGTGCATGGGTTGAGAATTGAAGAGGTGATAAATGTTTCTCAACATGGTGCCAAGAACCAGTGAATCAAAGACACAGAACCAACAATCAGGTCATTTTTTTCTATGCAGTAAGAAGTTTTTAACTTGAAAATGAATATGCTAGTTTTGTAATTTGCAGAACGACAAGTTTGACAGTTTTCTAAAATTGTGATAATATCATACCGATTTGTGTTTTTTTATGAAACAGGCTGGAACGCGAAACACAAACCAACTAATACCACAAAACATCACAGAATCCATTGCTGAAACTCACTGTTGTTTGTGCTTCTGTTTTCCCCCCAAAATGATGTCACTTCCTGGATGATGATGTCATGAAGGAACTAGCTTTTCTCAGTTAAAGGGATTGTTATACTGAGGACACAGGAAAATCCTATAAATTGATCCACAACTGAAACTATTTAAAATAAAACACGTTTTAATTATTTTTAATTCTATTTTAGTATTATTTATATGCTATTATAATTTTTATTTATATTTTTATTTATCACATTTATTTTTATATTTATAGTTTTTATTGTTTTTGTGCTTTTGTCAATTTTATTATTATTACTATTACTAATATTATTAATTTAGTATTTATTTCCAGTTTTCAACTTATTTCAGTTAGTTGCAAAGGTAACATATTTCTTTTCATTTACTTTAAGTTTTTTCCATCTAATATTTATATTTTTTAGAATGCATCTTTATTTCAATTAACAAAAAAAAATATATATATACAAAAATAAATGTAACAATTTAGCTTAGTTAACAATAATTGCCCTGATCATGTAAGTTATAGAGTTATGTCTTACTTCCTATAATGAAAAGCTTTCCATTGCCAAAATAAACCGAAATATTTTTTCCCTATTTTCCCTTAGTTAGTAGAAATGACCCATCGCAAAACCAAATCCTATGATTGGTGGTCCCTTTGTGTTACATACCTTATTAGTATTCCAAAGTATTCTAAAGTATTTAGATTAAGTTACAAAACCTGTGTAATCTAACGGAATACATTACAAATTACTTTTTAAAGCATGTATTTTGTAATCTGTAGTGAAATACATTTTAAAAAAGTAACCTTCCCAACCCTGGCTGTTGGTGAACAGAGACACATTTTCTGTCCTTCTGTCTTCTGGGAAACATGTAGTTATTAGCTTCCAAAGGGCAGGACTAAATGAAAAAATATGATCTTTAAACAAAATAAGAAAAATGTACACATCATCCTGTTCAAAAGTTTTCACCCCCTGCTCTTAATGCATTGTGTTTCATGGAAGCTTGTTTCCGCCATTAAATATAAAAATAAAAACTTAATTGCGACTTTTTATCTCACAATTCTGACTTTTTTTTCTCGCCATTGCGAGTTTGCATCTTACAATTCCGACTTTTTTCTCAGAATTGAGATTTAAACTCGCAAATGCATGTTATAAAGTCAGAATTGTGAGATAAAAAGTCGCAATTACCTTTTTATTTTTATTTTTTTTATTAAAGTCGCAATTCTGAGAAAAAACTTTTTTCCCCCTTATAATTGTACATTATAACTCGCAATTGTGAGTTTATATCTCAAAATTCAGAACTGTGAGATACAAAGTTGCAATTACCTAAACAAATTACTTAACATGAAACATGAAAACAGTCGTGGATCATCCAGGGGGTATGTCAATTTTTGAATGTGGCAATTTGTATAAATTCAGTCATTTTGTCTTGTGGAGTATATGTAAACATCTGTTAGCATATGTGAAATGGCTTATTCAGGACAGAACTAAATAAAAGTAACATGCAATTTTTATGATCCCAGATCCCTCTTATTTTCTTAATTCTGCATATTCTGCAAGGGGTATGAAACTTATGAGCAGAAATGTATGCAGACTGTCAGAGTCTGAGAATCACCCATTGCTGTTTACATTAATTAACTGTTACAGTTTACATTGTTGTTTAAAATAAATAAATGACATTAAAATTCAAAGTAATCACTTTGGTAATCTAAAATACTTTTCGGATGTAACTGTAATTTGATTACCACCCATTTAAAATGTAACTGTAATGAAATACAGTTACTCAAATTTAGTATTTTAAATATGTAACTAAGTTACGTATTCTGTTACTCCCCAACCCTGCCAACCGCCTATATTATGATGATTTTATTTCATAAAGTCATCTGCCTCATTTGTCGACTTATAATGTACCCTCTTGGTGTATCATTGGACACTACAGTGGACATGTGATGCAACAGAAATAGCCTGTGCTAAAGAAGTAGCTGGTATTAAAAAACTTCACTGGTTCTTGTTTTGGGAATTAGTGGAAAGCACAATGTGCTCTGTGCTCTTCCTAATTAATTAGATTAGTGGTTATTAAAGAAATTGGTGACAGTGAGTCAAACTCCAACACCATAGTCTGCTCTTGAGGATTTTTTCCTAATATACTGCCTTTCTTTAAATGATTAATTTAGACAAACACTTCCATGGGGTTGGTGTGAATGAGCACAAGCACAGATGGGGAAAATAAGCTGTTTTAGCTCTTCATTAAAAACACAATCCCACAGAATCTCAAGGGTGGAATAAGACACGTCTCCATTAAGTAATTAAGTCACGGCAGGATGGAGATCACTTTAGGAGCAGAGCTGAAAATCACTTGTGTCATATGAGACGGGCTAACGCTGTGATATAGCAGCATATCCGTCATGATCTCAGGCGAGATTCGAGCAGCTTCAGACTTATGACAGGATAGCTGTTAGATTATTAGCTAATAACGCAAACAAATGCTTCTTCTGGAAAAGAGTGGTACATTACTACATTTAGCCAAATGTTGTGTGTGGAACCGTCTGTGTGTTGCTGCTACTGCTTTAGTATGTGATGTATCCTTAATGCATAGCTAACGGCTAAGATCTCGACTGAGCTTGAAATAGTTGCTAACTATCAAACATTATGAAGAAAGAAAGTATTTATCAAGTCTGGGCAGGTTGTCAAAAATTGTTTAAGTTTTATTTACTTTAATTTTTTATTTCCTGACTGGTTTGTGTCTCAACAGAAACTTTCTAAAATGATTTACTATTTTAAATATATATATTTTTAAATATTTTTACATTTACCTTTACGACAAGTGATTCATCTTAAACATGCAATAAACACATAAACTCATTTATGTACTTTTAAATATTTAATTATTACTTAAAATTATTTAACTATTATTTAAAAAAAATATATATTTATTTATTTCCTGACTGGTCTATGTCTCAACAGAACACGTTTAAATGATCTATTCAATCAGCACAAGAGGAGGCCTACATACATAGCCGACTCACAGTTTTCTGCATCCCTCTGCCACCCCGACTCACTATTGGCTTGTTTCCGATCCGAGCCAGGTTTGGGTGTGGGGTGGGGGGGGTTTTACTCTGGGTTCGGGCCAAATACCGAGCTCTGAGCCCTCTCCTTGGACAGCATGCCAAATTCGCATACTCTTTACTCT
This sequence comes from Coreius guichenoti, assembly GCA_039654105.1. NCBI lineage: Eukaryota > Metazoa > Chordata > Actinopteri > Cypriniformes > Gobionidae > Coreius > Coreius guichenoti. The sequence continues at coordinate 35,722,390 of CM077176.1, read as the reverse complement.
ATCCGGATATTTTTAAGTGTGAACTTGTGAACCTTCATCTGTAGGTGCTTCAGTCTGCAACAGGGGTGCCCAATCCTGTTCCTGGAGATCTACCTACCTGTTCAGATCCAACCCTGATCAAACACACCTGTCTGTAATATCAAGTGCCCTGAAGATCTTAGCTGGTTCAGGGTTGGAGCTGAACTTTGCAGAAAGGTAGATCTCCAGGAACAGGATTGGACACCCTTGGTCTATAGTATATGGAGATTTTTCCTACAGTACATGCTTGTTCTAATGCTGTAGATTGTTTGTGCTGTTTCAGTGTTGTTATATTTGATGTATCTTTATAAATGTATTTTAAAGGGGTCCTTGATTATGATTTCACTTTTTTAAACTTTATTTAGTGTGTAATGTTGCTGTTTGAGCATAAACAACATCTGCAAATTTATGATGCTTCAATGCAAAGGGAGATATTTTCTTTTACAGAAATCACTTTTTAAGGACTACAACAAATGGCTGCAGGGACTACAACGAGCTTCTTAATGGGTTGGTGACATCACAAATTTACATAAACTGTAACGTTTTGTCCGTTACAACGTAACACAAGTGCAATAGCATGTCATAAAAGCAAGATGACAACATAAGTAATAACCGTATTTAAACTAAACTATACCTGTTCTTTCTTCATGCAGCATATATTCTCTGGCTCTGTAGACATCTTACAACAGCTCCCACACGAGCGATTTAAAGATTATCATGACAGAATATGCTAACCAATGACTTAAAGATTGTTAACTCCACATCAGCTAGATAAATTCATCAACTAACCATTTAGAAAAGTCCTGTTGCATTCTACATGTTGTCACTTCTTACTGAGTCTCTCCATCATTGTCCGACTCCAGTTTGAACATAAAAGGCTGAACAGTTTCTAACATTTTCAGCTGCTAACATGAGCTCTTGAAGCTCAGCCCTCTTCCTGAAAGGGGGTCGGGAGCACAAGCTCATTTGCATTTAAAGGGACACACACAAAAATGGCGGTGACAATTTTAACATGCTATATCTGTGGGGTATTTTGAGATAAAACTTAGTTAGCAGTTTTCTAGTGTTTTTCTCATTTGTCTATGAACATTAATTTGCAGATGTGCACCTGAATTTTTTCTAGACATGCATTTCTTATTGTTGTATATCTTTACAAATGCTCAACTGTAACTGGATCAAAGACAAATTCAGCTTTACATGTGGAAGGCCAGATGCAGATGTTTGTCTCTTCCGAATCCCGATGCTCCTGGTGATGAGTTTCAAACCATGTGCATAAACATCCCCTTCAACATGTCACTCATATTTGTGCTTTGGTTTTCCTTGGAATGTCTTGACAAAAGCCGGTCGTGCGCATTGAAATCCTGCCGGGCCAACTGGGGTCATGTAGCCCGATACTGAATTTCCCTTGCCTTTGTGCGATCTTAATTGTCTGTCATTTCTGTCTGCAGACGCGGCTGTGGTCGGCCAGAGTAAGACCTATGGAGACATGAGGTGGAGCAGCACCCTTACTTTCATCAAGGGATCGTTTTCCAACCCTTGCGTCGCTACCCGGGGTTTGTGTTACGTGCCTCATAAAAGTAGCTCTTGTTTCACCCTCACCCTGCTTTGTCTGGGTACCCAGCTAATCTGTCAAGCTGAGCTCGCAGGCAAATTCTTCGGCAGCGTAACAGAAACTGTTATAAACTCTCTGGACGGGGTTTTTGGGCTGCTTTGTTTTGACATCAGATGGCCGAAGTGACCTGTCGGCGATGACCGTCGGCCTCTTCAAGGACTCCTTTGACCTTCAGTGTTGATCTCTGGTCATTGTCTGTCTCTCTCCTCTCGTCTTTTTTTCCGTCTCTATAACTAAACCTGCACCTTTGTAGTGCATTGTGGATCCACAGTACAGAACTTGTCTTTAGTCTTTGTTTTTGCCAAATTTTTTGACAGGTTGGTGCAACCTAGTGAGAGAAAGGTCATAGAAAACTACGCTGAGGAATGGAAGGACTTCAAATTTCCTAACACGCTCTGAACAGCTACATTTTCTCACTGAGAAGACTCGAATAGAAACCTGTGTACTGTCCTTCAAACTCTAGCGGTGACAGTCTTTTGATCCTGCAGCTCTTTGAACTCATTGTCAGCCGTGCCGCTTTCCCTCGCTGAGACTCTCTCTTGTACGCAAATATACTGGCACATGAACGTAAAGTAGTTAGGGCCGTGTTGCTGTAGATTCTGAGAGCCGTAGTTTGGATTTGTTGAAGGGTTTGACTCAGTATCACTGCGTGTGAAGAGACAGTTTCTGACAAACTACCAGCAGTAGTTGGAGAGGAAACACACAGCAGAGTTGTGAATTGTGTGATAGTTTCTTATGTACAGAACAATTAAATATAAAATGCAAAAACTTTTATAAAAAAAAAAATTATAAAAAAAAGATGAGACTAGGGATTTGTGGAATGGCGATTGTCCAATTGTATGTTCACATTGTACACTATTGTGGTATTGTATGTACACTATGAACAGTTTAAAAGTTTGGGGTCGGTCACATTTCTTAATGTTTTTGAAAGAAGAAATGCTTTTCGTATCTCTTATGCTGACCAGTGCTGCAATTATTTGATTAAAAAAAAAAAATACTATTACAATTTAAAATAACTGTTTTCTATTTAAATAGAATAAAATGTAATTAAAAGTAAAAAATTAAAAAATGATTAAAATAGTAAAAATAAATAAATGAAGAATAAAATGAATTTGATTATTTTTACTATTTTAATTATTTTATCTGATTATTTTTACATTTAATTACATTGTATTCTATTTAAATAAAATGTATTTTATTCCTGTGACGTGAAGCAAAATTTTCAGCATCATTCCTCCAGTCTTCAGTGTCACATGATCCTTCAGAAATCATTGTAATATGCTGATTTGCTGCTCAAGAAACATTTATTATTATCAGTGTCAAAAACAGTTGTGCTGATTTATATTTTTCTGGAAACTGTAATACATTGTATTTTTCAGGATTCTTTGATGAATAGAAAAATTCAATGCATCCTTGCTGAATAAAATTATTAATTTTTCTTTTTTAAAAAAATTGTATTGACCCCAAACATTTGAACAATAGTGTATAAGTTTGAAATGTATTTTTCTTCCAGGGAGACAGACCAAAAAATTTATAAATAAATGAATAAATAAATAAATAAAAATCTTGCACTCATTTGCATTTCCAGATACTTGTCCAATCAAAAACCTTCTAGCAGAATGAGAATGCCCCTCCCCTCTAATACCACCTGCCTCTGATGAGTAACAGAAAGTAGCAAATTATGTTCATGACTGTGATATGAACTAAAGGGTAACACTTTAGTTTAGGGTCAAATTCTCACTATTAACTAGTTGTTTATTATCATGCATATTACTGGGATATTGGCTGTTTGTTAGCACTTATAAATCACATATTAATGCTTTATTCTGCATGACCATATTCTACATCTCTTAATCCTACCCAATACCTACACTTAACAACTACCTTACTAACTATTAAGCAGAAGTTAGGAGTTTATCGAGGCAAAAGTCATAGTTAAGTTAGTTAATAGTGAGAATTCAGATTATTATCTACGAGCCTTTAGATTTGTCCCGCCTCCACTTTAATAGGAAATATGTCAGCACAAAGAAAATGACTTATGTTGTTTTTGTTGTTGATCAGTCAACAAAAACCCAGTGTACATTATGGGAACGGCTCTTCATGTGACAATTAATACTGACTGATTTGAAGGGCTTCAACAAATACAGACAACACCAGTTTAATTATTTCTTCTCTCTTCTCACCCCCTCATCCATCCTACTGAACCAGCCAATGGCAATCACTAATTACAACTGGGATGCTTTCAATTATCTAGGAGGAGTGGTGACAAATCGTAGACTCCATGTCGTCTTCCTGTTACACGCCTGGTCTGAAATGGCCTGTTGATGACCTTCTAAAAAAAAGGGGGACAGAGAGAGCAAAAAGACCTTCCACCGAACACACACCATCCTGGGGCAAAGCGTGCTGTTCCATTGCAGTCTCAGTTATGAACACTTTGGAATTATTGTCACTCTCTGTCTTTTTTTCTTTCTTGTTTTCTCTTTCAAAACCCTCTTGTAATGAAACATTATTCAGGTGGAGCAGTGATGTTCTTCTGCAGTGAGGTAAAAATCCCTCTGGAAGTGAGAATAATAGAGTGTTAGAATGTTGAAAAATGTGCATTGTATAATGTATAGTTATTTCATTATTTACTCGAAGCAATATAATTTACAATTATATATTTTAAAACAGATAATTCCAGATATAAAAAATGAGTCATGTTTGACAATAAAAAAGATGATACAGTCACACCTGTAACATACTTCTGTTGAATTATTCTATAATATATATTACACCTATTTTGCACAACAATTCAGGATTGAACCAAATGTAATAATTTAAGAATCAATAGCCACTGAGAAAAATACATTTGGTTGATTACTGGTTCTTCTGTTTGTTAGCAGAAGTACAAGTAGACAAAGGTTTATTTTTAAGTTTATTTTTTTTTTAATAAAAAATAAAACATTCAATGTAGTGTCATAGCTACAGGAATACATTAATTATATGAAAGTAAAGTCACATCTTTATCACAGAATAATATTATTTTAACCTCCAACTTAAACTGTGCAATTGACAAATATACAAGCATAACAGAAACGAAATAAAAGTACAACAAGAAGAAGAAAAAGACAATAGCTGCATCCCAATTCAGAAGCTGCATCCTTCAAAGGCTACATTTGAAGGCCAATTCCATCACAGTGGCACAACTAAAGGCTTCCCCAATTCAAAGGCTCCTTTAAATGTGGCCTCGTAAGGCATCTTTCATTTCCCGGGCAAAGAAGGATACAACAGATGAAAACAGCCTAACCCAGAATTCATTGCTAGCCAATGACAATGAATTCTGTCATCATTTACTTACCCTTGCGTAAGAGTTTCTTTCATCTTCAGAACACAAATGAAGATATTTGTAAAACTTCTGAGCCAATTCTGAACTCTCAATTGACAGTACTGCAACTACCAATTTGACACCTCAAAAGTTAATAAAGAGATCGTAAAACTAATCCATATGAATTGAGCAGTTTAGTTCAAATTTTCTGAAGAGACACGATTGCTTTAGGCAAGGCAAGGCAAGGCAAGGCAAGTTTATTTATATAGCACATTTCATACACTATGGTAATTCAAAGTGCTTTACACAGAAAAGGGAATTAAAATAATCACAAAATTAAAGTAAGGACAATTAAAACAGTTATAAAAGGAATTAAAAGAGATTAAAGATTCTCTTTATATGATGAACAGATTGAATAACATATTTTATTCACATGAGCGCTGAATGCTCTTGCGGAAGCTCAGATCGATGGCGGCAGGTAGCAGAGGTGCGCTTGCGGCTTTCCAGTTATATGCAATCTGGACATTTCTCACAAGACCAACGGTGATAGGCCTAGAGCAGGATGAATTACGCCCAAATATAACAACTGATGGGGTATCTGACCCACTGACTGTACGATTATTTGCCAAACATTTTGTGCACGGGGCACACGTCCTCATTGAGTTTGTCAGGCCCGGCCGTCTAAATAAACACCTCAGAGCGGTGCCAAAACTCCGTCAAAGTGATGCGTTAATCACCGTGACCTGCCTGTTACTGGCTGGAGATATTCACCAGTGTCCGGGGCCTGATAACTCCGGAGATTACAATCAAAACTACTCATCAGGTGTAGTGACCAATTTCACCGGCGGCAGCAACAATGCTTCTACTTGGCATGCAACCCCAAATATGCATGCTGATAACATGGACACTCTGCCAACTAACCTGGGAAGCTGTCTCTTGGACCCGGATGGAGTGCTCGGCTCGGCGTTTCTTCAGTGTGGGGATCCCTGTCTACTCGTGAGTCTGGCCTTGCCGGTGCGGAGGTCTGTTTGGTGTCCACAGACAGCTGAGCGGAGTGGCAGTAACAGCACCACCACGCCGTCGGTGGCATGGTCAAAAGCCGGCGAGAGCCCTGGGCGGCCAACGGGCCTAACCTCGTTGGCATCTAGCCACCAAGTTCCTTCGGTAACAGCGGGTAAAACCAAAGCCCCATCTTCATTCTCCCTCAGGTTCGACAACTGCGCAACAGGTGACAGTTTTTTTGCCAGCACAGAAACAGTAAAGCTGCCTGCAACAAATGTCAACATCAGTCACAGGAAACTGCTAAATCCCGCTATAATAAAAAAACGGAAGTGGAATGTGTTTAAAACAGTTAATAATTCCAAACTGATATGGGACCCAAACTCAAAGCCAAAGGGCATTCTATGTGGACATTTAAATATACGCAGTCTTAAGTCAAAAAGTGATCAAGTACACCATCTTCTCACTGATTCTAACATTGACTTTCTTTGTCTTTCCGAAACGTGGCTAAATGAATTTTCATCTTCTGCAATACTATCAGTACCTGGTTATAAAATGTTTCGAAAAGATAGACAGGGTTCTAAGGGAGGGGGAGTTATGATTTATGCCAAGGACACTTTTAACTGTAATGAAATACACTTGACACATGAAAATGAGTTGGAATTTCTTGGTCTAAATGTAACTTTATCACAGCAAATGTCCTTCACTCTTATAGTCATCTATAGACCTCCTTCATCAAATGTAGATTTTTATGAAAAATTTAAGATTTTATTGAAACAAGTCAATTTTCCTAAGGAAGTGATAGTTATGGGTGATCTAAATATAAATTGGGAAAGTAAGCAAATCAGGAAACATTTAAAAAATGTTACAAATGAAATGGATATGACTCAGTTGATTAATGGTCCTACAAGGATAACAAACTCCTTCAGCACGCAGATTGATTTAGCTTTTAGTAACAGGCCAGAGAGGATTCTAAAATCATTCAGTATGTTAACCAGTTTGTCAGATCATAATCTCATAATGGTGACCAGAAAATTAAATAATAAACGGTTTAAGCCCTTGGCTGCCACTGAGGTGCACAAAATTCCAAAACATGAACAACAAAACTTCCAAAATTCAATCCAACAAGTCAACTGGAATGAATTGCTTTCTGGAATTAATTTAGATTCGGACTGTTCACAATTTTCATCTAAAATACAACAAATTATTACACTTTTTACACGAAAAATTAAATTAAAAGCTAAGAAGAATTGTCTTCCCTGGTTAAATGATTCCATCTTGAGATTAATGAAAGAACGAGACCATGTTTTAAAACTGGCAGTTAAAACAGGATACAGTAGACATTATTTTATTTCATTAAGAAACAAGGTAGTTAAAGAAATTAGAAAAGCTAAAGCTGACTTTTTTATTACTGCTTTGAATAGTGCACAGGGAAATTCAAAAATTTCCAAAGATTTGGAATCACATTAAAAAACTGACTGGGGATTCTCAGGAAAATAGGATAAAACAACTTGAAATTCGTTTAGATGGAAAGATTTTGTTGGAGCCAAAGGTTATGGCAGAGGCTTTTAATCATTACTTTATTGATTCTGTGGCTGAAATCTCTAAAAATTTTACAGGAATTCAGAATAAAGTATATACGTTGTTGTCTACTGCGGAGAATTTTACTATAGCACACATTACTGAGGCCAAAGTCATAAATGTTATTAAGTCCCTTAAACCATCTAAAACCAAAGATGTCTTTGGAATGGACACGAGTATGCTTAAAGATCTTGGATCAGCTCTAGCCAAGCCCATTGCCTCCATCATTAACCTTTCTATTTCAACTGGATATTTCCCAGATGCCTGGAAATCTGCTATTGTTGTACCTGTTTTTAAATCTGGTGACTCGACTTCTTTAAATAACTATCGGCCAATCAGTATTCTTCCGGCTGTCTCCAAAGTTTTGGAAAAAATTGTAGCCGAGCAGATTATCCACCATTTAAATAACAGCTCAGTCTCTCTCCATCCCATGTAATTTGGCTTTAGAGCCAAACATTCGACTGAGATGGCCACATGCCTCTTTGTAGAGAAAATAAAATCTTCTCTAGACTTGGGTGGTGTTGTTGGGGCTGTATTTTTGGACCTTAGAAAAGCTTTTGACACAGTAAATTATGCCGTTCTCCTTAGTAAGCTTTCTAATTTTAATTTCTCTTGTGATGCCCAAAGGTGGATGGAATCCTATCTGAGTGACCGGACTCAATCTGTTTTTATTAACAATTGCAGATCGGAGCCTCTTAAGTTAGCTACAGGGGTCCCTCAGGGATCAATTTTAGGTCCCTTATTATTTAGCCTCTACATTGATGATTTGCCCTTGGTTTGTCCTGAAGTTGAGTGTATAATGTATGCAGATGACACGGTTTTATTTGTACACGGCAGATCAAAAGACATTGTTGCTGCTAAACTTACAAAAGCTATGAGCTGTGTCACAGCATGGCTGCAGGAATGCTGCCTGCAGCTAAATGTCTCTAAAACTGTCGGGATGTTTTTTAGTAAAACCAGTAGGGTCTGCAGGTGAAAAATTGCAGCTGATTACACAGTACAAATATCTTGGATTACTGATTGATTCCAATCTTTCTTTTAAAGCCCATGTTGAGAAAGTAAATAAAAAAATCAAGCTAAATCTTGCAATTTTTAGATCAATCAGAGGTGAAATGTCTACCGAGGCGGCAAAGATATTTTTATACCATGATTTTTAGTCATCTTATTTATTGCCAAAAAAGTTGGTCACAGGCAAACCATAGCACAATCAGGCCACTTGAAATATTATACAAACAAGCCATCAAGGTCATGGATAAAAAAAACAAGACATTACCACCATTGTGCAATTTTAAAAAAGTACAATTTTTTTAATTGGTTTGACCTTCATAAATTTGCCAACTTATGCTTGATTTATAAGGTAATGCATGATTTGGCTCCTGTTCCTCTGGCAGATCTTATCAGCCAAAGAAACAGTACTTTGCGAGTCACTAGATGATCAGTGAGAGGTGACTGTGTCATCCCTTTGCGTAAAAGCACCTTCAGCCAGTCAGTCTGGTCTGTGAGGGGCGTTAGTGAGTGGAACAGATTACCAGATGAAATTAGACAGGTACCTACTTATAAGGCTTTTACTAAACAGTTAAAAAATGGCTGATTAATACGTATATCTGTCAACACTAAAGACTTGAACCTGTTGTGTCTCACTGTAAACAGTTTGTTTTGTATTTGTTTTTATAGGCTGTATGTCTTGTGTCTTTTATGATTGTTTTTGCAGTGTGTTTTGTGTATTTGTCATTTGTAAGTAATGTTTCTTGGATTTGTCTTGTGTTGTTATTAACTATGTATATCTGTGTCATATTTTATTGCTCTTTTAACATCTTGGCCAGGGGACTACAGATGAAAAATAGCCTCTTGGCTAATTCTGGCTTTTTTACTCATGTTTGTTCATGTGTTTTTATGAAATTGCATTGTCCCCTTAAAAATAAATTAATCTAATCTAATCTAATAAACATCGATCAGCGAACATAAACAGAAGCTCACTGAACCAGCTTGAAGCAAAAGAACAAACCTCATTGGCTCTTGTGGAAGGTCAAACGTGCTGCATAACACGAGAATGAACCTCGTTGGTTCTTGCTGAAGCTCAGACATGCTGCATAACACGAGAATGAACCTCATTGTTCTTGCTGAAGCTCAGACGTGCTGCATAACACGAGAATGAACCTCATTGGTTCTTGCTGAAGCTCAAGCGTGCTGCGTAACACGAGAATTGACCTCATTGGTTCTTGCTGAAGCTCAAACGTGCTGCGTAACACGAGAATGAACCTCATTGGTTCCTGCAGAAGCTCAAATGTGCTGCGTAACACGAGAATGAACCTCATTGGTTCCTGCAGAAGCTCAAATGTGCTGCGTAACACGAGAATGAACCTCATTGGTTCCTGCGAAAGCTCAAACGTGCTGCATAACACGAGAATGAACCTCACTGGTTCTTGCTGAAGCTCAGATGTGCTGCGTAACACGAGAATGAACTCATTGGTTCTTGCGGAAGCTCAAACATGCTGTGTAACACGAGAATGAACCTCATTGGTTCCTGCGGAAGCTCAAACGTGCTGCGTAACACGAGAATGAACCTCATTGGTTCCTGCGGAAGCTCAAACGTGCTGCGTAACATGAGAATGTACCTCATTGGTTCTTGCTGAAGCTCAAACGTGCTGCATAACACGAGAATGAACCTCATTGGTTCCTGCAGAAGCTCAAACGTGCTGCGTAACACGAGAATGAACCTCATTGGTTCCTGCAGAAGCTCAAATGTGCTGCGTAACACGAGAATGAACCTCATTGGTTCCTGCGGAAGTTCAAACGTGCTGTGTAACACGAGAATTAACCTCGTTGGTTCCTGAGGAAGCTCAAACGTGCTGCGTAACACGAGAATGAACCTCATTGGTTCCTGCGGAAGCTCAAACGTGCTGCGTAACGAGAATGTACCTCATTGGTTCTTGCTGAAGCTCAAATGTGCTGCATAATACGAGAATGAACCTCATTGGTTCTTGCTGAAGCTCAAACGTGCTGCATAACATGAGAATGAACCTCATTGGTTCCTGCAGAAGCTCAAACGTGCTGCATAACACGAGAATGAACCTCATTGGTTCCTGCAGAAGCTCAAACGTGCTGCGTAACACGAGAATGAACCTCATTGGTTCCTGCAGAAGCTCAAATGTGCTGCGTAACACGAGAATGAACCTCATTGGTTCCTGCGGAAGTTCAAACGTGCTGTGTAACACGAGAATTAACCTCGTTGGTTCCTGAGGAAGCTCAAACGTGCTGCGTAACACGAGAATGAACCTCATTGGTTCTTGCTGAAGCTCAGATGTGCTGCGTAACACGAGAATGAACTCATTGGTTCTTGCGGAAGCTCAAACATGCTGCGTAACACGAGAATGAACCTCATTGGTTCCTGCGGAAGCTCAAACGTGCTGCGTAACACAAGAATGAACCTCATTGGTTCCTGCGGAAGCTCAAACGTGCTGCGTAACATGAGAATGTACCTCATTGGTTCTTGCTGAAGCTCAAACGTGCTGCATAATACGAGAATGAACCTCATTGGTTCTTGCGGAAGCTCAAACGTGCTGCATAACAAGAGAATGAACCTCATTGGTTCTTGCTGAAGCTCAAACGTGCTGTGTAACACGAGAATTAACCTCGTTGGTTCCTGAGGAAGCTCAAACGTGCTGCGTAACACGAGAATGAACCTCATTGGTTCTTGCTGAAGCTCAGATGTGCTGCATAATACGAGAATGAACCTCATTGGTTCTTGCTGAAGCTCAAACGTGCTGCATAACATGAGAATGAACCTCATTGGTTCCTGCAGAAGCTCAAACGTGCTGCATAACACGAGAATGAACCTCATTGGTTCCTGCAGAAGCTCAAACGTGCTGCGTAACACGAGAATGAACCTCATTGGTTCCTGCAGAAGCTCAAATGTGCTGCGTAACACGAGAATGAACCTCATTGGTTCCTGCGGAAGTTCAAACGTGCTGTGTAACACGAGAATTAACCTCGTTGGTTCCTGAGGAAGCTCAAACGTGCTGCGTAACACGAGAATGAACCTCATTGGTTCTTGCTGAAGCTCAGATGTGCTGCGTAACACGAGAATGAACTCATTGGTTCTTGCGGAAGCTCAAACATGCTGCGTAACACGAGAATGAACCTCATTGGTTCCTGCGGAAGCTCAAACGTGCTGCGTAACACAAGAATGAACCTCATTGGTTCCTGCGGAAGCTCAAACGTGCTGCGTAACATGAGAATGTACCTCATTGGTTCTTGCTGAAGCTCAAACGTGCTGCATAATACGAGAATGAACCTCATTGGTTCTTGCGGAAGCTCAAACGTGCTGCATAACAAGAGAATGAACCTCATTGGTTCTTGCTGAAGCTCAAACGTGCTGTGTAACACGAGAATTAACCTCGTTGGTTCCTGAGGAAGCTCAAACGTGCTGCGTAACACGAGAATGAACCTCATTGGTTCTTGCTGAAGCTCAGATGTGCTGCGTAACACGAGAATGAACTCATTGGTTCTTGCGGAAGCTCAAACATGCTGCGTAACACGAGAATGAACCTCATTGGTTCCTGCGGAAGCTCAAACGTGCTGCGTAACACAAGAATGAACCTCATTGGTTCCTGCGGAAGCTCAAACGTGCTGCGTAACATGAGAATGTACCTCATTGGTTCTTGCTGAAGCTCAAACGTGCTGCATAATACGAGAATGAACCTCATTGGTTCTTGCGGAAGCTCAAACGTGCTGCATAACAAGAGAATGAACCTCATTGGTTCTTGCTGAAGCTCAAACGTGCTGTGTAACACGAGAATTAACCTCGTTGGTTCCTGAGGAAGCTCAAACGTGCTGCGTAACACGAGAATGAACCTCATTGGTTCTTGCTGAAGCTCAAACGTGCTGCGTAACACAAGAAGGAACCTCAATGGTTCCTGCGGAAGCTCAAACGTGCTGTGTAACACGAGAATGAACCTCATTGGTTCTTGCTGAAGCTCAAACGTGCTGCGTAACACGAAAATAAACCTCATTGGTTCTCGCTGAAGATCAAACGTGCTGCGTAACACGAGAATGAACCTCATTGGTTCTTGCTGAAGCTCAAACGTGCTGCGTAACACGAGAATGAACCTCATTGTTTCTTGCACGTTGAACAAGCATGCATGAGCTTCTGTTTATTATAACTGATGTGTGCGTTGATGAATGTTTATATATATATATATATAAAAGCCTAAATTTAATCTGTTCATCATATAGAGCGATTGTGTCTCTTCAGAAAATTTGGACTAAACCTCTCAATTCATATGGATTAGTTTTATGATCTCTTTATGAACTATTTGAATCGTCAAAGTGGAAGTTGCGTAGCTGTCAATTGAGGGACAGAATCGTTTAGATTTGATTAAAAATATCTTCATTTGTGTTCCGAAGATGAACGAAAGCCTTACAGATCTGGAACAACATGAGGGTGAGTAGCCTTAAATTAAAGGGCATTAAAGAGTATAAACAATATAAAATCACATCTTCTGGACCAATGTGAACATATTTAGACAAGTTGTGAAGCCTGTTTTCTTTTCAGACAGTTGAATATAACTTTCAAAAAAGTCCAGTACAAACGTTACTGGCGTTCGTCAACTGCAGCTGTCACAGTTTCTAAGTGACAAGAGCAATCCTCCGTAGGCTACACTGTCCCATTTAACAATGCTCGGTTCGAGCTGTTTCCCAATTCAGAGACTGCATCTTTCGAAGGAGGCGGACTTCAAAGGCCATGTCTTCGAAATTCCAGTCCTTTGAAGGATGCAGCCTCTGAATTGGGACACGGCTTATGTATAAACCAATATGGTTATGTATGTTGATATTTCAAAACTGCCCTAAACTGGAATAATTTTATGACTTCAGCAAGAGTCACTATAATGAAGGTAAGTCGCTGTTTCACTAATGGACGAAGTTGGTTTCTACATCCTGAGACCAAAACACTTATACACACATTATTAATAAACATTCATAAGAACGCTGGAGCTCAGCCACTGAAGCACATTTCACTCCATGTGAACCTTCATAGTATGTTTGTTAGTCAACTGGAATAGAGTGGGAATTTTCAATTCAAATTGGGTCAGGTCTCTTGCTGCCTGCAAATAAAAAACAGACAAAAAGAAAAAAAGGCAGAAACCTCCCAGGGGGACGGAGAGATTACCCCAAACGATTGAATTAGCTTGGCAGCTAGGGGGGTGGTGGGAGGGCGGGAATGGTAGAAACTAATGGTAAATAACAAGCTTTTGACAATTCTTCTCCTCTCGTCTCAGAGGGGAGGGCAGCAGTGGAATGCCAGAGACGGGACCTTTCCCCTCCACTGTGTTCTTCCAACAAACAGTGTCAATGAGATGGCATCCTACCTCACAGAAATTTGCATGGTTGTCACTGGACTGAAAGCAAGTTTAAAGGTACATCCTTTATGTGCCAGAAAAAGGATTAAATGCATCCCCACAAAGAGGCTTTGATTTCTCGCAAAAACATAAGAAGACTGGCCAGGACTTGAAGTTAAATCTACACCTCGCACTTCTTTAAATGTACTCTTTCTTTCTGCTTTATTTTTTTGTTCTGTCTCTCAAGAGTCTATCGCAAAGAAAACTTTTCTGTTTTCTCTCTAAAAAGTTGTCTTTTAAGCATGCGAGAACCGTTGAAATAGTAAAAGAAAAATGATGATAAAGCCTGGCCCACCGAATGCTTTTCAAATGTAAAAATTAGGAGAAAGAATCTTGCTTCAAGTTACTTGAAACACTTACAGCCCTGTAATTGACATGTTACAGGGAGAAACTAATGCACAGTGCAGGAAACCTTTTATAATTCTTTAAGTTAAACAGTTATGTAATTTATATATTATTTATACCTAGAATAACCTAATTTTAGCAGATATAATTTTCGATGGATGGATGGATGGATGGATGGATGGATGGATGGATGGATGGATGGATGGATGGATGGATGGATGGATGGATAGATAGATAGATAGATAGATAGATAGATAGATAGATAGATAGATAGATAGATAGATAGAAAGAATAGCACTTTGGCATCAAACATAATTATATAGAATGCAGTATATAAGATATATATATATATATGATTTATATTTATTCTATATAGTCTTATATATTTCTTATATATTCTATATAATTATTATTTATATATAATATACAGTTATATAGAATTTATATATAATTATATCTTTTATATATTATATATATTATATATAATTATTATTATAAATATATAGACTAAATATAACTATATAAGAAAACTAAACTATATATATATATATAAAGAATAACTATAAGAATAATAAGATATATAAGAAACTATTTTTGAATCAGAGTGTAGTCAGTGTACAGAGTATTTGTAATTTCAGGATGTGTTTTTCATGAAAAGTTATGTGCTACATATAAGTCTGAGAAAAAAAAAAAAAAAAACCTTCAGTAAGAAATATTTCAGGAAGCACTGTCTAAACCAACATCCTGATCAGGACTCGTCTTCATAGAAGCTCTGAATTCTGCTCTATGTGGGCGTGAGGTGGACACCAGATGTAATGTGGTACTGAACCATGAGGGTGGCAGATCTCAGTGGCATGTGCAGAAAAGACCTGCGTGTGACCTCTCCAAAAAACTCCTTCAAGTATGTCGTAGATGGCGCACATGTGGGCCATAGATCACGCTCTCGTGTCCCCTGATCTCCCACTCGAGTTCATTCCAGCACATGGAGGGTGGTTTGTTTTTAATCATTCAGCCCATTAGCAACTGCATAGAGAGAAACTGCTGCTTTGTTTTGGAGATATAAAGACAGGAGATGAATGTACAGGAAGAAGAAGCAGGAGGGAGAGAAGCATAAAAGAATGAGTCAGATTCTTCAGTGACTTTATATTCACAGCATTGCTAATGTGGCGGCATTATTACTGTACCTTATGCTCAGCATGAAGTCTCCATCTGCAATTTACTACAATTATAACTATAATTATAATTATAGAAAAAAAGCTTAGACATAATGTTAAATGTAACAGTAAAAAGTTTTTTATTTACTTTTTAAAGATTATGACATAATAACAACCCCTAAAACAACGTGCCTTCAAAACACAATTCAATCCATCGTATGCATTAAAATATATATTAAACTTAAAAAAAACAAAAGTTTAAACGAAACATTATTAATGTCCCGACAGAAAAATGGGTTATTATATCAGACATTCATGGAGGCATTAAAAATCACAGTCAGCCTGGGGCCTCCATATTTCACCTAGTTATGAGTTTAACACACTCGTTAAAAATCTTTATTTTTCTACCCAAATCCTGGGTTGAGCCTTTTGGGTCATTTTCTTTGGGTTATTTTTTCAGTATTTGGGTAGCTTTTGTGTTACCTAGATCCTGGGTCAGACGTAACAACCCAGTGTTTGGGTAGTTTTTGTGTAACCCAGATCCTGGGTCAGATGTAACAACCCAGTGTTTGGGTAGTTTTTGTGTAACCCAGATCCTGGGTCAAACGTAACAACCCAGTGTTTGGGAAGTTTTTGTGTAACCCAGATCCTGGGTCAAACGTAACAACCCAGTGTTTGGGAAGTTTTTGTGTAACCCAGATCCTGGCTCAGACGCAACAACCCAGTGTTTGGGTAGTTTTTGTGTAACCCAGATCCTGGGTCAGACGTAACAACCCAGTGTTTGGGTAGTTTTTGTGTAACCCAGATCCTGGGTCAGACTTTACAACCCAGTGTTTGGGTAGTTTTTGTGTAACCCAGATCCTGGGTCAGACGTAACAACCCAGTGTTTGGGTAGTTTTTGTGTAACCCAGATCCTGGGTCAAACATAACAACCCAGTGTTTGGGAAGTTTTTGTGTAACCCAGATCCTGGCTCAGACGCAACAACCCAGTGTTTGGGTAGTTTTTGTGTTACCTAGATCCTGGCTCAGACGCAACAACCCAGTGTTTGGGTAGTTTTTGTGTAACCCAGATCCTGGGTCAAACGTAACAACCCAGTGTTTGGGAAGTTTTTGTGTAACCCAGATCCTGGGTCAAACGTAACAACCCAGTGTTTGGGAAGTTTTTGTGTAACCCAGATCCTGGCTCAGACGCAACAACCCAGTGTTTGGGTAGTTTTTGTGTAACCCAGATCCTAGGTCAGACGTAACAACCCAGTGTTTGGGTAGTTTTTGTGTAACCCAGATCCTGGGTCAGACTTTACAACCCAGTGTTTGGGTAGTTTTTGTGTAACCCAGATCCTGGGTCAGACGTAACAACCCAGTGTTTGGGTAGTTTTTGTGTAACCCAGATCCTGGGTCAAACATAACAACCCAGTGTTTGGGAAGTTTTTGTGTAACCCAGATCCTGGCTCAGACGCAACAACCCAGTGTTTGGGTAGTTTTTGTGTTACCTAGATCCTGGCTCAGACGCAACAACCCAGTGTTTGGGTAGTTTTTGTGTAACCCAGATCCTGGGTCAGACGTAATAACCCAGTGTTTGGGTAGTTTTTGTGTTACACAGCTCCTGGGTCAGACGTAACAACCCAGTGTTTGGGTAGTTTTTGTGTAACCCAGATCCTGGCTCAGACGTAACAACCCAGTGTTTGGGTAGTTTGTGTAACCCAGATCCTGGGTCAGACGCAACAACCCAGTGTTTGGGTAGTTTTTGTGTAACCCAGATCCTGGGTCAGACGTAACAACCCAGTGTTTGGGTAGTTTTTGTGTAACCCAGATCCTGGGTCAGACGTAACAACCCAGTGTTTGGGTAGTTTTTGTGTAACCCAGATCCTGGGTCAGACGTAACAACCCAGTGTTTGGGTAGTTTTTGTGTAACCCAGATCCTGGGTCAGACGTTACAACCCAGTGTTTGGGTAGTTTTTGTGTAACCCAGATCCTGGGTCAGACGTAACAACCCAGTGTTTGGGTAGTTTTTGTGTAACCCAGATCCTGGGTCAAACGTAACAACCCAGTGTTTGGGAAGTTTTTGTGTAACCCAGATCCTGGCTCAGACGCAACAACCCAGTGTTTGGGTAGTTTTTGTGTTACCTAGATCCTGGCTCAGACGCAACAACCCAGTGTTTGGGTAGTTTTTGTGTAACCCAGATCCTGGGTCAGACGTAATAACCCAGTGTTTGGGTAGTTTTTGTGTTACACAGCTCCTGGGTCAGACGTAACAACCCAGTGTTTAGGTAGTTTTTGTGTAACCCAGATCCTGGCTCAGACGTAACAACCCAGTGTTTGGGTAGTTTGTGTAACCCAGATCCTGGGTCAGACGCAACAACCCAGTGTTTGGGTAGTTTTTGTGTAACCCAGATCCTGGGTCAGACGTAACAACCCAGTGTTTGGGTAGTTTTTGTGTAACCCAGATCCTGGGTCAGACGTAACAACCCAGTGTTTGGGTAGTTTTTGTGTAACCCAGATCCTGGGTCAGACGTAACAACCCAGTGTTTGGGTAGTTTTTGTGTAACCCAGATCCTGGGTCAGACGTAACAACCCAGTGTTTGGGTAGTTTTTGTGTAACCCAGATCCTGGGTCAGACGTAACAACCCAGTGTTTGGGTAGTTTTTGTGTAACCCAGATCCTGGGTCAGACGTAACAACCCAGTGTTTGGGTAGTTTTTGTGTAACCCAGATCCTGGGTCAGACGTAACAACCCAGTGTTTGGGTAGTTTTTGTGTAACCCAGATCCTGGGTCAGACGTAACAACCCAGTGTTTGGGTAGTTTTTGTGTAACCCAGATCCTGGGTCAGACGCAACAACCCAGGAGCTGAGAGAGCAGTGCAGATTGTTGCATGTCTTCGTTAAAATATAGGTTTGTATACATTTTATCTATAAATTTGTTATTGTGCTGTATATCGTTTAATTGTATGCAAAGCAACATACAGGGGCGCAATGTGAGTCACCTAAACGAGTGTTGCGTCTTTTCGCGTGATGGAAAAGCCTGATGACTTGCATAAAATTGTATGATTTTATTCAAAAAGATACATAATATAAATACTTATGATGTTAAAATATGTACACTGATTGTTTATGGGCAGGTTATAGAGCCACTCACCGTATATTTCGGCTATGAGAGAAACACAGGGTGGCAGTCTAAAGTTAGAAGTTCCCCTGCTGAACATGATACAAGCTCCAGCACGAGATCCAGCACCATTACGGTGGAAACGGGACAACAGACTGGTCGATTACACTTTAAATATTTCTATGTGTTTAATTATATATTATTATATATTTCCCTAAATTTAAGTAAAGTTACTAGCTAACAAAAGAAAACAAAATTACTTCTTCATTGAAAGCACTACAGAATGTTTGCCTCTCTATTGCCTCCTGTGGTTGAAACATGTAATTGCATTTTTTTATGCATCAGTTCTGCAGTTTGTAGGCTTACCATAGGTTTCCAGGTTTATGATATATAAACATGTTAAACTGATTATTACTAAATCATTTGTCAATAAACTTTTATTTATTTATTTATTTATTTATTTATATTTTGCTTCTGTGGCCTGTTTTGTCCCACTACTCAAGAACCAGTATGTTTCGGAGATCAGTAAATCATGTGCATAAAATATCAGATGTCTATGAAAAATGTATGAAATAAAATCAGTGCTGTTACTATGTGCATGCAACACATGAATCATCGGTAAAGCATTATATAATGTATTAAGGTTTGTTAATTTTATTAATACATGTTACTATGAAGTGTCTGTTGAGCAAAGCTAATTGAGCACAACAAAGCTTGGTGGATATGCTGTTGTGGAGTCAGTGTGACATGTGTCCTCCATCTTCAGCAGGGATTGGTTGCTCCGGCACTGTGAGCTGAATGAATCAGGGTTCAGGCATAGAATGGCACTAATGTGAGCCAGGACCATGCAGTCAGGATGCAGCTATTGGGGCCGCTCTTTTACTTACACAAAGACTCGGTCTACAGGGACACCATGGGAAGCGACATCCATCCCTCCCTCCTTCTCTCCCTCCTTCTCTCCCTGAATCAGCCCGGTTGAGGGCTACGCCGCAGCCTTATAACTGAGACATGTTGTTGACAATGTGTGGTTGTTTGTGTCTGGCTAACGAAAATAGATGCACTCTAATAATGCCCTATTCTCAATTTATATGAACAAAGATTGAGAGGGCCCCTCGAGAGGGAACCGCTGTCCCATAATGCGTCTTCATGTAGTCAGGGGGGCCATCGTATTTCCTGAACGGCGTTTTTCACAGAGGAATCATCAAACTGTGGGGTGCACTGACATCATTATTTCATGGAAACTTATGATGTGATTATTTGTTCTCAGAATGTACTGTGAACGTTACAATACCACAGTAGAAATAACAGTGTTTTGGTTATTTTGACAGTGCTCAGGCCGAGGCTGACTGAGCCGCAATTGTTGACTCTACTCGAATACATGCGAAATGAATTTGCCCTCCAGCAGTGACTTAACATGATCCAATAATAAGTGTCTGTAGTTTTTGTAAATATTCATGACAAATTCCATCATTAACAAGATATGTTTTTTTTATACACACCAGCAAACATAATAAACCGCTGGTCTGAGTTTTAAGTCGACACGAGTAGAAATTAGTTCAAGTAGGGTGTTTCGAGTGTTTTCCCAGCCAAGCTTGAATTAGATTTGAGAATTATTAATTCTCGTGTGAAAAAGAAGTGTGCTTAATTTACTGAATGTGCACTTGTAGTGTACTTCAAATGTTATAGTTTATCTTATAAAGTTTTTTTTTTTAAAACTATACTTGCAGATAATAAAATATTAATAAAATCAAAAGCCACTTAAGTGTACTTTTAAAAAGTTGCACTTTGTAATAATGTCAAACGCTTTTCTTTTAAAACATTATGTTTTAAAAATCTTTTTGTTGTGCTTTAAAGAAGTACACTTATTTTGATGTTTTGACTAAAACACTAAAACACATTTTACATGTGTAAAGTACTTGATTATAATTTTATTATTACATTTAAAGGTGCAGTGTGTAGTATTTATGAGGCTCTATTGACAAAAATGCAATATAATATACATAACTATGTTTTCAGTGGTGTATAAAGACCTTACATAATGAAGCGTTATGTTTTTATTACCTTAGAATGAGCCATTTCTATCTACACACACCGCGGGTCCCCTTACAGTGAATTCGTCATGTTTCTACAGTAGCCCTAAACGGACAAACTGCTCTACAGAGAGCTAGCTACTCCCTGCTGTCTCAGACGATGACATTTTTGTCCTGTGTCGCCACTGTAGCTTCTCTATGTGCTCCGAAAGGGAGGGGTGAGCGGTAGACAGTTGCAATTCATATCCTCATCACTAGATGCCACTAAAATGTACACAGTGCACCTTTAAAGTTAATATATTTTCAATGTACTAAATAGCAAATTCATGATTACAAATGTGTAACAAATACTGTATATTTAAATACATGACACAAGCTTCAATATAAATTAATTTAAATTGTATTTGAGTTAAATAAATACTTGTCAGCAGGACACATTAACAATATTTAAAATACAATAGTCATTATGGAATTATAAAAATTATGAAAATTATGTGTGGGTGAAAAACACTAAAGATCAGTTAATTGCATTTAATTTAAAAAAAATATATATATAATATATAAAATATAATAATTTTATTGAATTCCAAATAACATGCAATTATATATATATATATATATATATATATACAGTGGGGAGAACAAGTATTTGATACACTGCCGATTTTGCAGGTTTTCCTACTTACAAAGCATGTAGAGGTCTTTTATCATAGGTACTCTTCAACTACTCTTCAAATCACATTGTATGATTTTTATATAATTAATTTGCATTTTATTGCATGACATAAGTATTTGATCACCTACCAACCAGTAAGAATTACGGCTCTCACAGACCTGTTAGTTTTCATTTAAGAAGCCCTCCTGTTCTCCACTCATTACCTGTATTAACTGCACCTGTTTGAACTCGTTACCTGTATAAAAGACACCTGTCCACACACTCAATCAAACAGACTCCAACCTCTCCACAATGGCCAAGACCAGAGAGCTGTGTAAGGACATCAGGGATAAAATTTTAGACCTGCACAAGGCTGGGATGGGCTACAGGACAATAGGCAAGCAGCTTGGTGAGAAGGCAGCAACTGTTGGCGCAATTATTAGAAAATGGAAGAAGTTCAAGATGACGGTCAATCTCCCTCGGTCTGCAAGATGCAAGATCTCACCTCGTGGGCCATCAATGATCATGAGGAAGGTGAGGGATCAGCCCAGAACTACACGGCAGGACCTGGTCAATGACCTGAAGAGAGCTGGGACCACAGTCTCAAAGAAAACCATTAGTAACACACTACGCCGTCATGGATTAAAATCCTGCAGCGCACGCAAGGTCCCCCTGCTCAAGCCAGCGCATGTCCAGGCCCGTCTGAAGTTTGCCAGTGACCATCTGGATGATCCAGAGGAGGAATGGGAGATGGTCATGTGGTCTGATGAGACAAAAATAGAGCTTTTTGGTCTAAACTCCACTCGCTGTGTTTGGAGGAAGAAGAAGGATGAGTACAACCCCAAGAACACCATCCCAACCGTGGAAACATCATTCTTTGGGGATGCTTTTCTGCAAAGGGGACAGGACGACTGGGTCGTGGCTGGGTCTTCCAGCATGACAACGACCCGAAACACACAGCCAGGGCAACTAAGGAGTGGCTCCGTAAGAAGCATCTCAAGGTCCTGGAGTGGCCTAGCCAGTCTCCAGACCTGAACCCAATAGAAAATCTTTGGAGGGAGCTCAAAGTCCGTATTGCCCAGCGACAGCCCTGAAACCTGAAGGATCTGGAGAAGGTCTGTATGGAGGAGTGGGACAAAATCCCTGCTGCAGTGTGTGCAAACCTGGTCAAGAACTACAGGAAACATATGATCTCTGTAATTGCAAACAAAGGTTTCTGTACCAAATATTAAGTTCTGCTTTTCTGATGTATCAAATACTTATGTCATGCAATAAAAAGCAAATTAATTACTTTAAAAATCATACAATGTGATTTTCTGGATTTTTGTTTTAGATTCCGTCACTCACAGTTGAAGAGTACCTATGATAAAAATTACAGACTTCTACATGCTTTGTAAGTGGGCAAACCTGCAAAATCGGCAGTGTATCAAATACTTGTTCTCCCCACTGTATATATATATATATATATATATATATATATATATATATATATATATATATATATATATATATATAATAATAATAACATTTTTTTAAAAATTATGTTTAAGTATATATTATTCTGTTATTAAAACTCTTATTAACTAATTATATAACAAAATACTTTTTTTAAAAGTATGCATTCATGTCTGCTAATCTAATGTACTCCTAAAAGTTGATAAACTGTAAATACACATCTAAACATTTTAATGATCAAGAGATTTTACAGGTGCAACCCACATACCTGGATCATTCTGGCACAATTTTATTCCTGTTGATAGTTATTTTAAATCTTCATGTTATCAAATTCTCTCTGACAATGCATTCTCCTCCTAATACCACCTGCCTCTGGGTAGGTCGAGTAGCAAATAATGGTTCACAGCTGTTAAAATAAAAAAAACTTTTTTTTTTTTTTTTTTTTTTACCAAATATGTCCCATCCCAACTTCCTGTTTCACCAGGAAATACATCATCACAGGAAAGCAAACTGAGCACATTGATTCATGGTGAGTATGGTGAACAATCATAAATCACCCATGCAAAAGAAATTCTGCCTTTTTAATATTAAATAGATTAGATAAAGCAAATAAAGAAACAAGTGAATGGATCTAACAGTAGTTTAAATAAGCACATTTTGGGAAGTGTAAAACAAGTACTTTATGTTTGGAGTGGTGGTTTACCTAAATGAGTTAATGTGTGACACATTAGAGACCGCAGTAAGATGACACGCTACACAGTTAACGAGTCAAACATATGTTCTGAATCTGTGTGACTGCTGGCGGACTTCACAGGGTAGTTGAGCAGTAAAAAGAATTACCTAACCCGTTGGAGTGATTCTCCAATTTATAACAGAAGGAATGGAGAAAGGATACAAACCACAAGGGGGCCAAAAGAAAAATAAATCTAGGGTTTCCCATTTCTGACACATGTAGAGGTAGTATGTGAGCGTTTAAATCACACGCCTTGTTGAAAAGACTTGTGTATTTACCCAGAGTTTGCCATGTCTCTCCCCAGAGGTCTGCTCTTGGGTCATTACGTAGAGGCATGGCTTCTCTCAACTGATGTTGGCCGGCATGTGCGCATGAAACCAAGCCTGTCCAGCCTTGTTTGGGAGAAAGAGCTAATCAATTGTGGAACTGATATGCAGCTAAAACAAATTAGACTTCAAACTAATTCAAATATTCTTTGAGAGATGGATGCGGGACATTGTTGTGGCGACATATGCTGCGTTTCACTGAGCACGTTATGAAAGCGAGGCCTGCAGAATGTAAACTTTATGGCAGTGTTTGAATTATGCCAATATTTGGAAGAAAGTAGGTCTTAGAAAGCCTTTTCTAGCATTCATAAAAAAGTTTATTTACAGTGAAATCTGTTCTTCTGCTGTCACAATCACAGTTCTCTTCGTTGTCCCTCTAGAAATGAATACAGGATGTGTTGCATTTCACTTATTTTAATTAGTATTACTATTTGTGTTTTTAAAGTGCCCCGATTATGGTATTTTATAGGTTTCTTAATTTGTTTCGGAGTCTCCTACAATAGGTTTACATGCATCCAAGGTCAAAAGACACTTTAATTTTCTTATAATATACATTGCACATCATCTCATTTCACAAAGAGTCTGGAAAAAGTTTGTTTGAAGATTCAGGCCCTGTTTACAATTGGTATTAAGATGCATTTTGGTCGATCGGATCAAAAGTGCACAACACTAAATACAGGTGAAAACGGTCTAAAACGTTTTGAGTTTGTCCACTTTCGACCACTTCCAGAGGTAGTTGAAAACGCATTTGACCGGATTGCTTTTGTAGTGTAGACGATCATGTGGTTGAATGTGTTGGAACAGCCACAAAAGACCATGTACTCTCCGCCTACTGACCTAATGCGTAAACATTATGGGAAGCACAATAGCCAGACGGGATTTAAACTTTGTCAGCTGGAGACCCAAGTTTGGTTTGAAGACGAAAAACGTACCAAGCACAATATTCTCTCACCATTCCTGATTTCTAACAAAAATTCAGCGAGGTCTTGTGTCTGTCAGAGCAGAAACGAAAGTTGAAAGTTTTTCTGTTATCTCCAGTATAATCTAATAATCATTATATATGGTTTATATCCAGCTGAACTTCTTTATGACCTTTTCTTCACCCTTAATTACATGGCGGAGCCACTTTTTGTCATTTGCACATATACAACGATCAGGCATAACATGATGACTGGTGAAGAGAATAACACTGATTATCTCATCATCACGGCACCTGTTAGTGGGTGGGATATATTAGGCAGCAAGTGAACATTTTGTCCTCAAAGTTGATGTGTTAGAAGCAGGAAAAATGGACAAGAATAAGGATTTGAGCAAGTTTGACAAGGGCCAAATTGTGATGGCTAGATGACTGGGTCAGAGCATCTCCAAAACTGCAGCTCTTGTAGGGTGTTCCCAGTCTGCAGGTGGTATACTGGTTCTGATAGAAAGGTGTCAGAATACACAGTGCATCGCAGTTTTTTTGCGTATGGGGCTGCATAGCCGCAGACCAGTCAGGGTGCCCATGCTGACCCCTGTCCACCGCTGAAAAAGCGCCAACAGTGGGCACGTGATCATCAGAACTGGACCATGGAGCAATGGAAGAAGGTGGCCTGGTTTGATGAATCACGTTTTCTTTTACATCACGTGGATGGCCGGGTGTGTGTGTGTCGCTTATCTGGGGAACACATGGCACCAGGATGCACTATGGGAAGAAGGCAAACCGCCGGAGGCAGTGTGATGCTTTGGGCAATGTTCTGCTGGGAAACCTTGGGTCCTGCCATCCATGTGGATGTACTTTGACACTTACCACCTACCTAAGCATTGTTGCAGACAATGTACACCCTTTCATGGAAATGGTATTCCCTGGTGGCTGTGGCCTCTTTCAGCAGGATAATGTGTCCTTCCACAAAGCAAAAATGGTTCAGGAATGGTTTGAGGAGCACAACAATGAGTTTGAGGTGTTGACTTGGCCTCCAAATTCCCCAGATCTCAATCCAATCGAGCATCTGTGGGATGTGCTGAACAAACAAGTCCGATTCATGGAGGACCCACCTCGCAACTTACAGGACTTAAAGGATCTGCTGCTAACATCTTGGTGCCAGATACCACAGCACACCTTCAGGGGTCTAGCGGAGTCTATGCCTCGACGGGGCAGGGCTGTTTTGGCAGCAAAAGGGGGACCAACACAATATTAGGTCATAATGTTATGCCTGATCGGTGTATAATACAGTATACTCGCCATGAAGATTTGCTGGATTTTCA
Source organism: Coreius guichenoti (assembly GCA_039654105.1). Classification (NCBI taxonomy): domain Eukaryota; kingdom Metazoa; phylum Chordata; class Actinopteri; order Cypriniformes; family Gobionidae; genus Coreius; species Coreius guichenoti. The sequence goes on along the minus strand of CM077176.1, from coordinate 35,696,440 downwards.
GAATTCTCAAAGCAATGAGTAAAAGAATGAGTAAAAATTTCTGTAAAAGTTTCTATATGTGGCTGTTTGCAGAAGACAATTATCTAAACCTCCATATGAAAACAGTGCCGGTCATTACCGAACTCCTGTTCAAACTTTTGGTGAGATTACAGTTGAGAAGCGTTGCTCCAAAAATCCTCCTACAAACCAAATATTGTGCGCTGATAATTGCACGTGCCACGCCTTTGGTAGCGCCGTAATCGTTACAGGCTGCTGAGGGTTTTTCAGAACTAATGTTTACAGTTGTTTTGGAGTGGACAAAGAAGGCACCCAGAGGACAGCAAGGGTGTGTGTCTCTTCTCTGCAGATTGTGGTTAACCAGGTCTCATCTGGAGACCTTATGCTTGGCTCATCTCACTCCGGTCCCCTTGTCTTTCCCCCTCCTGATATTGTCTACATTCCACATCAGCTATCTCTGGCTGAACATGTCATCCGCTGGTATGTGCTGATGGTTTGCTTTTATGGGGCTTTCATGTGTGCAGTGTGTGCAGTAATTGCTGGATGGGATGTACTCATAATAAATCAATTTGTCATAGAAGGAGAATTTGCTGAGTGGAAGGGTTCACGAACAGGTTTGTGGCCTGTCGCGCTGCCTGATTCCCTGACTGTCGTGTCCCACCCTGTGCGACTGGGACGACGCCATCGATTGTACTACTGTGTGGTGTGAAGCTGCATTCGTACAGTATATATATATATCCCTCTATGGTACGGTGTTGCCTCAAGGCAACATAGTCTATTTTAGTTTATTTTTAATAAAATTAAATACCAATTTATTGGTCAAACCTATCTCAAGGAAGAAGAACTCAAATACTAATCAATGAAAGTGCAAATAAATGGTCACATGACCCACAGGGATCCATTTTGTGTCCTGTTTCAGCACATGTGCACAGGCCACATGGCTCCATATTTTCTCCAATGAAAAGTGCATTTTTCACTAATTTGCGTACAGTTAATCACCCATAAAAAATATGAGTCACCTTCACTGGTAAGTAAAGAAGTATTTTCAAGAACTTTACATTATATATCATCAAATGTTTTAGAGTAAAAAAATCTGTGTGTTGCCTCAAGGCAACATTGTACCATAATGGAATCGCATAAGGCCATACCAGACATACTAGGTTGGATACAAATATAGTATATTTGTAAGGAAAAGAGCTAGAATTATCTAAATATATTTGCATTTTTGCATGATTTTGTAATGCATTTATAAGAATAGTAATTCACATGCTATAACTGCACATATTATGATCTGCACATTTTCTATAGCACATAAAAAAGGTATAAAACACAACTGCCAGTTGATGAGGGTGAGGATGAGGTGTCATACTGTAATGAGGAAGATGAGGTCATAGTGACAGTCCGGCAGGGATAGAGTGAGGGTGAGATCGAAGATGGAGATGAGGATGAAGATGGATATGATAACTTGATATGATAACTTGATATGATGGTTTGGTGATACTTGTGTTCCACAATGGTACAATGTTGCCTGAGAGCAACAGCTGAATTAGAAATGTTACTTTTTATTAAATATGAAATTTGTAATACATTAAAAACTGGATAAATGTGTTTATTCAAGTGTCTGGTTAAAGAAATTGATGTTTTTCATAAATATATTTATTTTTTCTACATGAAAATGTCAAATGTTTCAATTTGTCCATTATGGTACAACGTTGCCTTGAGGCAACAAACTTTTAAAAAATAAGTTAAAAAAAAAAAAATTGAAAATTTTTAATGTTATTGTTATAGTGTCCAATTTTAAGCAGGAAAAACACCACAAATATTTTTTTCCTCAGTGATATCATATTGTGTACCATAGAGGGATATATATACGTATATATATGTGCTGCAATACTTTGTTCCACCACCAGGTTTGTCAAGGTTTGAAAAAAGGTTAAAATCTATATTGCTATAAAAGTTGGTTAAAGCCACAATATGTAATTTTTTACCGCTAGAGGTCGCTTATTCAAAACAAAGGCGTAGCCGCCTTGATTTCGCGGAGCTTTTATTTTGCTGCAGACGACTGCTTCCGCTTCTTCCGGTCGTGTGTTTGTGGGGTAACACAGCACTGTTTTATCATATTAGATACATTTGAGTGTGTTGAAAGTTATGTTATAATGCTACTCTGTGTGTTCACTCTGCGGTTACTATGCGGTAAGCTAGAACGATATTAGGCATGATAAAACATGGTACTTGCAGTAAATCATGACAAGATTTAATCAATAAGACTAACTGTGTTGAGCTATATAACAATGATTCATTTTCTGTCAATGAATGTATCCAAACAGTTGCTCACCTGTATAATAAAACACATAATATATTAAAGTGTCTTTGGTGTTTCCATGGTTTCTACAAAATAAAACCGGAAATCGAGTGTAGCGGGGGTATGATGTCACTGATAGGCGACGCACGGACACGGTCCGTGTCCTGGTTAAAATTGCTTTATTCTCTGGATTTAAACATTCTTGGAAACATTTGGGATAATGTAAATACACAAGTCAACAAAATATGTAACATTGTTTTAGTGGTTTTTGGATATTTTAATCTAAAAATCTTACATATTGTGCCTTTAACTCTTTCCTCGCCATTGATGAGATTTTCCAGCAATCCATGTTTCCACTGTTATACAGTAGGGGGCGCTATTTCACATCTTCTGAAATAGTACAGAATCTCCAGATCCAAAAACAGATGAAGAAGAAGAAGCAGAAACAAGCGATAGAAAATTGCCTACGCACATGTAAGATAACACAGTCATCAAACATTCAAAAGCATATAAATCAAAACTGCGTTACTGAATGAAATGTCGCACCCATGAAGAGGCAACGCATGTGTAAGATTTGAGTGTGTTGATGGACTCGATCTACTTGATCTGTTTTGATTATCATTCTGAATCCGATCCAGCTGTAGTCTTTTACAAAAATTTGATTTTCTCAGCTTTTTGTTCAAAATGTTGCCCACATTCATGAAGTTCATGAAGTGAGATTTTTTTTTTGGTTGTTATTGTTTAAAAGCAGAGGCTCTGTTCTTTCTTTTGATATATTGTATCTTCAGAATATGCAACAAAATATTCTGGGGGCCATGAACGTTTTGTGAAAATGATTAAAAATGCTGGCACTAGCTGGCAACTTAAAAAAAAAAAAGCGTTGGCTGGGAATGGGTTAACATGACCATTTGTGCATGGCCTCAGACATATTGTTGCAACTTCAAACCAGAACCATTATTGCCATGCACCTTAATGTTATGATATTATTTTTTTTTTTTAAGCCGTAGGTTGTAGAGTGTCATTTCCTTTGAAACCCTCAACCTCCCCCAGCTCCACCTGTCTCAATCTGGATTTCACTAATTGTGCAACTTAAAGGATAAATGTGTAATGTACAGTAGTGGCCAAAAGTGATGTCCAGAGAGGACATTTGTTTTTAATGAGCCTACAAGTTCCATTAAACCATCAAAATATTAGGAAAATAATGTATATATTTTAAATATTTTAAACATGAGGGAAGAAAAAAACACTTTTTTAACAAAATTATTTGGCAATAAAAAGGCAGACTACAGCTACAGGTTTTATTTTACTATGCATACATTGACTACAACATAATCAGTTATTAATATTTTGCTGCACACGTTCATAATTTCCGCATGGTCAAAAATTATGTCTGCACAATTTGGCATGTTTAATTTCCTTATCACAAATAAAGCAATTGACTCCAATAACAACTACTCAGTATGCTTAAAAAAATTAATGCATTTTTAAAAATGTTTGAATAAAGGCCGGGCATTAGTTTTGGCCACTTAGTTATGTCACAAAATATATTATATAACAATAATCATGCAGAATCATTATCAAATGAATGTTATGGGTATAAATGTGGGTCTTCTGTGCATTTTTGCATCTCAACTATTGGGTTGCAATCCAAAAATGAGTTTTTTTTCTGGTAGGATTGGGGAATAACAATTCCCCAGACATGGGGAAGAGAAAAAAATATAAATGCAAATAATAAAATGCACCCAACTACATAATTGTGCAAAGTAATAATAGGCTGATCCAGTTTTGGAAAAGAGAAACACTTCCTATATCTTGTATTGTCAATCTTATTGTTAAGTCAGAGGCCATTTGTCCAATTAAAGTGCACATTATTTTGGCGTACATTAGGCAGATGTCAACATGGACAGGTTCTGTGTCATGCCCTCATTTTCACACACCATAAACAAACCAGACAAATTTGACCAAAATTCTCCACCGATCGTGAGCACCTCTCTGTGACCCAGTACAGTGTTTGATTACTCAGAGGGACTGGTAAACACTGATGGCTTTACCCACAATCCACCTTGATGCTAAGTCAAAACAGAGCACAGAGGAAATCACATCCTCCCGTACTCTGTCACACTAGGGCAGAAACTACATTAGCAGAGGAGAAAGAGAGGAGGAGGAGGACGGGGGTGAAGGGATTGGGGGGTTGGGTGCTTTTATTCTGTAGCACAACAGAAGACTCTGGCTGATACTCAATCGGAACAGGCCTGTATTTTCTTCACAAGGTCAGAGAGGGCAGCAGTTGGAGTGAATTGCAGAAACGGGGAGGGTGCTGGATAAACGTTTGCTTTCCCCAGCCGTGCTGGGATTAGACGAGGGCAGGTATAGCGCACTTCAGAGCCAGCCAATTAACACCGTCAGCACCAGCCGTAAAAAAAAAGGCTCCCGCTAAGGTGTGAGCCATACACTTTCACTTGCCTTTTTTCATTGCGGGCCGAGCCGCACACAGCTGTTAAACTGGCAGGTTTTTAAGCATTGCTGATGGGCGAAGGAGCTCCTAAAGATTTCTCAGCAGTGCTTCCTGAGGAGAGATGGAGGGTAAGTAATCAATGTGCCAGAACTTACAATGCGGAAAAGGATGGCAGATAGTGGCTCCGGACCCCCCCATCCCCAACCCTGCTTTTTTTTTAGAGTGAGAAGTGGCTGATATTGATGTCGGGCCTGAACACAACAGGATGGAATGGCCTGCTGGGAAGACTTGGAAGTTGGGTTGACTTCTTCATCCAATCCTTCGCTCCCCTGCCTGTCACACACCAACTGCTGGCATTTCAACAGCTTTGATACATATTTTAAAGGCTTCGCTGCATCAGAACTGTACTAATCTTAGTTAAAAGGAGCGGCGCTCTACACAGATTTCAGTGTGGCGGCCCACTGACTCTTGATGGAAATCTCTGGGAAGGAAAGTCTCGTGATCAGGGTGTGGACGGACAACCTTTCATTTTTTCAGGTATAAACACGGTCAAACGTACACTGGTGCTGGAAAAAAGGGGGAAAATGACCTTTCTGACTTCTGAAAGCAGCTTCAAATATATATATATATATATAATGAGCAATATCACACAGCATATTGCACGGCTACTCGTGTGATATTGCGTTTATACAACAGTTCGACGGCACAAGTGAGTAAATAAGAAACAACAACGAAGTGTCTTTGTAACACTCTTATAGTTTTTTTTTTTATAAGAGGGTTTTTCTTAATACCCTCTTTTGTGCAGAACTACTTCCTTCCGCCACAGATTCAAATTTTAAGTTGACAGTTTGACAGTTGAGCCCAAGCCTCTGTTACTAATTCTAAAACGTCACTTTAGATCTAGTAATGAAGGAACGTTGAGTTGCTTCATTTAATCTTATTGTATTATGTTATTATGAGAGAGAGATTGACCAAACAAGTGTGTTACCTGCATCTGATATAGCATTCATTCTTCAGGTCGATGTTCATAATATTATATCTATTATAATAAAAAATCAGTTTGAATGTCTGCTGAGGAAAGCGATATCTTTGTCTTTGTCCTTTGACAGTGCTAAAACAACTTCCTTGTTCTGACTCACTCATAAAGACAGTCTTTGCTGCCATCTAATGCCATAGTAATGTAATTTCACTGAAGTACATATCACAATCACTAACGGACCATTTCTCAATACCAAATACGGCATCTTATTAATATAAAATAATATTTATTGACATTTAAATTACCAACAATAGCCATTATAAACGACAATAGGAAATAAATACAAGCAAACAATTCAGTCAAACGTACAAAAGCAGCGCTCTAGTACAGGATTTAATTTAAATATAGCCTAAATGTAAAAGTTATGAAACTTAATTCTCCCCTTAACCCAAAGATTGTCCGTTTGATATACCCCAAATGAATTATATCTCATGTTTAACCACAATCTACATAAGAGTCAGTGACAAATTCCAGAAGGACTGGCTGAGATGAAGCTGTTTTCTGCGGGTACATGAGCACTGAACGGCCATTGACGGTCTGGAGCTCACATCTACGAAAGCATCTTAACAAATTTTAAAATAGATGCTATGTTTATATATGGGTCACATATTTGAGGTCTAAATAACTACATTCTCACCTAAAAAAACGAACACATTCCGTGACACAACAACAGTAGTATTTATATATATATATATATATATATATATTTTTTTTTTTTTTTTAAATTTGGTGGATTTGCTCAACCGCCATGACAGTCGTCACAAGCGGAGTGATACAAACAGTAAAACGGTTCCAGTGATACTGGGGGAATATCGCACGGCTGAAAAAGGCTCAAAGCCAATCAGATTTGAGAACCAAAAAGAATATATATAAAATCTTTGTATCTTTCATGATTACACACTTCACCTTTAAGTATCTTCATTAGTAAGGGTAAAAAAAAGAGCCTTTCACAGGTCATTTGTTTTACAATGAAAATTCTTTCATTTATCCAGTGTCTCATATCTTTCAAATGTTCAAATTGCTTTATATAGCAATTTGAGTTATGTTCCCTAGCATTTGCATAGCTATACTATTAGACTAAAAGATCTACTAGACTGCTACTGCCAGGTACCCATCAAAATCAATCAATCAATCAATCAGTCAGTCAGTCAGTCAGTCAGTCAGTCAGTCAGTCAGCCAATCAATCAATCAATCAATCAAGGTCTATGATGCTACTAGTTCTGAATGTATGAATAGATTACATAGCATGCAGTAACAAAAATGACTCAAAATATATCCTGACATTGAAAAAAGAAACTCAAATTAATCTATATTATGCCCACTTACTGGTTGAGAAAGAGAATATAGATACACACATTCTCGCTTGATAAAAGTGATGAATGCAGATCCGTGAAAATCCATCTCAGCATTTTACAGTCGTGATGATGCATGGTTTGTTTTTCACATAATAGTGTTATTGGAGGTGATCGGTGTCAAGATGTTCTTTTATAATTCCCTCAGCTCAACACTGTCCCGGCAGCTGCTTTACACGGAATGTAAAAAGAAGTAACAATAGGTTGACTTATTGTGTCGTGTCCTTTATCTTCTGCAGGCTGTTTTAGAATCATACCCTGGCTTGCCGTTCAAAGTAATGTCTTACTGTTTATTAAACCATCACCCTCACCCATCCATCGCTTTCTTTCCCAAACCTCGCAGTTTATTGTTGCCAGGGTATTGAGATATACATCTGATCATTTCCTCATTCTCAGCAAATCTCTGACATTAGTGGCATTCATGTCAGTGTACGCGTAAATCTTCTTCTATCTGCCGCACAATATGACTCACACTAAGTGACTGCTCAGCTATTATTGGTGCAGAAGAGATAGTAAGTCGAAAAAGAGACGGATAAAGAAAGGTAAGGAGAGTTGATCACATGCTGGACAATATTGGTGGCAGATGTGGCCACTGGATCACAGTGAAACCAGGATGGCATTTCCTCAGGATGCGACTATATATTTTTGAAACTTTGATGTGAGTGCTCTCCAGAAATATGTAGGATTTTGCGTGCATCTGATCTGGCGGCGTCAATCGTGGGGATAAACTGAAAAGTGAAGCTTGTATTTTGGCTTTGAGGGTAGCAATGGTGATTAGCATTATTCATCAGGGAGCTATTTCAGTTGCATTTTTGCAGTCCATGGTGAAATATTTCAACCAGTGTTGCTTCCCAATGCAAACAAACTCATTGTTATGAAGTTAGTATGTCATAGTGAGGTGCCAGGGTAATGCTATGTAGTTGCAAAGGTGTTCTAAGTAGTTTTTAGCTTCTTGCTATGCAGTTGCTTATGCAAGGTCCTTCAATGTGCGTCTGTGGGATTTTTTCACCTGCTTAATGATCCAGCAGGTAAAAATTGTGTGTCTGATCACTTAGTAAAGTAAAAGCACGCCTCTCCTCAGCAACACACATGCTTTGAGGAATCATTCATGCCTGGAGCGAAAACACTGATGGATGAAGTTTAACACTTAATGGTAGGGTAGGCAATTTTCAGAGAGGCTAGCAATAGCGAGCTAGCTTTGAAAGCATAAGATCCCACCCTCCTTTCAGAGCGCCTCCAAAGCCACGCCTCCTTCAAAACACATGAACACGTACAGCAGGGAGCAAACAAAAGCGTCACGAGAGACGGCGTTATGTCTCAAAGCACATAACATTACAATAATAATGAACGTAGACAACTTAAAGAGCACTAACCTGTACCACCTGACTGCTGCAGATTAATTTCACTGTTGATAGTGTTGCCATTGAAACGCATAAATTCGAGTCACAAACCACTCAGAGTATAATGTCACGGGTTTCCATCTCTTCCAAATTACTGTAGATATGGTGTGAACGCAGCATAAGCTCGTTGTTTTGGTTCAGGAGGAACTGTAAAATGTGGCTAATGTTTCTGTTGTGGTGCTCGGTGACTGATTTCTGTCTAACTCTGCATAGCATGAAACACGCCGATGCATGTCTGCGGAAGCAGGGTGCGCAGAGGTATGGAAATACATATGTTGACAGGCAGGTAGGACATCGGACCGAATGCAATGATTGGACGCACATTTTATGGTCCTACACCTTCCACAGACGATATATATACATATACATTGGGCCCTATCATACACCTGGCGCAATGTGGTGCCAGGCACGACGCAAGTGTTTTTTGCTAGTTTCAGCCCGATGCAGTTATCATTTTAACGTTCAGCGCCACGTTATTTAAATAGCAAATGCACTCACACCCATCTGTTCGCCCATGGGCGTGCTGGTCTGAAAACGAGGTGTGTTCAGGCGCATTGTTGGCGCGTTGCTATTTTAAGGCAACTGAAAACGACTGCGCCATTAACCAACAAAACCTGGTCTAAAGTCAATAGCACAGTATTTTTTGTGTTATTTAAAGGGCGCGTTAGTAATATGCGCCTATAGGCGGGTGCACAACGAGCGTACACTCTGCTTATTACACAAACATTTTTAAATATTAAAAATAAAAGGATTCCTCTCTGGAGAAGTGTTCGGTCTGCTTACAAATTCCGCCATGTAAATAGCAAATCCGCCATGGTGCAAGCGCTACTGGCTTTTAAAGGGAATGGGAGATGAGACTCTAATTGGTTTATTGCACGTTACGCCCAAAACACACCCATGACTCATTAAGAGACTAGGTACAACCCTTTTGGATCATGCGCCTGGCATGCCGACCATTTTTTCTGCCGTTAAACTAGCAAAAGTGGATTCGGACACGCCCTGAGTGCACCTGCGCCATGCGCTTCAGACCATGCGCTCAGATCGTTAAAATAGGGCTTAACTTAATGATTGCTATCAGGATGTGAAAAGCCTTTCAACCAGCATAGCAATAAAATGTTTCTGGAACAAATCGCCTACCTGCTTTTAAGGGCTAAGAATTTAGAAAAAGTTGTAGTAATGCTTGACTTGATTCATACTGAAATCAAGAGGTGAAGAAAAGCAAATAGAGTGCAACAGCCCACTTTTTCATTGGTCTTGGTTCCAGAAGTTTAAAAAAAGTCTTCAGAGTTATAAGCCATAAACCAAACCAACCAGCTATGAGGAAAATCACAACATTACACATTTAGATTTGAAGCAAAAAGAGTATTTGAAAATCAAACAAAAAGACAAAAATACAAGAAATAACTACAATTCCATGAAGCATCGCAAATGACATAATCAAATTAAAAATGTGCATAGAAACAATATTTAAACAGTTTGAGAGCCTAGGGAAATTGACTCTATGTCATTTGAAGTGCTTCATGGGAGTAAGTGGGCACTAAAGAATTCTTAGATGTAATTTGCTTGTCGTGATTGGTGGAGATTTTGGCGAAATTTTGGGTAATATGTTTTTTTTTTTTTCCACCAGTAATTATGCTGTTAAACACGATTAAGTAACACTTTATTTCGATGGTCCACTTTAGACATTTCTACTAACTATAAGTAACTTTGCAACTACATGTCAACTTATTCTACTAACCCCAACACCTAACCCTAAAAGTCTACTAATAATCTAATGAAAATTAGTTGACATGTAGTTGCAAAGTTACTTATAGTTATTAGAATGTCTAAAGTGGACCATTGGAATAAAGTGTTACCCACAAATAAGATGAAATAATGCGAACTGATGAGCTACCTCATAGCTCACAGTAGGTCTGTCTTTCATAAGCTATTGTTAAAAATGAGTTCCCCTGTGGAAGTTTAGCCTAGGGCCCTTGATGTGTGAGTGAATGAGAATGCTATGAATTCTTACCTCAGCTTAATTAGAATTGCCTGGGAATCTTGATTGTGTGTTTTGCTGTTGTGATGTTACTGAGGATGTGTTGTACTGTACGATCACACCCTGAATGCTAATGAGTCTTTTGCCAGGTGTCAGGTTTTGACAACATCAAACCCCTCCAGTTCACAGAGCCAGACAGGAATAAGGAACTGGTTCGACACAACTGTGTCCACATTCTGTAATGTATACTCAACCATATCAGTGTTTGATCTGCTACATCAAACTAATTCATCATCTATGGCTGCTCACGCCGCCTCAAACCCCCAGCAGTCATCACTCGTCCGATAACTCACCAGTCTGTTAACTGGGGGGTTTATATCCTGATTTGCCATGGTGAGTTCGAGAAAAAATCGACATCGGCCGTGATGCAGATTAGAGGAACTGATCTGATATCAGCCTCTGCCGTGCACATGTGTGGAGGGGGAATAACTGAGCCAGGCCCCAGCTGCTGGGTGACACTTCAGATACATCCATTTCTCTTTGTACAGACCTCTGGAATTAACCCAAACCCACAATGGCATCACATCAGAAAGGAGCACAGGAAAGTCTGACTTTATTATCCGTCTCTGTGGAAATTTTCATGCGGAGGGATAAAGCTATGTAACGGCTGTCTGCTGTTTATTAGGCGAAGCACAAGACAATAGCAGCCTCGGGGAAGGGTCAGACAGTCCGTTCTCGCTCTGTATTAGGAGGACTGGTCACTGGGAAAAGTGCATTCTAAGCAGACGTATAGCAGGCTGCAAAATACAACTGCCTGTGTAACATCTTTGCTAGTTGAGTGTTTGATTGTTTGTTTGATTGATTTGTGCTACAGTGCACAAACGTTCAAATCCATCCAAAATAATCCACTTTAAATATTGCCAGGGTGTCTAAAAATAACAATTTGTTACCATTCAGGGTGTAAGATTACATGAGTGGTGACCTTTGACCCTCATAATTTTATTTGACAGCCCTTTTGATATGTTAGTTTTTTTGTTTATGACAACAGAAATTCAAAATGTCTGATGTAAATGGTGAATCGTCTACCTCTGTTATAGTAGTGTATGGGAAAATAAATGAATAAAACAGATTGGGGATGATTATGTTATTTTTTTAAATATACAAAAAAAAAAAAAAATGCTTTCTTTCATTTATGATTTAATTATTCATGCATTAAAGGTTTATATCCACTATTTATATTGAACTTATGAATTCTTCTAGAATGGTTTGATATATATATACATACACACAATATTCACTCTAAAAAAATGCTGGGTTAAAAACAACCCAAGTTGCTGGGTTTGTTTTTAACCCAGCATTTTTTAGAGTGTACATGTTCGCCTTTTGATTATTATTGTTGCCTCTAGTAATTATGTGTCTGATTTTTAATTTATAACCTATTTTGGGTTCATTTTAAGCCAGCCATATAGTAATTTTTAAACAATAGTTGGGTTAAATAAAACTACCCAGCATGTTGGGCAAACATTCAACAACCGCTGGGTTAAAACAACCCAATCGCTGGGTTTGTCCATTTTCAACCCATCTTGGGTTGTTTTTGACCCAGCATTTTTTAGAGTGTATATTGTGTGTATATGAGTGTGTGTGTGTGTGTTACTGTATACAGTATATATTATTACATACTGCTAGTATTATATATATATATATATATATATATACTCTAAAAAATGCTGGGTTGTTTCAAATTCAAATTTTTTATAGTATATATACCCAGCATTTTTTAGAGTATATATATATATATAATACTAGCAGTTGTTCCTTGTTGCTATTTGTATGAGTAGTGAGAGCCTCTCTCTCTCTCTCTCCCTCTCTCCCTCTCCCTCTCTCTCTCCCTCTCTCTCTCTCTCTCCCTCTCTCTCTCTCTCTCTCTCTCTCTCTCTGTGGATCCAGGGGCCCTGCCTCATCCGGTGGCATGTTCTACAGCAACCCATCGCTCCTGGGATGAAAAGACGATGACCAAGGTATTCGTCCAATTCAACCTCTATTGTTGTTTTGGAAACAAGGAACAGCAAAGTAGTCAAACCATAACATGGTGTATGGCAAGTGTGGATGTGTGTGACTACTGGACTCCCCGACTTGCAGTTCCCAGCAGGGCCCGACCATTGTTGAAGGTATTCACCCAGTGCACTCATGAAACTAGATAAATGGATTAGTTCTTCGGAGATACTGGCGGCATCTTCAAAAAGACAACACCGTGGGGCGGTTCGGAGGGGTGGATGAAGGGGGGGCATTTGTGTCGTAGGGCGGGGGTGTATGAATGACCTGTTTCTGCCAAAAAGACAAGACAGTGATAAACTTTCCTCTCTCTTTTACACTGTGACAGAGACACAAGCGTCATGGGAGAGAATCACCCGTATACTATGCGCAGGAGCAACAGTTTATGTGCAAGTATAGTACGATGCATTATTTATTATTCTATCCTATCGGCTGGCATTTATGTCCTTCATCAGTTTTGTTTTTTCGCACACCACACGGCATTTTCCATGTCTTTCATATAAGATTATGATAATAATTTAAACGACCATCGTGATTTTTTTTAACCCCATGTCCCCTCTTTATTTCTATCCCTCACACACTTACATTTCCCTTTATTCTGTTACGTCCTTTTTTTGGCTGCCATTTATTGCCCGCGGCGGCGTGTGACAGTAGCTGAAGTGTCAGAGTAATTATGGGTTCCAGCCCCGTTTATTTCTCGTTAGACAATTGACTGTACATCAAGTACAGAATGAGTAATTGCGTGTGCATTAGCGAATCCCACCCCGATGGCCTCCAGCACTAACCCCATGCTAGTACAGGACAAAAGATATAAATGAAACACCGGGAGGTTATTTTATTTCAAACACAACAAGCTCACGAAAGAAGATGAAGACGAAATAACGAGGAGAGAGCTGAAATGTGCACACCTGCCCTGATTTAGCCTCTATCCATTTAGCAAGGGAGACGTTTATTATTATTATTATTATTATTATTATTATTATTATTATTATTATTATTATCATTATTAGCATACAATTATAATTCGTTTAAGCACGTTTATGCTTAACATTTTCTATGTGTGCAATTCCGAAAATAATTACTTATTTGTTTCCTAAAGTCGGGTATGGCGGGTATTCGTTCAAAATGGTTAGTAGAGCGATAATAATAATAATAATAATAATAATAATAATAATAATAATAATAATAATAATATGCACTGTTGGGATTTATTTATTCACTACTACATAATGCCGAGAATAATCTTAAAACATGAGCGGCCTATATTATTGACTTTTTCGTTAATATTTTTGGTTGTTTAATGTTACTAATATAACAAAAATAAAAATTAAAAAATTAAATACAATAAAATAATATAGGCCTATTTTTAAAAAAATATATATCTTACAAAGCACATCTGATCGCATTTCGATCGCATAAAATCCTCTCTGAATGTTTTGAACTCTTTTAATTCATTCTTGCAATTATTGTTGGAACTTTTAATGTTTTATTTCATTTTTAGTGGACTACTGAAATGTAAAAGCAAAAAACTTTGATCGTTTTAGTCCAAACAATACGCAAACGGGGCCCATGATTTGATATAATGTTATTGGGATAATATGTGAGATATAATTTTAGTATTCAGTATTTCAAAAAGGCTGTTGATCCAAAATATATTTGATTATTTTCCTCATCTGAAATGTCTAGTTTCATGGAGAGAAAAAAAAAATGTTTAGTGATTTTATGAATTTCTCCTGTCCTTTCCATGTAAACCAGCTGTAATGACTCTACCAATCTATAGAGGTCGCTGCAAGCTTTAATTTATTTGCAATTCGGCAGATTCTGGTTTCTTGCATCAATAGAGTTTTAAAAGGAACAAGTTTAACGTAAAGATATAAGCTATAAACAGACAATGTAATGCAAAATCAATTAACTTGTGATTGGCAAAACATCTGTAATATCAGTCTATATTTACCTTTTGTGTGTAGTTTTTATAGTCACAATTTGAACGCAGTGAGGGAGATATTAGGCTAGTTTTTTTTTTCTCCTTGATTCATTTTATAAGTGGTTATATATTTAAATTATAAAACTTGAAAAGTGAATTTCGCTTCCAAAGGTAAACACATCATGTCTCTCAATTGTTTTGTAAATTGAAACTGCAATACCATTTGGATACTGTTTAAATTGTAATATTGTGAAACAAATTTTAATTATTCGTTTATAAATTGTAAACAATATGAGTGTCTCATGCTGATGACGCAGAGAGGCCTCGATCCACACTCCCTCTGAACTGAATGTCACTCTCCTCAACAAATTAATAATTTATTATCGTATCGAGTTTTTTCCCCCTCTGACAGATTAGATTTTAACCATTTGATTTTGTTTGCACAGGGCGTTCCCACATTATTACTTAATGATATTCCCAGCTGCTTCGGTCCATTTTCCGCCGCCAGCAGCCATCTGGTCTCTTATTAGCACCTCAATGCATTTGCAGCAGCTCCATTTAACAATTGAATCTGAACACTCCCGCAAAATATTTCCAGATCCATTTTGGGCCTCATGCATCTAAATAACAGACAGCTTTCTCCACACTTTTAAGAGCATTCGTTATTATAATTTTTGATTATTTATAACGAAATTATAGTATGATGGATTTAATAATAATAATAATAATAATAATGAAATGAAAAGACAAACTGAAACACAAGTGCAGTAACGTCCAAAACCAAACCACAAAAAAACCTCTTTGCATTTGTCTATAATTTCATTTAGTTTATTAGACAAAATATATGATCTGGACAAACTCCGTCAACTCACTATTTACAAATGTGGGTCACCTTAAAGGAAAACACCAACACATAAAGACAAAATAAGCCTACCAATGTCCCACGGTAAGGAAGGGATCACAGGTGATTATATACAACTCCACCGGGCGCTAATCAAACTCGGCCGTTTGTTTTAGAGTAACTGAACGCTATGCTGAATTGATTTCGTTCTCATTGTCCCATTATGAGTGCCATCAGTCCTTTTTGCGGGGCAAATGTCTTGATCAAGCGGAAGAAAGAGCTGTTAGGACCCTCTGTGTCGATTCCTGCTGGTTTCTGGGGCTGTGGAGACAGACAGAGAGAATTGGGATATGAGTTCCTATCCTCACAACAACACTGAGACATTTTCTGTTAGTAATTTCCTGAGCGTTATATTACAGCAATTAATTATATGATAATAACAGATCATAGACCTATATATATATAGCCTATACTCACACACAGCATTAAAGCCTATTAATGGATGTTTTTTCAAAGGTTACTATAGCCTACATTATTTCCCATCCACATTAAATTTTAGAAAATCAGTATGTTTCGGTCAAAAATAGAGACTTTTACTACAATTTATCAGCAAACCCACTGGCGCAAGTATAAGTCAAGTCACCAAAAAAAAAAAAAAAAAAAAAAAAAAACGGGTCCGCAACGGGTCTGCTAAAATTGTGGCACTTAAAAGGGGAAAGTTTCAGCAAGACTGCTCCCCCGAGGTTCACTTTTCCCCAGGGTCTTTAGGAAAGGCACACAGCCTCGGTGACTTGATAAGTAGTTATTCTCCTGAGAGGCAGAGAGTGTGTGTGGGGAGGGGGATTCGGGGCCTTTTGTCACCAGGAAAAGCACAACTATTTATTATAAGCGCTAAGCGCAGATTTTTCTCTGTCTGTCTGTTAGGAAATCTTTATCCCAAGAGCCTTTCTCCGATAAGCAGTTTTAAAAACAACCGTTTGCTGTTGCATGCGTTTCATCTGGTATAGCCTAACAACAACAATATTGATACTAATAATAATAATAAGAAGAGAAGAAGATAAGAAAAATAAAAAGAATATAATAGAAATTTACCTGTCATGAAGAGGACGAAACGATGACTTTAAGGGTTGCGTTGGTGATTCATTTCTGAGGGCATTTTCCCGCTCTAAGATTTCAAAACAAAACGTTAGAATTAGATTGATTGGAATTAAATGCGCAGCATTATTGTACAGATTATTATTTTTTTTAATTGGTATTATTTATGTATTATATATATATAGGCCTATATATAGGGTAACAACAAAAACAACAACAACAGCAACAACAATAATAATAATAATAATAATAATAATAATAATAATAATAATAATAATTAAAATGGCACTGCCATGTGGGCCACATTTGTTCTGCGCTCAGGCCTAGTGTGATTTGTGCATACCTATGTGTTTTGGACTCAGGTCCTCTGGCGCCTTCTCAGTGTTCACTGCTGCCATGGATGACACCACCACCGACGAGGGCTGTTGCGAGTGAACAGGATGATTATGGTGATGCTGATTGACGCCCAAGAAAGACCGGACGTTCAGCAGGGAGTTTTGGCCCAGAAACGCGCCATTTGTCCAGTTGTGGAACTTCCCAATTTGGCACGTGTACAGTCCGTGGCTGGGCAGGAAGGCCGGGTGTGTGCCCGCGGGAGTGGCGGGAACAGAGGGTGACGTAGGTTTTTGCGAGCTATCTGGACTGGTTGCGGTTTCTGCTAACGACCATATTTTGGGCTTATTGCTAACCGGAACTTGAAAACCTCCCTGTCGACCCGGCGACAGAACCCTGGTGTTGTTGTTGTTTCCGTCAGACGGCTCTTTGCCAGCAGAAATGACTGATTTGGATTTCTCGAAGGCCTCGTGAGCCTCCAGCGCGAGCGCGCGCCGTTTCTCCTGCAGGCTCTCGAGCTCCCCGCGCTTTTCCTCATCCTCCTCGTTGCTTTGATCTCCGTCGTTGTCGTCGATCTTGTCGATATCTATGCTCTCCAAATCTATTTCCTCTTCATCTTCGTTCTTTTCGGCGTCCCCCTCGTTATCGCTCCCAAATATATTGCCATCTTCATCCTCTTTACTTCTGGCGCCCCATGTCACCTTGTTCTCCTTCTTGAGCCTTCGTCTGGCGTTGGCGAACCAGGTGGACACTTGCGTGAGGGTCATCTTGGTGATGATGGCCAGCATGATCTTCTCGCCTTTGGTGGGATAGGGGTTTTTCCTGTGCTCGTTGAGCCAGGCCTTCAGAGTGCTGGTACTCTCCCGTGTGGCGTTTTTAGGCCTGGCAGGGTCTCCATACTGGAACTGGCCGTAGGGATAGAAGGCAGGGCTCGTGTGGGCAGCAAAGCTGGCAGGGTGAACGCCAGGGCTGTCTTTTAAATCATACTGAGAGCCCTACAATGAGGAAAAAACAATAATAAATCAGATATGTTGCATTTATTACACACAAGAATGCGCACAAAATAATTCGGGAATAGCCTACACTGCAAATGTATCAATCAATGCTTCTTAATCTGACCTCCCCCAGAAATGTTTGTTTTGTGCTTGCAATATTGTTTTTCCCCCGATCTTTCATAAACTAATATTTGTTTTGACCTTTGACCAACATTGTTATATAAAAAGCTAGGCCACATACAGTGATAACACAAAAATTTATATGTAGGCTAAATATTATATTAATGGCATTCTGGAAAATGAGAAAGAACCGCATTATTTCGAGTCCGATGTGTGTACAATTAATCATATATTTAATTTAAGGCTCGCTCGTGATGTACAGGCCTTAACCTATTACCAATATTATCAGTATTCATATAACGTTATACAACATACGATGTAAATATTGCAGTGTTTCATATTAATCGAAAAATTATAACTGTGAGGGAAAGTATTTTGCTAGATTTAAATGATTTTTATATTAATTTTCCATGCAATGAGATTCATGCACGTAATGTGGATACAATTTGTAATTATTTGGTTAGCGAAAGACAACTGATTAATAACAACTCTGCTTTTTACAGCACTTTCAACATCTCTCTTTTTCGGAAATGCAACGAGATTCCGCTGTTGTCAAGTATCTCGTTTCATTAGGCAAAATAACTCATTTTGTCACATTTATTATCATTCATATTTATCATTTACTACAAGTCATGAAGTGTAAAGTAGTTTCTGAGCCAAACAATAATTCGTTTTGCATTGTTTACAATGCGAACCGCGAAGTTCTCGATCAAAACAATTTAGTAAATGTAAATTTAGCTTAATAACAATTTTAGCATGTTTTAAAAGTAGCAATTTGGAAATTACACGATTCGTGCTATTATTAAAAACCCGCAAAATGATTCTCCAACTCAAACACCGAGCCGACAAACTTTTCTTGTAAAATGGCGGTCGGAAAGAATTGTACGTATTTTAAATTTTACGCGTGCCAAATCCGTAATGTCATTTTAACACAGCCTAGAGTAAATGTTAAAAGCTGTAGAGAAACTTCCCATGCACATTGCAAGCTTCAGATGGATTAACCTCGCTTGTGCGGCAATCCCGAAAATGGTTGGCAATCAGCCCTCGCAGAATAAAAGCAATAAAAGGCAGAAAAAGAATAAAAAAAATCGTGAATACACATCTGCTTTTCTTACCATTTGGGAGAAAAGAGCCAGATCGGCGCTGGTGTAAGGCAGAAAGGCGCTGTAGTTGTGTGCGTACGGGTACATGCCCAACACCGAGGACACCGCAGCGGCCGCCGCGGACGCGCTTCCCCCGATCTCAGCGCTCCCTCCGCGGGACGACGGAGTTAGCACTCCCGGGCGATCGCCTCCGTACACCGCCTGGGAGGCACTTAAATACTGCGGGTAACCCAGCTGGGGGAAAGACATCTCCTTCGCCACGTCGGAAGCCAAAACAAGGCAAAAAAGCAAATAGCCCCACCAAAGCAAGAAGTGAAAGAGTTTCTCTCTCTCAAGCAGCACAGAGTGAGAATGGGAAATGCTCGTCTTTAAATCTCAGCTTCTCTTTTGCGGCAAGTCCGTCGGATGTGATCAGATCAACAATTGAGCTCCAACTGATGTCTCTGCCCCTAGGTCCTGGGCTGATCTCTCAGATACAATTTGAAGTTGATGCTTTGATTGGCGTCCCAGGCTCCTCCTCGTTGGCGCATGTGGTTAGTGCATTGGCCAGGGCCACTTTTGCACTGTTTGGAGGATTGTATGTTAAATGTTTAGCATTAGAATCCATTCACTGTAGTGTGACAACCTGTCTACACGATTTTACAGCTGCCCAGCACTGGGGAAATGAACTGATAGGCACGCGGAACTTATTTGAATGGCTCATAATTCTTATAAACACTGGAGAATTAAAGCAACACTCGCGATGACACTGATCTTCATAAGGTATTGACGATCAAACAACTGTATTCTTTTGAAGGGTTTTTTTTTTTTTTTTTTTTTTTTTTTTTTTGCAGTGAGTGATTGCTAATATTGTGTACAGGATTTTACACATTTGGCAAAAAAGAAAAATACTCTGAATTGAATTATTCAAATGAAGCACTGGCTTTATTGTTTTGTTGGAGTGAGTTTAAATAATTAAAGATGTGCATTTCCATACTCTGCATTTTCATTTCTCCTTTATATTATTTTTTCTACTGTACAAAATACAGTTTCTAATGCATGGGCTTTATTTATTGCGCGACGACAGTTTAGGAACTATTATTTTTCTTTGGTAAAACAATTATTTGTTCTCAATATTGGCAATCGGCACAATAAATGTATGTCAATTAGTCTAAAACATTATAGCACAGTTTCTCTTTAATTTCTTCCCTCTCTATTTTTTCCTCACACACACACACACACAAACACACACACACACACACACACACACACACACACACACACACACACACACACACACACACACACACACACACACACACTCACTAACTAACTAACTCACTCACTCACACTTATAACCCAGAGGCACTTACAAGCATACACACGGGGGTGGGGGCGTTGGGGACTTTGTATTTATGTTTCATTGTTAAATACTGAACGAGGTGATGTCGTGAATAATCGTGAGCACTTCATTAACATGCACACAAGCGCCATTTAGCTGGAAAAAAACCCCCAAAACTATTAATACCACTAATAATAGTCATGACAGATAAAGGGATCGCCTGTGGTCTAAAGGTTTATGATTTAATGTGTGTGCGATAACAATAATCTCACTAATCCCATCACATCTTTACCGAAACACCCCTACTAATAATAATGAACTTGCAGCTCATCTGTTTTTGCTTAATAAAGGCAACATATAAACATGCGACCTATTGAGAAAATGTACACACTTCTGTACAAAATGTGATTTTCGAAATGAATTAAATTTTTACATTGTAATATTTTGTTTACTATTTCATTACAGTGATCTAGTATTATTATAAACTAAATTAAACGTGTAAATGGAATTGACATGTTTTATTATTTTAATTCAGTATTAAACGCACGAGTTAACTGAGTGTTTTCATATAGCCGAACTGGTGTGGTTGTGCGCGGGCTCTTCATCCGCTGCTCGTGTCCAGGGTCCGGGACTCGCTCTGTCATGGGGTCGCTGCTCAAGCGCTTCAAAAGTTGTGCTCGTTGAAAGGATATAGTGGATTTATTAGTTTAACGGCTCAGATGAAGCCAGTGATTGTGATCTGCCCCAGATGGCCGCGAGTGGAGGATCTGTTGAAAATATCTGAGGGCACTGATGCCAATCAGAGGAACACATCAGACAGAAGGAGGAATGGCACTGGCGATAACCCGCTGGAAACGCGCACAGCTGAAGATCATGCAGATATGACAGAAAATATCTCTAAACGACGAAGACAGAGACGTTAAGAAAGGACATTGAATCTTGAGAAATGTGGTAGAGGGAAAAAAAAAGTTAGGGGGTGCTCAATTACTCGCTTTTTATTTAAACATTTATCTTTTACATTTTATTTAATTAAGATTTTTTTTTTAATTTTATTAATTTATGGGCTGTGATTACTGCAAAAATGTATTTCGTAGATATAAATGCTTAGTTATTTTATTAGTATGTTGGGGCGAGAATATCAAATTTCCTTTTTCGGGTAAATGAGGGAAATAAATTGTAAAGGGGTTGAAGTTTGACCCTCGCCAAACAATGGCACGTGTAATCTATGGGTAATAAAGCGCGTTCACACTTAACTGATTTATGGGGCTTGTTAAAGTCCCATTATCACTTTCCCTGCAACTGCAACAACAAGAGACCAATGCAACTTTACTGGATACCCAAAGCACGTTCTCCTCTGTTTTAGACAGGTTAATAAAAAAACACATACATATATATATATATATATATATATATATATATATAGAATTTACTTAGAAACTGAATTTCTCTCTATATATGTGCAATGTGAAAATTATACTATGCATGTGTATACAATGATAGGCATGCATACATATCTATAAATTATGGAAAGTACACTATGCCCTTAAGCAAGCTCTCATTTTCTGCTCTTCCTCTGTCATATAAATAAGAAACCTTAGCTTAGCAAACAGTGATTACAGTGGGTGAATTCTGCATATTTCAAAGGTTGACGTTTTTTTTAGACGGGGAAAAAACATTTTTAGACTTTTAAACCATTTCAAAACAACAACAAGAGGCATGCACACATTTTCAGGCTTGCTGTACAGTGACTCTGCTGCTGTCTAAGTGTCATTATAACATAAAAACTGCTGTTTGTCAATGCATTCTTATCCAACCTTTCCTTCCCATTCATGCACAAATGGATTCTTCCAAAAAAAGGTAATTTCTGACCATTTCAGAGCATTTCTGTCATCTGCATGCAAGCTTCATGAGACGGATCTCACAGTGCAGACTTCTGTTTGTGTTTGGATTTCATAGAACTCAAAAATCAATGCGTTTCTCAAGCATGTCAATGTACATTCTTTAAGTACAGGTGTAGGGCAATTCTTACAACACTGTGAAACTCATGTAGCACAAACGAAAGCAGGGAATGGCATTCAACTAAACTGTCAACTTTAAACAGCCGAAAGCAATGAGATCAAAGGCATGCGCTGGAGTCTCTTCTCTCTCTAGATTACAGCCCTAACGGTTTGAACCCTTAATGCTATTAAAGGGAACCAGGACATCTCTCCCAACCATGGTTACTGAGTAAATCCCCTCTGGACTCAAAGATGACCAGAACCAGACTTGAGTCAGCAGTGGTCAAATGGAGCTTTTGCACAGAGTTTCAGCACCAGCCATCATTGTAGCATTTAATGCTCAGGGTCTTCGGGAGAGACGCTGCAAGTGTACTGATTGAACAGACCCATGATCCACAGTGTTGGCTACACTGACTGTTTGCACCCCAGCTTGCGAGCTAATTACGGCAGGGCTCACGTGTGTCTGTATACAAGAATAATCACTGCATGACTGGGGCGTGAATGATGCAACTTTTTTTCTTTTTCATTTCAGCATATACTCAACATTTAGTGTGTGCCCATAATAATTTTCCTCATGAATACAAATATGCATGTTTTAAAGAAACTACGTTTTTATAAAGAATGTGCTAAACCTATTCCTGGATCCTGTGTTCCAGTGAACTTATATCAAGGGTGAATCATAACTAATGAAAATGGCCCTTCAGAAGTTTGGGAATGTGTTGAGATTATCAATGTTGGGAACTTTATCACGTCAGCGTCTGAGTCAGAGCCCTGCTGGACCACACATGATTGTCCCCTATTGTCCTCCTCTGTCTTCAGCAAGTTGACATGAGGTTAAAAATCTCTGGTATGCCCCTCTTGCCCAGGAGAGATTAACAAATTATATGTGCTGAAATCTACTCCAGCTAAATTCGGAAGAAAGCAGTTACCACCGACCATCACAATGTGCCGTTCGTTCCCAGCCCACAAATAACATTTATCCAATAACCCCAAATATCCCCCAACACTGCAATAAACCAGAGAGCAGTTAAATGCCTTATTAGAGTCCTGCACTAGGAATTTGATAGGAATGCTTATACCACACCCAGGTACGGAAAGAGGGAATTTCAGGCTAATAAAAGACGTGTGTGGAAGTGTCATAAGGCCAGAGTGCAGTGTGTGTGGCTGACAGCACAGCATATGGAAAGAGATTTTACCTCGTTGTAGCGACACCTTGGCAGTAAATCTTCTACACTACTGGGCATCTGCTAGTTTGGCACTTGCCTACAAACTTTCCACCCTATCACAAATTTGGTTTCCAAAGCAGACAATTGTTACATTTTTCTGTGACTTGATTATTTTGTATGCTTTATCATTTGATTCATTTTTCTGTTCTCTTTTTTTATTGTTTTGATTAGACAAAAAATTATATTTTTGGTCCTCATATTTAAATAAAGACACATTAAAAGGGACACTAAGTGCAATTATATCACGTGACTGGTACATTCTAAAACACGACTGTCGATTAAACATTGTAATGTTTTTAAATCTTTTTTTTCTCACATGACAACAACAACCAAAATGTTAAATAAGTAGGGGAGTCAGAGCTAGTTGTCACAAATATATATTTTAGTAACTATAAGATTTTGAGTGAATGCTATGCAGTTGATAATGTTTGTGAATTTTAGTACGCAAACATTCATCTTTTATATATATATACACACACACACACACAACATGAAAGAACAAAAGTTTTAGGGTATTTTTCATAAATGTCAGATTGGGGCATGCAGTCACATTTATATCAGTGGAGATTGTCACATTTTTTGTATGTAATTTTATACAATATCTGTTGGTGCACAAAAATGGTTTGGTAATTGTGAATACCTTTGTTACCTTTTTTAATTTATGAATTGATTTGTTTACATAATTGTTTAGTGTTTATTTATTTTTTTTTTTTTGCTGAAATAGGCTTTTGAGCTTGCATTTTTCATTGTGAATTTACCAACTTACCAAATTGTGTGTGTGTGGTCAAGGTATACCCTATATGACAAAATGTCCCCACAAAGATGGCGATATCCAAAATTCTTGTCCTTGTGGGGGCATGATTCATAAATCATACTAAATTATATTTTTTGAAAATGTAAAAATGCAGAACGTTTTCTGTGGTGGGTATGGTTAGGGTTATGGGATAGAATATACAGTTTGTACAGTATAAAAATCATTATGTCTATTGAAAGTCCCCATAAAACATGAAAACACAATGTGTGTGTGTGTGTAATGATGAAAGTAACATAGTATTTTATTGATAAAACTTTTGTTTTAGGTTTGTGTGTGTATTGAAATTGAGTTAAGAAAAAGCAAACACAAAGTTAGCTGAACAAAGTAATTTGGACTGGTAGATGTGGCTGTGTGTTTGGGTTAATCAGTGTCTTTCTCACTGGATCCCGCACCTCTTGAAACACTCACAGGGTTTTAGGAACGGCAACAAAACCTACTCCCAGCCACCCCAGCATGCTCACATATCAAAGGCTGGCCGGGGTGCTGTCCATCCCAAAGGGCATTGTCAATGCTGATTAGCGGGTGGGTCACCTCTCTGATGTGATTGGCTACTGAGAGAAAAAGAGAGGCAGAGAAATGTGAGAGGGGATGTTAATTGTTTTGGCTCTTTTCTAAGGAAAACATATCACCATGTGATCTAGTGGAGGTTAAGTACCCTCATTGCCACAGGGCCAGAGGTAATTAATAGACAGAATGGCTGTGTTTATGTGCATTAGTCTTTTATGGCTCTTTCAGTTGTAATGGTTTGTTAAATGGAGGCCTCCTCTCACCACAGATTGCAGGCTGATAAAAGACTTCAGGTGGCCCATGTTTAAATCTCAAGCACGTCACTTAATCCGAACGAACACCTCGACAACAACGTCAGCGCTGAAATGTGTGAGCTGAGCAGAACTAGGCCACCTTCTTCCAACTTCTGTTAATGATTATTACATAAACAGTTTTGTATTTGAATGGAGGTTTTACAGAGATTATTTTGCTTTAACACTTGTATAACCAATTCATTTTAGTGAATGTGAAAAATGTACCCTTAAGATATTTACTCAAGCTCCCCAACCCATGTACACACGCACACACACAGACGCACACCCACATCATCATATAAAGCATGCAAATCTGTTAATTGAATTTTGAAAAAGGCCTGTCCAAATGATGGATTTGTGTGTATGCAGACTTTGATATCATGATATCATGGGACAGAATTTGAAGGAGAGTTACACTTTTTTACATTGACATTTCATAAGTCTGAAATGAAATGAACTAATTATACATTTGCCTATATTTATTTATTGTTCGGTTTATTAACTGCTGAGAAAAAAACCAAAAAAAACCAAAAAAAAAAAACCTGGTAACTCTTTATTTGAAGGTGATGTAGTTACACGCCACTACATGTACTTACTATAGTAATAACAGTAAATTATGCATAATTACAAGTAACTAACCCTAAATCAAACCCTAACCCTAACCGTAACTCTATAGTAAGTACATTAAAGGGGTCATGAATTGAGAAATCAACTTTTCATTCAGCCTTTGATATATAAAAGTTAATCGTGATATAAGAATATCCTGTACGTTTCGTAGCTGAAAACGTCCTTGTTAGTCAAAGAAAAGCTTTTATTGACACCAGGCCGAGCAAACGCTCGATCTCAGAATATGCCAACCCTTGACGTCATCGTGTGGTGAAACGCCGCCTCAACATAAGAATAAGTACGCCTGATTCTGTAGCCCCGCCCACCGACTCGTGGAGCTAAATGGATCGCGCTACCGAGCAATAAACATGCCGAAGATAGCAAGATATTGCACTGTGCCTGGTTGTGGAAGAACACAGTCGCTGCATAAGCTTCCTTCGGATTCTAATATTAGGAATGTGTGGTTGAACTTTATTATTAATGAATTCCAGCTCACGTGCGTAAGACATTGCACGTTTGTTCGCTTCATTTCACCGCGGAATCGTTTGTAAACAAGACAGGTCGAGACTGGATTTGCAGACATATTAAGATTAAAACACAATGCTGTGCCTTATATATTGGATCCGACAGGAATGGTGCAACACACTTATGTGAGTAAAAATGTTTTTTTTTTTTTTTTAATATGTGATAGTATTGCATTGTTACAGATCGTTTGATATCTGCTGATTATGTTACGGAAGTTTTGAACATGCCTGATTTGTCTGCAGGGAAGTTTTGCTGATGCACGTACTTGGCTTGTGTGTGTGTGTGTGTTAGTGATGCGCGGTTCGCGGATATATTCACCTATCGGGCGGGCCAAGTAATAAAAAATAACATTCATATGGATGAGAGATAAATAATTGTGTTTGTTTGATAAAGACATTTTGCGAGCACTGTGGGCGGATCATTCCGGTTGACGTTTCTCCACATTGGAAGTTTTCAAAACAATTCCCCACATGTACTGACGGGGGAGTCGAAACTCATTATTATGCAAAACTGTTATCCAATCGTAGCAGTGGGCGTTTACTTCCAAGTCTTCAGTGCGGCACGCCCATAAAAACCGAGCGTTCCAGGAGAGAGGCTCAAAACCAGGGTAGAAAATAGCCTATTACTTATTCATTATGATGTTTTTGAATGTAAAAACCACCCAAACGTAATAAGTTGACCTCAGACAACAGTATAAAAAATTTAAAAAAGCCAGTTCATGACCCCTTTAATATTAAGGAAAATTAATAGTAAGTAAAATGTATATTACTCAGTACTTATTTGAGTAAGTACAGTGTAACTACATCACCTTCAAATAATGGGTTACACTTTATTTGGTAACACTTTATTTTACAGTGTCATTGTTACATATGTTACATGTAGTTACTATAATAATAGCTATAAATTATGCATAATTACATGCAACTAACCCTAAACCAAGCCCTAATCCCATAGTAAGTACATGTAGTTACTTAATATTACTCAGTACTTAAATGTATAGTTACAATGTAACAAAGACACCTTAATATAAAGTGTAACCCTTTATTTTAAGGTGTCATTGTTACAGTGTAATTATATATTTAAGTACTGAGTAATATTAATTAACTACATGTACTTACTATAGGGTTAGGGTAGGATTAGGGTTTGATTGAGGTATAGTTGCATGTAATTATGCTTAATTTACTGTTATTACTATGGTAAGTACATGTAACAAATGTAACAAGGACACTGTAAAATAAAGTTTTACCAAATAATGTGTAACCAGAAGACTTGTATGTTTTGACTATTTCTGAATCCTTCCCTGTTCTAGCTTATTCTGAACGATGTCTGAAACTTTGGATTGCTAGCACTTCTTGTGTTATTGCTTCCTTAAGATGAATCGCTTGTTGTATTCCTCACTTGTAAGTTGCTTCTGATAAAAGTGTCTGCTAAATGAATGCATGTAAATTTATCTTCTTATCACACACATCCATACACGTTTCACTGCTGTGCGTAATTTATATGAAATAACCTCATATTAGTATGTCTTCACATGATCAGTTTTGATATGTTTTTAAAATCATGTAGTTATCAGTGTGTGTTGTCAGATCTTTAGATCCGGAGCACTATCTCCAGGCCCATTGTGATGTTACTGCAGACCCATGAAGTGTTACGATCAAGCATCTAATAATTAGTGAGCTGCAAACATGTGTCTCCGAGTCCTATAAGGCATGTTAAACAAACATACGGATTTCTTTCAGCTCAAGATTACTCATTCACCTTCAAGCACAAAGGGATGCACTGGACTAAGTCAGCGTGCCTCATTGAACTGT
Source organism: Coreius guichenoti (assembly GCA_039654105.1). NCBI lineage: Eukaryota > Metazoa > Chordata > Actinopteri > Cypriniformes > Gobionidae > Coreius > Coreius guichenoti. The sequence continues at coordinate 35,668,354 of CM077176.1, read as the reverse complement.
CAGCATCTATGAAGCCGCTCGCCACGTACAAGGTTACAGAGCGCGAGGGCACAGAAGGGGCTGGCAGGTACGGCCTGGCAGAGCTTGTTCCTTCATTCTGCGAGCAGAAGCGCGACGTGTCACTTTCGTTCAGGCCTGAACGCTCTCTGGCTGAGAGTCCAGGGTCCTGGAGGTGCTGCCCGAGGGGGTGGCAGGTTGCATCCCCGGATTTGTATCAGCTTCACGTAAGGGCGGCATTGATCCCAGCTGAAAAAAGCCATCTAAACAATGAGGTCCAATAGCAAGTCCATTTCAAGGGCCCAGCTGATTGGAGCCGGGTAATGCCGGCATTAGAGATACTCAGCTGGGCCGGCGACTCGCGGGGCGCACCATGAAATCTCTTGTTAAAGTAAGAAAAATAGTGTTTGCTCAGTAATTGAACAATTTTATTTTAGCCCCACTGGCCCTGGCGGCCCCCGCTCCTCCTCCCGCTTCTGTGCTCCCCTCCCCCTTGTCTTTGTGTGAGTACCCATCAAATCTGGATCGATCCTGCAGTGTCATTGTGTAAGGGGGTTATTTATGTGGGCATCCAATCTCCAGCTGCCGTTGTTTTCGAGCGGGGAACAAGGCCAGAGATTTTGTTAACAGCGAAAAGAACATCAGAGGAGACACCTCGGCCGAAGCTCTGGCTCGCCTCTTGCGAAACGAGCGCTTTCACAGACGGTTAGTCTTTAAGTAGTAGATGTATTGAGTTCATCCTCGTGAAATAGACAACTAATTTAGTGTTTTCTCTCCATCTACATGGATTACGAGAGGCAAATGAGACGGGGCCCAGGCCCCTCAGCGACCCCCCGCTCCCGCGGCCGGATCCCGGCCAAGGCGAGGCACGGCCCTATCTGCCGGAGAAATGAACGATCCTATTTATGTTAATGCATACATGAGCGTTACACAGGTTTTCCCATGATAAGGCTATAGGTTAATGAAATGCTCATTTCATTCTAGCAGTTGTTTTCTCTGTGAAGTTCCGATAAGTAGCGAACCAATGAAGCCTGTAATTACAATCTTACAGAAACCCGGCCAATCTGTATATAAATCTCACCATCCAATTACAAGATGTAATAATTTTGCAGTCAAGCTGGTAATGAGGTCTAATACTCATGCATGTGATAATCCCCCCTGGATGCTGACTCTATCAGATGTTAGCTTTGTAATTATGTGAGCAAAAAATCATTATTTCATGTTCAAGTAGAAAATGAGGTTGGTGGGAAGTTAATTTTCTCTATGCTCTGTGAAGCGTAGACAAGAATTTAATGATTTAATTACAGTTGTTAGCCCTTTTTTGCGAGAGGCTTAAATCGAGCTAAGCGTTTTTCATAGCCTGACATCAAGAGTCCGGGAACATCAAAGATTGCTACGGCGCGCACAAAGTGACGGGCCCCGGAATTTCCAGGAGCACCCATCTCCTTGGAATTTCGGGAAACGGCTATATCCTCATCGCCAAGGTAACCGCGGCCCCAGGACACAGAGCCGCCAGATAAAAGCAACATCAACAAATATTAAGCGCTCGGGCGTTCTCCGCCGCTCGCTAATCCACTGTATGTGAATTTGTCATATCAGATTACTATGACAGTCATGGTGAGGTGGAGTGGAAAGCATCCACCCACCTCAAAAGGACAATATAGTTTTCTCTCCACCCTTCTCGGCATTTCAAAACGGCTTCTGAGTGCTGTCTGTAGCCCTCTGATTTCCATATATCCTTTATGGAGGAGAGCGAGCGGGCGAGGGAGAGAAACAGTAAATACATTCCTCAGAGTAATCCCTAGAAAGGGGAATGCTTTTTGCCAGTGGAAGAAAGCGCTTTGAGCTATGTAATTCAACTTCACAGCGACACCAGCTACTTGTTTATTCAAGGGTTGGGGAACGCTGCTCCGCTCCCTTTAACAGGCCTCTATGAAGACTGCCAAATATTTAGCCTGTCCTCTCCTGCCTTTCATCTCCTTCCGCAACTTGACGCTCGAGATACTTCTCACCGCTCTCCTTACAAACTTCTGCTATGATTTGAATTTGACTTTGCAATAAAGGGTATACGCAGTCTAAAGTCACTCCAGGCGCTTTTTGTTCAATGACACCACAGAAGCCCTGGGAGGCATTTGAAGCCTTTCACAACTCCAGGTTTAAGGAAGAATATTTGTAAATGACTTGTCTTTGGTCGTTCGTTCGAGTCGGAGAAATTAAGCCCCACAGATACATCGGTGTGCAGGTCTCTTTAAACACTCGAACGCCTCTTTAAATCTCCAAAGGTGACAATTGCATATCCCAAGGCGTGAAGAACAGATCCTCGGCAACAATGGCGTGCTCCCGAGCTCCTGCCTCTCCCTCGGCTCCTGCACTTTAGGTCCCTGACCTTTAAATCTTTTGCCCTGATTTCGGTGCTTCAGTGCGTTCTGTTAAACAAGAAGTGTTGTGACCCATAATTGTGGGCAGGCTCTCAGCAGGTTGGGAGAGCTCTTTCCACCAGAGTGTCCGGTCCGGCTCCATCTGCTGCTGTCTTGCGCTGGTCCCACTGGGAAGCCCGGCTAATTTTGCAGTCAATTAGCAGAAGGACGGCTTTTGTTCTCTCGGCGTCCCCAACGGACCGCTGTGCCAGTCTGCTGCGATCTATGGACGCTGCATTCAGATGGTGAGGAGGGCTGTTTTTCATTCTCCACGGCCTCTGCAGCGCCGGGCCCTCGCTGACCCTTTTGACATTGTTGGCCAAACGCTGTCGATCGCAGTGAGCCGCACCGAGGCTTGAATGACGAATGTGAGATGGACAGAGAGTGTCTGGGTTAAATTCAGCTGTGAATGAAAGGCATTAGAGGCTTCATTAGCTGTAGGATTAGATGTCATAAACCCCTCGTGGGCATATCATGAGCAATGAGTGTGTTTAAAACCGTTGGATTATCACTGCAATAGACTAATTCTGCACAACGCCACTGACATAAGACTCTAATGTGCTATAACGAGACCAAATCTCTAATGATACATGGAAGAAACGTCATTCAATTTTCATCGAGGCAAATTGTTTGACATTACAGTTTGATTAACGTTTTGCAACTCTTAAGTGTCCTCAATATATATGTATAATTTTATGTTCCTATAGCTCATCTGGTTTAGCATGGACAAATACATCATGGGTTCAATTCCCAGGGAACACACATATTGATCAAATTTATGCCTTGAATGCACTATATTTTTAGGGGAAGAAATTATTACTGTATTGAGCAAGGATGCATTAAATTGGTGAAACGTGACATTAAAGACATTTGTAATCTTAGAAAAGATTTCTATTTTAATTAAATGCTGTTCTTTTGAACTTTCTATTTATCAAAGAATCCTGAAAAAAATATTAAGCAGCATTTTAATATTGTTAATTTTATCATTTTCAACATTATAATAATCAGAAATGTTTCTTGTGTGAATGATTTCTGAAGGATCATGTGACATTGAAGACTGGAGTAATGATGCTGAAAATTCAGCTTTGATCACAGGAATAAATGACATGTTAACATATATTACAACAGAAAACAGTTATTTTAAATTGTAACAATATTTCACCATATTGCTGGTTTTTTTACGGTAGTTTTGATTTAAAAAAAGTGAGCATAAGAGACTTTTTCAAAAACATTAAACATCTTGGTAACACTTTACGTAAAACCTTTATATACAATGCATTATAAAAGTGCTTTATCTATATACTTTATCTATTCACTGAACACACCTTTAGAAAATATAATGCATTAAAACACATGACAAACAACCATTTTTAGATGTAACAATGTAAAATGCAAAATATTATAATGCATTTTAACTTTGGTTACAATTATTAATGAAAAGATATAATGCATTATAACACACATTTTGAATAAGTTTATAATGCATTATACATAAAGGCTTTAAGTAAAGTGTTACCAAAATTTCGATGTTCATTCTATAAGTAACTTTGCAACTACATGTCTACTAACTCTCATTAGAGTATTAGTAGACTGTCTGCTTAATATCTGCTAACACTTTATTGTGATGCTCCCCAACAGACATTCTACTGACTATAAGTGACTTTGCAACTACATGTCAACTTATTCTACTAACCTGAACCCTAAACTAACAGTCTACTTTTACTCTAATGAGAGTTAGTTGACATGTTGCAAAGTTATTTGTAGTTACACAGTTAGTAGAACGTCTAAAGTGAACTATCGAAATAAAGTGTAACCAAAATTCACTATAAATAAATCTAAATTTAAAGAATAAGGTCTTGTGTAACAAGGTATCGTATTTGGAGGAATTATAAAATGGGGGGTGCTTTATAACCTGTAGATGAGGCAGTGCCTCACAAATTGATATACATTTAATGTACTTTTATCTGCCAATATATCAATTTAACAAAATAGTTTAATCTACCAATTAAACCACAATGCCACACCTGATTAATAATATATTGATAAATATGAATTATAGTGAAGGGTGACATTTTTATTTGACTTTCTAATAATGTTTAGGGTCCTATTAACAATAGTCTTATATGGAGGAATTATAAACTGGAAAAAAAAAAAAAAAGTGCTTTTGTAACCTGTAGACAAAGTGCCACTGCACATATTGATATACCTTGAATGTACTATAAATTGCTGTCAAATAATTTAACCAGCCATTTTAAACGCAATACATTATGGCCCGGTTTCACAGACGGGGCTTAGATTAAGCTAGTATTAGTTCAATTAGGACATTTAAGTAGATTTTATAAACATGCCTTAGGAAAAAAAAAAAAAAAAAAAAAAAAAACCTTACTGGTGTGCATCTTGAGACAAAACAATGGCACTGATATATTTTAAGTTAAAACAGCTCAAACATGCATTTTAGTCTGGTACTACATGTCTTGTATAATTATGTCCATAAAGTGTTCATTCTGATATTTAAATATGATTCATGGTGAGTAAATGAACTTTTTTTTGACTTTCTAATCATTTCCAGGTTCCTGTTTATGATAGTTTTGTGCAACACCGTATCATATTCAGAGGAATAATAATATGGGAAAGTGCCCTGCACTGCTCTGTAACCTGTAGACCAAGCGCTGCCATTAGCCGGGAGTTACAAATGAGGTTTCCATCCACTCCGAGCTCTTTTTTTGATAGATGAAGCACCCTGTTGGTCTCACCCCGCAGTCCTCAGCGCAGCTCTACCTGGCCTCTCGGCGCGCTACCTGTCTCAAGTTAATAAATCATTTTGGTCCATAAAATATTCAAGGTGGGTGGGGAGGGCCGAGGTATCAGGCAAGCAGGGCAGGTTAAAGAATTTCTTAAATTTTTATAGCGTGACAGCCTGTCCCACATAAGCCCCTCAGCTGTCTCATGTTCTGGGGCAGAAATGATCCTCTGTGTCACTCTAATAGTCTAGAATTACACTTGTATCACTGTCACTAGCATATGGGGATGTGTATACCCCCTAGGCCTGTGCACCCTCTGCTTTCATGGCATTTAAAATGATAACATTTGGCCAAGCTAGTTTTGACAGAAAGAGTGAAGCTCTATTCTCTCTCTTCCCCCTCCACATCGGGCGTATCGGTGACAAAGACAGCCACCAGGGGCCTGCCACCGAGCGGCCAATCATCAGGCTTTTTACTGGATAATGATGGCGGGGTCTGACTCTGTTAATAAGGGCCCAAGCACAGAGGGAGAGTGGCGTCAGAGCTGTTCGGCTGCCATTCACTTCATTATATCGTCTCTTATTATAGACCGCTCTCTGACTCGTTCTCATTCTCTTCCACCTGATAACATCAGTGAAGCTAAAATGCTGTGCCATCCGATGTGACGTTGGGCTCGTGTTCTCCAAATGAATGGGACCGAGTCGCTGAACAACTGAGAGGATTTCTTATAAATTCGCTTTCCTTTATATATATATATATATATATATATGAAAGGAATCACAATGACGGTAAAATATGACTTGATTTTCCATCATCAACACATCACCAATCTTATAGAATAGGATATCCAAAAATGAACATTATTTACTCACCGTCAAACTCATATGATATTAATTATTTCTGTAGAAGCACAAAACAGTATTCACGCAGCTCTTTTCCAAAGTCTATTATGTTCATCAAGGCTACATTTATTTGATAAAAAATACAGTACTATTGTAATTTATGATTACTGTCACAGTTATGGACTCTTATTTGTTCTGTTTCCTTTAGTTCCTGTTTCCCTGCTCTGTTTAGTTTTGTTTTCTGATGATGTCCTGTTTGTTTCTATGGTTAATTATTCTCAGCTGTAACCTATTTAGTTCCTGATTATCCCCTACATATATACTCCCTGTTCGGTTAAGTCCTTTGTCAGTTATTGTTTTATGCAATGTGGTTGTGTTACTCCCGTGTTTCGTATTAAAGTCTATTCAAAGAGAATTCTTAGTTTGTGTGTGATGCCTACTACCCAAGAGTGTTACAGAGTAACCAACATCAGAATGAACAGAAATGTTCACACAGAGCACAGAAATGTGCTAGGGTATTTGGGTTGGATGCTCCAGCACGGCGGCCTCCCCCTCACAGCCTGCAAGCCCGAGGCAGCCACCAACGTCGTCCCAGAACCAGAGCCGGATACCATTACAGTCCCAGAGTCTACACATGCTACTCAGTCCACCCCAGAGCCATGAGCAGACCTGAACCTGATAGATCTGTGGTCTGTGGAGCCAGTCCCTACCCAAGTCCCCACCCTCGAATCCTCTGCTTCTTTGCCGGTCCTGTCTAGAGATCCATCTCCCCCGCTGGTTACGGCCAGTCCCCTGGATCCATCGGCTCCACTAATGTTGTCTTGCACCTCGGCTCTGCCCCCGCTACTATCTTTTTGCGGCTCTTCAGCTTCACCTCGGGCTTCCTCTACACCAGCTCGGCATGCAACACCTCGGGCCTCCAGGCCCATGTCTCCACCTCGGCCCATCAGTCCTTCGGCTCCAACCTGGCTCTGTGATCCCTCAACTCCACCGTGGTATGTCAGCCCTAGGAGCTCCCTCTTCCTTCCAGCTCTGCATCCGCATTGGACTTCCGGGTCTCCAGATGCGCCTTGACCCTCCACCCCTTTGGCTCCACTAGGCTTCTACTTCCCACCAGCTTCCCTGTCGTCCTCACTTCCTCAATCGTAACCCGGCATCGTCTCGGTCCCGCGAGCCAGCAGCTCCACCTTGGGCTTCCAGTCCATGGATGTCACCCTGGTCCTTCGGCCTCTCTACTCCGCGGATACTCCACACACCCTGGTTCCACCTTCATCAGTCAGTCCCTGGGTTCCGCCCAGCCCTGCAGTCAAAGCTCCGTCAGCTCCACCATGGTGTCTGTTTCCACAGACTAATTCCTTTAGTTCCTGTTTCCCTGCTCTGTTAAGTTTCGTTTTTTCTGATCATGTCTTGTTTGTTTCTGTGGTTAATTATCATCAGCTGTATCTTATCTAGTTCCTGATTATCCCTACATATATACTCCCTGTTCTGTTTATCTGTTTAGTCCCTTTGTCGGTTATTGTCTTATGTAATGTATTCAAACGTATTCAAATAGAATTCTTAGTTTGTGCATGTTGCCTACTAGCCAAGAGCGTTACAAGAGCATTACGTTTTCTGTTATATATATTATAAAAAATATTAATATAATCTGTCCTTTAAATTATATTTAAATATATTTTGATTAAATGATATTTAGAAAAATATTTTATTCTTTTTAATACATTTTTTGTAACATTATAAATCTATTTACTGTCACTTTTGATCAGTGTAATGCAGCCTTGCATGAATATATATGTTTACAACTTTAACCTGTTAGCCCGCACCGGTGCGTGGGTGGGGGGGTGTACGGGGGCGGGCGTGTTTGTACTTTTATTTACTTTTGTTTTATAAAAAATATTCAATCAACTATCACAAACTATGCATCATTTGAAAGCTAAAACACTTAAGATTCATGTTCTGAACTTGTTTTTGCAATAAATACACCAGAGATGGACGTAGTAACCAATCAAAAGGCGTCATCTTGCGCAATTTTATGTAAACAGCATTGGTGAATACTACTCGTGCTTACGTTTCCATTGACTCCCGCGCGCGTCTGTCAGTTTACGCACACACCTTAGCGCAGCTCGCAGACTGTTTTTTACACTTTGTAAATTCTGTAAATAGTTGCTTTAGTTTTTCAGTAACTGTATATTCATTCTAATTAGCAGTTTATTGCAGATTTATTTGAATGAAAAACTACTCTTTACAATTACAAATGTTCTGAAATAAATGGCCTTTTTGAAAGGACGCCTAGACTTTTCTTGACATAAAAGCTTACAGAAGCTACATTTTTGAGAGTATCATCCTCAAATTTGAATCAAAACATGATCAGACATTCAGTTTTATATTTAGATTATTTTCAGGCCTTTAATATTAAAGTCTCATCCATTTTTCCCTAAGTGAATTTCAATAAAAAAAATTAAAAAAACACTTGTTTTACTCTGTTCCTATACTGCTTTGAGTTATTATGACTCTTGGGTAACAAAATTTCAAGTGTCTAGTTTAAAGTAAGACCAGATTTATGAATATAGACCATAGGGTTTAAGAGCTGCAGACATTTTTATTTGGGAATGTCGTTTTCAGAAAATTCTCAAAAATAGGGGTGCAAGTTAAGAGGTTAATATATATTTTTTTGGGGGGTGAACTATACCTTTAATTTAAAAAAAACAAAACAATTCTAATTCAGATCAGAAATACGTCAACATGATGCAAAATGAATGTGCTGCTCCTGGAGTATCCAGGCATTATAAACTGCATATGAAATAGTTATGCCCAAGCAATTAAGCCTTTATCACTGCAGTGTTTCTCCCTCCTCTCTTCTTTTTTCCCCCTCAAATTTCCCTCTCCATGTCCCCTGTACTCCCCCTCTTCTCGTTTTCTCTCACTTGAGCAGACTCGAGCAGTGTGACGGAGTCCCTCTGGATTTGGGCTCTCAAGTTGTTAAAGTGGGAATCAGCAATCTCTGCTTTTTATACCAGCAGGGAAAGAGAGGGAGCGAGAGGACAGAAGTCTGGAACAGCCCTTCCGTTATTGAGCTTGAAGGTTCAGGTCCCGGCGCTTGTGGGTGAGAAACCCCTGCTCTCGCACTATTAATCATTATGTGACCCTTTAACACCTGCTACTAACTCTCTGCCTCCAACTGCTGCCGTATTGATATCATTCCCTGTTGATTTCTTCATTTTCCGACCCCAGCCAGGACTGACCCCTTTGAAATTCCTCATAAATGTCAGTAATTGCGCATCAGAGTTCAATGTATTACTTTGGCTCTCTATTTCTCTTTTTTCTCTCTCCCATGCCACTCGCCCACACACACACACACACACACAACTATGTCGCCGAGCCTCATGTATTTTGATGATATAAAATATGACCACATTTACATGCAAATAGAAGTTTGAGATTAATGGGGGAAGCAAACAGTGAAAAAAGGAGGACCGCATGGTAATATGCCATTATGCTGTTTAAATACATTTACCCGTGTTTGGAAGCTGAATTAGCATGGTCTGAGCACCAGGAAATCATGTTGGTCTGATTGCAATTTTGTTTTCCAATTGATCGTACAATTTCATCAAGTTCAGCTGTCATTTCTAATAGTAACCCAGGTTTACTGACTAAATTGAAGATTTTCACTGTGGCAAAGAGATCTTGGCAGAACAGGTGAATTAGTCTGCTTTTTTTTTGTTGTGTTTTGTTTTTTTGTTCTTTTTTGCCTCGGCCTATGACACAAAATTTAAAATTCAAATATTCCAAACATGTTTCCTGTGCGTATTTCAAGCGTGTCGATGCCAGTTGGCAGTCAATCACACACACACACACACACACACACACGCGTGTTGTGTTTTCATGTTTTATGGGGACTTTCCATAGTCATAATGATTTTTATACTGTACAAACTGTATATTCTATCCAATAACCCTAAATCTACTCATCACAGAAAACTTTCTGCTTTTTTACATTTTCAAGAAAAAAAACAAAAAAAACATTCTATATGATTTATAAACTTGTTTCCTCACACTCTAAAAAATGCTGGGTTAAAAACAACCCAAGTTGGGTTGAAAATGGACAAACCCAGCAATTGGGTTGTTTTAACCCAGCGGTTGGGTTAAATGTTTGCCCAACCTGCTGGGTAGTTTTATTTAACTCAACTATTGTTTAAAAATTACTGTATTGCTTGCTTAAAATGAACCCAAAGTATGTTGGAAACAAACATTTATTAATATGTTGAATGAACATTATTAATAAGTTTAATGAATAATAATTAAACAATAATAAATTGCTTATTAATAAATGTTCACCTTTTGATTATTATTGTTGCCTCTAGTAATAATGTGTCTGATTTTTAATTTCCAACCTATTTTGGGTTAATTTTAAGCCAGCCATATAGTAATTTTTAAACAATAGCTGAGTTAAATAAAACTGCCCAGCATATTGGGCAAACATTTAACAGCTGCTGGGTTTGTCCATTTTCAATCCAACTTGGGTTGTTTTTAACCCAGCATTTTTTAGAGTGCATGGGGACCTCAATTTTTTCAAAACACGAGTCCCCATGAATCTGTGTGCATTCAGGTTGAAGTCCCCACTGGGATAGAAAAACATGAACACAAACACACCATTTCTTTACTTTTGACCAATAATTGTCAACAAACTCTCATGTGGTTGCGATCAACATCGAGTGGTAAGATTAGCGTTAATTGATTCACAATCATAAGTACCGTTACATTTTCTGTCTTAAAATGTAGAGTAAACCTGATTGACTCGCTGCAGCTCAAAATCACTCCCGAAGCCGCTCTCAGGAGTGTCCTGCAAAAGCAAGGGCCACCAAAGGCCTCGTAATATACAAACAATAAATCCATTTCTGTGGGCCTCGTGTTTGCCCCCGCAGCCGAAATGATCATTTGAATATTTCACAACATAATCTAGGAGTGGAATAATCTATCACTCACTCAAACGTCTGAGACGAGAGACCAAACAAATACCCGCACGGCACCCGGAGCAAATGTCAGTCATCTCTTATCCAAAATGATGCTGACAGCTAAATGCAGATCTCAATTTTACAGAGAAGGATTCATTACCTCTGAATAATAAATGGCAAAATAAATTGTCTAATCTTCTCTTTGTACACTGTCTGGTGGGGGTGAATAACAATTTCAACAGATTTCAAGCTCAAGAAGGCATTGTAGACTGCTTGAATTGTCTGACAGAATACATTCAGATATCTTTTTGATACTTTCATCAAGATAAAATGCATTTATATTTACAGATGCCTTTAGTAATAGAGCTGTTTAATCATTCAGTCCCACAGGCAGCATCAGTTCTACTTTGCCATGTCAATATTTTCAGTGATTCAATCGAAAAAAAAAAAAAAAAAAAGAAGAAACTTGTATGTATGTGTATATATATATATATATATACAGTCAAATCAAAATGTATTCACATTATCACAGTTTATTCGCTATAGTTTAGAAAATGGTAATACAATATGACAAGAACTCAGAGTTAAACTGTCAGAACAAATTAATCTTGTTAATGTCAGATAACTTTGATAGAAAGGTATGTAATGGATTACAATCCACCAATCAGCTGTCAGCTGTTAAATTTAAGAACACAATTAGATAATACCAATTTAGTTCAAACAATTACCATCAATGCTTAATTTTGTTCAGTCTGTGGTGTAAAAGGTTGCATTAGCAATTAAAGAAAAAACACTTAAGCAAAACATGGTCAGGTCAAAGTGTCTGAATCATTTTGGTCCCAATTTTTTTATCAATTTTACTGGTAGTCCACTGTATGAATAATTTTTTGGCTATAACATGTCACAGTTGACTTTATTTTGCTATCCTCACTTAGGGGCTGTCGCTGGGCAATACGGACTTTCAGCTCCCTCCAAAGATTTTCTATTGGGTTCAGGTCTGGAGACTAGCTAGGCCACTCCAGGACCTTGAGATGCTTCTTACGGAGCCACTCCTTAGTTGCCCTGGCTGTGTGTTTCGGGTCATTGTCATGCTGGAAGACCCAGCCACGACCCATCTTCAATGCTCTTACTGAGGGAAGGAGGTTGTTGGCCAAGATCTCACGATACATGGCCCCATCCATCCTCCCCTCAATACGGTGCAGTCGTCCTGTCCCCTTTGCAGAAAAGCATCCCCAAAGAATGATGTTTCCACCTCCATGCTTCACGGTTGGGATGGTGTTCTTGGGGTTGTACTCATCCTTCTTCTTCCTCCAAACACGGCGAGTGGAGTTTAGACCAAAAAGCTCTATTTTTGTCTCATCAGATCACATGACCTTCTTCCATTCCTCCTCTGGATCATCCAGATGGTCATTGGCAAACTTCAGACGGGCCTGGACATGCGCTGGCTTGAGCAGGGGGACCTTGCGTGGGCTGCAGGATTTTAATCCATGATGGCGTAGTGTGTTACTAATGGTTTTCTTTGAGACTGTGGTCCCAGCTCTCTTCAGGTCATTGACCAGGTCCTGCCGTGTAGTTCTGGGCTGATCCCTCACCTTCCTCATGATCATTGATGCCCCACGAGGTGAGATCTTGCATGGTGCCCCAGACCGAGGGAGATTGACCGTCATCTTGAACTTCTTCCATTTTCTAATAATTGCGCCAACAGTTGTTGCCTTCTCACCAAGCTGCTTGCCTATTGTCCTGTAGCCCATCCCAGCCTTGTGCAGGTCTACAATTTTATCCCTGATGTCCTTACACAGCTCTCTGGTCTTGGCCATTGTGGAGAGGTTGGAGTCTGTTTGATTGAGTGTGTGGACAGGTGTCTTTTATACAGGTAACGAGTTCAAACAGGTGCAGTTAATACAGGTAATGAGTGGAGAACAGGAGGGCTTATTAAAGAAAAACGAACAGGTCTGTGAGAGCCGGAATTCTTACTGGTAGTTGGTGATCAAATACTTATGTCATGCAATAAAATGCAAATTAATTATTTAAAAATCATACAATGTGATTTTCTGGATTTTTGTTTTAGATTCCCTCTCTCACAGTTGAAGTGTGCCTATGATAAAAATGACACACCTCTACATTCTTTGTAAGTAGGAAAACCTGCAAAATCGGCAGTGTATCAAATACTTGTTCTCCTCACTGTATATATATGCAAAACATTTTATTATGTTTTATTTTGCAATAACAGTTACAGTTATAATGGGTGACAGCAAATACATTAATGCTATTTGCAGCTATACTGAATGTTTTTGCAGAGTGTTTGCCAACTTTAGCGTTTTTACATACACAAAATTTTGTGTAACAATATTTGTCAAGAAGTCCCATAAAATTCAGATTTCTACTGTAAGTCAGGCAGTAGTTTTATACAATATTTGACTACAACAGTGTTATTTTAGTATAATCGAGATATTATTATAGTTTTTTTCCCCAATAATTTATTAATTATTATTTTTTTATTATGAATTTTATTAATATTTTGAATACGTTTTTATGTTTATATTTTCTGTTTTCATTTTAATTAATTAAAATGAAAGTGCTTAATAAATAAGTTTTATTATATTTTTAAAGTATTTATTTTATAATTGTGTAGTTGAAGTTTTAGTTTTTTATTAATATTTTTAATTAATTTTTATTTTTATATTTTCTGTTTTCATTTTAATTGTACTTGAAGTTTTAGAAGTTTTTTTTTGTCATTTTAGTTATCATTTTAGTGTTTTAGTTGTTTTTAGTACATCAAATTAAACTAACTGCAACTATCTGAAATAAAATAAGTTTAAGATTTTTTTAAATATTTTAAGATTTTTTTTTAATATTTTATTTTACTTCAGTTAAAAGTTTCTTTTTTCTTTTTTGTTTTTGTGTGGTTTTTAAATTAGTTAGAAGAACCCTTGTCTGCAGTTGTGTTTTCAAATATAAAATATAATGAATCATATTTTGAATACAAAATCTGATGCAGAGTGAGAGTTTTAACATTCATTGATGGTAAGGCTCTGTATTCAGTGTTCTGGATATGAACTCTTCATTAACTTCAAGTGCGTTCCTGCGGGAGTGAGTGTCATGAAACCGGGCCGCTTGAGTCTGAACACACAATGGCTACCGTTGGTGCATCAGTGTGTAAGGGCGCTAATTTGGCTCACAGGGGAGTGGGTGGCTTAGCAGGCCAAATGTACGGCCTCTGACATCAGGGATCGATTCCAGTCGGAGGGGGTTGAGGGGCAGAACCGCAGGCCTCTCTCATTAGCTGACCAGAGGGGAGCAGAGGTGCTAACTCAGCCCTCCCTGAGGAAAACACTGCCACGTTCTACTGCGCAAAGTTACTTCAATTTTTGCACGGCCATGACCATGACAATATCTGTGTGCAGTGCCTTGCAAAAGTCTCATTCCCCAATGCTGAATCACACATCTTACACTGAGCTTTAACTCTCTGTGGATATTCCTATCACTGATATTTAGAAGAATTATTTTTATGTGCAGATTCACAAACTGTTCAGGTGTTACTCATTCTAGACAGGTTGTTCAAATCGGTTGTTCAAATTTGAGCAACCTGGTTGTTCAGGTTGTTCAAACCAGGTTGTTCAAATCGTTTAGATGTTGCTGGCACATCACAGTTTCAAAGTCAGAGATTCTTAAAGGGTTAGTTCACCCTTTAAAAATGAAAATTCTGCCATTAATTACTCACCATCATGTTGTTCCAAACCCGTAAGACTTTTGTTCATCTTCGGAACACAAATGAAGATCTTTTTAATGAAATCTGAGGGCTTTCTGTCTCTCCATTGACAGTCCATGCAACAACAACTTTCAAGCCCCAGAAAGGCAGTAAAGACACCATAAAAATAATCCATGTGACTCCAGTGGTTTAAGCTCAATTTTATGAAATGTCGCAAGTGCTTTGTTTGCAAAAAAACATAATTTTCCAATTTATTTATAAAATATTAATCTTCAATGCGTGTTCACGTAACATCCACTCTCACATCAATACAACACGTATGTGAACGTGAATATTATGTAAATAAAGTGCTATATTATGCTGTTTTTGCACAAACAAAGCATTCGCGTCGCTTGAGGCCAAATTGTCCCCTCATGGTCTGCCTCAGCAGTCTTACAGCGCTCATTAATATCAAAATGATTGAGATGGCCAATCAAATCAAAGTAGGCGGGGTTTACACAGAAGCAGAGCGTGAATTCCAGCGCGAAGCGTCAGTTTAATGTTGAAAGAGAGTGAGGTAAGGTGTAAACAGCAAAACATTTGATACATGTCAAATATTTTTCGATAGAAATGTTAAACGACTGACAGTAACATCCAGTAACATCTGGCATCCAGCCGTTTTAAATTGAAAAATATACATTTACGTGATTAACGTAATTGCTAACTAAGTGTGACGAGACAAGAAACGTTTTACATTTTCAACATATTAGGCACACAAATACAAGTACATATGTTCACATTTTAATGTAAATTAATGCAAATATTACTTGCAAATAGCTAAAGTGAAAGTGATGTGTGAAGGCCAAGTTTGGTAACCCATACTCGGAATTTGTCCCATCCATGTTAGTGCACACACATTAGGAGTGTTTATTTCCCAGCTAGAATTAGACCTAAAATTTCCTTCACTGTTCCATTTCTTATGCTTTATAAAAAATTGGTTCAAGACATGGTTACAGCCTTGGAACAAGGCTTTGACTTTGAGTTGTTGTAGGACATTCACCACTCCAATGCTAATTTGCTTTGGGTTTAGGATCATTGTCAAATCAAAATCAAATCACCTTTATTTATATAGCGCTTTTTACAATAGCAATTGTTTCAAAGCAGCTTCACAGTGGTAACAGGAAAATAATGCAACGGAATTTGATTCGGCTGTACAGCCGCTCTGGAGAAAACGGTGATGTCATCCAGCTCATTTCAATTATCATATAGTGTCAATGCGGGCGGATCAGTAATATAGTTGAAATTTAGGTGTCCCCAACTGAGCAAGCCAAAAGCCAAAGGCGACGGTGGCAAGGAACCAAAACTCCTTCAGGGCCAGAATGGAGAAAAAAACCTTGGGAGAAACCAGGCTCAGTCGGGGTGCCAGTTCTCCTCTGGCCGACGAACAAATAGTGTATGATTATGATTCTGGCAACATTACAGGTCAGAAGTCATATTAGATAAATAGATATTCGTAGGATTATTCGAAAGATTGGAGTTGTCACGCCGGGGACGGGTTTAATTAGGATGTCGTGTCGATGCGGCATTTACAGGGGGGAGTTTAATTGACACTATTGTCTCTACAGACACTTCAGGGATATGGTCGTCATGTCCAGGCTAAGGCATCTGGTCTGAATACGGCCCGGATACGGCCGACTGCAGTAAACCTCGGGATAAACAGAGAGACTAACATTAGCGTAGATGCCATTCTTCTTATGATGTAACGAGTACATCAGGTGTTATGGGAAGTGTTCCCGGTTTCGGCTGACCTAGTTAATGCAGCCTAAAACAATCATTTAACTGATTTGAATAATAGAAATTAAAAATGTTTTATGTGTATGCCATAGTAAACTTTCTTGATAAACTTTCTTGTCTTGATAAACTTTCTCCAGAGCGTCAGAACCTAAAACTTTACCTACTTCATTTAATCCTCTTCTATTCAAAGCGATATTCGGTGCATTCAGTACACTTCTTTGGAATCAAACCCAAGACCTCAGCCTTGCTAATGAAATGCTCTACCATGATTGAGAAATAACTTTTTAATCAAGTTAATTGCCCTCTTAGCCCATATGCCTCTCTTTTGCTCTCTCTGCCTTCAACTACCTCTTTTAAACCAGCGCATTCAACTGCTCTCCACCATTTTCCACTTTAAGGTGTAAAATTCAAGTGGTTAAGTAACAAGATTGTTTCCTCCTCAGTAATTAATTGGACAGAAAGGACTGATTCAGTAGTTTTAGAGCACAAAGTGGCTGCTTATACTAACAAGACTCAGATAAAGGTCTCGGGTAATGAGAGGAGAATCTCATCAGGGCCAGAGTTTACATCACCAGAACAAAACAGAGCAGGGTAAGGTAGTTATCACCATAATGTCAGCTTATTTATTTTTGTGTATAAAGGACCTGCATAATCAGGCTTCGCCGCTATTTCTCGAGGACTAGAAATAAGAACAAAGAGATGCAAGAGGTAATTGGTGAGAGGCCCCCGTTCGTGCATCCCCACCGGCGCAGAGTTAAAGAGATAAAACACTGAGGAAATTGATACTCTATGCTCTTCAGGAAAATCCTCCCTCTAGATTTAAAACATTGAACAGGAGCTGCCCAGGTGCCAGAGAATTGCTAATATTGCTCATCGTTCTCATTTTCTGCAATAAAAAGTGCACAATATTTGACAGGCCTGCTTATGACTGTCTTTGAAAGCATTTTTAATGAATCTCAAAGCACTGCTGCATTATATTGAGTGCCGGTTTCCCATGATATTCATACAGTAATGGGCTTCCGAATGGCTCCAAACAAGTCTCCCTAACAAGGCAACATAAACAGTTGTCATTAAAGCAAATTCATTCCCCACTCAGGGCAAATTGCTCATAAAGAAAGACCCTGGCCAAAGCGCAATTTTCTGCAATAGTTTCAGCTATAGCTCAGTATTAGCCACATATTTTAGGGTCTTAATTGGGGAATGTTATTCTTGCCACTGTTCTGCTTCAATCTTTTGGCAGTCACTCACCTCTACTTGAAAATGACAAGAATATGTAGAGGGGCCTCTTTCCCACTTTTCACGTTGTGGATTAATGTCTAGTTGGGTGGAACGGATGAAAGACCCCGGAGACAGGAGATGATTGGATGTCAAATTAATTTTACATTATGAATCATATTTTTGTACTGTGAAATTATTGGATGCACAAAGTACACTACAGTTCTACAAGTCTATTGTACTCACCAAGGCTGCATTCATTTGTTTAAAAATACAGTAAAAATTTTGAAATATTATTAGAATTTAAAATAACTGTTTTCTATTTAAATATATTTTAAAATATAATTTATCCCTGTGATGCAAAGCTGAATTTTCAGCATCATTACTCCTGTGCTGATTTGCTGCTCACGAAACATTTCTTATTATCAGTGTTGAAAACAGTTGCTTTATATTTTTGTAAAAACTGTGATTTTTTTTGATGAATAGAAATCTTTTTTTTTTTTTTTTCGAGCAATTGAATGCGTCCTTGCTTAATAAAAGTATTCATTTCTAAAAACATCCAAACCCCAAACTTTTGAACAGTAGTGCGTACAAATTTTGATTCAGGAAGTAGGATATAAACAAGAAACCATGCAAAAACAAAAAAACTAACAAAAAAAGGAGTGGGGGTTACTAACTGACAGCACTATTTCATGGACGCTGGTCATTGTTGGTGACAATCCAAATAGGAAGCGTAACTGCTGGGATAGCTCTGGGATATGTTTGGTCCTGCCATCTACACAGGTTGTTTCTTCTGACTGAAACCAGATGGTTCGCTTCAGATAATATCATCTTGCCTCTTTTTAAAAAAAGAGGGAGGGGGTCTTTCGCACCACGCTCTGAGATCTTCAGCTACTTTGTAATGCTGCATATTATTCATGCCACAACATGGGGTCTCGGAATTTTAAGCTGTCTGTTTACTCAAAAGCTTGAAGCAGCACCATGTCCAGAAGCTTTGAGGGTCCAGCTCAGGCCCCGAGATCATGGCTAATGTGACACCCGAGGCCTAATCTTCCTAGTGGACCAGGATAAAATGAGTATCCATTACCGAATCAACCTTCATCCACCCCCTCCTCTTGAGCCAGTGGCCCTCCGATAGCCAACCATAAGACAATTGCTTGATTGGGCCCTTAATCAGGTATTAGCCACTAAAGCTGTAAGGGAAAGCAGCTAATCTCCAAATTTTCTCCATCTGCACTTGCAGACCCAACTGGTTTGGCCCTACTAGATCAAAGATGGCTGGTAAAAATCAGATTAGGGGAGCAGAGAGGGGGGCGAGGAGCAGGCCAGAAGGGCCATAACAGGCCCAATCCAAGAAGAGCCCCGCTTTCCTGGCATAATCCTAAAGCTAAGCTTGCTGTTTGAAGCACAGTGCCTTTGTGCTAACGCTTCAAGAGGGTGGAAGGAAAGAGGTAACAAAGCGCTCTTAGTTTCACATGTGCGTGCAACATCGGACACCAACACTTGTACAGAACGACGTTTGTTTGATCGGCTGGTCTTTGGGAAAAGTCAGGTAATGCTTCGATGTGCCACAACCCAAATAACAAGGAACGTTCTCAGAACATTGGTTAACATTCTGGCTGGTAAACTGTCAAGCACTGCAAGGCTTTCCTCATGTATTATTAGCAGTGGTTTATTTGCCAGTATTGTGGAACCAATTATCACTTTCAAGGGGGGCAGATTAGTTCGCAAGATGGCAGTCTCCTGCCCTGTGTACACACAGCCATGTGGGCCAGGGGAGATCAGAGCCATATTCCCGACAATGACCTCGCTCCAAATCCACACAACACACCGAGAGCATCTCCACATCCTCTGGCTTTACCATCCTTATGGGTTACACACACGTTCCCGGTCCCATTTCACACTAAAAGGCTCATAATTAGGAAGCGACACTTAATGTTCAGCAATATTATCGATTTAACTGCTCTGACACTATCGGATGAGAACAAAATTTGAACTGAATTGACCTGAATAATGCCAATATTGTCTTCTGTACGGCTGTTTTATAGCTGAATTGAACTGATTTCATAATTGATGAACTTTACACAGTTATTGAACTGAACTGAATCAACACTGAACTAAACTGAGCTAAATAATGACATTGTTTTTAGAGCTACTGGATTTGAATTTGTCTCACATTTGAAGTCTGCATCAATGATTCTTTTATTTTCCTGTTTATTACCGTGAAGCTTTTGTATAAAGTACTATGCAATAATTGTGACATTGTCATTGACATATGTTATCAGAGGTGTTGAATTAAACAGTTCTAATATTTAACATACTACTTATATTTATTTCACATATCCTACCTCTTTTCTTATTCACATTCCCCTGCAATTATATTTGTGTGTGCATATATTGTCTATTTTGTATCTTTATATAATATATATTTTAATCGCTTATCTTTATTTTATTTTTATTATCTGTGTCTTATTTTTGTCTGTGCACTGGAAGCTTCTGTCACCAAGACAAATTCCTTGTGTGTAAGTATACTTGGCAATAAATCTCATTCTGAGCAACTAGTCTCCTATCTCACATGCATCTCCTCTAGAGTTTCAGTCTCACAAATTTGTATTCAGATTTGCTAAGGTCCCAATATCTGCAATCAAACATCAATCAATATGAACTGAGCAAATAATCTGAGCTGCTCTCAACATTCATTTAATAATCAGCGATTGAATAATTCACTTCCATGTTGATTCATCCTACAGAATTTTAGGAGAAACATCTGAGACAGTTAGTTAATTCTTCAATGAAACATCAGGAGACCAGGAAGATGAACCATATGTACAAACAGAAGCATCAGCTAGTCTGTTTAGAAAGCTGTTGTACACACACACACACACACACACACACACACACACACAGGTTGGGTATTCATGTTTTATGGGGACTTTTCATAGACATAATGATTTTTATACTGTACAAACTGTACATTATATCTCCTAACCCTACCCCTAATCCTACCCATCACAGAAAACTTTCTGCATTTTTACATTTTCAAAAACACTAATTTTGTATGATTTATAAGCTTGTTTCCTCATGGGGATCTCAATTTAGGTCCCCACGGTGACATGAGTCCCCATGAGTCAGTGTGCATTCAGGTTGAAGTCCCCACTGGGATAGAAAAACATGAACACACAAACACAAACTGACAAACAAGCAATTTATAGAGCGAACATTGACAGTATAATTCTAACCAGTCTTGTTTATTTCACTTAAATAAGTTTAATTGTTGCATATTACATTAGTAGTTATAATTGAAGTCCAGTTTCATCCTTCAGATTTCTCAATTTTTCTTAACAAAATCAGTTGAAAATAGTTTTAAAAAATAAAATAATAATAAATAGTTGTATAGGTGGATTTTGACATAAGTTAATTTACCTTCATGGGTGATGCAAAAGGAGTCCATTATGACTATATTGGCGTGAATGAATGATTAATCAGGTTGTAAATTGTTCCCAGATGTTTATTACACAAAGCAAAGGTTGTTTTCCCTTCAAAAGCTTAAAACTTCAACATGAGGGTTGCTCTTCATCATCTAATATGGTCTTTATGTTTAGCAATCATTGTTTTCAAGTACTGGCAGCTGCTGATCTGCCCTGTTGAGAAATAATGTGATTTTTTTATGTCTTAAAGTTACGGTCAAGCTCTACTTATTAATGAGGATTATGTTGATGGTGAGAGGAACAAAGGTGAAGTGCTGTGTAAAGAGGAGGACTGAGGGTAGAACAGCCCTTAAATCACTAGAGAGTTTGTGTGTGTGTGTGGTCCTGGTATTCCCAACATTATGGGGACCAAATGTAATTTTTAATACCAGTAGATTTTGAGCTTAAAATCAAGCAGAATGACATTTTTTGAAAATCTAAAATAGCAGAAAGTCTTCTGTGATGGGTATAGGGTTAGTGTTAGGGAGAGAATATACAGTCTGCACAGTATAAAAACCATTACGTCTATGGAATGTCTCCATAAAACATAGAAACCCAGCGTGTGTGTGTGTGTGTGTGTGTGTGTGTATTTGTTGAGAGGAAGGGGTGAAAGTGTTGAAATTAATATTGACCGGACCCTATTTACTTCACACTTTTCAATTATTGCTGTAAAAGCAAAGGTGTCTCTTTAATTGCAGAGGCCGAGGTCTGAACAGCGAGTGTCAGGGGAGGTTCTGCCAACCACTGACTCCTGCACTTGAAGTTTGACTTTTGAGTGTTCAAGGGTAAAGACCTATATGGCGCCAGTAAACACTTTGACTTCTGAATACACTAAGACCCCAAAACAGCATTACTTCTAAACTGTGGATAAAAATAAATACAAACCCGATTCCAAAAAAGTTGGGACACTGTACAAATTGTGAATAAAAACACAATGCAATGATGTGGAAGTTTCAAATTTCAATATTTTATTCAGAATACAACATAGATGACATATCAAATGTTTAAACTGAGAAAATATCATTTTAAGTTGAAAAATAAGTTGATTTTAAATTTCATGGCATCAACACATCTCAAAAAAGTTGGGACAAGGCCATGTTTACCACTGTGTGGCATCCCCTCTTCTTTTTATAACAGTCTGCAAACGTCTGGGGACTGAGGAGACAAGTTGCTCAAGTTTAGGAATAGGAATGTTGTCCCATTCTTGTCTAATACAGGCTTCTAGTTGCTCAACTGTCTTAGGTCTTCTTTGTCGCATCTTCCTCTTTATGATGCGCCAAATGTTTTCTATGGGTGAAAGATCTGGATGGGAGCATATGTTGTTCTAGAACTTGGATATACCTTTCAGCATTGATGGTGCCTTTCCAGATGTGTGAGCTGCCCATGCCACACGCACTCATGCAACCCCATACCATCAGAGATGCAGGCTTCTGAACTGAGCGCTGATAACAACTTGGGTTGTCCTTGTCCTCTTTAGTCCGGATGACATGGCGTCCCAGTTTTCCAAAAAGAACTTCAAATTTTGATTCGTCTGACCACAGAACAGTTTTCCACTTTGCCACAGTCCATTTTAAATGAGCCTTGGCCCAGAGAAAACGCCTGCGCTTCTGGATCATGTTTAGATATGGCTTCTTTTTTGACCTATAGAGTTTTAGCCGGCAACGGCGAATGGCACGGTGGATTGTGTTCACCGACAATGTTTTCTGGAAGTAAAAACTGCTAAGCCATAATTACAAATTTCTGAATGTCATTGCATTTGATGATAGAGTAAGTATAATAAGAATAAGTAGCATTAAAGCCACAATATGTAATTTTTCGCCGCTAGAGGTTGCTTATTCAAAACATTATGCTGCAGACGAATGTTTCCCCTTCTTCCACTCATACGTATGTGGGGTAACACAGCGCTGTTTTATCATATACATACATTTGAGTGTGTTGAAAGTTATGTTATAATGCCACTCTGTGTGTTCGCTCCGCGGCTACTATGAGACACTTGTTGCACACTGCAGTAAACTAGACCGATATTAGGCATGATAAAACATGGTGCTCGCGGTAAATCATGAAAGCGAGATTTAAACAATAAGACTAACTGTGTTGAGCTCTATAACAATATTTTTTTTTCTGTGGATGAGTGTATCCAAACAGTTGCTCACCTTTCTAATAAAACACATATTATATTAAAGCGTCTTTGGTGTTTTCATGGTTTCTACAAAATAAAACCGGAAATTGAGGGTAACGCGGGTATGATGTCATTGATAGGCGACGTCCTGGTTAAAATTGCTTATTTCTCTGGATTTAAACACTCTTGTAAACATTTGGGATAATGTAAGTACACAAGTCAACAAAATATATAACATTGTTCTAGTGGTTTTTGGATATTTGAATCCAAAAATCTTACATATTGTGCCTTTAATTTTAAAGAACGATGTACAAACACAATTCTTGCAAAATATAGATCATTTGCTTTTAAATGATAAAGCTAGTATTGTGTGATTTTGTTTGTTTGTGATTCTGTACATCTGTGGTTCCTCTGTGAACTGATTCATACATCCACAAAAAAACCAGCTGATTAAAAGGCATTGGAGAAAAAAATATCAATGACGTCAGTTCTGTAAAAAGTACTACGTTTGAAGATGCTATTTGGTTAGATATTTAATGGCACCCTGACATAACACTAAAGCCGTGTGTCGACCAAAGCGTTTTTTTTCACGCGGCTGGCGTATTTTTCCAATTGTTTTCAATGGGAGCGCTGTGTTTTTTAAAACGCTGTGAGCGTAACGAGGCGTTGAGCATCTATTTCACGCTCAAGCACTGAGCGCTAGAGGAGACTCGCCGAGAGTTGAAGAATGTTGAACTTTGAGTAAAACGCAGCGCTCATCACTGTTACTTTTCACCCAGCTGTACAATCACAGTGGAGGAGGGGCGGGACAAATACCACACCGACCAACCGCCACATTCTGTGTGTACAACGTCAACAGATGACAACAACAAGCATAATAACGGAACAAAATAATTTAAAACAAGAGCCAGAGCATTGTATCAGCATTTTTATATAGAAACAATACAGAAACCAACTATCTGTGAAATGAGATACTAGTAACACTTCCGCGGATATTCCATATCATAGCAAGAAATGTCTCAATTGAAAGAAAAAAAAAAAACGCTGCGCTGCCAAAATGCTACTAAAAAACTACCCATTTCATAATCAGAACCTATGCAGATGTCATGCACATCTTTATGTGTGGAGCATGTATTGCGTTTCTGGCTGAAATCAGTGCAGTAAACATGGACGTCTCTCCCCTAGAAGGTCACGGAGCGCATGGCACCAGGATGCTCGCTGCCTCACTTCGATTGTCTGATTTTTTCTCCTTCATTACCACTAGCAGCTGTGAATAAGATGGCCCCGCTCTCTTTTTCCCCTGGCTGAACTCGCTAAGTGCTGTTGTGCAGTTTTATCAGAGTAGCTGGAGGACTCCAGGGAGATGCACTATCTCCTTTGGCCCTGAAAATTGATATTGAACACGGGGGGAGAATCTCACGAGCTGGTAGCAATTAGCTAAAAAGGATTTGCAACTCTCTGTGATTCATCGCACAAGAGATCGAAGTCATTTAAAGAGACGATTTTGACTCGCTCTTGCCCTTTTTTCAAGATACAGCTCTGTTAGTCCTTTACAAGCTAGTGTGACATTTCCTATTTTAAGGCCCATTTCTCTTCCTGAAAAGTTGCAGTGTGCTGCGGCACAAACAGGGCCTTTGATTCGTTCATGTTTACGCACCTAACGCCGGGCTGCAAGCTCCATATTGGCTACTCTGGGTTTGACTTGTGAATTGGCGGAGTAATGAGACAAGGAGGAGAGTTCATTAAGAAAGAGAAATGTTTGCCGGGGCTTTAACAAACACATGGCTGCCGAACTGCAGTTGAGTCCTCGATCTGTGTTTTCTCTGCACACTCAACAAATATTTCAGGCAATTAAAAGGAAATCTGGGCTCTAATAAACTCAATGTTCAGCCAAGTTGCATTTATAGCGCTTGTGCATGCTGAAAGTTCATTTGAGTCCACATTGTTTTGTTCACATTAAAGAGACAGTGATAAACTATTCCTCTACCGTCATTATTTTAACTTACAGGGTCAATGTATTTTTAGCGCTATGTGTGAAAAAATAAATCACTTTTACTAGATTTTTTCACATTTACAGTAGCTAATTTTTATATTGAAATAATTTGTATTAATACCTCTAGATTCCATGTGTTATCTATAATGGATATCAATGCAGCTTTACATTTGTTATCTTATGGTCAGCCATATTCATGTTCAGATTTACATTTAGTATGTATGTAAATAGCAAGTTTGTTCAAAGACAGCTCCTCACTGGGTCCACTATATGTCCTCAATGAAAAACGTCTCGGTTATGTATGTAACCTTAGTTCCCTGAATAGGGAACGAGACGCTGCGTCACCGCTGTGGGAACGCCTCTGCGTGATTGCGTCGTGAAGCACGTATGTAACCAGTCCAGTAGAGTGACAGAACGTCATAGGCGGGTGAAGCCATAGACCCGGAAACTATAAAGCACCCATGAACACAAACAGATACTAGCTTCTGAAAAAGCCTGAAGTAAGCGCTCACGGGCATGCAGGGAGTATGGCCGGGTGACGCAGCGTCTCGTTCCCTATTCAGGGAACTAAGGTTACATACGTAACCGAGACGCTCCCTTTCAAGGGAACTCGCGCTGCGTCACCACTGTAGGAACGACAATACCCACGTCCCCATATGAGCCAGATGCCCGTCCGTGTCATTGTCTATGGAACGAGCACCCGTGCTCCTGGAGTCAAGATGAGGTCAAGATCATAGAACCTCACAAACGTATGCGGCGAGGACCACCCCGCCACATCACAAACCTCTTGCAGGGATGCCCCGATAACAAAGCTTTAGAAGCAGCCATATTCCTGGTAGAGTGGGCCCGTACAGCCAAAGGTGAAGGCTGACCGGCCGCCTCATAAGCAAGTGAGATGGCCTCGACCACCCACTTGCTCATTCTCTGCTTGGATGCTGGGCCCCCTCTCGAGGGTGGCCCAAAACACACAAACAACTGTTCAGTTTTCCTCCACAGGGCAGCTCTGTGGACATAAGCATCTAAAGCCCGAACCGGGCAAAGCAGATTAAGTGTTTCCTGGTCTGACGTCCGAAAGGGAGGAGGACAAAAGGCCTGTGCCCGGTTGCATAAAGCACCTTAAGTGTAATTTTCCCTTAAGATCGCCCTTATGTTTCCCTTAAACTTTAGGGTGTTGCAGAAAATAACCCTTAAGTTATACTTAAGGGCTTATTTAGGTGAAACGTCATAAACCCTAAGAATTTTCCTTAAGTATATATTTTTCACTTAAGTAATCCCTTAAAAAATGATAAGTGGTGCACTGTATTAACAAATAACGTGTCCATGGCAACAATAGAATTTTATAACGGCAAAACCTGGATTGCTGTCGTGAAACACTTAACAGTTTCCCTTACCTAAGAGAACCGTTTAAGGGATTATATGCAACACTCTTAAATTATTCCCTTAGTTAAGGGGAAATCATGCCTTAAGTCTCTTAACTTAATGTGAACTTTATGCAAGCGGGCACTGAAGTATAGCTGGTCTTACAGTATTAGTAGGAACCTTAGGAATATAAGTGCAATGGCCAAGTCCCAACCCTGGTGCGAACCACAGGTCTAAGTCTCAAAGTGCCACGAAGGAAACAAGTAATTAACGGGTTTTGCCCCAAAGATACACCACCCAAAGGAGTGTGATAAGCTGCTAAGGCCGCCACATACACCTTTATTGTGGAGGGAGCTAACCCTGTGGAGAATCTCTCCTGCAGGAAGTCCAGCACTGCACCCACTGGGCAGTTAACTGGGTCCCACTGGTGATCCCCATGCCATGAAGTGAAAAGTTTCCACTTCAAGGCATAAAGTTTCCTCATGGAGGGAGCTCTAGACTGTAGAATGGTCTCCACAACCTCGGTTGAGAGACCTGAACTCATGAGCTGGGCCCCCTCAGAGGCCAAGCCCACAGTCTCCACAGCTCTGGGCGAGGGTGCAGAATTGTTCCCCCCACCTGAGAGAGTAGGTCCCTCCTGATCAGAATCTCCATAGGAGAGTCGTTGAGGAGAGACACTATGTCCGAGAACCATACTCGGGCTGGCCAGAACGGGGCTACTAGCAACAGACGGGCCCCGTCCCGATGCACTCTCTCTAGAACTCCCGGAAGCAGAGCAATCGGGGGAAATGCGTACAGAGGCAGCTTCGGCCACTCCTGTACCATGGCGTCCAGTCCCAAGGGAGCTGGAGGCGTTAGGGAGAACCACAGACGACAGTGAGCCATCTCTGACGACGCGAACAGATCTACTTCTGCCCTGCCGAAGTTCTCCCACAGGAGCTCCACCACCTCGGTGTGGAGTCTCCATTCCCCGGGCCTCGGCCCCTGCCTCAACAGGATGTCTGCTTCCACATTTAGATACCCCGGGATATAAACTGCCCTGATTGAATGCAGTTTCCCTTGGGCCCACAGGAGGACCTGGCGAGCCAGCTTGTATAATGGACGCGATCTCAACCCCCCCTGATGGTTTATATAGGAGACCACCGATGTGTTGTCTGTACGGACTAACACATGTTGGCCCCTGAGTTCTGGCAGGAAGTGTCTCAGAGCCTGAAACACCGCCATCATCTCTAAACAATTTATATGCCAGGAACGATGATGGTCCTGCCACTGGCCCTGGGCCGAGCGACCACTCATGATCACCCCCCACCCCGTGAGGGATGCATCCGTCGTTAGAGTGACTCGACGACATGGAGCTCCCAACACTGGGCCTTGAACCAAGAACCAAGGCTGCTTCCACATCACCAACACACGAAGGCATCGCCGCGTGACCTTGATGATGCGAAATGGATTTCTCCTCGGAGAAAACCCCTTGGTCTTGAGCCACCACTACAACGGTCTCATGTACAACAGGCCGCAAGGAATCACGTTGGACGCTGCTGCCATCAAACCTAACAGTCTCTGATACTGTTTGACAGTGAGTGGCTGGTCTAGTTTCACCCCTTTTACTGTTGAGAGAATCGACCCCACACGAGGCTCTGATAGGCGAGCCCGCATGGTAATCGAATTCCAACTCACACCCAGATACGTGGTTCTCTGTGCTGGAGAAAGAACGCTTTTCTTGGAGTTTAGTCTCAGCCCCAGCTTTTTCATGTATGCGAGAACAACATCTCGATGTTGAACCGCCATCTGCGCTGACTGCGCTAAAATCAACCAGTTGTCGATGTAATTGAGAATTCAGATCCCCTGCATACGCATGGGAACCAGAGCTGCGTCTACACATTTCGTGAAGGTGCGGGGTGACAACGCTAGACCGAATGGAAGAACCCGATATTGGTACGCTTCTCCCCCGAAAGCGAACCGCAGGAACTTCCGGTGCTGTGGAAGGATGGATACATGGAAGTATGCGTCTTTTAGATCTATCGTGACAAACCAGTCCTCGGACCTGATCTGTGACACGATCTGTTTGAGTGTAAGCATCTTGAAACAGAGTTTCGCTACAGCGCGATTGAGAACGCGCAGATCTAAAATGGGCCGCAACCCCCCATCCTTCTTTGGCACAATGAAATACCGGCTGTAAAACCCTGACTCCCTGCTGGCAGGAGGAACCCTTTCTATAGCCTCCTTTCGCAGAAGAGTATGTACTTCTTGAGTCATAACCAGAGCCTGCTCGGGGCACACCACTGTGGGCAGAACCCCGTTGAAACTGGGTGGAGGACACCTGAACTGAATGGCGTACCCCTTTTTTATAATATGCAGGACCCAACGAGATATATTTGGAAGATTCTCCCACTCTGCCAGAAAATCTACGCCCACGCCCCGGCATTGCGGAGGGGGGTTAGCAGAAGGGAGGCGGGCACCGTATACTGAGGTGGACCGCCTGCCTTCGGAGGGGACCACCCTCACGATTCTGACACTCTTGGCGTCAGGATCTTTTCGACGCAGCCTTCTTAAAAAATAATGACGGTCCTCAGATCCATCTTACCCTTCGAAGGCTGCGCCAGAGAGCACCGCCCCCCCGCCCCACCCCTTCTGTGGGGGAGTGCGAGTGGCGACACTCTGTTTTTGTTGCGCTCGATGTGCGGAGCTTGTACTCGGCTTCTGCTGCTCCCGCCCAGCAGCAGATTGAGTCTGGGGTTTACGAGGGAGTGCCGCTGCCTGCTTCTTAGCTTCCTGAAACCTGTCGGTGACTGTAGTGACAGCGTCACCGAACAGGCCATCAGGAGACAATGGGGCATCCAGAGGAAAACTCTTATCTCTCTCTTTTATTACTGTGAGATTCAACCATAAATGCCTCTCCGTGGCCACCAGGGCTGCCATAGAACGGCCGACTGATCTGGCCGCCTCCTTGGTGGCACGGAGAGCTAAATCAGCTGATGATCGGAGCTCGCGAACCACATCCACTCCGATCTCATCACTTTCCCCCAGATCTTTTAGCAAGTCAGCCTGGTAAGCTTACACAATAGCCATCGTGTGCAAGCATGCCGCAGCCTGACCTGCTGCCGAGTACGCTTTGTCCACCAGCGCTGATCTAGCTCGTAACGGCTTGGTGGGCAATGTTGGGGCTTTGATGGATGATGCCGAATCTGGAGAGAGATGGCTCGCAAGCGTCTCCTCCACCCTCGGCATCGAACCATATCCATGTTTTTTCAGTCCCATGATGTTATTATAAGTGGACGTTTGGGGACTGAAAATTCTGGATGATACCGACGTTTCCACAACCTCCACACCTCGGTGTGGAGGTCGGGAAAGAACGGCAAACCCTGACGTGGAGGCTGAGCAGAGTGCGCGGGTAGGAAACGCTCATCTAATCTGCTTTTTACTGATGGGTGTTCCTGACTTTCTTGTGGCCAGTCCAGACTGAGCCTGGCCACTGCTCTGCTTAAAACCTCCACAAGCAGGTGAACGAAGTGGCGAGTCTTAAAAAAAAAAACTGTTAAAAAAAAAAACTGCCTCAATACTGACGATATCCAACTCCTCAGAGCTGGATAATTGCCGTATCGATGCCTCCACCGGGGTGGAAGAAACCGCAGCGCGGGCTTCCAAACCCTGAATGGAGGCACTGGATCTGACAGGTAAAGGCAGAGATAAGGCAGAGCCCGTCTCTAACCCCGCTGTCAGATCCATTTGCGAACCCCACGACTGAAGCCGCCGCTCTGCCTCGGCAGCAGCGGGACCTGAGCCGTGGGGAACGCGAGCCGAAGCACCCTCCTCAAAGAGCGCTCGGCGGGAGCGCAGCGTTCTTAATGACAAACGCTCACAGTGTTCACAGGCAGCCCCCTCGAGAGCTGCCTGAGCGTACTGCACTCCCATACAAACAACATACATGGGATGTGTATCCCCACCCGTAATGTAGCGTGGGCAGGGATGAACACACTTTATGAACTGCTGTGGTTGTTCGCTCGCCATTTTAACTTAAATGTGTGTGCACTCTTTGTCAGTATATGTATTATTTTTGTGTGAGGTAAAAAAATCCTAGTATTTTCAAATACAACGGACAAAAACACCAATCTGACAGACAATAAAACATAGAGCGATACTGAAGGCACAGAAGCTAGTATCTGTTTGTGTTCACGGGTGCTTTATAGTTTCCGTGTCTATGACGTCACCCGCCTATGACGTTCTGTCACTCTATTAGACTGGTTACATACGTGCTTCACGACGCAATCACGCGGAGACGTTCCCACAGCGGTGACGCAGCGCGAGTTCCCTTGAAAGGGAACCACACCTAACAGCAAATAATATAGTTATTTGCTGATGTGTATTTGAGTTCAAAAAATGTGGATATGGTATATATGCTAGTTTAGATCAGCACTTTCTAGTTTTAGTGCTTGCATATGTTTCTGTGGTGGAGGTTTTATGTCATAACCAGTCATCTTAAAATCAATTTTGATCAATAAATATCTAAGTTGTTATATGCATCTAATTTTAAGTGTTCTAGGGTTAATCCACATGGACTTCTTTACCTTCTGTTTAATTTCTCAGTAAGGGTTGCATCATAATAAATATGAGTCAGATGGAATTATGACATACATAATTCAAAAACACTGACTGGAAACACATCATTTCTATGAAGCAGCACGGCCAACACTCTTAACGGCCCACATATTATGCCGTTTTTAACTTCCATGTGTGATTACCTCTAGAAGGATTGTCGTAGAGAAGGTCTGCTGTCAAACATGACCCACACAGACACTCTGCTTTGCTCAATGTTTAGCACCAGACGTAATTAAACCCTGAAAACGGCAAAGATGCCGTGTCAACAAAGCCAACTTCCCGCTCATGGCACGCCGATGTTTCGTACGTGCGTGAGACGCTCGGGATCTCATCAGCATGCACGGACTGGCAGGTCTGCCCTGGTGAAAGCTATCGTTTAAGAATTGAGCGGCGGCCATTAATAGAGCCAGAAAGATGACAGATGACTTCATATGCCATGCAAGCAGGCCCAGACAATAGCTTTAGCTATGACAGATTGCCTGGCTGTAACCCACTTTATGTTAAACTCATTCTCACTGTCCAATTTCACAAGTGTAATTTTGTTCCTCTGCATGGCATTGTCCTCGGCGGACTAACCGAGTTCCTTTGGTAATGATTCCCTTTTCTATTGTATTGTTTTCTGCATAATCGGCCCGGTAGTCAAGGGTTTGGGTGACACAACCATCTGTCAAGTTCATTTGCTTTGTAAGGTGTGCTTGGAATAATGGTCCATACAACTGGAGGCTATCCGTTATCAAAGAAGAATATCCCCCGTACCTCGCTCGATGTGCCCGAGACGTTTCCCCCTCCTCCCTTCCTCTTATTATGCTATACCCTTGGCTCCATCGCCTCATTTTTTTCGGCAGCTGTCACATGGGCATCTTGTATTATGAAATTTAAAGCCACGATTCAATTAAGGGTATGAGTTATCATCCTTACCGGCTCACCTCTGCTCCGTGGGGGCGGCTCCACAGACTGCAGCGCTCACCAGAAATGATCTGCCGCTCGTTGAGCCTGTCAGCTCTCATTTGGGAGAGTCCAGTTTAATCTGGACCCGCGCTGAAATCTCATACTGCCACCGCTGCGTTTTCATCTGTCTTGCCTACGAGAGCCAAAAGTTGACTGCTGAAATATACTGTCTATATTGAGTGGGTCGTGGCAGCCGGAGCAAACCAGGACGGTGAACGCGCACCGTGCGAGCCCTGAAACATGGGAAAGACCTTTCTGAGCTAGCTGCACTTGGAGTTGGCTGTGCCATGGTGGGACATAAAATAGGATGAGGATATTTTCCATGGCCTATCTTATTAATGTCCCCTGAACGTGCTCCATAAATGCGTTATTTGCATGGCAGAACCGAACTTTAGGAGATTGTGTTACACTTGCAATGCTGATTCTTTGGCCTCTCGCCTCTGTTCATAGTGGGCTGTTCTCACAGAGGGCAACGTTAAAACACGCGTTTCACAACCCAGTGTCCCGTCATGCCATACGCCTCAAATGTACAAAGTCACAGCTGAAGGACAACGACGGACTGACAAAATGACAAAAACACATAAGGTGGTTCCAAATTTGCATACTTATGCACTATTCTTTGCCGTTTTGTAGTAGAAATAATGTGAGTAGTGTGTTCACCTGGATGATGCACTTAATTAACCGAAAAAACTAGGTGTGGAATGTTGGACACTTCATGCACTTAACTGTCACAGCATTCATTCCCTTATCAGACTCTGATGCTTGATAACAAATTTATACACTTGACAACTGAGGGTACAGTATGCCATTTGGGACTGTAACTATAGTCTATGTGTTTCCTTTATTTGCCGCTTTGATGAGTGTTGATGAGTGTTGCTCAATGTTGTACATTTGTGTCCTATTTGAACATTCTGCATATCCAAATTCTTCTGACCAAATTAACCATTTTCATATGGACTAACAGATCCCCTGATGTGGTGGCATTCACCAACAGAGATGGCAGTGCAGGAATGGATAAAACGTCAGGGAGCGTGAATGCCAACCAAATGGCTGCAGTAGCTCTCCAACAGGCACGTGACGCTGGGTTCTCTGGCAGAGATCTGATCTGAGGGGATCCAGATCAGCTGTGCGGGGTATTGGGTGGTTATGGCCGCCATACTACCTGGCATTGAGGAGGTTCATTAGCTGAGTGTTTGGCCCCAATCAGTGCATTGTGATGCCCATAGCGTTTGGCGTCTCAGCGCCCAGGCTTTTATCCACATCCTGGGAGACCTATTAGAGACTATTTGCGATTATATGGTTGTACTCTTAGGTGGGTTCTGTACACGCATATTTGACATTTGTGTCGCTCAGTGTAGCTTCCAAATTTAGCATAATGTCAAAAAATGATTAAACTGGCAGAGAGGCAAGCTACTGTTTTAGGCTTCATGTTTTCAAGCCTGAAAATCAGCATATAATATTTATTGGTCATATTAAAGGGGTACTTTACCGCTGGCAAAATGGCCTTTCAATAAAACTTGGCTGCCTATGTAGTAGAAAGGTGAACATTTGAAATTGGTGCTACCGGACTAGAGAAAACAGAGAAAAAAGGCTTTTATTGGAAAACTTCAACAGCCATAATGCACTGCGCATGTTGCCATCCAAGGTCACTCCCACCAGTCTGCTATGGATACGCTTAACCAGAGTCAAATACAGCCTTGTTTTAGTAGGAAATACTTCTTAGCAAACTTTAAGTCACAACCTGTATTGTTCCCAGGTGCAAGAATTCAAAGCGTTTATCGGGAGCAAGGTATTTTTGGTTTCCAGTGAAGGATCCAGCTCTTGGCAGTGGCTAAAGGCTGCAAAGAAATGTATATATGGAGAGAACACCGCAACGGAAAATGTAGTCAACATTTCTGGATGACAATGAACAGTGTTTTAGCACAAACGAGGGGGGAAAAAACTAAAAGAAACTGCCATTTTGTCAGTTCTGCACAACCCCCCCGATGCAAAATGCAATTGCGTACAGGCAAGAAAACTGTTGCCATAATGTTCTATTTTTCCCCTAAGGCTATTTAATGAGCAGGCAAAATATGAGACAGTTTTCAGTGATAAACATACTCTTAAGGTCCCTGCACACTTGAGTCCGAAATTTTCATATGCGTTTTTTTGTATTTGTCATCCTGGCTCTTAATTGTCAAAACAACTCTCAAAATGCTTGCTACGGATGCGAAAAAAGCAGAAAATTTAACCCAAACTGATTTTTTTTATGACGGACGAAAGTTTTGGAGGTAAGTGTGTAAACGTGATTGACACAACGTGAGGTGAGGTCGTATTTATTTTTTAACGTGCAAAAATTTTGGACGAGAATTTACTGTTTTGTTAATAACCCTGTCGACCCGACAGTCTGTGGGTGGGGATGTATCTGGTGGACTTTTGCTGATAATTAAATGTGAATTTCTCAGTCCAGATAACACAAAGAATGAGTAAACATTGTTCATTTACATTTACTACTGGCATTGTAGCAATACAAAGCGGGTTGAAAATCGGTAAAGTTCCACTTTAAGAATTATGGTTTGTGCAATGCTGAGAGTGTAATGCATGCTTGCACATTCATCACATTGCAACGAGTAAAATCAAGCTACAAACATCTCCACTGAGGCTGAGATGTTTCTAAGAATCTTCAAGGAATAGCAACACTTTATTAAATAATGATTTAGCACATACATGATTTAAGTCATGATGATTTGTATTAGTAATTGCTATTCATGATAACAGTAATGTGGAATGTTAGCGAGAGAGGATTTTGCAGGGGTTCCAACATTTCCATCTATTATTTTTGATTCTCTCTTATAGCTGACAAATACAACGGTAACCACTTTAGTACTTTCATACAATCGAGCGAGCGATGTGTCTGCTGTGAGGTTTTATTAAAGTTTATTGGCCATGTAAAAACCTCTCTGTAGAAAATAACTGGCTTCGTCTGTCCTGTCACCATGAATTTAGGTGCGGCGTCTATCCGCTGCTCCTGAAGCCTCCAGCGGAGCTACAGGTAGGAACAGTCTTCTTCAATTAAATCTAATCATCCCTCTAAATCAATAATTGTGCTAAAGGCTGCCTTCAAATCTGGGAGGGATTCACATCTAATGTGCTGATCCAGCTTGTCTGGGCCAGCCTCCTTGTGTACTGAAACCAAAGCAATTTAGTCGTTGCCTACGGGCCTTCTGGCAGTCCTGGAGTCGGAGTGCTGCGAGGACTCGGAGATACGATTTAATCTGATACATCTGTGTGCACGCTGGAGTTAAGCGTGGCTATAGCGGGGGCTATGTTTCAAGTGAGAAGTATTATCGCTTTCCTACAATAACAATGGCGCGGAGCGTGGGGAGACCTTGGAAAAACAGCTCGCGTCAACCTAATCTGACTTCTCCTTTGCTCGCACGTCTGAAATCCTGCCTTGAGATGGGAAAACCTCGCAGCTGACCAGTTGAGTCTTGGGCCTGCCAAAACAGACAAGGCCTAAGGAAATTAAATAGGTGGGTAAGAGAGTATCCACCCGTGAATGCGTGTGTTCCCGTGTACTTCTTGGATGCGAGTGTAGCAGTGAGTCATATCCACTACTGTTTGTTCCAGACACCAAAATGTTGGCCTCAAAATTACAGACGCGCTATTTTTTATCAGACAGCACATGGGGAAATCTGCAAATGAATCATTGGCACGCTGACATCAGACCATAAATTCTTCTCTGCTCCGTCCACAAACATCTAGTGTCTCATAGTTTTTCATAGCTTTCATTGCAGTAACAACACAACCCTAATTTAAGAGATGCAAAGCTGGCAGGATGAGCTCAGTTTTTTTTTTTGGTTTATCTGGAAAAGAACAGAAGCTCCTTCACAGTGCGCAACTGTGCGCTGATTAACCTCCCATCTAAACACAGATGTGCGATGATTGTACAGCTTACATACAGTGATGTGCATGCCTACATTAGGTTCAAATCAATGACAATATTTATTTTTTGTTCTATTTGCATTGCATCATGTATTTTAAAGGATTACTTTATCTAAAAATGCATTTAATTTCATTTAATGATTTCAATTTTGACTCATTTTCAGTGCACAAACAGATTCAAATTAAAGTCTATGTTCTCAGAAAATTTGGTAATCTGCCTTAGAAAAAGAAAATCATACAAGTTTGGAACAACATGAGGATGAGTAAATGATGAGACTAATTTCAGTAAAAATTTTCCTTTAATACTTGTAGTCTGTCACCCCACAAGTCAACAACAACAAAACTATGTAAAAATACCACAATTTAATATGAAATATTAATTGATTAATACAGTGTTGTGAAGAGTAGAGCACAGTGTATTTTCATTACTTTTCTTTTGCAATTGCAAAAACTTGTCACGACATGAAGCACTATAATATCAAATGATGTTAACCAATCCACAGTTCTCACATCATTGAGGATGTGATTGTGTTCCCTCTCGACTTATATGGATAATATGGCTGGTCCCTCATTCCCACGAGCCCTTTATATGAGCTAAGTCACCAGAGGATACGTCTCAGACGGTGAATGACCATTATCTGTTTCAAATGCTTCAAGGGGCTCGTGATAAGAATTTCAGAGCAGGGCGGCAAAGGTTAAAAGGAGAGATAGTTCTTGTCATCGTTCATCTAGTGGATGGGAGAGAGGCAACGGGAATGGCGCGATATCTTAAAATAGGCGAGTGATGGAGGCGAAGAGCAGATAGACACTTTAAGCAGCTCAAGTCACAGTTCAACAACCACTAGTGCTGTAAGACAGGACAGTTCAGCAGTATCGGCATCTAAGTTGGCCCGTTCTCCAACATATGAAGTTGGCTATTTCACCGATGATGAATCTTAGATGATATGGAGAAAAAAAGACCTTCACAATTGTTTTGCTGCTATCTCCAGTATGAAGTTGGATATCTGGCCAATAATGAATCCTATTCAACAGTAATTTCAACATTTATGGGTGTTTATTGCTGCCAAATCACTTAGTGTTTTATGACAACCTGTGATGGTTGTTTTGCTTTTTTTCAAGAAGTCCATAGCAGAACGTGCCTAACACTTAGTCTGGAATAAACCACTTAGAAAACAGCGAGTGTGTCAAAGCATACAGTATATAAATGAAGCAAAAACTCCATCTTTGGCCCATGATCGTCACAATGAAAAACAACAATCGAAAAAGTTTTTGGCTCAACTTAATTCAACTATGGACAGTGGTTCCACACAATGGAAACATGTTATCTCTTTGAAAATACTTTTTGTAGAATGAACTAAAATGAATTGAGTAAACTTCACTAAGCTTAAAATTAATCTCTTAAATAATAATAACTTTTCTTTACACATGCCGTTAGGTGCTGGCAGCCATGGCACTTCCATAGTAATTAATTATATATTAAAGCAACCTGAATTATTGTTATCATGTCCTCAATCCAAGCACATGCTCGACAGAAACTCTTTAATATACCAACAAAATAGAACATGAAACATTATCAAGTCTTTTCTTGATTTCTGCATGGGAAATGGAAATCCTGTTCTTATGCTGCCTCCCAATTCGCCTACTTATACTATGACCTAAAAGTATGTACTCTTTTTGTGAAGAAAAAGCACATACTTTTGAGTGTGTAGCAGAAGAGTAAGCAAGCTTTGGGACATTCTACTTTGTCATAATTGCTTCTTTAACGTGCCGCTCTGTTGCTTAGTTATGTGCATCCTGTCACCGTTTAAACTGCCCTGTCAATCATCTGTCACAGTTAAAATCCTCCACAT
Organism: Coreius guichenoti; assembly: GCA_039654105.1. NCBI lineage: Eukaryota > Metazoa > Chordata > Actinopteri > Cypriniformes > Gobionidae > Coreius > Coreius guichenoti. The sequence continues at coordinate 35,630,456 of CM077176.1, read as the reverse complement.
TCAATTTAATTTCCTACCGTATCGTAGAGAAATGTAGTAGCACGTTAATCTGCCAGTCGTAGGTCTTTCATGCGGAGAAGTATCCTGTGTTTGCATAATGATGCATTTAAATGTTAATGGCCAAACGAATCTTTTTAAAAGTTCACAATGTTGTTGCAGATGAAATGTAATGTGGATAACATGAATAAATATCTTTGTCATAATAGATACTAATTATTATTCACTCAAACCCTTTTATCTAAACCTGTGTACTTAACCATCGATCTCACGCATCCACCATGTTTGTAGTTTTCTTAACATTTTTTATTCGTGTTTGTAGTTCTAATCAAGTCCTTGTCCCATGCGGAAGTCATTTTAACATCTGCACTCATTTTAACATATTATGATTTGAGACTAATTCTAATTTCGAATACTATTTAGGTTGTATAGTATGCAAATTGGGATGCAGCACTAGTTTCTGTAATACTACTAACACACACACAAGCATTCATGTAATCTCAACTCGAGTGGATTAAGTAAATTGGTTGAACATGATGAATTTAAGTTGTGACAACATCTTGAAAGAACTGTGTTTCAGTAACTCATTTTAAGCAAGTTGAACAAGCAGCAAAAATCTTTTTTAATGAATTCCTGCCTGAATAGGATTTAGATGATGTTGAGCTGTGAAAGCTTAACAAAATTGCAGCTATCCCTAAACACCTCAGCGACACGGGTCTAGGAATGCTGTAATTATCAGCTTGATTAATATCTATTCAGCCCAAGGCCAGACTCTGAGGGAAGCTTCAGTGTAAGTGAGACTTTAATAAGTGTTTTGCTCAGACAACTCCTTCAGCAAGACCTCACTCTTCGTATCGTTCAGCATTTTGGAGACTAACTGGTAATATTATGACCCTAACCTCACTGCATCTTCCCCGTCCACCCTACGAGACCCTCGCTAAGTGCGAATGACTAGAATTGCTGTTGTATCTCCACTCATGAGGAAAAATTGTCCTTATCTAAGCGCCACTCTGTCAATACCTCATTGTTCACTCACTCAGATACTCGCAGACAGGAGCATTAAAAAGAGCTTTAATTGTTGCTAGCTACATGCTTGTTGAAGTTAACACTACAGACCCCATGCTAAGATCTATTCATGCATATCATCGTTATTAAGGATAATCAAAACCGTGGATGGTACTGAACCGAGTCCGATGGGTTTGACGGGATTTATTTATTTTGAAATGCAAGCTCTCAGAGAAAGATAAAAATGGTTCATGGGAATCAGCTGATTAGCTAATAGGTATTATTAGCGATTACTCTTGTCCTACTTGGGAGGAGATTACCAAGTGCCTGGAGAGAGACAGACGCACTGCATTCCAGTGCAGTGAGAGAAGAGGTAAGGTGTTCATAGACATGAACCCGCAGTCAAGCACTCATTTTCAGACAATTCATCAAGCCCACATCTCATATTTCAAAAGCCTCTCGTCCTCCCACACCTGCACATGTTTTACATATTTTTTGTGGTATGTCTAACAGACACTTGTTTGTCTTGTGATGTAAATATGTATTTTTTTAAAAGGGAGTTGAATAAATTACATAATTCATGTAGCTTTGAGCCCATCCATTAATGCAGCATGCATGTTTTAAATGTTTTATGAGAAAAACAATCGGTTTGTCTGTTCAAAACAATAAAAAAACTGGTAATAATAAACCTTTTTCTACATTTTTAACTTATTATTTGATCTCTGCAGTTTTATGTTGGGCTGAAAACCATCAAAAGCTTTTTTTACAGGAACTGATTTACATGATCATGGAAGATTCAATTAATAATAAAAGAAATGTTCAATACTGACAGAAAATATCTAGTAAACGATGTTTAAGTGAATATGCTTTTTAAACACTCGTTCATGTCAGTATTCATTCTAATATTGGTGATAGGCTTTCATACCTATTTTTCACCCAGACTATATATATATATATAGGATACTGTCAGAGTGAAAAAATTATGCATTTCCTCTTGAATGGCAAATACAGTTTATAAAGTTATTTAATTAATCAGTGTGTTTTTTAACTAAAGCATGGGTGTCCAATCCTACTCCTGGAGAGCAACTTTCCCGCAGAGTGTATCTCCAGCCCTAATTAAACACACCTGAACTTGGATACTTCAGGATTACTAGAAACTTCCAAACAGGTGTGTTGAGGCAAGCTGGAGCTAAACTCTGCAGAACATCCATTAAATGAACCCAAGATTGAATGATGATTTAATCATTTTATTCTTATGGACAACAGCAGTACTTACCTAAAATTGTTCAAATGTTTTAGTAAAAATATATCAAAAATTGCAGTGATTTTCCATGAGTGATGAGGTAAGCCAATCATTGAACCTGTTGAAACAGAAGCAATATTAAAGTACCTGTCTTTAATGTTCTCAAACTCATAAGTTGCGAGACAGTATCAAAAAACTAGTGTAATGACAAGAAAATTTTCATGGCTAAATTGCTTTAAAATTATCACAACGTTGCTTAATTTTATATCAACATAAAAGCATCATGAATATATTGTGAATATTCAGCATGTCACCCAGCCCTAATTGTTATATAATTAACAAATCCAAACTGCTCTTGGCATGTTACTTTTCCTCATGCCAACTCTGAAAATTTTGCGTGGTCACTTGCCAGCAGCACCGTAGGGCCCAGAACAGCCTCTCATCAATTAACAGCACAGCAGGATTCATTGCCCTGCTTTTAACAATCATTATAGATTGAGGGCGAACATGTGTTGATGGTTAATTTTATTTCCAAGAGAGCACGGAACAATTAGCCTCTTAAAGTGTGCTAGCAATAGTCTACATACAGCTAGATTGGCTCTTGAATTGGACTGGCAGGAGGAAGAGTGATCAGGGCTTCCAATGACGTGTACTGATCCCACTTACATCACCCCTCTCCCTATCAGCCAGACTGTAGTGGCTGGGTTACCGGCTTGGGCTCACACATATTCATGGACACAGCTGGGACAGTTTAATGACTTAATTCTAGTTAATTACTCACCCCAGTGCAGCTGACCCAACTCCATCACGGACTCTCTCCGCATGGCTGAGTTATGGTCAGGTTTGGGAGGGGTTCTGGGAGACGGAGAAATATGGACAGGCAGGCGCACCAAACAGCGGATTGCAATATACCAGCACTGAAGTATTATTAATGATTTGATGTACAACCCTAGAATATCATAAAACAAGTCAATACGGTTGGCTACAGAATTCCACAAATGTGTATTTGCAGGATATTTCAAGTGTAAAAGATACTTAAAGGGTACATAACACACACAGTTTCTGCCGATCTCATGTTAATCTTGAGCACCTAGAATAGTATTGCATCCTTCATATCTCCGAAGAGTCTTTAGTTTTATCATATTTTTAAAAGACAGATACGCTGTACCGATTCTTTCCGAAAACAGCCAAACTCGTGGATGCGTGCAGTGTGCGGGGCTGAAGAGTCATGAGCACACACACACACACACACACCCACACACACAATACATCATGGCATTATCCCTGGATAACTTTCGATTCACTATATGTTCGTGTTGTTGACATTATATGCCAATTGCCAACAAAACAGACATTTGATGCAGTTTCACTCACTGCCTGCGGTTTCGACTCATAACCGGGAACAAGCAAACACATTTGCAGAACTCCGTTGCTGCTCCGGAAAAACAAACTGCATCCACTGTTTCCTTAATGCTGGGTTATTTGGGAAGCTGAACAAGGTTATCTTTCCCTCACAACCAAAAACACACTTCTTTAGTGACATTGTTGATTTCATGGTCTAAAAACAAAATGACAGCGCTGCTCGTTGATGGGCGTGCTCTTGCTCTCGCTCTGGTTGATGTGTGCACATGCTCATCCGGGAGAAGTGCCCATATAAGGAATTCCGCCCTTTATGACGTCATACAGGGCCATACTCGAAAAAAAAACTTTCAGAAACGTATTTGAATCCTGAAGGAGTGTATTTGGCACAGAAATACTCCGTCACACGTCCAACTCGTTTTTTGCAATTTTGGCCATGTATAGCATGAGAATCAAACTCTTTAAAAGTATAAATAAGTCAGAATGCATGACATAGCATTAGACTTTTAATATTATTGATTTGACTTCACTGACACTATCAGATAAGATTAATGAATAATGACACTGTCTTCTGTTGAGCTGCTTATAGCTGAACCAAATTCATTTCATAATTGACATTTTTTGCAACATCGACACTATTACTGTACTGAATTGAATTGACATTGAACTGACTTGAGCTAAATGATGGCAATACTGGCTTTTTAGAGATGCTTTACAGCTGAATTTGAATTTGCCTCATATTTGAAAAAGTTTGCATCATTGATTATTTTCCGATTACTGTTTTTTGCAACTTGGATAGGTTTAATTAATTCCAACGTATATAATCTACTACATTGCAGTGCACATGCCAGTGGCATGGCCAAACTATTATGACTGTATAAACTTATTTCTGCACTCATCCTGTAGTCTTGTGGACCTTGAGGACCCTGAAATGTTAAAAATCCTCCCTATTTGCTTCTCCTGAGTGTCTTTATTCAGCTACAGTGGCAATGACTTATGCAGAGCTTCAGAACCAGTGGCTTTTGCATGTGCAAATGAATTCACTCAAGACGATTTACTGCCCTGGAGCAGCTAATGGGAAACAAGGGTAAAAACATGAAGACCGATTTCAGGGATTTCCTGCTGGCTTCCAATTTGTCTGAAGCCCCCATGAGCAGTAATTTATTACCTTTCTGTTTATAACTATTGATTTCACCCACAGTGCCTCCTGACATTCAGCATTGGGGTTTGAGATGCAGAGGGCAGAGGCTGCTCCTCCTGGTACTCTGGGGTCAGCCAAGGTACCATAGGGGTCTGCTCGGGGTCACATGGCCCCAGCAGGAGAGCCTGAGAGTGGGCAGAGAGTTTGTGGATTAAGGACCTGAGGACCAGAACCATCCACGTCTCACCAATTAAGTCAGACTCTGCCCTGCTGATGCAGGACACCTCAGGGCTGGGTCTTGGGCCCCTTGTTGATTATGCATTTGCATTGTTCCCAGAAGTGTAACTAGGCAATTATGCTTGGCCATAAAAGCATAGCTGCTTAAAAGGTTTTGAAAGGGAAAAAGAGGCAGGCATGTCCATCCATTTAACTCCACTGCGTCAATCTACCACAAACACTGTTACAACCTTAAACCGGCAGAATGGGGTGCAAAACCACGACCCCCACTGAGGAGGAGTTGGTGAAAGAGACAGTAAAGAGGGGAGGGGAAAACCTACACAAAAAAGGACAGCAAGAGGGAAAGGAAATTAATGAGTCTTCACATATTGCCTGTGTTTCTTTTGTGGAGGCCAACAAAAGAGAAGCAGGTTCGAGAAGATGTGGGGCTTGGGAGCCAGGGGATATCGGGCCTGTGAATTCCACCAAACATTAATAACTTCATTACATGGCAATTACCAGCCAGAGGTGGCGGAGCAGAGTATCCCACTTCCACATACATTTGTCCAAGACTCTTCTAGACAAGGCACTTCTCACCCTTTTCCTTTTCTCTCACCCTCTCTCTCTCTTTCCCCATCTTTCTTTCTTGTCTTCTAAAGGCAGAAAGGTCAAACCATTACATCGTTTGAATGAAATGTTCCTGACTTCCTCTGATGTATAGCTGACTGGCCCTGGAAGCCACTGGTATTGTTCAGGTGTGTAATTATTAATGCAGCTTCGGAATGGCTCTCCTGGGATGAACGGAGGGGCAGGAACAGGCTGATGTCGATCCCACATCCACTGAGGTTGAGAACAGACTCTGGATCAAAAGGCCAAAACAGGCCAAAAGAAAGCCAAAGAGCAATGCTACAATGCTCAGTTTACTTATTTGCTATTAGTTATCTCATTTGAATTGAACACCATGTAACATATGTTGGCGCATTTTTATCTGTATAATAAAATTATATTAAATAAATGGCTGCTAGTACTATGCCACATTTACAAAACCACAATGAATATTTACTGTGAACCCACTATGCACTTACTTACTGATTACATATTAAACATTAACCAATCCTGAGTGGCATTATTCCCAGAGAAATGAAAATGTTTGTGTGTGATCATTAAACTGACATATCTGCTAAAATGAGATGGGATATAATATAATAAAATAGCATAAAGGGACAGTACAATAGATTTTACTGTGAAACTTGTTAGCAGTTATGCATATTGGAATTACATTTTTGGGTCCCAGTTTATATTAGGTGGCCTTAACTACTTTGTACTTACATCAAAAAATAAGTACAATGTACTTATTGTGTTCATACTGTATTGCAAAACACTTTTGCTGATATTGAGGTGGGATACGGGTAAAGTTAGGGACAGGTGTGGTGGTATGGGTAAGTTTAAGGGTAGGGTTAGGTGTAAGGAAGGGTCAACAGTGTAATTATAAATGTAACTACAGAAATTAATTACAGATGTAATTACATGCAGGTAATTTTTAAAATGTAAGTACAATTTAAAAACATATGTACACAATAAGTGCATTGTAACAAATGATTCATTTAAATGTTAGTACATAGTAGTTAAGGCCACCTAATATAAAGTGGGTCCCATTTTTGTTTTTTAGTTTTCTGCATCATTTTGGTGGCATTTATGTTACCCTGATGGCAAATACTGTGTTGTGTGCACTGTCTATATGCCCAAGAGTACTTTTAATGAACTTTCATGATGACTAATATGCTGTCCTCATATTTGTTATACTGAACTTCTGGCAACCGCAGCTCCTCCCCCTCGCTTAAAACTCTTTATTAAGTCATACAGGCAATGAAGTCCTTGTGATGCATGTGGACGCACACAGACTGAAATGATGTGGGCAAGCAGAGGCATGAAACAGCAATAAAGTCTTTGATGTGAGCCTCAGGCAACAAGTCAACCTGAACCAACATTACAAGGAACAATTCATAATTGGTGCATGTTCATACAAAGAGAAGTATTGTTTCCTTCTCAGATTCTCAATTTAAATATATCCCTGTAAAGGCGCATTAAACTGTATCTTTGTTTGACCTACTTTGTTTGACAAAAGGATAATTTAATCAAGCCCTCCTCACATCGTGAGTCGAAATATCGCAGCGTCTATATATGTTTATTGTTCCTTTGCAAACACCTTAAGGTGTTAAACAACCTGAGCAAATTGATTTATGACTAAGATAAACATTTCCACAGTGTTCCTTTCTTAATTCCAGGAAGCTGGCGTTCAATAATCAACCCCTGTCACTGTTGATGGAAGACATCAGGCTTCACACAATACAGTGTGTTAAACATCAAACTGTTGTGTGAAAGAAGCATCCCAGTGAAAAGAGCGCTGTTCCCTAACTCTGGGGCAACGACTGTGCTTCCTTACAGAAGCTGCTGCTGGTGACACTTCCACTGAAATTCCAGCAGAAATGAGCCTTACGAGATACCGGCACATTATAAGACAAGATAATTAAAGGTCTTTGACAGAATGAACACATAGTGGAATGAGAACAGCTTTTATTTAGGTTCACTAATGGGCTGTCGAATAATGAGACCCATTGTTAACTTTAGGAATCCTTTTCCTCATTAAGACTCCTCTAGAAAACGATCATTGTTCCTGTCTAAATATCTCTCACCTACATCCCTCCGGTTTAGCACTTATGGTGTGTGCATACCAAACGCGAATTTAATTATTTGCGCGAGTAGATTGCATACAAAGTCAACGCAGAGACGCGAATTGAAGCGAATTCGTACCGGGCGACACGTATGACGCAAAGTGGGTGGCGCGTTTGCCGCGAACGTGTGATATAAAAATGTCAACTTGAGCGGAAAATTCGCATGACGCGTTGTCGCGCAAGCCAATCAGTGAAGAGCTTATTGACACATCCGGTTTGACAGGTTATCAAACTGGGCAACCGTCATCCTCAAGTAGAGCTGTCATCCAGGCGCAGTTCATGGAGAAGACAGTGAAATTCACAGAGTTGTGTGCGCCTCTGGATGGTGCTGTTAAACCAGACACGTCTCCGTTTGGCTTTTCCGCGTACTTGGGACTTCCACAACAGATACAGAGCAGCAAAAGTTGTTATCTCCAACATGTTTGATGACGGAAAAAAAATGGCAGAAAGAAATGTTGTTGTTGATGTGCGTGAAAACACTCCTCATCACAAGATGTTTTTATTCGCGCGAGTGACGCGAAAAACAAGTAATCCTGCGAGTAAACTAGAGCGAGTAACGCGATGCGAATATGTCTGCACACACCATTAGAGACAATATTTCGAATCATGAAGCAAAAAATGAAAAACTAAAATAAAAACATTTTGCTAGCATTGACTTGATTTAGTTCCAAACCTATATTATTATTGTGGGTGATGCTAGACCGAATGTAAATCTTCTGTTTTACATACATTGAAATTACATGGTGATTTATACAGCCAAGTTCTAAAAAGAGGACTTTCAGTGAATTTTCACAGATTTTCAGTGAATAATGTCTTAAATTTGGGTCTGTTCTTCACACAAAACTATAATTTGACTTCAGAAGATGTGGAATGCATTGTGTACTGCTATGGACATATTTTTCCTTTTTTTTTTTGGCAGAGTAAATTATTTACTTTGGTTGAACATTCGGATTAAAATCGCTTTTTTGGTTCACGGATAATGCAGATAATCCGAATAACATGAGGGTGAGTAAAACATTTCCAATTTCAGGTGAATGATTCCTTTAATGCAGCCAAACAGGAAGTGATTTCCAGTTATGCCCTTGGAGAAGTGAGATCTCAGCATCAACAATGTTTGGAATAATTAAATAATCAATCAGTTAATTAATTAGTCTGGTGAATAATTGAAGGTCTCAGTCCAGACTTCCTCTCTGATCTTTAAGAAGTTGGCGTCTGAGTAAGAGCATCGGACAGCGATGTATACATCGCTTTAATCAGCGCTTAGATCTTCTCTACAACACTCGTATAAGTCAATTAAAACTAGGCTGACGACGATGAATTATGCAGCACATTTATTAAAACATTTATCAGCCAGACTTATTATAAATAGATGACTTCAGTAAAGACAGCGGACGCAGATGAATAGGTCAGTTTATTTGCTTCCCCGGTTGTTTTGTTGCTCCAAGTTTGTTGTTGATGCCTTTCGGTGAACCTCAACAAGACTTGCCTTGTTTAATCACGCCTGTTTTTTGATCAAGTGAAAAATGTGGGACGATTTTGCTCCACAAGCGTTCACGTGTCTTTTGATTGACTTTTTTCTCACAGTCTGACGTATGAAAATGTGCTTGGCTTTGCTTTGTCATCCTTTAGGCATTATAGCACGCTAGCACACGCGCTCACTTAGACATCTGCCTGCAGGAGGTGTCAGTGGAAACATCTACCACCGAAAGCTTGCAGGGCTGAAGATGTCAGATGCAAACCCTCACAGTCATGGAGAACAGAGAAAGATCAGCTTCAAAAACTCAGCGATAGACCACGACCGCCCTCGCTGGCTTAATATTACACCTGAGAAGGTTGATGGCAAACGAACAGAACTCAGCAGTGACTGTAGGCATCTTTACATGAACATGACTTCCCCCTAGGGTCCATATTCTGGTTAAGTCTTCATTCTGAAAAGACTTGACAACTCTCGGAAGATTATTAGCATTGTAATGGATGGCAGTGTTAATGTATTGGGACTTGGCGGAATAGAACACTGCTGCTGCTGTTGATTATTGTAGATTAATGCTGCCGCTGCTGCATCATAAATATAAAATTACCCGTAGCAGATCTATACAGGTGGAGCTGGGGAAGGTGGAGGGTTTCTGAGGAAATCTGAAAGTGCGCTGCAAACTTCTATAGTAAACCAGCTATTTAAATGTTGAGCAGCAAGTTCATTGGCTGCAGATGTGACAGGAACCAATCAGTTTGTGCATGTAGTTAACGATGTAAATGTCATCAGGTTACATGAAGGACCCATCGGCCTGCGCCATCTAGAGTTTCATGACAGAACTTGGTATATACAGTGGGGAGAACAAGTATTTGATACACTGCCGATTTTGCAGGTTTGCCCACTTACAAAGCATGTAGAAGTCTGTCATTTTTATCATAGGTACTCTTCAACTGTGAGTGACGGAATCTAAAAAAAAACCAGAAAATCACATTGTTGCACACACTGCAGCAGGGATTTTGGCCCACTCCTCCATACAGACCTTCTCCAGATCCTTCAGGTTTCGGGGCTGTCGCTGGGCAATACGGACTTTCAGCTCCCTCCAAAGATTTTCTATTGGGTTCAGGTCTGGAGACTGGCTAGGCCACTCCAGGACCTTGAGATGCTTCTTACGGAGCCACTCCTTAGTTGCCCTGGCTGTGTGTTTCGGGTCGTTGTCATGCTGGAAGACCCAGCCAAAGAATGATGTTTCCACCTCCATGCTTCACGGTTGGGATGGTGTTCTTGGGCTTGTACTCATCCTTCTTCTTCCTCCAAACACGGCGAGTGGAGTTTAGACCAAAAAGCTCTATTTTTGTCTCATCAGACCACATGACCGTCTCCCATTCCTCCTCTGGATCATCCAGATGGTCATTGGCAAACTTCAGACGGGCCTGGACATGCGCTGGCTTGAGCAGGGGGACCTTGCGTGCGCTGCAGGATTTTAATCCATGACGGCGTAGTGTGTTACTAATGGTTTTCTTTGAGACTGTGGTCCCAGCTCTCTTCAGGTCATTGACCAGGTCCTGCCGTGTAGTTCTGGGCTGATCCCTCACCTTCCTCATGATCATTGATGCTCCACGAGGTGAGATCTTGCATGGTGCCCCAGACCGAGGGAGATTGACGTCATCTTGAACTTCTTCCATTTTCTAATAATTGCGCCAGCAGTTGTTGCCTTCTCACCAAGCTGCTTGCCTATTGTCCTGTAGCCCATCCCAGCCTTGTGCAGGTCTACAATTTTATCCCTGATGTCCTTACACAGCTCTCTGGTCTTGGCCATTGTGGAGAGGTTGGAGTCTGTTTGATTGAGTGTGTGGACAGGTGTCTTTTATACAGGTAACGAGTTCAAACAGGTGCAGTTAATACAGGTAATGAGTGGAGAACAGGAGGGCTTCTTTAAGAAAAACTAACAGGTCTGTGACAGCCGGAATTCTTACTGGTTGGTAGGTGATCAAATGCTTATGTCATGCAATAAAATGCAAATTAATTATTTAAAAATCATACAATGTGATTTTCTGGATTTTTGTTTTAGATTCCGTCTCTCACAGTTGAAGAGTACCTATGATAAAATTTACAGACCTCTACATGCTTTATAAGTAGGAAAACCTGCAAAATTGGCAGTGTATCAAATACTTGTTCTCCCCACTGTATTTGTGATAGATTTGTGAGAATATACTGTATTTTGTAATTAATCATATAAAATACAATATACACACAAATCTATGATGTTTCTTTTAATGTTTGTTAAGTGTTTGTATTCCTATTAAAATTATTTCTGATTAATACAGGCATATACCAGCTGTCTAATTCAGGTTTATAGAAACCATAATACTGGCACACACTCTTTATGGCTATCAGGTTAATGTGTTTATATGGCTCTTAATCAGAAAAAAGACCATATTCAGATTAATATCAAAATATTCTATGTTTAGGAGCTCAATCCAGAGCAATTGATCGACTACAGATTCTAAATGTGCCCGGAACTATACAACTTGAGCATCACATAACCTCTGCACATGTGAATTTACTTGAATTTATAATATAATTAATATTAATAAATTAATATTTATTATTTATAATATAATATAATAATATATAATATAATAATAATAATGTGATGTTTGTTATTTAATGGTCAGAAGTTCATAGCAATCAATTTAAATATGACATTTGTAAATACATGAATGAATAAATAAATAAATACTTTAAATAGGATAGAAAATATATTCAGATCGAGATGAACTGGATTTTTTTTTAGTTGAGCTGTGTATAAAGATTTTTATTTTTTTATTTTGATTGAGGTGTTATTCTGATTATTAACAGATAACATATAGCTATAGATATATGAGTCAAGTAGTCTTATGCCATATCAAATATACAGTTGCTTGAAATGAAAAAAAAGAAAGAAAAAGAAAACAGAAACAAATAAGACCTTCTCCTTACATCAGATGCTCTTGACCAAAGCGGCCCACTCTTGTTTCTACCAGAAGGTGAGACAGAGACACACTCCTATTTTTCTTTCCCTCGGTTTCTTTTGCCATTTTTTTTTCTTTTCTTTTTTTGATTGAATGCTCTGATCCTCGCAGGCACAACAAATTATCCTGCACTGCAGGAATGAGGAGGTGACGGAGGTCGGCCTAGACTTCTGTTAATTGGAGCTGTGAGTTAAAACCGCAGAGACAATTACTTTGTAAGTGTTTTCTCTCTTCTTTCTTCTCTCCCTCCTTCGTTCTTTGGGGCATTTGGAACCTGTTGACACAGATTATGCAGGTGGATCTCCCCGGAGGGCGCGCTGGTGGCTGACGCTGGGACAGCCGAGCTCATCGCTCTCTCTCGGAGCCGTATGGCTGCCGGCCACATCTGCTGGGCTCTGATAATGCAGCCGCCCTCCCTCTTACGGCTACGCGCGCAAACGTTTCCATTAGCCCCACGACAAGAACATTCCTCACTGCGATTTAGACCATCTTTCATGTCCATCTTGTTTCTTCCCAAATGCAGATTTTTGTGCCTCCTCCTCGGGCCCCCGAGCAGTGGCTGCAATGAAATAAAAAGCAGCAGCTCTTTCCCGTTCAACCGCTTTCGACTTTTGCGTCATTGAACTTTGTGTATTCGGCTAACAGAAGTCACGCGGTGTCATTGTTGGCCTGAGTGAATGTGAGCGCTTTTGTGGTGCTGCATGGGCAGCTGAAGGTTGAATTAGCTCTCAGGTCTTTGAGCGTGTTGCCTGAATCAACAGCGCTGGGAGTGTTATTTTCATTTCCAAATGAGCTGGCTGTATCCAAGCTCGCTGCACATCTGGAAATTGTGATTTGACCTTTATTTATATTACCGAGCTCATCAATTTGAGAAATAATTTACACAGTCAGCTGAAACTAATGTGAAATGTTTTGGCAAGCTGCAAGCCGGCAACGCAATGCAAATAGCATCTTTTTGTATTTATTTGTATTTTGAAGGGAGCTCGCAGGAGAGAGCAGCCAACAGAACAGAAATGCAAAAAAAAAATTAAGTCACAAAACTATTTATGAGAGGAAAATCAAACCCAGACAAGACTGTCCTTCCACCACCCCCCTCCCCTTCACCAAATACACCAGTTGCAAAACGTATAAGTCACATGTACAAATGTCTGAATGTCACTGCATTAAAAAACAACATATCAAAGTAAGTGTCATTTATGGAAAAATAAATATCACACAGGGGGGGAGTGGGGCAAGATGAGCCATTTTTTACTTAAGGGAAAATGAGGCAGAAGTACACTGAAAGTATCTAGATGACCAGAATGCACCTAGGATTCTAAAAATATGGCTTCTTATAAAAAAAGTGTTCCCGTGGCTCAATTTGCCCCAGGTTAGGGGTAAGTTGATCTGATTCAGTGGATAAGTTGCACCATCTTAAAAACAAATTTAATAATCGAATTTCCTTTTACAAATAGTCATATTTCTCTTCTTAAAGCTAACTTAAACAACATAAAACCAACCAAATTAAGTTTAAATGTCAATATATTTAATTGTTTGCATTTCTGAAACAATATGTTGAACACCAAAGTTGTAACCCTCCCAAAAAACAGACTAAACAGAGAGTTTGTTGAGATAGAATGAATAAATAAATGTCACTGCAACTAATAAACATTTTAGTCAAAAGATTCATGGTAGCTTTTCGGCAATGTCGAACATGTTAGGCCATTAGGGACTACAGGTGGAAAGATATATATACACCGATCAGTCATAACATTATGACGACCTTCCTAATATTGTGTTGGTCCCCCTTTTGCTGCCAAAACAGCCCTGGCATGGACTCCACTAGACCCCTGAAGGTGTGCTGTTGTATCTGGCACCCAGATGTTAGCAGCAGATCCTGTAAGTCCCGTAAGTTGCGAGGTGGGGCCTCCATGGATCGGACTTGTTTGTTCAGCACATCCCACAGATGCTCGATTGGATTGAGATCTGGGGAATTTGGAGGCCGTCAACACCTCAGACTCATTGTTGTGCTCCTCAAACCATTCCTGAACCATTTTTGCTTTGTGGCAGGGTGCATTATCCTGCTGAAATACAGAAATGCAGTGAATACCGTTTCCATGAAAGGGTGTAAATGGTCTGCAACAATGCTTAGATAGGTGGTCCGTCTCAATGTAACATGGATGGCAGGACCCATGTTTTCCCAGCAGAACATTGCCCAAAGCATCACACTGCCTCTGCCGGCTTGCCTTCTTCCCAAAGTGCATCCTGGTGCCATGTGTTCCCCAGGTAAGCGACGCACATGCACCCGGCCATCCACGTGATGTAAAAGAAAACGTGATTCATCAGACCAGGCCACCTTCTTCCATTGCTCCGTGGTCCAGTTCTGATGCTCACGTGCCCACTGTTGGCGCTGTCGTCGGTGGACAGGGGTCAGTATGGGCACCCTGACTGGTTTGCGGCTATGCAGCCCCATACCCAACAAACTGCAATGCACTGTGTATTCTGACACGTTTCTATCAGAACCATCATTAACTTCTTGAGCAATTTGAGCTACAGTAACTCGTCTGTTTGATTGGACCACACAGGCCAGCCTTCGCTCCCCACGTGCATAAATGAGCCTTGGCCACCCATGACCCTGTTGCCGGTTCACCACTGTTCTTTCCTTGGACCACTTTTGATAGATACTGACCACTGCAGACCGGGAACACCCCACAAGAGCTGCAGTTTTGGAGATACTCTGACCCAGTCGTCTAGCCATCACAATTTGGCCCTTGTAAAACTTGCTCAAATCCTTACGCTTGCCCATTTTTCCTGCTTCTAACACATCAACTTTGAGGACAAAATGTTCACTTGATGCCTAAAATATCCCACCCACTAACAGGTGCCGTGATGAAGAGATAATCAGTGTTATTCACTTCACCTGTCAGTGCTAATGTTATGCTTGATCGGTGTGTATATATATATATTAATCTCTGAAGTTTAAATTTAACTTCAGTGCCTATTTGTGGGGTAAGTTAAAACGTTGGCCCAATTTACACCACAACATTTGGCTCACTTTGCCCTATAGCTGCCATTTTGGAAAAAAAACTACCTAGCTTACCAATTGAGGCTAATATTTCATTTAACATCATAAATATTTTTAGTCTAGACTAAATTTGATGTAACAGTTATTACATCTGTTATGCTCACATTTTTCTTTGACAATCCAAAAAGTAAATGGGTGCCTTCTACTCCTATCACGTGCTTCTCCTTTTCACAATGTGGCAGAAATGATGGGTGGTTCCAAAATATATGGTCACATGACAATAAAAGTGTACAGTTGCCAAGATATAGGGGGTGGGTCAACTTACCCACTGACTCATCTTACCCTACTCTCCCCCTATAATGTTCAAAAGTCAGTGACTTGGTAGAAAGCATTGTTTTGTGAAGACCCACTGGTAGGGAAAAATACTTTTGAACCAGTTGGTTCAAAAATGGAAAAATGGTTGTGAAAAGGTCTAGCAAAATTTGTTTGTAGACGATATTTAGACTGTGTCTAACGCAATAACATTTTTAAGTGTGGCATAAGTGTCCGAATACATTTTGGGGTCCCTGTATGTAGCTATATAAAAAAAATCTGCTTTCTGTTACCTCAAAGCAGCTCAGCATGTGTATCCGGTCAGAAGCTGTTTTTACACACTTTTTCTTCCTAATAGTGTGTGTAACAAGCTATCCAGATGTTTGAGCTCTGAACCAACATTTTAAATGGGAATTCAAATGACAAAGAGTGCATATGTGAGGGAACCACACAATTTCAGTTTAGAAGAGTCCTGTCAACAAATCCTAGACATAATTACTATCTACACCTTTGCACTCATAATCTATAAAATTCACTGTTTGATTTAGGATAGAGGTTTGTTTCCTTTCAAACCTTAAAGTTTAAGATGAATACAGTTAATATGGTACATTTAATCATTAGCCATTGTGTTAAAATATAAAACCAAATGGCTTAGCTCTTCACACAATAACATTTTAAATGTTCATTAAAATGTGATTTAAATCTCCAATATAGTATTATTTTATAAATATTAAAGAATCAGTGAAATATAGGTATCCGGGATGTATTTGCTATTGAAAAAGGATGTTGGTGTGGGACACATGGAAGGACCCTTAACTCTTTCCCAGCCAGTGTTTACTAAAAAGGTTGCCAGCCAGTGGCAGCATTTTTGATCATATTCAGAAAAATTTCATGGCCCCCAGAAAATTCTACTGTATGAAAATGTAAACAGTCAATATATAAAAAAAAAAGAGCCTCTGCTTTTACACACACACACACACACACATACAAACACACATATGTTGGGTTTCGATAGACAATGATTTTCATACTGTACAAACTATATATTCTATCCCCTAACCCCTAAACCTACCCATCACAGAAAACTTTCTGTATTTTTAAATTTTCAAAAAAACATCACTGAGTATGATTTATATGCTGTTTTCCTCATGGGGACCAATGACAAGGATTTCAGATATTGCCATCTTTGTGGGGACATTTTGTCACCATAAAGTAGGGTATACCTAAACCACACACACACACACACACACAATCGTCTTCAAATTTGATCGTCTTTTCTTCCCTATTGTGACGTATATATGAGTGAAAGGCTACAAAAAAAAATGTAGGGCAGGACTTGTCCATGGGGAATTGATTGGATAGTGGTTTGCTATTGGTTGATCTCATGTGAGTGACAGGTTGTCATCAGAGAAGAGAAGAGTGATGTTGTTGCAAGAGGGAGGGGAAGTTATTTCGATTAAAGATTACGAGGCACACAAGTTAATTGTGTACTGATAAATAATTTATAATAAACGCTGCAATATTCCATTACAAAGAAATAATATTTTTCCATTTTGACTTCACCCTAAAAAAAAAAAAAACATGACATGAGAAATCAAATTTGTCTTGACATACAGTCTTGCTCGAAGGTTTACACACCCCTTGCAGAATCTGTGAAAATGAATCATTTTAACAAAATAAGAGGGATTATACAAAATGCATGTTATTTTTTATTTAGTACTGTCCTGAATAAGATATTTTTTACATAAAATATGTTTACATATAGTCCATAAGACAAAAAAAAAAAAAAAAGCTGAATTTGTTTTCCCTTGTTTGTCCTGAGCAGTTAAACTGCCCAATGTTCTTAAGAAAAATCCTTCAGGTCCTGAAAATTCTTCAGTTTTCCAGCATCTTTTGCATATTTGAACCCTATCCAGCAATAACTGTATGATTTTAAGATCCATCTTTTCACACTGAGGACGATTGAGGGACTCAAGCACAACTATTAAAAAAGGTTGAAACATTCACTGATGCTCCAGAAGGAAACACGACGCATTAAGAGCCGGGGGTGAAAACTTTTGAACAGGATGAAAAAAATTATTTTTCATTTAGTACTGCCCTTCGGAAGCAACAGAAGAGACTTACATGTTTCCCGGAAGACAAGTTAAGTACAATTGACCTTTTTTCACCCTCGGCTCTTAATGCATCGTGTTTTCTTCTGGAGCATCAGTGAATGTTTCAGCCTTTTTTAATAGTTGAGTCCCTCAATTGTCCTCAGTGTGAAAAGCATTTATTATTAAACGCAATAAATAATTTATATATATATATATATATAAAAAACTTTATTAACATTATAAGTGTTCATGACCTCTTTAAGTGCCTCCCATTTCAACGCTATCTCACGACCAATTCGTACATATTTGTACGAGGTGGCTAATTTGTACAAATTTGTATATACTGCAGTGATTTTAGGGGCGGGGTTAGGGGTAGGTAATTCGTATGAAATCATACTAATTGACCAACTCATCAAATACGTCTGATTTTGCAAAAATCGTACAAATTCGTACGAATTAAACCTCGTAAAATATGGACGAATTGCCATTACCAGCTGTCCAAATTCACCTGTATTATGAGATATACGAATAATTTGTTTCTTTGTCCTTTACAGCCGTCATATGATATTATGTTAACAGGTCCTAATTCTTTATCAAATTAATATTTAATAGTTCTGGACATGGCAAAGGGAAGTGATAGGTTTTTATGTAGCCATTTCATCAACACTTCAGTGATTTACCAGTCGGGTGGCCCTGGGTCTGAAGCCTAAAACGAACCACAGACAAAACATTCGCAGATATCTTAGAGATGTGAGCACAGTGTCAGCCAAAGTGCAGCGAGTAGATTAGACCATCCGCAGACGCACTGTGATTGAGTGTGTTCCTGCACTCCTACTTGCGTGTTTATCATTTAGAAGCAATAGGATTATGTGAGTGCGTCCAATATTATGAAAGTCATTTAAGACCGCTAACCTTTGCTATAATCAGCCATGTTTTGTCAGAGTAGTTTTACAATTAATTTGACAGTATCCAAATTATATGGCGGAAATGGTGTCATATTGAGAAAAATGTAGAAATTACTGATGTTCAAGAAATTTGAACACTTGGGGAAAATACAAATTATGAAAATAATTAATAACAAAATGTCTGACAGCACTGACAGATATATGCATTTTAAAACACTGTGTTCAGGTAAAGTAAACCTCAAAAAAATCTAATAATTTAATACATTTCATCTTTATCATTTTTTTCTTCACAAAAGGCTGCAGTGTTTTGAAATTCCTCACTCTCCAATAAAAGCACTTCAACAGTCTCACTACCAAAGGTAAATGTCCCTAAAACTCTCTGTGAGGGTGGGTGCTAGAGAAAACCACAAAGTGATAAAAGCTTCACCTGCATGTGTGAAGTCCTGATGAAATTTGTTCACACCATCAGGGTTAAATGGCACAACGGCGGGTGTGAAGTAATCACACACACACACACACACACACTCACACAGTCCTGCTGAGAGTTGAGAAGTAAAGGAGGACAACACACACTTCATAAATCTACAGACCATGTCCGCCTCCTTAACCTTTACCATGTCAGAACGTTTCTCCTCTTCTGCTAGGTGAACACTGAATAAGAGGAGACATATTTCATATCAATATGGGTGTTTCTTCAGCTACAGGACATTTCTGGACTTTTAGAAAAATGAACTGCCTTAAAACACACTTTCTCACTAGTTTATTTCATTTTGTCTACTAAAAGTGCATGACTTGTAAATTGTATTTGTTTGTTTTGTTTTTGAAAAATCTTGAACATTTCCACATTTCAAATTATGTTTTTGATTCAATCACATTCTATGGTGAAAATTACAAATACTAAATATTTTCACACTTTATGCATAAAGTGACAGTGATACAATTCGAGTTTGATTGAATTTGACATAAAATTAAAAAAATCTGTTCAAGTGATATTTAGCCATTTTTCTCATTTTATCTCAAGCTTTTCTCACACATTATTTTCTACTTGGTAAACAAATACTCTAATAATGTTTGTGGCAAAATCGTTTGCCATGATAGGGTTAGGGGTGCTATGATCATGTATATGGTATTTTTATCATAGTCTTTAAAAAAATATAGTCTTTAAAAAAAAAAAAAAAAATCTTTTTATGGTGAATTTTAACTTTGTAAGATTTAACGCCTAAGTCTAAGACAAGCCTAAAACAATAATATATACGCCTTTGAAAAGTCAGAAAATTAAATAATAAAGGTTTCCATAAAAGAACAATAAAAAAATCTGTAATAAAATGTGTATGCCCCATGTATACACACACACATGCACACACACATATATACCTTGACACCTTAGCATCATTGTTTTTATTTATATGGGGGATTCTATAATTTCTGGTACATTTGGTGTCCAAAGTCATTATTTTTTTCTGCTTTTTGCAAATGGTTATATTTTTAATTATTTGAATAATTTGTTACTCATTGTCATGGATCACAAGATGTTACAGGCCATAAAAATATAATATTTTCTGTAAAAAGTGTCTTATATAGCTGGAAATCATGATTTCTTGTTGTCCAAATTAGTCAGTGTATTTTTTCCATCATGTGTCATTGTGTAATCAAAATATTTTATTTTACTTTTCTTTTGGTAATATTCATTTATTTTATTTATAAAAGCCCAAGTCATTTTCCTAATTCTACAACATTAAATTGTTTAAAAATAACTTTTATCTTAAAAAAATATGTGTCCATAAATTGTGCGTCACTTCTGTTACCGTGCCATGCTTTGCCTTTTAATTGGTGGAATTATCTCCCACAGAATTATCTGTCAGATAGAGGAAATGATGTCACTTTCCCTCACTGATAAGATCTAAAGCACTAAAAGGTATAAATGATTTAATTCTAAAAAGTTCTTACATCAAGAGTTATTTTGTAAAACGTCAAAATTGTTACCACAGTATCAAAAGGAAAACAGAATTTATCTCTGATCACACAGTGGGTTGTTTAAAAGTCTTTTAATCATGATTAGTGCCATGTGCTCTTAGCATTTATGCTAGCAAGTGGAGTTTTTGGCTAAAAAGTTTAAAATTGTCAATCCTGTTACCGTCAAACTCTGTTACCAATGTTATTTCTACACATTGCCTAATTTGTCTGCAACAGAGTTGACAAACAATACTATAAAGAAATTACTTTTTCGCTAAAAGTTAAAAAAAGAAAGTAACTTGTGTTTGGCAAACACTGAATTATTAAAATTGAATATGTTTTCAATAAGATACTGGAAAGAATGTCTGTTAGTGAACAGTTTTTTTTTTTTGTTTTTTACTTTTTGAAATGCAAAATGTATCTCCAATTATAGAATCACTCATATATTATATCTTTTTAAGTTTGAATTGTCTGAGTTTTGAAGTATATATACATAAAAACCTAAATCTGTGCTGTTCTCAGGCCTGTAATCCAGGGTTGTGTATGATGGATTTTTTCAGAGGCAAAAGCAGATCACAGTTAATGCATCAATTTTGATCCAAATAAGACTCCACGGTTCGGCCGCTCTTATCAGGACGCACGGCCATGTCAGTCACCAGATTTAACCACTGCAAATTCCTCAGTATTTAGCCTGCTAAATTATATGGACATTTGCAGCAGCCAATATCTTCAGGCTGCGCCTTTCTCAATGGCATTCTGTACATAAGCTTAGCTTACTAGCCTGCGATAGCAAGCCAATGCTTATCCATGTTAACAGCAAACCTTCTAAGACAGGATTAGCAGCGAGATGGTGACTAGCACGACGGACAGTCCGTCCCCGAGGACACCACATAAACGGCAACCTTACTTACTGGGGTTCAAAAGGAGGAATAATCATAACATCAGCTTTAGACGACATTTGAAATATGACTGGAACTGGGGAATACATTTTGTAGCATAGTTGAGTGAAAACAGACATACGGATTTGTGTATATGATGGCAATCCAGTCTGACATCATAATACTGTATTAGTATATGAAAATAATATATATATATATATATATATACACACACACACACACACACACACACACACAAACACACAAACAAAGACAACAGCAGCAATTCAACAATTTGAACAATTCAAAACAGCTGATATATGAGAAGACAGAGGAAAGGAAAAAATGCATTTTGACTGTCAGATGTGACCTTCTACTTTCCTTTATGGGTTAACAACCCTTAATGCGTTCTGTATGCCTTCTGTCACAGTCTCTGCATATATGATACCAAATAATTGGGATTTATACATTATTCATTGTGTACTAATGCAGGTGAAATGACTTTGTGGCTCAGAGTGCTGTCTGTCGTTCAACAAAATAAAAGACAGAAATCACACATATTTCAGTGTGAAAAAATAAATACCCTGCAAGAACACATGCAATAAAAATGTATGAGCCGCAGGCGGCCGGTCGAGTGTTTTAACTGTTAACGTGGCATGTCTCTAAAACAACAGAACTGAGGTGCTTCTCAACTGCTTTTACTCAGATTTAAGATCATGTGGTGACCCAAAACAGTACCAAAATTAACAAAAATTACATTACTTTTGTGTGCTTTTATTATATTTGCCGGTTGGTTTATCCTCACTGTATTTAATGTCATTTGGGTTGTAGTTTACGTCATGATTTTAGTGGAAAGTGATCATTCAAGAAATCTGTCCATGGCGGCAGATGCATTTGCATTGGAAAGCAGCAGAGTTTGGGAGTTTTTTTTAATGTCAAAAACACAAGATATAAGATCTCCTCCTATTGAAAATACAAAGGTAAGTCTGTTTGCTTTGCTACTATTACACTCTAAAGGTCCTTTATTGGCATCAATGGTTCCATGAAGAACCTTTAACATATATGGAGGTCCAAGGTTCTTAATAGTGGAAAAAGGTTCTTTAGATTATTAAAAATGACACACTAATGGGGTCGATTAATGCGTTGGTGCGTTTTGGTGGGTTTTTTTTCACATAGCAGCAAAATCGACTTAAAATACTGCATCATTTATGGTCATAGAGATAAAAGCAATACATCATTCAAAACTGAAAGGGTCTACTTTTATATGTGTCCACTTAAACAAAACATTGTGCTTTTGTAAAATAAAGAAAACAAACAGGGTGTGCTTTCTGCCGTCTCGGTCTCCGTGAACCTTTTTCTGGAGCACGCAAGTGTGCCGCACATGTCCTGAAAAGTGAAGCCAAAGCGTCTCGATCGCCCCCAGGTGGTTGGTCCCAGGATAGCTCATAAACCCCGCCCCTCCATGTATTCTAATGGGTCGTGAGACAAACTAAACAATCAAATTACACTTCAAATAAATTTTTTCCAAAGATGGTTTCTGTCATTTTAGGTAGTTTTTATCATGCTGGTGTAATTTCAAGTGTTCGTTTTTTTTTTTTAAATAAGTTTGGTTTTAGTTAGTTATTTGATGCTATAAAAACGGGGGGTGTGACGTCATGATTGACAGCTTCTCTGAGCAAAGTTGTCACTGAGGCACCAACCAACTTTTTTGGGGGATTTTCGGGAGGAGATTGGAGCTTTAGCTTTAATTTCTACATTTCCATAACTGTTTATTTCACACCAACATAATGAGTTGTTCTGCAGTAAACTGTACTAACCGATTCTGCGGGAATGTGGGCGGGGTTTTGATATCGTAGCTCCAATTCACGCTCACTACTGCGCAGACGCGGGTCCCGAGGTCACTACTGCGCAGACGCAGGTCCCAAATCAGCGCAAGATGTCAGTGCCATATTCGGACATTGGCGGCTTCACTTTTCTACAAAGGAAAATAGTGAAGGGGCGTCGTCCATCTTTTTTTACAGTCTATGGGAGCATGTCACAAAAAATGAAACAAAACTCAGCGAATACTTGCCACTCAGACATGAACAATATATCTATACAAACATTTACAGTAAGTGTCTACTTTTAATATAACTAATTCAAAATGAAAACAAATATTCTCTGCTTATGTTAATGTGAACACGCCTACGGACAGCGTGAGCTATTCATACGGTAATGATCGGCGATCCATGCAAACAGTGTCAACGGTCACATTAACTCATCAAGTTTCATCAGATTCATTTACTTTACAACATTTTGGGACGAAACTTCTCTGAAAGGTTCTTTGGGGAATCTTCTATTGCATTGCTGCGAAAACTCCAATTTGGAACCTTTATGTTTAATAATGTATATTATACACATTTATTTTTAGATAGATGCATTTTATTTGGATCAGTTGAGAACCACTACTCTATATGCGAATAGACGTTTCCATAGGGTATATTTTCCATGAGTCACGGTTACCGAAACCACAGCGACTCTGAAAATGGCTGGAGAACACAAACAATTAGCCTTCAATGACTCCATAATCCAGACTGTTTGATAACTCGGAGAGGGTTCAATTCACCCATTCAGCAGGGCCAAAAAGGAAAAAAAAGAAAACAGAGACAAAATCGACAGGCAGCTCCCGTTCCAGGAGCAAACATGGCGACAGTGTGGATGTCAGAGCGACGGCTCGTCTGAGGCTCACCTCTCTCACAGGTCTGCTCAGATCTTAAGTTTCTCCACTCTGGCCCTAAATGCCTTGCATAATATTGTAATTACAGGGCTCCCATGACCCGTCTTTAGCACATACTGACCCACACATTTGAAACCAGAGGGGCTCAGAAATGTTTAAACTGATAAAGACCTGCCCCTCCGCAAGTTTAGGGCGACATAATATTTCTTTTGGCAGGGGTCATCGGCGCTGCCCGTACATCATCACCAACTTATTAGAGCTCCAGGCAATTAGTTGAAAACAAACAGGGCAGACAGAGGCAGCATTGAAACCCTGAGAAACACAGGGGAGGGGGGGATCGCCTGTGGCACTGGACTATTGCATTGCGGCATCAAAGGCCAGCCAGTGGCCTGAGCCAAGAGAAAGCCCGCCATTGTTGCGGTGTAACGCCTATACAGTAGACAAGCTCGGATGGTTATTTTTCCGCTGATTCAGGTTACAGGGCGACTCGTCCCAGAATAATGGAGAAGTAGGTGGAACTTTCACCTGAACACTATATGCAATGTGCAACCTGGTCACTTTGGGATTAAAAAGTCATTACGGCTCCCCGGCCTCCTCCTACGGGCCGACGTGGGAAACCCAGCCGCGTCGCTCATGAGGAGAGGCTCCGCGCCGTCATAAAGGTCACAGGTACATCATCGTGAGACCATCAAAACCGAAACGAGCCGTTGAAATACTGCACTTATTCACAGGGAGAGACGACTTCCTCTGATAATTGTCTGAAATAATTACAAATTGTTTCTGAAAGCTAAAAAGAGATAGTTCAAGAGTTTCTGCAACTTCGGCACTTTTATGTCCCAGGGTTTTTTTATTTTTTTATTACAACAAATTCGTTTTCTTTATGAAAATGATTTTAGAAACTTTTTACTACTTTCAAAATGCCGTCTGTTTAGATTATATTGATACATTCAAAACATCATAAAAATATGGATTATTGCATCCTTAAAAATATGATAATTTAAATAAATAGCACAAATAAAGCATAAGTGTTTACTGTGTGAAAAATGCTGTACATTTTTTCAAAAAATATTACTGTCCCACATCTCCACCACAAGTAATAATTTTTGAATAATTTACAGGATTTTTACACAGGAAATACTTAAATGCTTTATTTTTTAGCTATTTATTTAAATTATATTTTTAAGCATGCAATAATTCATATTTTGAAAGTATCACTATAATCTAAACAGACGGCATTTGAAAAGTAGCAAAAATAAATGATGGTAAACCCTTTTCACATTTCTGGGGTTCTCAGAAGCAGAAGCAGAATATATATATATATAAAACTTACGAAAAATAAATTATGATGTTAATAACGGAAACACGTCATCACAGTCTGTGAAAAAGGTCCATAAAGTTTTATTGTAAAGTCAGTACACTGAAATATGTGAATATGAAATATGTGATGACTATAAAAAAAAACACACAAGGGAATGTAATTTCCACCACTGTCGATTGCATGACAGAATGATCTTCTGTTCAGTACATCATTTGAGATGTGATGGAAAAAAATTCTTAAAGTACAACTGCCGATTTTTAACCCACTTTTTATTGTTACAATGTCGGTTGTATATGTAAATGAACAATGTTTACTCATTCTCTGTGTTACCTGGACCAAGGAATTCACGTTTAGCAAAAGTCTGCCAGATGACGTGTTTTTGACAGATCCAAGGCTTTCGTGAAAAACTAAAACTTATACTTCCACTTTTTTGTATCTCCGCCTATGAACTGTCTGATCGACAGAGGTTATTGTAAGAGTAGGTTTATCACTGAAAATTATATCACACTTTGTCTACTCTTTAAACAACACTATGGTAACAGCTTTATTACTGTACCTGTACGTGACCATAGATATGTATACACGTATATGCCACATTCGACTACTCCAGACACGTCAGTGCGCCCGCCATCTTGGAACGTCAGTGTGTCGTCATTCACAGTAAGAATCAATGATGCCACATTGCATAGCTTCTGGTTGTGAAACCGCCAAGAAATGGGATAACCTTTCACAAGTGAGAATGTGTTTTTATATGTATTAACTCAATATTACAGGTTTTTATACTATGGTAACTTTTTAATGTCGTGCTAGCTGACTCCGTCTTGTTAGTTTAGTAAAATCATCTGCTGATGCATATAGCAGATATAGATATTCATACATGCGTCTAACTACGGTTATAGAAGCACAGTCAAGTTTCTCTCCAGTGTTCACGGACCGGTGGTTTGGCTTGTGTATAACCAACAGCCAATAATGAGGCATCTATCTTTATATATCTATGTACGTGACAGCGTTCTGCTTTGGGAGTTTGGGCAGAACTGATGGAACGGCAGTTTCTTTCAGTTTTTCCAATCTGTTTAAAACACTGTGTTCGTAGTCATCCAGTTTAAAATGTTGACAATAAACACAGAGGTTTTTCAGATTTCCGTTGCGGCATTCTTTCCATATTTATGATTCTTTGCAGCCTTTATCTATTGCCTACAACGCGCTGGATCCTTCACTGGAAACCGAAAATAACTCCCTCCCGCTAAACATTTGTTCTTTCAATTCTTGCACCAGGGAACAATACAAATCAACATCATTATGACTAAAAGTTTGCTAAGAAGTATTTCCTACTAAAGCAAGGTGGTATTTGACTCTGTTAAGCGTATCCATAGTAAACTGGTGGTAGTGGCCTTGGATGGCAACATGCGCAATGCATTATGGGTGTTGAAGTTTTTGGCAAAAGGAAAGACAACACCCTTTGGGCCCTATTTTAACAATGCATTGTCTGAAGTGCATGGCGCAGGTGCACTTAGGGCGTGTCCGAATCTACTTTTGCTAGTTTAACGACGGAAAACCAGGCGCATGGTCCAAAAGAGTTGTACCTAGTCTCGTAATGAGTCATTGGGCGTAACGTGCAATAAACCAACCAGAGTTTCATCTCCCATTCCCTTTAAAAGCCAGTTGTGCTTGCACCATGGAGGATTCGCTATTTACATGGCAGAATTTGCGAAAGACGGAACGCTTCTCCAGAGACCAATCTTTTATTTTTAATATTTAAAAATTTTTGTGTGCTGCTGCTGCTCTGTGTTTAACAAGCAGAATGTACGCGCGTTGTGCACCCGTCTATAGACGCATATTACTAACGCGCCCTTTAAATAACACAAAAAATACTGCGCCATTGACTTTAGACCAGGTTTTGTTGGTCAATGGCACAGTTGTTTTCAGTTCCCTCAAAATAGCAACGCACCAACAATGCGCCTGAACACACCTCATTTTCAGACCAGCACGCCCATGGGTGAACAGATGGGCGTTAGTGCATTTGCTATTTAAACAACGTGGCGCTGGACATGAAAATGATAACTGCGTCAAGCTGAAACTAGCAAAAAACACTTGTGTTGCGCCTGCCGTCACATTGCGCCGGTTGTATGATAGGGCCCTTTATTTCTGTTTTCTCTAGTCAGGTATTACGATTTCCTTTTTTCTTGCTTTTCTACTGCATAGGCAGCCACGCTTTATTGAAAGCAAATTTTCCAGCGGTGAAGCACCTCTTTAATATCTTATAGTTCACTCTGAATATTAATGTGGGATAGGAGAAAAGTATATTAACATGGGAAAAAAAGTCAAACATCAACCCGTATGTAAGTGATGTACATAAACCTTTTAATGACGTTCTGTTGCTTGCTCCTCAATGCTAACCGAGCTATAGGATGATTAAGTCCTCACTACACCTGCAGGACTCGACCTCCTACGGTGCTCGGCGCTGGGTCAGGTCAGCAGATCGGCTGATAGAATCAGGGCCCGTGGCTTGGGCCGGTCCTGTAGTTTGTCCAAGTAATTTGGATGCAGACAGACAGATGTCAGGTCGCACGGGTCCAGGTGGAGATTATCATGGCTGACTGACAGGAGGAGAGCATGCACATGCAGAGGTGTAGCGTGACAGATGGCTGAGGGGGCGCTGGCTGTCACAGCAGGTGGGTCTGAGGAACACAGGGTGTCAGAAGCAGGAGAAGATGGGCCGAGACACGGACGCGCGGCTCATAACCAAACCTGTTCATCTGAATTGGAATAACAGTTGACACGGGAGACATACTGTGAGGTATCATGTATGGAAACGCTCCACCTCTGTTATGAACACAGTCTTTTCGAGAGGACGATATGCCTCGGCTTGTCACGGTAGACTAGCATCATTTGTCACAGCTCTACTTGATGGTCAAGTGCATTTTAAATTTGCATCACAGTGCGAGGATCTGCTCATGATCAAGCCAGCCAATCAGATGGAGGCAACTGTCCTGTCGACAAACCAAAAAAATGGTTTTGAAACAATTGATATTGCTAGAAAACTTTGCAAATGTATCAAAAGAAACAGTATATAACCCACTTAATTAAATGCAACATTTTAAAGTAGAAATTCTCATAACAAAGGCCTGTTGAAAACCAAAATGCATGTCCACAACCCATTAAAAGGAAATGCAGTGAGATATTAAAAAACAAAAAAAAGGAAAAATAATATTAAGTATTACTTGTAAGCTGAATATTTGGTAACAATTTAGTTTAAGGTCCAATTCTCACTGTTAACTAGTTGCTTATTAGCATGCATATTTGGATATTGGCTGTTTATTAGTACTTATAAAGCACATATTAATGCCTTATTCTGCATGACCTTATTCTACATCCCTTAATCCTACCCAATACCTAAACTGAACAACTACCTAACTATTAAT
Organism: Coreius guichenoti; assembly: GCA_039654105.1. NCBI lineage: Eukaryota > Metazoa > Chordata > Actinopteri > Cypriniformes > Gobionidae > Coreius > Coreius guichenoti. Next base: position 35,601,680 of record CM077176.1, on the reverse strand, counting down.
AAGCAGTAATTAGGAGTTTACTGAGGCAAAAGTTATAGTTAATAGTGAGAATTGTACACTAAAGCGTGAGAATATTTTTATATTGTGTCATTTCCACAGGGTGAAAATATTGTATAGTCATTTGCGTGAAAGAATGATGTTGTACACAGCGCAACATTTGAGATGTGATGACAAATTTGTCATTACTTAATGACTTATAGTTCACTCTGAACATTAATGTGGGATGTGCAGGCCAAAAGGCCTGTCGAAAACCAAATGCATATTCGTAACGTATTAAAAGGAAGTGCGGTGAGATCCTCAGTAGCATTTTCGCTTTTAACAGGTTGATTAAAAAGGATGCACTGGCATTGATTTCATTTGCACATTTTAACCACTTCTAAAACAAACTGGCATGTCTGCCATGGAATAAAGTAATCTCAAATTAGTCTTCAAACGGCTCGCTCAATGCTTTGATCGTGTTTGCCTCTGGTCGACAAAATCCCAAGTCCCAAAACATGGGGACTCAGGGGCAGATTTGAGACGCTGACACACATTCGCACACACTCGCACAGTGGAAGAGGATGAAGAGGAGGGGACACGACTTTCAGCACACTTATCAGTTTCATGTGAACAGCCACTGGAATGCTGGGTTGAGTCGCTCGCTTTCCCACAAGAGTTTTTTCCCCCCTTTCTTTTTTTAATTTGTTCCTCATTCTCTCAATGGATCTGGTTACTGGACATGATATACTGAATGACCTGTAGGCTCCGTGAGCCCGTGAGATCAGGACTCTGTGTCGTCTGAAGACACATAATGAGATTTGCCATAACAACAGATTCCACCACAACAGGTTCACTAAGGAACTGAGAAACAGTTTCGAATCAATATGCTTTGCTCTAAATTAGCGATAATTAGTGTAGCACATGCAACGCTCACCTCAGCTCGACTTCCTTTGTGGCTGTAAAATCAGAGCGCCAGAGATGAAACCAGCAATCGCAGCTTTCATTTAAGCTGCCGCGGCTACAGAGATGCTTCAAAGCACGTTCATTTGCACATAAAAACGAAAATGTGATCACAGCGTTGCACTCAAAACACGGGTCAACAAACAAATCTGGGACAGTGGATTTTGACATTTTGATGCTGAATTTTAAATGTTATTTGGCCTGTTTTCTCTCGTCCAGCAATATATTTATCTGTATCTAAATATATTAAAAACACATGTGATTAAAAACACTTTTTACTCAATTGAATAATTCTCAGGGTGAACTATATAAACCTCCATTAAAATATTGTATTTCTTGGCTTTCAGTACAATGTAAATGAAATACACAAATGAAACAAACACGAAGCACAAAATGATTTATGAAGCTAGAATGGAAAAATCAATAGGGGGTCTTCCCATTTTAAGTAAATTTTAATGTTAGATGTTCAATAAAAATCATTTGACTGCAATTGTGTTTGCTTATAAAGTTGTAACGTGTTGTCTTTAGGTGAAATTAATAACACTGAGAGTGAATTTAAATGTAGATTACAATACTAACCCACTAAATTAAATGCAAAATTTTAATAGTATTTTCTTGTAAAACGTAGTCCAATTATCTTAACTTTTTATGATATATTATGGTGTTTTCATGATATTTTGGACCATAGCACTCCATGCACTTCTCATCCAAAAGGCCTGTGGAAAACCAAAATGAATGTCTGTAACCCATTTAAAAGGAAATGTGGTGAGATCATCTTAAAAAAAGGGGGGGAAGAAAAATAAAGTTAAGTATTACTTGTGAGCAGAATATTTTTATATTGTGACATTTAACCAGTGTGAAAATATTATATAATCATGTGCACTGTCATTTGCGGGAAAGGATGATCTTGTACACAGTGCATCATTTGAGATGTGATGAAAAATGGGACCCACTTTATATTAGGTGTCTTTAGCTACTATGTACTAAAATTTAAATTAATTATTTGATACAATGCACTTATTGTGTACATCAGTGGTTTTCAAACCTGTCCTGGAGGCTCCCCAGCCCTGCACATTTTGTATGTCTCCCTTATCAGACACACCCAATTTAGTTATTGCAGTCTCTACTAATGAGCTGATGAGTTGAGTCAGGTCTGATAAATGAGGGAGACATACAACATGTGCAGGGCTGGGGTGCCTCCAGGACAGGTTTGAAAACCACTGGTGTACATACATTTTTTTTACATTGTACTTACATTAAAAAAATTACCTGCATGTAATTACATCTGTAACTAATTTCTGTAGTTACATGTATAATTACACTGTTGACATTTCCCTTACACCTAACCCTACCCTTAACCACCACACTAACTTTACCCGTATCCCATCTCAATATCAGCAAACGTGTTTTGCAATACAATATGAATTCATTGTACTTATTTTTTGATGTAAGTACATAGTAGTTAAGGCCACCTAATATAAAGTGGGACCGAAAAATGTAAATTAAATGTAAAAAAAACAAATACGAAGCTGAAATGGAAAAATGAATAGGGGGTCTCCCCATTTTTCTTGAGAAAATATTACATTTAAGTTAATTGTAATGTTAGATGTTCAATAATAATCATTTGACTGCACTATTGTGTTTGCTTATAAAGTTGTAACGTGTTGTCTTTAGGTGAAATTAATAACACTGAGAGTGAATTTAAATGTAGATTACAATACTATTAGTCTTTGTTCTAGTTTATTGTGTAGATATTGATAAATGGCTGTTTAGACTTAGTCTTTAAAGAAGCTCTTGATGCTTTTTAAAGGTTTTAATGCGCCAAACAGGTAATAAGTGTGACTTAAGTTGACCTAATGTTTCAGGAAAGCTGGTATGATTAATGTTTATGTCTTAACTGTAATTTATCTAGAAGTTTTTCACTCTTTTGTGTGCGCAGATTATTTTGCTCTTGGGACAATAAACTGCGTACACACATCTGAGCCATTCAATTTAGCCTTAAAAGTTAGAGGTATTTATAGCTCTTTTAGTGTAGCAGGACTCCTGTGGTAGTGCAGGTTTATTGGATTTTATATTAATTGTTGCATGTAATACACTACGATGACTGAAGTGCTTTGCTGGAAAGTCTCCAATTACTAACAGGCTGTATTAATCAGACATAAAAGACAGGAGAGCCGTGCAACCCAGCACTCGTGCCATTAAACAATACCATATATAGAATATGGTCATGCAGAGTAAGGCATTAATATGTGCTTTATAATTACTAATAAACAGCCAATATCCTAGTAACATGCATGCTAATAAGCAACTAGTTAATAGGGCGAACCGTACCCTAAACTAAGAGGTAAGTATGTGGACTTGAGGGGGAGTAAATAAAAAAAAAAAAAAAAAAAACACTGCCACACCAGTGGATTAACAGTCATTGCAGAAATGATAAAGCAAATTTAGTTCTGAGCTACAATTTTTGCAAAAGCTACTTGGTTTGACCTCTTTTTTTTTTTGTTAGTACATTAAGTGTGATTTATTTGTCATATTTTTGGGCTACTGTACACACACACACTTGAATATGTGGTTTACAGGGACTCTCCATAGGTGTAATGTTTTTTATACTGTACAAACCGTATATCCTCACCCCTTACACTAACCCTAAACCTACCCATCTAACAAAACTTTTGGCATTTTTTTAATAGGAACAAAAAAACCCTGTTTAGTATGTTTTTAAGCCATTTGGTTTACGACGACACAGGAAGTGTCCTCATTTACGTTGTAACACCCATGTCATTACACACATTTGTGTCACAAACCACATATATGGACACACACACACATACATAGTTACTGTTGCAGTGATTAGACAGAGAGCTTGTGATCTCAGTATCTCAGTTTTACAGTAAAGAGGGTTTTGTTTGCCGTGTAAAACCTCCCTCATATAATTCAATAATGACTCATTATTAGAATCATTAGTCTACCAAACAATTAGAGGAATTGAGCGAGAGAGGGAGAGACTACGAGGCGTTTTAGCAACACTGCATTTCTTCGATGACCTCATTACAATCTCACACACTCTGTACAAGTGATTAGGCAACACTATCACTCTTTACACACTGACTGATGTGCTGTCATTAGCGGATCTGCACGTAACACACCGCTAGCAGTCCGCGCACACACACAGAGCGAGCGAGCGGGTGGGGACGTGTGTGTATTCCTCTTGTTCTTAGGGCTATGTGAGTGTTTGATTTAAATGTTTATGGTGCGGGTGAGCACAATCTCTCTGGAGACACCGAGGCAGAGATACGGCCTCATTGCCTATGCATAGAGGCGATGTAGGAAGATTAAAATAACATTGAGTGTATTCTGTAAATGAAGAGGAGAACGAAGCAAGGCCTCCGGAGTCCATTATAAATTTTAATAATACATCAAGGTAGTGTAACTGAATAACCGATCTCTTAGGGAAGAGACACGACATTTGGCTAATATTACAATATGAATTATGAAAAACAAAAAGAGCTTTTAGTTAATCTTGTCTTCTTACTTTTATTCTTTGGGCATCTTTTTTTCCCTGTCACTTTCCCTGAATTCGGAACAGCGTGTAAACAAATAAAAGTGAGGGAGAACAGTTTGGTATCTCGGTAGATTAATTAATGTGCCCATGAGCTGGCATCATGCTGTAGAAATTATGTGCATAAATAATATCACTAATTAAAAAGATGCAGATTAACATGCAAATAATGTTAATGAGAATCTGCAGTCCCAGAGTGTATTCGCATAACATCAACAATTTAATGTGTTGGAAGGCTTGTGTTTGCATTACATTAATAAAATTCAAAGAGCTCGCATAAAAAATTCTGCGGGAGTCTCTGTTTCCCACTAGTGAGTTGTAAATTTGCTGGGCAGACAGAGCCCTTCTTTTGGCAGATGTAGAACTTATTATCTCAAAGGCTCGCTGAAGAGCTGCCATGTGCCAGTATGACCAGCTGCTAGACCTGGCCGTCCGCGCCGTTCCGATCCGTTTTCCCGGGGTTCGTGTTTTAGACGGCTGATTGAAAAGAACAGAAAAGGAAGCAAATTTAATCACAAGTTGAGGAGGGTTACGTCAGCATACACTGCTCTGGTTCTCAACCTGTGCAACTCCAAGGCACGCCATATAGACGAAAAGATTTTCTCTGTAATTATGACAAAGCTGCTCATTTTCACACTGTTTGATTAACACAAACTGGGTGTCACAATATATTAAATTAACTACCCCTCATTACTTTTGACTGTGATTCCAGATGTTTTCGAGAACTGTTTTTTTTATAAAGCAGTTGTTGCGTAAGAATTGTTTTTTTTTTTTCATTGCTATTTTAGCATTGTAAATACAATTCAATAAATAAAACAATAATCTTGGAAGTTGGCTAAGGCCCTTGGACACCTGTTTGAGAACCACTCTAGTCTGGGGGGGGGGATTGGGGGGGGGGGGGGTGGACGATATCCGGCAACATTTCCTCTTTTTACTGTCGCTATTAAAAGCAAGTAAGTAAGTGAGTGAGCAAATGAGTGAGGGCCCCGATATACTCAAGGCGCAGTTCTTTGTCACTTCATGATTCCACAGCCCAAACAATTTCCTTTCCTTTCTCTACTGTCATTATCAAGATATGAGCAAAGAATAAGAAAGGGCCTATTTACACCTGGACACTTCATGTGTTTTCTCTGATTGGATAGCTATTCGATCAGGAAAAGACCAGGTGTAAATGCTTTTTGAAATGTTTTTAAGACGGAACCACTTGGGAGGTGGTCTGAGACGCATTCCAGATGAAACTGGACAAGTGTAAATGCATTTGGTTGTTGAAACCACATTTTACTCCTCCCAAAATGTGAAAAAAATAAACATGTGAGAGTATGTTATAGGCTACATGACATGTTACAGACAGATATGATGGTGCTACTGCAACACGCAAACTGCCGCAAATTAAACTGAAAGTAAGTCGCAGACAACACACAGGTAACACACAATCATCTTAATTGAAAGAGTTGAGACTTAATGGTTTTACCAGTGCTGATCAACACTCTTGCTCCTATTGTGGTCTTTGATCTTAAAATTAGCTGATAATTAAAATGCAGCGCATATCTGTTGCTTTCATTGACGTGACGCTACGTTTGCATATACAGTGGGGAGAAGAAGTATTTGATACGCTGCCGATTTTGCAGGTTTTCCTACTTACAAAGCATGTAGAGGTCTGTAATTTTTATCATAAGTACACTTCAACTGTGAGAGACGGAATCTAAAACAAAAATCCAGAAAATCACATTGTATGATTTTTAAATAATTAATTTGCATTTTATTGCATGACATAAGTATTTGATCACCTACCAACCAGTAAGAATTCCGACTCTCACAGACCTGTTAGTTTTTCTTTAAGAAGCCCTCCTGTTCTCCACTCATTACCTGTATTAACTGCACCTGTTTGAACTCGTTACCTGTATAAAAGACACCTGTCCACACACTCAATCAAACAGACTCCAACCTCTCCACAATGGCCAAGACCAGAGAGCTGTGTAAGGACATCAGGGATAAAATTGTAGACCTGTACAAGGCTGGGATGGGCTACAGGACAATAGGCAAGCAGCTTGGTGAGAAGGCAACAACTGTTGGCGCAATTATTAGAAAATGGAAGAAGTTTAAGATAACGGTCAATCTCCCTCGGTCTGGGGCACCATGCAAGATCTCACCTCGTGGGGCATCAATGATCATGAGGAAGGTGAGGGATCAGCCCAGAACTACACAGCAGGACCTGGTCAATGACCTGAAGAGAGCTGGGACCACAGTCTCAAAGAAAACCATTAGTAACAAACTACGCCGTCATGGATTAAAATCCTGCAGCCCACGCAAGGTCCCCCTGCTCAAGCCAGCGCATGTCCAGGCCCGTCTGAAGTTTGCCAATGACCATCTGGATGATCCAGAGGAGGAATGGAAGAAGGTCATGTGGTCTGATGAGACAAAAATAGAGCTTTTTTGTCTAAACTCCACTCGCTGTGTTTGGAGGAAGAAGAAGGATGAGTACAACCCCAAGAACACCATCCCAGCCGTGAAGCATGGAGGTGGAAACATCATTCTTTGGGGATGCTTTTCTGCAAAGGGGACAGGACGACTGCACCGTATTGAGGGGAGGATGGATGGGGCCATGTATCGCGAGATCTTGGCCAACAACCTCCTTCCCTCAGTAAGAGCATTGAAGATGGGTCGTGGCTGGGTCTTCCAGCATGACAACGACCTGAAACACACAGCCAGGGCAACTAAGGAGTGGCTCCCTAAGAAGCATCTCAAGGTCCTGGAGTGGCCTAGCCAGTCTCCAGACCTGAACCCAATAGAAAATCTTTGGAGGGAGCTGAAAGTCCGTGTTGCCCAGCGACAGCCCTGAAACCTGAAGGATCTGGAGAAGGTCTGTATGGAGGAGTGGGCCAAAATCCCTGCTGCAGTGTGTGCAAACCTGGTCAAGAGCTACAGGAAACATATGATCTCTGTAATTGCAAACAAAAGTTTCTGTACCAAATATTAAGTTCTGCTTTTCTGATGTATCAAATACTTATGTCATGCAATAAAATGCAAATTAATTATTTAAAAATCATACAATGTGATTTTCTGGATTTTTGTTTTAGATTCCGTCACTCACAGTTGAAGAGTACCTATGATAAAAATTACAGACTTCTACATGCTTTGTAAGTGGGCAAACCTGCAAAATCGGGAATTGAAGATTTATATCCCTTTTGTGGAGACACATTTATGTGGCCAAGTGTTAATGAAACCGTTTTAACAAATCAGATAGCTATCCGATCAGTAAAAACACACGAAGTGACAATGTGTAAAAAGGACCAAAAAAACTTACTTAAAAACTTTTTAAAACTTTCCGTAGATTTCATCCTAAAAGGGATCAGATTTGTGATCAGATCCAAAAGCTATCAGATTTATAAAACCATGCATACGCCAGAACCTGCGCAAAATTCCCTTTATAAAACCCAGTCAGTTGAAGATTGTGCGTACATGCATCTCCAACCCGTCTCCTCCCCAAAATATCCATATATGGAGCTTACAACGCCTAGTTTTACTATGCATAACGTCATCTGCATATCATTTGCATTTGCATATTCATCCACATGATACCATGTTTAACGGTACAAGACATTAGGAAAATACGAGATACGGATGTGCCATTACATCACATTGCTAAAAATCATTCAGTAGCCTATCCTTGCCTTGTTTTTGACAAATAAATCAAAATAGTATAAAATACATTTCAGAGAAAGCTTTTCTCAATCTTTTCCACTGGCCAAATAGTATTTTTAATTGCTTTATATTTTTAATGGAAACAGATAGGTCTTATTGCGCATTATTAATCATTATTCGCGTGGAAATATTTTCTCAGACCATGAGTTCTGCTATTATCATACACCAAGCTGTAGTTAAAACAATAAAGCACAGCATGCCACAGGAAAAGTGTTCAAAAGCATTGCATCCACTACAAATATTTCTATTTATTAGAATATATAAAAAATGTTGTAACTGGATAATGATTTCATGTCATTTAAGTGTTTAACCCCATTAATGAGAATGACATATTTAATCTAAATGTGTATATCAGATGTAAAGTTGAAGTTTAAATCATTCTTTTTCTTTTTTTCTTAAACTGTTATTGTGAACATGCACTGTACTTATGATTAGAACTCATAATGAGGATTTAAGTGGTTTTCCTTCATCTGCGTCAGTCTCTCAGCCAAACTGCTCTGTCTCCAAAATGTTCATACACATGGATCAGAGTTTGTGTACAGGTGCGTCAATTTTTTTCCGTCAAGTTTGTTTTTATAAATAAAAAAATGCTCACACTTTAGATTAGGGTCCAATTCTCACTATTAACTAACTATTAAATACGAAGTGGCGTACGCCTCTTTCAGGGCCAGTTTTGTGCGTATGCAACGGTTATAAATGAGGCCCCTGAAATAAAATGTAAAATGTGTGCTCTGACATATTGAGCTACGCTGCACATGCGGGCAAATCCAGTTCAAATTTGGCCTGCAACATATTTTTCTCTGTTGTCGCTATATAAACAAACAAATAAACAAACAAACAAAATAAATAAATAATTGTTACATATACTACAAAATACATATTGAGCTGTGGTGCTCATGTAGTATTTTAAATCTGGCTTGCAACATTTCCTTGACACCATTAGCCAAATAATTTCCTTTCTTCTCCCTTATATTATTAATGTTGCAAAAAGGTCAAAATTAAAAATGATATTCAAAAGAACAGTCAACACTGTTTCCAATCACATTGTTAGGGGTCTCATCAAATTTCTTGACAGAGACATTAGAGCATGCTTGCAAATCTCTACGTGGCTACGTTTTCCTTTCGGAACCGGTGGGAAATGCCATCACTCAAAAACTGAAACGAATACAGAACATGCGCGCTAAGTAAGCTGTGCGTCTGACCTAATGGATTTCACAGAGGAGATGAAATGACAAAAGTGAGTGAGCACCTCACCTCCTTAGGGGAGAATGTCTGTCGGATTTGGATCGTTACCTGTAGAATAAACAGACCTTCCCTTGAAAAAACACTGGCTGCAGTGTGTGTCCATCAGCACAGGGCTTGGAGGGGGAAGTGGAAGTCTTCCTGCATGATCTCCATGTAACTGTCCTCGGAAGGTCGCTACAGTATTTCATTTGTTTTGACAAAGCTAAGTCGTAGCTCTTTTGACAACATTCTTATACCTTTCGCAATGAGTGACAACAGCGAACAAAAAGATTCTAATAGAATAATTGCAAGTGGCATGTCCTAATTTTAATAAATGTAATGCACAGAATCAGATGCACTATCCTTTTGTTCCACTTTGGCACGAAACACCCTGCAGCCTGACAGGCATTAAAACAGGAATCGAGATAAACATGTTTATTGTTGATCCCTAGGTATTTGTGACCAGCAGCTGTCTACACATTCATCATATATTTGCCAACTGTTTGCTTCAGATGAAATCTGTAATGTGTCATGCGGGGCAAAAAATATAGCAGAAACAGTTTGATAGCTGAGAACTATAAAACGTCTCATCCACTGGGCATGACAACAACAAGTGTTACGGAGGCGAGTAATGTATGAGGGTGTAAGTGTGTGTGTTTGTTTCATGGGGCGAAGCCTGTTAAAACAGTCAGACATGCTTAATGCAACTGATAGCTTCTTGGGACATACGGTTTGTATTATGCTTGGCTATGAGTGTGCAACAGTGTGATTTTCAGAGAGGCAGAGCAAGTCCAAGAAAAAACACACAATGACCTCTTCAGCCGGGCACAGGAGCAGCTGCTTAATAACTTAGGCGAGGCCTTGTAATACGCTTAGACAACACATAAAATTATGACAGGAATATGATGTATTAGGGTCAGTCCAAGCATGCAAATAAAACATTGATAATGTGTTATCAGTGTACATTACATTTCTGACTTCTTGCTCACAGTGTTTATTTGCATGTGCAATCTGCACTTCTTTAACATCTGATTCACTAAAGGCAGAATCCTGGTTCATTCTCGATCGTGGAAGATTCAGCAGACTTATGCAGTCTGACATACTTCACTGGGACTGTACAGCATCCCAGCATCTGAATCGACTCCTTAAAATGCAGAAAATCACAAGACTGCACTCAGTCATATCGCTTTTCTCCATGATTTTATGATTAACTGCTGCCGTTATCAATAGAAAATGTACACGTCTTTTTTAATATATATATATTTTTTTTTTTATGCTATTTTAAGGTTCCTAAGGTCTCCTACAATTGGTTTACATGCACCCAAGGTCAAAAAAATAATAATTTTCTCATAATATAGAATCTCATTTCTCAAATAGTCTGAAAATGGTTTGTTCCAAAAGATTCCTGGTATGTTTCCACGACAACAATGTACTAAAAACAGACGACAATGTTGTCAAAATGATCCCCGTTCACGCGAATCTGCGAAAATTACAGTAGTTAGAGATGTCGCTTTTTCACCTCGCGAACACGTAATGCGCATACGTGAACATGTAACGCGCATGTGCACGACGTCACCGTTTTCACAGATTCGAGTTTTTGTTGTTTACATGGAGACGGTAAAGGTATCGTTTTCAAAAACCTTGCACTTTGAAACCTGTTTTCAAAAGCTTGCATTTCCAGGCCCCCAAAACGCTGTTGTCGTGTAAATGAACGGCCAAAACTAATAAAAAGTCTTTAGTTTTTAGTTGAAAGCGGTGTCATGTAAACAGACACTCAGTCTCTCTAAAGCCCTCCTTTCTGCACGCCTACGCTGCTCTGATTGGTCAAAGGGTCCAGTCTGTTGTGATTGATCTACCGCTTACAGCGCATATCGGAGAAGAAAAGCCAATTAACATTGAATTCAACTCCGGAGGCTTCCTCAACATTTGATATGAATGATGCTGTTGTCTTTTCTGTATCAATTTGAGCCCGAGTCCTCATCATTTGGAAGTGCATGCAAAGTGGATTCGCAGTGTAGAAACCAGAGTCTTCTTGACATATCGACAACACAATCCAAACTCTTCCAGGCCTCTACTACTAGAGTGTTTGAGAGCAAATCAAAGTAGACGTTGTTTGCGGGCAGCAATTGAAGACCATAGGCTTGCACTATGCAAATCTGTTACATTGTTACATAGGTATGCAACAGGAAGTGAAACTGGAATTGCTGACGACTCGTTTTGGCAGTTCAGAAGCATTTTCTTTTAGGAGACAATAACTTTATGTGTCATTCACTTTGATCTTTTCAACTTTGCAGACCTTTTACATTCACAAACAGCTAATATTCGAGAAAGCATTATGGGGTATAGGCTACTTTAAATTTATTTGGCTCCTGCTTTCAACAGACAGTGTTGAAATATATTACTATTATTATAAGTGCAATATTAATTATGTCAGGCAAATAGCGCTGATTAAATATATAATGATCCTAATTTACACAGAAATGAGAGCGTGCATATTACTTAGTGTAAATAATAGTGCTATTGCAGTTAAAATTGGATTATGTTACTGGTTGTAAAGAAATCCAGATGATGGCAATTTTGGATCAACATACGAAACTGTCAAATATTGTCCTTACACTGTAATATTATCCTTATATGGTAACATGTTTATTGTGTCTGCTTAACTGAATACATGACGTTAACGAACCACATGACATGCATTATAACTGTATATATCACTGCCATATGGACATTATTCTGACACACTCATCTCTGACTGATAACAGAATACATCCTAAATTGTAACACTGAAACATGCATATTCTGTAAAGCCGCTTTGATACTATATATGAATTAGGAAAAGTGCTATATAAATAAACTTGAATTTAACTGAACTGAAGTTACTGAATAAGATGCCGTTTGTGCTGAAATCCCACACACAAAAGTTGTGCAATTGTTTAGTGTTTATTGCACTTTTGGAGAAGCGGGTGAACACTGACTGGGCACATTGCCCTTGGCATGTACAAAAACACAGCCCTGTTCTGCCTTCCTTCTGTTTTAGCATATCAAGCGTTCATTTTAGTTCTTTTGAGGATGCCCACCATGAAGTGGCATGGCTAGACTATCTGCAGTTTGTACAAGAGATGCATCCCTTTTGATCTCGGACGCCACCATTTCAAAAGTGTGGGACCGAACGTCTTGTCTTTCAACCTGTCGAACGCAACAGTTTTTTCATGATCCTCTTCTAGCCTCGGGTGAAATTCATCAAGGTTACGCCGGGTAGCTGTTCCATTTGTTCTCCACATGAATATAAAGTTGGTAATGATTCTCAGAAGACTTGCACTACAAAGCACTTGTCTGAGCACTGGGCTGGAAGCTAATTACATTCACACAAATTTGTATTAATGTTGCTGAGACAGAGTACAAACTTTTCCAAGTTAATGACACATTTTGATAGCAATTAACAGTGAAAGGCTTGATCTGTGAAATGGTTTGAAGTGATCTACTCTTTGTAACAAATCAACAGATATTTAAAATAAAAAAATACATATCACAATCTAAAAATTAATTGATGCAGTTGTCAATATTTAGGGATGGACTGATTCAGCACCTGAATTGTGACAGTAAAGATTCAAAAAGGACAAAAAAACATTATAATTATATAATTATTTATATGGCTTGTGCACTACATAATTTTCACTAGAATTTATGTTCATATTTAACCCCCAAATAAAAAATCACGCTGCTCTCAGAATCAAATATTGCAACAACATCAAATCTCATTGGTTACTGCACCTTGAGACATGAGGTCAAACCTGTGGCACGTTTGATTTAAGAGACATTGAATTATCAAAAAAAACTATTTGCATTAAAATTTAAAAAGGCTTGCGTTGTATGGGCTACTTTTACAGAGTCTCTATTTACACCAAGTGCTTGTTGGCTGCTTTTTGACGTGACAGACCAGAGTTCGAAGCCGCTTTTTTCCAAACTCATTCTTCTCCCATTTCCCATTGTTTATTTTAAATAAAAATTAAGAAAATAATAGAAAAGTGGAAATAAAGTGCCTAATGGTTAGGGTTAGAAGTAGGTGTAGTGGAGGGCTTTAGGGACAGGGACAAGTAATGTCCCAATAACACAGCATTCATTTATGATTTTCAATAAATATAATCATATACACTGAATATGTTGTTAATATTGCATACTGTTTAATAGTAGGGTATAGAGGTACACTAGCATCCCATTCTGGACACTATAGTGACCAGTTTAACATTCACTGCTGGTGTATACTACAATACACTGAGGTGCAAATAGTGTCACACTATGGCCTGGTTTTCACAAACAGGGCTTAGATTAAGCCAGGATTAAACCTTAGTTCAATTAGGATATTTAAGTAGCTTTTATAAATATGAAAGAAAAAAAAAACCTTACTGGTGTGCATCTTGAGACAAAACAATGGCAGTGAAGCGGTCGGTATAAATAGCATCTAACAACTATTTACACTTCCTGCTGCCTTACTTTTGTGATGGGTTTACTGTGTTTTTATGGTTATTATTATTACATTTATTTATTCAGTTTTAGTTTTAACAGATATGCCATCAATACTACATGAAGATTCACAAATGTCTTATTCCCACAAAGAACATAACAACACGCATAACAAGCAGTTGAGTAAATAAAGAGTGATTTTTAGTATTTTTTTTTATTTATTTTTTTATGCTGTATTATGCAATAGTTTAGTTCAGGGATTCCTATTTTGTTTTCAGTCGAACTCTGACCTAATTGTTCACCTTAATAAAAGTTAATATTTCAGTAATTTAAGAACACACGGTTCTCAGATGTCAGGTAATGGTCACATGACATGCAGGTAATCAAATAAAATACTTAATCATTTTTAGTAAGTGTTTTATTTTGATGATGTTTATTTTAAAGCTGTTTGTTTTAATTGTATGCATTTGATGATTTAATTAATTATTAGCTTTTCACGAAGCTCCTGCAGTTCTTTCCAAAACCCCCACAAACCCCAATTTGGGAAATCCTGGTCTAGTTAACAAAAATATTTTTAATTCATTTTTTGACAGGGTGTTTTTTTTCATTTTATGTCTGTCTTCTACATTAAAATGACATGACATGCAGTTAGAGTTTAGTTTCTTTACGCAAAGGCCAGGTTCACGTATCTGAATTGGAAAGGAAAAAGTGAATCTGAAGCATCCTCATCTATATTTGACCTTGTGTCCCCCAAACCATTGCATGAATAATTTTTAAGCACAAATGAATTCTAAAGCAGCTGTATTTGACCACAGTGCTGCGTGTGTTATCATTACTCATAGCTGCTCCTGATCATTTCACCGCAGGCTATTTCACACAATCAGCAGAACCTGCGCACGGCTCACGCCGGAGGAAAACGATCGTACGCCTCATTGTCCATTTTGAATAGGGCTCTACGGCCGAGCGCAACAAGTCCATCTCCCGGTTCCTAAAACAATCATAACCTGAGTTCAGCACGAATTAATTACAGACCCTCTGCTGAGCTCTGACTAACACAGAATTAATCGCACTCAAAACGGCCAAATTATTTTCCAAAATCCAGACAGAAGAAATTAAACCGCAATTATCATAAAATCCATCATTGTAATGCACATTGTGCTGCGGTGTTTGGATAGGTAATGATTTTCTAATATGGCAATTTGCATAAGTAGCCCTGAGATGGGTTATCGTTTCCGATCCCACACAATTACAATTCCATCTCCATACATCAGAGCTCACAGCTATGTAAAACCACAGTACTAATTAATAAGCCATTTACAGGCAGCAGCTAGTTACAGTGGTTGTGCTGCTGACCTCGCCAAGGATGAGCCGTCTCTGAAGCTCCTGCGCGCGTCTACACACATAATGACGTGCCAGGAGGGAATCATTAAAAATAATTTACACAAGCCTTCATTTACAAGATCTTTTGATAGTGCGCTTCCCCTGGTGTTTAGATCAGCGGTGAAGAACCCCCTCCCTCAACCGACCGTTTGGAAGGCAGCGAGCGCACGGATACCTAAGTGGTTAATTAAGAACTGTTGGGCCGCTGTGAGAGGCTCCTCCAAATCCCTCTGATGTCTGCAGTGTCAAGTGTCTCTCTCAGGCTGGAGCTGCATGAGGTGACTGCCACGACTGGGCTAATTACCGGGGAGAGCAGGAGCAGATGAGGAAGAGAGCCCTAAATGAGGCTTCTCCGAGCTAATATTTGGCCAATCAAAACCCCTTTGTGCTGCCACGAGAGCTGGAACGAGGGGGAGGTGACGGGGGTGTGTTCAGACTCGGGCTGTTTGAAAGGGTTAACTACCCTGGGCCGGGAATCATATCGTTTCCTGACAAAGGGGGAGGGATGGATTTATCTAAGCACGGGGTCTGTGGAATAACGCTGACGGAACAATAGAGCACGCTGGGTCACGAAGAAACCTGCGCTTCCAGGATATTTAATGCACAGCCAGAGGTCTTCGTCTTGCTCAGAACTGTTTTGTCAAGGAAACATTTGTAGCTAGGCGATCTGCTACCAAAAAAAAAAAAGTTCAGTTAAATTCAAGTTTAATTGTATAGTGCTTTTCACAATACAGATTGTTTCAAAGCAGGTTTACATAATATGCATGTTTCAATGTTACAATCGAGAAGTCTTCTGTTATCAGCCATAGATGACCGTGTCAAAGTATTGTCTATATGGCAGTAATACTCAGTTATAATATAATAAATAGGGTTAGTAAACATCATGCATTTAGTTTAGCAGACACTGAACATGCTGTGATCCTAATGATCACAAAACACTCTCAGATAAAATATGCAAAATGTACACTTTAGGGGTACAGCAGCTTTTCACTGGGGCTGTAGCCTTAAAGGTTAATAATAGTACTTTAAGAGTACATATTACTACTCTAATGTACCAATATGCACCTTTTAGGGGTAGAAAAGGTACAAAGTTGTCCCTTTAAGGGTTCTGCCCTATAGTGAAAGCTGTTGTATCCCTAAAGGTACCATTTTGACACTTTTTGTTTCTGACAGTGTATAAGAATAATATTTGCAATTTTCTATGTTGATACCCTAACACTTTACAATAAGGTCTCATTTGTTAACATTAGTTAATGTATTAAC
The DNA here is from genome assembly GCA_039654105.1 of Coreius guichenoti. Taxonomy (NCBI): domain Eukaryota; kingdom Metazoa; phylum Chordata; class Actinopteri; order Cypriniformes; family Gobionidae; genus Coreius; species Coreius guichenoti. The sequence continues at coordinate 35,585,149 of CM077176.1, read as the reverse complement.
TAACATGAACTAACAATGAGCAATACTTCATGGCTTCTTAATCATCCCTATATCCTGACTGGCTTCACCACTCTCTCTCCTCTCCACCAATCAGCTGTTGTGTGGTGGGCATTCTGGCGCAATATGGCTACCGTCGCATCATCCAGGTGGATGCTGCACATTGGTAGTGGTCTATATGTAAAGTGCTTTGAGTACCCAGAAAAGCGCTATATAAATGTAACAAATTATTATTATTAATTACTAATACATTTATTACTGTATTTATTAATCTTTGTTAATGTTAGTTATTACAAATACAGTTGTTCATTGTTTGTTCATGTTAGTTCACAGTGCATTAACTAACATTAACAAATACAACTTTTGATTTTAACAATGTATTTGTAAATGTTGAAATTAACATTAAGATTAATAAATGCTAGAAGTGCAGTTCATTATTAGTTAATGTTAACTAATGTAGTTAACTAATGTTAACTAATGAACCTTATTGTAAAGTGTTACTGCTGATACAAAGTTAGCATCATTTTCAAGTTATCCAATCATTTTTACTTTGCAAAAATAACAAAAATTTGTCGTAGCTGGTAGAGCAGGGGTCAGTAATCGTTTTGAATTATCACGATTTTATTTAAAAATAAATAAATAAATAAATGATTATATATATATATAATTAATAAAAGTTACATAAGTGTTTACATAATATATGTGTGTGTACTGTGTATAATTATTATGTATATATAAATACACACTCCATGTATATATTTAAGAAATATTTGCATGTATATACTGTATGTATATTTGTATAATTTATCTTATATATAAATATAAATGTTATATATAAATATAACATTTTTCTTAAATATATATACATGCATTTGTGTGTATTCATATATACATAATAATTATACACAGTACACACACACACACATATATATGTATATATACATATAAATTGTATTAATATATTTATGAGATATATACCACAACTCTGACTAAAGTGCCTTTTTAATATATATATATATATATATATATATATATATATATATATATATATATATATATATATATATATATTGTATTAATATATTTATGAGATATATACCACAACTCTGACTAAAGTGCCTTTTTAAACCTTGTTAATCTCTGTACCATATTCCAAAAAAACTTTTATCATAGCATGCACAATAGCAATAATAAGTTATGTAAATGACACCTACCTTTTTACTGTATTTTGTGGTGTTGGTTGTTTCAGATTTACACTGATTTGATGTAGAGAGCATATCTACCCTTATTATGGGATTTTGAGTGTCATGCCAAAAAGTGGTAGAGGACAGTGCTAGAAACGGCAGTATGCATGTACAGATAAAACGTAGACCTTGCATGCACTGTAAGTCACTTTAGAAAGAAGCGTCTGCCAAATGCTTAAATGTATAACTTTTGTTCATCTACTATAAGGTAAAGACACATAAAAGTGTTTATTAGTGGACCAAACATCAACAGAAACAGTTTGGCGCCTTCAACCGCGAATCCCCTTGACAAGCGTATCAGAATGAGCCAGGAGAGATGCCCCGAAAACACGTCCTCTTTAACATGGAGAATTCCTCACTGTTGTGTAGAAATGTTGCAGTGGAGGTGTGCCAAAGACCAGGCCTGAACAATCGTAGACGTGGGCAGGTTGTCGTTTTGGCTGGCTTCTCCATCAGCCATCAGGCTTCCCTCTACTCAGGCAGGCGCAGGGCTAGTGGGGGCCGAGCCCAGAGACAATAGAGGTTTTTGGAGCCAGAGCCGCCTCTAGCAAAGCGGCTTTCGCCCAGCCCTCATGCTCCAGCCACATCAGCTCCAGCAGAAGGCTGGCAGAACAATCATCTTAGCAATACGGTTGATCCGCTGACCCGCAACTGTCCCGCTTTATCTCTCCAACTATTTGCTTACTGGCTGAGACTGGAAGATCCGCGTTGTGGGCCACTGTCTTGGAATGTGATGCGGCCAGGAAAGGAATGATGGGACGCAGGGAGGCGGGTCACCAGAGACTGAACGCGTATTCACATTGAGCCAGTTTGGTGAGGAGGTCAGTCGTAAGACAAGAACACAACAGCTTCTAGCTTTCATCTGACTGCAGTATTTCGCTGCTAGCACATCCAGCTGTCAAATAACATGAGGTCTCACTGACATGAGCGTTCTGATAGCTACAATTATTCATTAGTAAAGCAATGATGTGTAATACCTTGGCTTCAGTGGCATTTAAAGTCATTCTTTTTTTTTTTCATTGTTCAGGGTCTCTGAAGGGCTTTAACTTGCAGAGTGAATTTTGACTTTTTCAGACAAACTTAATATTCTAGATATTTAGATTTAGAAGATATTTTATTTCTTGATCAGTTTGTTATAAAATGAAATATCAATCTCATGGCAGTGTGAAGTCAATGCTTTCTGAAATGTTATGTGTGTTGCTCTGAGGTCACAGGGTGTTGAGGGTGTAAAGTGTGACCTCCTGACCCTTGTATCGGTCAGGGTTCAGAGTGTATCTTTAGCTGAGGAAGGAAATGTTGGCAGCTTGCTAAACATGCATACCAGAGACATAAAGGGGGCAACCTGTACAGGAAGTGCTCGGTACTGCTCAGTGAAGGGCATTGTGGGCCAGGTGTTCTCTCTCTGCCTTTTGCTCTCTTGATTTCAGTTCACAGAAACACACATGGAGACACACATGCATGCTATGTATAAAGTGCTTCTTGTTTCATTGCAGATGTGTCCGGTAACTTACTGCAGTCTACATCTGAAGCATATAGTGCCCTCCACTAATATTGGCACCCTTGGTAAATATGAGCAAAGGCGGCTGTGAAAATAAATCTGCATTGTTTATCCTTTTGATCTTTCATTCAAAAAATTCTAACCTTTCATTGAAGTAAAACAACTGAAAGTGGGGGGAAACTCACATTATGAAATAAATTTTTTTCTCCAATGCATGTTGGCCACAATTATTGGCACCCCTAGAAATTCTTATGAGTAAAATATCTCTGAAGTATATGATATTGGTGCCGTGACCCAGTAAAGCTCACTCACCTGGCCTCAAGAGGCACACTAGCGACTGACACTAGAGGCTGCAGTCTTAAGCATACTTGTTCGCGCACCCGCCTCCCATAAGGGAAACGTCGGTTCGAATCCCGCTCGGGGCAGTGCAAGTAGAACCAGAGGGGTTACACACAGGATGACAGTCAAGGAGGTCCGTCATTTTAAAGCTGAAAATAGGAAATAAAGGTAATGTAAAAGTCTTCTGAACTTATCTGATACCTTTGTATGGGGGACATAGTGAAATAAGTGGTTATTCACTCTTAAATCAATTTGTATATAGAGCCCAAGTCAATAGCATCAAATCTCACAGCTTCTTGTGTGTCACATCAACATCATGATGCAATCACATGCAAGAACAAATGAGGTTAGATGTTATTGACATGTTGCATTATTTTTGGAATATATTAGAATAGCATTAGGGTAAATTACATAATTTTCAGTGTCATTTCTACACCACAAGTATACCAAAGGGAACTGCAAAAATAATGACTGTTTTCAAACAGGTTTCTAAAATACTCCCTTCTACCATTTGCAATACAAACAGCCCTGTCCCAAACTCCCTCCAGTGGTTGAGTCAGTGTGTTGTGATGCTCACAAATGTTGTGAATTGTGATGTTCAATGTTCCGAAAGTCACAGCGTTACACTTTCCAGTAATTAACCTTCAAATATCTTACAGATGTCATGGCATATTAAGCTAAGATTGGAGAAAGTATTTTAAAATCACAACTAAATTACACACTTCATCTTTAAGTGACAATCTGAAATCTCCAAGCTCTTGAATATGTGAGTATTGAATATGTTTGTGTTTGTTCTTGTAATATTTGGACCTCAGGTTTGAGATTATAGTTGCACATTATACAGTCCTAAATTGCTATTTTGCATTCCACTCAGGTTTTATTAATGAGATGAAAATAAAGAATTCCTCTCGTAATGTCGCATTTTCATGCTTGCCACGCTCCATGTATCTGAAAGAATAAACAGTGGTATCAATGGCTAGCCAGAAAGTAGCAGCATAGAAGCTGCCATGAAAATTGTTTATCTAGCTGCAGAATGCTATTCAACTGGGACTGCGGCATAATGATGCTGCGAGAACTGTCAGCTTTGCAATTAAGTCTGTCTTCAGATGCTTTCCAAGCAATTCATTAACTCAACACACTCCTGCTAAATGTGTTAAAACAGATCAGTAATTACTGAAGAAGTTTGCGTATTAAAGAGCTCAACTTTTTTTTGAGGGAACCTGAAGAACTTTGTTACGTATTACAGTGTAATTATGCTTTCTCGTTAGTCTCTTGCTAATGCGAGATCTTTAATTGCTTCACTATTGAGAGTCATTAGAAACAATAGTTTTAAATGAGCACTCCTCTGCTACTATCTGATGTCTTATGAAGTTCTGACTGCTGCTTTTCCATTCCTAATGAATGTCACCCGGCACACTACAAATTGACTGTATTATTGAGCATAAAATAAAACTGTTCAGAAATTAATCCACATTTTAAATGAAAGCAATAATTAGCAAATATACTACAAATAAACATATCTTTTATTTGTGACTTTAACAATATTTCTCATGAATTTGTTGGACTTCACACTTATTTTATTATTTATATATTATAGTATATTATACAAATGTAATCCTTTTTTATATTAATGTATTAAAATCCTTATTTATATTAACCATGTAAAGCATGACATATGAAATAGTCAGATTTTTTATGAGATAGATAGATAGACAGATAGATAGATGTCTAAATATATTGTTTCTATCGATCTACATATATATATATATATATATATATATATATATATATAAGTATAGAGTATAAAATATAAAACATATATGTATATATAATAATTAAAATATATATGTGGTTTTTGTTGAGTATCATGTTTGATACATTAGGCTTTTATGGCTCATATAGTATTATATGGTGGTAATATGGAGTTCATTCTCGAGAAGAAGTAAAAAATACCACAATTTTATTCAGAGGCCCAAACTGACCAAAAATATACAATTTGGTGAAGATGCTGATACTTGCATGGGAAAAACGTAAGATGAAATTCTGACAGCTTGTAATGTGATCTTTATAAAACAGCGACTACTTGCATAAAATCATATAAATATCGCTTGTCACTTTATATCTCCCAATAATATGTCTGATAAAATATTTAAATCCTTAATTTTATGATCAAAGCTCTGTAGTTTAAAAACATATAATGAAATACAATATAATGAAATGCAATACAATGATGACTGAGAGATTAAATAAATGTTCCTCAAGAGCCTGATGGATCATATTTTAACATGCTTTTTCTAAAAGAAAAAAAATATGTATGAATAATCAATTAAACCTAAGCTGCTTCAGTCCAGTAAGTGTTCATCTTGAAATATTACTAACAATATAAACGTTATTCTTACATTTACTTTATAAAATCAGTAAAGATTTCACAGCAAAATGACACATGTAGCACAACATGAAGGCGGACACTTACTTGCTAAAAGTATAAATCAGATTACAGAAGGCATGCAGTAGATTGTGTGAAACAGGTTTTTCAGCAACGTTTCGATCATGCTGATAATTAGTGGCCTTAGGAATTCATTAATCTAATCTGATACAGTATAGGCATTAAAGGGATAATTTCTCTCAGAACTTATTGCTTTCTATAGTTCGTCTTTAGAGGTTTTTCTTCAAAATTTCTCTCCAAGTTTTAGACTAACTTGAGATTGTGCTGATTAATTTCGTCATATAAAGTAATGAAGTAAAACCTTGGAATGTTCATGATGTGATGCATCTCATGCTTATGCCCGAAAATCGAAACCAGGGCTTCAATTTTCTTCAAAAAGTTTACTAGGCCTCAGATCATCTTAGTTTTTATTTTTAACCCTTTCATTCATGAATTATTGAATAAAAAAGTAATATATATGTTTTGAATGTTTGTTTTTACTTTTAAACAAGTGAAAAATCATGCCAATAATTTTTTTTCCCCAATATATTTTATTTTGAGGGAGTTACATATCTGTCCACTGCAGTGGACACCATGCATCAACGGTATAAAAAGTGATTCAATAGAACTCATTGTTTGGTCTGAAAAAAAACATGTTTTTAAAACATTTACTAAGAGAAAATGGTATGAATACACATAGGAATATTAAATAACAACAACAATAGAGAGGACATTTGAAAAACATATCATTCTAGGTCTCGAAACGTCATAACCTGACGTAACGTCGACTGAATGGGAACTCATTTTATTTGAAACCATTCAAAACCAGTATCATAATTAGTCTCATTTGATTTACCTTCTTCCACCAATTAAAACTATTAATAAAATAATTATGAAATATATAAAATAAGTATATGCCTACACTTTTATATGACCTAATAAATAAATATAGTAGCATTGAAATAAATGATAAAATATGAAGACTATTTAATATTGCTGTTTAATAAAACTATTAAAGCGTAAATTATATCATAATTTTAACTAAAACATACAAAATAAGGTGGAATCTAAATATAGGCCCAAGAGGCACAATATACCCTTTGGCGCATGATGTCCACTGGAGTAGACAGATGTATTTCCTGTCACAGAAAAAAATGTACAAGAAAAATATTATTAAAATCTGGATAAAAGTATTTGTTACATCTTATTTAGCTGAAAAATATTTTTTGTTCCTGTCTGGTTGTCTGAGAATAAAAGGATTTAACACTTATTCCTGAGGTACTTGGTGCATCTCCTCTTTCCTGCGCCATTTTGAATGTATGATGCAATATCTCAAAACAACAAAGAGATACAAAGACAATAATTAAACAGAATCGTAGACAACGCTTTGGGGGTTCGACACTTGGTGGTTGGGACATGGTACTAAAACTTAAATGGTTCAAAATGGCTTCCAAATATCTGTCCACTGTAGTGGACACCATGCATGTAAGGGTTAATGAAGCTCAAGGAAACCTAATTTTGCATGTCAGAAAACTGACCAAGCTTCAAAACCAAAAGCACAGCTCAACCATACTACAGCGGTGGAGAGTTGGGAGGGAAAAGTTTGAAAATGGCCTTTAGTCTATAGTTGAACTAAAGTTAAAATGTCTCTCTTCAGAAAGCGCCAAAATTATGAATTGTTTAGGACTCGCTTTTAGTTATCTCCCAAAGGAGGTCACTAAATAGCACCCTATAGGGAGTGACGAATTCCTGAGTGACGAATTCCTGAAGACGTTAATCAACTATTAGAATGATGCATAAATATTAGTTCTAGAACCTGCAATGACAGCTAACACAGAAAATAATGGTTATTGGGAATTCATGAAAATATAGATTTTCATCTCTGTGTACTGATGAATCTAGTGTTGTCACAATACTGGAATTTCTAACTTCAATACAATACCTTGAAACATATCAATATTCGATACCATTTCCGATACCATGGAGAAAACTGCCATATCAATATTTTTATTATCTATTATTCTATTATCTATCTATTATCTTTTTGATAATTTGGGTAATTTTAATGCAATAGCTCAGACACAGCACAGGGATTATTTGAAACTGAACTAAATTTACAAAAAAAGACAAGTAAACAGTCAGAAATAAAATAAGAACAGATAAACAAATTGCAAAGGACAGCACAAATAAATACAACAGAATAAAGAGACAAATGGAATAAACATTTTTCAGGTGGGTCTAACAGTATATTCAGGTAAGAAATATTACAGAAATTAAAATAAAACACTAGACAGTCTTCATTGTAAAAAAATAAATACAGATTAAAGCTTACAATTAAAGTTACAAAAGTTATTCAGGTGAGTAGTGGGTGATTTTATCTTTGTCTTTTGTTCTTTATATTAGGTATAGTATATTAGGTTACGGTCACTTTAAGAGCGAATGCACGTATCCAATATACTTTTACACAACATGCATTTCTTTCTCAACTATTTACGTTTCTAAAAATGACTGTTTACCTGAATATTCGCCAAGACTGGCATTTTGACAATTTTGTGTGTATTTGACCGCTTAAAGTATTAGTTCACTTTAAAATTAAAATTACCCCATGATTTACTCACCCTCAAGCCATCCTAGGTGTATATGACTTTCTTCTTTCTGATAAACACAATCGGAGTTATATAAATAAATATCCTGATGTTTCCAAGCATTATAATGGCAGTGAACGTGGCTCACGAGTTTGAAGCTCAAAAAAGTGCATCCATACATTATAAACGTACTCCACACGGCTCCGGGGGGGCCTTCTGAAGTGAAGCAATGCGTTTGTGTAAGAAAAATATCCATATTTAACACGTTATAAAGTAAAATATCTAGCTTCCGTCAGACCAACCTACGGAAAAAGCGTAACTGACACGACGTATGATGTCGGACGTAGCACAAGCGTTTTGAACTGCGAGAGGCGTTACACTTTCTTTGTAAGTTGAATACGGAAGGCGGTCTGGCGGAAGCTAGATATTTTACTTTATAAAGTTTTAAATATGGATATTTTTCTTACACAAATGCATCGCTTTGCTGAAGGCCTTTATTAACCCCCCGGAGCCGTGTGGAGTACGTTTATGATGGATGGAGGCACTTTTTTAAACTTTTCGTGAGCCCCGTTCACTGCCATTATAAAGCTTGGAAGCGTCATGATATTTATTAATATAACTCCAATTGTGTTCATCAGAAAGAAGAAAGTCATATACACCTAGGATATCTTGAGGGTGAGTAAATCATGGAGTAATTTTCATTTTAAAGTGAACTAATACTTTAAGCGATATAAGCGACAAAAAATAACTAAATTTGGTACTTGCGAGCTGTTTGAGAGTCCGCTTTATGTGCGTGGCACTATATTAGTTGTGCACGCATTTTGGTGTGAGCGAGAAATCTGCAAGAATGAGTACAATTATGCACAATACCCACAACCCCGCGCCAAAATTCAGGGCCTGTAACACCTTCACTATTCAACCAGAGTGAATGAGACGAGTGAGTGAGAGGAGGCTGGGCATGTCAATTTGCCGTTGGACAGAAGAGAGAGCGAGAATGCGCAGCTGGTATCGACTGGAGTATTGGAATCATTTCAGATATTTCAGAATCGATACGTATCGACAACACATACAACACTAGAGAAATCCCTCCAAGAAAATTAGTGGTGATCCCAACGATTCCAGCTTTGTTGATACAGTAACCCTGTCTTGAGTAAATGCATGTTACACCAGAAACGTCAAAAAATCTCTAGTTTAAAATGGCTGACCCTGACATAGATCTGATGTGGGAAACCCATGTTGGCCTGGCATGTTGGATAATTTTCAGTTAATATTGATTCGAAGCCAAGCATAAAGTGCCTTTAAAATCTAAAACGCTTCTATCGCCGCCTTTGCGCGCTTGCCAGTTGGCTACGTTTGGTAATATCTCAAAAGTGGAGCGTTAATCTCAAAGCCTGGCTAATTAAACAGCATTAAACAGATTAATTTGTTCTTTGAGTAAGTGGCTGAACCGCTCGTTCCTCCGATCGGCCTGCTGTGGTCCACTGTGCTCGGTCTATTTCATCTGGGGAAAACGTTCTGCCTCCCTCCCTCCGCTTCCATCTGATGTGCTTCCTGGGTCACAGAGGCGAAAGAAGAATTATACGCATATAAATGTCCCTTTTATGAAGTGCTTTTTGAAAAGCCACTAATAAAAATAATAAAGATAATGTCCTGGGCAGATGCATTTCGCTGATCTGAGGCACGGGCCGTGGGCCTTGCAGTCATTCGTTGACAAAACAGTCATCTTATTTACACGCTCCACAATAACCCGCCGCAAATGTCGAAAAGAGGAATAAGGGGGGAAAATAATTAGCATATTAATCTTTTTTATGCCGTCATCTTTCAGGTCCGGGAGAGCACGGTGTAATTTAAATCTAAATGCTTTCCTGGCATTAGAATTCATTTTAGATGGGTCAATTGTTCTGTAATAAAAGGATGGAAGGTGTACTTCATGCAGGAGATTTATGTTTGCCATTTGTTCATATTCATGTGCTACTGAATACCCTCAATTCAAATGGTGATGGCAGCTCATATCAGCCTCAGTGCAGCCCCACACATCACTAACCACCAGCAATGAATTTCATTTGCAGAACAAAAAAAAAAAAAAAAAATACTAAAGGGAGAAGAGAGAAAACGGGGGAAAAAAACATGCTGAAATTAACTCCACCGGTTTATTGATTTTTTTTTGCTCAACAGAGGCCTGTATAACAGCTCTATTGCCCCCAAAATGATTAGTGACAAAAGTTTAATTAAGCAATTATGAAGGCAATAATAGAGTTGTCGGGTTTGCTTAGCTTTAGACTGTTTAAGACTTATCTCCTTGCCGCACATCATAGCGGCAGAAATCTGCTTTAGGAGATTAATGCTGTGAGAACACAGATGCCCACTCTAATACCCCCTCCACCACGCTGACGCCTCGCCGAAGACCAGAACACAAGCGTCCCTTTATCAAATTACAACTCTGTTTTTCATGAATATGTAGTACTAGGAGGGGGGGGGGGGGGAGAGAAAAGAAGAGAAATCCAGTTATGGCTTTAAGGTGTAATTATAAAGACGTATGACACAAACGACACGCGCCATTCTGTTTTAGTCATCTTCACTATGAAATGTGCGTGATAATTTTGTTGTGAATAATGATGCACAACGTTCTGAGAGCCTGTGGAGTTTCCAGCCGTTTGTCGCTGCGTATTTCTGAGAGCGCCTTAATGTGCTAATCGATTAGTCCTCTGTCTTTTGTTTCCTGTGTCTGTTCTTTTATTTCATTAGATTTTCAACCCTCTCGGATTCTTGCAGATACATGGGAGACTTTTATGCACGAGTTTGATAGCGGATTCTTGAAATGTGTGCTCAAAAGGGCCCAATGAGAACGTCCTCACTGCAGAAACACTATCGTTACTTCAAAGCCACAAACTGGGCTTTGTTCATTACTTCATGTTTATTGCTCTGGCTAATTCAGAAGGTGGTTTTGCGGTTTGTTCGCTATATGCTAAGTGTATTCCTAACAGTTGGCAAAATAAAGTACATATGTATTTGCATTATAAATTTACAGACTCTCTATTCTGGGAAAATAAATAAATCTTCTTGCACTCGCTCATTTTGTAAAATCTAATGCGTAATCCTACCCTCTAATGCCTTGTCTGACGAGCAAAAACGTAGCAAATCATGTTCACATATGTCTAAAGGTTATTTACTTGTACATGTCCTTTAAATGGTGAAATAAAATGGTGAATGAATCCAGGGTTGGAGTGCTACTGTAGTACTCTAAACCAGAGGTCTTTAACCCACTCTCTTGTAGAGTTTAGCTCCAACCCTAATCAAACACCTGAACCAGCTAATCAAGGTTGTCAGATCACTTGACTGAGCTATGAATAATAACATATATATAATTAATATTTTCTCATTTTATTTGTCTTATCTTATAATTTTTAGTGCAGAATGAGTAAAGCTGTTTGTTTTTAGAATGATTTTTAAAAGTTACAATTTTAGGCTGATTAATTTTTTAGGCTGCTCTACCTCAGTAGTCTAACAGCGCTCGTCAATGTCAAAATGATCGAGTTGGCCAATCAAATCAAAGAAGGCGGGTCTTACTGTCACTGTCACAACGCAACGAGAGTTTGTGGAAAGATGTAAGTAGATGCAAGTCTTAGACATCTGTTTTATGATAGAAATGTTCAGCTACCAACAGTAATAGACTATCTAGTGATGCAAACTACTCAACTTTTTATGAAATTTCGCCGTTTTGAATTGAAAAAATGCAATCATGATTCATCTAATTCATAAATGAATGTGACGACGAGGCAAAAAAGTTTGCATTTTCTACATATTAGACATACGAATAAGAGTGCATCTGTGCACATTTTAAAATAAAATATTGTTTGCAAATAGTTTAAATTGATTACTTCATTACTACAATTAGACCTAGAACTTATTTTACCATTCTTATTTATGTATTCCCTTAAATCCCTTTTAATCCTTTAATTATTCAATACTATTATTATTATTATTATTTATAATAAATTATACGGGGGGTGTCTGCCGGTAGGTGCTCCCCCTAGCACAAAAGTGAAACTCCGCCTATGGTCTCAGGAGCAGGGATAAAGTTCTCTCTGTTCTAAACAACCACAAATGTTTAGTAAAAACGGCAGATACAACATTATCTGCTAATAAAGTCAACTTCTTAAATATTTTGAAAATACTGTTTTTTCAGTATTATAAATCAAGAAAAGTATTTGCGTGTGATGAGGTGAAATCGACCATGCTGTTCTGCTGTTTCTAGAGAACCAACAATCCTCAGCCCTTGCAAAAAATGTATAATAACATTAAGCTGAGTTCTCATCATTGGAAAACTCTTTGCACTCAGGCCACAACTACACAGCAAAAAAATAAGACTATTATAAGCTTCGCAGCGCAGATTTGAGAATGCTTACACAGGCTTTTATGCTTGTGTAGCTTAAGACTGCAAATCGAACCACAGATTAGCTTAATGTTGAATGATATGTCTTTTGAGCATGCCCCAAACTGGTTCCATGAATTTAATTTTACATGGATACTCGATTGGGAATCTGTGGTCATTGCGTTTAGGCTTTAGTTTAATCTTGGATGCATGAAAACCTCGAAATGACATTATTTGCAGTGAGAATTTCTCTCTAGCGAAATGTGAGCGTCTTCACGCAGCCAAGCAAAGCTCTCCGGCGCGGAGCTGCCAAGAGCGCGGACATCTTCTCCGTTAATGAAATGAAAATCCTAACAGACGGGTGGAAGACTACAACACACTGACGCTTAGAAAAACTGTCTACAGATGAAAACACTGGGAGAACAATTCCGACGTGAGTGACAAACACCGACTTTTCACACATGCGCCGACTTCTCTGCAGATCACTGATGATATGAGAGATAATAACTCGAGAAACAATAGGCACATCTATTCTGCACGGCACGGAAGAGGTTAACGTCCCCCGCCAAGCCATTAGTCTGCCGACTGAAGGTCGAGGTTGGTCAGGGTCACCTCTGCTGTCCTCTTTCTCAGCTGTTGTGCCAGAGAAGAGCGCGGCGGGCCGAGCGGCGGACGGCCGGCTGATGCCTCGTCCCTGCTGCCTACACAATGAAATGACACACTGAAGGTGGTCTTGCATCTGGCATGCTATTCAAACAGGCCTGCCACAGCCCAGCTACATGCACCGTTGCCAGATTGCAGGCTAATTAAGGCGCTCTTGGATGACCATCAGTGGCGTCTCCGGGTAAGAGCGGCTCACGGTATGAGGCCCTGGAAGAGGAGCGGCGAGCAAAACCTCCCGAGAGCCGCCGGGCTCGTGACCGCTGCCCAGCAACGAAGGACGGCGCTCCCGCCAATGCCGTTCCGCTCGTTGTTTTTCAGCCCCGTTCGAGCTGCAGATTTAATGCAGTCTATTTAAAAAAGGCAAACTTGAACAGTTTTGACACAGAGCTTCCCTATTCCGCTTGGCTTTTAGCATAATGTCTGTTTGTGACAGGCCGCGCAGCCCGGTAAAATGCGCCCAGTTTGACAGCAGCTCTCTGAGTGGAGAGCAGCAATTGTTTACCCGACTTTATTTTTGCTGCTCACTGCCTTTATTTCTCAGCGATGGGAGGAAAAGTGAAGAGGGCGAGGAAAAGAAAGACAAAAAATACAAGACATGTAGCAGAAATGCTGCTGCTCGCTAATAAGATGCCCATCATGCTCGGCGGGCTGATTTGCAGCGCTCCCCCTCTAAGTCTTCATGATTACAGCGTAAAGGCCCCGGCTCTCCTCCCCAGCTGATCCTCATCTTGTTCGCTGGCATTAATGACACTTCAGTCACCGCAGCTTTCAAGCAGGGGCCCTTCCACGGCGAACAGAGAGCTGACATTTCCTGACATTTTCCCAACTAATTACAGTACAAATAATTAAGCGTGTTCGCGTATGTAACAAATGAAGGCGAAAGCCGTCTGTCAGAGCGCCTGTGATTGATGACGCTGGGAGAGAGTTTATCTGATGGGTCCCTGCCAGCGGCTATAGAGGGAAGCAAATTTATTAGAACGAACAATGCAAATTTAGAAGTCATCTCATCCAGTTAGGCACCCGAGCAATATCCGTGTCAAGGTGAATGTGACAATGAAAGCAAAATATTTGCATTTTGTGGAGCGGGCTGAGGGGAAAATCAGAGCCAGAAGATGACAGGCCTAATTATTTCGACTCACACAGGCCAAGACAGCTGTTTCTTGTGTCCTGAACAAGGCTGTCATGCAGGTAACCAAATAGGTCTGCACACGAGCCCGTATCCGACACAGACGCGGAAATGTCTGCTGCTAATGACCAATGCTAATGTTGCTGCCATGTCTCGCAGAAACTGCAGAAGTGTCAGCGCACACTTTCTGCAAGCCAGTCAACATTTTGCTCCATAATTATGTGTTAGAGAATTAATTCTTGCCTGTCAGTCCCCCTCGGCCCACCGCCGCCAACTGACAAAGACGAATGGCGTCAAGAACCGGGGATGACGCTGCTTGAGCTCGACATTGTGCATTTCGGATAATGAGTAAACTGTGTAGTAAAGGTATATTTCTTAATTCTTCCTATTAATTAAACCTTCACATGGTGTCGGAACTGTGGCGGAAAGGACTTCATATTTAACACAAATCTATGATATATTGCTTGTGCATGTGCAGACGATCATCAAACACACCTGTTTTTTTTTCAAAGAAATTATTCTTGGGTCCAGGGGGTTTAATCTTTGAACCTAAAAATGCATATACATTTGTTAAAAAAGCAACACATTTGTGACCTCCCTTTTTATCCGTTTGCTCAAGACAATATCGCAATGCTAGTGCTTTTAAGCTACCAAATATTAATATGATGCACACACATGCACTTAAGGGAATACAAGTTTAACGCCCACACTTATAATGAAGCTACTCAGGGGTAGCTATACAATAGCTGGAGAAGACGGCAAATCCTGGTGGGTTTGGAGAAATCTACATTGGGATCAAAGTATGCTGCTTAGCTGCCTAACTCCTGCTGTAGAACAGATGGGCCCTGGTCACACGATGAGCCCTCCGAGATTTACAATCTAAAATAACTGCTGCTTAGATAGCTAGACAGATAGACAGAGACAGAAACAACTGGCCAATCTATTTGTGTAGACGTAAATGCTATTTTAATCAAATGCAATTCTTCCTTTCTCCTTGTTTGTCTGTTTACGCCTCATTAATATATTAGAATCTCATTAATATATTTTGAATTTCATTCATCTTTTGCGAGGATCAGCATAAACACACTGAATCAATGCTTAGGCGTAAATATTTTATATTGAAACAGAGCAACTCATGTTTTTGGATATCCTTTCCCTGTAGTATACACTAGCCTTGCTTTCTACTGCCTACATAGGCAGCTGCTTTCTACACCACAACCAAACCTCAAAAGTGTCTACTTTGGAAGCGATTAGAAACGCTTCACATTAACCGTAACTCCAAGTATTGTGAATATATCGATTTTGCCATCTTGGATTTCCACTTAGGTTGTTGCAACACACTCTTTGCGAAGGATTCATCAAATACATGCAAGAATTTGGGTCTTTTCTTTAGGGAGATGCTTTGCATTAAAAAAAATGCCTACTGGGCAACTCACTAGGTTTTGCATATTACTAGACAGCAGTCACATTAAATAATATTCTTCATATTGTGAGTGACCTCTATGGCTCCCAGATGAGCTATCATCTCACTCAATATGTTACTCAACATTTCAGAGGGCTAAAGTGGTGTCAGGTTCCGTAGCATTTGACCTTTGACCTTCCTGAAAGCTGATCTGGAGTATCTCTGGGCATATTGCCCCCCAGGTGGAGCATCCTTCTTTCGGTGGACGTCCTGACCCTCGGGTGGAGTGGCTTTCCGTCAATGATTTCAAAGCAAGACCAAATTATAGACTTCTGCCATGATGGAGACACTATTTCCTTTTGTGCAGATGACGCAAACCTTGGATTGTGTGTCAAAGAGAGGAGATCGGTTTCAAAAACACCTCCACCGATCAAAGTTAAAAATGCCCTATGCTGATTTTGGATAAAAACCCTGAGATATGATGGTATTTTGGTACAATTTGGCAAATTTATGTGCATGTGTTAGGAGAAGGAAGTGTACTTGAGGAAAACTGAGATCTCAGTCTTTATGTCTCCCATTTCCAGGATATTTTCCGTTCTGGCTGTCTGAGTCACCCAATCTGTAAGGACAATACTGTCAGCATCAAATACCAGTGAACGTCTATGGGTTCAGGCTGTGCCAGCAGAAAGAGAGCGAGAGACAGAGAGAGAGAGAGAGAGAGAGAGAGAGAGAGAGCTTTATATCATCTTAGCTGACTGTTCACATTCAGACGAGATAATTAGGAGTAAAACAAAGACTGTCATAGGACTTAAAAAAGAAAAGGCATTAAACAGCGTAAAACAGGTTTAACATTTCCCATTATAAAGACACCAGTGATCCTCAAGCCCCTGGGACAGAGGACTTTGTTCGAGTGATGCTTTGGGATGACTAATTTTGTCATTTTTCCCTCTCTCTTTCTTTTTCTTTTCTTCGTGTCAGAGAATTTCAGCAGCTGCATCTACCGATTCCTCAATGCCTGTATTTGCTTGGTTGGCAATCGGGATTCTTATCGTCGGATGACATCTAACAGTGACGTCTCTCTCTCATAACTTCCCTTCCAGGAATTCTATCAATTTCATCTGAGCACATAAGTTTACAATGAAGAACTCTTCAATACAAAGCATTACAATTAAGTATAGTTAATTTCTTTACAACAGAAACATTTAGAGATTGACCAATGTTATATTTTTAAGACCGATGCTAATGGCGATTATTTTAATGTTTAAGGGGGAATTCACTAAAAATGAATAGCAACCTAAAAACACTATTTATTTGCATGCACAGTCTGCAGTGTTTTAACATCTAAATCACTAAAGGAATTAAGCAAATCAGGAAACAGTTAATTTTTGTGCTTAAACTTGCAGGTTGCCTCTAAATGTGAGTGAACATTCAGCACACTTCCAAATTCTGGCATATTGGGACTGAAGCATTGGATCGTACCACTGAAATCCAGATGCCTGAATCTTTTCTTTAAAAGGCTGAAAGTGCACTTTGCAAAAGTAAATAAAGAACTGATTTTTTGAACAAGTACAGCATTTTCTTTACACAAGAAACACTACATAGGTGCACCCACCTCTCATAGAGTTCTTTTGCGTTTGTTTGCTCGTGAAAGGACAAATACACACAAAACTGTCAAAATGTCCTCGTAAACAGTTGGTATTGTCTTAAGTAAAAGTTCACAGTCGAGAAAGAAAACGCATGTGTGACAGTATATTGGATCCATGCATTCAGTCTTAAAGTGACAACAGCCTAATAAACCTGGTGTTAATTAAACAACAAATTGTTAATTTGTTTATTTGAATATTTGTACTTTTTAAATAAATTGTCTGTAGTTGTATCTACCTGTTATATCCTCTATTATATAATATACAAATGGGTAGGTTTAGGGGTGGGGTTGGGTTACATGCTCAAACATGTCTAAATAGTGTAAATAAATGTAAATAAAATTATGCTGGCTGATTAAATTGAAAGCCATACCCCAACATATACTGTATGTCACAATGGCAAAATTATACCCCAATATACAATTTCATCACGATAAAGTTCCCATGTCCATCGTGTCTGTGAATGACACCAAATGTTTTTCATTGAAAGCAACGGAGTACCCTCCAAGCCGACAATGACAATAAAGGGGTACCCTGTGCGTTAAAGTGATGCCGATGGGTCCTGACCAAGCATCAATATGTGATGAGAACATGTTGGATTTAATCAGAATTGCTAAAATTCAAACGACAGCCAACACTATCTAGAATGAGCCTCATTTACACAGAAAGGAGGCGTATTTGTACTGAATGCATGTTTAGCACCTGGTTAAACCAAACAGCAGCTGTGACACGGTTTTGTGCTGAAATGTGATATTCAGTACAGATTTTTAACTATTGTGTTATTTACTGTGTTTTTTGATACAATAATTACTAAAGAATCCTTATAACAATACTACAACAGCATAAACCTAATATGAATGATGTATAGCATAATTAGGGGTGGGCAATATAAGCAAAAATTTCACAATATGTTTTACATTATGGTCATCAACGAAATATACATCACGGTATGCACATTTTAAGGGAAATATGATTGAAACTACTGAAAAGACAAAGGCTTTTATGACAGTTTCCAAAGTAGTAGCAGACTTATCACATTTGATAATAATAATAATAATAATAATAATAAACATTTATGAGCATTGCAATGAAACAGCCTTATAAATAAATATAAAAAAAATTGTATGCAAACCGTGAGAGTTTTCCTTTTAGTTTTAGCATAATTACAATTAGGGGCGATAAATGGTTACAAATTTCTACAGGTTTATCGCCCACTCCTAATTGTAATAACAATAATTATAACAAAAACATAGCAGTGTCGACGAGCAAAGTTGATTATAAGAACACTTCGTTATAATCAACTTTGCTTGTCAACACTACTATGTTTCCAAATGTTTATAAGAAAAGTGTGAGTCGGTTAAAAACTATTAGTAAAACCAGTTATCAGTCTGGTTCTAATTTTAGTTATTTTGCATGGCATGCAATGCTTTTAAATGCATTGCGAAAAACATGTCATGACATTGAGAAAAGAAAGAAACAAAGAAAGAAAGAAAGAAAGAAAGAAAGAAATGACAGATGAATGCCCTGGGGCCGTGTATGTGACCCGTCTCATACCTCCATTCAACAGAAACACTCCACCCCTCTCCATTTTACATACACAGACACTTGTAAACAGGATCTGATGCAACGCTGCTCTTTGAATCATGCACAAGCTAATGAGATGAGATCCAAAAAAATACATATTATGCTGACAGTAAATCATATTACATTCCTAATAAGCATTAACTGGATAACTGGGTCAAAGCAGAATCATCTTAATTGATTTTTCTAAAGGAATCTGACAGGAAAATGTCAATGCTTGAATATTTCTTCATGCATCATTAAAACAAGATTGGCTTTTAACAAAAGGAGATTCCTGTGCCGAATTGATTCTTGCTCGGGGCTGCCTGCAAGTAAGTGTATTACATAAAAATCTATACAGGATATTAAAACAACACCATTCTGCAAGACAGTTACAATTAAAAGCTGACACCCGCCCCCTTTGTGTTGGTTTCGGCAGCATGCCCGCAAATGCATCGCTGGGTTGCTGAAAGTCGGTCCAATCAATGGAGGAGCACAAAACGCTGGCTGGGAGACTGGCAGGAGGGATAATTGAGCTGTTCTGGGTTCCACTGCGACATGCGCTATATTTCCCGCTCACTTTTCCTCCGATCCATCCAGGCCTGCCTGCTCCAGTCTCCCCTGTTAGCAATTAAAGTCTGATTACCGTGGAGAATCCTTCCAACTGAACGTACCGAAGTAACGAAAGCTCAAGGAAAGAATTAGTCCCACATTACGCAATCTGCTGCAAGGGTTAGGCAGCATTTCGGGAGCTACGGCTTGGGTGTCATTTTACATGCCTGATGAAAATGTTGTTTCGCTAGGTGTAAATGGCTGCTTGTGCTTAAACATAGAATCTAAACATGATTTGTGTTAACTAATACAGGGGGTTGCTTGCGTTTCATGCGGTGTACTTGGCAGCTAACATGAAACTATAACTTGCCAAGCTACAAAATCATTTTAATTAGCTAAGCATAGCTTTTAAAGTAGCTGGCTACTGAATGTATTTATCAGGTTTATTGTACAATTACAGAAATTAATCTGGCACACAAAAAAAAGAGTTACAGCATTAGACAAAATAAAACTCAACAGACATTGAGTTGAAAACATAATGAAGCAGTAGTGTACTCTGTTGCAATATTTAGTACTGACTGCTTTGCTGGGACTAATTGAATTGGCAAATATTTTTATTTCAGAACATTTCATTTGCCGTCCAAAAAAGTGAGTCACCCAGCTAACAAAAATATGTTCTAAACGTTGTGCTAATGTTTAGGTCATCCAAGTTATGAAAACATAATTTCTGAATGTTCTCTGAATGAGAATGAGAATGTTCTTTTTTAAGTTTTAAGCACTGTACAATGCATTATAAAAGGTTTTCATAATGAACGTTATTATGCATTACATCTCTTCATTAATAATTGTAACCAAAGTTAAAATGCATTATAATATTTGCAGACTCCTTGTTACTTCTGAAATTGGTTGTTTGTTATGTGTTTTAATGCATTATATTCATTGAAAAGTGTTCAATGAATAGATAAGTATTATAACTGTGGTTATAATTATTCATGAGACCAGGCAATGCATTATAAGGTGCCTTACAACACATAACCAATGCATTAAAAATACTTTTATAATGCATTATATATAAAGGCTTTAAGTAAATTGTTACCAAAACAATTTTCTTGGTTATGTGAACGTTAAGGAAACATTTAATTTTTTAATTTTGGAAACATAATGGGAATGTTACTTGAACGTCCAACGGAAATGTTTCAGAAAAAATACCTTCCATGAACGATGTATAAATAGCATTTTTGTGCTAACGTTTTGAGAACATTATTAAAGCCCAGATAACTTTGAATGAACATTCTATTAACGTTACTGGAGGAACGTTTGTTCATAAATTTGAGAGACCCTTGCCAGAACGTTAGCCAAAGCTCTAGAACGTTCCCTGTTAGCTAGGCAGTTACTCCTCAACACAGAGTGTAAAACCGGGTGATCTCCCTGCGTGCTGATGCTTCATTTATATAATATTGAAATGATTCGTCTAATGGAGCTGCATGAGAGCTCTGCTCTCAGAGAAACCCAACACTCTTGGAGAAAGCACAGTCGGGCCAACACAACTCCATAACGGTCCTATTCACAGTAGTGTACACACAGCACTGAAGGGGAGATAGTGGCAGGGACGCACAAGTGAAGAGCAGTAAATCAGTCTCGCTGACATCCTGACACTCATCAAGCGACTTCCCAACCATCCTCCATCAGTTAAGATCCAATAAAGCCGTTAGAGCTCTGAGAGAGAGCTGTGAAAACACAGCAGCGCCGTCCCGTAGATCCCAAAGACATGCCATAAATATACTTGCACTCTCATGCACAGCAGTCAGGTTTCAAGACAGGCGCTGTGTTTAAATAAAGGGTTAGTCACATTAAGATTGAGAGTGTGTAAACTAGGGCTGTGTGCCACTCAGAACTGAATTTTAACTGAGGCATCAAACAGGATACAGAATTGAATTTTGAATTTAAAATGGACTGAAATTCAAAGAAATCAATATAAGAACACAGAGCATTTTCCAAAAACATTAGATAATCACATTTTAAAATCCCCACTTTTTATTTAGGATTTATTTTACAATTTATATTTTAATCTAGATAGGTTCAATTATATTCAATAAAGTTTACCCTACACACACACAAATGGAACCATGAAACATGTGAAAATTAAGGTTTCTAGTCTTGCTCCTTTTTCTTTTTTTGGACCAGAATAAATATACAATATACAACTATGAATTATAAGGGAACATACAATGCACTATGCACATTACGTGCAAAAATTTGAATACAATATGATTACAACAAAAATAGTTGTCAATAACAATATTAGTAATTTTTAACATGGTAAATCCTTAAATCATTATTGCAATAAAAAGTATTTTGATGTGATATTGCAGATGTTTAATTGAAAACAGCCTTTATATACTCATTGCTACTCATTATTTTTTTATATATATATATTTTCAATTTATGTTTTTTCACATAAACTGTAGACTTTAGACTTCACAGTAATATTAAATATATATAAAAAAAAAAACATAAAATAAAATAGCGTTGTACACGTCTTGGTTTGTGTGTTTTTTTCTTTTTACACAGGAAATCAGAGCATGTGATTGCGAGCAGCGGTATTGTGTTGCACCAGGAGCCTGCCACGTACAGAGATACAGCAGCCATTAGCCACAAGTTTGAAATGCTTTTTCAAAATCACGACGCATCCAGAAAACATTATGCAATTTATTTACAACACATGCGGTGGTGAGTGAGTATTTAGGATTCCTCTGAGTCTGATGGGAGGCATGTAATGCTCATTTTACACAAAAGCCTGACAGAAGTGCTGGACTTGTTTTGTTGCCACCCTTCGGGATCGTCACACATGTGGAAGGAGGGAACGCACACGCGTGAGGGTGTGTGCGCGCGTTTGTGTTGACGCGCACCCGCGATGCAATATTCATGACGAATTCTGCTGCAACTTGTCTGTTTTCCGAGAGGCTGCTAAACAGAAACAAAGAGCGAGGGAGAGTGGGAAATCAGCGCTCACCTGACATCTGCATATGCCATTCAGCGCGCCTGGCGTTCTGCCGGGCCCTCTGCGAGTTCCCAAACACTTTGAGGTCAACAAATTATTAATATTTAGTATTAGCACTGACGACAGCATGGTGTCCTCTAGAGAGACGGAGAAGAGGGAGGAGGAGTGCGTTTCTTGACGAAGAGCGTATTTGGCAGATGGAGCTGTCAGTTTAGCTCTTCATTTAATGCTCTCATGCATATGGCGGCATCCCTTAAAAACCAACAAGCTCATGTATTATCTATGGGGCAAAAAGCACGCGACACAGGACACAGGAGTTTAAACCTCTGTAAACAGCACGCGGCAGCGATGTAAATGCCATTTTTACTGTCAGAAATAGCCGAAACATATGGTCGGAGACTGGGAGCGGTCGTGTACCTGCGCGAGGCCGAGGCCGCCCGCGCATCTCTTGACGTGATGTCGACTGACAGTGAAAGATACAAGGAGGGAGCTCGATTACTTTTTCATGAGTTACCTGACAGCTCCGATTCTGACCGGCGAAAAACGCTCACGCAAATTTTCGCTTCGCATCTTTTAAAGAACGCGGCAGGACTGAGGATGCTTAAACAGCCTGACAGGGTTGAAGGGCCTGCGAGAGAACATGGTGAGCATATATCATGTTATATGGCTCTCCCAGGGCTTCTTCTGAAAGCCTCACACATTCTTTTGCCTTTATGGGAGGATACAGTTGTTTGACAGGGATCACAATTGAAAAGCTATACAGCAGTGTTGCTGGTACGCGCTGCGCTATACTGTGCTGTTTTAGAGGTTTTTCTGTGAAAGTCTCGCTGGGAATGTTTGACTGCTGCTTGTGTTTGTTGAGGTGCCATCGCATAGACTTGAGCTCAGATTTACTGCGCCGATGGGACAACAGGTGTGTTTGTCTTTCCATTTAATTTTAAGAACAGAAACATAGAGCATGGCAATTATAATTAGCAGCACAGTCATCAATAATGCTTATACTTTATATTCAAAACAGTAGGGCACTAGAGAAAGTTTGCAAACAAGTGTGAATACAGCGAACTGGATTTCCGAAAGCAAAGTTATAATGTAGACAACTTTTGGTTTATCAGTTGTTTGATTACTATCTGTATCTGCCATGAAGCTGATATGACAATAAAATCAATTAATCAACTTCAACTTCTGGTCGCTGGACGTATATCATGCAATGCTACAGAGGATTTGCTGCATTCCCAATGTTTGCTGTAGTGTGTAGGCAACCTGTTACTTTTATTGTCATCAGATGCACAATTTTCATCTGCTGGGCGATAAAACTGGTGAAAAATGCCACGGACACACATTAAAGGAGGGACCTGAGTGATTTCTTTTAACACGATCCAAAAAGAAAACACCTAGCAACTACACTACACTATTAAAAATAAAAGTTCTTTATTGGCATTAATGGTTCCTTGAAGAACCTTTAACATCATAGGAATCATTGCACAAACAAATTTATTTATAGTAGAAAAAGAAAGAATGCCTCATTTAAGAACTTTCCTTCATGGAAAGGTTCCAAGCATTATTTTTAAAGTAATGCTTGACTGTAGTCAATCATTTTATCTCTTAAAACTCATATTTGAAAAATTACATTTATTTATTATTTAAACATTTTTTCCTGTGAAAAAAAAAAAATCGTCATGCCTTAAAATAGCTTGAATGTAACTTTACACCCTTGCTTTATTTAGTATACACAGATCTATGAATATGCAAATTATCCCCGCCTCCACTCACTCACACCAGCTCAGAGATCCACTCGCTCAACTTTACTGTAGTAAACTCTGCACAATGGTATTGCTCTTTACAACGTCGGACACATAATGGTAATTAATATGATTAGCCTTTTGCTTGACTACATTATCAAACAGCTAATTTTGCCATTTACTGCCATTATAATGCTTGGAAGAGCCAGGACATTTTTTTTTCCGACTGTATTCGTCTGAAAGAAGAAAGTCATATACACCTAGGATGGCTTGAGGGTGAGTAAATCATGAGGTAATTTTAATTTTTGGGTGAACTGTCCCTTTAACGATATGCTAAAGCCCACCTGCGCATTGACACGATTGGTTACAAGGTAGTTTTTGACGTAAGAAACGTCAGCGATTTCAAACTGCGACTGCGACTTTGAGACTCTTTGGTTCACTGCAGTTTTAAAGAGAAAATACTCAACAATGGTGTTGACATGAATTTGCACATGGTTTGTCTTAAAGCATATTAAAAACACCACAGACATATAAACAACGTTAAAAACTTGATTTTCACCACAGGGGGTGTTTAAGAGTGCATAAGAACACGCTAAAAACATGTTAAATTTCCAAGCAGTTTATATTCAATTTCCTGTAGACGTTTCATCATACAGGTAAGGCTGGGTATTTCTGAAATGCTTCCTGCCTGATATTTCCCTTTTTCTCAGATTCAACACGCACACCCACTCGATTTCTCATCTCGAGACTCAACGCGGTGCTCGCTCCTTAACCCTGCCACGTCTCCGACAGCTCACTCCTCGATTTGTGCCAAGAGATCAGCCCTCTTTACAGATAACAGGCTGAGGAGACGAGAGAGGCCTGCGATTCATGCACACGCAACGGGAGGGGTTCTCATCTGAACTGAAAAAGGGACAGGTACAGCTCGTCAGCAGACAGAGCGATATGAAGCATCTGGCACGTCCACCTAAAGGGAGTGAGAGAGAGAGAGAAAACGGTTTCTAAAATCTGAGAAACTAAACAAAAGCATCCGCAATCTGAACAGACTGGAGCTGTGATCCATTCAAAAGCAATGCATCAGAGATTGCTCCAAACATACAGGAGTGGAAAATAGTTGAATCAATAATTAAACATCCCCTTTTGCGTCACAACACCACAGTCCTGAGAGATGACAGGCTGCTTGACTGACAGATATGGAGCATTTGATGCTGGATAGATCGGAGCGGTCTCTACTCTGTGTGTGAAGTGGGAGTCAGGCGCCGCCGCAGTCTGGCTGAAATTCTTCTGCATCTGCCAGGTACTCCCAGGTATTAGGAGTATTAAACTTCACAGAGTCATAAAACTCATCTATAATGCTGATAGTAGCAGCAAGTGGGATTTTAAAAATACATATTTGCAGAGGCACCTCTGTTTGGTCTTCTCTTTATTCACATTCAAAACAGTTTATAAAGATGGAGATAATGGAGGAATCAATTGGTGTATTAAGGTCTGGAGAGGTATTGATTAGCTCCATCAATAATTCAGTGAGGAAACACTAGCACACATGCACATGCCAGAACGTTGCATTTTGAAAGAGAAAAACTACAAAAAATAATAGTTTGCCCGTTTGCCACTGATTGGACAAACTGGTATAGCAACCCAAAACTCACAGATTACAGGTCCACTTGGTGCCACAGAAATGACACACTGCAGCTTTATTTTTGGCCGTTTGATTAAATATCCAAATCAAGAGAGAGATTGACTGGTCTAGTTAAATGCATTGCATTGTGGGATACAATATTTTACAGCATTCCAGCAGCTAAAACAGCAGAACATGGTGCTAGCTAGTCATTGGTTTAGTTCCCAGGGAATGTATAACCTAATAAAATTGCAATAAGGGTATACAAGTTGCTTCAGAAGCGTCTGCCAAATGCATAAATGTAAATACAGCCTTCCTATGTAGTGGTGATTGCTTTAAGACTGCACTGAAAGCCTTTCGTGCCCATCTCAGTTCATTTTAGAGTGGTGCAGGTATGACGTCACTTTGTAGGCCAACCGGCAGTTAGCATCACACTGGTTCCCTCGATAAAAACCCAACAGGATTTCCCCATAGGCTTTTGGATTATCACAAAAAACAAGCTCTGTGATCAACAAAAGTGTATAGTACTTACATGTTTTGTCCATCAAGATAATTAATCACAGATGAACACAGCTTTTATGAATTTTGAAGCCTAAATGCAGTCGCTAGAAGTAAAAAGCCAAAGGTAGGCTATAAACGAACTACACCACGGTCACTCGACTTCAACGTCACCATCAATAAGCTTCCGACAACTCTTTTAGTTTTTATCTCAATATATTTTCCCAGAACGTTTGAGTTAGACTAGTTTATAAGAGCATGATTATGAGCATAATACGGTTGTAAAAGCGGACTGAGCTTAGCTGTTTGGCGTGATGACGTTTAATCTCCCCGACAGCCTCTGTAGTCCCATTTAGCCACTTGTTAGCAACCACCTTTTTCAAGACACGTAACAGCTTCAAAAAAGCACGAGTGGGGTAATACTGATGTATTTTATGTCGTAGAATAAAACGTGAAAGTGTCTTGAGCTTGTGTACACCACAGACCTTATTTCAGCCATTTAACCAAAACCCCATTCAAAAAACCCATTGACTTCAGGACGAGGGAACCAGAAGTGCTAAAATGCTAACTCGCTTCCGCATTTTGGTTTACAAAGTGATGTCATACCTGCACCACTCTATACAGTTTATCTCTGTATAAAATAACGCAACGCATGTGTGTATTGTTAAAAAAATAATTGCTATTTAGCAAATATAATTAAGCCGTAATTTGAGAGGCTTTTAGGAGCACAGAATCAATAGATCTTAATGTGCTTCCCTACTCTTGAAACTGACCAGCCACCACCACAGTTGTGGACTCGTGTACAGTACACCGCACAATTTAAGAAATGTAGTATCCATGCATAGAAAACATGTGCGTGCTATGCCAGATACACACAATGCATACTGAAAAAATTGTACAAGTTCATGAAGCTCTTTTCCTGGTAAGCTAAAGTCAAATTGAGAGGGGGGAAACAGAGCAAGAATGGTATGGCCTAATAAATTGGCATTTCATTCAGAGATCAGCATGTAGAGTGTATTATTCATTATTCATGCTCATTAAATTCGGGGCCTCATATAAGCACAGGCTGCCATCTCCCTGCCAAACCCCCTCGGTTTTCAGATGTGCCCACTTGAGACCAGCGGATCTGAATCCAGGACACCGCAGCCGAATAACACGCCTGAGGTCCCCAAACAAAAACACACAGTCCGCTTCCAATTTCATCCCTACACATTTGACAAAACACACAATTATCTCCCCTCCACTCCCTTTCTCTCTCACACACGTCCACGTGAAGGGGATTTTCAATTACGGTATCTGTGAACTTGCATATTAATGGTCCCGTGAAGCTTGTTTGTTTTGTGAGAGAGAAGCAGTTGTCACCACATGTCCTACGAGCGAGGGATGGCGGTGCCAAATCGCTCCCCTGCGGTACTTTCCTACAGACCCCCACTTCCTCTCTTCTGATGAGGTATTAAGGTTTGATGGCCTGCGTCATTGCTTGTCTGCTCTGAACATTTGTAAAAACATAAAGCTAAGTAAGAGCTGGCTCACGTTTCACAGGCCCCCTGTCGATTTGAGATTTTCTCACCATTACAGATCTGTAGTCACGACGCTCAAGCGCACATGCCAGGCAACCATGTGAGACGCCTGCAAGTGGTCCAAGGCAGAACGCCGCAACATAAGTGGACCGGCTTGACTTCTGCGCAACAACTGGCAGAGCTCAAACCTCCAGCCTTCCCTCGCAGGACTGGAACATTGAGATGTTTTACAAGCCGAAACCATCACTAGGCCTCTCCTGTGTTCAGCAGTCGAGCGAAAAGTGGATTTGACATACAGGAAACAATTATTTATAAGGACACGCATGCCCAAAGTCCCAGGCAGCTGCGATGTCCTGGACCCTCCAGCTCGTATGTGTCTCCCTTAGGGGCCGAATCCCTCAGAAAAAATAAAGCTGGAACTTTAGAATAGAGTCTAATGCTTTCCCATATGTTTGTGTGGAGAGAATGTGGCCAAAGACCTGGTCAGATCTTTCATGGACTCCTAATGTACTGGAAAGTCTGCTACAGTCTGCTGCCGCGGTTCCCCTTCCAGAGAGCGAGTCCAGTCCCAGCCGCCGTGAGGGGGGCGAATGCCCAGAGGACCGGTTGTTGTCAGGTCGGGTTATGTTTTAATAGCAGACACTTCAGCGCTGGATTTGAGCAGGCCTATGTCAGAAACAAGAGGTCTAAATAAACAGAGAGGCCAGTCCCGCTCCTCATTTATCACCAGCTCTGACAGAGGCAGGGCGGGGGACTCATCTGGAATCGTCCTCTGCGAGCGTCCATAAGGCGAAACGTGAGCCCTCTGCACTCTCGCTGCTCACGGTGCCAGAGCTGAACAGGGCTGCATGTCAGTCCTCCTGTCTGACGTTTCTGTATGCGTGTCTGTCATGTCCATTTTCATGTGGGTGGTGTATGAGCTTTTTTTCTGCTTGTCTTGAACCAGTAACATTCCAGTGCAAGAATCCATCTTTACCAAGATAAAAAATACACCCTTTGTTCTTCTCACTTTGTTAAATATGTAAACAGAAGAATGTTTAACCTCATACTCTATTTGGAATCAAAGCCCAAAACACATAGCTGAGACTAAAGAAGCCGGTTTATTCTTTCATTCTTGTTGACCTATTATAAACAAGGTTTATGCAAGGAATAATCAGTCAGACATTCATTATTGCAAAATAAACCATGATGTGACATCCATGGAACTAGCACAGTTACTATGCATGGGACAACATTCAATTATACAGTGTAGAGCAGTGGTTCTCAACCAGGGGTCCGGGGCCAACAAGGGGGCCTCAGCAAACTTCCAAGGGGGCCACAAGATAATTATAATTGGGGCTGCACAATTTAGGGGAGGGGGGAAATGTAATTCAGATTTTTCTGATCAAAATTCCAGGTAAGAGATGATACATGAGATTGTTAGCAGATGAGACAGACTTGTATTGTTGACTTTGAGTCTTTGTCTTACAGAATTGTTGAAGCACACACACACACACACACAAGGGAACAACGTTGAGACTAGGAGTGACTGGAAGAGGACTTGGATGAATGGAGATCAACTTGGGATAACAGAAGTACCTAACAAAGTAGTCAAAAACAAATCAGGTAAATAGCAAAGTAAGTTGTCTGTAGCATCAGAGGAGGTCAGGCAATGACTGAGGGAGTGTGTGTGCTCTATATAGTGCTGGTGATGAGGGCTAGATGAGTTCCAGGTGTGCGTGGTTAGGTGCCAGGGAGGATGATGGGAAATGCCATTTGTTTCACTTTGAAACACATCAATTACATCATGGCCTTTGTTATAACAATCGCAATAAGCAATATTATTCAGATTAATTGTGCAGCCCTACTGAAGTTTTGTCTTGGTAAGACAAAAAAAAACAAAAACAAATTACGATATTCCTTATTTTAATTCATCCTTTCTTCTTCTTTGAAGAATCAGGATTCCCTCAGTCCTGGAAAACCTGGATAAATGAGTTTTAAAAGTGTGATTTCTAGATCTTGAAAAGTCATGTAAAGTAAAATCTTTAATTCCATGGGTATTTTTACAAAGAAGACGCATTTTTTATATATATATATATATATATATATTGCAAGCTCAAAAATATTTTATTGGGCGTTGTGACTTTTATTTAGAAATCCTTATCCTTAATCTTGATCACGAACTGGAAGTCATGTAAATGCGTTGGTTAAAAAACAGAAAAGAACATTCAGTTTTTAAACTTCTGGAATATTAAAATGCAGTTATTTTTAGTTTAGTTTTAGTTAGTTTAGTTTAATTCTTTAAGTCACTTATTTAAATTTACAGAAAAGTGCCCATAGATTAAAATAAGTTTTGAATAAAACAAAACTAGGGCTAAAGGGCCTTCGAATAATGCTGTGAACAATAGGGGGGCCTTGGAGTCGCACCATTATACAAAAATTCTGGATGCAGCAGTTCAATCAACATATTGTTTAAGACAGCCAGGTATACAACTAAAACAATGTATCTTAGGAGGCAACATAATAAAGTTGCCAACCTTTCGGAACAGCCTTTGCATCAAGAAGGCATTAAGATCAAGCCGCCTCTGTAGGCAGTACGGTGGGTCATGGGACAGAGTACAAGTGTGAACAGAGGAGTTTGCATCTCTTGAGTTGCAGGTGCTCAGCTCTCCCTTTCATTCACACTGGCTTATAGCTCTAGAGTGTTTGAGAGCAAACAGAACATCAAACGCTCATGTTCGACAAAAATAAGGTACGAGTGAACGCAAACATGCATTCATTTAGTCCTATCTGCCCTTTTTTGCGTCTGCCTTTAAAGAATCTGTTTGCTGATATCAAAAGCTTAACCTCGCGACCGAGGAGAATTTAGTCACTGGGTTTGATTTCATAAGGCAACTTTGTGTGGTGTCTCAAAGACTGCAGAGGGCACAGACACAGAGGAGTTTACTAATGCCACATGTTTTCTGATTCAAACTAACAAGTTATGGCAGGCTAAGAAAACAACTGCCAATTAGCAACTTTCACAGTGTGTTTCAAATTGAAAATGGTTCCCCTGTGGGAACAATGACCACTTAAGTCAGAGATAATTGCTCGCAGACACCATCATGGACGAGGTGTCTACTGGAAATCAAGTGAATGTTTTGAGTAAAATAAACTAACAACTAAAAAGTGTTTCTTTTATTACAGTATTATAATGAAAACATAAGGTTGAAATTAGGAAGTTGACTACTTGAGGCTGAATACTGCTTTTTGTCTTCATTATTGTTATGAGTGTAGTAGTTTAAAAAAAAAAAATCTTCTTTTACAGAAGTTACAGTTTCTTAATGACACCATCCTGCAGGAAGTGACATCATTTTGGAGGGAAATCAACATCATAAGCATCAGTAAGTATTATCAATGGATCTGATGAATTCTGGGAGGTATAAATCTGCCCAAGTCAGACTTCTAGTTCTGATATTATTGATCTTGTTCTAACAGCACTTGAAATGTCCACTTTAAGCCAGCAGCAAAATGAACTGGCTTTTTGGTCCAAACGGTTAAGTATGAGGCTCATGTGTTCTTTGCTGACTGGAAAATCCCATTTTAGGGTGACTGAGAAGCCCCAATTGCTTGCATGGTAATATGCCTAATGCAATTAGTGGCTAAGCCCTTAATAAGGCAAATGACACATGGCATATTGAGCAGTGATCTTCAGTGGTTGGAGGTGGAAGCTGCTGGAACAGCGGGAACCGAGTGGAGGCCATCTAACGCAAAGAAGCATGCTCAGAAATGTCAAAATCAATTAAAAGCAGATTTTACCAGCTTCATCTAAATGAGATTAGAGACCATAACAGCATAATATACATAATATACCTAAGATGCTCTTAAATGTATATGTTTCTCACACAAAGCTGAAAGGCCTCAAATGCTTGGAATACAGCGTCTATGAGAATATGAAATATTTTTATGGTGTTTTATTATTGTAGCCCTTAACGCATTAAAATAATTTAACGCAATTAACGCAAATAAATTACAGAAGTACGTGAAGCTGCGTCATTAACATAATTTTCGTCACGCAGTCAGATGATCTTAGAAGTCGGGAGTTTATCACAATCACACCAAGCATCGACAAGCACCTGTAACCCTGGTAGGAGGAAATTTCCATTCTAACTCTTTAACCTAATTCTGCTTCTGTTTGTGATCAGGCGTTTTAAGCCGTTAAACTCTGGGAAAGTTTTTAGTGATCCAGTAATCGAATTCATTCAAACAGTCCAAAACAGCACTAATGTAAAGAAGGCCAGGCTGATTACATTAGACATATCAGAGAGAATAGAGACTCACATTGCGTTTTTAGTGAATTATTCATTCCAGTGTGTGCTTTGCTTTGAAACACGAGCTCTGTCATATTCTGCGATTGTTTCTGAAGAGCGCAATTATGGTGATGTTCCGGAGTCGTACAGTCAGCGCGTGAGAGTCTGTTATATTGATGCACAAAGAACAAACCATGTATGTGCGTGCTCTAGCTCACTGATCACACGCTGCATTCATGTACAGACACATTTCAGTACATTCGTGTTGTTTCCACACACACTCAGGATAATGTTTGATTTTTTTCATGTGTACGTTGTTGTGTTTAGTAATCGTAGGTTTATGCAGTCAAGTCAAAGCGGTTGATTTAGGAGTGTTTTTGGCGTCCTTTTGGAGTCTCCAGTGATCCTTGAAGCTTGCAGAAAATACAGTTTTGTGAGAATCACCCTTCAATCTGATTATTTACTTTGAATATAGCAAATTATGACAAAATTATTGTGTTTAATGAGATAAATGGCGTATGCTTAATTTCACGATAAGTGTGTGATTAATCGCAATTAATCGCACTTAAAAAATGTAATCTATTGACAGCCCTAATATATATATACACTCACCTAAAGGATTATTAGGAACACCATACTAATACTGTGTTTGACCCCCTTTCGCCTTCAGAACTGCCTTAATTCTACGTGGCATTGATTCAACAAGGTGCTGAAAGCATTCTTTAGAAATGTTGGCCCATATTGATAGGATAGCATCTTGCAGTTGATGGAGATTTGTGGGATGCACATCCAGGGCTCGAAGCTCCCGTTCCACCACATCCCAAAGATGCTCTATTGGGTTGAGATCTGGTGACTGTGGGGGCCATTTTAGTACAGTGAACTCATTGTCATGTTCAAGAAACCAATTTGAAATGATTCGAGCTTTGTGACATGGTGCATTAAGTGTGCCAAGAAAACATCCCCCACACCATTACACCACCACCACCAGCCTGCACAGTGGTAACAAGGCATGATGGATCCATGTTCTCATTCTGTTTACGCCAAATTCTGACTCTATCATCTGAATGTCTCAACAGAAATCGAGACTCATCAGACCAGGCAACATTTTTCCAGTCTTCAACTGTCCAATTTTGGTGAGCTCGTGCAAATTGTAGCCTCTTTTTCCTATTTGTAGTGGAGATGAGTGGTACCCGGTGGGGTCTTCTGCTGTTGTAGCCCATCCGCCTCAAGGTTGTGCGTGTTGTGGCTTCACAAATGCTTTGCTGCATACCTCGGTTGTAACGAGTGGTTATTTCAGTCAAAGTTGCTCTTCTATCAGCTTGAATCAGTCGGCCCATTCTCCTCTGACCTCTAGCATCAACAAGGCATTTTCGCCCACAGGACTGCCGCATACTGGATGTTTTTCCCTTTTCACACCATTCTTTGTAAACTCTAGAAATGGTTGTGCGTGAAAATCCCAGTAACTGAGCAGATTGTGAAATACTCAGACCGGCCCGTCTGGCACCAACAACCATGCCACGCTCAAAATTGCTTAAATCACCTTTCTTTCCCATTCTGACATTCAGTTTGGAGTTCAGGAGATTGTCTTGACCAGGACCACACCCCTAAATGCATTGAAGCAACTGCCATGTGATTGGTTGATTAGATAATTGCATTAATGAGAAATTGAACAGGTGTTCCTAATAATCCTTTAGGTGAGTGTATATATATACTATATTGCCAAAAGTATTGGGACACCCCTCCAAATCATTTAATTCAGGTGTTCCAATCACTTCCATGGCCACAGGTGTATACACTCAAGCACCTAGGCATGCAGACTGCTTCTACAAACATTTGTGAAAGAATGAGTCGCTTTCAGGAGCTCAGTGAATTCAAGCGTGGTACCGTAATAGGTTGCCACCTGTGCAAGTCCATTCATTATATTTCCTCACTACTAAATATTCCACGGTCAGCTGTTAGTGGTATTATAACAAAGTGGAAGCAATTGGGAACAACAGCAACACAGTCACGAAGGCCACGTAAAATCATAGAGCGGGGTCAGCGCAAGCTGAGGCGCACAGTGCGCAGAAGTCGCCAACTTTCTGCAGAGTCAATAGCTACAGACCTCCAAACTTCGTGTGGCCTTCAGATTATCTCAAGAACAGTGCGTAGAGAGCTTCATGGAATGGGTTTCCATGGCCGAGCAGCTGCATCCAAACCTTACATTACCAAGTGCAATGCAAAGTGTTGGATGCAGTGGAGTAAAGCATGCCTCCACTGGACTCTAGAGCAGTGGAGACATGTTCTCTGGAGTGACGAATCACGCTTCTCTGTCTGGCAATCCGATGGACGAGTCTGGGTTTGGCGGTTGCCAGAAGAACGGTACTTGCCTGACTGCATTGTGCCAAGTGTAAAGTTTGGTGGAGGGGGGATTATGGTGTGGAGTTGTTTTTCAGGGGTTGGGCTTGGCTCCTTAGTTCCAGTGAAAGGAACTCTTAATGCTTCAGCATACCAAGACATTTTTGACCGTTTCATGCTCCCAACTTTGTGGGAACAGTTTGGGGATGGCCCCTTCCTGTTCCAACATGGCTGCGCACCAGTGCAAAAAGCAAGGTCCATAAAGACATGGATGAGCGAGTTTGGTGTGGAGGAACTTGACTGGCCTGCACAGAGTCCTGACCTCAACCCGATAGAACACCTTTGGGATGAATTAGAGCGGAGACTGCGAGCCAGGCCTTCTTGTCCAACATTAGTGCCTGACCTCACAAATGCACCTCTAGAAGAGTTGAAGCTGTTATAGCTGCAAAGGGTGGGCCAACTCCGTATTAAACCCTACGGATTAAGAATGGGATGTTATTCAAAAGTTCATGTGCATGTAAAGGCAGGTCTCCCAAAACTTTTGGCAATATATTATTATTATTTTTTTTTTTTAATTTTTTATTTATTTATTTATTTATTTATTTATTTATCGACAATGTAAGTTGTGTCAAAACTACAGCAAAGTTTCCGTTATTTGACTGCCCTGTAAGTGAAAAACAACGGTTTACTACTACTGCATTTGGTGTGAGAAATAGTGGCCTCAGTACATGTATACTATAACAATGATACTGATACAGTACCATAATAAAACTGAAGTAGAAGCATTATAAATTGTCATGAGGATGTCTACGTAAAATGCAGGAAAATTAACCAGACGTGTCATGAAATTTAGAGTTTTCTTAGTGTTTTTGTTGTGATCACAAAAAAACCCACCACTAGCTAGTATTTTCATCAGCAGCAGGAGGGTTGTTCTTCATTGGCTGTGTCATTTAAACACTCAGCCTGTCACATGATCTGTCACAAGTTTCCGGCCCCAGGCGAGCTTTGATGATTCCCGTTTTAATTTTCCCTCCAACCCCAATCACTCACTAAATAAATCAATACTGTAAACAATTGCGAGATGGGTGTCTAAATAGCAATCGTGGCTGGAAGGGATAGCTAATCTGCAGGAGTCACAGAGAGAGAGAAAGAGACAGAGAAAAGAAATATGGTGTCTAAGCTGGATAGCTTTACTGCATTTCTTGCTGAATTGATGTAAAAAAAACAAAACATACTAAACGTTCAAAGTCACTTAGATCACCTTTCTTCAATCTGATGCTCAGTTTGAACTTCAGCTGATTGCCTTGACCATGTCTACAATGCATTGAGTTGCTGCCATGTCATTGGCTGATTAGATATTTGTGTTAACGAGCAGTTGAATTAGGTGTACCTAATTCAGTGACCGGTGAGTGTAAATTAAGTTTATTATAGTGCTGCACGATATATCGAAATTATTGAAATATCGCAAATGTACATATATACACATTGCAACAGCTTGCGATATCTGCATGATTTTAATACTCCAAAAGATTACAAAAAGTCCAAGTTTTAGGTCGCCACAGACAGCAGAGAGTAGACTGGACACATGACTGTTCGGCTATATACGTGTGACAGGCTTAATGTTATTAAATGCAATAAGCGAAGTACTCACGTGCACAGAAAGCTGCTGCTCGGACAGCGTGTGATCCAGAATTCAGTTCTCTTCCACAGCTTATATGGCCAAATACACACAAAACTATGTCGAAAAATGCCTGTCTTGGTGAGTATTCATGTAAACACAGTCAGTTATGTCTTAAGTGGACTAAACAGTTGAAAAAGGTAGCGCACGCATGATCCATGCAGCTTTTAAAGTGACAGCAGCCTAATAATCCGCACACGTGTAACAATATATTTGATCCGTGCAGCTTTTAAAGTGACAGCAGCCTAATAATCCTGCTTCCGGCTGTGCGCATAATGTTAATCAAACAACAAAAGACAGAGAAAATCACTCACTGCTCTTGATTGAATAACTTTTGTAGCTTTAATGAGAATCAGTATACATTTATTTCATACAGTGAAAATGCAGTGTTTTAATTTTACATTTGATTATTCAATTTCTGTTGTTAAAAAAAAAAAAAAAAAAAACTAATGCAGGCCTACCTGAAACCCTAAACCTCCCTGGTTTACCCTGATGTTAAAATGACACTTACTTTTTATGTAATGCTACATTAAAACAATGCTGTTCACTTTCATGCTTTCTTCTCACAAAAAATAATGTAAAACATATGTTGGTTATATCATTTTCAGATTTTAAATACATTTTAAATCTATTTTACACTCTTAAAATATCATTATATCGCATATTGAATACCTCATTATTTAACGAGTTATCGCATTTTACATTTTTCTTCAATATCGTGCAGCCCTAGTCTATTATATGCAACCTTATTCCCATTACTGGCCCTGTGCTTTCAGCATCTTATGCTAGGCAAACAAAAGTTTATTTAAATAGATGGTTGTGTACAGTTTCTATTGGTCATAGTAGCAGTAATTCAGCAAATCATGATCAAATAATGGAGAAGAGAATTATAGTTTACATACATCCAGATGTGGCATGCAGGAAAATGCATCTTTCAGCATTCAGAGTCACATTAGGGTGATGCTGTAGATAACTGTAAGTGAAGTGAAGTGACGTGTAGCCAAGTATGGTATACCTATAACAGTGAGTATTGAATACACACACACACCGTGAACACACACCCGGAGAAGTGGGCAGCCATTTGGGGAGCGATTGGGGGTTAGGTGCCTTGCTCAAGAGCACCTCAACTGTGGGTAATGAGGGTGGAAGAGAGTGCTGTAAGATGGGGAACTGCACTAATGCAAATTGTGTGATTTTTCGTTGCATTTTTGTGCTATTACCTGATTTGTATAATTCAATCAGGTGCTAAAGTAATGTGGACAAATTTACCATCAATTACTCAGTTAAAATAAGATCCAGCTACATGGCCTGAACATACAGTAGAGGAGAGCATGTTATATATATATATATATATATATATATATATATATATATATAAAAGAATGGCCGACTCTGACAACATATCCTGTGTTAACTTATGAGCTCATGTAAATAGAATGATCACAGAGCGGGTTTTTATGAGGACTAGAGGGCAAACACACACACACACACACACACACACACACACACACACACACACACACAGTGCTGCTTTATGGGCCATCTTAAACCCATTTAAATGACAGCAGTAAAGAAAAGCAATTATTACTAGAAAAACCCTTTACTGCTCAGTGAAGCAGCACCATTACGTTCATAATCCACTCCAGTGTGTGTGTGTGTGTGACATACGCGGGCAAATTATGGCTTCAGTACTACAATATTGCACAAAAGATGTGAAACAACATGTCACAAGCAGATTGGCTCAGTGCTCACACTTGTGCTGAAGCTGGTGGGATCTCATGATGGGGGTTGAAATCTGTCCGATTCTTTATGGGGGATGAGACAATGATCGTCTGCCCACCGGAGCATGATTTTCCCCAGTGAAGTAGGATTGCTTTCACCAACCATTCCTCTGGACTTCCTATCAAAAACATCTGATGAAATATTAGTTCTCTATCAGGTGCCACTCACATGTCCACATCTGGATCATCTCAATACTCCAACATGAAGACAAACATCAAACAAAGATAGAGCTGGAGGGATGGATGGATGGATGGATGGATGGGTTAAGGTTAGGTGTCAGGGTTTGGGTTCGGGTTAGTAGAATAAGTTGACGTAAATTGCTTATAATCAGTATAATGTCTTTTGGAGGACCATCAAAATAAAGTGTTAGCAGATATTACACAGTTAGTCTACTAATACTCTGATGAGAGTTAGTTGCAAAGATACATATAGTTAGTAGAATGTCTAAAGTGAGCCAATGAAATAGTGTTACCCTAAGTAATTCTGGTGAAGTTTCCCCTTCCCAGAGCAGAATTCATTTTAGCAGACCTCTACAACCCAGTGACGCTCTGAAATGAAAACGAGCAGTGCTGAAACTATAGTAACCAATAATCTGTTAGAGCTGAAAGGAAAGCATGATGGTGTGGAATGGAGAGAGAGGGAGAGAGACAGATGAACAATGCTCTCTCCACATGCCTGTGTCCAGGCGCTCTCTCTCTCTCCGCTGGCCGCCTCCTCTCGCTGTTGTGTGGGCCTGTACAGACATGCTGTTCCTAAAATTAACTAAACTGCTGCCTGCTGCCTGCCTTAATGCAAAATAAAGCGATTGGCCACTTGCAGAAAACACCCAAAACAAATGGACGACATTGTTCGCTATATTGCAATCTCATTTGGTGACACAACGTTTGTGGACTTACATTTGCAGAGCTAATTGCTAAAGCAGCCACACTAGCTTAGCACATGGAGTGCTCTCTCTGCCTCCCTCTCCAATTCCTGAAGGTACAAACGCAACTGAGAGGAACACAAAGGAAAATTCACTCAGATGAAACACATTTTAAGAACGTTGAGGAACGGTGAATGTCCACTTCTACAGTGGCTTTGTTTTTTTTTGTTTTTTTCAATTAACTGTCTCCATAGAGAGAGAGAGAGAGAAAGGATTCAATATAGTTTATAAGCTTTGACCCAAACCAACTGAATTACTACTAATAATAATTGTAATAATTATGTAAATTTAAAAAAAAAAAAAAAAAAACAGCAATACAGTGATATATAACATACAGTGAAGTATAAAAAACAATTAAATTTATTGCAAAAAATACAGATATTTACAAATATATAAGCAGTTTGTGAGTGTAGTGAGACTAACTCAATTACCTCAAGTGCTGCTGAACTGCAATTTCCATGGTAACAGCATCTTCTCTTCAGGATTATGGGTAATGTAGTTCTTCACCGAGAATTTTTGACATGTTCAAAATCACTGATATGTAGTACATAAAGGCATATCACTGGAAATAAATGGTGTAAAGTTTACTTTTAAAAAAATTAAAACTATTTTCACTAAAAATTGCTAGTAAATAATTACAAAGAAATGGAACATTGAATTGAATTAAATGTTCAATTCTTAAGTAGAAAGACTGAAATAGATTATTAGAGCATGTTTTACAAGAAAATACTTTGTTTTATTTACAACTTCAAAAACTCATTCTCAAATACACAATTTTTTTTTGTTTTAAATTGTACCTTTAGGGGTACAACAGCTTGTCACTTGGGTGGTACCCTTAAAAGGACATCTTTGTACCTTTTGTTATTTTTTTTTACCTTTACCTTTTCTAAATATTAGTACCTTAGAATAGCAATACGTAATACATAGATACTAAACTATAAAAAAATATTGTTGGTTTAACTTAAAAAAGCAAGTTACCTGGTTTCCTTAAAATTTTGAGTTCACTGAGTTAATACAATGAAGGAAATTGGTTTAATAAATAGAAACTCAAAATATTGTGTTATCTGCACCACATTAGTTATCTAAGTTGATTTGACAAAAGATAAAAAGTTGTGGTGATACAACTAAAATTAAACTTTTTAGGGGTAAATAAGGTACAAATATGTCCTTTTAAGGGTCCTTCCCCAGTGGCAAGCTGTTGTTGTACTAGTAAAGATACCATTTTTACACTTTATTTAAAAGTGTTAAGCTTCATTGTTAAAAATCTTTAAAAAGTTTCTCTATAGAGACGATGAATGGGATTTTAACTACTGAAACCCGACTGTTGTGCTGTTAGAACATGCTGCTTTAATAATTAACAGAAAACAGATGACCTAGATTGTAAAACATGTTTGTAGTTGTACATTCAGTTCTGCACCAAAAAAAAGAAATGCATATGCAAATGTTTTTTTTGAAAAACTATCAAACACTCCCACATCTGCTATTGTTTGGTCAAACCAGTAATATGGCCCAGTTTGAGGCCACCCAAACAATCTGACTGCAGTTCCTTCTGGTGCCACTAGATCCACAGAAAATGCACACTTCCACCTTTTAAATGAATTTGTTTGCACAAACTGTACAAGTATGGGCCACATCTAGCATTTTTACTGCTTCTCACAAACGCTTTTGACCAAGCGATATAAGCAGTAGTGTTTTGCTGAATACTTCTAAAAGGATTTGAGAGAGGAATGTGGCGTGCGTCCAAATGGAGGCTTTAGAAAATCTATCAATTTGCAAACACACTTAGCACGGCTGCAGCAGCGAGCCTCCTTCAACACAAACCAAAAGAAATATTCTGCCTCTCTATACTTTAGCGATGCACCCCACTTATGATGTAATTTCATTCGCTCCGTGAGCTCGCTTTCAGTCGCTCTCCCCTTCTTTCTTTCGCTATCACGCTGAAGGAACAGAGGGAGAGAAAGCCAATTCCAGCAGTGACAGAAAACTGCCCACTCGTCCCCATAAAATTAGAAAAGCTGTTCATGTTTTTATCTTTCAGATTTCCTGGGTTTTATTGCTAAATACTAAAGCACTGGAGGCTGGTCATGCTTTAAGCTACTAGAAGGGAAAAAAAGTTAAGCTTCCACGTTGGCCAGCCAAGATATCGGCTATAAGCTGACAAGTAATTAAACCAGCATATCTGTAACAACTGTCATCTCTTATTTCTGTGGAGCCTGGACATAAACCAACAGCAAGAAAGCCGAAAAAGGGAGTTGCGGGGGAGAAAAGAAGGGGAAAAAAATGAGTGAGACACTTCATATTACTGCTTAGTATCGGCCACGGAGCGATTTAGCAGACTTGGGCATTTAGGGGATTGTCCGGGCGATCAAAAGGGTCAGAGATGCTCTTCTCAATTAACAGCGGGCAGGACATCAAATAAGGTGTCGATTTCAGTGCAGCACTTTTGAGGTAGTCGGGCATGAAATGCATGTGAATGCTTTTGAGGAGCTGCTGTTTTGGGCCACTGCTGATGTCACTGAGCCACTAAAGAGAGCTTAACATGGCTCAGGATGGCATGTAGCAGGCGTGCTGTGCTGGGTGCTACAGTCTGAATGCTCTCCCTCTGTCCTTACTTTGACACGGGCTGCAATCACGGGAACATAGAAGAATATTCTGGGGGGGGGAACAACATCTTCTACAACCAAACAAATAAGAATTCAGTGGCTGACACTGACAATGCTCTCTGTAATTGATGCAGATGGTGCCCTGCTGCAGAGAAGCAATATAAAACAACAGGGCTGAAACAGACAACTGCAGTGTAACTCCACATATATGTTCACAAACCTTTCAGTTTTAATTAGACAAGTTCAGTGCATCAGGGATTGTTTCTGGGATTGATGCAGTGCAAATATGGATGTTTTTATCTGGGAAAATATGTCCAGTGTGTGTGTTCCTGGTCCCCCTAAGTTACGGGGGAAAAAATGTCTCCACAAAGATGCCAATATCTGAAATCCTTGTCCTTGTGGGGACATTTTTTGGAACTCATGAGTAAAACAGCTTATAAAGTTTTTTTTTTTTTTTAAATATAAAAATGCAGAAAGTTCTCTGTGTAGGATTTGGAGTAGTGTTGCGGGTAGAATATACAGTTTGTACAGTATAGAAATCATTGTTTATGTAAACTCTCCATAAAACATGAAAACCCAATGTGTGTGTATATTAAATCAAATAATGTCATGTCATGAACTGGATTTTTTTATTTTTTTTATACTGTTGTCTGAGGTCAACTTATGACGTTTGCGTGGTTTTTACATTCAAAAAAACATCATAACGAGTAAGTAATAGGCTATTTTCTACCCTGGTTTTGAGCCTAGCTCTTGAAACGCTCAGTTTTTATGGGCGTGTCGCATTGAAGACTTGGAAGTAAACGCCCACTGCTATGATTGGATAACAGTTTTGCATATTATAATGAGCTTCGGCTCCCTTACACGTGAGGAATAGTTTTGAAAACTTCCAATGTGGAGAAACAGCAACCGGAAAGATTCGCCCACAGGGCTTGGAAAATGTCTTTATCAAACAAACACAATGATTTATCTCTCATCCACCCGCAATTAATTGAAATGTTATTTTTTATTACTTGGCCGGCCCGATCGGTGGATATAACCGCGAACCGTGCATTACTAACACACACACACACACACACACACACACACACACACACACACACACACACACACACACACACACACACACACACACACACACACACACACACACACACACACATCCACCCACAAGCCAAGTACTATGTGCATCAGCAAAACTTCACCTCAGACAAATCAGCATGTTCAAAACTTCTGTGATTGTATTTTGTATTTTTTGAATCGCAGCACAATGAACCAACAACACCTCAAATACAAAGGATACTCCAGCCTGTGACAGCGTGGTAAGTTATGTTTAGTTAGACACGTACATAATCAGTAGATATCAAATGTAACAATGCAATACTATCACATATAAAAAACATTTTTTACTCACATTTTTTACTCACATATCGCTTGCTCCATTTCTGTAAATCCGTTTAAATGAATAAATTACTCTGTCTACCCAGTATTATAGGTTGTATTTTTAAACATAATTAATGTTTTTTAAGTGAAATCTGAGAGGTGAATTTGTATTATTGAATTTTTAATTATGAAAATGTGTGTGAAATGTTTTGAAATTGAAATATTCACAGCTTAAATATACAACCATGTTGAATTTCAGCCAATAAAAATGCAAGCCCTAAAAATACAATGCATTAAAATGCAAGCACGGTTAATGCAATGCATATTATTTCAAGCAGTGCAATTCAACAAGCTTTTTTGTTTCAAAAACATTTGGCATCATTTTACTTCCATACATTTCCCTGTAAAGCAATTTTTTTTTCACTCTATGAAAATAGCACTTCTAATATGTCAGCAAATTTAAAAGCACTTGTTAAAGGGGATATTTCACCCAAAAATGAAAATTCTGTCATCATTTACTCACCCTAAAGCTGTTCCAAACCTATATGAAATTATTTCTTGTGTTGAACACAACAGAATATATTTTGAGGAATATGGGTAACAAAACATTTGATGGGCCCCATTGACTTCCCTATTATGGGAAAAAATACTACGGAAGTCAATGGGGTCCATCAAATGTTTGGTTACCAACATTCTTCCAAATATCTTCTTTTGTGTTCAACAGAAGAAAGAAACTCATACAGGTTTGGAATGACTTGAGCGAAGTGATGGTCATAGTCCCGTCTAAGGTTTAAAACAACACCTATTGTGTGTTGGTTAAGCAAGTGGTTGTTAAGTAACTTGATAAGTTAGTAGCGCCCCTTTCTTCGGATTAAAAGAGGTTAAGGTTAACGATTAATTGATCGTTAATTTAAACAATGATCGATTATAGGAATTTATGTAAACTGACATCCCTAGTTCCAATTGTTTGTAATAGGGATGTGACGGTGAGGAAATTTTCTCACCGGTTAATCGATGTGTGACAACACTGGTAATACCGGTATCACCGGCAGGGGCTTTTAAATCACTAATTCTAAACTGAAAGTAAAAATGCGCACAGCCACTCGGGCATTCATAACGGTGCGGAGCAAAGCGAGTGTTTTCAGGCATGAACTGAAAACGCGCCAGTGGACACGCACCGTGAAGGAATGCCCGTAAATGCGTGCACCTGTGCGGCCGTGAATGAATGACTGTGCGGCCGTGCTCATTTCAGTTTCGGTTTAGAATTAGCGGCAATTCGGGGGCGGGTTGCTTGAATTGTGGGTTCATTAGCCTATTATTCCTAATGAAAAACACAACAACAAAACATTATAATGACAAACTCCCTTAAATAGGCGCTTTTACATTTAGCTTTGAAGCCAAATCTTCTGCGATCATCTTGTCAATCATCTCCTCACTCTCGTGATGAATGAAATCTAACTCCTGCTGCGTTTGTGCTGCGACTCTCGTTCGGCTCACACTGTATTAAGCAGACACGTTCAGTTTTTAATTGTAGTGTCTGTTCTCTAACTGAACTAAATGATTTTATTACTATAAAAATCAAAACGACG
Source organism: Coreius guichenoti (assembly GCA_039654105.1). NCBI lineage: Eukaryota > Metazoa > Chordata > Actinopteri > Cypriniformes > Gobionidae > Coreius > Coreius guichenoti. The sequence continues at coordinate 35,540,808 of CM077176.1, read as the reverse complement.
GTGGGGGGCGGTGCCGCGGTGGGCAAGTGATGTAACCGGTGTTTCGCCTGAACACCGGTAACAACGGCAACACCGACTATCGAAGCAAGCCTAGTTTGTAACCAACATTAAAAAAAAAAAAATCACTGCTAGAAAAAAAACAAAAAAAACACTAGCAGTTGTGTAAATGGTTTTAGGTTTAGGCTCAAAACTTTAGTGTCTTTTATAAAGCCCCTGTGACAACTAGCCCGCTATCCCCTATATCTAATGTACACGAATCATCTCCTCTTCAGAAGCCTGTGCTCTTCTCTTCTAAAATCTTCAGGAGACAAGAACTGGATGAAATGATTGATAAACTGGAGCAAAACAGTCTGTGAGTCACAACAAACACCGGTAATACCGGTATCACTGGCAGGGGCTTTTAAATCACTAATTCTAAACCGAAAGTAAAAATGCGCACAGCCACTCGGGCATTCATAATGGTGCGGAGCAAAGCGAGTGTTTTCAGGCATGAACTGAAAACGCGCCAGTGGACAAGCACCGTGAAGGAATGCCCGTAAATGCGTGCACCTGTGCGGCCGTGAATGAATGACTGTGCGGCCGTGCTCATTTTAGTTTCGGTTTAGAATTAGCGGCAATTCGGGGGCGGGTTGCTTGAATTGTGGGTTCATTAGCCTATTATTCCTAATGAAAAACACAACAACAAAACATTATAATGACAAACTCCCTTAAATAGGCGCTTTTACATTTAACTTTGAAGCCAAATCTTCTGCGATCATCTTGTCAATCATCTCCTCACTCTCGTGATGAATGAAATCTAACTCCTGCTGCGTTTGTGCTGCGACTCTCGTTTGGCTCACACTGTATTAAGCAGACACGTTCAGTTTTTAATTGTAGTGTCTGTTCTCTAACTGAAGTAAATGATTTTATTACTATAAAAATCAAAACGACGGTGGGGGGCGGTGCCGCGGTGGGCAAGTGATGTAACCGGCGTTTCGCCTGAACACTGGTAACACCGGCAACACCGACTATCGAAGCAAGCCTAGTTTGTAACCAACATTAAAAAAAAAAAATCACTGCTAGAAAAAAAACAAAAAAAACACTAGCAGTTGTGTAAATGGTTTTAGGTTTAGGCTCAAAACTATAGTGTCTCTTATAAAGCCCCTGTGACAACTAGCCCGCTATCCCCTATATCTAATGTACACGAATCATCTCCTCTTCAGAAGCCTGTGCTCTTCTCTTCTAAAATCTTCAGGAGACAAGAACTGGATGAAATGATTGATAAACTGGAGCAAAACAGTCTGTGAGTCACAACAAAGCAATGACACAAGTCACAGATACTTCACAAAACACCACAGTTCAACCAGACACACAACTCCAAAAAAGACACCAGTAAATAGCAGCTAATTACAAACGAGAGTGTGTTGGGGCCACAGGAGACCCCCTGGCATGAATATCAATCAGCCCTCCGGGGCTCTCACCTGCTTACCCAGGGGCCCGAACACAAATACTGGGCAAGTTTCAAAAACAAGCCTCTGTACACACAAGCTTATAGGATTACAAAGATTTCAAATAAGCAGGAGGACATGTGTGAGGTGGCATCTGCATTAGAAAGTATCTTCAGCCCTGGAGGTCTGACTGAAGGACACATTTGATAGATTTACACTAGATATTCTCCTCTCTTCACTCGTTTATCACACCGAATCTGAGGAAGACAGATCGTTAAGGACTCACAAATTAAGCACTAATTAAACACAGCACTCAAGGTGCGTGATCTGATCTAATCTATTATCATAAAGAGCCAAGCAAAAGCGACATATAAAAAGTGTATATAACGCGGCTCCATTAATTCTTGTAATCTCTGTATGTTTATTTATTCACACTGTTGTGTAGCTCGTGTTAGGTAGCTGGCAGCGTCTAGCATGATTAATTTAGCACCTTTCCGAGTATCAGGACTTTCTTTGTGACGTGCGTTTCAGCGCAGTCGTCTACAGCGATAATGCAAAACTCCTGTCTTGCGGCTGCACCAATGAAACGGAAAATAATCGTTTGTAATTCAGCAGAGTAATCTTAACTCATTTGGTTGTGCTGAGGGCTGAGGGCTAGAGACAAAGCGCACAGCGTAGCGCCGCGAAGCTCATTATGCCTGCTTTAAAACTATTTGCAATTCAAGGCCATACAGAGTGGTGGGGAGAGCGCTCGCCTTCAAAGACGACGGCCAGGAGTGACCCCACAGCCCATTTCTGGGGTCAAATCCCTGATGAGGACTGGTGAGACCCAATTAAAATAAATTTGAAAACAATCTAACTGCAGGCAGCTCCTACTGCTGCTTACTGAACCTCCATGCTGCAGTGACCTAAGCCAACATGTGATATTTCTACAAATTGCCAAATAGTTTGGCAGGAGATTGTGTGACAAAGCTAAGCTACGGTAAATGACAGGCCACGCGGCTAATTACTACTGAGGTGTGAAAATCTGTTTTACCATTTTGCCTGTTACAAATCGTGCTAAATTCCTAAATGGAACTGTTTACTGGACCTTTGTACAAAATATTTTTTTTATTTAATTTTTTTAATTATTTGTTTTATATTTTGTATCATATATTTGATACATGAGGCTTATATGGCGCATATAGTGCAAATATGGAGATCATACTCTAGGAAAAAAAAACACCTCAATTTTATTCAGAGGCCCAAATTGAGCATAAATATGAAAATTGGTGCAGATATTAATGTTTGTATGGCTAAAAAGTAAAATGAGATTCTGATAGATCTTATTAACATAATAGCACATTAAATAAAATTATATAAATATCAGTAGTCATTCTATATGCCAATAATATGTCTTAGTAGGATGATATTTAAAAGCTTAGTTTTATGATCAAAGCTCTGTAGATTCAAAACATATAATACTGTACAATGCAATACAGTGATGATTGAGAGATGAACAAATAAACGTTCCTTAAAAGCCTGATGGATCACATTTGATATTCACATTTTAACATGATTTTAAACAAATTATGGATAATCAAATAAACCCAAGTTGCTTCAGTTCTTCTAAATATATAGTTACTTATACTTTTACTTTATAATAATAATAATAATAATAAAGATTTCACAGCAAAAAGACATGTATCACAACTTGAAAATAGGCTTTTTTTTTTTTACAATTATACTAAAAGGTAGTTTACTTGATAAATATAAATCAAACAACAGAAGGCATGTAATAGATTGTGTACATGAGGTTTTTCAGCAAAGTTTTGATCAAAATGATAATTTAGAGGCCTTAGAAATTAGTGCATCAAATATGATACAGAATGATTGATAGAGTTAAAAATGGGATAGCAGTGAGGATGGGGGGTGGGCAATGGTGCACTCGTGTAAGCAGTAACCTGGGGAGTTTAAAGCCATGAAATGAAAATTCACCCTATTAATTTTACTAAATGCATCTTATGTTATTGTGAACAATCCATGCATCTTTCTTTCTTTCTATTTTTTTTTGTTTTGTTTTTACCTTGTAATGTTTAATCAAAATGTCATAACTGGATCTTGCAGTGAAAACAACAGAGTTCTCTATGGTGATGTATGCCGGTCTTCTTCAGTCATTAGTCTGCTTAAACCCTGCCCATCAACAATCCGAATGCAAGCTTACACTCACTTTTTAGTGCCATACCCACATCTCAACATCCAATCAACAACCGATGCATAGAACCAATCCCTTCCCTACTTTTTTTTCTGATAATTAATTACGCTCAAATGTACATCACAATATGGAAGAAAAGATCTGTCACTACTTCTGTTGCACGCCCTGATTTTGTCGAGTTAGATGCATTCCTGGGTCAACATATTTTGTTGGTCCTGGCACAACATTCCTTTCCAAAAGTGTAATCCTCAGCATATCCCTACCCCTAAACCTAACCTACACACAGAGAAAAAAGGTGTCAAAATTGTACCTTTAGGGGTACAGCAGCTTGTCACTGGGGCAGTACCCTTAAAAGGACATGCATATTTGTACCTTTTTTACTCCTGAAAGGTGCATATTAGTACCTTAGAGTACAAATACATACCTTAAGGTACTACTATGAACCTTTTTGTGGTAAAAAGGGTACAAAGATGTCCTTTTAAGGGTACTGCCCCAGTGACAAGCTGCTGTACCCCTAAAGGTACAATTCTGACACCCTTTTTCTCTGTGTGTACCCATAAGTTATTCCTAAAATCTGAGGGAAATGATAGATGAATAACACTGATGTAGAAGCATCTAAACCTGGTTGTAAGCCTAAACTTGACATAAACTGTAAATTTGTCCCTCAAATCTGTTTGGTTAATTGTAATGTTGTTCCAGAACATGTTGCAGGAACATGTTGCACTTGGTGAAATCACATTCAGCACTTCCGTTGCAACACAACTTTAAGGTAAATAAACAGGCTTTCAATTACAGAGTGTTACGTGTGTGTTTTAAAAGTGTTAATTCTCCCAAAAATGAAAATTGTGTTATCAATAACTCATCCTCATGTCACACCATTAGAATTTTGTTCATCTTCAGATCACAAATTTGGTGAACAGAAACGCAAATATGCTTGCTTGACGCACAAGAATCAATGAGGTTTGTTCTCGCACATCAAGCAAGTACAGTTCAGCTTCAATTTACCATATTTGAGTGTATGTTCTCTGATCAATGTTTATATGTGAATAAAAGCCTAAATTCGATCTGTTCATCACATGTTCTTCATAAAGTGATCGTGTCTCTTCAGAAGACTTGGATTAGTCTCGCATAGCCAGACCTTCAGACTAGCAGAAGGTCTGGACTCCGTAGCAGCTTTCATTGGCCAAGGACCGCCTAGAGGAGTCTGACTGACATGTAAAACAACCAATCACAGTTAGAATTGTTCCACGTCATGTTTAGGGGCATGAAAATGTAAAATCGATGTCCCTACAATAACAGACCGGTGTGGACGTATTTTAAAGAGTCTATGCCGCTAACTTTACATTCTTCACATACTTTTGAAAATCAAGCATTTAGTTGATAATGATGCGCGCTCATTGTCACAGTTGTAAACACGATGGGGGGGTTGGAGTCACGGCATCTTTGTTTCCAGGTGGACCGTTAAAGAATGCGACACACCCGTCTCCAGGACATCCTGTAGAATTCAACCATTCAGATGGAGACTTCGAAAATCCTGAAGTGTTTCCAGTTAAGTGTGCCATATGCATCAGACGTTCAGCCGTGGGCGTGACAGCTGAGACTAGACTTGGATTAACTCTATTCATACGGATTTATTTTACAATCTCTTTATAAACGTTTTGAAGCGTCCGAGTTCTAGACTTTAAATGGAGGGACCAAAACCTCTCAGATTTCATTAAAAATATCTTAATTTGTGTTTAGAAAAGGATTTGGAATGAGGGTGAGTAATTGATTACAGAATGACAGAATTTTAATTTGGGGTACACTCCCAAACTTTCTCTTTAAGAATAGCATAGCCTAAACTATGTTCTTTTTTCCATACCTACAAGAATGATTAAAAATAAATGCATCACACCACCTAAAAAAGCACTCGTGCAGAAGTCGGTTTCATTATTTCAATCATACATGAATGACAATAAAACTTGTGCGTGGCAAGTTCCACATGGCACACTGCTCCAATCACTCACACCTAGTGCAGCTGTCTCAATAAGACAAACAGAGCCTGAGGTTGGGAGTGGGCGGCTGGTGCTTCTTATCAGTGGCAGACTGATTTTGACTGGGCTGACAGTGACTCAAGTAATCCATCATGTCATCAGCCGCACTGACGGATGTAGCGGCACAGCGTCTGAGCGCCAGTGTGCCGAGAGGACAACATCGGGGGCCAGGAGGCGAAGTAACACTTAACCCCCGATCGCCTCCCGCCTCATCTGCCTGCGCGCCGCCACCCTACCTGCCCGTCCGCCGCCTGACAGCAAATCTATGGGAATGTTCACAATCTCCAATCATGACAAGCTAACCCCGCAATCATAACAGGCTGAGGGAGAGGCCACCTGATACAGCACAGTAATCCGACGGGGTCACAGACTACATCTGTAGAGAGCACAGAGATGTTAATAACTAACGCCACTCCGCTTGATGGGAAAAGTAAAACATAAGATGAAGCCGATCCTGTGGTGGAGCACTGCGATGGCAGGTCTGTTTTGGTTGCAGCTGTACAACAGGTATCAGTCAGTGTTTTGGGGACTAGTTAGGGGAGCAATATCACAGGTTTTAACCATTAGAAGAAGCAGAACAAAGAGGTTTAATCAATCTCAGACAGGCTGTGTGACATGCCCTCATCTTAAACCATAAACAAAACGACATAAGTTTAAAAAACCCCAAAGGTTCTTTATTTGTCACATACATATACATCTGATGTTATGTTTTTTCTTAGTTCCTCATCTCACAGTGCTACAACAAACAGAACCAACATGGAATTACGGACATACACGCACATTTAATAAAAAATAGAATATAATAAATATAATAAAACAATTTTACTCCCCTTTAGGGGAGTAGGGGAAGAATAGAGCAGAATTTTTTGTGAAAAAATATACAAGACAACACAATGTCTGTACAGTGTACTGTACTATGAGTGTTTTGTGTGGTGAATTGTTGCTATCAAAATTCAAAAAACATAAATTTAGCAAATTGATGGGCCTATACAACTCATGGAAATAATATTACACTTACTTTTGTGCAATAACAATTTTGGTTCTGTGTAAATGTAAACTGCGGGTCCTGAAGCACATCCACCTGATGCACCGAATGTTACGAAAACAGCCTGTGCCAAAGTGTGTCATAAAAACTTCATGACAAGTGACTGTCACCGAGACAAAATAAATAAACGTGGCAAATGGCAGACTGAGTTTACCACATTCTCAGAAGAGTTATAATAGACCTGTAACTGCAGTCAATGGCGGTCAAAGTGAAAACTACGAGTTATACCTGTTATACTACACGGCACATGAACCACCCCAAACTTGACTCATCTCACGACTCTGCATGTTGTAAATTCATCGCAAATACGCTGGTTTGGTGCTTATTTCTCTCTTTCACTGTGGTGGCGGCAACAGCATTATGGGGAAAAAGGAGAATCAGCTAATCTGCTCCAGGAGGATTAATCAAAAACAGTGTTTTTCAGCGTAATAGTTGAAACTTTTTCTCTATTTATCATTCATTTGAAGCAATATATGGGTCGCAGAAGTGGGAAAAGTAGCTTTAGTCTTTGAAAAATAATCTGTCATAGAGGTTTAGAAGAGGTGATAAAAATCAATAGCCTGAATAGAAAATTGCCTGGAAGGGCTCACAACAGTTGCGAGATAAGAGAAAAGATTAAGCGGGTTGTTTTGCTGCACTTTCTCTCTCTCTCTCTCTCACCCTCCCCCTTTCCTCCATTGTTTTCAGAAGAATTTCACTCGTGCCAATATGCGGTGTTGGCTTGTTAATAGGTCAGCAGTTAATTTCGAGGTCCTTGTGTCAATCTTTTGTCACTTCTGGTGTCCTGTGGCAAACTCAGGGCGGAAACAAAGGCCCCCTGAAAACAGGCGATCGATACGCTGAAAGGGAGATGTTATCTGCAGACAGAGGCTGCTGGCTTAGGTAAGGTCTGTGTTTTGCATGATCATCAGGGTGAAGGCTGCCTGCCTGCCAGCCGCTCGTGACCCCGATGTGCTCTCCGCAGACCTGCTTGAGACGAGATAAACGCTCAGCCCTGATGTTAAGAAGGCTTTAAAACGACAACGACAGAAAAAGAAGCGTTACGCTTGGAAATGAGGCAACGAGATGTAAGACACATGCGTGTGGTAACCCTCAGCACCCAAACGTGTGGAAACCGCATGCTTACAATGACACGCTTCTCGTCTCTCGATGGGAATGTGGCGAGAAAATGTGCAACAAAAACAACAGCAAAACAAAACTGGTACAAAATTCAAACAAATCATTCCGAGCGCACTGTATAAAAACGAACAGAGGAGTGTTTAATTATTTAAGGCATTTGCATATTCAGCATGATTATACAGAGCGAAAAACAGGAAGAATTGTGGGAACAAAATGTGAGTTATGTATACTGAGATGTGTTTGTGTATTACAAATGAAGAATATTCTGTTTACATCCGACTCTCTTATTGGCGAGCTGTCATGCACAAACAGAGATCAGTGCAGATTTTGGGGAGTTCATCTAATGAGACAGAGAGCTTGCTTTTGATGACAGATTTCCTCACTGTCAGAGGACTCGGGCTGAGATCGTCATGTTGGTCCCCGAAGAATTCTGGATCCAGCCACTGTTTCAACACTTCAAAAACATTATTAATAGTCTGATATTTTGATGTGTTAAAGGGATAGTTCACCCAGAAATGATCATTATGTCATCATTTACTGCTCTTGTGTCATTTCAAACCCGCATGACTGACTTTCTTCTGCAGAGCACCAAAAATATTTTGAGAAATGTCTCAAAATTAGTGCCGAACGCAATTCCCATCTCCCAGGTCAGCTTTTAGTGTTAGGCTGTGGAGGATTCAGCGGACTCCCACAATCTGGTGTACTTTACTTGGACTGTGTGATGCTGGAATCCAGACTGGCTCATTGGTCATATAAAGCCTATATGGTACATGAATTTCGAAGGCCTCTAAATTATCAACATGATCAAAACTTTGCTGGAAAACCTGTTGCACACATGTCTTCTGTTGTCTAATTGATAGTTTATATTTTTTCATCAAGAAAAAGGCCTTTTAGTATAATTGTAAAACCGTCTACGGTACATTCAGGTCCTTTTTAACATGTTTTTTTTTTTTTGCTGTGAAATCTAGTGAATCTAGTAATTATAAATTAACTTACATATTGTTAGTAATATTTACAGATGAACACTTACTGGATTTGTTAAAATGTCAGTATCAAATATGATCCGTCAGGCTTTTGAGGAACTTTTATTTGTTCATCTTTCAATCATCATTGTATTGTATTGCATGATATGTTTTGAATCTACAGAGCTTTGATCATAAAACTAAGCAATTATATATAATCTTACTAAGACATTATTGGGTGACAACTGATATTTATATGATTTTATGTAAGTAGTCTGCTATACTTCTATAAAGATCCCATTGATTTAGAGGCTATCAGAATTTTATCTTTTTTTGGGCATATAAATATCAGCATCTGCACCAGATTTGCATATTTTGCTCTGTTTGGGCCTTTTTTTTTTCTTTCTTGAGTATGAGCTCCATATTTTCACTATTTCAGGCTATATAAGCCATAAAAGTCTGATCTATCAAATATGATACAATTTTTGTCTATTATAAACTGTTCCATTAAAAAAATTATATATAGATTTTACGGTCTATTTTTTCATGTGTCAGGCTTTAAAATGCTGAAAGTGTACATGCTTTCCTGGGGGGAAAACAGTGAAATGTTAATTGTGCCAAGCAAACAGTGCTTGCTTTTGTAAATTAGTCAAAACCTATGTCTCATTTGTATGTAGAAGAGGCATGTTTGCGCTGAATGACAATTTAAATGTGCTTGGTTCAGTGTTAAACTAGTGCCTGCTTGGACTGCTGGTGGTTAGTGAATAAGAGGCAGGTTTACATAAGAAACAGAGCAGCACAACATTTTTGTGAATCCAGCCCAAATAAGCTTTATCTTCCATGCAGTTAATTTTCGGAGAAATCAAAGGCCTCTCTCGTGGTGAGCTGGGAATGTTTGTGCATGTTAATGCCATCAGCTGTCTGTCTGGCTGCCCATCGCCTTGTTCTCCTCGCCTGAGGATCCCGGGAAGAATCCCAGCCCAGGGCGATGACCTCGCCGCCCTTGTGCTACATGACAGCACCACGGGAAACTGCTCAAGATGGTTCGACTAAAGCTAACGAGATTGCCTGCTACAAACATCAATTGGGATGAAAACTAGAAGCATTCTGATAAGGATATTAAAAAGCTCGTGCTGAGAACAAGGGGGATGCGCCGCCAAGATCAATTGACGATATTAGCAGGTAGTCTCTAATAGATTTTAAATGCCTATTACAATTAAAGTTGCGATTAGGCCGAATAAAGGGCCAAGGAGAATTCATCTGAGCTCCGCCGGCAGACGCTGTCCTTGCAGAGCTTCAGCTTACATTAGTGCAAGTTTTGCATCGTTTGAAAGAAAGCAATGACCTACTGAGAGGGTACATGGGTAAACGTGTAGCGATACAGCAGTTATTACTGTTACCCCTCCGGCAAATACCTCTCCCTTAAGCCTATGCACGGGGAACGTTTTGTTTTATTACCTTGCAAGATAAGTCAGGGAAAAAAGGCTCTTAAGTACCTGGGGAATTAAAATATTCCGGCTCGTCATATCAGTGTCTGCTCTCGGTTTCACATAATTATAACAGTGTTTTAAATTGATCCTGGAAGAAAGATGGGTTCAAGTGCAAATTAATTTCAGATTACCACAACAAAGACAATCAATTCTCGACGTGCGTGCCAGCAAAATGCTTTCGAGAGGCCTCGAGGTCCCTTCCCAACCTCCCCGGCAATTCGGCGAGAAACAAAGACCTTTTCTGCTTAAATTACGCTAATGATCCAACACGGTGCCGGCGCCTACCTGGTACATCCCTTTTTTTCCCCCCCATCTCCCTCCAAACTCCCATCACAGGAGTGGAGCTCATTAACAGGTCTATCAGCCAGAGAGTATGCTACGACTTCATTAGACCAGCCCAATACACGGCACAAGGCCGACTTTGTCCTTTGTGCTAAAGAAGTCATCCTGGCCTGCTGGTGTATGGGGAAGGGAAGAGAATTAATATCACATGCAGTGGTGTTGCACGTAGCTTTACAACTGAGCAAACTGAGGCCTAACTGAGGCTCCATCACGTGTTTGCAAATCTGATTCATTTTAACTAATTTTTTTGTTCGAATGGTCACATACCTTGATACAAACTTTGTTCATTTAATTATATAAAGGGAAGGATATTGCTCTTTCAAAAGAGTAACTACCCTAACATAACTTTAATAAAACTACTGTATCATATTTTATACGTAAATTACGAAGGCCTCTAAATGATCAACATGATCAACACTTCGCTGAAAAAAAACTGTTGCACACAATTTACTGCGTGCCTTTTGTCATCTCATCGATAGTTAATACTTTTTCACCAAGTAAAATGCCTTTTAGCATAATTGTAAAAATGTCCCGTCTTTTTGCTGTGAAATCTTCTCAGATTTTTATAAAGTAAACATAAGAATATTTCAGTCAATCAATCAAAGCTTTTATTCAGGACACACACGGTCCACAAACATAAAACATACCAATACAAACACACAACAAAAAAAAAAGTCCACAATATCACATATTTACATATAGACTAAAACGCCAGTGGTTCCACATACTGGAGAAGAATCTGACTGAACTTAGTGTTGGGTTCGTCAGTGTTAAAATTATACTATTTGCAGAATCAGTTAGCCTACACATACATCTGTACATGATATTGCGCAACACTGCAGAGCAGGTGGGCACGCCAACACTGACAAACATCTGACTCGCACTGCTCCAACGTGGCACCTTAAGCAGCAGCCTCATTCCATCATTATATGCTACATTGAGTTTCTGCATGCTGCTCTTTCTGTAACGGTGCCATAAATGGGCAGTATACATAGGGGTACAAAATGCTCTAAAAAGTGTAATCTTCACAGATCCTGAGCACATACTAAATTTGCGGCTCAACATATTAGCTTGTGCATACATCATACGACACTGTCTAAAAATGTCCCTATCATCAGACAGGTCATCAGTTATATAATGTCCTAAGTATTTAGCCTCATCACACACTTTAAGAACAATACCAGACAGATAGAATTCAGGAAATTATCGTTTCCTGTCCTCCCTACTCCTGGCAATCATAATATTACTCTTCTTTGCATTATATTTAATGTCAAAGTCTGTGCCATATTGAGAGCAGACCTTCAGTAACTGTTGAAGACCAGCACTATATGGACTAAAAATCACCAAATCGTCCGCATACATAAAGTGGCTGATAATCATATTACCAACCATACAACCTGTTCCACAGCCGTTTAGCAGCTTCGATAAATCATCCATGTAAACATTAAAAAGAAAGGGAGATAAAATGCTTCCCTGTCTAACTCCATTACATATTTGTATATTGTTACTTACTGGACTGCAGCAACTTAGGTTTACTTGATTATCCATGCATTTTTTTTTTTTAGAAAATTCATGTTATAATGTGAGTATCAAATATGATCCTTCAAGCTCAATCATCACTTTATTGCATTAGATTATGTTTTGTCCCCAACAATAAAAACAACAGAGCTTTAGACATAAAACGCATTTAAATATCATCTTAGTCTTACTAAGCCATATTATTGGAAAATATGAGACGAACTAACTAATAATATTTATATGCATTTTATGTCTGCTATACAGTTATAAAGATCTCACTGATTTTCATTACAAATCAGAATTTCCTCTTACTTTCTGGCCATATCTGCATCTGCATTATCAGTATGAGCTTCATATTCTCACTCTGATGTATAAAATATGATAATTGATGATTTTAAAATGTTTTGTCTAAAGAATCAAGATTCAATAAACTATTCCATTCCAAAAAAAAAAGAAAAAAAGATTTTCATATATCACTTTACAGTGTTAAATGATAGCTTGCCATTTGGGAAGCTACATTTTTTAAAGTAGCGTCCCCAACACTGGATTTCTTTTCACGTCCTGATCTGTGCCAATCCAAATGCTGGGCAGCTCGGTGAAGGTCCGCACATCATCAGGGCTATATTATTCGGAGCACAACAACCATAGGGGTCTCGGGCTGATATGGCCTTTTCTTTTCAGACTGCCGTCTGGATTTCATCTCGCTTCAAGAGTGCTGATTTCTTCTCCCCTTCTTCATACCCATTCTCTCCCTCCTTCAGTTTCCGACCCTCATTCTCTCCACCCTCCCCTCATGTGCGGTGAATGGAGACCAAACGCAGAGGCTGAACCCCTGCATCTATCCATCCATCCATCCATCCGTCAGCACAGCTTCTATAGAAACTAAACATCTCCTTCAGCCCCTCTGGGAAGCTGCCAGGAGTGGAGTGCTGAAAAAATTCAAGTCAAGCCTCATTAGCTTCTCATTACCTTTGCAAACTGAAAACGAGGGAGAGAGAGAGAGGAGAGAGAGAGAGAGAGATTTTCTAAATCGTCAGGAGTGCAGGGCCATGGGAATCTGCTATGAGAATCACTTTTTAGCGTGTGCACATTGAAGCATGCAGGATCGTTCTTCACTGAGGGAATTAAAGTTTTATTTCCTTTTCGATAACACAATAACGGCGTCATTAAAGCCATTTTTTAAAGCCGAATATGCCATCACTTACTGCTGCCCGAGTCAATTTCCAGCCCTTCAATAGAGAGTGGCAAGTTTTATAAACCTGTCATGTTGTATTACGGCAATGCTAAACATCACCTTTTGAAGTTTCCCTTTTCGTCTCCCGTCTCTCGCTCCTCCGTCTCTCTTGCACAGTTTATTTTTAATAATGCATTTTTTAACCTTCCATTCACTTGCTCCACTAATCTGCATCTCCCCGCCTGAGGGACGCGGTACTCGAGCTCACAGCTGGGGAATCCCTCTCCACCCCTCCACCGGCTTCATACAAAGGGTTGTTGATTCAGGGAGAATTAGGGCATTTGAGAAACTCATTGAAAAACACAAACATAGCACAACACTCCAGAGAGGGATATCATTACAGAAGTACAGCAAAAAAGGGTTAAAAAAAAAACAAACAACAACAACAGTTAAACAATTTCGGAAAATTCACGTTTGTCGCACCTGTGTGTGTATTTGCTCGAAGGTTCAGTTCACTTATCAAATTTGAGAAGCGAGGATGAAACCTGTCTGTCAAAACAAAAACAAAAAAACGATATTATTAATATTAGGGAAAAAAAACGACATTGTGTTTTGTTTTTCTGCGATAGGAAAAAAATACAAAAATTCAAAGGGGAAAAAAATTGAATAGCTTTATTTTGAGAGAATTAATGATTTTAGAATGATCAGGGTGGTTTTGTATGTGAATGCATCTGCATATAATATATATATTATAATTATATAATTTTTATTTTCTGTGCAGATGCAGTATATATATTTGGGAAAAACTTGAAAGATTTTGGTGTTTACATTTGGCTATACATAATAATAATAATAATTCATAATAATTTTATTGTGATTATTATCAAATACAAATTATTGACATACTGTAATAATGCTATTAGACTGCAAAAAAAGACTATAATAAGTATTATACTTTAATAAATAAATATTTTTCTTTTATCACACAACTCTAAAAAAAATCTTTATTTCTTAATTTTCACTCTGTAACCCACAGTACATTTATTTAATTAAAACACAGTCTTGAATAAATCTGACTAAGTCATATTACGATATCCATTTCATTTCCATATATTCGCTCCGTTCACTGACCACCCGATGTGTATTGCACACTTAAAAGTCAACATAGCTTTCTAAAACTGACGCTTTCAATCTGATTGGCTGAAGCTTTTTCTCATGCAATACCAGTGAAATTAAGAAATTAAAAAATATTTAAAGCCAGCGTGAACATGGCATCACCAATCCATATTTTTCATCCACTTCCTCCGCCAACCTCTCACAGAGAGACCTTTCCAATCAATTCCCAGTTTGCAAACACCGTTTATGATGACTTCAACAGAGGAAAACTTGCTTTTTGGTTAAGTTAAACTTACACCGCAGGGTAACATTTCAAGGACACATTACGGCATGGGTCTTTGAAAAGTCATTACTATCTACGTGATTAGAAATTTCTAAAGGTAAGGGGGTGCTATAATGATAGCAATGCCTCTGTTTTATTGGATTATCTATTTTTACTATTGCATGATGGTTAATGTAATGCATGTTGCACTGATATCCTGCCAGCATTGTGATTGGGTCTCTGGTTGCTCATCATTAGTTTGCATTAGCATGTGAAGCATCAGGGCGAGCAGGGCTAGGGAGGAGGCCGCCAGCAGGGGCAGCCAAACAGGATTATCTCCTTACAGTTCAAGGCCGTCTTTCAATATGGATCCTGATCCGTTAGGGGTCATAGGATATCCACACCCTCATGCACCCATCCCTGTTCTGTCCCATATGTTACGCTGTCACAGCCACATCACAGGGATAAGAGACTGAACCATATGATTTGGTAATGTGGGTCTTTATAAGAAAGACGTCGCTAATTAAAAAGAATGTGGATTTCAGGATGTGGATGTTGACTAGAAATTGGATCTTGAACAGATACATTTGAAAGAACAGATACTTCATTAAATAGTTCTTACATGTATATATACATGACGTCAAAAATACATCAACATTTGTTAAAAGAAACGCATATTTTGACTGAGTAATTAATACAATTGTCACACTTTAAGAGGTTAGCTGTTAATGGGAACTATTTATCTATTTTATACTAATAAGTAATCCATGCAACAGCAACAGAAGATAACAAAAAATAACTTTTTTGGCCAACAGATATCGGATATTTAAAAACATGATGATAATGACTTTTAGTTCTGGGATGGAAATCATAAATTATTTTTAACTACTTTGTTTTAAACTAATATACAGCATTTGTTTAAGTGGATTTTGGCCGCAGAACCTCTAGTATACAGAGATACAGACGCTATAGTGTGTACTGTAATTTCATTAATATCATGAATTTTGGTCAATAAAGACATTCAATATGCTGTTCGGTATGTTTTTATTTCAGTTTGGTATGTTTGCACAAAGCTTACAGTCAAAAATAAGAACTTTATCATTTATAAATAATTTCTAATTTCAGTTTAATTTTCATGTTGAGTTAACTTAAATATGTAAGTACACTTAATTTTAAGTGAACTTAATTGTTTAAGTACATTATATAAACATATATTGGTGAACTTAACAATTTAAGTACAGTCGACATGAGCACAAACTTAAGTGAACTTAAATATACAGGTTTTGGGAGACTCCATTACTCTTAAATTGAGGGACCAAGTTTACTCAATCAATTGAGTCCAGTCAACTTATTAGGGATATTATATTGCACTCTTTACTGAAGTGATATTGCATATCATGATGTAAATGTGAGGGAGTTTTCCCACTGGCAGTT
The DNA here is from genome assembly GCA_039654105.1 of Coreius guichenoti. NCBI lineage: Eukaryota > Metazoa > Chordata > Actinopteri > Cypriniformes > Gobionidae > Coreius > Coreius guichenoti. The sequence goes on along the minus strand of CM077176.1, from coordinate 35,524,692 downwards.
TAGTTCGAAACGGGGCATGGTTCACATGAAAAATTGGTAATGTGAAAGCTGTCATGCGAGCTCAGCTGAGCTCAGGGGTACCGAATTCGAGACTGCCTGAAAGAGGTGGTCTGAGTTCGGTTGTGCAACTTGCGCTCGAAATGTGGCATGATTCACGTGAATGTGAAAGCAACACGGATCGGGTGCGCAAGAAAAGTAACCTGCGCATGCGTTTTATCAGATGCCGATGTATTTAGTTCAGTAAAACACATGTAAGGGACGATAATGTTGATGATTTACCTTGGATATGAGCGAGAGTGAGTCTGCAGTGTATTCGCGTATAGCACCGGCGGGAACAATCGCGGACCACAACAAACATGCCCAGTGTAAAAACGCCCTGAGACTAAAACAGGCATTTTTGCTCCATATCTTGAATTTTAGGGACATTCTAACTGCCTTCTATAGGCTTCATCACACAGTGAGTTGTGTTGCCCTGCATCTTCATCAATTAACTGTATGAAATGTTAGATGACCCAACCCTCTACAATGCCAGTAAATCTTCACTCTGGGCGACTAAATAATATCTATCATTAGCCATTGGCTAATAAATGCTTAGATTTTACTCGCCAGTGTGTGTGTTAGAGGCTAAGAATAAGTTTAGCATAGATATATTTTCACTCGCTGAACACCGTCAAGCGAATAAGCGATGTCTATTTCAGTTCAGCTCGATGAACGCGAGCATACCTGTCTTTGAGGTACCGTAAACTCTAGTGTGAAGGCACACAACTCGCCGTCGCTTTGCTGAGAGCGCTGCGTTTCTCTCACACACACACACGCGCACAAAGAGAGAGAGTCTTAAATACCACGCAGAATCGACGCACTACATGTAAATCATATTCTTTGTTGTATTTTCCTGCCAAAACAGCGGAGTTCATTTGGAATTATTCAGCTTTTAAGAACAAGCAGAATATATGCGGTTTCTCCAGTAGTGGGCGGGACTAATGCGCAAACGGCAATCTCATTGGCTGGTGCTCCTCTATTACCGTCCCTGTTTTGATTTCAGCAAATCAGTTCGAGCGAACGCAGACAACGTGATTAATATTCATGAACCCAGCAGCTCATCAATCCTTAATGCATTGTATATTGTTATTAGTAGTAGAATTAGTAGTAGTATTGTTATCTTATTAATAATTACTATTATCTATTACTATTATCATTTTTTTCAGAATCACTGAATGACCAACGATATCTTAAGCACCACCACCAGTCCTAAGTTCAATTAAAATATCAAATATGCATTCATATATATATATTAGGGCTGTCAAACGATTAATCGCGATATATAAAAGTTTGTTTACATAATATATGTGTGTGTACTGTGTATAATTATTATGTATATTTGAATACACACATACATGTATATATTTAAGAAATATTTGCATGTATATACTGTATATATATTTATATATTATAAATATAAAAAATATTTCTTAAATATATACATGCATGTGTGCGTATTTATATACACATAATAATTATACACAGTACACACACATTATGTAAACACAAATTTTTATTTTGGATGCAGTTAATCGCGATTAATCGATTTGACAGCACTAATATAAATAAAACAGTATATCAGTCTGGCGAGTAAACTAAAAAATTTACTAGCCAATGGCGATTATGTTGCCAAGGTGTGCGTAGAGGGCTGTGACCTAAGTAGCCTAGGTCTGGGGCGGGGCAAGTGCGTTAAATGCGTTAATTTTAACGCATTATTTTTTACCGTAAATAATTAATCTTTAAATTAAATTACATTTAAAAAGTAATTAACGCGTTAAATTGACACCCGTAATCTAAAGTAATTGAAAGCCACTGCTGAAATGGATTTCATCGGCTGTTTTAAACGGAAGTTGATTTTCCTTGCTAGTTGAGTAAGATGACAAAACTATACAGTACGTCACAAAAACCAGTGAAGCATGTACTCTGTAAGAGGTCAAAAAAAGGTTACCAATTTATAAATGATGGCTTTGTGTCCATTACAAATGCTTCCAAGGGAATGCTTTATTTCCTTTTTGTAACTAATGTTAATTGTGTAATGCAACTACAAAGAATGAAGAAAAAAAAAAAACACTTGAAAGTGAACAGTTATGGAACCAACACATCTAAACATCTGCTAATAAAAGTGCTGTACTGAGTGTTCTAAATGTAAGCTGGGATAAAGTTATCTATGCTCCCATAGCTCTTCCAACTTTTTTTTCCCCCTTTTAGCTCATGATAAACAGACCCATATGTACATCAGTGCCAGGACCCTGCGGATATCAGGGAATAAATGAAGGCCTAGCTGTGATTAATGAAGAGAACTATGATAGTAAACTCAATGATAACAGTCTCGCAAATAATAAATTAAAACTTAACTCTAGAAGTGGAGCTAAAAAAGAAGCAGCAATTTCTTTTAGTGCAGATAATCTCACCTGCACTGCTGAATATAAGCAGTAGTTAGCATTCATGGCAGGGAGAGGTATTACATTGACTTATCATGGCAGCCCTTGTTTGGCTGACTTCTTCTCTGATCCGCTCGAGGATAGGGGAGAGAGAGAGAGAGAGAGAGAGACGTCTCTTTCTCCTGCTGTAGGGGTTGTAACAGGAGTTACTGTACTATCACCTACAGCCCTGTACTGAAAGCCAAAGGAAATTGGAAAGCCCAGAGAAGCCGTGCGGTAATTAATCACGGCTCCATGAAGCCTGTCAGAATAGCGCTGCAGTGCTGATACTGATGTCAATTACACCTCATGCGTAATTGTTTAAAATGGTATTCTTAGCATAGTTAGAGGTGCAGATCTCCTGAAAAGCATGACCTTGTCCTTTCTAAACGTGACCTCCTGCCTTTTTACATTCCAGTGGCATAAGAAATCATGCGATTTACCAGGTTAGGATCTGAAGCCATATTAAAGACACAACTGTGTCATTGTTGACTCACCGTCATGTTGTTTCAAAATCCATATTCTGACTAAACGAGTGTCCAATCTGCATGCAGCTCTTTTCTATACAGCAACAGTTCATATAGTGACTGTCTGTCAAGCCCTGAAAAAGAAAATATCAATTTGTAAAAAAAAAAAGTAGTCAGTGTGACTCATGCGCTATATTCCATGTCTTATGTCAAATTTTATGGTAGCTTTGTGTGAGGAACAAACTGATATTTTAGTGTTTATTCATTGAAAAGCTTCTCTTCTGCCACAGCTAAATTCGCCATCTCCTTACCAAAACTGATATTTACTAGTAATCAGTGCTGGGTAGATTACTTACAAATTATAATCAGTTACTGATTCCAAATTACATGACAAAAATTGTAGTTAGTACTCATTTTAGATAATGTTTTTGATTACTTTTCAAATTACTTTTGACCTAACTCGTTTATAACGTTGATTTGAATAGGATAATCTTGTACTATATTGATATAAAAATACAAAGAGAAAGAAGATATTTATTACATTCTTTGTTATCAACAACATGAAGTGTATTAAATACTACCTTACTTCGGGGTTTCCCAGACTGGGGTTTGTGATGAAACCTAAAAGGGTACGTGAGTTTAATGAAAAGTCAGTAATTAAATCATAAAAATTAAAATCAATATATATATTTTTTTTAAATACAACTAATCAAAATTAAACATTTACTAAAAAAGATTAAAAAATATATTTGTTTACCTGCATGTCATGTGAACATTGCCGACATCAGAAAACTGTGAACTAAAAAAAAAACATTTTTTTTTATTATTATTGACTTAACTTATTAACTTACTTCAAGTAAATATATTAGGGCAAAGAGGTTCAGCTGAAATCCCTGCATGTAAATATGAAAGGATGTTAATTTGTACATTTTAATGTGTTTAAAAACAAAAGCCTTTGAGAGACACTGGTTAAATGACTCACTGAGTGATAATTCAAATACAAATTAATGTGATCGTCCAGAGTTGATTAGATACACACTGTTGCAATGTTGAGAAAACACTTATTGAAAGTGAAATGATTTCTGTAAATCCAGTGATCAAATGCTGTGGGGTTTTCCACAAACCTGGAAGAGATTCTGAATGTATATAGAATGTTTATAGAAAAAAAAAACATTAAAAATATTACAAATAAGTAGAATCAATGAATTATGTATCATTTACTGCCATTGTGTGAATACCATGTAATCATGCAATCAATACAAAAGTAACTGTAGTCTGATTATGAGTATTTTAAAATGTAATATAATCTAATTACAAGTACTTCATTTTTGGAATCTGATTAAGTAATAAAATTACATGTAATCAGCTACTACCCAGCCAGCAATGCTGGTATCACTGTTTTGGTATGAAATTGTGATTAGGATAACACATGACAATACATTCTTTATGCAGGCTGGCCTCTCTATAACTCTGGATTAAGAACGTTTATTTATTCATAAAAAAGTGGTCTGTTTTAGATTTTGATCATGCACATTTTTTTCCCCGTGAGCACAACAGAGTCATTCTGAAATACAGGGCACTGAGTGGATTTCTGAATATTATTCAGGAAAGAGTTCACCTCAAAATTAAAATTGTCATCATTTACTTAAGTTACCCTAAGCCATATAAAAAGTCACATGATATATTCTTTCGTCGTAGAACACAAAATGAGATATTTTTGAAAAATACCATGGACGCACATGAATACTTAAAGAAACCTTAATAGGAAATAGTGAGAAATCGGTACAGTATTCCCTTCTATTATGAACTAAAGTAAAACCGTTCTGACGTTTTTTTCGCCTTGGATTTGTCAGACTGAACCACCAAAGTCCCTTTCAAGCCCGCTACGTCGTGAGTCTTTTAGGGTGCTTTCACACTTGGTTCGATTGCCTGGACCGAATCCGAGTTCGATTGCTCAACCCTCCCCCTGCTGGGTCCGAACCGGGGTGCGTTTGCGTCATCAAAGCAGCAGCTGTTTATCCCGTTGCTTGGTAACGACGGCGAGCGAGAAGGTGGCAAAATGCATAGCATTGCTCAGCTCACTTTTATATTTTTGAACCGTTGGTTTTGTTACCAAAGCTTCAGTACGTAATGGCAGTTGCGTCTATCTGCCGCGAATGTACTGCAAATGCTCTAAAGAACGCTGAAGACGAGCAGAAATGAGATATACAAAACACTACAAAACACATACAAACACACATTTTTATCAAATCATACATCATTAATAGCGGTTTACTTCCGCGATTTAGTACGATTGCGTTCACATCAGCAGCGAACCATACCAGAGCTCACATGAACCGAACCCCAGACCACCTTTTTAAGCGGACTCGGGTACGGTTCGCGGGTGCGCACCCGAGTTCGGAAGACAGCGTTCACATCATCCAAACGAACCGAACTCTGACGTCAATCGCACCAAAAGTGCTAGGCGTTCTTGTCTGTACTTGTGTTCTTGTGGACTTGTGAATCGTCATCAGTCGCTGCCCAAGTACTGTTCCAATTCAAAGTTCACATCTAGCCAAGTACAGTTCAAATCCCCGGATGTGTTCTTGATCCGCCCCTTTTATCGAGGATGCATCGAGAGGTGACTTGACCGGACTTGGGACAGACAGGTATCCCAGAATGCATCTCGCACCAACCAGCAAGCGTCAATAGCGGATGAGAAATTTAAAAATACTACTGTTAATGTTTTTCAGGAGAATGTAGTTGTTTAAAGCTCAAATATGTGGTTTATTTATAAAGAGAGCGCCTATTTGAAAATTGTATCTGCCGTTTTCGGAGTTGTGAGATCCAGTCCATCACCGGGCGCTCAGCGCTCATTAACCCGCTGAGAGCAGCCTTTCCACGGCTAGTCCTTCTGATGTTTTCGGAGTTGTGAGATCCAGGCGATCACCGAGCGTGTTAACCCCGCCGAGAGCAGCCTTTCCTCGGCTAGTCCATCTAATGTTTTCGGAGTTGTGAGATCCAGGCGATCACCGGGCGCTCAGCGCTCATTAACCCGCCGAAAGCAGCCTTTCCTCGGTTAGTCCTTCTGATGTTTTCGGAGTTGTGAGATCCAGGCGATCACCGGGCGCTCAGCGCTCGTTAACCACGCCAAGAGCAGCCTTTCCTCGGCTAGTCCTTCCGACGTTTACCGCTAGCTATGATGTCTCCGTAGTGGTTAAACACGAGATATAATTCGTCTTGTGTAGATCTAACGAGCGATCTTTGGTCTCATGAATCTATCATTTGTTAGATTCTAACGCTGACTGTATGTTTGACTGAACTGTTTGCTTTATTTCTTGTATAGCTTCTTATACCTTTTACTTATACTTTAATGGCTATTATTGATCACACATAAACTGACATTTAAGAGACTGGGTTGTGTTGCCATATTTAATTTTATTACAGTGATAATCATACTGTATATATGCACACTTATTGTCTGTACCACATATTAATATGTTTAATATTTTTTAAATGTAAACGAAAAGAGGCAGGGTTGTGTTTTATATTTCGTTTTGTTATAATTATACATGCAGTGAAGATAATCACTCAAATAAGCCTAAGCCACATTTGTGTGGCTATAATATGTTTAAGATTTTTTTTAAATGAAAATGGAAAGAGGCAGAGTGGTGTTTTATGACATATTTCATTGTATTGTAGCCTAAAATATACATTAGAGCCCGACCGATATGGGTTTTTGGGGGGCCGATACCGATATTAGGACGTAAAAAAAGTCCGATATTGATATATCGGCTGATATCATTCATGTGTATATTATAGTACAGTACCAGTCAAAAGTCTGGACACACTTTCCCATTGGTGTGTCCAAACTTTTGACTGGTACAGTATATATAATAGAGTATATGCATAATATACATACATTGTACATAAACAGAACAAACATATAAATGAAATAAACAGTTCTTTTCAGGTTTTTCATGTAGGTCTAAACTAGATTTTCAGGTACAGAAATAGTAATCAAATGTTAAATATCACTTCATAATCTTCACTGTATAAATATAGATGAACTCTTACTAAAGTTATTCAGTCAAGAGCCGTGAGTGGTTTTTTTTTTTTGTCTTTTGTTATCTCGTCTTTTATGAGAAAACGCTTCCCTGCCATTGACGTGATTTTTCCGTGTTTTTACTGTTATACGGTAGGGGGCGCTATTACAAATCTCCTGAACGAGTACAGAATCTGATCAAAACAGGTGAAGAAGAACGATCGATCTCTTATAAGCAGATTCATATGTAAAATAACGCGATCATCAAACATTAAACAGCATATAAATCAAAACGGCCTAATGTTACTGAATGAAATGTCGACCCAGGACGAGCTATAGGACTGTGAAGCTTTGGGGTGTTGAATGGACTCCATCTGTGTTTTGATTACCGTTCTGAATCCCATCCGTATGCAAGTTAGTCACGATTTTCTCAGCTTTTTTCGAAACGTACCGACATTCAAGTGTTGATAAAGAAGGGTCTGTTCTTTCTTTTGATATATTGCATGTTCAGATATTCATACAACAAGATATTCTGTGGGCCATGAAACTTGTGAAAATGACCAAAAACGCTGGTGGTGACTGGCAAATTTCATGTTTACGTTCACTTAAGAAATAACAGACTATGTTTACGATGATACTCGACAAGACCGGCATTTTGACATAATTTTGTGTGAATATTCGCGCGCTGTGAGACGCGTGGGCACGCGTTCATATCGGTGGCATATCGGCGGCATATACGCCGATGCCGATATATCTGCGACAGGCTCATATCGGCCGATAAAATCGGCAGACCGATAAATCGGTCGGGCTCTAATATACATACAGAGATAACCGGAGTGAGAGCGAGCTTAGTGACGTTATCAAGAACGCTGCTGTTCCATTAGCATAATTACTGGACTTGTGTCCTCCCGTCCTCGGGAGTTAGTTCTCCTGAGTCGAACTTGGCAAGTCTGAACTACCAAGGACGCAAGTCAGAAGTTTGCGTACTTGGTATTGAGAAACGGCCCTAGTGTGAAAGCACCCTTATTAAATGATTCGTCGAGATATCCGGCTCATACGAGTCATTATTTCGTGAGTCGGACTGCACTGGCTGAGGGAATGGATTCATTTGAATTTGTTTGTGAATACATAACACTTGTCGTGCTTTATTTGCGAAGAAAAACGTGACTTCTTACCATTGTTTTGAGCCACACGGTGTTTTTTTATCTCATCCCATTCGATGCAGCCTGCAAGCTCACCGCTCCGGTGAATTATTACTTGTTTTGCCAAAGCGCGCCTCATTGTGTACACGCACTGTGCACGGCGGTAAGCGCTGAGGAGAAAGTGATACTGTGCAGTGATACTGCGCAGAAGACTTAGAATACAGTGCATTAAAGGCACAATATGCAAGATTTTTGGATTAAAATATCCAAAAACCACTAGAACAGTGTTATATATATTTCTTTTGACTTGTGTACTTAAATTATCCCAGATGTTTCCAAGAATGTTTAAATCCAGAGAAATAAGCTATTTTAACCAGCACACGGACCGTGTCCGTGCAACGCCTATCAGTGACGTCATACCCGCGGTACCCTCGATTGGAAACACCAAAGATGCTTTATTATATTATGTGTTTTTATTAGACAAGGGAACAACTATTTGGAGACATTTACAAACAGAAAATTAATTATTGTACAGTAATACAGCATTTTCTCTGTCATACAATATGTTTTAAAATAAATTGCATATTATTTGCATGCCATTTAGCAACACAAGCCATCCAGCATTTATTAATATGATATTCTAATATCGATCTAGCTTACTAAAAAGTGTCTCATAGTAGCTGCCGAGCAAATGCACAGAGTAATGTTATAACATCATTTTCAACACACTCAAATGTGTCTAATATGATAAAACAGTGCTGCGTTACCCCACATACGCTTGACCAGAAGAAGCGGAAGCGGCGACTGTGGCATAATAAAAGTTCTGCTGCTCTCAAACCGTGTGTTGCGCTCGTCTCTTATTAGCAATCGCTTCAGCGACCTCGTTCAGCTCCCACAGCACTCGGCCCTGCTCTGCTTCATACTACAGTATCTTTAATAATCTAATCCATGAACATGATTTCTGCCCGAGTCCCATCCCGATTCTTATACAGCGGCTGTGAGGTGAAGACAGCAACTCCCAAGATTCCACGCTTAATCTGTAGCTTAATCAAGCTACACCTTTGTTTTGAATAGGCGACCTCTAGCGGCGAAAAACTACATATTGTGTCTTTAATCACTTACTTACTTACTTTTATTTACTTATTCATTTAAGAATTTAAAGTACCCGGATGACCTACTACTTCCGCCTAGATTCTGAAGTGCGCATCCTATGGACACTTTACTATCCCATGAGGCCACAGGAGAGGATTTATGAATAGAAGTGAAGCGACGCAACTGACGTTGGTAGGTTACGTGACAGTAACAACATGGCTGATGTAGTATGTACGAATTTCATTCATACTACTCATATTCATACTATAAAAACATACTATTTTTAATGATCACAAAGTTAAAATTTTACCTACTCAGACTGTATGCGATTTTGGACGGACCAATAGATCACTTAAAAATGATCATTTTTGAGTGAACTATTCCTTTATCACTCCTTTCCTTTCTCTCTCTCCTCTCGTGTGGAAGCTTGTGGCTGCAAGTGTGCTGTGATCCAAAATCAGACTAGCTAAATAGCCATTATCCCAGTCTTTAAGCACACATAAGATTGTGGATCCATGCATGAATGTGCTTTAATCAGCGCCCATCCACAGCTCCACTCAAGGCTCCAGAGGAGGGGACGACTGTGACTGTTCATAGTCCCAGAAGATTATTGTGGTGACTTTGTGATTGGAGAGTTTTACAGCACTCTCATTAGAATAATGATCCCCCTCCATCCAACCCTCTGTGTGTGTGTGTGTGTGTGTGTGTGTGTGTGTGTGTGTGTGTGTGTGTTTATCCGTAAGGTCCCAGTGGTCCTAGAGTATTTTAAGCTAGTTAATAATCATTATGGATGTGCAGTGAACTGGGCAAAAAAGAATAATTAACTCACCTGAGCCAAGCTAAATTAACCCTTTATGCTTTTGTTAGCCCATTCTGTTTCAAATATGCCATCCTTCAGGGACCTATTATATGTGTCTGTTAAATGGAGAGAGAATGCCAGTCTAGCCCGGCTTCCATGTGATGCTAAAACTCCTATTGGATATCAGGGACTTTTACACCAAAAAAAAAAGTCATGTGAATTGAAAATGGTATTTGATTTGAAAACCCTACCTACATCCAAATATTCATGGAAATTTGAGATGGATTATTATATTTCTTCTGATTCTCTCATGATTAACCTGACAAATGTGATCTGCAAACACATGCATGCTTTAAATTGTGTTTGCCCCAGGTTGTGCTTCTGACTGCCAAATGCTAGGAATGTATTTAAGCTTTCACAAAAGCAAGACTTGTACCTATCTGCAATCTGTAATAGCCACTGTGGGATATAATTAAAGGCAGTTGATGGGAGTACAAAGTTAATCTGTGTTTTGATATAGTGCCATCTTTCCCAATCACTATGCTTGTACTTGAACTGTTGACCAAAGGTTTGTAGAAAGGTTGTTGGTGTATTTAAGGCTTAAAGGGTTTAGACTTAAGAATCATTTTAATCATGCAGTCATGAAGTGTAAGAATGTAGGTTGTGCTGAGACTTTATTCTTTGTCATGTTTCATGGTGGTAATTACCTGTGGCCTGTTTGAGACACCTGATAAATCTGAAGTATTAGTGATAAATTGTGGAAGTTTGCCCTGTCTGTAACATTAAACAGCATTCATTTTACTTTAGCTTGCGTAAGTGTGCACATTCATGTGTGAACGATAAATTGTTGTCAGAGCCATTGTCTGTAGTGGCTGACATTTGTGCATGTTTGGAAATGCAAAATAAAATAATAATAATAATGCAATTTATACATGCATAGAAATGCTTCAAACATGATTAGTTGCTTAAAGTCAACAGAATCAAATTATACTGTATTTATTTTACACTGTTTTTGTTCATTTAATAAATTATTGTGAACAATTTATTGATGCACTTTATATGTTTTGCTGCAGAAATTACTGGGTCCATGCCATCACCTGGGCCTCATGGTCTATTGAATAATGTTAACCAATTCACCTTATTTTTAACATATTTGTGAATGTGCCAATGCTTCCGGTCTCATCCACTTCCAGTTATTTTAGCTGTAATAACTGTCCATCATGATATTGCAAACCGTTATTTGTTATGATATTATTTTAAAGTGCCCTATGATTTTTCGAATATTCCCTTACGTGCACTGTGTAATATATCTGTTTGTGAATGTAAACGTTCTGCAAAGTTGTAAAGTTATTGTCTCCCAAAAGAAAGACTCTGACTCAGAACCGCCTAAACGAGTCATTTGTATTTTGAATCCCACTGTGTGATGGTTCTATGTAGAAAAGACATTTGCATAATGGCCACCTATGTTGTACGTTGTCCACCCGCAAACAACTTCTCCCGTCCTCAAACACGTCATTTTACTGACGACTGCTTCTCAAATCCTGGAGTTCAACACGGGATTCGCAAAACATTTACTCTTGATAGATGGGTCAGTACTCAGTTTATTTGGACCAGCTTGCTCCTCAGAATCACAACCGGTAAGTATGAATAATTATTGATGTATACACTCCTACCGGGTGTTCAAAATACGTCGTTTTGTGTTTTATATTGTGTACGTTTCCAGCTAACTCGAGTTATTACTGTCTTACTGAAATACTTCTGCTAAGCAGCTGTGGGCCACTATTACCTAAAACTGTGTTTATTAATGCAGATTGTCTGTCGTTCTTACTACTTTGAGTAAAGATAATGGATGGAGCAAGATTTGTTTACAAATGTTTATGTTACATCAGTCATTCAAGTGCTTGGCTAACGTATGCGCCGTTATTGATACAGTTCCCGCATGTGCACAGCAATAAATTATATACAGAATATAGAAATATACACATGGGTTTGTTGATGGACATACTCTTGTTAATGCTGATGGTGAGGAATTACAGTTGCAACATCTCATAATGCACCTCAAAATGAGTAGCGTATCACTGAGAAACGTCCTGCTCAAGTCGTCCTTGCAATGGAGGTTCGAGTTGAATAACTAGTTCTTCCAATGTTTCATCATCGGACTTGCGCTTGGATTGATATGGTAAAATCAACATCGTTACTGTCTTTACAGTGTGTACAATCGCTGAGCTTTAGGAAGCCTCCAGCTGAAATTCAGTTATGGTATTCGGCATTTAGCTCCCGACACGTGCTGTACGTGGTAGACCAATCACAACAGACTGGCCGTCTGGCCAATCAGAGCAGAGTAGCTCGTAGAAAGGAAGGATTTAGAGAGACTGATTCATCCGTCGAGTCATTTGAGAATCATTGAAAAATGTGCAATGTATATTATGAGAAAATGACCTCCAAAACAAAATTAGGAGCCTCTAAAATAGCATAAGCAACCTGGTCTCACAGAGTTCCGTGAAATGAACACGGCACCTTAACTGGAAAATTCCGTGATGGGTCCACGGAAGTGATGCCTATGTAAGTCAATGACAGTATACAGACGTGTTTGGGCATGGTTATCGTCATGATGAAACTATATATTGGACTATGATTGAAACTATGATTTTGCCATTATGACATGGAGTGTGATTCTCGATTTAATCAGCCAGCATAATTTTATTTACATTTCTTTTCTTTTTTTATTTACGGTATTCAGACACGTTTGAACATGTAACCCAATCCCTTCCCTAAACCTACCCATTTGTGTATTATAAAAAACAGGATATAACAGGCAGATACGACTGCAGGCACAATTTATTCAGAAAGTACAAATATTCCAAGTGTTCCGAGGCCAAACGATTGATTTGTGTGAAGAAAATCCCCAAATGCGATCAGCAGCATCAAGTCCATCCGCCGAAGATCATAAACACATTTCAGAACTTGCCGCCGGAAGAAACGTTACGTCAGCTTTGACAGCATTGGCTGTCGTATGTCTCGTGACCAATTGCGTCATTACGTCAGCTTTGATTGCAAAATGCCATTGGCTCCCATGTGTCTCGTGACCGATCGCGTCATGCTAAAGAGTCGGGTGTATCATTTGAATGAATATGACTGAGTGGAGTGTGTGTGTTCACGGAGCGGCGGATTGGATCATCATTTCAGCGATTAAAACATTAAGATTAACTCTGTTCTTTACATAAAGATATCGTATGACTTCAGAAGACTTGGAATGCAACATGAGTTAATACTTTTATACTGTTTTTGGTCAGTTTTTGCAATAAATACCTGTGACTGTACTTTTATTTGCCTGTTACATGTTTTATATTGTTGAGAGTGGTTAGGTTTAGGGTAGGAGTGGAGTTAGTTGCTCCAAAATATAAAAGGAACAGGGAACCCGTGTGTGGACCACGGATGCTGCCTGTCATTGACTTACATAGGCATCACTTCCGTGGACCCATCACGGAATTTTCGGCGGTTCTGTGAAACTGCCACAGATTTTGAGTTAAGGGGCCGTGTTCATTTCACGGAATTCTGTGAGACCAGGTTGGCATAATAGGAGCACTTTAAATTTATCATCACAATCATAAACACTGATTTGTAGTGCAAATTATTTCACCATTTACTGCATTTTGTTATTCTTCCAGTTATTTACAGTGGGGAGAACAAGTATTTGATACACTGCCGATTTTGCAGGTTTGCCCACTTACAAAGCATGTAGAAGTCTGTAATTTTTATCATAGGTACTCTTCAACTGTGAGAGACGGAATCTAAAACAAAAATCCAGAAAATCACATTGTATGATTTTTAAGTAATTAATTTGCATTTTATTGCATGACGTAAGTATTTGATACATCAGAAAAGCAGACCTTAATATTTGGTACAGAAACCTTTGTTTTGCAATTACAGAGATCATGCATTTCCTGTATTTCTTGACCAGGTCTGCACACACTGCAGCAGGGATTTTGGCCCACTCCTCCATACAGACCTTCTCCAGATCCTTCAGGTTTCAGGGCTGTCGCTGGGCAATACGGACTTTCAGCTCCCTCCATAGATTTTCTATTGGGTTCACGTCTGGAGACTGGCTAGGCCACTCCAGGACCTTGAGATGCTTCTTACGGAGCCACTCCTTAGTTGCCCTGGCTGTGTGTTTCGGGTCGTTGTCATACTGGAAGACCCAGCCATGACCCATCTTCAATGCTCTTACTGAGGGAAGGAGGTTGTTGGCCAAGATCTCGCGATACATGGCCCCATCCATCCTCCCCTCAATACGGTGCAGTCGTCCTGTCCCTATTGCAGAAAAGCATCCCCAAAGAATGATGTTTCCACCTCCATGCTTCACAGTTGGGATGGTGTTCTTGGGGTTGTACTCATCCTTCTTCTTCCTCCAAACACGGTGAGTGGAGTTTAGACCAAAAAGCTCTATTAAGATAATTGACCGTCATCTTGAACTTCTGCCATTTTCTAATAATTGCGCCAACAGTTGTTGCCTTCTCACCAAGCTGCTTGCCTATTGTCCTGTAGCCCATCCCAGCATTGTGCAGGTCTACAATTTTATCCCTGATGTCCTTACACAGCTCTCTGGTCTTGGCCATTGTGGAGAGGTTGGAGTCTGTTTGATTGAGTGTGTGGACAGGTGTCTTTTATACAGGTAACGAGTTCAAACAGGTGCAGTTAATACAGGTAATGAGTGGAGAACAGGAGGGCTTCTTAAAGAAAAACTAACAGGTCTGTGAGAGCCGGAATTCTTACTGGTTGGTAGGTGATCAAATACTTATGTCATGCAATAAAATGCAAATTAATTATTTAAAAATCATACATTGTGATTTTCTGGATTTTTAAAAATTACAGACTTCTACATGCTTTGTAAGTGGGCAAACCTGCAAAATCGGCAGTGTATCAAATACTTGTTCTCTCCACTGTACCTATAGCGGCTAATGAATATACACTATATTGCCAAAAGCATTGGGACACCCCTCCAAATAATTGAATTCAGGTGTTCCAATCACTTCCATGGCCACAGGTGTATACAATAAGGCATCTAGACATGCAGACTGCTTCTACAAACATTTGTGAAAGATGGTCGCTCTCAGGAGCTCAGTGAATTCAAGCGTGGTACCGTGATAGATTGCCACCTGTGCAAGTCCATTCATTATATTTCCTCACTACTAAATATTCCACGGTCAATTGTTAGTGGTATTATAACAAAGTGGAAGCAACTGGGACCAACAGCAACTCAACTGCTAAATGGTAGGCGATGTAAAATCACAGAGCAGGGTCAGCACATACTGAGGCGCACAGTGCGCAGAAGTCGCCAACTTTCTGCAGAGTCAATAGCTACAGACCTCCAAACTTCATGTGGCCTTCAGATTAGCTCAAGAACAGTGCGTAGAGAGCTTCATGGAATGGGTTTCCATGGCCGAGCAGCTGCATCCAAGCCTTACATCACCAAGTGCAATGCAAAGCGACGGATGCAGTGGAGTAAAGCACGCCGCCACTGGACTCTAGAGCAGTGGAGCCATGTTCTCTGGAGTAACGAATCACACTTATTTTTCTGGCAAGCCAATGGACGAGTCTGGGTTTGGCGGTTTCCAGGAGAATGGTATTTGCCTGACTGCATTGTGTCAAGTGTAGAGTTTGGTGGAGGGGGGGTTATGGTGTGGAGTTGTTTTTCAGGGGTTGGGCTTGGCTCCTTAGTTCCAGAAAGGAACTCTTAATGCTTCAGCATACCAAGACACATTTTTGACCGTTTCATGCTCCCAACGTTGTGGGAACAGTTTGGGGATGGCCCCTTCCTGTTCCAACATGACTGCGCACCAGTGCACAAAGCAAGGTCCATTAAGACATGGATGAGCGAGTTTGGTGTGGAGGAACTTGACTGGCCTGCACAAAGTAGCCCGATAGAAGACCTTTGGGATGAATTAGAGCAGAGACTGCGAGCCAGGCCTTCTCGTCCAACATCAGTGCCTGACCTCACAAATGCGCTTCTAGAAGAATGGTCAAAAATTATCATAAACACACTCCTAAACCTTGTGGAAAGCCCTCCCAGAAGAGTTGAAACTGTTATAGCTGCAAAGGGTGGGCCAACTCTATATTAAACCCTACGGATTAAGAATAGGATGTCATTAAAGTTCATGTGCATGTCAAGGCAGATGTCCCAAAACTTTTGGCAATATAGTGTATATATATATATATATATATATATATACACACACACACAAATATATATATATATATATATATATATATATATACACACACACAAATATATATATATATATATACACTCACCTAAAGGATTATTAGGAACACCATACTAATACTGTGTTTGACCCCCTTTCGCCTTCAGAACTGCCTTAATTCTACGTGGCATTGATTCAACAAGGTGCTGAAAGCATTCTTTAGAAATGTTGGCCCATATTGATAGGATAGCATCTTGCAGTTGATGGAGATTTGTGGGATGCCCATCCAGGGCACGAAGCTCCCGTTCCACCACATCCCAAAGATGCTCTATTGGGTTGAGATCTGGTGACAGTGGGGGCCATTTTAGTACAGTGAACTCATTCTCATGTTCAAGAAACCAATTTGAAATGATTCGAGCTTTGTGACATGGTGCATTATCCTGCTGGAAGTAGCCATCAGAGGATGGGTACATGGTGGTCATAAAGGGATGGACATGGTCAGAAACAATGCTCAGGTAGGCCGTGGCATTTAAACGATGCCCAATTGGCACTAAGGGGCCTAAAGTGTGCCAAGAAAACATCCCCCACACCATTACACCACCACCACCAGCCTGCACAGTGGTAACAAGGCATGATGGATCCATGTTCTCATTCTGTTTACGCCAAATTCTGACTCTACCATCTGAATGTCTCAACAGAAATCGAGACTCATCAGACCAGGCAACATTTTTCCAGTCTTCAACTGTCCAATTTTGGTGAGCTCGTGCAAATTGTAGCCTCTTTTTCCTATTTGTAGTGGAGATGAGTGGTACCCGGTGGGGTCTTCTGCTGTTGTAGCCCATCCGCCTCAAGGTTGTGCGTGTTGTGGCTTCACAAATGCTTTGCTCCATACCTCGGTTGTAACGAGTGGTTATTTCAGTCAAAGTTGCTCTTCTATCAGCTTGAATCAGTCGGCCCATTCTCCTCTGACCTCTAGCATCAACAAGGCATTTTCGCCCACAGGACTGCCGCATACTGGATGTTTTTCCCTTTTCACACCATTCTTTGTAAACTCTAGAAATGGTTGTGCGTGAAAATCCCAGTAACTGAGCAGATTGTGAAATACTCAGACCGGCCCGTCTGGCACCAACAACCATGCCACGCTCAAAATTGCTTAAATCACCTTTCTTTCCCATTCTGACATTCAGTTTGGAGTTCAGGAGATTGTCTTGACCAGGACCACACCCCTAAATGCATTGAAGCAACTGCCATGTGATTGGTTGATTAGATAATTGCATTAATGAGAAATTGAACAGGTGTTCCTAATAATCCTTTAGGTGAGTGTATATATATTGCCTCACATTATTGAAGTAAAATGAGACTGTTCAACTATTTAAATTCCCACTCTCTTTAGCTGTGCTGCTACCTTCTTCACAGGCAGATGTTTTTCTTTTTGTCCCTTTTTGTTTAATTGAAACCAGAGAGGTCAATTAATTTCGCTCCCCACCATCTTTTCCCCACATGATTGAAAACGATGTTTGTCTCTCTCTCCCTCTTCAGTGTGCACTCTCCTTATTATTCTGTATTCAAATTCCATGTCACTTCACATGGATTAATTGAGCCACTCTGTGGTTAATCTCAGTGCTGCAGTAGTGAGAGACAGTGAGCTGTGTCTATCTCTCACAGCGGCGGTCTTACAGTCACAGTAATTCCTGACCGAATACAGACGCAAGGCTCAATTCATCTTTCACTCTCACAGATGAGGAATAACACTGAGAGTAGCAGCTAATGTTTAGCAGATACTTTATTTCCAAGATGATTGATTCATTTACAAACCTAGTAAGTAATGGCAGGGACAGTTCAGTCACAGTGCATTAACCTGAGGTTAATTCTAATTCGGAGGATGAATATTCCAACTTTGGTGTTGATGGCCAGGTCTTTAACTTTCCGGTTAGATTACTGTTACTGTAATATATAAATATAATAATATTTGATTTTAACTTCTACTTTCAAATGGTAAATTTAAATTTTCAGTTTAAATTTTAAGCCATTTTTTGCATATTTTGCACGTTATGCTTAATTGCACATAGCCTGCATAGTTACAGTCACTATATTTGTTTTCCTTGCCTTCAAATTACACATAGTTTGGACAACACTGAAAAGCATGTGGAATAACAAGTTAATAATAATATTAAAAATATTAATAATAGATTAAAAGGACCCACTTTATATTAGGTGTCCTTAACTACTATGTACTAAATTAAATTAATCATTTGGTACAATGCACTTATTGTGTATATACATGTTTTTACATTGTACTTACATTTTAAAAAGTTACCTGCATTTAATTACATCTGTAATTAATTTCTGTAGTTACATGTATAATTACACTGTTGACCCTCCCTTACACCTAACCCAACTTACCCATACCACCACACCTGTCCCTAACTTTACCCGTATCCCACCTCAATATCAGCAAAAGTGTTTTACAATACAATATGAACACAATAAGTAAATTGTACTTATTTGTTGATGTAAGTACATAGTAGTTAAGGCCACCTAATATAATATGGGACCAATTAAAATAATGTTATTAATTAAAATTATAATTATTATTTAATAATTAATAATTTTTAGAAAACTTTTTCAAGTAATCAACAGATTAATCGATTATCAAAATACTTGTTAGTTGCTGCTCTATATAAAAGCAGGATGTTCAGATGTTGACAGATGTTCTGAGGCGCGTATTAATTTAAAGGCAGCGGCTATTTACACTAAGTGCAAATAGCGATAGATGCTATTTACACCAAGTGTAAATAGCAACTAGATTCTATTTACACTAAGTGAAAATAACATATTTTCTAAGCGATAGACGATATTTACACTAAGTGCAAATAGCTGTAGATGCTATTTACTAAGTCGAATAACATACTAAGTGAAAATAGTGATATATTCTATTTACACCATGTAAAAGTAGCAGCTCTTTAAGATATGTGTAAATAGTAATTAGATGCTATTTATACTTTATTTTGACAGATACATACTATTTGCACCTCAGTATTGTTGTACATTAACAGGATGCAATAATAACAGAGTGTAAATGATTATATTTATTAAAATTATTAAATGGATGCAGCCTTAATGGGACAATAAAAGCCCTCCCTACACCTACACCTACCCCTAACCCTACCCACTAAATGCTTTTATTATTATTAAACATTTCGTTAGGCACTTTATTTCCACTTGTACAACATTTTCTTAATTTTTATTGAAAGTAAATGCCTTTCCGATGTGATATGTGATGGGAAAAGGGAGAAAAGGGAGAAGAGCGAGCTCGGCAAAAGGTGGATTTGAACCCGGGTCGATCGCGTCAAAACCTTGTTCCACGAGCCTTATGCTCTACTGACTACACCACTGAAGACATTAAAATATTTATGACTTTTTGTAATCTTGTGTGGCCCAACCAGGCATTGTTAGGCGGAGCTAGTGTGATAGGCACGCTATTTGCACTTGGTGTAAATAGACACTCCGTTATTTTAAAAAAATGCACAGTTATTAAGTAGTTCCAGGTTTTTGACCCCATTACAGTTCAATTCTGTGCAAAGTGTTACAAACTTTCAAATGAACGGAAATTCAAAGAGCCAACAGCCCACCATAAGAAAAGAATCAGAAAAAGACACTGGTCAAGCAAAGTCAGCCAATCAGTGAAATATGGTCTGTTCCTCAGCAGAAAGGCTTATGAAAGTAGTTGAGACACTGTTTTGAGGTAAAAACATGCATGTGTGGTAACTGTGGTATTTCAGCTGTTCAGAAGCCAAGCAGACTACTTTAAACTTTGATTGGTTGTTCCCACCCATCTCACAGCTACAATAAAAGTGTTTTATTATATTGTGTTTATATAATTATGTTGTACTTAGGAAAACACTTTGAAACATGCCAGAGAACAAAGATGAGAATTAAAAAGACCTTGGTATTAAAGACACCTTCAATATGTGCCCAGACATGCAAAAACAATACTGTGTTTATACACCATTACTCAGCAGTGTTTTGTAATATTAATCTACTATCCATCTTACAAGACGCATCTAAAACCCGCTGAGCCCTGCACATGTTAGCACTTGTGTGAATGTGTGCACTCTGGGTAAGGATTTCATTGCACTCCTTTGAAGGTGAGCCGGTGTGTTCCAGGTGATTAGCAGCGAAATGAAACTACCCCTCCACTCTGTTTATGATAACAATGCAAGTGTGATCAGCGACCCACATTTATATGCACAGTTGTGCACAGCGGTAATCATTTTAATTATTGCATTTACAAGGACATCCAGGGATGCTCTGTGAACGGAATGAACCAAAACACCAGGGGACATGTTTAGTCTGTTTTTCCCTGTGTTTATCAATCAGACTTGAGAAGAGAGAAAAAAAGCTGCTTGGAGCCATGCGGCAAATGCACAAACAAGTACTTACTTTTTTTTCAATTACAATTGGCTTTGAGTAAAAGGGTAAACATCTTAAAGAGTTATTTGTAACTTCTAAATAGGCGTTTGATTTGAATCGTGAGATTAATTCCTTCAGGACGGCTGGAGTTGCTAGCTGACGTTGGAAAACAACGATACTCTAAACCACCCTTAGCGTCCGCTTCACTGACTAATCGGCACTGTGATCCTAGTTGTGTTGTGTATTGTAGCTTATCGCCAATTCCCTCTGTTCCCCCTTCACAATTAAAATATGTGTGTGATGTTTACAACATCTGAACGTTTGACTCTGACGAGAGTTTGGTTTGAGTTGACTTACTGCCCTCCCAGCAGTTCTCTGTGAAGTGCTGACTGGACTAAAGTGTTTCAAACGTCTCCTCAACACAGGGTTGGAGGCCAATCCACTTGGCTTTGTAGTTCGCTAGTGAAAAATCACTTTCTATGCAGGATGAGAATTCAGTCTAGTGACCTCGCCTTCTCCTCTAAGCTCCCATCGTAGCACACATGACCTCGGCCTTTAAAGAAGCAGCAGTATGAGCCGACCTATGGCCGGTGTGTGTCTGGTGGAGAAGTTTAACTGCGCAAATCATCCACCTCTCAAAATACCAAATGTATCATAAGTTGTTTTTGTCTACACAGTGTCTAGTGAGGATCGTGTTAATTGTGTGAACTGCTTGATGCATCGGTGGAATAATATTTACCTTGCCATTTGCAGTGCGGGTCGGGAAATTTAGACACGGGAGTACTGCAGGTCAAATGTTTAAATGTAAAATAAGGTACATTTTTTATAATTTTATTCATATTATTTTATTTACACCTTTTATGCGTTTCAAATGTATGAAGTCACCTCTGTCTGTGATTATGACACATGTAATATAGCTCTGCACTGCATAGGAGCCGTCCGTAAAGGGATAGTTCACCCAAGAATGTTAATTATCCCATAATTTACTGACCCTCAAGTCATCCTAGGTGTATATGACAATCTTCTTTCAGACGAATACAGTCAGAGTTATATTAAAAAATGTCCTGGCTAATCCAAGCATTATAATGGCAGTGAATCGACCTAACGCTGAACGTGACCAACTGAAAGGGAACATACAGTTAACATTTTATATCAACAAAATATTTGCATTTCAGGTAATCAAATTGAATATAATAACAAACAAAACAGAATAATAATGCAAAACATTGCTTCTGGTTGCTGGTCGGAGTTACCTTCATTAACACTTTTCCCACCATTGATGGAATTTTCCGTCATTTATGATGACACAACGCTTTCCCATCATTGACGGAATTTTCCAGCAATCCATGTTTTCACTTTTATACATTATGGGGCACTATTACGCATATTCTGAAAGAGTACAGAATCTCAGAATCAAAACAGACGAAGAAGAAGCAGAAACAAGCGATAGAAGCATTGCTTATGCACATAAACAACGCGATTGTCAAACATTAAACAGTATATAAATCAAAACTGACTAATGTTACTGAATGAAATATCGACCCAGGAAGAGGTATAGGACTGTGCAAGCTTTAGAAGTGTTGATGGACTTGATCTACTCCATCTGTGTTTTGATCATGAATCCGATCCAGACAAAATCATCTTTGACAAAAACACAATTTTCTCAGCTCTTTGTTGAAAATTTTGCTTTTTCATGAAACTTGCCCACATTCAAGTTCCAGACTGATGCTAGCTAGAATGCATGAAGCTAGAATAATTTTAGTTTTTTGTTGTTGTTTAAAAGCAGAAGCTCTGTTATTTTGATATATTGCATGTTCAGATATTCATACAACAGAATATTCTGGGGGCCATGAAAGCTTTGTGAAAATTATAAAAAATGCTGGCAGGGAACTTAAAAAAAAAAACAAACAAAAAAAAAACATTCATGTGTGGCCACAGGTTCAGCCATCACAAAGTAGCCTACTATGGAAATAACAGATGTGAAAACTCCATAATTTTTTTAATGTAAAATTAAGTCTGACGTGTGGAAGAAATTTTGAGTGATTACTAATAATGAATATAACATAGCAGGCTTTTCTGTGTTTGATTTTCTTATAAACACTCCAACTCCGAATGCCATATGTTAGTTAGTTTGATTCCTTTTGTGACATTGTGACAACAATTTTTGTGTACCTGATGTACCGGGTGCGGTTTGGATCGTGATTTTTGTTAGCTGTGATGGAATTGAAGCAGTGCTGTTTTTGGATAATTTTTGTGCCACTATAGCAAGTTGCCCCAATTGGAATTGCAGTAATAATCAATTGCAGTAATAATTGCTTTCTAAATTAAGTTTCCTAAACACTCCTAACAGCATTTTTGCTCCACCCCCGTCTGGCATTGTTCATCAAAACAGGGGTGTGTTTCCCAAAAGCATCGTTAGCCAACTATGGTTGCAAGTTCCGTCGTTATAAACATAGTTCAACGAGTCGGTGTTTCCCGAAACCATAGTTCCAACAAACATTCACAAACAGCATCGCAAACTTGTGTGGTTGCAACGACAGCTCTCGACCTGTGGTTAGAAGCATAGTTTCTTGTTTGCATGACATGTGGACTTAAAATAAGCAAGCTGACATTTAGTACAATCTATATCTTTTATTTCGAATACATACAAATGTCATTTATGTCTTTTAGTTTGTCAAGAGTTTTAAAGCACCTTTTTTGAAGAGTGCGCATGTGCGTACATCATTAACCAACATGGTTGAACGACAGATTTGCGACAATACGGTTTCGGGAAACTAGCTAGTTGATTTCTTCAACGATGCAACGTACTATGGTAGTTAAGCAGTGAGTAACGTCGTTGTATGGGAAACGCACCCCAGGTCATCTGGAACATACTCCATTAGTAGTGGAGTAGTGGAGAATAGTGTTGGAAAATCTCACTAATTTCCGTAAATTGGTTTCTATTTTTTTGGTAACACTTTATTTTAGGGTTCAATTATCGCTATTAACTAGTTGCTTATTAGCATGCATATTACTATGATATTGGCTGTTTATTAGTACTTAAAAAGCACATATTAATGCCTTATTTTACATGACCTTATTCTACATCCCTTAATCCTACTGAATACCTAAACTTAACAACTACCTTACTAACTATTAATAAGCAGTAAATTTATTGTGGCAAAAGTCATAGTTAATAGTGAATATGTGTTCCCCATACTAAAGTGTTACCTTTTTTTTTTTTTAAATGAACAGCTCAAAAAAATCTTTTCAAGAAACCATATAATCTGTTCTTATATCATCATCACGTGTTTTCAGACATCCTAGGACATTTTCATTATTTAAACATATTAATAAATGTTATTATTGTAATTATTGTTGTAATTATTGCTCACCAGTCCTTGGCTCATTTCAGGTCAAACATGACCGAAAGACTTCAAAAGACAAGATTCGAAAGACAAGGTTCAGTAACATTAGAAGCACTATGAACGAATCTGACCAACTCGAGAACTAAACATCTGGTTTGCAATTGGTTGACTGAATAGAACTGGCTCAAAAGACTGATTCGTTCATGAATTGGATATCAATGTTTTGGAAAACGTGCTGAGTGTTACACTTGGTTTACTTGTGGATGTTTCTGTACGTTAAACTGAGATTAGTAGCTTAAAAAGCATTTCAGCACTGAAAAGAAATGAATGCTTCACCGTTAATAAAGATGCTAGTCATTAGTAAACTTTTCTTCATTGAATGTGCTTTTGTTCTGCTCACTGAATATTCAGTAGGTCATGTATTAATATATGTATGACCTTATCTACTATGTTGCCTGAAATCCTTTTTCCCCCAGTCATGTGCTTTTCAATTTATGCTTTGTGTGGTCTCGGCTCCTTTACTTTACTAAACTACTCACTCCAAGTAATTATCTAATAACCGTCATAAAGGAGCGTAACTCTCTAATCTGTTTATAATTAGCATTTCAATGGTCCCGGCACTAATGGTCGACCTTCAGCAACTCTGACCTGCTCATAATTAATAGTAATATCCGATCCTCGCCGTGTAAGAAGCTAGCCATGACCAAATGAATGAACCTCAGGTACGGCTAATTTCTGCTGCAATTATCTTTTCATGTTGGGAGATTTAGCAGATTATCTGCACGATTTCACACCATTTTATGCAATTCTGTAATTACAAAATCTGGTCTAAATGGCTGCTCAGTTCATGCAGATAGTTTCATGTAGGGCGTTCTGTCGTTGTGGGCCGTAAGTGCCAATTCATTGTGTTCTGTGTTCATTGACATGATGTTACAGTGTGCATGAATTAGCATGAAATGAGGTACCATTGAACTTTGTGTGATGCAGACAAGCAATGTAATTACTGTCTCTCAGTCTCAGCAACATCAGATATGACTCAAGCTAGTGGTGACGCAAGTAAGAAAGAAAGGAAATTATTATCTTAAGAAGGCTGCTTAGAAATCGACACACTTTTTTACAGATGAAGTGGCGTGTATCTGTGAATCACACAGAGCAAGTCAGTGAAGTAGTTTGATAGTCAGACAAAGGCCTTTTCTTAGACACAAAACAGCAAATATTCACAATTTCACAATTTTTACACTGGGGCCGAATTTCTGCGACCACACTAATATAATACAAATCTAATTTTATATAAACCATGACAGTTTAAATGAAGTTAAATAAAAACATGAACATGAATATCAAGGTGTCTTAGTATTTCTTCAGTTTCAATAACAGAAGCACTATATAAATTATCATATACCTGATTATCATGAATTTCTGACCATGATCGTGTGTATACAGTACATATATTACATAAACACAAAATTTTATGTTAGTTGCGATTAATCATGATTAATCGGTTTGGCAGCCCTAATATATATGTATACAGTATATACTGTATTTACACCGATTATGACAGGTGAAGTGAATGACACTGATTATCTCTTCATCATGGCACCTGTTAGTGGGTGGGATATATTACACAGCAAGTGAACATTTTGTCCTCAAAGTTGATGTGTTAGAAGCAGGAAAAATGGGCAAGTGTAAGGATTTGAGCGAGTTTGACAAGGACCAAATTGTGATGGCTAGACGACTGGGTCAGAGCATCTCCAAAACTGCAGCTCTTGTGGGGTGTTCCCGGTCTGCAGTGGTCAGTATCTATCAAAAGTGGTCCAAGGAAGGAACAGTGGTGAACCGGCGACAGGGTCATGGGTGGCCAAGGCACATTGATGCACGTGGGGAGCGAAGGCTGGGCCGTGTAGTCCGATCAAACAGACGAGCTACTGTAGCTCAAATTGCTCAAGAAGTTAATGCTGGTTCTGAGAGAAAGGTGTCCGAATACACAGTGCATCGCAGTTTGTAGTGTATGGGGCTACCAAGTGTATGGGGCTACCAAGCATTGTTACAGACTATGTACACCTTTTCATGTAAACTGTATCCCTTGGGGGCTGTCGCCTATTTCAGCAGGATAATGTGCCCTGCCACAAAGCAAAAATGGTTGAGGAGCAGAACAACGAGTTTGATGTGTTGACTTGGCCTCCAAATTCCCCAGATCTCAATCCAATCGAGCATCTGTGGGATGTGCTGAACAAACAAGTCTGATCCATGGAGGCCCCACCTCGCAACTTACAGGACTTACAGGATCTGCTGCTAACATCTTGGGGGACTAGCACAATATTAGGTCATAATGTTATTGCCTGATCGGTGTATATATATATGTGTGTGTGTGTGTGTGTGTATGTATATATACACACACACCTATATTATATAAACACAGACTTTTATGTTAGATGCGATTAATCGATTTGTCAGCACTAATATTTTATGTTAGGTGTATGTATATATATATATATATATATATTGCACCTAACATAAAAGTTTGTGTTTTTTAAATGCAAAACTCCTTTTCGACAAAAAAATCCCAGATGTTGTGTCAGATTTTTGGACTCCATGCATGTCCAATACTAACAATTACAGTAAATTCACTAATTTTATTCACTAGTCTACTAAAAAAAAATGTCTCATTAATATATATGGAATGTAAACAAATCACAACACAATACACTTTATACATGCCAATTGCAAATGGAATTTTGGCTATTTGCAAATTGTCGAATATGCATCAATATGGCTTGAAGGATTATAGATTGAGGAATCCCTCCACCACAAGCCCCTTTTGATCTCTGTATTACTTTATTAGTATAATCCTATATGAAACTCTTCACTTCCATTTCAGACCAGTGGATTCATTTCAATAACCCTTAATCTGTCCACACCAATCATTCTTACCTCTCTCATTCTGTAGACAACAGTGGTGGGAGTGCTTCCCACAATCGTCTCTTTCCAAATGTAACTTCTAAAATGATTTTTAGGGCTGTTTTTGTGTGTATTTGTTTTTTTTTTCTTTTGTTCATCTTTCTGCATCTTATTTTCTGCCCAGTGCTTCTTCCTGTTTGCCATGAAGGCTGTATTCAAATGAATGGGGAGACCTTTTCACATACATGAGGACGTAATAGGGAGCTTAGCAGAACTTCCACCTGATTACCAATGCAAATATTAGCAAGTCAAGTTCAGTGTGTGGCGACAGCTTAGGGTTTATCCCTCATGCACACCACTCGATTCTTTACGCTCTGGAAACATTTTTGCTTATCAGCGCGAGGCAACGATCAACACTTCACGTCCCCGGTCCCGGCGAGACTTCAAGAGGGGCATCATCAACATTCAAACCCAGTGCCATGCACCCAAACTTCCCTGTTTCTGACTCATCTGAATTCTTACGCCTAAATCCTTATATTAGACATCATCATTTCTGTAAGCCTTGCCATCAAATGGGGAATTACAAAGAACTTGTGAATGCTCCTTCAAATTACAAACAGCACATTACACGCCATTGTTTCAGTAATGAAATGCAGGACTACAATAGTGTCACATGGATCTAGCCATGTGTTTTAAGGGATGCAGCAATACTATCTTTATACAGCAGAATCCGTGAGGACAGATCTGTATTCATAAGGTTTTTATATTTCGTAGTGAGTGCAGAACGCTCATTTTCCAGTTGATTCATCGCTCATTTCTTCTGTTGTGGTCTGTTTCACCTCCAGTATCCAGTTAACAAAGACTTCCTACCAAGTCTTTGTTATTTTATGACAATATATTATGCATTTATTCTGATATTTACAGATATTTAATTGAAGTTATGTCTTGATTGCAACACTAGATACTAGGGGTGTAATGGTACACGTATTCGTACTGAACCGTTTCGGTACAGGACTTCCGGTACCGTTTAACAGTTAACAGTAGGCTTCAAAGATACTTCAATCCGAGTTCCTAGTTCACTTCCCACACAAACATATTATGTATTCTGTCCATTTTATCACAAAATTCAAACGATAAATACCGTTTTGATGCTCTTTAATGAGACGTGACAGATCACTGTATAGACGCGGCAGCGCGGCGCGCGAGTGAACGCGATCATTTCTTCCTAGTCAAAGAATAAACATGAATTAACATCTGAAGGTATGTTGAGGATACATTACAACTTACTGAAACGTATCATATGTCGTGTAATCCCTCAGTCAGTGTTTCAACGGTGGAAAGACGTCAGTAAAACAGCTTGTAAACATTTACCTCAGGCAAGTCATTCAGTGTCCACAGTTGGTTAGTTCACTAGAGAAATAAATTATTTCGCTAAATATATGCACTATATTAGCCTATATATTCATTACACTCACCTAAAGGATTATTAGGAACACCATACTAATACTGTGTTTGACCCCCTTTCGCCTTCAGAACTGCCTTAATTGTACGTGGCATTGATTCAACAAGAAATGTTGGCCCATATTGATAGGATAGCTTCTTGCAGTTGATGGAGATTTGTGGGATGCACATCCAGGGCACGAAGCTCCCGTTCCACCACATCCCAAAGATGCTTTATTGGGTTGAGATCTGGTGACTGTGGGGGCCATTTTAGTACAGTGAACTCATTGTCATGTTCAAGAAACCAATTTGAAATGATTCGAGCTTTGTGACATGGTGCATTATCCTGCTGGAAGTAGCCATCAGAGGATGGGTACATGGTGGTCATAAAGGGATGGACATGGTCAGAAACAATGCTCAGGTAGGCCGTGGCATTTAAACGATGCCCAATTGGCACTAAGGGGCCTAAAGTGTGCCAAGAAAACATCCCCCACACCATTACACCACCACCACCAGCCTGCACAGTGGTAACAAGGCATGATGGATCCATGTTCTCATTCTGTTTACGCCAAATTCTGACTCTACCATCTGAATGTCTCAACAGAAATCGAGACTCATCAGACCAGGCAATATTTTTCCAGTCTTCAACTGTCCAATTTTGGTGAGCTCGTGCAAATTGTAGCCTCTTTTTCCTATTTGTAGTGGAGATGAGTGGTACCCGGTGGGGTCTTCTGCTGTTGTAGCCCATCCGCCTCAAGGTTGTGCGTGTTGTGGCTTCACAAATGCTTTGCTGCATACCTCGGTTGTAACGAGTGGTTATTTCAGTCAAAGTTGCTCTTCTATCAGCTTGAATCAGTCGGCCCATTCTCCTCTGACCTCTAGCATCAACAAGGCATTTTCGCCCACAGGACTGCCGCATACTGGATGTTTTTCCCTTTTCACACCATTCTTTGTAAACTCTAGAAATGGCTGTGCGTGAAAATCCCAGTAACTGAGCAGATTGTGAAATACTCAGACCGGCCCGTCTGGCACCAACAACCATGCCACGCTCAAAATTGCTTAAATCACCTTTCTTTCCCATTCTGACATTCAGTTTGGAGTTCAGGAGATTGTCTTGACCAGGACCACACCCCTAAATGCATTGAAGCCACTGCCATGTGATTGGTTGATTAGATAATTGCATTAATGAGAAATTGAACAGGTGTTCCTAATAATCCTTTAGGTGAGTGTATATTCTACTTAACCTATTAGTGATGTCTTAAATATTAAATGTATGTTTAAATAAATCTGTCATGAAAATGACAGACACTGTGTATAAATGATTATATTTCAACAACAAATTGGAGTAAAAACATAATTTTAGAATTAGATTTAGAAGTTAATGCAAAAACTGCCTTATATGAAGTTTACATGTTTGCATACAATGTGTTATTTGAGTGTTGATTATTATATCTAAAAATAAATAGTAGCTGAATTTAGGCTAACAGTTTGGGCTCTGTTGTTAACCTTTATTATTATAGTAATGTGCAAGTAAGGGCTTCCTATATAGTTTACAGCATTATCTTAAAGAAACTTTTAGTTACAATTGAATTCATTTAAGGACAGACACAATTTGTTCAGTAAACCACTGTTTAATAAAAATAAATAAAAGCAATTTTATATTTAGTTTTCTCTCCCCTGCTGTACCGAACCCGTACCGAACCGTGACTTCAAAACCGAGGTACGTACCGAACCGTCACAGTTTTGGCCACAGTTTATTCCATATTTTGACCTTTCAAACCATATCCAACAAGTAAAATCAACCATCTCGTATTTTGACAATCTGTGTGTATGTGTGTGTGTGTGTGTGTGTGTGTGGTCCTGGTCCTATGTTATGGGAACAAAATGTCTCCATTTCCCACATTTTTGGTCTCCGTGAGGAAAAAAGCTTATAAATCATACTAAGTGATGCCTTTGAAAATGTAAAAATGCAGAAAGTTTTGTGTGATGTGTAGGTTTAGGGGTATAGGGTTAGTGTTAGGGGAGAGAAGATACAGTTTGTACAGTATAAAAATCATCATGTCTATGGAAAGTCCCCATAAAACATGAAAACACAACGTGTGTGTGTGGGTGTAGGTATGTGGTTTATGAGGACACAAATGTGTATAATGACATGGGTATTATTACAATGTGGGGACAAAATGGATACTACAATTTTGTATCCTATTTGTAGAAAATGCAATTTTAGGGCGCATGTTCACCTCTGGTCAGGACCCTTTAACGCTGCTCTCTCATTCTCTTTTTCTCCCCTTCTCTCTGCCTCTAGCACAAGTCCCTCTGGTTAGTGTAAACAGGAAGCTTTAGGCCAACAAAGCAAATTAGGATGTGGGCGAGTCCTTGAGGGGGGGGGGACTATAAATAATTTCTATGTTAAAAGCAGCAGTTTGTCCAGAACAAAATGCATTGTTTCTTAACTCTAACAATTTATTTTGGCAGTGAATAATACATGAACTGAGCTGCAAACAAAGTCCTGCCCATTGAAGGGGGAGATCATCTTCACTTCCACAAAGGTGTGGGTGACAAACATCCAGACAGATTTAGCACAACCAAGCTTCTTTTAGTGCAAGCGTTCACATGGCAGCACAGTGCAGAGCGATGACACATCGATCCATGTGATTGAATGAGAAGAGAGTGTCTGTATTTTTCAAAAGCATGAAGAAAACTAGATTTTTACATTTTCAAGAAAATGTGAGTGGTGCTTAGCTGTGCAAAATTCAGCATCAATGCTTGGGTGCTGTCGGTGGTTTTCAGGGCTTTGTTGTGCGGTTATTGTGCGATTGCTAGGTGTTTTCCTTCTGTGTAGTGTGAAACAAGTCCTGCACCCTCTAGTCTCTGTGATCTTCTGGTCTCTATATATGACTCGGGTCCTTCCTTCAATGTAATTTTGGTTACACTTAATTTCGATTAGACATACTACTCCACATTAGACATACTACTAACTATAAGTAACTTTGCAACTGCAAAGTCTCAGCCTCAGACGTCACACCCACGGACCGTTGACTGAACGTCTGATGCATATGGCACACTTTTCTGGAAACACTTCAGGAAGTCGTGATCTGATTGGTTGAATTCTACAGGATGTCCGTGAGATGTGTGTGTTGCGTTCTTTAACGGTCCGCCTGGAAACAAATGCCGTGACGCCAAACTCCCTCATGAAAGAAGAATGCCGTCGTGTTTACAGCTGTGACAATGAGCGCTTATCAGGATCAACGAAACTCTGGATTTTCAAAAGTATGTGAAGTTCACGGCGGTCTGTTATTGCAGGGACATTAACTTTACATTTTCACGCCCCTAAACATGACGCGGAACAAAACGAACTGTGATTGGTTGCGTTACATGTCAGTCAAACATCCTCTTGGGTGGTCCTTGGCCAATGAAAGCTGCGATAGAATCCAGACCTTCTGCCGTCAGTCTGAAGGTCTGGTTACGCGAGACTAGCAACTGCATATCAACTACCAGTCATTAGAGTATTAGTAGACTGTAGTAGAATGTCAGGTTAGGGTTAGTAGAATAAGTTGACATGCAGTTGCAAAGTTACTTATAGTCAGTAGAATGTCTGTTGAGGGAGCATCAAAATAAAGTTTTAGCAGATATTAAGTAGACAGTTTACTAATTGTCACATGTCTGTCTGTTTGTTGATCTTTCAGTTGTGTTTTGGTTCTGTCACGTGTTCCTTTGTCACAATTTCCCGCCACTTGTCTGTTTCCTTGGTTACCTTCGTTAGTTAGTTTAGTTCAGCTGTGTCCAGTTAATTATCTAATTTCTGTTTGCCATTTAAGTTCCTCTTGTTCACTCAGTCTTTGTCTAGTCACTGTTATGTTAACCTGTTATTTTGGAGTGTGTTTCCCTGCCTTTCTGTTTGTTCCTGAGCGTCATTATTAAAGTTTAAGTTTGTATTTTGATCTTCTGAGTCTTCAGCCTGTTCCTGGTTCACCAACCGTTACACTAATACTGTAATGACCTATATAGATGACATGTAGTTGCAAAGTCACGCAGGAAGAAAACACCTAATAATCGCACAATAACCGCACAAAAAGCCTGTATGTAGCAGCAGGTGAAAAAGGTGCATCTGATCACTTACAAAATTAACAGCACACTCTCCTCAACCACACACAATATTTGAGGAATCATTCATGTCTAGAGCACAAACTCTACATTGAACTTTAACGCTGAAATCATAGTCAGAAAATATTTTAATTGGAACCGTTTATTGAACCTTTAGACATCATAGGTTTATGGCTCATATAGTATTAAATGAGAATGTGGAGAGAGAAAAAAAACACCTCTTTTATTTAGAGGCCCAAACGAAGCAAAAATATGCAATTTGGTGCAGATGCAGATATTTACATGGCCAAAAAGAAAGATGAAATTCTGATAGCTTGTAATGTATGAGATCTTTATAACAGTATAGCAGATACTTTCATAAAATAATATAAATATTAGTTGTCACTCTTTATCTCCCAATAATATATTAGTAAGATGATATTTAAATGCTTAGTTTTATGATCAAAGCTCTGTAGTTTCAAAGCATATAATGCAATGCACTACAATGATGATTGAGAGATGAACAAATAAACGTTCCTCAAAAGCCTGATGGATTTTTTTCTAAAAAAAATGATGTATGGATAATCAAGTAAATATATGCTGCCTCAGTCCAGTAAGTGATCATCTCAAAATATTGCTAACAATATTATTCTTATTTTATAAAATCTAGTAAAGATTTCATAGCAAAAAGATACGTGAACCACGACCTGAAGGAGGACGTTTTTATATTATACTATAAGGCATTTTACTTGCTAAAAAAAGTATAAACTATCAATTAGACGAGTGAAGGCATGTAGCAGATTGTGTGCAACAGGTTTTTCAGCTAAGTGTTGATCATTTAGAGACCTTTAAAAATTTGCATATTACAGTAAGCTTGGGTTAATACTTAGTGTTAGAGGTTTAACAGCCATGTCATATGAGCGATAGCAATAGTGATGCTTGCATATTATGTATGTGAACCATAAGAGGTTGATAGTGAACACAAACAATCACACTACATGCTTTTTAAGCTATATAAAAACTGCATGTGATAGATATAGGTACTATGATTATTTCTCGCCTTCAATACATTTGGGTCATAATGAGCATTTGCCCAAAATGTTACGATGTTTTTAGAGCTATAGTTTGCATTCTGTGCTTGACGTTGATGTGGAAGTTCCACAGATGGAGGGATAGAAACTAGTTGAGTTGTTGTGTCAAATTGTGGTTCCAGTGTAAACGATTGTTCAGAAAAGAAAAAACACGGCACATTCCTTTGCACTCACAAACACAATAGCCTAATCTGCACAAAGACAAGGAGAGGAGACGCAGAGAGCTTATTCAAAGTTTGCGGCTGTGAGATTAAAAATGTCCTTTCCAGAGTATCATTGCAAAGTTGTGCACAAAGCGTGTACATCCGTTTCAAGCAAATCCAGTCAGTCAGTGCTATTGGAGCGTTTCTTCGGCCTACTCCGCTTTCCAAGGCATTAGTCCTGCACACTGAAACGCAGCCGAACACAATGACTCTGAAACTATTCTCCATTCTTTCCTCCTCTGTATTTACTGCACCGACTAAATCATGCGGTCAAGGTTGTGTGAAGCCAGACTATAATGAGATCATTTCCCATTCTCTTTCTCTTGCCTATCAAACTTCATACAAATAGCTTGACTTTCCATATCCTAAAAGTTTGAATAAAGAACTTGACAAAGCAACATGCCTTGCCTGCTACATAATATATGGCTTTTAGCATGAGGGACCGTAAACTCCATTTTCGTCAAGGATAATAACATTAACTCCGCCAGCCCGAGAAACCTCTGGAATGGGCGCACATAAACAATTCTACAGAACTTAAATTTAGACGTGGATTCGGCACAATGTGTGTCTACGTTTTATGTGAGAGGAAACAATACAAAAAGAAAGGAAAACTATAAACACTGACATAAGATTAAATGTTCATGCAAAGATAAATATTAGCAAACCTTGAAGCAACTTAAAATAAATACAAATTTGTAAAATGCATTTGAGAAGAAATGCCTTTTCCCTCAATTTCTTAAAGGGGGGTCTAATGCTATTTCATGCATTCTGACTTATTTACACTGTTAAAGAGTTGGATTCTCATGCTAAACATGGCCAAAATTTCAAAAAATTTGTTGGACGTATGATGGAGTATTTCTGTGTCAAATACACTCCTTCAGGACTCTAATAAGTTTCGGAAAGTTTTTTTTCGAGTATGGCCCTGTATGACGTCATAAAGGGCGGAATTCCTTGTAATGGCACTTCTCCCGGATAAGCGTGTGTGCACATCAACCAGAGCGAGAGCAAGAGCGCGCCCATCAACGAGCTTCGTTCTGGTTACGTTACGGAAGCCATCGGCAGCGCTGTCATTTTGTTTTTAGACCACGAAATCAACAATGTCACTAAAGAAGTGTGTTTTTGGTAGTGAGGGAAAGATAACCTTGTTCAGCTTCCCAAATAACCCATTGTTAAGGAAACAGTGGATGCAGTTTGTTTTTCCGGAGCAGCAACAGAGTTCTGCAAGTATGTTGTTTGTTCCCGGTCATGAGTCAAAACTGCAGGCGGTGAGTGAAACTGCATCAAATGTCTGTTTTGTTGGCAATCAGCGCGTAAGTGCATATAAGGTCAACTACACGAACGTATAGTGAATCAAAAGTTATCCAGGGATAATGCCATGATGTATTGCGTGTGTGTGTGTGTGTGCCATAGGTGTGTGTGTGTGTGTGCTCGTGACTCTTTAGCTCCGTCCACTGCACGCCTCCACGAATTTGGCTGTTTTCAGAAAGAATCGGTACAGCGTATCTGTCTTTTATAAATATGATAAAATTAAAGACTCTTCGAAGATATGAAGGATGTAATACTACTCTATAGGTACTCAAGATAAACATGAGATTGGCAGAAACTGTGTTTATGTACCCTTTAAAAAATATATACACCAATCAGGCATAACATTACGATTTTTTAGTGGGTGGGATATATTAGGCAGCAAGTGAGCATTTTGTTGTGTTAGATGTGTTATGCTAAAAATGGGCAAGTGTAAGGATTTGAGCGAGTTTGACAAGGGCCAAATTGCGATGGCTAGACGACTGGGTCAGAGCATCTCCGAAACTGCAGCTCTTGTGGGGGGTTCCCGGTCTGCAGTGGTCAGTACCAAAAGTGGTTCATGGGTGGCCAAGGCTCATTGATGCACGTGGGGAGCGAAGGCTGGCCTGTGTGGTCTGATCAAACAGACAAGCTACTGTAGCTCAAATTGCTCAAGAAGTAAATGCTGGTTCTGATAGAAAGGTGTCAGAATACACAGTGCATCACAGTTTGTTGCGTATGGGGCTGCATGGCCGCAGACCAGTCAGGGTGCCCATGCTAACCCCTGTCCACCGCCGAATGCGCCAACAGTGGGCACGTGAGCATCAGAACTGGACCAATGGAAGAAAGTGGCCTGGTCTGATGAATCACGTTTTCTTTTACATCACGTGGATGGCCGGGTGCGTGTGAGTCACTTACCTGGGGAACACATGGCACCAGGATGCACTATGGAACAAAGGCAAGCCGGCGGAGGCAGTGTGATGCTTTGGGCAATGTTTTGCTGGGAAACCTTGGGTCCTGCCATCCATGTGGATGTTATTTCGACACGTATCACCTACCTAAGCATTGTTGCAGACCATGTACACCTTTTCATGGAAACTGTATTCCCTGGTGGCTGTGGCCTCTTTCAGCAGGATAATGTGCCCTGCCACAAAGCAAAAATGGTTCAGGAATGGTTTGAGGAGCACAACAATGAGTTTGAGGTGTTGACTTGGCCTCCAAATTCCCCAGATCTCAATCCAATCGAGCATCTGTGGGATGTGTTCAACAAACAAGTCCGATCCATGGAGGCCCCACCTCGCAACTTACAGGACTTAAAGGATCTGCTGCTAACATCTTGGTGCCAGATACCACAGCACACCTTCAGGGGTCTAGTGGAGTCCATGCCTCGACGGGTCAGGGCTGTTTTGTCAGCAAAAGGGGGACCAACACAATATTAGGAAGGTGGTCATAATGTTATGCCTGATCAGTGTATGTGCATATGTATGTGTGTATTTCACTAACATCAATTATTCATCAAAAAAATCTGTTAATTATTTAATATATAAAGCTGTCTATGGTTCAAGGTGGGCCTATTTTCCAGGTGGATGAAGTTTATTTACAGTGTGTGTTATTAATAATTCCAGTTATCAAGTTGCTCTATGCAAAAACATTGACTGGAATATGTGAATGGTGGGAGTTGCTTGAGTATTCAAAGACACATTTGGTTTAGCGTAAATAGGTATACAGTTTGTCTGGTGCATTGACATTTATGACCTCGATGGGATGAATGAGTTCAAAGCGTGTCACATGACTTGAACATACACACTCAGTCCACACGGAACTGGCATGCCATAAGGTGTACATAAAATTTTAAATGACCTATTCATAAAACACAACACACAAATCACTAAACACAGGTACGCCGCATGCCTCGATCACACACACTCCATAATCGGGTGCATTGATGGCAGTGAAGCCTTTCATTTACGAAAGGGTCTCGTGAGCCGCCCAGGGTCAAGCTGATGGCTGGGCCCGCCGCACATGCTCAGTAGCCGCCGCTGATTAATTTCCACTCGCGTCTGCTTTGTCTTCTCCAGCTCACTGAACAAGTTCATTTCATCTGATGAGTTCACGCAGGGGTCAGGACAGTCCTCGCACCAGATATCACCCACGCACGGAGCTCTGGAATATGGCTGACTCGGATTGAAAAAGCACCGCAATTAGACTGCAGTACAAAGCCAGAAGTTTTTTTCCTGGTTTCGAGTGATGCTTCAGAAGTATTCTGGCATAGTTTCAAAAAGTGTGTTGTTTTTTTAAATGTGCTTCTTGTTCGCTCCATCTCTGAAAGCAATCAAAACGCACAGGTAGCGGGATATTCGGTGTTTGGTTGCGTTCCAGGGAATGAGAACGAAGCAATTTGCTTTTGTCTATGCGTTCGGGACAATCCAGTCAGTAGCCTGGCACGCTTAGCGTTTAGTATTGCCACTTCTAAATCAAAGGAAAACAAAAACTATTTTTGATTTCTGCACGGTTGGCCATCTGTTACTATACATCTAAATTTCACAATCCAATTCTCAGAAGCGTTCACTTCAGCCAGTTTTCCTCCACCCCTCCTCCTCAGTCAATCATGAAAATGTGCTCAGTTGATGACTGCCTCTCCAGCAACATGTGAAAAAGCACGGGGCTTCATCAAAATGCTCAATCGAAGGTAATTTAAAGTCACCGCCACAAACGGCTGTTTAAGGTGGGCTCTGTTGCGCGACTGAACTAAGCTTGGGAAGAGATGACAGGAGGCGTTTTACCATTTAAAAGGGTAGCGGAATAGATTTCGCACCCCAACAATACTGTAAATATATCTGCCCGTGCATTTGGACGGCTGCCATGAGAAGGATGTGACTTTCAAGTAGCTGTGCATTAATAAATCACAGGCCTTTTCAATAGCCTCCAAACTGCTGCCTTCTCTTCAAAAGGGCAGCATTCAGGCCGCTGGCATCATTACAAATAAAAGTTGGTCTGGAAATACAGCATTATGGTGACAGAAATAATTGAATCGCTACCTAATACAAGTAGTTGGTTTTAAAAGTGTATGTTTGAGATGCAAACATGGTGTAATTATTATTATTTTTTTTGTGCTGCAGAATGCCATTCAAAAGCGTGTTGTCCATTTATTTAATTGTGACTTTGATAAGTTATTAATTTTGATCTAAAGCAACTTACAATGTATTCGAGGTGCATTTCATCAGGATGTGTTCTCTGGGAATCAAACCCATGACCTTGACGTTGCTTACACCATGGTTGCACATTTTAGCACATTGCTGTGTGGTTGCTTGATATTCTGGGTCTAGCCCAGCAGTCCAATCAAGACACAGTGGCCGGTTGCTTAGACTAGTCCTACAAGTTAGTCATGTCATTTTTTTTTTTCTTTAACACTGGTTATAACTTTTTTATGTCAATTACATAAATTGTAAAAGACTAGACTAGCAGATAATATTGAGTCCTTTCTCGGCCATTCATGTGGATTAGTACGGACTTTAACCACTGTGCTCTGGGGCCTGTCTCGCTTTAAACAGAAAGTCAGACAAAGAGAGCACTCTATTCCTCTGAAGTCAGTTCATCTCCATCCAGCGAAAAACCCAGGGCTTCTGTCTATTGAACAAAACTCAGCAAATTGGTTCCTGAGGTTCATATCTTTTTCAGCTCTCTCACCTGGGACAAGAGGAGGAATCGCCTCGTAGGCTCGAAATGCAAGCCCAACTTTCTTTCTCTTCATTCTTCTCTGATCCTCCATTCGGTCGGGTGCTATTTGAACAGTGTTTTCCCTCGGCATTGTAAAACACAGTTTGCTTTCGCTGAGAGAGCCGTGCTCTTCATGCATTTTTTAAGTTGATGCAAACCCTCGCCACTCTGCCAACCCCCAGTCTGTTTATCAAAGCTTTCAAGTAATTTGTGTACCTGCTCACAGTTATTCTAAAGCTAGCGGCCTATTTGTAAACAAGTCGAGGACGACGTTAACACATTAGTGTCACCTCGGCGTAAATTCAGCGGCAGGAAATGCCAAGATGGTGTTGCATGACGCACTTTGCAGTAACACCGGAATCAATAATTCATCAGCGCTTGCTCAATTTGAGACGTTTCATTAAGGCGACCGGCCAGAAAGCCATGGCCTACAGTAACAGCCGCGCTCTGGAAATGCCAGGAAAGGGGTCAGCGCCTCTTTACACCAAAGGACTCACCACAAAGCCTCATACAAACACCTACAGTTTGTTTTCATCATTTATTTATCACGAGCCAGCAGAAAAAAAATGGCCCTAGTTATGTTTTTCGCTATTTTCTGTGCTCACAGGATAGGTAGCAGCGGTCGTTCGGCCTTAGAAGCGTGTCTGTAATCCTTTCACCTTCAGAACAAGAGTGCCGATCTGGCAGGGGCCTTCCCTCCACACGTCCTGCTCAACCTGCATGGCAGGAAAATGGATTTCTATTTATGGGTCTATATCGCTGATCATAGCTCATAGCTTCCTTTCAGGGCCACAGTCAACATTGCAGGCTGAGCACTGATCGGCGCCCGGAGATGGGCTGATGGCCTCCAATCTGCCAGGACGATGACGGCGGTTTTGCTGATACTATCAAGTAAATTCTATCACTGTCACTGTTGATTTCTTATCCTGCTGCTCTGTGCTTGTCACTTGCCCTTCCCTGGCCTACACTACGCCTTAGCAATGGCCTGGAGTGGCCTTATCACACGTGTTTCATCCTTTAAAACATTACTGCCAGCTAATACACGAGGTTGCTATTTCATTTTTCTTAAAAGCGACCTTTTGCAATTGCGCTTGAAACATTTTTCAAAAGTAGAGTGCATAATGGCCTGCGGTTTGACATTATAATTTTATAAGAATTAACACTTTACAATAACATCCCATTCGTTACATTTGTTACAGTATTTAATTATCTTTGATAGTGTTAGTTAAAGGGTTAGTTCACCCAAAAATGCATTTACTCACCCTCAAGCCATCCATATGACTTTCTTCTTTCAGCCAAACACAATCGGAGTTAAAAAATATCCTGGCTCTTTCAAGCTTTATAATGGGAGTGAATGGTACCCTAAATGTTGAAGCCCAAAAAAGGGCATCCATCCATCATAAAAGTAATCCATACGGCAACAGGGTGTTAATAAAGGCCTTCTGAAGCGAAGCGATGCGTTTTTGTAAGAAAAATATTGGTAACACTTTTTATGAAGCCCCTACTTATAATGAATTATAGCCCTATTTATACTTATTTATAAGGAAGTATTACTATTCTATAAATATATTTATAAAGACTTATTAAGACCTATATTGCATTATAAGAACAGTTATAGTTACAGTGCATCCGGAAAGTATTTGCAGCACTTCACTTTTTCCACATTTTGTTATGTTTCAGCCTTATTCCAAAATGGATTAAATTCCTTATTTTTTTCCTCGATTCTAGAAACAATACCCCATAATGACAACGTGAAAAAAGTTTGTTTGAAATCTTTGCAAATTCAGTAAAAAATAAAAAACGAAAAAATCACATGTAAATAAGTATTCACAACCTTTGCCATGACACTCAAAATTGAGCTCAGGTGCATCCTGTTTCCACTGATCATCCTTGAGATGTTTCTACAAGTTGATTGGAGTCCACCTGTGGTAAATTCAGTTGATCGGACATGATTTGGAAAGGCACACACCTGTCTATATAAGGTCCCACAGTTAACAGTGCATGTCAGAGCACAAACCAAGCCATGAAGTCCAAGGAATTGTCTGTAGACCTCCGAGACAGGATTGTATCGAGGCACAGATCTGGGGAAGGGTACAAAGAAAATTCTGCAGCATTGAAGGTCCCAATGAGCACAGTGGCCTCCATCATCCGTAAATGGAAGATTCCTAGAGCCGGCCACCTGGCCAAACTGAGCGATTGGGGGAGAAGGGCCTTAGTCAGGGAGGCGACCAAGAACCCGATGGTCACTCTGTCAGAGCTCCAGCATTTCTCTGTGGAGAGAGGAGAACCTTCCAG
Organism: Coreius guichenoti; assembly: GCA_039654105.1. NCBI lineage: Eukaryota > Metazoa > Chordata > Actinopteri > Cypriniformes > Gobionidae > Coreius > Coreius guichenoti. The sequence continues at coordinate 35,483,735 of CM077176.1, read as the reverse complement.
AAGAACAACCATCTCTGCAGCACTCCACCAATCAGGCCCGTATGGTAGAGTGGCCAGACGGTACATGACAGCCTGCCTGGAGTTTGCCAAAAGGCACCTGAAGGACTCTTAGACCATGAGAAACAAAATTCTCTGGTCTGATGAAACAAAGATTGAATTCTTTGGCCTGAATGGCAAGCATCATGTCTGAGGAAACCAGGCACCGCTCATCACCTGGCCAATACCATCCCTACAGTGAAGCATGGTGGTGTCAGCATCATGCTGTGGGGATGTTTTTCAGTGGCAGGAACTGGGAGACTAGTCAGGATCGAGGGAAAGATGAATGCAGCAATGTACAGAAACATCCTTGATGAAAACCTGCTCCAGAGCGCTCTGGACCTCAGACTGGGGCGAAGGTTCATCTTCCAACAGGACAACGACCCTAAGCACACAGCCAAGATAACAAAGGAGTGGCTATGGGACAACTCTGTGAGTGTCCCTGAGTTGCCCAGCCAGAGCCCAGACTTGAACCCGATTGAACATCTCTGGAGAGATCTGAAAATGGCTGTGCACCGACGCTCCCCATCCAACCTGATGGAGCTTGAGAGGTCCTGCAAAGAAGAATGGGAGAAACTGCCCAAAAATAGGTGTGCCAAGCTTGTAGCATCATACTCAAAAAGACTTGAGGCTGTAATTGGTGGCAAAGGTGTTTCAACAAAGTATTGAGCAAAGGCTGTGAATACTTATGTACGTACATGTGATTTTTTTTGTTTTTTATTTTTAATACATTTGCAAAGATTTCAAACAAACTTCTTTCACATTGTCATTATGGGGTATTGTTTGTAGAATTGAGGGAAAAAATAATGAATTTAATCCATTTTGGAATAAGGCTGTAACATAACAAAATGTGGAAAAAGTGAAGCGCTGCGCATACTTTCCGGATGCACTGTACATTTATATTATTTTTTATAATTACTTACAAGTCATGCATTTGCTTTTTCAATGTGCATCCCCATAATCCATTATACGCTGATTCATAAGCATTAATTAGTCAGTCGTATGCTTCCATGAATGTATTTATAAAAATGCAGCCTGCATTGCTATAATGTATTATAGTTACAATGACTTTTTAGTAATTCAGATTTCTGTCAAATAAGTGAATATATTGTTATTAATAGCTGTGTTGTGTTCTTATAAATACTTATTGTGAGTAATAATACAGTTACCAACCTCTATAAATGCATCATTGATGGCTTTAGGTAAAGTGAAAACATAGGATGCAATTTTTAAACTAATGAACAATAATGCACTGCAACATTATTTTTTAAAGTATAATTTCAAACTGCTATAAGCAATATCATGCATATATGGCTGAGTAGATATAGATTTTAACAAATCAAAATTACCATTCATGGAACCATACGACTGACTCGTTAATACTTATAAATCAGTGTATAATTGATTATGAGCATGCACATTGAAAAAAGAAAATGCATGACTTTTAAGTAAATATAAAAAGAATATAAATGTAACTATAGCTGTTCTTATAATGCAGTATAGGTCTTAATGAGTGTTTTTAAATATATTTATAGAATAGTAATACTTATAATAAATGGGGCTATAATTCACTATAAGCATGGGCTTTATAGAAAGTATTACCAAAATATCCATATTTATAAGTTTATAAACTATAATCACTGGCTTCTGGTAACGGTCATACCTGAGCAGAGTTCCGACGGAAGAATGATTACCTCTGACCTGACGCATGACTTAGCGCAGAGGATAGAGCAAAACAAAACACCGGTCACGAATTAGAAGTCTAAAACAAATTTTTTTTTAAAGAGAAATATTGGAGGATTTCGATATAATAGAAGAGGAGCTTGAATTTGTTGCCCAGCCCTATTTGTTTGAACCGCTAGAGGCGTCGACTCTCACCTGAGCTTACTCTACTCCCACACCCTATGTTATATGTCAGGTCAGAGGTCACTCTTCCACCAGAACTAGGCCATTACCGGAAGCCAGTGATTATAGTTTATAAACTTATAAATATGGATATACAGATCTTTTTCTTACAAAAATGCATTGCTTCTCTTCAAAATGGCTTTATTAACCCCCTGGAGATGTATGGATTACTTTTATAATGGATGGATGCACTTTTTTGGCCTTCAAAATCTAGGGTACCGTTCACTTCCATTATAAAGCTTGGAAGAGCCAGGATTTTTTTTTTTTTTTATATATATATATAACTGCAATTGTGTTTTGCTGAATATACACCTAGGATGGCTTGAGGGTGAGTAAATTATGGGATAATTTTCATTTTTGGGTGACCTAACCCTTTAATAAAAATGCAACTGTTCGTTGTTTAGACATATTGTTCATTGATAGCTCATGTTAACTAATGGAACCTTATTGTGAAGTGTTAACGATTTAGAGTGAAAGGCAATTAAAACATACACTTTCCCTTATGCATTCATATACATTTTTTTTTTACCTAAAATCAGCTTGAAATACACTCCCATATGCGAAAACACAAGAAAAGAGGCAAACACTTTTATTGCGCTTGACACATCAACAATATCACGTCGCACGCTCTTCAAACAAAACTCAGCCGACAACAGCGGAGAGAAAGTGAGATGGCGAAACAAAGGTGTAGTTATCCCGATATCACAGGCAAGCGGAGATGACAGATACCTTATTGTCTGAAGCTGCTCGCGTTCGCCACAAGCGGGGAGTCAGACTTGGGGAGGCGGCGAGCCTTCGTGCACCTGTAAAAGAGCGCAGTTGAAAGAGATTATTGCCTTCAAATCTCCCTCACTTTCATTAAGTGTTCAAGCTGACAGCAGCAGGGTTTGTAAACAACACTGTTGGCTCAGTGGCTAGAGATAAAGAAGCCGGAGTCTGCCTCCGACGAGATGTGCACACAGATTCTCTACAGTTGGCAAAGCCTATAAAAGCCACGTCGGGATTAAAGGAGAAAAGAGGGGTACATCGAAAGTGACTGCGTTACGACTCGAGTGCACAACGAGATGAAGAACTGTTTGGCGAGTGCTTAGGCCGAAATTTAAAAGAGCTGTCATCGTGCTTCATATTTAATAAAAGCGTATAGCCCAGGGTAGTTTAACTAAACAACTCAAACAAGTCAATTAAATTTGGCTCAATTAATGTTTTATGATGGCGAGCATCTGCAGCATTTTCCTTTATCTCCAGGCAAAGTGCAAGACATGGTTTTCATTACCATTGTAGTACACACGACCAGGACGTTGCAGTTATTCTACATGGATAATAATTATAGTACATTTAAAGACTGTAAATGACCTTGTGATGGATTTATAAAACTTACAATAGTAATTACAGTGTAATTATAAGGTTATAACATGGTTATAGAGGAGAAACTAATAAATTGGTACCCATGTGTCTGATAGAGGAGTTGACTAATCCCTGTTTACCAGCTGGCTCTGGCACTGACCAAACATGGACATCCTGTGAGCATGAAGGGAAGGATGTGGCACACCTGCTTTCCATGGAGCCAGCTGATTGGTGCACAGCATGTTATGTTAATCTGCCAAGAAAAAGAATCCTCTGTGACGAACCTGGTTTGAAAATATAGAAGACAAAAAAAAACAAAAACATCAATGTTTTATTAGATTTATGTGAGCAGAACATGCTTTTTAAAAAAGTTAATTGGCCTGATTTAAGAAATTCAAGCAGAACCAAAATTCTTACCTAAATTGTTGTATATTTTAAGATTGTGTAAATGAATTATGAATTGAATATATCTTTGTAATGTTTTGCAAAACAACGACTGCTGATAGAAATTGAAGAATTAAGATTTAAAACAGACAGGAAAACCATCAATGGCTCTTTGTAATAATGTTTTACAAAATAATGACTGCTGATAGAAATATTATACCTAAAAACAATTTTTGAAATTGAATAAATAATATTTAAAACAGACAGGAAAACCATCAATAATATTTTATTAGATTTATGTGAGCAGCATACTATATGCTTTAAAAAAAAAAAGTTTTAAGAAATTCAAGTAGAACTAAAATTATTAAGTAAATTGTTTTATATTTTAATATTGTGTAAATTAATTGAATTGAATGGCTCTTTGTAATGTTTTACAAAATAATGACTGCTGATAGAAATATTATACCTAAAAACTATTTTTGAAATTGAAGAATTAATATTTAAAAATAGACAGGGAAACCATCAGTAATTGCTTATTAGATTTATGTGAACAGCATATGCATAGACCCTAACGCTCAAAATAATTAATTGGTTTGAGTAGGACAAACTTAAATTAAACAAATTAGTTCAGTCAAATTAACTTTTATGAGTATTTAGCACTTTCTTTTTCTTTCAAGTTCACAGAACTGATATATTTAAGTAAACTGAACTGTTTCATTGTTTTGAGTTTTATGAAAATATTTCTTTTAATTTAGACGAGCTTAAGTTTAACTGAAACTGGGCTGGGATTTCTATTTCCCAGCATGCTTTGCCCATGGCACTCGAAAGGGAGAGTACATGCTAAAATTAAATGTTATATAATGTTTTTTTTTTTTTGTGCAAGATTAATGTTAAGTGGGACATTTAGTAGTGAATCATTTTTATGCTAATTTAGAAGAGTTTTAATGTGGGTTTTTGGAGAGTTACCATCATGGTGACAAGTGGTGCATGCGGCTTAGTTTGAGAGCAAGTAAGTTAAAAGTTTTATATTGCTGCACTTATTCAGCAAATGCTATACCGTGCTATTGTTAAATTGTTAGCAAATTAGCATTTTCTGAATTACCTTGTTATAGCTAGCTAAGTTTATACTAATAAAAATGTTCACATTGAGGTTACATGAAATTTTAAGTTAAATGTATGAATTAGTGTTCTCAGACATTTCAAGTTAAGAGCAATTAAAATGAATAAGGACTAAATAAAAATCTGCCAGTTCTGTTTACTTAAACTTTGAACTTCTTAACTTAAAATTTAAAATTTAAAAAACATTTGTTGGTCTGATTTATGAAATTCAAGTAGAACCAATTTCTGTATAAATTCATTCTTATGTATATTGTTGTATATTTTAAGTTGAATGACATTACAAACACAAAGACAACTGATTGGAAAAAAATACTGTATTATACCTATAAACATTTTATAAATGGAAGAATTAGGATTTTCAAAAAAAAAAAAAAAAAAAAAAAAAAAAACAGGAAAAGAATGTGTTATGTGAGCAGCACATGATTTTTTTTCTAATTTATGAAATTCATGTAGAACTGTACTTGTGTATTTATTTATTTATTTATTTATTTTTTGAGAAGTTTGTGTAAATAAATTGGAAACTGAATGTCCGTTAAAGGAAATGCTTTACAAAACAAACACTCCTTTTAGAAATAATTAGTATACCTAAAAACAATTAATTATTGTTAATAATCACAGTATATCAAATGTTAAAATTTCACAAATTGAAAACATGCTGTATTATGCTTTGTTTATTACATTTAAGACATCACATTTTTATAAGTTTATATCTCCTACAAATAGCTTTCTGAACATTCTCTGTGAATATGCAATGTTTTGGGTGTATGTTATTTACATCTGTGTAATGTTGCTGAGTTGGAACACAGTGACTCTGCTTGCGGACCGGAACTCTAGTTTGTCCCCTCAAAGTGAAACCGAACTCTGCTTGTACACTACCCAGGAAAGCATCACAATGAACGGCACATGGTGTTCTCGTTGGCAGGGATAAAATATTAAAGAACGCTGTTGTTTTAATTACTTGGCTTTTGAGATCCTAATAAGGTTCGCCCGGATGAAGCACAATAACTAAAAAGGCTGACGCACGATCTGAATCTTTGAGCGACTACAGGTTGAAATCCTACCTGGAAGGTGCCCTGCACGCCCGCGGAGGATTGCTGAATCTATTTAGAGTGCCAGCAGCTTTTCCTATCTTCCCATTTTAACAGCCTCCTCGTATTCATTTCAGTCCTGTAAATGAAACCCAATTTGGTTCTATTAATATTAATGTTGTCAGATAGTTCTGATGACGTTGAATGAATGAAGACCTTGGCAGAACAGAGACCGTACATCAGATTTCTCTTTTTCTCACTCACTGTCTGGGAGGAAAAATCAGTAAATAAAGGATCAGAGACACTTTTGCTTGAGAGGCTTTAGGCAAAACACAGCACTGGGCTTATTGTTAGCATGCCAACTGTTTTAACACAGTCAATGGCATTGATTCCACAGACACAGCTATAGCTTGTGATTCCTGGCCTTGTTCACATATTACACCCCCCTCGCGCTCTTACACTTTTCCCTTCGTACTTCCGCCAGGGTCCGGGATTAACTGCTTAGCAGGACGTTTCATAGCGCCGTTCGCTTGTAAAGTCGAGCGGGTGTAATAGTGTCTGTGGTGGAGTACAGCTGCATTCTTTCTGATAAAGGCCGCTTGTTTCGCATCCTGACTTTGATTTGATGGGGTATCGTATTAAAGGACGTTATTAGTCCACATGGGTTCTATGGGCAGTTGTGTTTTTAACACTCGCCAAAAGACTTGAGTCTCTTAAATGAAATTCGTCTCCTGAGGTTCCGCTGCGGTACAACAGCCGCCATATTTCTGCTGGGGGTCTTTTAATAGAGCCAAGTGACATTTTTGTGGTCGGACGTCTGTTTCTGTCAATCCACAAGGAGAAGTCCGATGCCATCAAAGTAAAGGATGTTAAATTAAAACCATCCCAAGTACATTCACAAATGTTATGTATAAATATTTTTATATACAAGAAGGAATGCAAAAAATTATTTTTTGAAGTTTTAAAACAAGGATTTGCATTTTACAAGAAAATACTATTTTAGTCTTTATACTTCAAAATGTCATGTTTAATTCAATGGGCTCTATCATACACTTTTTGCTAGTTTCAGCCTGACGCAGTTATCATTTTCACGTTCAGCGCCATGTTGTTTAAATAGCAAATGAACTCATGCCCATCTGTTCACTCATGGGTGTGCTGGTCTGAAAACGAGGTGTGTTCAGGCGCATTGTTGGAGCGTTGCTATTTTGAGGAAACTGAAAACGACTGCGCCATTGACCAACAAAAACCTGCGGCAGTATTTTTTGTGTTATTTAAAGGGCGCGTTAGTAATGTGCGCCTATAGACAGGTGCACAACATACGTACACTCTGCTTATTACACACACAGGGACGCGCAGCAGCACACAAACATTTTTAAATATTAAAGGTGCTGTATGCAAGTACTAAAGCATAAAAAAATACCATAATATGTTTGCAGATATTTAGGAAACATGCTAAGTTCACATACTTGTTTCTCTGAAAAACAATGCTACAGCCAATTATTTTACTTTGAAATATGCGTTCCGTGTCGGAATGTCTGTTTTGGTTTTGGTCTGTGCGATACCGCAACTACCCAATAGTATTTTGACACCACAGGTTGCCAGTTGGCGGAAAACACAGCGCATTGCTGCCATGGGAGCCAGCAAACAAAACAGGTCAGAGATCGCAGATTCTACCAGACCTAAAAAGCCTCGGCATCCATCTAAAAATCTAAAAAAGCACATTAAAACGCAGATAAATCAACTCATCAACTTACAGTGTGTAAGTCTCCTTGCCTTCCATTGGCAATTGCGCTCGTTCCTGTTGCATGTCCTCAAACTGGCAACTCGCTAGAGCGTGGAGTCTGAGGAGGAGGGGGCGGGGCAAACAATATTTTGAATTTGGACTGCAGTACCCGTTTCAACCACTAGCTTCATTCTTACACACAGCACCTTTAAAAATAAAAGGATTCTTCTATGGAGAAGCATTCAGTCTTTCCGCTTGCAAATTCCGCCATGTAAATAGCGAATCCGCCATGGTGCAAGCGCAACTGGCTTTTAAAGGGAATGGGAGATGAGACTCTGATTGGTTTATTGCACGTTACGCCAAAAACACATCCATGACTCATTAAGAGACTAGGTACAACCCTTTTGGACCATGCGCCTGGTGCGTCGACCGTTTTTCCGTCGTTAAACTAGCAAAAGTGGATTCAGACACGCCCTAAGTGCACCGGCGCCATGTGCTTCAGACCATGCGCTCAGATCGTTAAAATAGGGCCCAATATGTTACTTGCTGTTTCTTTGTAATTATTTGAGAAACTTACTAGCAGTTTCAGAGAGAAAATTATTTCAAAGGAAATCCTACACTTTTTTTTATTGCTGAGACAATACTTTTTTACTGTACATTTTCAATATCTCCCTAACAACAATGTTATCTTAAATATTCTCCTGTTACTAGTCATTATAAATGAGACATTTGAAGGTTGATCCCTGGGACAAAAAAATGAAAGCATCCCGACCAAGAAAACCTAAAAACACAATTGAATCATATAATCACAGCTTAAAGTGGGTACAAGCAATTCCCTGCTATTCTATTAACAGTACTGGGAATTAAATGCATTTTATTATAAAAAAAAAAAAAATGTAAGGCAGCAACTGCACATATTTTTTTTTAAGTTGAATTAGGTGGATTTTTTTTAAAGCTCACCACATTTTTCTTCCATGTAATAAAGTACAAACACAGTAGATAAAAAGACAAATCTAGTACATTAGAGAGAGTGAAATTGTTCTCAACATATAGAAAGATGCCACATTATATATCCGTTGAAAGCTCCCTCTCTCTCTTCCTCTCAATAATAGCATATCCATCAGAGATGACTGGATCAATATTTGTGTTTTGGCCTCAGCCGCCTACGAGATGGCATGTCATCAGTGACAGACAAATATCATAATAGGCAAACTGTACGAGAGCCTCGACTCTATTGATCCTCTGTGAGTTAAAACTACACGAGAGGTAAGAGCCTGGGGTAAGTGCCTCCTTTTGTTTATCATTTCAAAATATATTGGAAAAAGGAGAAATGCCACATTACCAGGTTTTCACAGCACTTTTTTGGCAAATGAAAAACAAGGCATGTCAAAATTCATCAATCTACCGCAGACCAGTTGAACTTGCGTATTAGACCGTAAAACCAGACAACGTGAGGAGACGTTCTGTTTTTCAGCTCATAAGACTTCGCTTATGCATGGCACAATGGAAACACAAATGTTCTGTAGTATGATATTTTAAACACAGACATTTGGCTGATGGATTGTGTGTACATACAAGTACTCTGGGGCTATTTGATTAACAGATAATTGCCTTTTAGATTTAAATGATAATGCCAATATGTTTAGCGTAAGTAGGAATGATGGGGCTCGCTGAAATCATTATCCCCAGGTGTGTTATTAGTGGAAGGTTAATGTCTCGTGGTCCATGTGTAGAACAATTTGTAACCATTTTGGCCTACACGACTAACATGCAGCACACAGTCAGTATATGTAGTGAATCAGCCTTGAAAGTGTGTGTGTACCCCAGGTTTTCCCTACATTATGGGGACCGAATGTCCCCACGAGGATAGTAATACCAGTAAATGTTGACCTTATGGGGACATTTTTTGGTCACCATGAGGAAAACGGCTTATAAATCATACTAAATTAAGCGTTTTGAAAATCTAAAAATGCAGAAACTTTTCTGTGATGGCTAGGTTTAGGGGTTGGGTTAGTTTTAGGGAATAGAATATACAGTTTGTACAGTATAAAAACCATTAAGTCTAAAGGAAGTCCCCATAAAACATGGAAACCAGCACGTGTGTGTGTGTGGTTCAGGTAAACCCAATGTAATGGGAACAAAATGTTCCCAAGATGGTAATATCCAAAATCCTTGTCCGTGTGGGGACATTTTTTTTGGTCCCCATGAGGAAAACAGCTTATAAATCATACTAAATGATGGTTATTTGAAAATGTAAAAATGCAGAAAGTTTTCTGTGATGGTTGGTTTAGGGGTAGGGTTAGTGTAAGGGGAGAGAATATACAGTTTGTACAGTATAAAAACAATTACATCTATGGGAAGTCCCCATAAAATATGGAAACTAGTGTGTGTGTGTGTGTGTGTGTGGTTCAGGTAAACCCAAGGTAATGGGGATAAAATGTCCCCAAGATGGTAATATCCAAAATCCTTGTCCTTGTGGGGAAATTTTTGTGGTCCCCATGCGGAAAACAGCTTATAAATCATACTAAATTAAATGTTTTGAAAATCTAAAAATGCAGAAAGTTTTCTGTGATGTTAAGGGTTATTGGATAGAATATACAGTTTGTACATTATAAAAATCATTATATCTATGGAATGTCCCCATAAACTATGAAAACACAAAGCGATTGTGTGTGTGTGTGTTAGTAATCGCTTGAATCTTTGATGGTTTTGCATGCATTTGGAAAAACCAAAAAAGCCTCAAAGGCTGTTATGAGCCATCTTTTATTTCAAAGATTTAAATGCGGTCCGAACTGGATCGACCATCCAACAAAAGTAAAACGGTGTTACCGGGTTCTGCCGTGGTTGATAAAGCGCAGGCCTCTGGGTTGCATAAGAGGATTGTTCGTGAGCAATCCAGGGGCATATTCACCAAAAAAGCCTGCCAGCTGGGCACCATCTCCGGCACTCATCTGCGCTGCTGGCAGCGGTCCGGCTCTGAATAGGCGGCACGGCTCGCAGGCCTGCTTTCAGAGGTAGCCAATGTCACATTACTGCACTGTCCAACCGTACTCATCAAGATGCTTGCATTACCCGAATCCCGACACAGGCATATCTGGGATGTGTGTGGCCGTAATTTCATTTGTGAAAATCATAGGTTTGCTGTATGTGAAGCACATAATGAGATATACCGAGCGCTGATGTAGATTACTGGGACAACAACTATATCGGCACCTACTGTATTTTCAGTCTCCCAGAATGTGTATTTCTTAGTCATTCTAGGTCAACAGTGACTAAAAAATATGATAAATATTGACAAATATATCATACACATTGATAAATGAATGGATTGAGATTAAAATATAGTTTCAAATTGTTTTCTAGCTCTGTTGAATTATCACCACAGTCAGACTATTGCTGCTGCTGATGGTGCTATTTTTTATTATTATTATTATTATTATTATTATTTTATTACCCATTTAATATAAGGGAAATTATCTAAAGATCCCAAACATTTTATTTATAATTTTTTTGACAGTGTTATTGTTGTCATGATAAAAATCAATCAATCAATCAATCAGTCAATCAATCAATACCCTTCATATTAAGGTGACATAGATTAAATAAGTACTAAGTAATATTAATTAACTAAATTAACTAAATACTTAGGGTTAGGGTTTGGTTTAGGGTTAGTTACTTGTAATTATGCATAATTTAGTGTTATTACTATAGTAAGTACATGTAGCAACATGTAACTACGTCACCTTAAAATAAAGTGTTACCAAATAAATAAATATAGATAATAATATACATAGATAGATAGATGGATAGATGGATATATGGATATTCTTAAGTTCTTAATATATATATTCTTAATATATAGTTATGGGAATTAGGGGCACTGAATGGTCATATAATGTCATAATTGTGTTAAAATATCATTTTTCTGTTAAGAACATTCAGTAAAACTTTATTTTAGTGTCCTTGTTACACATTACATATAATTACTATATAAATGTTGCATAATTACATGCAACTAATCCTAACCCTAACACTATAGTACATGTAGTTAATTATTAGTACTTAAATGTATAATTACACTATAACACGGAGACCTTAAAATAAAGTGTAACCAAACATTCTAGCGATAACTTCAAAGATTAATTTAAAGTGCTTTTTTTTTTATGAACAAATACAGGTAAAGTTCAAGGCCATGTCTGTTGAATCAGTGGAGGAGTGAAGGACATGTATGTGAAATGAAGTATCTGTGATATCTCAGAGAGACACTGAGGGAATGTGTCTTAATGTTCTGGCAGGATGGTTTTTTATCATCCCTTGATCATCTCATCCATCCAAGGGGTTAAAATGTGCTGCCATGGCAACAGACGGGGTCAGCTGATAAAAAGATCAGCCACTCCTGATCCTCATTTTCTTCCCATCTGAGCTCAGTCTGGACTTATCTGGACCAGCCCATCACGGCCCACTCAGATAACACCTTAAAACTCAATCCACCTGAAGCAATGATGGCGCTCTGGGTAAGGGACGCACTGTACAGCTCAGAAAAAACCTCCAACACGTTTGTCAGACAGGATTATTTGGTGAGTGTTCAGGAAACCTGTTTGAAAACAAGCACTTCAGTGGTAAATACACTATTGAAATAATAATGATTATATTATTTACTGCATTGTAAAAGCAGTAAAATTGCAAAACATTACAATATGAAATAACTGTTTTCTATGTGATTATATATTTTTATTTAATTTATTCCTGTGATGCGAAACTGAATTCAGGATCTTCAGGTCACATGATCTTTCAGAAATCATTCTAAAATGCTGATTTGCTGCTCAAAAAAAAAAATTCTGATTATTATCAATGTTGAAAACAGTTGTGCTGCTACCGTGATACATTACTGTTCAAAAGTTTGAGGTCAGTACGATTTTTAAAAAAATAAATTAATACTTTTATTCAGTAAGGACACATTAAATTGATCAAATGTGACAGTAAAGACGTATATAATGTTAAACAAAATATTTATATTTCAATGCTGTTCTGTTTAACTTTCTATCAATGAAAGAATCCTAAAATCCTAAATCCAACATTGATAATTAGAACAATTATTAATAATTGAACACCAGTAATAACTGATACTAATTGAGCAGTTAAATTAGAATGATTTCTGAAGGACTGAATACTGGAGTAATGATGCTTTGCTCCACAGGAATAAATTACATTTCAAAATAAATTCAAATAGAAAACAGTCATTTTAATAATATTTCACAATATTGCTGTAACGGATTCCACTGAAGGCGGGCGTAGTTGAACACAAGTGCAGTTTTATTGAGAGCGTGGACAGATATAAAATAAACAAAAGACTTGACAAAGCTTGACTTGATACTACATGAACTAAACTTGAAACAAAACTCACCAACAGCGGTTACACAGACAATACTAGACAAAGACGCATGGCAAACATGAGGGCTTAAATACACAAGGACTAACGACTAAACACGACACACCTGTGAACAATCGAGACAATGAACCAATGACAACATGACAAAAGAGACGAGGGAAGCACATGACATGATCACGAGGGCACAGTGGAATCACATGACAAACCAGGAAACATGACATTGAACATAACAAAATAAGAACATGAAACAAAACCAAGACACTAGACATTACAATTACTGTTTTTACTGCATTTTTGAACAAATAAATGCAGCCGAGCATAAGATACTTAATTTTTTTAATAAACCTTTAAAGATCATAATTATTGGCCGGTAGTGTTTATTCAAAGAGACCTTTATAATGCCCTGGCCTAGCTTTTTGATACTTTATAGATAATGTTCTTTATGTGTTGCACAGGTTTGTTCACTGGTGTCTACCCATTTTCCAAATGACTATGACTCCCATGTCGTCTTGAAATACGTTGTTCCCCTTTATTTCCGCTGCCCTCGTGCGACATGTGTCGTTGTCAGTGGCCGTGGACGGCTGCCAGAAGCCCAATCAACAGCTTTCACCTCAACTCTCAATAATGATCCCTCCAGATAAAAACTGCTGACCATTAAATTATTCATGGCCACGTTATGAATAAATAAACTGACAGCTCCTCTCGCTACAAATCTGGGAAGTATTTGCTCATTTAATCATTGAATTCAAACAGAAGCTGCAACACATTCCATAAGCAGCCCCTTCCCATCGGACCATTCATACTTGACCATCGGCCAATCTGGCGTCGGAGGCTTCGTTCCAGACCCTTTTCCCTTTTATTTGATTTTCTCAGGCTTGTGTTGAGTGCTGGGTGCGCTAAACCTTTATTTCTCCCTTGATATTTGATGGGATTAATTGTATGCAACACACATGCACATCCATTTTTAATTAGCTGAGGCCTACGCTAGTCTACATTTCAGCACGTCAATACCGGGGTGTGTCGATGAGCCAATGTATATCTGGTTGTGAACCTCCTCTAACAGAATTTATTGTTCTTCTTGCGCAGACTCGGGATGTGAAAATGGCCCATGTCCAAACTCACAGATCACAGATCAATTAACATTTAGCACTGCACTAGAAGACTAAAGCAGGATGCAAAACAAACAGCTTAAAATCGAAAAGTTTGAGCAGCTGAACACATTGCGAAATACTCAAATTGAGGAGGATGAAGTGTTTTGCAGATTAATGGGATAATACATGTACTTCCTGCAGAGCCAGAGTGACATTTTCCCCCTTTCAAGGTCAGATTAGGGATCAAAACAATGGGTTTAGGAAAAAGAAAGACTCCAACAAAATGATTTTCTTGTGGTAAATGAATCATTCAATTTAATTGTTTTTATGTAATATCTTTTTTAATTAAATACAATTAATTTAAAATATTATTATTAAATAAAAATTAATTAATGTTTTATTAAAATAAAATATTTTATTAATTAAATAAAAAAAAACATAAAAAAACTCTTACTTAACATTAAACACTAAGTTGCAACACTGACAGTATTTTTATTTTTATTTTATTTATTTTTTTTTTGCACATGCTGTCTCTGTTGTTTTAGCACCTGGTTCATTAAAGGAATTATGTGAATCGGATAACTATAAAAACAGTCAAAAAGCATCACTCCACCAGTGTGATCCAGACAGCTGAATCAACTCTTAAACATGCTGAAAATGCTGGTCTACACACTGCAAGATAATTAATGAAATTAAAATGGATAATTTTCTGCAATAATTACAAACAGCTAACCCAACCTTACCCTTATAGTAAGTACATGTAGTTCGTTATTATTACTCAGTACTTATTTGTGACCTTGGACCACAAAACCAGTCATAAGTCGCACGGGTATATTTGTGGCAATAGCCAACAATACATTGTATGAGTCAAAATCATTGATTTTTCTTTTATGCCAAAAATCATTAGGACATTAATTAAAGATCATGTTCCATGAAGATATTTTGTACATTTCCTACCGTAAATATATCAAAAATGTATTACTAGTAGTAATATGCATTGCTAAGGACTTTAAAGGTGATTTTCTCAATATTTAGATTTTTTTTGCACCCTCAGATTCCAGATGTTCAAATAGTTGTATCTCGGCCAAATATTATATATATATAATATATTATAATATCCTATCCTAACAAACCATACATTAATGGAAAGCTTATTTATTCAGCTTTCAGATGATGTATACAAACAAATTGACCCTTATGACTGGTTTTGTAGTCCAGGGTCACATTTGTGTAATTACACTGTAACAACGTCACCTTAATAGTGTAACTCTGAATTTTTTTTATATTACCATTACATTGGGCCCGGACTTTTCTTAGAGTGCACCGTGCGTCTGGATATACTGTATGTTGCTTAACTCTCTTCTCTTTCATTTGTTGAATAACTGCTCAGTAGGAAAAAGAAGACAATTGGAGGGAAAAAAACAACACAATACCATAACAATAACTGCAACAGGCAAACAAGGCTAAATTTTGTAAATAAGGTACAGTCTAATTCACATAGAAAGTAGGCATTTACTTGTTTGAAATGGCAGTGCAGACAGCACCTGGTTAAACTGGAATGCAGGTGGTTCATATAAAAAATGGGCACATTGATCACCTCCTTATGCCGGTACACATTGTACAATTTTGGGCTGTCCCAAACGAAAGATGACCAAACGTGGCGATTTCTGTGGTCGTGGCTCCTAAATGGTGGTCCTACATCGTACAGTGAGAGGTTCAAAGACGGTCTTGTGACCAAAGATAGCGATCATTTTCTGACAGTGTCAGAACTTTACCATGATCACAGTGTGTTTGCTGCTATGACCTAAGTCTACTGACTAGCCAATAAAAATTGATCAATGCGACATGCCGCTAAAACTTAAAACTACTACCTCAAGCTCCATTTGCAAAATTGCCATGCAGAGTTGACCTCTTTTCCCTAGCCATGACCGCTTCCAAATTCTCCTCTTTCACGTCCTCATTTTTTCAGAACACAGAAAAATCATAATTGCCAAAGTGTGATTCATCTTGCTCTATACGTCACCACTAGCGTATGCTGATGATGTTTTTTTCTGCTATACTAACTTGCGTCGCAGCATACGGTTCAATAGGTGTCATCATCGTACTGTCTACATACATACCCAAGTTTATTAGATCCATGTCGTACAGTGTGATTTGTAATGATCTTATAGGATTGCACAGTCTGTAGCAGGCATTAGAGAGACATTATGATTCATGTCAAATTCTACCCAAAATGCTGGGAAAATGACCAGAGCCGTATCTTCAAAAGCCTCCTGGATTCGAGTAGAAGTGGAGCTGATTGTAGCAGAGATGGCCTGATCATCAGCTGATGTCTTCCAGCTGGCCTCGGGGAGAAACACATCTGTCTGTCTATCATTCACATCCTATGTTTCTTGATCTTTCTAATGTTCTGGAGTGATCCTGTCAGCCGCCTTGTTTTTTTCAGGATATTCAAACGTTCAGCATCGTTTACATTTGCATGATTCTTACAGCATGGCTATTAAAGCTAAAGTTTTGTGCACAGACAGTTCAGTGATTTCAGTTTGATGCGCTTTCATCTGGCGGCGAGGTAAAGCGACGCCGCTCTTTTCCAGAAGAGACTGCGATATTTTATTTCATTCTGATAAGCTTTGTGAAACCCGAGGCTTTGATTGATTGGTCTCCTGTCCTCCAGCTCTGCGTGGTTTTGAACGGGTCTGTGTTTACATGGCATTCTCCGCTTCAAAGTTCGGTCTTTCCGACGCGACGCAACGCGTGCCAACGCTTCTCTCTGTTGTGGCATTTTGTATGCCGTTTGCGCCTGCCACCCTAACATTTCATCGCGATAGGATTTCTTTTAAGTCATCGAAACGCTCCCACTCTCTGGCTGACCTTTTGAACCTGTCGCTCCGAACGCGCCATTCCCGAGCCACTTTAAATGTCACCTTACTTGTGCTCAAACATTGTTTATTTGCAGTCCCAGACATGCAACCCGATAACACCACAAAAGAGTCGGTGCGAGACCTGCGCCGATGGTTATATGTCAGTATCCTCATACCTTTTCAGGCGTCCGAACTGTACAAAAGCGTCCTCGTTCAAAAACCGAGGCAAGGTCAGCGTGGATTAGCCACAAGTAACCCTATCAGGCCCTGCACAATGCTTACAAAGACCACTGACACTTGCTGTCAACAGACTCTTTGGAGGGAACTCTATCTGCTCGGCCCGCGGTTATTGGACTACCTGGACTAGGAGGGGTCGGGTAGCCATTTCCAATTGCACCTCTTTGTGCCTCCTTTTATTTTGCTTTGATTTAAGGTGACTCAGTCGGCTCATCAATCAGGCCGTCTAGAACGCTTGTGCAGCGGAGACTTGTCCAGCACATAATTCCTATCATTTGTGGCTATTCTTTTCTCACATAACTCTCTTTGTGCTTGAACTTCCGAGAGGCAGATGAATGAGACAGAAGCTTAATTCTACATGACATGGATTAGGTGTGTTCCCATAGGATCAGCCGCTAGAGCAAACAGAGGGAATCAAAGTCCCGTTTCCACTTGCTCTTGCATATGGGTTAGGAGTGTTTTGTTTTATGAGGTGTTGGTGTTTGGGCTTGGCCTCAGCGGAGCGTGAGAGAGAATCTGTCAGTGGTCTGCATGTGTGCTCCTTATGAAGACAGTGGCCGGCTGCATAAACTGCTTAGAGTAGTCTTAGTTAGTCATCTAATTTGTTTCTTTAAAACTGGTCATAACTGACATAAAAAAAGTAGACTGGTCAAATTTGAATCTGAAAAGACTGATTAATAATCCCTTGCATAAGTCAGTTGGTCAGGCTGGTTCTTAAGACACAGTCTTAAAGACACCATGAAATCAAAATTCTTGTTTTTTTTTTTTTGATGGACTATTGCAGTGTTTATTATGAATGATTTATCCATGTACATACTTTTTTTAATTCATGTGCCCTCGTAATCTTTAATCAAAATAACTTCCCCTCCCTCTTGCAACGACATCTTTTCTCTTCTCTGATGGGGTGAGGGACCTGTCACTCACATGAGATCGACCAATAGCAAACCACAACTATCAACCATCCAATCAATTCTCCCAGCATAATGGCTGAGCACCAACGGAAAAACACGAGATATTCTCCATTCGTTGTAACCAATCAAAAAATGTATCGGGAACCTTTCTGATGGGTGGATCTCACATCGTGTCCTGGCTTAATTTTGAACTTGATGTTGATGAAAAGTTTACAATAAGAGCAGAAGCTTATTGGCCAGGGGCACGTTCAAGCTCAAACCGGTGCGCAACGTTTTGCTACAGTTTCCGGGTTGAACGACATGTTTCCTGGAAACGGTGCAACGGTGTGCAACAGGGTTTGAGATACGTTTTCTCTTGTTTGGTGGGTGTGTCAAAACATGTACATAAAACCACGCGGTATTAAAGAGACAGCTCGCACAATGGGTCCAAGTAAAGTAATTTACAAATGTGTCCGCTGCAGCTCGGTATACAATTGAACAATTGACGATATTAGAAGACATGTTTGTCTTTTCATCCTGAAATGCGAGGCAAATGTTGGATCACAATAATTAGCAACCATAGTTTCCACAAATCCCCTCACTCGATTGGGATGTTTTCTTTTATTCTGGACGGCTAAGGCAGTGACTGTAACATTGAGTATATTTAGCAGTATTAAACACGTATTTATACCGATTTCATCAGGCTTAGAAAATTCTTCAAAAAGAACACAAAGAATGGCCTTCTCAGCTGCCATAGTTGCAACTCTTGCGTCATCAGAACAGGGTGTTCAACGCACCACAGTTTCCGTTTAAAAAAAAACGTTTTGTCGGGGCTGAACGCAGCCCAGATATGTGATCACTTACTTGTTATGTCATGTGATTGGTGGATGAAATACCATCTGAATTTTTCATTGGTTATCTGTAAGTTTGAATTTGTTTTGCATTGTTTGTATTTAAACGAACCTGCAATCTTTTTGCCCTGATGAAGGCCTGTGCGCTGAAATGCGTTGGCAAAATAAAGAGTTTACCAGGTCTATCTTTTCAGCTCCATTTTCAGATTTTTTTAAAACTCTCCATTTCGCAAGTGTTAAAGGGACTTTGGTCATACATACAATTCTACAATTATGTTCAGCATTGCAACATAACAACCTGACACAAAAGCTTGTGTTTTTGTGTCAGGGTATGTTGTAATGCTAACATAATGGTAGAACTGTGTGTATTGTGTGTATTTTTTGCACGATGATAATTTGTATTTTAAGTAATTTACAGATATAAATCATCAGATATATCAGCAGTGGCATCAATTCACCAAAAGTCAAGGTATGGCGAACACTGATGACGTCATAAAATCTTACTCCCTCGACGTGTGGTGATGAATGACATATAGCTTTGATCATAACCCAGCAAATTAGACAGTTATAGACCACTGTTATAAGAATTAAGGACTTTCAAGTACTTCACACGACTTTTTTTCTACATATTATCCACTTTAAATGTTGTTTTTATTGTGATGACCAAAAATATTTTTTGTTCATCCTTCAAAGATTGTCCGAATTTGTAAAACTAAAAGTTTAACGATGTAGAAATATAAACACTTTTATTTTAAAATTTAAAAAAAGACACAAAATTACCACTATAACCAGTAGATGGCGGCAGAGGATCACTTATTTGCTCAGTAGCCATTTCCACTCCCAGTTTTTTTCACAAGTTTTGCTTTTGAATTTATTTTTAGAGACTATCAAATCACTATTATTACATAAAAAATTGTTTTTGTTATTTTTTTGTCAATATTTGTCACTTTTTGTACTGAAGTGTGAAGTATATATTTGTAGGAAAGGCCACAAAGCCTTATGAAAAACAAAAACTTTTCTTCAAATTGTGAATTAAATTACACAGACAGTCAGCTAGTAAAGAGCGCCTCCTTTCAGTGCAAACTCTCGTTTTAATCAATGAATCTGACTAAACTTCACAACGAATCTTTCATTTACACCGTGTCCGCTTTATTTGTTATAATGAGAGGATTTGTGCGCGTGTAAAACCTAGCAAACTTGCACTAAACAAACTTATTCAGCATTTGAGCGACCTCACTACCGGTAACTCCTCTGATTGGTCATTATTTTCAACAGAAACGCCTGTGATTGGCTACAATACTCAACGCTGCAAAACCACGTTGTAAATAGACACATTTACAGCGCCGTTGAACTCACGTGACACAAATATAACATCCAGATTACTTTCATTTACTTTCTTATCTCTTTTATTAAACAATTACAAATTATATGTTATCTGTAGTAATATAACTCTGTTAATCCTGCAATAAAAATATTACTTTGTATTAACCTGACCAGAAAGCCAAGGATGCCGCCAGACCCTGCCATACCCAAATGACGCCCCTGTATAACTTTTGTGCAATGAATTCATCAAGTGCACCATTTTATGCAGAAAAAGATTGATTTAACTGCCCGACGAAGACCTGTTAGTCGAAACGTTGCAATAAATTGGAGCAGTTAAATCAGTGTGCAGACATCACATTTGTTTTTTGCTTTAGTTATTTCTTTTGTCCTGCACCTGAGCCCTGTTTGGGTTTGAGGATGTGCACACCTTTTTTGTATTTTTGACTATAAATATAAAAATAAATATAAATCGCCACCTGTGTCCCCATGACCCTACATTTTTTTTTGTTCCAGAAGCCGTTTTGCTTGAATACACATCACAATAGGAAAACTTCCGCTTCATGCCGACTTTAACATAGTGGCTGTGTTTATGCAACCAGCCCCAGGACATGAAATACAACAAACTTAAAGATCAGACATTAAATGATTAAGGAATGGGTAGTTCGGCCCTTGACAAAGTGACTTCACACATCTGAAGATGTTCATGTTCTTGTGCAGCTGGGCAGGACAGAGTGATCATATAGCTTCATATCTCACACTCTAAAACCTTCTTTCCTATGCAAAGTTAGAGTTGTTGAGAAGATGCAAGTGTGGCATTTATCATGTTTTCAGATCACTGGAGCTCGCCGTTTAACCTCTTGACAAATTGTCATTTTAATTGATTAAACTCAGCTCAAGCGGTGGAAGAGGGAAATTTAAATCATTAAGCCGCCGTATATCATAAAGCCAGCAAGTGTGCTCTCACTGGCCCTGCAAATATTTGAAAATGATAATTCTTAGTCTTCTCTCTCTCTTAAAATCCCTGATCAGACAGTGAGCTTGAAGCGGTCCAGTCATTACAGTCACTCAGAGGCAAAATGATGAATACTGGCAGCAGACGTAAGCAGCATTTTTCACATTATCTCAAGAAAAGCCACACATTTATAATGTATAAGGGTCACACTTTCTCACTGGTGTGCGGTGGTGTTTTAAAATGAGGAGGCAAAGTCCTCTTTTTTTATATACTGTATATCAAATGGAAATGTATGTCCTTGCTACACTAATAATTTTCCTGGTTAAATAAACATTACATAAAAAGAGTGAACAATTCTATTTTGTATTTTAACACTAACTATGTAATGTTCTATTTATTAAAACCAAGTATAAATTTCATCAAGTTAGTGTTTTTGCACATTTTTACATTTATTCCAAAATAATAACTAAAGGCAGTAAAAATGTAAACAATATATATTATTTGTGAACTAAAGTTCAGCTTTTCTTTTTAATAGTCAACTTATTTTCACCAGTCATCAAGCTTGTACACACTGGTCATAGACACAGACACGGAGATTTAATTTCACCACTAAACAAACCCCACAGTCTTCGTTTTCAGGCCATTTCAAATTTGATTTTGACGTGACATAAACTTTTTAATTAGTCTTCCCATTAAAGCCATCATTGTCTTCATTCAGGCCGATTCCAGAACGCATGTGAAAACAAGAGGCAGGATTTATCGCACTAACCAATCATATGCAATCATAAATGATCATTTCCAATCATATAGCGCGATGAAGGCATTTCCTCCTCTCACGTGACTTCCCCCCATTCATTCTCAATTACCCCCCACTAAACCCACTGCACACTTTAGGGGGTCTGTTAAAAGTCAATGGCCTCAGGGGAGGCAAGAGAGACATGGCCTCCTGCTGTAACTTCACCTGCGGGTGTCGCTGTTCGGCAGTGTTACTTTACAAAAACGAGTGACTTTTACACTTTAATGTCACATTTTGTAATATTTGCATTGTTTTATTTTTTTAATATCGATTATTTTCTCATTTCTGCCTCCCTTGCCTCCGCGGAGGAAACGCCCATGCAGTTTCTTTGGCTGGATCTATTTCGTTTTTAAAAAATACATTAAAATTGCAACTTTAAATGCACCACGATGAACATGTTTTCAAGTTCTGAATGTCATTTTTTGTGTGGTTTGAAATAAAAAAAGGTTTCACTTTAACACATTCTGTTGACTATAAGTAACGTTGCACCTACATGTCTATTATTAGTATTAGTAGATTGGTAGGGTTAGGGTTATAAGTTGACATGTAGTTGCAAAGTTACTTATAGTCAGTAGAATGTCTGTTGGAGGAGCATCACAATAAAGAGTTAGCAGATATTAAGCAGACAGTCTACTAATACTCTAATGAGAGTTAGTTGACATGTAGTTGCAAAGTCACTTAAAGTCAACAGAATGTTCAAAAGGGACCATCAAAATAAAGTGTTACAAAAAAAAAAAAAATGTCTAGGTGGTGTAAGTGTCTGTATATTTTATTATAATAGATTTTGTTATTTTTTTCCTAACAAATCAACCCAGCATGCAGGATGCCATTTAGTTGTCATTTGACAAGAAAACCATAAAATAGAAAATTAAATAAGGGACCTTAATCTGAAACAGTGACTATCGGAACAGACAAAAAAAAAAAAAAAAAAAAAAAAAAAAAAAAAAAAAACAGGCATAAGTTTGAATCATCCTTTAAACATGTTCTGTCACCAAAAAGGTGGCAGAAGAGTTTTCTCCCTTTCATTGTCTTGGACATCCTTATTTGTCATCAACCCATAAATGTCTGTGGACAGACAAGAAAATGAGCGTTGAGGACACCAACTCTGGTTGGACGAAGTAAGACATGTTCCTGGATCAAAATATTTTTTTGATCCTGGAAAAACATTCCTGTCAAAAATAAAATCTGAGGGAAATGATAGATGAATTACACTGATGTAGAAGCACCTACCCCTGGTTGTAAGCCTAAACTTGACATAAACTGTAAACTTGTCCATCAAATCTGATTGGTTGATTGGAATGTTGTTCCAGGATCAACAAAGATGTTGATCCAGGAACATGTTGTACTTGGTGAAATCACATTCACCCTGGTGGGACAGTGACTTCCACCCCACTACAGTTATAGTAGCCCACCTAAACAGCGCAGACTGCCTCAGTTTGCATCGACAGAGAGACTGACTCTTGTCAAACACAATATGTCATTTGATACAGCATTCACATCCTGTGGATTTGTTCCTCCTGCATTTAAAAGTTGCAGAGAAAGAGATGTGAGAGTAAGAGTAAAAATGCAGCCTGCTCGCTTTTTTACATTCGGAAAGCATTGCCGAAACATCCATGGCTTTCTGCAGCATGTTAAACAAATTGAGACTGTGTGCGGCGCTTCACGACTCTATTCAACTCGGAGATGCAGAGTGGCCGAGGAAGCAAACATCTGTGTTCCTCCACACACTTCATCAGAGGCACAAACGCTGCTCGCCCAGAGGAACGTGCTTACAAAGTGATGGGGCTCAGGGTTTTTCACTGGGGGCGAGGTACTGATTTGAAACCCCCTCTGCTGCCAAGCGCATGGATAGCTACTGATTAGAGGTCTGGCGAGCTTGCCAATGCCAGTTGGGTGAGATGACGGCTGTCGCCACCCTTCCTCACCCCCGTAGGGCCCACTGGAGAAGACCAAAGACATTTTCCCCTGACAGAATAGCACATAGCCCCAAACCACCAGGGTCAGAGCATTGAGAGAGCAGTATCTGCACGCTGCACCGGCACCTTGAAAAAGACGTGAATTATCGCAGAGACAAATTGCTTTTTGTGTTATGCTTATCTGCGCTCTCGTTTGCTCTGGCTCAGCTCAAATTTGCTGCTTTTTGTGATATTCTGTATCTAACTTTTTTCTCTTGTGAAAGATCTCACTCGCTGTAGAAACATGATGAAATAACAGCAAATCTAGCTTTCGCTAAGGTGCCTACGGGCACGCAAACGTTCATCTATTTCTTACATTTCAGGATTTGTGGGCATTCAAGGGAAAGTTCAAAGCCGGCATTTGCCATGTTCAAAGAAAACATAAGTTGATACGGGCCGTTTTAGCTACCTCATGTTATATTTCCATGGAGCACAGCGTACACGGCTTCTGATAACAAGAATACAGATTCACCATTGAATCAAGAATGTGTAAAAGTTCCTTTTGCTAATTTGCTCCTCCCATGGGTATGACTATCTCACTGTGATTCTGAGGAGCAAAGTGAGCATCTGTCCTGTATTCACCTCAGTGTTTTGTTTCAAAGTTCAGGAATGTTAACAGGACACACAGGTGCATGAAGATGGCTTTTTTTCCCAGGACAGTACTACAATATGATATTTCGAAAATATTCTATATATAGCAACCTACTATTTAGGGACATCTCTCTCTCTCTCTCTCTCTCTCTCTCTCTGCAGTATCAACCGACACACATGCATGAGGGAAGATAAACATACACACACTCTCCAAGATTTATGTTCTTAAATACATGCATACAGTGCGGGCCAAAGAGAATTGTACTTCACAGAAATAGCACTTCAAACCCTGTCAGCTGCCCGGCATTCACATTTCAGTTAAGAATATAAAATCAATAATCATTTTAGTCATAAGGGTAAATGAAGTAACATAAGATCAAAGTATACCCTTTGGCCACTGAAGTTGCACTGAGTAATTTATCTCATCAAAAGGCAGTACTGCTAATCCCTGTGCTTTTCACTGGAGCTGCCACAGCCGAGCTGTATTATCCTTGAGTAAACAAGTTTGAAGAAAAATATGAAAAATCAATAGTTGTTTCCTTCTATCCAAATCGATGGCATGCATCATAAATCTGACTCTGTAAGGAGCCTGTGTGTGAGTGTGTGTGTGTGTGTTTTCTCGCAGTGTAATCAGCTTTATTGAGCATAAGGACCCGTATAATTACAGATTTTGTCAGTAAAACTTGATCAATGGCCTAAAAGGCAGGTGAGTAAATGTTCTATTGGGAAATCCAGCAGATTGTATTCACTGTTCATGATAAACACACTCACTACATGTTGTGCAATGCTGCACATGATAATAATAATAATAATAATAATAATAATAATAATAATAATAATAATAATGATTACTATGGGGAACACATAGTCACTATAACTATGACTTTTGCCTCAAACTCCTAATTTACTGCTTATTAATAATTAGTACGGTAGTTGTTAAGTTTAGGTATTGGGTAGGATTAAGGTCATGCAGAATAAGGCATTAATATGTGCTTTATAAGTACTAATAAACAGCCAATATCCTAGTAATATGCATGCTAATAAGCAACTAGTTAATAGTGAGAATTAAATCCTAAAATAAAGTGTTACCATTATTATTATTATTATTATTATTATTATTATTATTATTATCAACTGTTTTAAACTAAATAAATGTTTTTTTTTTTAATATATAACCATGTTCAATAAATATAATTATTTCTTTTCGGCATGTGTTATTAAATGCATTTAAATTTTATGCATTCAAATGCATAATATGGTCATGTAAATAAGGAAATTATACACACTTAAATGTCCTGTTCAACGTAATAATGAAAATGAACTGTTTAGCATGAGTGAATTACAATAACATATTGTTATTGTATATTCCTAAATTCTGAGTTAACATGGAAAATAGGCATATTTGAATTTGAATATATATATATATATATATATATATATATATATATGTGTGTGTGTGTGTGTGTGTGTGTATATATATATATATTTTTTTTTTTTTTTTTTTTTTCAGACATGCGCGTCAGCATCACCATGCAAGCCTATTGTCAGTTAATTCCATAATTTCATGTTTGAAGGCTTCTGCCGGTGAATTGGATAAGGGCATTTCACTGATACTTAGCTGCAGTCTTGGGCTGAATCTCCTATAATTCCATCATGTTTGCTGGGACTAAAATATCATGAGGGTTTCTAAGTATGGAAGTTAACCTAGTTAACCTACTGCCCCCTGCTGTGCGGCGCGCGCTCTCGCTCTCAGTCCCGCGTGCTTTATCTGTCCTCTGTGAGCCATCATCGCCAAATTAATTCCAGTCTTTACAAATTACTTTACCATAGAAAATATGAAAGATGGAACAAACAGTGCGGAATATAGGTTACAAATTAGACCTGCTATAAATCTCTTAATCAGAAATAGTAATACATAAGGTCTTAAATAAAGATATTTTTTAATCAATTGTATCTTATGCAATAAATAATAAAAATGCTTTGTTTTAATTTGAACATTTGTCTCACCACTACCACGATTATTTAACATAGCATGACAATAATTTCCCCTTGAATGTCAGTTTAATTGATATTTCTATTAATTTTCACCAATCTTTAAATAAATCTTAAAATTATCATTGCTAATATGCGAAATAGTTTTTTTTTTATTGATGCTATTGACAGAGTATTTTACGGATTTTATTTGCATGTCATTTTTATTCAATACATAAAGTGATATATAGGCTATATTTAATTCCAATAATTTAAGAAACGGTACCTTGAAAAAAATATACCACAATGCATCCGGGTTTTACCAATACATTTCTTCATCACGACTCGGAGAAAATGTATATCAATTTTAAATTGTAATAATAATAATAATAATAATAATAATAATAATAATAATAATAATAATAATAAACATATATTACACACCCCTTTCCGCCAGTCGTTATCACGCCTCATTATATATTTCAGTTATAATTTCCCCCTGTGTGTGTTTTCGTGTCACGAACAGTGATGTGTTGAAGAAAAACTTATTCCTGCTGAATTAATTCTAAATGTATGTTACAGGTATGTGGAAGACAAACTCGTGCTGTCAGGACGGAAGACCTCCTGCGATTAGAGAGGAGAAATATGACGAGCTGAGTGGAAGAAGACTCACACCTCCCACCGGCCTGAGTGCGCACTGCTCCTTCAACAATTAATACAAGAGCCGAGCAATCTTTAACAGCAACGTCACATTCACTATAGCATGCTGTTGATTACAATTAATCTTTGATTACAAACGCGCATTTTACATTACAGAGCTCCGCGTTACAATAAATAATTACAAATGAAATAACAGATTTTGACGGTAACACTTGGTTACAGTGTATTTACAGTTCATGCATCATGACTGCACAATTCACAATTCATGCATATTGGGAAATATTGCTGATATGTAATCATAATCATAATATGTGTATTGTTTTGATACGTGTTTTAAACCAAAGGAGAATTAAATTCTTAAGAATTTAGCCTAATTTAATTGCACAAAATATCTTTGGATATTTATTAGCCCATTGCATGCAATTCATTTTACGTTCTGTGTTGTAGCCTACATTAAAAAAGGAAAAGCTGTTTTGTAAGTAATTACAAATGCAATGTGCAATTAGAAGTAGCCCTATGTACATATCTACATATAGTTTATTAGTACTCTTGTGTGGTTATGCGCTGTAATGTACACGACCAAAACCTCTTCAACCATGGTGGGAATTTTTCCTTTCTTTTCTTTTTTTTTTTTTTTTAAAGAAATGACAAATGATGTGGCATCATGTCATCCGTCAGCAGCTGAAATAAATCAAAAAGAAAGAAAAACGCAATAGATAAACGACGGGAACGCGACGACGAGAACGCACGGGCTACTTTCTGTGCGGGTTTTGTTCCGGAATTGCATTTCACAGCGCGAGAGAGGGGGCGGAGATGGAATATTTAGATGAGCTGTGATTGACAGCTCCTGTTTCTCCAATGCTCTCAGAAACTCGCCTGCTCCTTCCAGCAACTCTTCACTCTCCACTCCCGAGCACTACAAACAAACGGACGCTAGGGGATCTTCATGACGGCACTTTGCTGATCGCTCCTCTTTTGCGCTTTTATTTATTTTCTTTTATTAGTTTATCCCTGCGCTCGGCGGTTAAATGCGCTGATTCTATCGATCAGCCCGTTTTCTGCCCTCCTGCTTTCCTCTACTGGAGAGAAACTATAATAATGTCATATCCTCAGGGTTACCTCTACCAGCCCCCGGGCTCTCTGGCGCTGTACTCCTGTCCGCTGGCCGCCCCGAGGAGCGAGGAGCTGGCCCGGTCCTCGTCCGGTTCAGCGTTCAGCCCGTACGCCGGATCAGCTGCGTTCACAGCCTCGGCCAACGGATTCTCCAGTCCTCTGTCCTATTCAACAGATCCAGCCACGGGATTCCCGTCCTACATGGTAAACAGCCCTGTTGTGGATGTAGAGCCGTCGCCATTCACAAGTCATTGTTCTTGATAGGAATGCATGAATATTGCATGATAGCACGGTTATAGTTTTGGTTGTGGGTTCGGGAGTTGCATGCATGCGCGGGCGCGCGTGTGTGTGATTCAAAGGGAAGCTCGCGCAGGTCATGAATACAAATGTCGCACGCTCGGTGTTACTCGGGTACAGAATACAGCTGGCCACAATTTAAAAGTTGTTTTGTACAGAAATAAAGTCACAAATAAAATGCACAGCCGAAAAAGCGTGCTTAATTATAAGAAACAATAACAGCGTGTCTAAATATTTCTTTCTTGGGCCCACTTTTACACTTTAAATAGGCCTGCGTTATTTTTAGACAATAGGTGAAATTATTGGTTGCGAACAGTAAGAAAAACAAGTGTACA
This sequence comes from Coreius guichenoti, assembly GCA_039654105.1. Lineage (NCBI taxonomy): Eukaryota > Metazoa > Chordata > Actinopteri > Cypriniformes > Gobionidae > Coreius > Coreius guichenoti. The sequence continues at coordinate 35,454,884 of CM077176.1, read as the reverse complement.
ATTGCAGAGGATACATTTATTGAGTTGAGGTTTGGAATGATGTGCAGTTAAATAGGCGTTATTTAATCGTCAATTGATGAATTGCAATGCTAATGACATGGCACATGAAAGCGGGTAAAAACGGTCCATATCCAGTGGTTTTCTAATAGGATTTGTAATGCTGCGCTTCACTGATATGCTTCTGACACTGAAAGAGCACTGGGAAAGTCAGCCTGGTGATTATGCAAAATGGCTGCAATTACCCATTATCTGTTATCCACCCCAGTCCCATGTAATTGTGCATTCTGATAATTGCATGAAGGATTAATCATTGTTTATTGGCTTAATTATTATTACTATTATATTTTTGGTTACACTTTATAATAACATTCATTAATAACATTAACACTGTATAATGCAGAACAGAGCATTAGTTAATGTGCATTCAAATGCGTTGATTAATCGCGCTATAATTATTTTAAAATACAGTGTTTGTTTATGAATTATGAAGTTGTAAAAAAAAAAAGTTTTACAAATAATAATAATAATAATAGATGACTGACCCAAAAAAAATGTTATTTTTGAAGGGGTCTCCGTATGACGCGCACACTACGGGGATGGCAGGAGCCATAAGTTATCACCCGTACGGGAGCCCCGGTTACCCGTACCAGCTGAATGATCCCGCTTACCGAAAAAATGCCACGCGGGATGCGACGGCGACGTTAAAAGCGTGGCTGCAGGAGCACAGGAAAAACCCCTATCCCACAAAAGGTGAAAAGATAATGCTGGCCATCATCACGAAAATGACCCTCACGCAAGTGTCCACCTGGTTCGCCAACGCCAGACGGAGACTCAAGAAGGAGAACAAAATGACATGGGCACCGCGGAATAAAAGTGAAGATGAGGATGAGGACGACGGCGATGGAGAGAGAAAAGATGAGCGCACGGATAAAAACATGGACAACAGTGAAGCGTCTGCGGAGGACGAAGGTACATTATTATTAATTTTATTATTAGGCGGATTTAATTGAAATGCATTACGGTTGGTCTGCATTAAAATGGACAGTGTTATAAAATGCACTGCCTGTATTGTAATGGTAAATTAATAGACATTATATATATATATATATATATATATATATATATATATCATCTACACGTTATATAGCCTAATAATTGTACATTTAAGACCATCACGCCGTAATGCAATCTTAAGAGTTTTATAAGTTTTCGTTTTGACAGCAGTAACTCATGGCTGTGTTGTTTTTGTCCACAGGCATCAGTTTGCACGTCGATGCTCTGACAGATCACTCCTGCTCAGTGGAATCGGACGGAGAGAAGGTCACGTGTAGGACCGGAGACCTGGTTTGTGATTCTGGACCTGATACCAAGGACAAATGCGACGCGAGCGATCTCGACACGGGCCGCGAGGAAAGGCAAAGAGGCCCGTCACCCAAGCCAGTGACCTCTTCCCCTCTGACTGGGGTGGAGGCTCCTCTCTTGACCCATCATCACCGAGAGGACACCCGAAACAGCACCAACAAAACATGCCTGGACGGTCAAAACCAAATCGTCAAACCTAAACTATGGTCATTAGCCGAGATCGCCACTTCGGACCCAAAGCAGCATCATCAGCAGCATCACTTGGGACAGAACTGTCCCCCGGGCGTTGGCCTTTTGACCTCCACGGCGCCCAGCGCGTCCCCGGCGGGCGCAGTCTACCCCGCCACCTCCATATTAGGAAGACCTCTTTATTACACCTCGCCGTTTTATAGTAATTACACAAACTATGGCAACTTCAGCCCGCTGCAGGGCCAAGGGATACTGCGCTATAATTCAGCTGGGGAGGGACTTCTGCACAAACAGAGCGGCGACCCCCTACTAAAGACTAATCCAAACCAGACTGAACAACATTTCAGGGCCTCCAATGCAGAATCCAAAAAAGGTGCGTAAAGGGTGCATATAAACTGTTGATCTTCGCCAGCTAGAATTTGACGTGTTATTTAACTAATTACACGGTTAACGAAATGCCTATCTAAATAAGCAACTATATCAAATGCAACTAGTTGAGACACTTTTTAATGTAATCGCGCACTTGATTTCCTTGTTGTTATAGAATCATTGTTAATCACGTCGCGAGGTTTTGCAATTGCTTTTATTTTATTTTTCATTTTATTTCATTTTTTTTTTCTTCTCATAATCGAACGGTAGCGTCAAGGCTACAATATAGGAAATATTTAAGCTGTCAAAACGGTGTAGTCTCTTTCCCTTTACTAAAATGGGTTTGCATTTTCTACAGACCCCACCGAGGTTTTCACAGTAAGACCCCAGTCTTACCTGTCGAGTTAAAGACGAGGAAGACCGTTCAAGTAAGTCGCTAATTTTGAGTGCAGGTTTTTATCACAACATTGGAATGTTTCCAAAGGCCACTTCCTCATACTAATGTTCAACTGTTATGATTATGAATATTATAAGGCCTTCCGATCTACTCATACTGCATAAGAGTTTTTAGAATAGGCTATGTATGGATTTCTACATTTTACGCAATAGTTTTATTTTATTCTTTTTTATCTTTCGACAAATCGACTGATGTAGGTTTTGTTTCCTTGGTTCACAGGTAGGTGTCACAATTGCTTTGAACAAAGCGAACAAGCCATCACCTCACTCTCTCTCCCCAAGCTGTTTTAAACTAACATTTGCCTCTTACGCGGATCCTTTTGTGTGCCACTGTACACCCACGGACTACAGAGCACCTGCCTATATTACAATAACACGTCCGATTAAAGAAAATAAAAGAAAAGAAAAGAAAAGAAAAGAAAAGAAAAGAGGAGCGAAATTTTTAAGGCACAATAGCCAGTCTGGTTTGGATGAACCTTTCATTTATCGATGAAGTACTTTTTTCCCAACATATGTGACTTTTCGATGAGGAAATTTATTTCTCAGGATCCTTATAGTAGCTTCATTGCCACCGGTTACAGTAAACACGCGGAGACATTATCGACTTCCTATAAGACTTCATGTGCTAGAGGTGTGAAGTGTAAACGAGAACTCGGGACTGGTATAAACTTGACTAAGAGTGGAATACATTTTATATTTATTTTTGTAATGCCTATAATTTATGCAAGTTGTATTGCAATGGTAACTGAACATTGTTTTGTAAATAAATTATGATTGGTTTTTATTTAAAAAAGCCGAAGTTACACAATGTGGTTAACAAGGAGACTTTTACTAATTTATATCTCTGATTGTAAATAAAATGCGCTAGTCTGCACTGGCACCATTTAGTGTGGACTGTTTTTGAAAGCTTGAAAACTGACATAATTTTCTCATATCCTTAATACATTATTTGTACCATTATAAATTATACGTATAGACAAATTTAGACCTGACATACAGATCATAAAATTACGTCAAATTATAGGCTATTGCATAGCCTATTTAATGTAGGACATCATTTAGAATTTACACAATTGTTTCTATTTTTTTTTAATTGCTACAAAAGATTATTTAAAATATCTAGTGTCTCTGAATATGAAGCGTGAATGTTGAATGCGGTCTTGATGGCAGTGAATAATAGAGGCTGCCTATAATCCAGGCCTTCATCTATTTTTCAGCATGATGAATACAGGGCTGGAAAGGAAGCGTTATGAGCTCCCGGCGGGGTTTTAAGATGGTCAGTCGGGCTTCATTATAGACCGATATTGAACGATCCATAAAATCGTGTCTAAACATCTGCCAGCTCCAATGGGGCCCGCGCGCCTGTGTGATGGCAATGACGTCTCTTTTATACGGGCCACCCTGTTAAAATTGTAAAGGCGTTAGTTAAACAGATTACTGCGGCTCACTGTGTGTTAACCTCAACAACCTTTCGCTACAGCAATTATTTTTGTGCACAAATAATATAATATAATATAATATAATATAATATAATATAATAGAGAGCTAATCGTGGGCTATTGTAAATGTAGATTAAAGGATTAATGATTAAATGATTAAGTGATTTTCTTTTCAGTGTGTTGTAATACTTCACACGCGTTTAATGCCCTAACACACAACATTTATTCTGAATTCAGATCAGTACTGTGATGGATTCAGCCGTTTTTTTTTTTTTTTCTTCTTTTTTTTGTTGATAATATAACGCCTTATTTTTCCTTTTGAAGTGTGTTGCGCTTGTGCAAATCGGCCTGAGCGAAAGACTTCATTATTAGAGGTAAACTATTGAAATTCAGCCTTTAATCTCAGGTAGGATCCCGGGGGGGATCGACCAATGTTGTCAAAATAGCACCACAGGCGGTTTCCATTCATACTCCCTTCAAATGTCAACATTTGTTCTCAATAAAAAGAGTTATTGTTTCTGTAAAACAGCCTTTGAAAACATCAAAGAAGTTCAGCCACCTCGGTTTGATTGGGATCAGGTAAAGGTGAGGTAAAGGAGCGCGAGGAAGCATGTTATTGGACATATTCGCGGCATTTCCATTAAACAGATTGGGACGGTATTTTTGTCACCGATTTGAAATTTAAATAAGATTTTTTTTTTGTCTGTGATAGTGATTATATATATATATATATATATATATATATATATATATATATATATATATTCATATAAAGCCTATAGGCTCCGTATAATTGCGACTGTATCGATCTTTAAATGCAGTTATTGGGATTTGTTAATAACAACAATATATACAAAAGGAAAACGCTCAAAGCCTGATTCATCTGATAGTTATTGTATGAAAAAATGTCTGAACGCCTCTTTCTCTCTCTGTATGTACGTGTGTGCAACACACATGCTGACCCCACATAGTTCAGTGAATCCAAATGGAGAGGGCAAGCACATTAAGACACTTTCTGAGAGCAGCTCCTAATGGTCTCCCTTTATTCTTTTACAACTTTAATCTACCATTAGAGTCAGGTCGTAAATAACATTTCAGGTCAGGAAAGGAGAGAAAAAGTATTAACAAATCGAGTACATGTGGGTTTAATAAGATACATCAAAGTCTCCAAAGCTCTAAAGTGAGTATTAGGTTGGTTCTTCCATAAAGGTGTCATAGAAGATGTCCTCCCATTAGACTGATCAAGGCACGAGAGAGTTTGTCCACACTAGACTCTAAATAAGACCATTAGAGCCGTCAGCTTACCATTCGGCCTCTAACTGACTGTGCTGTTCCTGCCAAGAGAAGCCAAATAGATATCTACTGTTTATTGTGCGATATTTGTTTTACATTTAGTTGTTAACAAATAGTCTCAAATATAATGGTTTATGATTTTGTGAACTTCTCAGCTTAAAGAATAAAATGTGCTTTTGGAAAGTGTTTAACACCCTTAATGCTGAGATTTTTTTTTTTTTTTTTCATGAGTGGATATTATGTATTATATGTGTGTGTTACTTTGTAGAAAAAGCATTTCCATGAATGATCAAGGAGGGTTGACTTAACCTAAATAGTGGCAAAATGACAAAGAAAGCAGAGAGAGAAGAAAAAAAATATTGGTGGAGAGTTAATGAAGGGTGTGGATGGCTGTAAGATGAGGGCAGGCCTGGGGAATGCTATTTTTTAATATGTCACTGTTTGCACTAATAAGAGCGGTAACAGAATATCTTTAAATATTGTCTCTCACACGCTCAGTTTTTTAATTAAAAGCTACAGTATTAAAAGGTTCAAATAAAAAATATGATTACAAACACTTAAAGCAAAGACAGAACCATTTCACACAAAATGACTGCTAGATGTACTTCTTTATAAGTCTCATATTGTGCTATCTATTAAAAACGCTATCCATATACAATAATATAACCCAGCTTACAAAAATATGTTTTAAGAACGTTTTGCTAACATTCCCATTAAGTTATGAAGACCTCATTTCTGAACGTTCTCAGAATGTCTAGAGAAAACATTAAGGGAATGTTTTTGTCATTATGCAAGTATTATGGGAACATTACTTTTACTTTCTCTGAACTATCCAAACAAAAAAGTAGGTTAATGTTTAAAAATGTTTTAGAAAAATGTTCCATGAATGATACAAATAACATTTATGTGCTAATGTTTGATAACGTTATTAAAGACCAAATAACTTAAAGATTATTAACATTTCTGGAAAAACTTTTTTTGAGAGAACCTTGCCAGAACGTTCCCTGTTAGCTGGGTAATATACCTTCATTATTTATTGTGTATTATTAGCCTATAAAAAGTGATGCAAACTCCGTAATATTAAAGAATGAGTGATGTAATATTAGTGTCTTGCATAGGCTATACTTTCTGATGAGTTTGTATAGCTTCATCAGCTTGGACTGCTGCGAGCAATTCACTGGTCTGACACAATCAATGTTTTTTCCACACACAGGTAGGCTATCATATTTACTGCCGTCGTCAGATAGGATGAATCCAATCCAAAGATCTGATGTGAACTGATCTGATCTCCCACGTCACACGTTTCTCACTGTTAACACCGGGATATTATTCAAGAAAGATGGCCGCGTTAATGAGTTTACTCTCACGAACGAAGGCAAACACATTAGCGTCAAATGGACTGGGGCTAAAGTTTAAAATAAGCACGCAGTTCCTGCCAGTTTTCTTTTTCCATCTCTGCCTCTCTTAGTGTCGCACATTACATTTCGGTCATGCCTCGCAGACAAACACAATATCCCCGAAGAGCCGCGTGTGCGCGTGGGAATGTTGCAGACAGTGGCCATTAAGGACACTAAATGAAGTTGGACCAATATCGGTGCTAATTAAGATTCTGTTAAAAGGGTCGGAATGCAAATGGGCTAGTTGGCCTTAACTCGCGGTTCGTCGACTAAAGAGCTGGACGGGGGCAGCCCAGGCACTTTTTCATGTTTTAGAGGGCCGTGTTCAGCTGATAGCATCTGCTCTAGCCAAGCTCGGGGTCAGGCCAGAGCTTGCCACTAAGTCATTAGCTCAAATTACTCTGCTAGTTTCTCTCAAGTTGTGCAGGGCTCAGGCACTAGATCTCCCCCGGCTGCTGCCCGGCTGCTTGTGGCTCCCTTGGAAGCCAATACTCTCCTAGGGGATCAGGGCGGCATTAACCCTCTATCCCCTCCCTCGGAGACTTCACCGATGCCCGCGCTTCCACCGGACAAATATAGCAGCCCCGAATTAATGCGACTGGAAGATCAGGATCTATCGGGTAGCATCTCACCGGCCAAATCCCTGCAGGATTCTTGACCCTTTGAAGTTCTCTGTGAGTTTGCTTACACAGAAGTTTACACCGTTAAGTCGGGTTTCAACACGACTTGAGGATGCAGCCTCCTGTTTTGAAAGTGGAAACTACAAGACCCAGAATCCCTCGTTCCACCTGCCAGACCTTTATGAGATCTAAGGCTTGGGGGAAACAAGATGGGATGGTCCTATCTCACATATCTATCCTTGAGACTTGAATGTTGGCACACATTCTTTTGGTTGAAGGAAAGTTGTAGATCTCAATTTTCCCACACTCTCTAATCATCTTTCTTCACCCTCCACCCATTCTGTGTAATTACTCACTGAAGGTTATTGCTTCAGGATGCTAACTAATTGATGTGCATGTGTGTGTGTGTGTTAAAATGAAGCAATAAGTCATAACTATTTGCTTCAGGACGTGAACCAATACATAACTAAGATTTTTTAGCATACAATGTAATAAAATGTTCTTTTAAATTCATTAAAAATGTAATTTACTGCTGGAAAAAAATGGGATTTGAATAAAACATGGCTATCTATGCTGTAAAAAGGCGGGGGAAACAATTTTGTCAAAAATCTTCAACACCTATAATGGACTTTTGATTTTGGTGGCGAATGCAAAACGACGTGTTTTGCATCATACAGTGGACTTTAAATAAACAGGTAGATACACATTGTGTACACAAGATACACATTGTTCATTTACATATACCACTGACATTATAACTATTAAAAACTGGTTGAAAATTAGTGAACTTATCCTTTTATTCTTACGCAAACTGCATTAGCCCAATAACACACAAAATTACGGAAAATTGACATTGAATTGTTAGAAATGCATAAACAGCAGCAGACAGAAACAAACATTGCACTAAATACTGTATAAATCTTGTCTAAAGTTGTGTGTTTCATGCTCTCGGAAGCAATAATTCACAACACACTGCGGTCGACACAAACCCTGTTTATTCGTGTTGCAAGTGAACCTATATTTTTAGTCTGGATCATATTATCATGCACAGTGTTTGTGGTTTTAAAGGCGTGTCACAACCTGTCCAACTTGTTACAGTTTTGTAATGTTACACCAACTAACTATGTGTAATTATATGGTTAGGATAATTTCATTTTTTGAATTCCACCAGTTGTGAAATACAATAAGCAATGAGAGGCCATGCACTATAGGGATTTTTCCATGGGTAAGGGGTACAGTCATTATCATGAATTCATTTGACCGTTGAATGGTGCAACCGACCAATCAGAATCAAGCATTTCGAGATCTGTTTAATAATAACTTGTTATACACTCTCAGAAAAAAAATGGTACAAAAGCTGTCACTGGGACGGCACCCTTTAAAAAGGTCCTAATATGTACACTTTTGGTACCAATATGCACCTTGAGGTACTAATATGCACTCTTTAGGTACAAAGTGAGAGTGTACACCTCCACATGCAAAGAAACATCATAAATCTAACAAACAAACCGCCCTCGCATGCATGTTGTTTGTGGGCAAATCAGCACTATGTAAAAAATGTAAACAGTTCTCTACATTTTTATAGCTTGCAAATCTTTGTTAGATAAAACATTTCAGCTAAAGACTTTTTTCATGCATTTTGGCCCAGTTTCAGAGAGAAGCATGTTAGAAATCAGGGATGGTGAGAGAACATTGTGCTTGGTATGTTTTTATTGTCTTCAAACATTCAAACTTGGGTCTTCAGCCAACAAAGTATAAATCCCACCTGGCTAGTGCGATTCCCATAATTTTTACACATTAAGTCAGTTGGCGGTCTTTTGTGGTTGTTTGAACGCATTTGACCACATGAGCGTTCACACTATGAAAGCAATCCGGTCGGATGTGTTTTTGACTACCTCTGGAAGTGGTCGAAAGTGGACAAGCTCAAAACATTTTAGACCCTGTTTACACCTGTATTTAGCATCGCCCACTTGTGATCTGATCGATCAAAAAATCGATCTTAATACCATGTGTAAACGAGGCCTTTGAGATTAAACACCATAAATGAACCTTTGAACATTCCAGTAAAACCGGTAGACACAGTCATCATATCATACTGTCATGTCGGTGCATCATTTCCCGATGTTGCAGGGGAGCTTTCACAAAGCAGACTGACACGTGAGGAGAACCATCTGACCTCAGAGATGGTGCTGTTGTGTCGTGTCTCCAACAGTTGCTCTGCGGCCCCAGCTGTGGCGTCTGGCCTTCAGACAAAGACACAGAGAGATCAGCATGTGGATGAGCACAATCAAACGACATGCTTTCTCTTTCAATTCTGTTGTGAGGAATTTAAAACGAGCATGACAGAGCATCATACCTTTTCCTCCCGCATCCTCCCTCGAGTTGCGTTTGCCAGATTTTCTTGTTAAACGCTATCTGTCAGGTTTATCAGCTAATTAGCAGTGGCTGCCTTTAAAGCACTTCTCTGTCTTTCCCCTGCCTGTCGTCTTTTTTGAAGAGAGTTTATTAGAGTGTTTGAACAATGTCTAGGGAAAGCCAAGACACAGGAGCAACTCTCAGAGCTCTTTAATGTGACGCAGAATCAACATCCGCTGTTGTGAAGCAAAACTATAAAATCATCACCGGGAGATGCATTTCGATTCATGTTTCTCAAACTCAATGACAAGTGAGACAGAACAACAATAAAGAGATTTCAAATACTGAAATTAAAACTCTAAAATAGAGATAGAAAAAAAAGACATATATTAGAAAAAAAGAATGCAAGGACTAAAGTAATATGATTTGGAATTACATTTATTGTGAAAAATGCTATAGAAATACGTTTTAATTTGATGAAATTTTTTGAAAGTAGTGCCACAGTGGTTGTTTATACTGTATTCTGTAAATATGATTTGTGTGATTTGGAATGACATTTATTGTGAAAATGCTATATAAATAAATTTCAATTTAATTAAAAAATGTTTTCAGCTTTATTTATTTATAATATTTCTTTTTACAAAAACATTTCTGAGAATATTCTTTTAAATGTATATTAGGGCTGTATATATATATATATGTAACCAATAATCGCAATTAATCTAACATAAAAGTTTGTGTGTTTATATAATATATATGTGTGTACACATATACACTATATTGCCAAAAGTTTTGGGACGCCTGCCTTTACATGCACATGAACTTTAATGACATCCCATTCTTAATCCGTAGGGTTTAATATGGAGTTGGCCCACCCTTTGCAGCTATAACAGCTTCAACTATTCTGGGAAGGCTTCCCACAAGGTTTAGGAGTGTGTTTATGATAATTTTTGACCATTCTTCTAGAAGCGCATTTGTGAGGTCAGGCACTGATGTTGGACGAGAAGGCCTGGCTCGCAGTCTCCGCTCTAATTCATCCCAAAGGTGTTCTATCGGGTTGAGGTCAGGACTCTGTGCAGGCCAGTCAAGTTCCTCCACACCAAACTCGCTCATCCATTGTCTTTATGGACCTTGCTTTGTGCACTGGTGCGCAGTCATGTTGGAACAGAAAGGGGCCATCCCCAAACTGTTCCCACAAAGTTGGGAGCATGAAATTGTCCAAAATGTCTTGGTATGCTGAAGCATTAAGCATTCCTTTCACTGGAACTAAGGGGCAAAGCCCAATCCCTGAAAAACAACCCCACACCATAATCCCCCCTTCACCAAACTTTACACTTGGCACAATGCAGTCAGGCAAGTACCGTTCTCCTGGCAACCGCCAAACCCAGACTCGTCCATCTGATTGCCAGACAGAGAAGCGTGATTAGTCACTCCAGAGAACACGTCTCCACTGCTCTAGAGTCCAGTGGCGGTGTGCTTTACACCACTGCATCCAACGCTTTGCATTGCACTTGGTGATGTAAGGCTTGGATGCAGCTGCTCGGCCATGGAAACCCATTCCATAAAGCTCTCTACGCACTGTTCTTGAGCTAATCTGAAGGCCACACAAAGTTTGGAGGTCAACTATTGACTCTGCAGAAAGTTGGCGACTTCTGCACACTGTGCACTTCAGCATGCGATGACCCCGCTCTGTGATTTTACGTGGCCTACCACTTCGTGGCTGAGTTGCTGTTATTCCCAATTGCTTCCACTTGGTTATAATACAACTAACAGTTGACCATGGAATATTTAGTAGTGAGGAAATTTCACGAATGGACTTATTACACAGATGGCAACCTATCACGGTACCACGCTTGAATTCACTGAGCTCCTGAGAGAGACCCATTCTTTCACAAATGTTTGCAGAAGCGTCTGCATGCCTAGGTGCTTGATTTTATACACATTTGGCGATGGAAATGATTGGAACACCTGAATTCAGTGATTTGGAGGGGTGTCCCAATACGTTTGGCAATACAGTGTATATATATATACACACACATATATATTATATAAACACAAACTTTTATATATAGATATACATATATACAGTATAGGCATAAGTATAATGACAAATAAACTTCCTACTTTTCTTACACAGCAGAAATGGGATTTTGCCTTGATATTTAAGGGGATCATCATATTTGGATGCACTTAGCATTAAAAAAAGTAACCGTTAAAAGCGTTTTTCTCCACATATGACAAAGCACTAATTTGCACAACAGTAAACGAGGTGTTTTAGGTGAGTAGCATGACTAACAGCTCGCCAAACAAAAACTGTGGGCAGACCTCTTGACATTTCATAAAACGAAGAAAACAAGTGCAGACATTGATCTTCTGTCCTTGTGAGCATCTATTTATACTTCGGTTGAGGTCAATTGGAAGACAAACGGCATGTGGTGAGTTGTCAGAAAGATTGAGAAGTGGAGTGCCAACAACTGCAGCCAGCCGAGCTTCTGCCTGTGTGAAAATATGTGTAACTGGTAGGTTTGAAATAGTATACGGCCAAAATGCTTCCTCAACATGGTCTGGGGCTCTGTATTTTCTCTCATTATTTAGCATATTTCAGCAGTGGAAATGTCAAGAGTTCAGCCTCAGCTCTTTTCCTCAGAAACCCTCTAAAGCTGATATAATTCAAAGCCGAGAAGCTTAAAACAGCTGAAAAGTATGAAAAGTAGTGTTTACTTTGGTCTGTTGCAGTTGGCCGTGCGGCCGTGCTTACACACGCTACATAAATCAGCGCTTTCTCATTTTTTATTGTCTGAGAGATCTCGCAACAATTATTCTCAATTACTTTCGACGTGTCTGTGAAAAAAGTACCAAGAGACTGTATTTAAGTATGTTATTAAGTTATCCAAAATGAAAAGTGATTAGAGAGTGCAACCAAAGTACAAGATACAACGAGGCAAATGATTCTCTTGATAGGATTATAAGACGATGAACCACTTCAAAAAGGTTAATCTGCATATCTCATTAAGGATACACTAGTTTTAAGTCCACTAATAACAATAATGGTGTTGAAAAACGTGCAGATTAATTCCCTGCGAAGCACCACTTTTATACAGAAAAAAAACAAAAAAAAACACGAGAGTTATTAACCAAGGATCTTTCATGAATTACTTTTTTCTTAAGTACATTTAAAAGCACGATTAATTGCCACAGATGCGAGGACGAAAGCAGCTGCTGTGTTGCCTTTGTAATGCATTATGGGAAGAAATAAAAATGTATCTCCAGGGGTAGTCTCAGGCTGCTCTTTTCTTTGTTTGTTTGTCAAATTTTCATCTTTTCACAGTGCAACCATGCAATAAACTTTCAGCTGTGCTTTTGATAAGTAACAAAAAGGAGTGATTCACCAGTTGAAAAGAAAAGAAAACTCACTGCTTGCTGTAAATTACCAGAGGTCTGGGATCAGATTCACATCAACACATTGAAAAAGAGCCCCACACATATTCACACAAACACACACGCATATCAGTCCACACTCAAGCCCAGAGCAACAACGACTGTGTTCAGAACAGCAAACATCCATATTTCTCTTACTACATCTGCAGTACACACTGTTTTCCCATAAATACAGTGCACTTCACTCATTATTTGATCAGACTGCCAAAAGACATTTTTACACAAAACTGGTCTAAAGATGTGAAATAACTTGACAACTATCATCCCTGGTTCAATTAAACATGAATAATAATAATAAAAAACAACAACACATGAACAAGTAGTTCGTGTGACTGCATTGTTTGAAATGATTGATTTAAGAACTGTTTTCTCAAATACAGTAGCTGTTTGTGTCTTTTCATCTACTTCATCACATTGGAAGTGCAGAATCTAAAGATCGTCCTCACAATATTGATGTTTATGTTAGGAAATGGTTAGGTAAGGGATATCAACTGCACTGTTTTCATTTTAGAGGCACAAGAGGATATAGAGTGGGGTTATTGGACCAGGACTGGGAAACAGGACTGGTTTAGATGATTCAGTCAAATCATTTACTTCTCATTTTTCTGTGCTTGAAACAAGGGGATAAAACAGTATGGCCTTGTTTGCCCCAGCTGGTAGATGCAGTAACTACAGTATCTGACTACAAAAGACTGAACACAATTTTATATCACGATACGAATCATTTTTATTTCACGATAACGTTTATAAAGTTATTTTTGCTTTAAAAAGTTTTTATGATATAAAAATTGAATTGAAATTTCAAAAATCTCATCATCAATTTTTAATATTAACATCTAACATCTAATAACTAACATAAGTAAAAAAATTTTTTTTTTTAAAAACTCACTGAAGACAAGTAAACAGGAACAAAGAAAATAATTACAAGCAATAGGACAAAAACTACAATAGAACAAAGACACAAATGAAATAGACCTACCTGAAAAACTTTAAGCACTAGAAAAAGAGAGAGAAAAAAAAAAAAAATAGAATAAATTAGGATTATTAGGCAGTAGTCACTTTAAGAGTGAATGCACTGATCTAATAAACTGGTACACATGCACTTTCTTTCTCAATTATTTACGTTCACTTAAGACATAAACGACTGTGTTCATGAGGATACTCGCAAAGACAGGCATTTTGACATATAAGTGTGTGATTTGACTGTTCAAGCCAATTAAAGGGATAGTTAACCCAAAAATTTTAATTCTGTCATCATTTACTCACCCTCATGTTGTTCCAAACCTGTATGAATTTCTTCCTTCTGCTGAACTCAGAAAGATATTTGGAAGAATGTTTATAACCAAGCAGATCTCGGCAGCCATTGACTACCATAGTATTTTTTTTCCCCCCCACTATGGTAGTCAATGGCTGCCGAGATCTGCTTGGTTACAAACATTCTTCCAAATATCTTCCTTTGTGTTCAGCAGAACAAAGAAATGTATACAGGTTTGGAACAACTCAAGACTGACTAAATGATGACAGAATTTTCCTATCCCTTTAAGGCGTAAAAAAGAACTCTAGGCACTAAGTTCAGTACTCAGGTTCTGTATGAGCAGCGGCTTTATGTGTGCACATTCCAGGTGTGGGCACTCAAAAACAGTCTCTCAGACAGCGCGTGCCGTGCATATAGTGAAATGAGTAACGTTTCTTTGCTTATTGCACTTGAACAGTTTAAAATCACTTGCTTTTAAACCACAAGGCTTAAAAACACATTCAAACAATAACCGTATATAACCGGCGATAGAGAAGATAGTCCAAAGTCCAAAATCTTTACCGGTTGACAAATTTCTATCGGTTTATTGCCCACCCCTTGACAGGCATTCAGATAATATATAAACATTCTTGGCCTGAACAGTTGCAACAGTACCTTTTCACATAGCAACAAAAAGGGACGTATTTTCTTACAAAATAGCTTTGAATGCATAAGCTAGAGCAAGGACTCAGTCGAACCCCTTTGAGGTAAAACATTTGCTTGAAGTATTCCTGAGATTTTAGCAATGTTATTTTTGATTGTTCTCTGAACATTCTGAAACAATTAGAAACATTTAATACATGTTAAACAAAAATTGTTCCATGAACAATGTCTTTGTGGTAACATGTTGAGGACATTAAAGAGCAGATAACTTTGAATGAATGCTCTATTAACTTTACCTTAAGAACTTTGAGAGAACCTTGCCCGAATGTAGGTTCCCTGTTAGCTGGTGCTAGTGTACTTCTGAAAGTTGACACAATTATTTGTTTAGCAGATATATGCATGAAAAATATAGTTTTCCTGTAAAAATGAGCCCAAAACAGACAAATGTTCTCTTGAATGAAAACGTTCCTTCACCCTGAAATGTCCGGTTTAAACCGGAAAACTGTCATGATGCGAAACCACACTTGTCAGGCCATTTCATGGGGTCTTTGAAGGTCATAAAGAAAAAAAAGTGCAAGAATATTTTATTTATTATGTATAAGAATTTTGTTTAAGATAACTATTTTTCCCTGAAGTATTTCATGCAGCGACAAGCAAGAGAACCATATGGGTAAGAGTCCTGTCTGAGGTTAACACAGCAGCGGGTTTGTCCGTATCTCTTACCCCACCGGGCCCAGCCCAGTCCCACAAATGAAAAGGCAACCCTCTCATGTTGAGATTCCCCTGTACCCTCCTCCTCTTCTATAAATAAGGTTGCTCCCCATTTGCGGCCTGCGAGAGGGTGTTTATCGTGGCATCTCTCTGAGCGGATCATGCCTTTCTAGACCATCAGCACTCAGCCAAGTCACACAGGAATATTATTCTTTTCTCATCTAATCAGTCCATCCTTACGCCCAAGATTTCAATTCATTAGAAGCACTCAGCGATTCAAGCCAGCTGTTTCCTGCCGCTTGGCTGAGAACGAGGTGAAGAAAGACAGGCATCCCAATCCACGGCATCGGCCTCGGCTGTGCTCTATGCAGAGCGCTTTAAAGCTTTCTGTTAGAGCTGTAATGTCGGGCTGCTGTGTACACTAATTCAATCAGGTCGATACAGACCCACGCGTCTGCGGGACTCACACTTTTCACTTCGGCTCTGACACGGACGGGCCAGAAGAAAGGAGGGATAAGTCTGCTTTTTCTTTTCAAAATGATAAGTTGCAGCGGCCGTCTACGTGAGGAATGTGCAGACACATTAAACTGGATATCAGAGCAGGGAGATTACGAGATGTATTGTGTCTGATTTGGACAGAAGTGTTCCACTCTCAAAGGGAGGAGGGGACGTACTTTAAGGGGATCGAGAGGCAACCATATATCTGCATGCGCTTGCTGAGCATGCCTGATAAAATATTGACTCAGGCATAATCTGGTGAGGTCCAAATAAAACCTGACTTGCTGATGGTGCTCCCATGTTGAGCGGTGTACCTGACAGCAGTTTCTTCATATAAAGGACACACTGTAGGAAAAAAATCAGTAGAAAAACGGAAAAGGTGTGGGGAATTTTCTGCCGAGATATTTTCCGTTAAACAGCTGTATATAAACGGCTTCTCGAACAAGAAAAATATACAGGCTGGAACTTGATTTTGTCTATGGGGAATTGATTGGATGGATGGTTGTGGTTTGCTATTGGTGGATCTCATATGAGTGACAGGTTGCCCCGCCCTCACGCCAGTAAAAGAGATGTTGCTGCAAGAGTGAGGGGAAGTTTTGATTAAAGATTATGAATAAATTATATAACAAATATAACAAATGTCAATTTTGATTTCATTAAGTTTACAGACATTTCCTTCAACCCTAAAACACAACACAATGCAATGCGTCATTTGAAATACGGGAAAACACCTGTGAAAAATCAATATGGAAAAGACTTTCATATTAACACAGTACATTGTGCTCTATTTTTGCTGACTTTTCTTTGAGTGTCAGATACACTCTTTTTTCTCTCATGTGAACGGACCTTCGTGTTGAAAGAACAGGAAAGCTTTCCCCCTTGAAATCCCCAAATCCTTTGGCACTCGACAATTTCCGCACACGTTGTGCATTCAGAACAAAAATACAGGAAAGAGTCGGAGAGATGTAAATGAGAGCAGCAGGTGCGGAAGTGCCTTCAATACACCTCAGGGCTCAAAGCGCACTATTCAAATGATGCAGGCCCATGTTTTCCACTGATTCTCAGATGTGTGCACTCTTGTATTGTATCCACTGTCAACATACAACATACAACTGAAAAGTCTTTGAGATGTCAAGTCAAGACAAATTCATTTGTAAAGCACTTTTCACAGCACACATCATTCTAAAGCAGCTTTACAGAAAGTTGTATTGTTATGTCTATAATGCCTTAATGCTTTGAGCAAGTAGAAGATATGTAAATATTGTTCAGTTTTGTTCTATTAAGAGATTTAAATGTTGGTTGGATTTGTTCTATTTATAGATTTCAATACTGGTTGTTTTGTTCTTAGCAAGAGTAAGTGATACTTGAAAGGTATTCATGAAAATATGATCTGAAAAAAGTCTGATGCTCGAACTCACGCCTGAATATGTAAAAGCAATAGAGGAATTTAGATAATAGTCAGTTTTGTTCTATGCGAGAGAGTCTGATGCGAATTTAACATTTTCCAGTTTCAGAGGTCAAGGAACCTGCTGCTTGAAGGAATACTGGTAACACTTTAGTATAGGGAACACATATTCTTTTGCCTCAATTTACTGCTTATTAATAGTTTTTGTAGCGCTTAAGGGATGTAGAATAAGGTCATGCAGAATAAGGTATTAATATGTGCTTTATAAGTATTAATAAACAGCCATATGTTTATAATATGCATGCTAATAAGCAACTAGTTTATAGTGAGAATTGAACCCTAAAATAAAGTGTTACCGGAATTCTTGTGAATGAAGATAACTGCTGTTTCAAAGGGATTTAAATGACAAACATTAGTCATTAAAAACACTGCATTCTGAGGTGAGTGCACTTGATATGTATTTTCAGGTTTTAAGGTGTATGTGTGTGTGTGTGTTTACTTGTACTACAAGTATCACAAGATTAATTTAACATATAATTTAATATATATATATATTTTTTTTTTTAGTGAGCCTCATAAATATAATCACGCTTTTATGTTCTTTTATGTTGCTTTTATTGTGCTTTTTCTTTGTCCTTTTCGGAGTATAAATCACCGTGCATCCACCATTGGTCTAAATTCGAAAACTTCAAAATAATGTGGGGTCAGAAAAACATTGACAAAATTTACATTTTGGGTATGTATTGTATTGGGTATGTATGTAACTATTAAAGGTCACACTTTATATTTGGTGTCCTTAACTACTATGTACTTACATAACAAAATAAATAAATAAGTACAATGTACTTATTGTGTTCGTATTGTATTGCAAAACACTTTTTCTGTTATTGAGGTGGGATACGGGTAAGGTTAGGGACAGGTTTGGCGGGTTCGGGTAGGTTTAAGGATGGGTTAAGGTTGTAAGGGAAGGGTCAAAAGTGTAATTATAGTGTATTAGAGCTGTAATTACATGCAGGTATTTTTTATAAATATAAGTACAATGTAAAAACATGCATGTATACACAATACGTGCATTGTATCAAATGATTAATTTAAATGTTAGTACATAGTAGTTAAAGACACCTGATATAAAGTGGGACCCTATTAAACAATACTTGTATGAAACGGAGTCAAAAGTTTTCATCCACAGCCTTGAAGCAAAGCGTCCATTTCCACACTTGTGTTGTACTGCCCCCTCTGTGCTGTAGCTGCAAATGAAAGAACACATTCGCCTCCTTCAGAAAACGAAGTATGAATGAATTGCACAGCTGAAATGACAACACTGCACTCAGACGTCGGCGTGTAGGGTTTCACTCCTGCTCTATGTTCTGCATCACGTACGCTTCATGAAACGTACAATTATGACATGTCGAAGATCAAAATAAAACACTTTGCTGTCCGTGCAGACGGGCTAATATGCGCTCTCCTTCGCATGTGTATTTGCATGTCTCTTGACTCAGTGCCCTTGGCCTTGATACACCACACCTGTTTTAGTAATAAAGACACAGATTGGGGCTGCCACGGGCCCAGGGGTAACTGCACACAGGGCTGGGTGTTTCTCCCACCCTCTGACGGCAGATGTGTTTAATTATTACTATAAACACCACTTCATGCGTGCCCATTCTGCCTCACAGCACACTAAAGAAACTAAACAGATTGTATAACACAGTGTCCTATTGCTGTCTGCAAGGGATTTGGAAAATAAAACACTTCCTTTTTGACTTTCAGTCGGTTGGCAAGGGCCACACAGAATGTGGAATGTACTCCCGGGGCACGGGACGGGAGGGGATTGTGGGAAAACTTTAATTAAAAGCTTGTCAGTATAATTTCACCTGGGCGAAACAACCCCTCCTGACTCCCGTTTGCGGTGGGAAGGCTTGGGAATGCAGCTGAATCTGGGGAATGCAATACAGGCCCGACTGAGTTTGGCCCATGTCATTGATAACAGCACTCGCAGCTACAGTGGGGTTTAAAGTCAACATGAAAACAAAATCGACATTTTTTTTGTTTATTATTTAGTTAGCACTTTATTTTACAGTCCTGTTCCCCATGTACATATTATGTACGTATTATAGTAATTACAATAACTGGGTATTCACTAGTTACTACCCCTGAACCTACCCCTAAACCTAACCTTAACCCATGTAGTTACCTTATATTACCCAGTCCTTTCTTAAGTACACTGTAAGTACACATAAGTGCATGTACTGTAAAATAAAATGCAACCATTATTTATTATAAATAATTTATCTGTGCACATCATTATTATTATTATTTTTTAAATTCATGTGCCCTTGTATTCTCTAACCAAAATAACGTCTGCTCCCTCTTGCAACAACATCTCTTCTCTTCTCTTCTCTTCTCTTCTCTTCTCTTCTCTTCTCTTCTCTTCTCTTCTCTTCTCTTCTCTTCTCTTCTCTTCTCTTCTCTTCTCTTCTCTGTTGATGTGTTTACTGGCGCGAGGGCGGGGCAACCTGTCACTCACATGAGATCGACCAATAGCAAACCACAACCATCCAATCAATTCCCCGTGGACAAAACCAAGTCCCGCCTTACATTTTTCTTGTTTGAGAAGCCATTTCACTTGGATATACGTCACAATCGGGAAGAACTTCCGTTCCATGCCGGCTTTAAAGAAGCTCTCGACTCGGGCTGTTTGCTGCTCGTGACCGCGCTCTCACCCTGTGGCTGCTCTCCAAACACATCTTTTAGCCTCATTCATATTTCAGTTTTGTGATCTGTATCTATTGTGGAGCTGAAATGTGAGTCTCAGAAAGCTACAAAAGGATTCTGTCTTCACGGCGCACACAGCCAAGTCGGCAGGGACCCACATATAAGCAAATATCGACTGAGTGATGTTTTGGAGTATGAAATCAGATGAAACCTGAGGGCGTCAGTGTGTTGGTCAAAAATATTACAATCAGAGACAGTATGAGGAGCTGGACATGGACAATAGAAAGGCTGTGTCTCTCGTTCCAGTCTCCAGTTCCAAATGACATGAAATTTGGGCACTAGCAAGCTCCCCCATCCACTAATTATCAGACACTGATGGCTTGGATCCCTGCGACACAATTAGATATTTGTGCATTCAAACATTGCTGGTATTTCAACAGCTATGTCCTTTGGACATACACCATATTGGCAAAAGTTTTGAGACGCCTGCCTTTACATGCACATGAACTTTAATGACGTCCCATTCTTAATCCGTAGGGTTTAATATGGAGTTGGCCCACCCTTTGCAGCTATAACAGCTTCAACTATTCTGGGAAGGCTTTCCACAAGGTTTAGGAGTGTGTTTATGGGAATTTTTGACCATTCTTCTAGAAGCGCATTTGTGAGGTCAGGCACTGATGTTGGACGAGAAGGCCTGGCTCGCAGTCTCTAATTCATCCCAAAGGTGTTCTATCGGGTTGAGGTCAGGACTCTGTGCAGGCCAGTCAAAATCCTCCACACCAAACTCGCTCATCCATGTCTTTATGGACCTTGCTTTGTGCACTGGTGCGCAGTCATGTTGGAACAGGAAGGGGCCATCCCCAAACTGTTCCCACAAAGTTGGGAGCATGACATTTTCCAAAATGTCTTGGTATGCTGAAGCATTAAGAGTTCCTTACATTGGAACTAAGGGGCCAAGCCCAACCCCTGAAAAACAACCCCACACCATAATCCCCCCTCCACCAAACTTTACACTTGGCACAATGCAGTCAGGCAAGTACCGTTCTCCTGGCAACTGCCAAACCCAGACTCGTCCATCGGATTGCCAGACAGAGAAGCGTGACTGGTAACTCCAGAGAACACGTCTCCACTGCTCTAGAGTCCAGTGGCGGCGTGCTTTACACCACTGCATCCGACGCTTTGCATTGCACTTGGTGATGTAAGGCTTGGATGTAGCTGCTTGGCCATGGAAACCCATTCCATGAAGCTCTCTACGCACTGTTCTTGTGCTAATCTGAAGGCCACATGAAGTTTGGAGGTCTGTAACTATTGACTCTGCAGAAAGTTGGTGATTTCTGCACACTGTGCACTTCAGCATGCGATGAATTTTACGTGGCCTACCACTTCGTGGCTGAGTTGCTGTTGTTCCCAAGTGCTTCCACTTTGTTATAATACCACTAACAGTTGACCGTGGAATATTTAGTAGTGAGGAACTTTCACGAATGGACTTATTACACAGGTCGCAACCTATCACGGTACCACGCTTGAATTCACTGAGCTCCTGAGAGCGACCCATTCTTTCACAGATGTTTGTAGAAGCGTCTGCATGCCTAGGTGCTTGATTTTATACACCTGTGGCCATGGAAGTGATTGAAACACCTGAATTCAGTGATTTGGAGGGGTGTCCCAATACTTTGGGCAATATAGTGTATGTGTGGTTTATCATGCATCTATGTTGCTGTAAATTGCAATGCCATCACATGTGCTGTTTTCCTCCATTTCAGAATATTTTATAAAATGCAAAAATGGTTTGTAAAACATACTAATATATAAAACAGCCAAAAAATTACAAAGGGACTATATGCAATTTTTGGTCCCACTTTGTAGTATGTGTATTTAACTACTATGTACTAACATCTGATACAATCATTGGTAACACTTTGTTTTACAGTGTATAGTAATTACTATAAATTGTGCATAATTACATACAACTAACCATAAACCACAACCAAATCCTAACCCCAAGCCTTAAGTAAGTACACATAGTTAAATCTTATTACTCAGTACATAAATGTATAATTACAGTGAAAACAGGGGCAACTTAAAATAAGGTGTAACCCAATCATTTGATACAGTGCACTTATTGTGTACATACATTTCTTTACATTGTACTTATACTTTATTTCAGTAATTACATTTACAATTACACTGTTGACTCTTCCCTTTCCCCTTAACTCACCCTTAAACATACTCATACCACCAAACCTGTCTCTAACTTTACCCGTGTCCCTCCTTAATAGCAGCACAACAAATACATTGTACCTAACGTTTTTTTCTTTCTTTCATGTAAGTAGTTAAAAACATCTAATATAAAGTGTGACCAATTTTGTTTTATAATAATCCTTTATTTTAATCACTGAGGAAGGCATGAAAATATTCCAGTAAGCCATTTCCTGAATCCCACGACTGACCAATCGCTTCATAAAATTGAGGTTAAACCACTGGAGTCACATGGATTACTTTTATGATGTCTTTACTACCGTTCTGGGGTTTGAAAGTGGTAGTTGCATAGCTGTCAATGGAGGGATAGAAAGCTCTCAGATATCATTAAAAAAAAAAAAAATCTTAATTTGTGTTCCAAAGATTAACAAAAGTCTTACGGGTTTGGAACGACATGAGGGTGAGTACTTGATGACAGAATTTTCATTTTTGGGTGAACTAACCCTGTAATATTTTGAATTTGTTTTTATTTTTTATATTTTTCCATTTAAATTTTTAGTTAAAGTTGTAGTAATTTTGTTGTGTTTTTGTCATTTTTTTTTTTTCAAGGTTTTTTTTTTTTAAATGTCTATATAGTTTTCTTACTAATTTTTATTTCAGTTTTTATTTGTTATTTTAGTACATCAAGTTAAACTGAATGAAAATGAGAAATGTTGCCTTGGCCACTAGGTGAAATGAAGATTTTTTTTTTTTTTTTTTTTTTATATCAGTAATTCTTTATTTAATTTATGGTATATTTATTTATTTGTTTGTTTGCTTGCTTTAGTTAACTATAACAACCCTGGTCAAGACTTCCCGAACCAGCAGCAGACAGCAACCAAGTAGGTCAGACTGTAAAGCAAAAGTGCCTCTTGCCATGGACAAGAATAAACCATGCATTGCCACATTTAGCAGCAGAGCACATAATAGCAGTTAGCAGAGTTAGGAACAACTTTAGATAGCTTGCTATAGATAGAGAGGTGTTTCCCCAAATAATTGAGGCCTGTTGCCAAGTTAAAATGGAAATTAAAGGGATAGTTCACCCCAAAATAAAAATTCTGTCATCATTTACTCACCCTCAAGTTGTTTCAAACCTGTATGAATTTCTTTGTTCTGCTGAACACAAAAGAAGATATTTGGAAGAATGTTTGTAACCAAGCAGATCTCGGCAGCCATTGACTACCATAGTGGGGATAAAAATGGTTTGGAACAATTTAAGGGTGAGTAAATGATGACAGAATTTTTATTTTTGGGTGAACTATCCCTTTAACCAGGTTGTATTATATTAAAATAATAAAATCAACGATTTAAGTTTATAATTGTAAGTTTACTTGTTCACCTGCACCGTACCGTTCAAAGGTTTGGGGTCAGCAAGATTTTTTTTTTTTTCTTTCTGAAAGAAATGAATACTTGCATTACATTTTTCAAAAGTGACTTCTTACAAAAAAATCTTACATTTTTTTATTTTAAATAAATGCCATTCATTTGAACTTTCTATTCATCAAATGTATTAAATTACATTTTAAATATATTACAATAGAACACAGTTATTTTAAATTGTAATACTATTTCATAATATTACAGTTTACTGTAATATTAGCACAAGAGAGCATAAGCATAAGAGAATTCTATCAAAAACATAAAAAGAAAATCTTGCTATACCATCGCTGCCCAGTAAATGCAAAATAAACTTTATATATGCATTCAGAAAATATTTAACATTCTAAGTTGCATAATTAGTTTTAGTTTAGCGTATTTAAATTACTTTAATCATTTAAATATTTACATTATTATTAAATCCTTAAAAATAAAATAGAAGTACATTGACTAGCTATATTCACTATATTCACACACAAAACAAAACATCATCACACCACCCTAAAAATTATACTCATGTGCAATATTATATAAATAAATAAATAAATAAAACAAGTGTACTGTAGGTTGAGTGGGAGTACCTGTGTCAAGGTATATGCCAGTGTTTTACATTGTTTTGCAGGGGTATTTGTTCATTTTGAGGTTTTGAACTGCTCAGATTTTGACACTGTCATTACAGAATTTGTTGAAATGATAAACTTTTAAATGATTATTTTGTTTAACACAGACTGCAGAAAAGTAATTGTGCACACATCAGGTTTAATCAAATGCATGATGTGCATAATGGCAGATGCAAGCCTTTAATATTTCACTGGAACTGGTGGGGCCCAGAGGGCTATGCTGGGAACTTCCTAACGTTTATGAGATGTGAGGGTGTCTCTCTCAGGAATTAGCCTCATGGCCTCTCTGTCATATGACCTTAGTTATTGGTGGATGCATCTGGGCATGTCTTACTGGATCTGATTAGGTGCAAATGAAACCTTCATCCATTGTCAGAGCATATTAAAGAAACGAGAGGAAGGGCGCCTTTGTTCTAGACTTCACAGTCTCTACATATTTACAGTACAGCTGAACTACAGCACTGCTATAGGACAGAGAGCAGAAGCCCTCTTTTCTCATAAGTTTACACACCCTTTGCAGAAGCGGATGTTTAGGATTTTAAATAATATATTTAAATAAGATAATCTTTTTTTGTTATTTAAGAACCTGAATAACACATGTGATAGTCGTGCACAGAGTTGGGGGAAAACATTACAAATAAGGCGAGTTACGTAATCATATCACTTTATGAGCTGCGAGTAACTAGTAAAGTAACACATTACTTTTAAATTTACAACAAAATATCTGTCGCTTTTTCAAAAAAGTAACGCAATTGCTTAGTTTTTCCGTTTATTGACAGGCACATCTTCTGTCCCCATGTTGAGAGAACTGTAAGTAAGTGCAGATGTGTTGTGTGCGCTGTGTAAACATGATGGTTATTGTAGTTCAAGACTAAATGAGCAGGCATTTACTCATCTCACTTGCATAAAAACATGTTCAATATTCCTCAAAATAAATAAAAAAAATAGTAAAATGCAAACTCAGAATATTACGCAAACCTGCAATAATTAAACATATACTTTATGTATTTAATCTCACTTTTTTAACCAATAT
The DNA here is from genome assembly GCA_039654105.1 of Coreius guichenoti. Classification (NCBI taxonomy): domain Eukaryota; kingdom Metazoa; phylum Chordata; class Actinopteri; order Cypriniformes; family Gobionidae; genus Coreius; species Coreius guichenoti. The sequence goes on along the minus strand of CM077176.1, from coordinate 35,429,475 downwards.
CTTTGCTGCTGACCTTCAATGATCCATGGCCCTGTCCCAAATGGCACCCTAAACACTCGAGGTCTTCCTACGAGTCTGCACTTTTGTGACGTAATGCCGCTTTGACTGTCGGGAAGAAGTCTGCGGCAGAGCTCGCACCAGTGAAGGCTCAGCAAAAGTGTGCATTGAGGACGCATATCGACCGCAAAGGGGGCACTCGCGGGCACCCTTCTGAAACCTAAAATGACAAACGGGACACCTTACGGTTTCATGGACTTAACACAAGTCCACAAGACTGAATGTGCATATGAAGTGTGCCATTTGGGACAGGGCCCAATTCAACCATGCATGCCGATAAGCAAAAATGGCTGAAACTAAGAGTGCTGAACTTTCCCCTCCTGTCCTATTCTTCTTTAATCCAGAATGGCAGCACAACTGAAAGGTTTGTTTGAGCTGCGCCCTCTACTGTACTGTACTGCATTTCCTTCAGACTGATTCATTTCACTTTTGGTGTGAAAGGGCCTTTACATTTGCCAAAACTCTTTTTTTGTTATTAAAAACAACAAACAAGCAAGCCCAGCCCAAGTCAGAAAAAGTAACGTATTACTTTCCATAAAAAAGTAACTAAGTAACACAATTAGTTACTTTTTTAGAGAGTAATGTAATATTGTAACACATTTAGTAACTTTCCCCAACACTGGTCTTGCGTGAGACAGGCAAAGTAGGGTCTCAACATCATACAGACACTGTGAGGAAGATCGTAATAGTTTATTACATTTATATAACGCTTTTCTCGACACTCAAGCCACCACCAGTGTGCAGCATCCACCTCGAAGATGCATCGACAGCCATAGGGCGCCAGAACGCCCACCACACACCGGCTTATTGCTGGAGAAGAGAGAGTGATGAAGCCAATCAGTAGATATGTGGATGTTTAAGAGGTTATGGTGATGGAAGAGGCCAATGGGCAAATTTGGCCAGGGTGCTGGGGTTACACCCCTACTCTTTTTCAAAAGACATCCTGGGTTTTTTATATGAGCACAGAGAGTCAGAACCTCGGTTTAATGTCTCATCTGAAGGACGGTGCTTTTTGACACTATAGTGTCCCCATCACTATACTGGGGCATTAGGACCCACCCAGACCACAGGGTGAGCACCCCCTACTGGCCTTACTTAAACATGTAGAGCATTCAAGAAATTTTGTCAAGAACAAAAATGGCTACAAACAATCATGTCCAAGTTTATGCCTGAATCTAAAGTGTGCAAACTACTGAACAGTAGTTTTTGTGTCATTATTGTGTCTTTGTCACCAGTGCATCGTTCCTCCCTCACTGCTGCACTCCCTCACTCACAGTCTAGACTACAATTCCCAGCATTCCTCCTGCTCATCACCTGCACTCACTCAGCCATCATCTGCACCTGATCAGCACACTCATCGCCCCAGTATTTAAGCACACATCTCAGTCACACACATGGTCTGGTCTCATTTATGAGAAAAGGACTACTTTGCTATGTTCCAAAGCGCTGACGTTACTCCAGTGATTCACCTACGTTTCTTCAGTGTGTTTCTATCTCCTTCATGTCTCCATCGTCTCCAGTGTTTTCTACCTATACGTTTAAGGATTACCTGTCTACTCACCATCAGAGTTACGAGGTGTGTGCGTCCCCAGTCCACAATCTCCTTCATCACCTGCAAAGACATTAAACTCAAGTTATCATCCATTTATCATCTCTATACTGCTAATGCTCTAGTTTGTTCACCTGCAATCCCTATTACTCATTGCTTTAATAAATATCTCAGTTTCTTCACTAACCATCTGTCTTGGGTCTGTGATTCCATAACAGTCTTGTGGAATATATTTCTGTCTGTGATTTCAATAGGGCAGCAGCAAATAATAATAATAAAAACTGAATAAAAAAATTAAAAGAAAAAAAATAACATTGCAGCTTGCAATGGGTATGTAAAATATAATAATTTTACAATAAGGTCCCATTAGCTAACATGATCTAACAAAGAACAATAATTCTAAAGCATTTATTAATCTTAGTTAATGTTAAATACAACGTTTACAAATACAGGAAATATTTAACATCACAGCACAATTGCAAGAATAATGATCTGTTTTGGTCACTTGTGCAACAGACAAATCCACTCTGAGAATTGCAGTCATGCTCTTGACAGCCAGTGAGCAATGGCATAAATACGACACAAACAGAGGCAGTTGTGCCAGCCCAGTCTGTGTTCCCTGCCGTCAATGACTTGAGCACATATGTGTTTTGCAATGCAGATCCCGGCCTGCGACTGGCAGCAGTAAATCCATTTGCTCAACTACGAGGGTCTCTCTGCCCAGGCTGGGAATTAGTGTTTGGGGAGGGGGATCTACCGGCTTCCACTGATAACGTGCTGGCTGAACTAGCCAAAGACTGTCTGCAGGCATGCATTAAGCATCTCGATGGCACTTACCAACCCCTTATTCTGCTTCAACCGTCTCTTCTCAGAAAGCACGGGCAAGGCTTTGATATGGAACTACAGAAAGCAGCTTTTGACTGATTGAGTGTTTTGGGGAGATACTGAACAGTCTCTCTCTCTGTGTGTGTGTGTGTGTGTGTGTGTGTGTGTGTGTGTGTGTGTGTGTGTGTGTGTGTGTGTGTGCATATTCAACAGAATTTGTGGGCTTGTACTTTGGTGAAAAAAAGATGCTTGTGATGGAGACAGAAAGCAAGTCAAAAAATGTGAGGAAAAAAAGAACTATAAACAATCCTGAGACATGAGTCTTCTTGGTTTTATTAAATGCTTTTCTCACTGAAATGATATAATACAGTGTTTTCAAACCTTTTTATCTTTTACACCCAGACAGTATCATCTGGGGGGTATTCCAGAAAGCAGGTTATGTGACATACCCGGGTATGTTTAAGGGTAAGTAAGCGGATGACCTCAACTTTAGGTTCCAAAAACGGAGGTAACTTTCAGGGTATGTAAGTAGCCATAGCAACTCACTCTCTGAACATAACCAGTTCCGGAGCAGGTTCTGTTCCAGGGTTAGTTTACTTCAGAGGTGTTTGGCGCATACGCGCCCTATTGATGAGGCTCCAGTGGGAATGGGAGTTACAGATTGCATATATATATATATATATATATATATATATATATTAGTGCTGTCAAATTAGTGCTGTAATCACGATTAATCGCATCCAAAATAGAAGTTCATGTTTATATAATATATGTAAATGTAGTGTGTATACTTTTATGTATATTTAAATACACACTCATTCATGTATATACTTAAAAAATATTTGCGTGTATATATACACACTCACCTAAAGGATTATTAGGAACACCATACTAATACTGTGTTTGACCCCCTTTCGCCTTCAGAACTGCCTTAATTCTACGTGGCATTGATTCAACAAGGTGCTGAAAGCATTCTTTAGAAATGTTGGCCCATATTGATAGGATAGCATCTTGCAGTTGATGGAGATTTGTGGGATGCACATCCAGGGCACGAAGCTCCCGTTCCACCACATCCCAAAGATGCTCTATTGGGTTGAGATCTGGTGACTGTGGGGGCCATTTTAGTACAGTGAACTCATTGTCATGTTCAAGAAACCAATTTGAAATGATTCGAGCTTTGTGACATGGTGCATTATCCTGCTGGAAGTAGCCATCAGAGGATGGGTACATGGTGGTCATAAAGGGATGGACATGGTCAGAAACAATGCTCAGGTAGGCCGTGGCATTTAAACGATGCCCAATTGGCACTAAGGGGCCTAAAGTGTGCCAAGAAAACATCCCCCACACCATTACACCACCACCACCAGCCTGCACAGTGGTAACAAGGCATGATGGATCCATGTTCTCATTCTGTTTACGTCAAATTCTGACTCTACCATCTGAATGTCTCAACAGAAATTGAGACTCATCAGACCAGGCAACATTTTTCCAGTCTTCAACTGTCCAATTTTGGTGAGCTCGTGCAAATTGTAGCCTCTTTTTCCTATTTGTAGTGGAGATGAGTGGTACCCGGTGGGGTCTTCTGCTGTTGTAGCCCATCCGCCTCAAGGTTGTGCGTGTTGTGGCTTCACAAATGCTTTGCTGCATACCTCGGTTGTAACGAGTGGTTATTTCAGTCAAAGTTGCTCTTCTATCAGCTTGAATCAGTCGGCCCATTCTCCTCTGACCTCTAGCATCAACAAGGCATTTTCGCCCACAGGACTGCCGCATACTGGATGTTTTTCCCTTTTCACACCATTCTTTGTAAACTCTAGAAATGGTTGTGCGTGAAAATCCCAGTAACTGAGCAGATTGTGAAATACTCAGACCGGCCCGTCTGGCACCAACAACCATGCCACGCTCAAAATTGCTTAAATCACCTTTCTTTCCCATTCTGACATTCAGTTTGGAGTTCAGGAGATTGTCTTGACCAGGACCACACCCCTAAATGCATTGAAGCAACTGCCATGTGATTGGTTGATTAGATAATTGCATTAATGAGAAATTGAACAGGTGTTCCTAATAATCCTTTAGGTGAGTGTATATATATATATATATATATATATATATATTTTTATATCATTTATATTATATATAAATATAAATATTTTATATATAAATATAATTTTTTTCTTAAATACAGTAGGGAGAACAAGTATTTGATACACTGCCGATTTTGCAGGTTTGCCCACTTACAAAGCATGTAGAAGTCTGTAATTTTTATCATAGGTACTCTTCAACTGTGAGTGACGGAATCTAAAACAAAAATCCAGAAAATCACATTGTATGATTTTTAAATAATACAGACTATTTATAAATAATACAGACTTCTACATGCTTTGTAAGTGGGCAAACCTGCAAAATCGGCAGTGTATCAAATACTTGTTCTCCCCACTGTATATACATGAATGTGTATGTATTTATATATAGATAATAATTATACACAGTACACACACATATATTATGTAAACACAAACTTTTATTTTGGATGCGATTAATCGATTTGACAGCACTAATATATATATATATATATATATTATATATTCAATAGGGCACGTATGCACCGAACACCTCTGAATAATTATATTGATATCTAAAGCACTATTAATAAAATATAATTCTCATCTCACATATCTGCAGACATGTCTTTTTTTGACACCATGCATTTCAATAATAATAATAAAAACATATATGATATAGCTTACCTTTTAAGCAATTTGGAAGCAAAATGAATAAATATAAAAAATATACTGGTAACACTTTAACATAGTTAACTACTTTAGTTAACATGAACTAAGAATTGACAATGCTTCTAGCATTTATTAATCTTAGTTAATGTTAATTTCAACATTTACTAATACATTATTGAAATCAAATGTTGTATTTGTTAAAGTCTCCCTGTAGTCAATTTTATGCTTTAAAACTCATCTTTGATCACCAAAATGACATATTTAAATAATTTTTCCTGTGAAAAAAACTTTACTATCCCATGAATTGTCTTAACATAATTGTTGGAATCAAGTAAATCCAAGTAAATGGAAGTACATTGATTTTTTTTAGATTCGTATTATGAAAGAAATTGGTCTCTTTGATGTAGCGAACATTTTGAACGCAATGCTCAAAAAAAAAAAAAAAAGAAAAGAAAGAAAGTGACGCTAAAAACCAACCTGTAGAACAATCAAGGCTCTGAAAGCATTCCTGCCACAGGCTGTCGACATGATTCATCAAACAGACTTCATCAGAACATTGAAAAACAATCAATCATACATGTTAATCCAGCAATACATACTGTGGTTTTACAACAAGTTATGACACCTCTGCATTCTTTTGCATAAGTTGGGACCACCTACCCCACGAAATTTAATCACTCTAGGTGTACCTACATACAGCTGTCATAGAGATCTGCTCGTAAACTATAAACTATAAGGCCTGTTACATCAGGTTTAACAATTAGTTTTTCTGGTTTCAATAAGGAAATATCATCAACATATAATCAAAATGATTTACATACATTCTGATTTTCAACATAAAAGTTGATGCAAGTAAGCGCAGCTGAAGGAAGGCCTTCAGCGCAGCGCTCGGCTCGAAACGATCAAATGACAAAGAAGTTGCCACACAGTGCCTCAATCAATACAGATTCTTTCCATCAAAAATGACCCGTGGTTAAACACAATCCACATAAGTCCCCCGAAGGCCGCTTTACACAAACGCTCATGTGACTCGAGCCTTCAAAAGAAATCTTTAATCACCCAAGGCTTCTCATTTAGCAATGTCAAAACACAACTATACTCTCAGCAATATGAGTAAGCACACAAGTGAAAACATCCAAGTCGGCTGGTGGGATCGAAGCAATGACAGATAGGTTAATACCGACTGCAGTGAGAGAATTTGACAAATTAGAGCAGCACCTGGGCTGTGATTTATCAGGCTTCTGTGATGTGCCTTCTGGGGAATTGAGAGAGAAAGAGAGAAAGAGAAAGAGAGAGAGGAATATGAACGGCTTTTACACAGGAACGCTTTTTTCCTTCAAATTATTAATAGCATTCTTGACCACAATTCATTTTGACAAATCGGTACTCAGGGTATTAGGATAGTTTGACTGTGTCTAACATTGCCTATACTCCTGGTTTGATAACCTCCCATCTGCAAGCTCCTGTAGGATGTTTGATGAAGAGATATCGCAGATGGCATTGCAGGGCATTCGCAGAAATTCTCAAGGCAATAACCCAAACATTAAAAGGATGCGCGAGAGATGCTTTTCTCCCCGAACGTCTCGTCGGACTGTCAGTCAAAGGGAAGCCTGCTGAAAGAGAGACATGCGAGTTTAACTGTTGGAAATAAGAAACATGCAATTAGTCAACTGTCAGATGCGCTTTTCTTCAAGGCTCAAACACGCATCGATCAAGCACGTCACCATGTGATTCTAAATATCTCTGTCAACAAAACATATTCCTAACATGATATTTAACTCAAACTAAGCTGATAAAAATAGTTTAGTTCATAGGAGAAGCTAATGTTCAATGTTTTTATTAAGGCACTGATATAACTATTATACACAGATCAGGCATAACATTATTACCACTGACAGGTGAAGTGAATAACACTGATTATCTCTTCCTCACGGCACCTGTTAGTGGGTGGGATATATTAGGCAGCAAGTGAACATTTTGTCCTCAAAGTTGATGCGTTAGAAGCAGGAAAAATGGGCAAGCGTAAGGATTTGAGCGAGTTTGACAAGGGCCAAATTGTGATGGCTAGACGACTGGGTCAGAGTATCTCCAAAACTGCAGCTTTTGTGGGGTGTTCCCGGTCTGCAGTGGTCAGTATCTATCAAAAGTGGTCCAAGGAAGGAACAGTGGTGAACCGGCGACAGGCTCATCGCCAAGGCTCATTGATACACGTGGGGAGCGAAGGCTGGCCTGTGTGGTCCGATCAAACAGACGAGTTACTGTAGCTCAAATTGCTAAAAGTTAATGCTGGTTCTGATAGAAAGGTGTCAGAATACACAGTGCATTGCAGTTTGTTGCGTATGGGGCTGCATAGCCGCAGACCAGTCAGGGTGCCCATGCTGACCCCTGTCCACCGCAGAAAGCGCCAACAGTGGGCACGTGAGCATCAGAACTGGACCACGGAGCAATGGAAGAAGGTGGCCTGGTCTGATGAATCACGTTTTCTTTTACATTACATGGATGTCCGGGTGCGTGTGCGGCGCTTACCTGGGGAACACATGGCACCAAGATGCACTATGGGAAGAAGGCAAGCTGGCGGAGGCAGCGTGATACTTTGTGCAATGTTCTGCTGGGAAACCTTGGGTCCTGCCATCCATGTGGATGTTACTTTGACACGTACTACTTACCTAAGCATTGTTGCAGACCATGTACACCCTTTAATGGAAACGGTATTCCCTGGTGGCTGTGGCCTCTTTCAGCAGGATAATGCGCCCTGCCACAAAGCAAAAATGGTTCAGGAATGGTTTGAGGAGCACAACAACGAGTTTGAGGTGTTGACTTGGCCTCCAAATTCCCCAGATCTCAATCCAACTGAGCATCTGTGGGATGTGCTGAACAAACAAGTCTGATCCCAACTTTGCAACTTACAGGACTTAAAGGATCTGCTGCTAATATCTTGGTGCCAGATACCACAGCACACCTTCAGCGGTCTAGTGGAGTCCATGCCTCGACGGGTCAGGGCTGTTTTGTCAGCAAAAGGGGGACCAACACAATATTAGGTCATAATGTTTCCTTGTGGAAAAGAAAGTGTGGGAAACACTTTCTATGAAGCCTGTATTTATAATGCATTATAATACATGCATAATGCCTTATAAGCAACTTTATAATGTGTTGTATTATCTGACAAATAATCATAACAATAGTTAAAATACATTATAATACTTAACCATTTGTGGTAAGAGTACAATACATTATGACACAAGATGAAGCCTGCATTTATAATGCATCATAAGGGTATTCTTAGCATTATAATGCATGCATAATGCCTTATAAACAACCATATATTGTGTTATATCATCTCATGAATAATCGTAACAGCGTAAATATTTAAATACACAACATAGAAGTTTCAATAGAAATTCGGTAGTACACTTTAACCACACTTCAGAGACAGCAAAAGTAATTATGAAATTACATATAAAGATTAAGATAACGATTACTTAAGTCCTACTTAAGTGGGTCAAAAAAGCACTCTTAAATCCAACGAATTTATCATTTAATTTATCACTAAAGTCTGAAAACATGTATCTATTTTTAAGTATATTATTTCCAACGCTATCTCACGACCAATTCGTACGTATTTGTACGAGGTGGCTAATGTGTACGAATTCGTACGACCTCACTCATATTAATTTGTATAAATTGTCTATACTGCAGTGATGGGTAGGTTTAGGGGTGGGATTTGAGATTAGGTCATTCGTACGAAATCATACGAATTGACCAACTCGTCAAATACGTACGATTTAGCAAAAATCGTACCAATTCATAAGAGTGAGGTCGTACAAATTCGTACGAATTAGCCACCTCGTAAAATATGTACAAATTGCCGTGAGATCGGGTTGATTATTTCTGTAAAAAAGTACTTTTTTTAAAAGTACGCTAAAGTGTAGATAGATTCAAAAGACAAACTTTTCCGTTTTTAGTACATCATTGTCGTGTAAACGTACCCTAAGAAAACATTTGCTGAAAAAAAGAGTAATCTTTCCCAATATGATAATGAAGTCATTATTGTAAGGGGTCAGTCTGAGTTTTGTTTGGAGTTTAGTGTTTGCACTGGTCTCAGTTCAGTTTTATTATATAATTATATGCAGTATAGACCTTTGCTATTTAACAGATGATATTATTAAAATGCCATACTGAGACATTTTGAACATTTTGATTGAATCATTGAATCAAACTGAATTGATTCACTGAAATGACAAGTTTAAACCAGAGATGTGAAGAAACAGAAGCATGTTGTCTGATCTGAGTCTTCAGGTGATGTAGGTTCTTATCATAGTCCTGAGGGGACACATGGATCTTTCTATTGCAACTGTGTCAAACAGTGCAGGAAAGGGGACCAGAGGGGGTGTGAGGAAGAGAATCTGTGATTGATGGGTGAAGGGACCAATCTGCTCCATGACCCTTCAAATGGGTGCTGTCTGTAGGGCAATGGCAGGTCAACTGTCAGGGCAACCTAAAGAAACGCATAGTGCAGCTGCAAGAAAGACCTTGAACCTTGAACGGTATATCAGATCATCTGTCACCAAGGGGAACACGAATAGTTTACAAGTCAGTGCTTGCTTTCTTGTTACTCCACTTAATAATGATGGAGGATTTAACAATATCTACTGAGTGTGTTGTGACCTTGACTTTACGGAAAAACAACGCAACTAATCACATAAAATATTGCAAAAAAAAAAATAAAAATGAGGCATATCAGCTTTTGTTCCATATCTTTTGTTGTTGAAGTCAAAGGCTGTGTTTCCAGTCAAACTCTATAGTAATTTGGCGCAAATTCATCTGTCATTTGGTACAATAGTCAAATTAGACAGACGACAACATGGACGAGTTTCTTGACATGCTTAAAAACCATGAACAAAACTATGCAAATTAAAATAAAACACAAGATAAATTACATATTTTGTGTTTTATGTTATTTTTTAACATAAAAGTTATTTTTTTTTAAATCAAATACACAGTTCTTGACAACATAAAAAAATGCTTACACTGCAAAACATTTTTGTCATTAGCTAAACATTCTTAAATCAATATACATTCACCTGAGAAGCAAAATGAAAGTCTTGTTTTCAGAAAAAAATATCAAAATTAAGTGAGTTTATGCTTAAAACAAGAACAAAAAATCTGCAAACGGGGTCAGAAAAATGAACTTGTTTTCCTTTTAAATTAAGTTGACTTTTCTAACCCCATTTGCAGATAATTATTCTTGTTTTAAGCATAAACTCAGTTAATTTTGATAGATTTTTCAGGAAACAAAGCTTAATACTTTAAAGGTGCAGTAAGCAATTTCTGAGAAACACTGTTAATATTTGAAATCAACCCAAACAAACACACTTCTCCCTTCATTGCTCCGCCCCCAAAATGCACAAACACAAGAGTGCAAGAGTGGATAAGGGAAACAAAGGGATAAACAAAGTGCATAAGGGAAACTAAATAATGCATAAAATGACAAAAAGATAAAAAATGGACATCCAGTACACAAGAGTATATACAAGCAAGAGCTCAAGACAATGGGTTTCATTCACTAAGCATGCATACACATGAATTTGTGTGTGAAATCTACGTACAAACGTTTTCATGAAACAAATCATGATTCATCAATAACTTTTGTTCTAAAATTTTATCTAAATTTATGAAGAAATTGGCAAAACCACTCGTACTCAAAAATCATACACACACTTGGTGGCCTTATAATCATGTTAAGATGATTTTAACATAGATATAGGTCTTAAGTAAGAAAAGGTGCATTATAGCTCAAGCTGATGTATGTACAGCTGGCTAATCAGAGGTCTGTAATGTCTCTATAAAATGTGTTTATTGCGTTTGAACTTGTTTTGAGGATGCCACTCTTGGAAATGCTCGAGGATATTGCTGCTCTCAGATGAGGACACATCTTTAGAGAGCGTCATGTTTGCTGAGAGTGACGAAAGAATTGGTGCGTGGAATGCCCTTATATGGACATGGTTTGGGCGTGTTTTATGTAAATTACTTACCTCGGGCATGGAGAAGGACCTAGCTGCAGCCTACAGATCGGGGTGGGGCTGCACCTGGGGCGGGGCTGCATGTGTCGCCCCGCCCCATACCTACTCTGATTGGTTCCATCATCTTTCATAGGCATACATGATAGAAAATGTGTTTGTATTTGTAGTTGGTGTAGGAAGGAGTGTCATTTAAAAAACTGGTTCAGTTTCACAGAAGGAAAAAAACATTAGCCTGTAACTCTCAATGTCCCTGAAATGATTGTTTTGCTAAATTAAGCTGGTCTTTAGGCCATTGCACGGATGAACCCACAACATTTGAATAAATTTGCTTGATTATCCACAGCAGGAGTGTCAGGTCTTCAGGTAAAGGAATGAATTATGAATTAAATGATTTATAACATTTTGATTATTTCACATCACTATAGTATGAGAAAGGAAATGAAAAGGATGTATCAGTATTGTTATTAACAAGACACACTTATATTTACAGAAGGTGTTATTGGTCTTGCAGTTGTATGATAACTAAATGACACTGCAATAGGATGTGTCTGCCGTATTATTTTTATCTAGCTACTATTTATGTGTGTGTATGAAGCTTTCATTTTCTTCACTACATTGCAAAGCATAATATCAGACTTTTTTTGCTACACTTTATTTCAGAAAAACAATCTGTTCCTCATTATTTTAAAGTGACAAAATCAAGAACTTTTTATTTGTACCTGCCATGATTCTGAAAGAACACGGAGTCTGTTGCTATAGTAATGAACGCAACTTTCACTCGCATCAGACTGACAGACAATAAATGCACGTCCTTAAATAAGCGATGTTTTACTTCTGTTTCCGTTTCAGGTGCGGCCAAAATTAGATTGGAAAAACGTCACATTTTGACTCATTTTTAGTTCAAACTGTATCCGAAAATCTCACAGTCCCCACGGTCAAATATTGTGATTCACTTTGGCTGGCTATATTAAATCGAGAACCGAATCTTTTAAATTCAACTAATTTTTAAGTCAGGTGAATGTAATTTAAGTAGAAAGTACTTAAACATCCACATGATTGTAATATTAACGCTGGTCCTAAAGCTCTTGCCTGATCATAACCCTTCTTTTTCCAGTGATATTTCTTTGTAATTTCTTTGTAATTGTATCTTGATGTAATAGTGTTTAGATAGTGTTTGTACTAGAAAACAACAGAAAAATACTTTTTTTTTTTTTAAAGGAGATTTTTGTTTACTTTTGTACAATAAACATTTTCGACACCACTTGATGTTCAACATAAAATTTGGGTCCAAATGCAAAACCAGGAGTCTCCGTGCAAAAAAAGCTGTTTCAGGCACATTATTTTGCAAAGAATCATGGGATTTCTGGAGATCACTCCATCTCAGAAGCAGTTTTGACAGCACGGTCAGCCGAGCACCGAAGACACAAGGTGAAATATTGTAAGTGCACATACTCCAGTGAAGAGGACTCCAGGCAAGGTTACCTTCTCTTGTTTTGGCTCTCCTCGTGCATGCTTTCAATGGTTCCTCCTCCCTCAGGCCCTTTGGAGAAGCAAACAATCCAGCCCCTCCTCGGGCAGTAACATCTGCTTATCCCTCACCGCCTGTAGCATGGCTCCAGGTTCCCTCTGGCTGGAGCACACAATGTCATTTTCTGTCATGAGCACAGAAATTTGTAGTGACAATGTTAAGGCTTTTAGAAGCTTTGGCCAGCTTAGGTTTGCTGCCAGCCCCGGCCTACACAGCAGAGATGATACGGCCCCTTGTGTCACTCTTTCTTCTCTTCAATTTCAGCAGACACCCAGAGCACAGCGCCGCGTTACACATTTTTATTCCCACATCGCTCTGCTTGCATTTTTTTTTTCTGACAATCCTGCTCTTTTTGGCTGCTTATTTCTTTCTTTTAGGCCACAACCTTTCCTTGCTATTACTTATTACAATTCTTGCTTTAAAATACATAAAAACAATATTGTGATCAGGACATGTAGCACCTCATATTTGAACCTACATCCATATGTCTCTTATTCTTTGTGCACATAGCTCCAACAGTAAAGTATATATTTTCAAATATGTGAAAATATTAAAGGGATAGTTCACCCAAAAAAGAAAGAAATACACCCAATACGTGTATATGACATTCTTCTTTCAGACAAATACAATCTGAGTTATATTAAAAAATGTCCTGGTTAATCCTAACTTTATAATGGCAGTGAATGGGAGCCCAAAATTTGAAGCCCAAAAAAGTGCTTCCATCCATCATAAATGTACTCCACACGGCTCCGGGGGGTTAAAAAAAGGCCTTCTGAAGTGAAGCGATGCGTTTGTGTAAGAAAAATATCCATATTTAAAACTTTATAAAGTAAAATATAGCTTCCGCCAGACCGCCTTCCGTATTCAACTTATGACGAAAGTGTAACGCCTCTCGCAGTTCAAAACGCTTACGCTACATCCTACATCATGCGTTGCGTCAGTTACGCTTTTTTCATAAGTTTAATACAGAAGGCAGTCTGGCGGAATCTATATATTTTACTTTATAATGTGTCAAATATGGATATTTTTCTTACACAAACCCATCGATTCACTTCAGAAGGCCTTTATTAACCCCCCGGACTCGTATGGATTACTTTTATAATGAATGGATGCACATTTTTAGGCTGCAATTTACTGCCATTATAATGCTTGGATAAGCCAGGACATTCCAATTGTATTCGTCTGAAAGAAGAATGTCATAAACACCTAGGATGGCTTGAGGATGAGTAAATCATGGGATAATTTCCATGTTTGGGTGAACCATATCTTTAATGAAACTGCAGGCTTTGTAGCTGGTATTACACACTAGGCACATTAAGCCTTGGTGCTCATTACTATACTATACTATAGAATAATATATACTATACTACCATTCAAAAGGTTGGGGTCAGTACGATTTTTTTTTTTTTTAAGAAATGAATGCTTTTCTTTGGCAAGGACGCATTTAAGGTACATTAGCGATTAAAAACAAAACTGCATGCATTTTGCGGAAGAACATTGTTTTGGTTGTGCTTCGGCTCTGCGTGACTCTGCAGATGAATATGGTTATTATCATACTGCTCATAAAACATTCACTAGGCTTAGGAGATATAACCATTTTAGATGGAAAGGATCTCAAGCTGACTAGCTGAAGATGTTACTGTAATATGCATGGTACTTCCTTGAAAATAAATTCCAGCACAGCACTACACAACCCATAAACTCTGTTAGAGAGCTACATATGGCAATTTATCTGTTCAATAAAATACCTAACTCATCTGCTGAGTAATAAAAACGCCATCTCTGTGTCGCTTTTACAACATTTAAAATCCCTCCGTTCTCGCCATCTCTGAAAAGCCAAGCCAATGTTGATTCTTGTTTTATTACGAGCTCTGTCGCATTCTCTTTTTGCCAGCAGACTCTCCTATGTTCTGGATTTTTTTTTGTTAAACGCAGAACAGATGCAATTTACCTTTTTTTGGGAGCATTTACCCTTCAGATGCAAAATTTGAGATTTACGGCCAGATTTACTAACAGCTTGCGCCAACGCAAACCCTCTTTTGGAGTTAAAAAAAATACTGTCAGGATTTACTAAAGACATGCAGTGAAAAATTTGTGCTGAAAATGAGTGGACAGGGCTGACCTTATTGCATATGCATTTGTAGGAGTTTACCTTTCAGATGCAAAATTTATAGCGCATTTATTTTGCGCTAAGGTTTGCGCTTGTCAATTTTCACAAGTTCACACTTACATATAATTAAATAGAGTAAAGGTTATGCGTATTTGGCCTGAACCCAGAGTACTTCCCCCATCCCAGACTGGGATAGGAATCGTTAGAAGTGAGGAGATGGGGTGGTGGAGGGATGCTGGAAAACTGTCATGGAACAGAGGTAAGTCTGCTGTATATATACCTCCTGATGCTAATTGAGCTGATTAACTGAATGTGCTCCTCCTGTGTTAATTAGGTTAATTATCTGAATGTGCTCCTTCCGAACTTTGTTAATAAAACATCATGTCTTAAACCAGACGCTAATTAGCGCTAATATGTACGCAATTTCCCATGAAAACCATCCTGTCAGGTCTAAAATATAAACACTTATAATAGGCATACCATAGTGAACCAGGGTAAGACAAAAACACATTTTGGAAGAAGGATTGATGATGTATTGACTCATTATTTGGTTAATTTTGAACAAAAAAAGTTACATAGTGTACCTTTAAATTAACAGTAGGTGACAGTAAAGACATTTATGTTATTCACATCAAATATATTCACATAGAAATTGTAGTGTGAATTGAATATATTGTAAATTTGTAACAGGCATTTTATCAGTGTTTCAGCAGAATTTTGTGGCTTTATTTTTGTACCTGGATTTACATTACGAAGAATAACTGGAATAACAGTAAACAAAAAAAAACAGAAATTATTACAATGAAGTTTTTGAATGCGTATCACTGGACTGATTCACTGACTAACTGATGAGTTCAAGAATTATTCATGAGTGTTTCTGAGAAGCACATCACTTGTGGAACCGGTTCTGAATCATTTCCTTATTTGCAGTGAAGTGATCACAAAAGAACACAATAATCACGTGTAAAGAACAAGACCCATATCATTTAATGTGATCACAGCCACTCAACATGCATGTGAAATTATAACGTTTGTATTCAGGCATCATCATACTGCAACAACTCAGTGGATTCCTGGTGAATATGTCACTTTCACTCTTTGTGATCCAGCATGACTCTCTCTCTCTCTCTTTCTCTCCAGGTCTCAGATAACCTTGGCCAAGAGTCAGCTGGAGGAACTAATCTGGGCCATTTGCATAGCAGATCCAGAGAAAGAGGAACCGTCTCTGAAAAGTCTCTCGCTCGCTGAAGCCCGAGTGTCACCGTGCTCCGCAGGAGGGAGGTCACCGCCGATACTGCTGGAAAAGCACATTATTTGTGGACGCAGCGAGCCGAGCCGTGGAGAGACAGGCGGGGGGGCTCGAGTCCTGTCCCACTGAGCTCATCCACCTCCACCTTTACAGGTGCACCAGCATTCCTCCACTGACACAGACGGATGACATATTTATTAGCTTGTTAAAATGCAGCCTCCCCCATCCACCCGAGTGCTCACCTAGCTAAACAAAACAATTGGCTCCTCCATTGGCTAATTGGGCCGAGCCCCTGTGGCGCGACTCACCCAAGTGCTTGATGAGGCATAAAATGATGATTAATTAATTTACTGCTCAGTTGATCATCAAACTGAGAGGTTTATGATTTGCACAGCGGTCAGAGTCTCTCTGCTGTTTAGGAACTCAGCGGCGGATAGATCAGAGCTGTAGCTGCTGCCTTTGCTTTGACCTGTGCGCCGGCAAACTTCCACAACCACACCACGGCACAACATCCCAACATCCAACACTGACTTATGCAACTATAATATGTTAACGAGACTCCTACTTGCCAAAAATGTATTGGGGTCATTTGCTTCACAGAGTTGGGAACTGAATTGAGAATATGCTTTAAATTACAAGAAAAATCCCTGAATTTGAATTGAGCAAACAGGATGTAGAATTGTTATTTTTAAGGAAGTACAATTAAAATGGAATGAAACTAATGTAGTGTTTAATCATACATTCCATTGTTTCAATTTCAGAATATTCCAGTAACATTATATGATATTAATAATAAAAAAGTTTGGGGTCAGTAAGATTTATTTTTATTTATTTATTTATTTTTTAAAGAAAACTTTTATTTAAAAAACATTAAATTGATCAATAGTGACAATAAAGACATTTATAATCTTACAAAATATTTCTATTAAAATAAATGCTATTCTTTTAAACTTTTTATTCATCAAATTTATTCAAGAATCCTGAAAAAAATATTTTCACAAAAATATGAAGCAGGTTTTTTTTAACATTGATAATAAGAAATGTTTCTTGAGCAGCAAATCAGTTGATCAAATAAATGCAGCTTTGGTGAGCATGAGAGACCACAAACCACAAACGTTTGATCATGTCTATTTCATCATATTTATATATATATACACTCACCTAAAGGATTATTAGGAACACCTGTTCAATTTCTCATTAATGCAATTATCTAATCAACCAATCACATGGCAGTTGCTTCAATGCATTTAGGGGTGTGGTCCTGGTCAAGACAATCTCCTGAACTCCAAACTGAATGTCAGAATGGGAAAGAAAGGTGATTTAAGCAATTTTGAGCGTGGCATGGTTGTTGGTGCCAGACGGGCCGGTCTGAGTATTTCACAATCTGCTCAATTACTGGGATTTTCACGCACAACCATTTCTAGAGTTTACAAAGAATGGTGTGAAAAGGGAAAAACATCCAGTATGCGGCAGTCCTGTGGGCGAAAATGCCTTGTTGATGCTAGAGGTCAGAGGAGAATGGGCCGACTGATTCAAGCTGATAGAAGAGCAACTTTGACTGAAATAACCACTCGTTACAACCGAGGTATGCAGCAAAGCATTTGTGAAGCCACAACACGCACAACCTTGAGGCGGATGGGCTACAACAGCAGAAGACCCCACCGGGTACCACTCATCTCCACTACAAATAGGAAAAAGAGGCTACAATTTGCACGAGCTCACCAAAATTGGACAGTTGAAGACTGGAAAAATGTTGCCTGGTCTGATGAGTCTCGATTTCTGTTGAGACATTCAGATGGTAGAGTCAGAATTTGGCGTAAACAGAATGAGAACATGGATCCATCATGCCTTGTTACCACTGTGCAGGCTGGTGGTGGTGGTGTAATGGTGTGGGGGATGTTTTCTTGGCACACTTTAGGCCCCTTAGTGCCAATTGGGCATCGCCACGGCCTACCTGAGCATTGTTTCTGACCATGTCCATCCCTTTATGACCACCATGTACCCATCCTCTGATGGCTACTTCAAACAGGATAATGCACCATGTCACAAAGCTCGAATCATTTCAAATTGGTTTCTTGAACATGACAATGAGTTCACTGTACTAAAATGGCCCCCACAGTCACCAGATCTCAACCCAATAGAGCATCTTTGGGATGTGGTGGAACGGGAGCTTCGTGCCCTGGATGTGCATCCCACAAATCTCCATCAACTGCAAGATGCTATCCTATCAATATGGGCCAACATTTCTAAAGAATGCTTTCAGCACCTTGTTGAATCAATGCCACGTAGAATTAAGGCAGTTCTGAAGGCGAAAGGGGGTCAAACACAGTATTAGTATGGTGTTCCTAATAATCCTTTAGGTGAGTGTATATATATATATATATATAGATATTTTTTTTTTTTTTTTTTTTTTTTACGGACCATAGAACACTTCATTTCCCAGAATACTCTGAGGTCTCATTCTCGTGAAATCGGCCTGACCCTGATGATTTAATTACATGTGAAGTATCTTTGCATATACTCTATTGGATACAGAACATTCACATGCATTATTGAAACTAAAGGACTGTTTGATGCTGAAGCATTAATATGCTTTTGATATTAATAATTAAATCTCTTTTATCACTGGGGTTAACATAGCACTGCCATTTCATAATAAGACTGAATGTACACGTGTACAATACTAATTCACTCACAGGTAAAACACAGGAGTTTTGATCAATTAGTGTCTAATGTGGATGTTGGGATGTGTTTTTGTGTAATTGGTTTAAGAATCAATGGAATCGTGTCTTCATGGTGGTGTGACATGTAAACAAGGTTAAACAGGTAGGAAAGCTCATTCCATTCTGACGCGGTCTGGCGTGTCACACTGACTGATTGCATGATATTCCAGTGACTTTCAGAGAAAATGCGTTCAGGGTTTCCATCACCTTAAACAGATATGCAAATTCTTTGCTCATGGCGAGGCTAAAGCTCACAGGCCTCAGGGCTCACATCCGCTCATCACTCTTGATCGCTCCAGGAACGTACTTAAGTTAGAATCAGAATGACGTTGAACAAACAAAAGTTAAACAGTATTTTGCACCAATCTAAGATCCGTATTTACCTTTCAGATGTTGTTTAAGTCCTGTCATTGATACTCAAATAGTCAAATGCACACTTGACTTGAGAAGCATAAAACACACGTTTGAGAAAGCTGTATCAGTGGAGTTACAGACCACTTTTGATTACATCACATTTGTGTGTGTGTGTGTGCAGTTTGGTGATTATGTACATGCCTACTGAATTACAAACATTGTTGAAGTTTTACAAGAAGAGCAACATAGAGCTGCAATTAAAAAAATAGCTCTTTGGCTTAACATGATTCAATCATGGACAGCGGTGATTGAGACAAGTTATCTTAACAAAACTGGAACAAGTAAAACACAATCAAATAAATCATGCAAAATGAACTAAAATCAATGGTGTTAGTTTAACTTGAATGTATGGATTTAGTTTAAAGTGCCTCTATTATGATGTTTCATTTTCAGATAATATACATTACACATCACCACATTTTTCAATGATTGTTAAACGACTCGATGGATGAATCAGTCTCTCTAAATCCCTCCTTTCCGTGAGCCTGCTCTGCTTTGAATGGCCAGACGGCCCAGTCTGTTACGATTGGTCTACCGTGTACAGCGCGTGTTTTGGAAGCTAAACAGCCATTACCATAATTGAACTTCAGCTCCGTCTGGAGGCTTCCTAAAGCTCAGCAATTACACTGTAAAGACAGTAACGATGATGTCGATTTTACCATATCAATCTGAGCGTGAGTCCAATGATGAAACATTGGAAGAACTAGTTAATCAACCTGAACGACGTTTCTCAGTAATACACTACTCATTTGAGGTACATTATGAGATGTTGCAACTGTAATTCCTCACCATCAGCATTAACAAGAGTATGTCCATCAACAAACCCATGTGAATATTTTTAATTTATTGCGGTGCACATGTGGGAACTGTATCAATAACAGCTCATATGTTAGCCCAGCACTAACGTGAATGACTGATGTAACATTAGTTTGTCAAATAAATCTTCATTATCTCAATCCTTCATCATTACTCAAAGTAGTAAGAACGACAGACAATCTGCATTAATAGACACAGTTTTAGGTAATAGTGGCCCACAGCTGCTTAG
The DNA here is from genome assembly GCA_039654105.1 of Coreius guichenoti. Classification (NCBI taxonomy): domain Eukaryota; kingdom Metazoa; phylum Chordata; class Actinopteri; order Cypriniformes; family Gobionidae; genus Coreius; species Coreius guichenoti. Next base: position 35,409,226 of record CM077176.1, on the reverse strand, counting down.
CAGAAGTATTTCAGTAAGACAGTAATAACTTGAGTTAGCCGGTTAGCCGGAGACCTGCACAATATAAAACACAAAACTACCTATTTTGAACACCTGGTAGAAAATATATACATCAGTAATTATTCATACTTACAGGTTGTGATTCTGAGCAGCAAACTGGTCCAAATAAACTGGGTACTGACCTATCTTTCAAGAGCAAGCGTTTTGCGAATCCCGCATTGAACGCCGAGATTTGAGAAGCAAAAGAGATTTTTGTACATTTGGATATATGCTGAAACATACAATATGGAGCTACTGACAACATTTAAACGTAAACATTATTACGTATTCACAACCATACTGAGAAATCGCCTTTTGTGTCCCATGGCAAACAAAAGAAATATTACATGATAAACAGTGGTTAAACGATTACACAAATGCTATTTATTTTAAGGGTTTAAAGTGTAGTCTTGTTTAACATTATGTAATCTTCTGAAATGAGTGTGCAGCAGAAGTCACGGAACAGAGCAAAATGTTATAATTTCATAAAAGGTAAATGAGTAAACCGTGTTTAATAAATGCGACTGAAAACATAATGTCATTGATATGACAATTGAACACAATAGAATCAAAATAATAATTCCACAATTTTAATATTGATAAGGATTCTTACACATTTGTGTCTAAAAGTTGTTCATACATAAATAATTTAAGTTTTAGTGCTGTTAATACGTCAGTATTGTAAATTTCAGTGCATGAAAATGTAACTGAATGTACGTGTGGTAGAGCCATACTTTACGTAAAAATACACACAATACTCGTGCTCATGTTGGATATGGACATCTGACAATCTTAAAATACAGTGAAATACAGTGCAGGCGTGTTGCGATCTGAGAGGAGGTCCCTGGTCTCACTTCAGTGATGAAGGACTCCCTCTAAAAATATTCCCTTGCAAAATGAACAGCACAAAAAAAGACAAAGACCTCAAACTTTATCCAGAATATAACAATTCTTTCCCAAAAAGTTACAAAAAGAGGGAGATGAAATGTGACAGAGCAATATCTATGAGAAGACAACCATGGGCTTCAGGATGTCTGCCGGGAGATGGCTCCAAAATAAGAGCATTATAATTTAACGCACACAGTGAATGCTTCATTACAGGAACATCGGAGTGGTCCTTGTACGGCTGACTCTATTGATTTTACCCTACAGTGAAGAGGAGCAGGTCTCCTCCTTCCTCCAAGGCATATCAGCAATTCATGCTTGAGTCTCAGCTTTACTTTCACCTCAACCTGCATTTACTTGAAATAGAAAATGAGGTCAGGTAACAGAGAAATGGTTAAACTCCTAATATGAACATTTGAAACGGGTTTGAAATGTTGCATTTATGCAAACAACGGCAACTGTTCCACTGAAAGATTTTATGCCTCCAGAAACTTTTATTGGAAATTTAAGGAGGTCTATAATACCTGGAAAGTGATGTCAAGCATTCCTATACTCATCTTAATGGCGTCGTTCAGCTGGTGCATGTAGTCCTGAAAGCACAAAACCTTCCGGCTGCCATTTCTGTGTTTAGTTTACTTTTGGTTCATCCAAGACACAGTGAAAAATATACAGTGGAAATTAAAAGTCTAGACTCTACACACACCTATTAAAACAGTTGTTTTTTCTGATGTAAACATGAAACAAAGATAAATCATATCAGAACTTTTGCACATTTAATGTAAAACTTACAACCTGTGCAATTCCATTGAAAACTATGGAAGCTTGTTTCTACCACAGAATAAAACATTTTAAAAGATAATTGCGACTTTTTATCTCACAGTTGTGTTTACATCTCACAATTCAGACTTTTTTTCTTATAAAATTGTGAGTTATAAAGTCAGAATTGCGTGATATAAAGTCAGAATTGTGAGTTATAAAGTCAGAATTGCATGATAAAGTTGCATTTGGCGAGTTATAACGTCAGAATTGCGTGATATAAAGTCAGAATTGCGAGTTAAAGTCAGAATTGCGAGTTATAAAGTCAGAATTGCAAGATATAAACTCAATTGTGAGGAAAAAAAGTCTGATTTGCGAGATATAAACTCATAATTGTGAGAAAAAAGTCATAATTGCGAGATTTAAACTCACAGTTGCGACTTTATATCACGCAATTCTGACTTTATAAACTCGCAATTGCGACTTTATATCACGAAATTCTGAGAAGTATGAGAATTGCGAGAAAAAAAAAGTCAGAATTGCGAGATAAAAAGTCGTAATCACCTTTTTTATTTTTTATTCTGTGGCGGAAACAAGCTGCCATAGAAAACCATTTAAGTGACATTTAAGAAAGAGAGGAAAAAAAAAAAAAACTTGGAATAACTAACTGCATAAGTGTGCACCCCCTGACTAATATCCCAGTGAGCAATTTTGCGTTTAAAAGACGTCTAATAACCGTCCAAACACAGCCCTGATGTCTAGGTTAAAATTTAATAGACGTCTAACCATAGCCCAAGAATAGACTAGTCATCAATTTCAAAGAAATGAAACCAAACACCTTGTAATCACTGTTGACTTTGCTTAGATGATGGAATATCATACATCTTGCAAGTTATTTTAGCAAAAATGACATGTAACCAAATTCAAGGTTATTTTGGCTAGAACTGGGTTACTCATAGCCGGACTATATCGGGTCTATAGTTAACCGAGACGGTGAAATGACAGCTATTGCTTGCTGGGTACTCAGTTGAAGCACCTTTGATTTTCTTATAACACTGTTTGGATAGGAGTCTGTCATCTTGGCACATCATGACTTTGGAAAATTTTTCCACTCCTCTTTGCAAAAATGTTCCAGATCTGTAAAATTTTGAATCCCGGCCTTCACTTTTTCTAGTTCAAGAAGCCAGTTCACTCAGATATATTCCACAATAGGGAAGAAAAGATGATTGCACCTTCCGTTTCATGGCGACATAATAACTGCTCAAGCCCTGACCCTTTGGTAATAGCCCCTGAAAATAGCCCCTCTTGACAGCACTGCAACCTGATTTCAAACTTTAAGTGCTAAACAAAGCATTGACATTAAGGAGAAGGAAAGTGAGAATTTAATCATTCAGTGTGAATAAAAATGGGTAAAACAATACAGCCATAGCTGCTGGCCTTTACACCTTCTCACCGACTCCAAGTTAGTCATAATTGCTTTAGGACTTCGAATCCACTTTTGAATTCAAAGCTTTGGACAAATAATTGGATTTCCAGCAAACATGCTGAGCTGTGTTTCCTTCTCTATTGGTCCGTGTCCTGAGGGCTAAACACTCGCTGGTCTGTATACTGTAAGCGCACCTGGTGGGGGTTGGAGGTCTTGGGTTGGCGTGGAGCCTGTATAGGAACACGTTGGAATGGTCATCAGTTCTGATGCAATAACTCTAACCTTCATTCCTGGGAAAACTGAGCTAGTGGTTGTAGCATAGCATTTGCATTAGCCAAGATATCTAAAGCAATTACGTCTCATCCTGCAATATTTCAGGGGCTGTTTGACATTGAGCCCAGCAATTTATAAGGTATCTGAGAACAGAGAAAAGCATCTTTTGTCACATATTTGAGAACTGTGTGACAGCAAGAAGCAAAATAGAGAAAAAGTGACCATTAAAAGCAGAAACAGGAACAAAAGCATTGTATCCAAACCAATGCCTCTTCAAAAAAAAAAAGAAAAAGAAAAAACTTTTGTTGTTGTTTACAAAATATGAGAAAAAAGTTTTTATTTTTGGTTACACTATTTTGATGGTCCCCATTCTGTTGACTATAATGGGCCTTTTATTAAATACTTTTTGCAACCTCCTTTTGCCAAGATAACAGCTTTGAGTCTTCTCCTATAATGCCTGATGAGTTTGGAGAACACTTGACAAGAGATCAGAGACCATTCCTCCATACAGAATCTCTCCAGATCCTTCAGATTCCTAGATCCATGTTGGTGCTTCTTCTCTTCAGTTCAGCCCACTCATTTTCTATAGGGTTCAGGTCAGGGAACTGGGATGGCCATGGCAGAAGCTTCATTTTGTGCTCAGTGACACATTTGTGTGTTGATTTTGAAGTTTGTTTAGGATCATTGTCCTGATGGAAGATCCAGCCACGGCCCATTATAAGATTTCTAGCAGAAGCGGTCAGGTTTTGATTTTTTATCTGTTGGTATTTGCTAAAATCCATGATATATGTATCTGAACAAGATGTCCAGGACCTCCAGCAAAAAATAAATAAATAAATAAATAAAATAAAATAAAATAAAATAAAATAAAATAAAATAAAATAAAATAAAATAAAATAAAATAAAATAAAATAAAAATATATATATAGGCCCACAACATTAAAGATCCAGCAGTATGTTTAACCGCAGGCATGGGGTACTTTTTATCTCTGTTTGCATGAAACCCATCTGGTGGGTTTGCTGACAAAAAGCTCTTTTTTTAGTTTCATCTGACTATAGAAGCCGGTCCCGTTTGAAGTTCCAGTCGTGTCTGACAACTGAATATGCTGGGGTTTGTTTTTAGATGAGCGAGGAGGATTTTTCTTGAAACCCTCCCAAACAACATGTGGTGATGTAGGGGTTGTTTGATTTATTTATTTATTTTTCCCTTGGAGAGTCTTTGGCCACTAAAAACTCTCCTCTTCACCATGCATTAGGACGATATAAACACACGTCCTCTTCCAGGCAGATTCGTAACATCTTAAGTTGATTGGAACTTCTTAATTATTGCCCTGATGGTGGAAATGGGGATTTTCAATGCTTTAGATATTTTCTTACAGCCACTTTCTATTTTGTGAAGCTCAACAATCTTTTGCTGCACATCAGAATTGTATTCTTTGGCTTTACTCATTGTGATGAATGATTAATGGAATTTGGCCTTTCTGTTTCCTCATATTTATACTCATGTAAAACAAAAAGTCATAGCTAGACAATTTCATGTTCCTAGTCACCCTGGTGTGCTAAAAAATGTAAATATTTATGTGAATATACTTCAGAGATATTTTACTCATAAAAAAGTCTAGGGGTGCCAATAATTGTGGCCAATGTGTTTTAGAGAAAAGCATTTATTTCATAATGTGATTTTCCTCCAACTTTCAATTATTTTACTTCAGTGAAACACTACATTTTTGCGCATTTTATTGAATGAAAGATCAAAAGGATAAAAAATGCAGATTTATTTTTACAGCCATCTTTGTTATTTGCCATATTTACCAGGGGTGCCAATAATTCTGACTACAACTGTAACTTTGCACCTACATGTCAACTAACACTCATTAGAGTATTAGTTGAGTATTAGTAGACTGTGGTTAGGGTTAGTAGGTTAAGGGGTTTGTACAATACATGTACAGGCAGACAGTCTACTAATAGTCAACTAATACTCAATTTTCTAAAATGATTTACTACATGAATTAAAATCAGAAAAACTCAAAACTCAAATGGAAATGGAATATGAATTTATATTGTAAAAAAAGCCCACAAAACAAGGGTGAAAGGAGGGTTGATCCTCTTATTTCCAAAGTGATTAAAAATAATTATATTCTGCATCCACACACAAGCTACAGTATAAACACAGAAGTTTGGCATAGCTGGAAAAAAAAAAAAAACTTTAAAATGGCTGCAAACTTGCATGGGTTCCTAGTGGTGCGATTTGACATTGAAAAGTTGTCAACATCCCTTTAACATTTGTTCCCGTTACTATGAATTTACCTGCTGCAGTCTGACAGCAAGCCATTACTATGAGTCTGAGTGGAGCTGGTGTCTGAGCAGATCGGACAGGAGCATTGTAGCGGGCGGATCTTGTTTTTCTGCAGGCTATATGTCCTCAGGACACACAACAGCAAACCTCCGCGGAGCACACCATTAAATATTGACACCGGAAATGCTTCCTTTAACTCAGCCCACTTCAAACTCATCAGATGCACACCAAACACTGTCACATTGCCCAGTTAACCTCTAACTCTGTTAACAAACAAATATGTTCTATGAACGTTTTGCTAACATTCACATTACGTTATGAAAACGTTATTTCTCAATGTTATCTCTTTCTGAATGATGTAACCCCATTGACTTCCATAGCATTTGTTTCCCTATACTATGGAAGTCAATGGGGTCCATCAACTGTTTGGTTATCCATATTCTTCAAAATATCTTTTGTGTTCAGCAGAAGAAAGACATTCATACAGGTTTGGAACAACCTGAGGGTGAGTAAATGATGACAGAATTTTCATGTTAGGGTGAACTATCCCTTTAAGGGAACATTCCATTTTATCTTTCTGTATGAACTATGTATAGATAATGCTTTTGTGCTAGAGTTTTAAGAACATTATTTACAAACATTCTGTTAACGTTACTGGAAGAACGTTTGTTCATAACTTAAAATTATCCAAAGTTAGCTGGGGACAGGCTTGCTTATTTGTATCCAAAATATGATCCTTGACTAATAATGAATTGGCTCAGAATGACCCAAGCAAGGGAATCAAGTGCACCTTATTTGAGAGGCTCATTGAAAGGGATCCAAGTGGCATAATCCATAATTCACAATCACTTCAAGACAATTCCTTCTTCAGAGCTGATTCAGTACTCAGAAGAGCATTCTCACACATCTAGGAGTAACTCTATCGCACAGTCATCCGCATTAAAGCTACAACAGACATAACGCTCCATGCATATTGCTAATCGGTCTCGTATGGCTCCAGGCCTGGACCGGGCTGCCAGGGCATGGCTGGTGATTGGGTTACCCAGTGAGTGATGCTAAGCTGCTTCCCTGCTAGTCACCGCGATGACCTCCACCTGGACAGGCGGTGGTAAGCAGAGCAGTCTGGCGGAAATTATTTATAAGCACTCGCCCCCCTCCCCCCCCCCCACTCTAATTTAGTTTCATCCCGTAAGGCCCTAAAGCTCTACTTGACACGGCAACAATGGCCACTGAACTTTTGATCCAATGAATAGTTAATGACAGATTTGATTACAAATAAGGTTCCTCATTAGATGATCTCATTGTCTGGCTGAGAAGGGCAGCTGTAGCAAATAGGTCTGAACGTGAAAGTAGCACTCCTCTGATCGGCCCGTCTCATGCCAATGTGTAACGCAGCCTGTTCACACTTAGTGTCTCTATTGATTGGTTGTGTTGGATGTTAATTCCTTAACATTTAACAAACTTGCTATTTTGAATGTTCCCAGAGCAAATGGCTGCCGGAAGGGACGGCCATGCCGACTCTCTTTTATTTATCTCTCGTCTGCTGACCATGATTAAACCATGGTGTTAGCAGCGGTACCAGCTGGCTCCAATAATTGCAGAGGGAACCACTTACCAGCAGTGAGCAAAATCATCAGTAGCTACATGTTCCTCAGCGCTTAGAAACATTTCCAACAAGGCTACAGTTACAACATCGCAGCAGGCGACGCAATATTAAGCAGTCTCATTATGTTCTGTTGCCGGCTGAACCCAGCAACACAAGAAATGTCTCAGCTCCTCAATGTGCTCACCATGTTCAGCTGGAGCATAGGCAATATAGTTTACATTGTGAATTAAATGTGAATGTTTATATATATATATATACAGCTCCGGAAAAAAATTACGATTTCTCAATGTTGGTCTCTTAATTTTTTCCAGAGCTGTATATATATATATATAGAAAGGTTGTCAACATTCATCCTATTTGATCAAATTACACAAATCAGTTTAATGAGATCAACATTTCAACAGATAAATATCATTAATATGAAAAAAAAAAAAAAAAAAAATCAGTTCTTTTTATTTCCATTCTGTTTATTTTCTTGCCATTATGCAAATAATAAAGTAATAATTATTAATGTTACAGTTACATTATATACAGCTCTGGAAAAAATTAAGAGAACACAACATTGATTTCTCACTGTTAAGTGGTCTCTTAATTTTTTCCCGAGCTGTATATAAATATGTAAATAAATGTTGATCTCATTATTTGTGTAATTTGATCAAATAGGATGAATGTTTTACAGAGTTATAACCAACTAATTCATCAAATTCATTGATACTGATGTTTGTGCTGTTGTTTCCCTCCAAAATGATTTCACTTCCTGTTAGCTGATGATGTCATTAAGCTGCTGGCTTCTGTAAGTTAAAGTGATTTTACAAAAGACTAACAAGGTGGAATCTGATATTGAGGACACTGGAAAAACCTATGAATTTATATATATTTTAAACAAAACAAAACAAAACAAAAAAAGTGAATAAAGGCCTGGATGTTTTTTTTTTCTGAATAGAAGCAGTAAATGTTAAGTTCATTGTGATAAAAGACAACTAATTAATATGTTTCCTATTGATCTAATACATCAAGTACATTAAGCACAGTAGTTCTGACCCATTTAATTTCACGTTTAATATTCTGCAATATTTCTTTGAACACAGCATGTGTAAGAGGGGATCATATGGTTCAACTTAGAATGAGTGCGATGTCCTCTGAGGTGCACACACACACACACACACACACTTCACTATATGATTTCTGTACATTGAGCAAACGTCTTTGCATCGATGCAACAATCTCTACTATCCGTCATTAAATTCATTTCACACAGAGAATCATTCACAATACTGTTGTTTGTCTAACAAGTTCCTTTGACTTTGACAAATGTTTAATTGCATTGTGAGGGTAAAAAAAAGAACATTCTGAATCTGTCAGCGGTTTCTTTTATGCGACAGTAGAGCCAGGGCAGCTTTGTCCAACACTGAGCTGTAAATAATTTAGCGGGGAAAAAAGAAGAGGAGCCATCGAGTGTGACAGTTGCCCTTGTTGTTGTGGCTGCTGCCTAACGTGGCCTGTAGGACAACACTGGCAAGGTTATAGTTAATGTAGGCAATGAGAGGAGATGCTACACACCTGACACACACACACACTTAACCTATAATTTAATATCTGTGCCTAAGTGCACACACTCACACATATACAAAAGCAGACAGTGTCTATATATGCACATACTGTATACTGTATGTATAAATACAGTACATATATAAGCATAATTAAAGTCATGCCGTATTTAATTTACAAAGACACACACACCCACACAATGGACCCAAACAATCCATTTTACTATCTTATGTGCGCACACACACAAACACACACACACACACACACACACACACACATACACACGCACAGTGTGTGTGTAATCAAAGACTCCACCTCATCGAGGTAAAGCAGTTCCTGCATGTTGAACTGAACACATGAGTCCAGCTCTAAGGTGTCACTGTTGCAGCTCCGCAATGAGGCGAAACATGTCGTCCATGAGTGGAGGTGTTTTATCAGACACACAGAACTACTTGTATATCAGTGAGCATCGAGCTCTTCCCCGATACCGCCACAGAACCAGCATTTGAGTATTTGAGTGAATGTAATTAGTTACAGTACTTAAGTATCTATTTGACTACTTGGTAGTTTACTGAGTATCAAAGATTTCAGCAACTTTTATTCTCTATTTGACTACATTTTTGAATATGAATATGTAGTCTTTACTCTAATACATTTGTGTTGAGTAATGCAATTACTCGTTACATTTTGCAGGACACCTAATTTTTCTGCAGCAGTTTATTTCTGCCACAAAAAAAGATTGCTATCTACAGAGCACTGAAGGTACTATATCTTGTGCGTTTTGCTCTTACTTACCCAAACTTGTCAACGAGGCTAATTTACACAAATGTGAGTGCATTAGCAGGTATAGCTGCTGAATCGTAGGTGTTTTATATTTGAGATGAGGACATGACTGCAGCCGGTAATGATGCCGAAACTAGCACGTAGGTCTACAGTGCAAGTATATACTCTGACTATTTCATTTTACTCAACATTATTTGATTTATTCATTATATTATCGAGAACTTTTTTGAAGGATATTGGTTTACTTGTCCCTTTTTGAGCACTTGAGCTTAACTGAGACTTGAGTATAGACGTTTAAGTGGCTGTTGTGTCGACCTTGATTTATTATGGAAGCTTGTTTCCACCACAGAATAAAAAATAAAAAAAGGTAATTCTGACTTTTTTTCTCACAACTGTGACTTTATATCTAGCATTTCTGACTTTATAACTCCCAACTGCAACTTTTTATCTCACAATTCTGACTTTTTTCTAGCAATTGCAAGATATAAAGTCGCAATTGCGAGTTATAAAGTCAGAATTGCGAGATATAAACTCACAGTTGTGAGAAAAAAAAGTCACAATTATATTTTAAATAGTTTTATTTCGTGGCAGAAACAAGCTTCCATAATTTACTGCAATGTTGAGGTGTTCGGTTTTATTTTGATTTTTAGAAAATAGACTTGTGATTGCTCTCTTTATATATTTAACTTGTTTCTTGTTTTTCACTGGTATGTCTCTCAGGTGTTGATGACTAGTGCATCTTTGAGCCTACGTTCAGTATGAGTAAAATACTTAAGTAATGTTAAAATCAGATACTTTAAGACTTTTACTCAAGTCATATTGATGACTTGTAACTTGTAATGGAGTCATTTTCGCTGTACTTTTACTCAAGTATGGTTTTCAGGTACTCTTACCTCTGATGAATAGAAAAGAGTCTGGAGATGAACTCACATCAGTGCTGACTGATTCGCTCAGAATGATTACATTTCTTGGGATTTGTATTATTTCTCTGAGAGGATGTTTAGCTAGATGAGGCAGAACATTGAGCTGAACTACATAATTTATGATTCTTGTGAACTTAAGCATTTGATCTAAGGGATTCTTCTTGATGCTGTAAAGCCTGACATATGAAATATAATTAAAAAAAATAAAAATTAAAAAAATAAAAATAGAAATGTTGATTAAACCTTTAGACAAAAAGGTTTTGGTAACACTTTATAATAACTCACGCTATGAAGCATTAGTTAAGCATTAGTAAATAGTCAATTCATAATTTATAAAGTATTAATAGACCTTAGTAAGCAGTTTATAAATACAGCTACAAATGCTTTACTCTTGATTTATAAGCACATCTACAATGTATTTAATAATTTTATTTTTATACTTTATTAATGATCAATTTAATTTCTAAATTAACTATTACATTATTAACAAATCAGTTATTTAGGAGTTGTCAGTGGTTGACAGATGCAAAAAAAATGAAACTCTACAACTGTACACTTGAGGCTTAGTTTCATTTTACTGCACAGTTATGTTTTCTGGAGGTGTACAGGAATTTTTATGTTCTATGACATTGCAGAGGTTTATTTTTCATGTTATATAGTGTACAGTTTCATCTTTTGCATCTTTAAATAAATATTAATATGTTCTGTATCACTCTGTGTTGTGTTTGTTTCCTTTTTCTGTTTAGAAGATAACTGAGCCATTAAATCTTCTTAATTTGTAAAAGCTTTACGAGGCATAAATCCTCACTTTAGATGAGCTCACAAAAATAGTTCACTGACAACTACTAAATGTTTATAACTACCTGAATTAATCATGAATTACAGTAGGAATACATATTAATAAAGCATTTATTAACACACTGAGTAACTATTACTATATGTCAAAATAATAAGATGTATAAACGTACATTTAAATTGTTTATTAATCATTTACTTACACTTTCTTAATGATCTTATGACAACTCCTAAATAACTGGTTTGTAAATAATGTAATACTTAATTTAGAAATTATTTGATCATTAATAAAGTTTGAAAATACAATTTTTAAACACATTATAGATATGCTTATAAATCAAGAACAAAACATTTATAGCTGTATTTATAAACTGCTTATTAATGTCTATTAATGCTTTATAAATGATGAATTTACTAATGCTTAACTAATGATTCATAGCGTGCAGTTATTATAAAGTGTTACCAAAGTTGTTCATATTTTATACATCTGGCTATATGGTTTATGGTTCATATACACCAATCAGGCATAACATCCTAATATTGTGTTGGTACCCCTTTTGCTGCCCTGACCCGCCGAGGCATGGACTCCACTAGACCCCTGAAGGTGTGCTGTGGTATCTGGCACCAAGATGTTAGTAGCAGATCATTTAAGTCCTGTAAGTTGCGAGGTGGGGCCTCCATGGATCAGTCTTGTTTGTTCAGCACATCCCACAGATGCTCGATTGGATTGAGATCTGGGGAATTTGGAGGCCAAGTCAACACCTCAATCTCGTTGTTGTGCTCCTCAAACCATTCCTGAACCATTTTTGCTTTGTGGCAGGGTGCATTATCCTGCTGAAAGAGGACACAGCCACCAGGGAATACCATGAAAGGGTGTACATGGTCTGCAACAATGCTTAGGTAGGTGGTACGTGTCAAAGAAACATCCACATGGATGGCAGGATCCAAGGTTTCCCAGCAGAACATTGCCCAAAGCATGGTCCAGTTCTGATGCTCACATGCCCACTGTTGGCGCTTTTGCCGGTGGACAGGAGTTAGCATAGGCACCCTGACTGGTCTGCGGCTGTGCAGCCCCATACGCAACAAACTGTGATGCACTGTGTATTCTCACACCTTTTTATCAGAACCATCATTAACTTCTTGAGCAATTTGAGCTACAGTAACTCGTCTGTTTGATCAGCCCACACGGGCCAGCCTTCGCTCCCCACGTGCATCAATGAGCCTTGGCCGCCCATGACCCTGTCGCCGGTTCACCACTGTTCCTTCCTTGGACCACTTTTGATAGATACTGACCACTGCAGACCGGGAACACCCCACAAGAGCTGCAGTTTTGGAGATACTCTGACCCAGTCGTCTAACCATCACAATTTGGCCCTTGTCAAACTCGCTCAAATCCTTACGCTTGCCCATTTTTCCTGCTTTTAACACATCAACTTTGAGGACAAAATGTTCATTTGCTGCATAATATATCCCACCCACTAACAGGTGCCGTGATGAAGAGATAATCAGTGTTATTCACTTCACCTGTCAGTGGTCATAATGTTACGCCTGATCGGTGTAGTATGATCTAGTGAGAGTGGAGCTCATATTTGAAGAGGAAAAACACAGATTTTTGGTGAGGCCCAAACTGAGCAAACTATGCAATTTGGTGCCAATGTTGATATTTATATGACCAAAAGTAAGATGAAATTCCAATAGCTTCTAAATCAATGAGATCTTTCTAACAGTATAGAAGACTACTAACATAAAATCATATAAATATCAGTTGTCACTCTATATCTCCCAATAATATGTCTTAGTAAAATTATACTTAAATGCTTAGTTTTATGATCAAAGCTCTGTAGTTTCTAAACATGCAATAATGATTATTAAGATATGAACAAATAAATGCTCTTCAAAAGCCTGATGCATATTTAATGCTTACATTTTAACATGAAGTTGTTTCAGTCCAGCAGTGTTCATATTGAAATATTACTAACAATATAAAAGTTAATCTTAAGTTTACTTTATAAAAATTTCAACATGTCCTCCAACCAATATGCCTATATAGGTTGTTTGTCACTTCCCTGAAATACGACCCATAGGAGCGTTTACTACAGTTGCGCCCCTATCAATCATCCCGCCCCTATCGACAACAGGACACTTTCATTTTAATACATTGTTCCCTTTTATCTGCGTCATATTTCCGGTTTTGCATAGCTCAATTGGTCGAGCATTGCAATATACAGCAACATGTTCTCATGTGATCATGCAATCGTGGGTTTGATCCCAGGGAATGCATGTGCTCATAAAGTGTATATGCACTATAAATCACTGGGTAGGTGTAGGTTTAGGGGTGGGGTGGGGTGGGTGTAGTTGTTAATAAAAAACAATTTTTGCTAAATGGAAATATGACAAATGGTGGTAAAAAGTCCACACATTGCATTTAAATGAACACGCATTTTGATTGGTAACGACAGTCATACCTCATTTCATGACATCAGACGTAACACGACACTGTCATTATTTTTACGCCAGCTAGAGGGCGCATGACTTTAAAACGTAAATAAAGGTCGTAATAAGGTGTTTGAAAAACGACCTATAGAACCAATTTTTTTTGGAGGACAGTTTGAAAAATCCGTATTACGACTTGAAGATGGACGTTTTTACAATTAGGCTATACTAAAAAGGCTTTTTTACTTGCTAAAAAAGTATAAACTATCAATCAGACAAAAGAAGGCATGTAGTAGTCATGTTTTCCAGCAAGTTTTGAGGCCTTACAAATGTGCATATCAAATTTGATACAGTAGCTTTATTGTTTAAATTAGTTATGTATAAAATAATTTGCTTATGCATCAGTTTCCTTACAGAACAAATTCTGTCTTTATAGTAGATAAATGTGTTAAAAGTATTCCATGATGCACCTGGTTGATGAATGTTCAGAGCTCAATTAAATATTAACATTTTTAAAAGTGACAGATGAAAATGTTCCTGGAAATAAGTAGTTTTTCGTCTGAACCATCAACACCCACGTACACACATTGCTGCTAATAAATCTTAATTTGCATTTATTGCCTGTATCTGTAACCCAGAAACAAAATATTTGGAGCAAATGCTTTTATGTTTGCGAGTGAGTTAAAGATATAGAGGAAAAGGTATTATGAGCTACAATAGAAGCTCTGTATGGAGAACCTTTGGAGTTTCTATCATGGGATCATTTTATGGATCTAGTTTTAATTAATTTTTAATTTTAATTAAATTGTATTGATTAAACAGCTTGTAAACATACTTTATCAGTTGAAATAACCCTTTAAACATGAAAGTATTATGCAATCATTCAAGACATTTCTCCTTATACAGAGCTATTTTGGCATAAAGGGATGAGGGATATTCTATATAGAATCTTTTTTCCTAAGAGTGTAAAGCAACATGGCAGTCTTAGGAAAAGCCTTCATGGTCTGTTTGACTCGGGTGGCATTGTGCTGCTGATCTCTCCTCCCATCCTCCATCCTCTCTGACTTTTAACTCTAAGTACCCCAGCCGAGCTACAGCGGGACACGCACCCCTCCCTTCACCTGACAATGATAGATTTGACAGCAGGAAAGTGTTAATGATGGCGGGCTATGATGGCGGGGGCTACTTCAACAGCATTTGCATTTCCATTCATCTCTGCAGCATTTATCATTATGAGGTGGCTGCCAGATCTAATTAAAGTGTGAGCTAACAGGGGCGACAAAGACGCCCAGCCACTCGCCTCCGAAACACAGGACTGACTCCAGCAGGAAGCACCAAAACCAATTAACTCCCTCGCAAATGAAGTCATCGGAGGCCTCTTCATTAGAATTAGCCAGCGAAGAGGTGCAGGAGAAAGGAAAATAAAAAAGTAAAATAACAGGGGATTTGGTGTCGTGTGCTTTTTACAATCATCCCTCTGGCTGATTTTAGCACTGCCCCTGAAATGTGGCTTGGGAGGTCCAAAATCAATCCCTCATTACATAAAACATATAGTGAATGTAATTATGACTGTAATAGATGCATCATGGACTTCAAAATTCATTCAAAAGTTAGGGGTAAGCTAGATTTTTTTTTAAAGAAATCAATACTCTTATTCAAGAATGCATTAATTTGATTGATTTGTAGTGTTACAAAATATTAATTCAAATACACTAAAAATGCTGGGTCATAAACAACCCAATTTGGTTGATTTGACCCATTGCTGGGTCAAAATTGGACAAATTCAGCTGGTTGGGTTAAATGTTAAAAATTACTATATTGCTGGCTTAAAAATGAAGACAAAATATGTTGAAAATTAAAATCACACACAGAATTACTACACAGTAAAAAAAATTCACGTTTAACGTTAAGTTTAAAATGTATTATGTGTGCTGTATGTATTTTGAATTTAATGTGTACACAATTATGTATATTTACATTAAATGCAAGACTCCACAATATCTAGTTTGTAATTTAAAAACATATTTGTTAAAACATATGTATTGTTTTATACAAATAAACAAATGTATTTGAAAACTGAGTATATTTAATTTATTAAAATAATGCCATGAATAAAAATAAAGAGTAAACTCAACTGTTGGGTTACTTTTAACCCAACTAGCTTTTGACCCAATTCATTGGGTTAAAATAACGGTTTAACTTTATTTTGATGGTCCCTTTAACACATTCTGTTGACGTAATGAGTAACGTTGCACTAACATGTCTACTAACTGTCATTAGAGTGTTAGTAAAGTATTAGTAGATTGGTAGGGTTCGAGTTAGAATAAGTTGATATGTACTTGCAAAGTTACTTATAGTCAGTAGAATGTCTTTTGGGGGAGCATCACAATAAAGAGTTAGCAGATATTAAGCAGATAGTCTACTAATACTCTAATGAGAGTTAGATGACATGTAGTTGCAGAGTTACTTATAGTCAACAAAATGTTCAAAAGGGACCATCAAAATAAAGTGTTACCAAAATAACCAATACCAATCCATAGTTGGATTATTCTTAACCAAATTTTTTTAAGTGAATAGAGCAACAACACAGTCAACAGTAAAAATCAAAAGGCGAATATGTATTAACATGCAAGAACACCCAGGAATGCACAAAAATATAGGCAAGAGTTAAAACTATGTGTACATGTGTTGTACAAAATACTGTTCTTTTGAACTTTCCATTCATCAAAGAATCTTGAAAACAAGTATCATGGTTTCCACAAAAATATGAAGCAGCACAATTGTTTTTAACAGTTTCTTTAGTAAATTCAAAAGATAAACTGATAGCTGGCAAACTATCCTAACGATTTCTGTAAAACTCCTTATATCCAGTAATTACGAATGACTGCAAAGGTCATGGAACTATCACAAAAATTCACTGGTCACACAGTGTGGGAAGTCTTTTCTCATCATCAAATATGGGATCTGTTTTGTGGGACAACAAAAGCTTGCCCTGGGAACGAGAGCAGGACTGGTTGTGAGAATGTTACAGTGGCTTCCTCGATTTATCAACAGCCCAGCAGGTCACGGGTGAGTGTGAAAGGTGCCATCCTTCACCAGGGATGGATGCCCACAGAGGCGTCCATATGTAAAGCTTTCCCAGCCAAAACCCCAGACTGCTGCGCACTGGTCAGCCTCACCTCCAGACCGCGAATGGGACGGATGGGACGCGCTACAAGTGCACGCGAGATGGATCCGCTCCACCAGACCGCTGAAATGAGTTATGTCACGTTTTCCAAAGACATTAGGCTGAAAAATGAGATGTCGGCGGATCGTGGATATGAGCGATAACATAAAAGCTAAATATTTTAACAGACACTTATTGCGATTCACTTCATAAACAGAACACTTTACTGTCATCAATGGTTCTATGAAGAACATCCATGGAATCTTTCCATTCCACAAAAGCTTCTTATAGCAGAAAAAAGGTTCTTTAGATTATTATAATAGTATTCATACTCAGAAAACAATGGTTCTTTTAAGAACTGTTCACTGAAAGCATGGTTCTTATGGTATCACTGTGAGAAAAAAACAATAGTTTTGGAAACTTTATTTTAAAGGGATAGTTCATCCAAACATGAACATTCTGTCATCAGTTGCTCACTTCCATGTTGTTCTAAAGACTTTTGTTCATCTTTGAACAAACAAATTAAGATATTTTTAATGAAATCTGAGAGATTTCTGGGTAACACTATATTTTAAGGTGACGTAGTTAAACGTTACTACTTGTACTTACACTGTAAAAAATTATATGATCAATAAGTTATGACAACATGTTTTTACATTGCTTTAACTCATCAAGATAAGTTAAGCAATTTTTTTCAACTCAAGTCAGTTTAATGTAATTTAAGTTAAAATGACTTAAACATCCAAGTTGATAGCACTTAAAAATTTAAGGCAGCAACTTTTTTTACAGTGTGTAGTAGCAACGTTATGCATAATTACAAGTAACTAACCCTAAACCAAACCCTAACCCTAACTGTAACTCTCAGTACTTATTTGAGTAAGTACAATGTAACTACGTCACCTTAAAATAAAGGGTTACACTTTATTTTAAGGTGTCATTGTTACAGTGTAATTATATATTTAAGTACTGAGTAATATTAATTAACTACATGTACTTACTATAGGGTTAGGGTAGGATTAGGGTTTGGTTGAGGGATAGTTGCATGTAATTATGCATAATTTACTGTTATTACTATGGTAAGTACATGTAACATATGTAACAAGGACACTGTAAAATAAAGTGTTACCAAGATCGTAAAATAAATCCATATGAATTAAGCAATTTAGTCTTCTGAAGGGACATAATCACTTTACAGGATGAACAAATTTAATTTATTCACATGTAAACACTGATCAGTGAATGTACATTGAACACATCACAAATGTGACCCTGGACCACAAAATCAGTCATAAGGGTCAATATTTAATAAATAAGCTCAATAAATAAGCTTCCCATTGATGTATGATTTGTTAGGATAGGACAATATTTGGTCGAGATACAACTATTTGAAAATCTCGAATCTGAGGGTGCAAAAAAATCAAAATATTGAGAAAATCGCATTTAAAGTTGTCCAAATGAAGTCCTTAGCAATGCATATTACTACTAATAATACATTTTTGATATATTTACGGTAGGAAATTTACAAAATATCTTCATGGAACATGATCTTTACTTAATATCCTAATGATTTTTGGCCTAAAAGAAAAATTGATAATTTTGACCCATACAATGTATTGTTGGCTATTGCCACAAATATACCTGTCGGTTTTGTGGTCCAGGGTCACATATGGTAAACAGAAGCTCAAGCAAGAAGATGAACAAAAGTCTTATGGGTTTGGAACAACATGTGGGTGAGTAATTGATGACAGAATTTAAATTTTTTTGGATGAAATATCCCTTTAAGATGAAGAAAAGCATGTCTCGGATAGTATGGGTGGGAATTGAAAAGCGCCTTGTGTGATAAACATCGTGTCTACTAATGCAACAAATTGCGACTGGCTGTTTTAGCCACTGAAGTCATGCGGTCATTAATGTTAACAAGCTGAGGAACAAAAGTCAGCTCTTGAAAAAAACGAGAGAGAGAGAAAGAGAGAGAGAGAGAAATGAAAGAAAAACAACTTTAAACATCTTGTTTTCCCTGGCTGCCTTTTGTGATAAGATGAGGCTGTAACCTGAACTCAGTTGCCCTTCTGCCATATGTTCCAGGAAGCACAGACTCTTCACCACCAGAGAGGGGCCCTGAATTATTGATTAATGATTAGCAAATGCAATCGAAATGTTAGACTCTATGTTTTGTGAGCGAGAGAGAGAGAGTGTGCGTGTGCGTGTGCGCACGCGGTGTGTGTTTGGCAAAAAGGACTGCGTGGAGTTGGTGGTGTGTGGACTAGAAAAGGGGAACGAAATTCATTATTGATAGCAGGACAAAACAGCTAGTGTGGGAGGTGGAGAGCACTAGGTGATTTCAGGCCTGTATTGATTACTGGAAACAGCAGGAGGTGAGTGTAGTGTGACAGACTGAACACAAGCTGACAGCAGACTGACTGGCTGTCATAGTCCGTCCTCTCGCTCTGGAAACGCAGGCGAGGTAAGCATTGTTTGAGGCCCATTGTCCCAAAACCGAGCTCTTCGGCGGATGGGATCTCATTCGCCCATGGTGAAAAGTGTCATAGGCAGCGGTGAATATTGAGCAGCAGTCATACAAGAGACTTTTGGCTTTTCATTTGAATGGGACACAGAATAATATTTCACGAGGCGAGTTACTCAAAACTGTACTTCAGCTACATACAGCGGCCTACAAATGAATTTCACTGCATTAGATTTAAAAATAAAAATGTCACATGATCTGATATTGTGTCAAAAACATAAAAGAAGACTCACTCAAAAAATTTGAATATTTTCAAGATTTGCGCATTTCAATTAATAGTAAAATTCCATCAAATTGAATTGAATAATCCTTACATATTATTCATATTATGAATTAAGAATTTTAAATGAGTGAGAACTAGAGCTTATATTTTTTAACATTTTGTATAAATCCTAAATTTAAATTTAAACATATTTTCATTTTTATTTTTATTTTTAATTTATGAATACGAATCACATATTAAATGGTCCATTCCCTGGTTCCATTAAGATAAAAAAAAAAAAAAAAAAAATGTTTTATTAAGCTAAAGGCTTTTTGTTTTACTAATTTAAAGTTCTTAATTCATAATATGAATAATAATATGAACAATATCAAATAAAGTGACTTTTTTTTTTTTTTGAAATATAATGCAACGACATTAATTGAAATGCGTAAATTTTGAAAAAAAAAGGAAACATTTTTTTGGCTTTAGTTTTAGTCAGCTAATGGACAAAAGTTTGTTGTGTTTGAAATGCTAAACCAATAGATGTAGTGTTGAACATGAAGACAGTCAGTATTGTGTGTGTTTGTGGTTAGTGGATCATGTTGACAGTCAATGTGATGCCTTACACCTGTGGCACCTGTGTGAACTTTAAGAGAACGGAGTACATACATCCAGTAAAAATCACCAAAACATTCAAACACACCAAGACTTTAACAATGATGAAGAGAAAAGATGTTGAATCTTTCCATTGCACAAAAGGTTCTTTCTAGTGGAAAACGGAATTATTTAAAGTAAGAAAAAAAGATGATTGAAAGGTTCTTTGGGAACCAAAAATGGTTCTTTTATGGAATCACTGAACTTTTGGAAACTTTATTTTAAAAGGATAGCTCACCCGAAAAAGGACATTCTGTCAATTGCTCACTTTTAATGTCATTTTAAAACCCATAAGACTAATGGATATTTCACAAAACATTCAAATACACTGAAGCTATGTTCACACTGTGCCCAATTGAGATTTACCGCTCAGATCTGATTTTCTGTATAGCTGTTCACACTGTTGTTTTAAATGTAGCCAATATGATTCCAGTGTGAACAGATCATGGTCCTGGACTGACCTCCATGCACAAAAGAACGATAAAAAGACGTCACGGAGCACGCTGTCATATGGAAGTAAACACGGAGAACATTAAATTAAGCGATTGCACATTTATTTATAGCGTGATATGCCGCGGAAGCCAGCAAATATATGCGCAGGCAATATAAAAAAAACAAAGACGAGGATGCATAAAAAGAGAGCAGAGTTTAAACATTTATGATATGGGCCCTCATGTTTTGCTTGTAGAGCTGTCACTGGAATGCTTATGAGCTCTGACACATCACTGTCCATCACTGACTACCTTTCGCAACTGTCTTGATAACTTCAGGTATGTAAAATCTGACTCCCATAAGCGCAGAATTGTGATGAATGTTGATCTAGAGAAACGTAAAAGTCGTATAAAGTCCGATATGACTGTTCAGACTGAGGTCGCATTGCAAAACATTTGACCTGTATCGGATTTAGTCAACCCAATCTCACGGCAATTCGTTCGACTTAATTTGAATGACCTACCCCTAACCCCGCCCCTAAAACCTACCCGTCACTGTGGTTTAGACAAATCGTATGAATTCATACGAGTGAGGTCGTACGAATTCGTACGATTTAGCCACCTCATACAAATACGTACAAATTGGTTGTGAGATAGCGTTGGATTTAGTACCACACAGGCTGCGTTTACTCTGGCACAAAAAAAAAATCTGATTTTTTTTACTCACATCTGACACAGATTGGAATTTGTACACATGTAAACACAAAAATCCGCATGAGATCCGATTTTTTACTCACATCCGATCTGAGCCACTTCCAAATGTGGTTTTAAATCAGATACATATCCGATATCTGGACATCCGTCCTACGCCTAAACACGAATATCCAATTCCCCTTTGAATTCCAAGCCACCTCAAGGCGAGGGTGACACGTTTGCCCATGTCACGTGTGAGCAGGGATGAGGCACAGTGAGAATCCAAATGCCAGCACAAAACATTTTATTCAAAAACATAAACACAGATAATCTGGTAACAAGCGCATAATCCACAGAGAACCAACAGGAAACCAATGACAAGAACACACATACAAGAGCAACGACCGACACCCAACAACTGAAGCACAGAGGTTTAAATACACAGGGGCAAACAAGTTAACAAGACACACCTAGGGAGACTAATCAACATGAAAAACTACAAAGAACTACAAAACATGGCACAAGACAGGAAATAACAAAAGTCCTCACACAAGACAGGGGAACACAGGCTAGGATCATGACAATCCAACATGAATTATATAAATAATTTTAATAATATGACTGTATAAAATCAGACGGTCTATCATGTGCATAGTAAGCGATCATGACAATCATTTTAGGTGGGAATTAATGTAAACACAGATTTCGGATACCAGTCGTGTCTAAAGTGAATGTAAACAGGCGGGCCAAAAAATCGGATATGGTCAAAAGGTCGGATCTGTACATTAAGACTTACAGTGTAAACGCAGTCGGAATCGGAATTGAAAAGATCAGATTCCATGTGGTTTGTGCTGTTCACACTGTCATGAGAAAAACAGATCTGAGTCACATATGAGCAAAAAAATAAAAAAAATAGATCTGGGCCACATTTGCCTGCAGTCTGACGGTAGCCTGAGACTTCAACAATGATGAAGTGAAGAGAAAAGATGTTGCAGCATTTGTGACACACAGATAATGCATTAGACACTTGCATTTTGTGCAGTTTTGATGTGTTTAAGTGTTAAAACACTTTCTGGGCCACTGTATTTACAAATTAATAGCCTAAGCTAAATGAAAGTATAATGTAAAACACTTTAAATAGGTCTATTTAAGGGGGGGGTCTAATGCTATTTCATGCATTCTGACTTATTTACACTGTTAAAGAGCTGGATTCTCATGCTAAACATGGCCAAAATTTCAAAAAATTAGTTGGACGTATGATGGAGTATTTCTGTGCCAAATACACTCCTTCAGGATTCAAACAAGTTTCGGAAAGTTTTTTTCGAGTATGGCCCTGTATGATGTCATAAAGGGCGGAATTGCTTGTATGGGCACTTCTCCCGGATGAGCGCATGCGTGCGCACATCAACCAGAGCGAGAGCAAGAGCGCGCCCATCAACGAGCTTCGTTCTGGTTACGTTACGGAAGCCATCGGCAGCGCTGTCATTTTGTTTTTAGACCACGAAATCAACAATGTCACTAAAGAAGTGTGTTTCTGGTTGTAAGGGAAAAATAACCTTGTTCAGCTTCCCAAATAACCCAGCGTTAAGGAAACAGTGGATGCAGTTTGTTTTTCCAGAGCATCAACAGAGTTCTGCAAGTGTGTTTGTTTGTTCCTGGTCAGGAGTCGAAACTGCATCAAATGTCTGTTTTGTTGGCAATCGGCGAGTAAGTGCATATAATGTGAGCAACAGGAATGTATAATGAATCGAATAATGCCATGGGATAATGCCATGATGTATTGTGTATGTGTGTGTGTCATTAGTGCGTGTGTGCTCGTGACTCTTTAGCTCCGCCAACTGTACGGCTCCACGTGTTCGTCTGTTTTCGGAAAGAATCGGTACAGCGTATCTGTCTTTTATAAATATGATAAAACTAAATACTCTTCGGAGATATGAAGGATGCAATACTACTCTATAGGTACTCAAGATTAACATGAGATTGGCAGAAACTGTGTGTGTTATGTACCCTTTAACAGTTTTGCTTTGACATAGTTTAACCGTTTTAAGCTTATTTTAAAAAATGTGTTTTATTTCTTTATTGTACAGGTATAACCTTCATGAATTACTTATGTTAATAAATATTAACAGACTCTTATAGTGTACATGTTTCAGGTAACCTGAGCGTACGGCCCGTGTGGACTTCACGGCTCTCTCCTTCACCTGAGTTAACTCACCTCGTAATGAGCTCCTTCAACACGCTGAGCTACAGATGCAGACGCCTTCAGCACAGTCACAACCCTCACAATCGCTTCCTTTTCATCGGATAAATATGGAGACGCCGCCGGCCTGTTTAAGATGATATATTGGGCTGTATTAACACTTGATCATCACATTTGAGTCTAACTGAATTATGGGTAAGAGGATCGGGTTGACATATGTTTCAATATCGGTGAATGATGCATTATTCTCCGCCAAGCAACGGATTTAATAAAATATAAATGTCCATTAATCCTCACAGTTCATGCAATCAGTGAGCGCAGACCGAGCCGGCTGTTCGCTAACCACGGGAGATGAGCTGCCATCACTGGACAAAGAGAAAGTGGGGGTGAAGAGTAAAAGTGAAGGAAAACAGAGCAAAAGAGAGCAATAATTATGAGATTGAGAGCAGAGGCGATGTGTTTGCCACTATTGGATGTGACCGTTTACAAATGTGTAACAGTTAAATCTAGATTATTACACTTTCAGATGAAAATGTAAGTGGTTTTTGCTCATGCAAATCTCAATGCCGTGATGCCAGGGTGTTGCTTTGTGGGTAATAAAGTAATTTATTCGCATAATTTAAGGCATCATTCATGTCTGTAGCACAAATAGTCCAGGATGAGTCACATGCCAAAGTTTACTAGTTTAAAAATAATAACTACACTAAACGTTAACCGCAATATAAACTTCTGAGGTATCTTTACACATGACCCATATCACGAAATCAATAAATCTAACAGACACGGTTAAGATGGGTGTGACGATACATAGTAAATACATAGCAACATTCATTATTTACACTCAAAGTTTGTATATGTAGCCGACTCATGTGTATCTCATAAGAATATAAAGTAAATTATAAAATCATGTCCACAAACCAATATTAGCATGGGAGTTTTAACAGGCATATTGACACACACTCCTGGGTAAACACAGGCACATTTCATTCCAACATAAATTTTAGCATATAGCTGGGAAAAACGGTGCCTTTCCTTAACGTTATTATAATGACACAAAAACCAAATAAACAAATTCCAATATACAGGAACTATAATGCAGTTAGCATACGCGTCGGTTCTCAAATGTAAAGAGTTGATTTTCCCATGAGGGAAATCTCCCTGCTGTTTTGTTAAACAAATCAGCCTACAATATGCTTAATAAAACACTGCAGCAACACATCTCTTAATAAAGAGTAAATTTAGAGTATCTGGCTGCTATTACTGTAATGTGAGGAATAATTATTTTTTAATTTTGTCCTGAGGAGCCTAACTCGGGTGTGATTTATCCATTGTTTTTTTCCCCATCCACCAAGTACTAACCAATCAAAATCCTAATTAACTTTCGAAAATCAGACAAGATCAGCCGTCCCTGAAGTTCTATAGAGTGCTGCAGGTATGATGTATTTTTGTAGACCAAAAACCTATAAGTAGTTGCATTTTCGCACTTCCAGTTCCATAATCCTGAAGTCACTGGGTTTTTTGAATGTGTTTTTGGGTTAAATGCCTGAAACAGAGTCTGTGGTTAACACAAAATATATTTTCACATCAACATAAAATACATTAGTAAAACACCTTTGTGATTTTTTTAAAGCTTTTTGAAAAATGCAGTCGCTAACAAGTGTCTAAATAGGACTACAGAGGTTGTCAGACATTAAACATCATCATTAGTCCATGTGACTACAGTGGTTCAACCTTAATTTTATGAAGCAATGAGAATACTTTTTGTGTATATTAGTAAATACTGTGCAGCGCTTCAGAGTTCTATGTCAGAAAGGCGGCTCACCATTGGCTAGCTGCTGACGGCATCACACGCATGCATCGTGGTGCTCACGTGAACAGCGTCGGCCAATGGTAAACCGGCATTCTGACGTAGAACTCGGAAGCGCTGCACTGTATTTACTACATCAACAGCTATTTATGTTTGTTTTTTGCACACAAAAAGTATTCTCGTCGCTTCAGAAAATTAAGGTTGAACCACTGTTGTCACATGGACTATTTTAACGATGTCTTTACTACCTTTCTGGGCCTTGAAAGTGGTAATTAAATTGCTGTCTATGGAGAGGTCAGAGAGCTCTCGGATTTCATCAAAAATATCTTAATTTGTGTTCCGAAGATGAACGAAGGTCTTACGGGTTTGGAACGACATGAGGGTGAGTAATTAATGACATCATTTTTATTTTTTAGTGAACTAACCCTTTAATGTCGTCTTGGCTAACACCTTTGTCTTGTTGCAGATGCACATTATGTGTTCACAGATTCAATATGGAGGATGGCTTACATATAGCAGACCATAGAAACAGCCGCTAATGAGGCATCTACAGTATGCATATCTACAGTTAGTCCAATATATTAAAAAATAAATAAATAACTGGCACAGTCATGTAAATTCAAGATGAAATGTTTTCCTTTTATTGAACAAACACAGCCAGATTTGTCACTTCTGCAAAACCACCAGCATCCAGGACAGCTGGCACAGATGCAGGTGAAGTTCTTCACGTACGTATTCAGCACCGGGCTCCACAGTGGGCCCGACCTGGGCATAATTTATTGACTAAAGATGGAGTCAATAGATCTTGATGCACACTTAAACCCAGACAGCAGTGATTACAAGGTGTTGAGCGCAAGCCGCAAACTCCCTCCTCGCCCATATGTATAGCTTACGTCTATAATAAATGTTATCTCTTCATGAGAGGGGTAAGCTGTCAACTTGATTAAGGACGCAGATGAGCATCTGAGTATCTGGCCAAACACACTGAGATATGCAAAAATACAGTCTGTTGTGTCGGGTTCTTGTTTGAATGTAATCGTCACTGCTTTTCTGCATCATTGCTTCTGGATTTCAGTACAGCACATTGAGTTACTCAGATAACAGCAGTTATTATGTTGGCAGTTATTAAACAGCATTGATTCTGAACATTATTAATGTTTATGTAACTGTATAAACAAAATGCACAGCAAATTTCTAGCAATGAAAAACACTTATGATTTTCATTGTAAAACGACATATGCAATTCAGGTTCATTATAGACCCAAATTAATAGTAATTATTAAAACAATAAACATGAAACAGTGGTTTTATTTCTTCAGTTCTGTTCTTCTCTCGTTTTTTTAATGCACTGTTACGAAAGCGTCAGGTTTTATGTCTTCCACCTGAGCTCCCAATCCTCTTTTGTCCTTTTAAATGTTATAATTAGCTAGACAAATGTGCGGCTTCTTCACCTGCCCTGTTATCTTGTCCGCTATCTTTGAATGGGTGTTAAAAACAGGCGCAGTTGTTTGTAACGAATATGTCTGCTTTCCTGGGCTGATCCGATGGCACTGTAAACATGACGCAGGTTAACATGAGACCATGTGGAACCTAACGCCCGCTGTGGGCGACTGCTCCTCATCTCTGCTTGCATATCACAAGTTAAAAAAGTCCAAATTATATCACCTTTCCAGGGTAACTGCACTTCCAGTAGCCAGTCACACCTCATACTGACACTGAGCCAACCAGACAACAGACATAGCAGTTACAGGGGGAGTAACAGTAGAAAAAAGTAAGTTAGCAATGATAGACAGAAAACTGCACTCTCTCCACCTCTCCTCCATAAAAGTCATATAAATTATCATATTTTGCAGCTCCTGTCCATACGCCTTCCATACTTATTGAACTCTGAGCTCAATTCATTCTCTTATTCACACAAATATACGTTTCTGAAACCCTGAAATAAAGCCTCAGACATTATTATTTTAAGTGGTCAACTGTATGGAAAAGCATTGTGAAAAAGAAGTACACATTTGCATACTTTTAAAAAGAGTACTTATTACGGAAATTCTGTCATGACAACTCTCTGAGAGATTGCCATGGTAATATATATGGCAGTGTTAATGTATTTGGTCTTGGCGGAATAGATCTGCTATGCTGCTGCAGAGCAAGTACCAAGACTTGCCACTGCTAATACATTCACAGACATTACTGTGAGCACGCTGCTGCTGCTGCACATGTAATATACATGAATTAACCCCCATAGCAGATCTATACAGGTGGAGCTGGGGAAGGTGAAGGGTTTCTGGAAGCGTGCTGCACACTGTTAACAGCAACACTACCAGTATTTGAATGTTGAGCCGCAGCTCATTGGTCACTGATGCAACAGCAACCAATCAGATGTGCTATGAGATAATGATGTGTTCGCTACCAAATGAGTTAAAAACCTATTAGCCTGCGCCATCTAGAGTTTCATGCCAGAACTAGGTAATAATATAATTTAAAAGAATATACTTAACTGCAAACTGAATGTAATGTTTTCATACTCACAATTGCAATTAAAATAAAAATGTATTATAGTGTACATAATAAATGCAATAAGCTGATCTTTAAAGTGATTTGATGCATTAAGTACTGTATATGTAATTTCATAATTACTTCTATTGTCTTTGAAATATGGTTAAAGTGTACTGACAAGCATTTATGGTAAACTAAAATATATTGTAATGCCATTTTTAACAGAAACTTGAACAGTATGTCATATATCCAAACATATTTGTAATTACACATTTCTAATGATGAAGTTGCAATCGAGTACATTTAAAATATATTAACTTTAAATGTAATATTGGATACAATATGGTTAAAATTATAAGCAAATACTTTACATGTGCTTTAGTATTGTCATGAAGGGTGTGAATGATCAGGCGAGAGAGAGGATCTAAATGCTAGGAAGTTTAATAACACCACAAGGAAAGCGGGTTACACGAGGGACCTAGGCAAACTCAGACAACGATGGACAAACCACGAGTGAAACATAAGCACTATATATACACAGACAAACAAGCTAAACAAGATAACAAGGGGGCGTGGTTAAATGGTAACACCTGGAGAACTAAATCAGCATGAAAAACTACAAAGAACTACAAAGCAAAACACACAACAGGAAATAACATAAAAGTCCACAAACAGACAGGGAATATATAACAGAGCCCCCAAGAAACAAAACAAGTCCAGGTGGGAGGTGGAACAGGGGGAAGAATGGAGGGCCAGGTCCGTGGAGACGAAAGGAAGACCTACTGTAGGTGGAGCAGTCTGGTCGAACGGCCCAGGCAGGGCAGGCAGCTAGGGTGGCGCAGGCAGGGCAGGCGGCCAGGGTGGCGCAGGCAGTTCAGGGGGCCAGGGCGGCGCAGACCGTTCAGGGACAGCCTCCGTGGATGGGACAGGAGCCTTCGCTGGACTCTGGTCGGGGGCAGGAGCCTTCGCTGGACTCTGGTCGGGGGCAGGAGCCCTCGCTGGACTCTGGTCGGGGGCAGGAGCCCTCGCTGGACTCTGGTCGGGGGCAGGAGCCCTCGCTGGACTCTGGTCGGGGGCAGGAGCCCTCGCTGGACTCTGGTCGGGGGCAGGAGCCCTCGCTGGACTCTGGTCGGGGGCAGGAGCCCTCGCTGGACTCTGGTCGGGGGCAGGAGCCCTCGCTGGACTCTGGTCGGGGGCAGGAGCCCTCGCTGGACTCTGGTCGGGGGCAGGAGCCCTCGCTGGACTCTGGTCGGGGGCTGGAACCTTCGCTGGACTCTGGTAGGGGGCAGGAGCCTTCGCTGGACTCTGGTAGGGGGCAGGAGCCTTCGCTGGACTCTGGTAGGGGGCAGGAGCCTTCGCTGAACTCTGGTCGGGGGCAGGAGCAGTCGCTGGACTCTGGTCGGGGGCAGGAGCAGTCGCTGGACTCTGGTCGGGGGCAAGAGCCTTCGCTGGACTCTGGTCGGGGGCAAGAGCCTTCGCTGGACTCTGGTCGGGGGCAAGAGCCTTCGCTGGACTCTGGTCGGGGGCTGGAGCCTTCGCTGGACTCTGGTCGGGGGCTGGAGCCTTCGCTGGACTCTGGTCGGGGGCTGGAGCCTTCGCTGGACTCTGGTCGGGGGCTGGAGCCCTCGCTGGACTCTGGTCGGGGGCAGGAGCCCTCGCTGGACTCTGGTCGGGGGCAGGAGCCCTCGCTGGACTCTGGTCGGGGGCAGGAGCCCTCGCTGGACTCTGGTCGGGGGCAGGAGCCCTCGCTGGACTCTGGTCGGGGGCAGGAGCCCTCGCTGGACTCTGGTCGGGGGCAGGAGCCCTCGCTGGACTCTGGTCGGGGGCAGGAGCCCTCGCTGGACTCTGGTCGGGGGCAGGAGCCCTCGCTGGACTCTGGTCGGGGGCAGGAGCCCTCGCTGGACTCTGGTCAAGGGCTGGTGCCCTCGCTGGACTCCGGACGGGGGCTGGTGATTCAGGCGTGGTGTCAGGGAATGCAGAAAGTTCAGAAATACAAGCTACCGCCACCTCGGAATGAACAGGCACGGTGTGTGCAGCCCACACACACAAACTGGCAGTAGCCATCACTGGGAAAACCAAAAACAAAAGGTCTACCTCTGAGTCAGGTGGCGCTGCAGGCAGCTGGCTTGATTGCGTAGCAGCCTGGGGATTTGAAAGCGCTGAGACCGGTGAAAATCTCGGGATGTCGGCTGCTCGCGCAGATGTCAGTGGCGGATCGACCATACTGGACACCAATCCTCTCCACCCTCGGTCCAGTGACCGCGATTGTACTGGCTGATGGTGCAGTCTGCGGTGGGCCACGCTTCACGGCCGATGGAGCTTCGGCCGTATAGCCCCCCCAAAAAAAATGTTTTAAGGGTGGATCCTCCACTTCACCCACAGTGAAGGAATATCCACACAGCCGCAGAGCCAGATCAATATACTGGGCCAGGATCCAGCCAGCATTTCCCCCCGGCATCAGCTGGGCGATGTTATCATCCAGCCCACTCCAAAAACAGTCTATAAGAGTAGCATCATCCAGTGGAGCGAGATGGCAGTAAGCCAAAAACTCCTCCACATAACACTCTATGGGCCGACCGTACTGAAAAAGAGAACAATAGCATGGTCCATCGTTTTGTCATGAAGGGTGTGAATGATCAGGCGAGAAAGAGGATCTAAATGCTAGGAAGTTTAATAACACCACAAGGAAACCGGGTAACACGAGGGACCTAGGCAAACTCATACAACGATGGACAAACCACGAGTGAAACATAAGCACTATATATACACAGACAAACAAGCTAAACAAGATAACAAGGGGGCGTGGTTAAGTGGTAACACCTGGAGAACTAAATCAGCATGAAAAACTACAAAGAACTACAAAGCAAAACACACAACAGGAAATAACATAAAAGTCCTCAAACAGACAGGGAATATATAACAAGTATGTTGGTCAACACATCAAAATAAGTGTACTTCTTTAAAGCATGATAAACGGTTATAAAAACATAATATTTTATTTTGACATTATTACAAAGTTCACTTATTGAAAGTGCACTTATGTGTGTTAAGAAACATAGCCATGGCTCTATTTAAGTACACTTAAGTGGCCTTAATATTATATTGTCTGCAAACAAAAAGAAATCATTTTGAAGGTTTGAGGGACATTAGTTCCAGCGCATTCAGTACAATTAAGAGCACTTCTTTTTCGCAAGGGAAGAGCTGCTGAAGATTTATAAAAAATAAATAAAAAAATAAATAAACACTTTAGTTACACTTTAGATTAGGGTCCAATTCTTATATTAACTAACTATTAACTACAACTTTTGCCTCAATAAACACCTAATTACTGCTTATTAATAGTTAGTAAGGTAGTTGTTCAGTTTAGGTATTGAGTAGGATTAAGGGATGTAGAATAAGGTCATGCAGAATAAGGCATTAATATGTGCTTTATAAGTACTAATAAACACCATAAACATGAATCTACGGTGAAGGGTAAGCAAATAGTGACTTCTCATTTTTTTGGTGAACTTCCTTTATCAATGATATATTTTAGATGTATTACATCTACTCTCATTGTGTCTACAGTACATGTAGTACATCCATAATTTAGCCCTGCGTCAAAGCTGTACTAGCTGCACCGTGTGCTGAACTGAAGTGTACTGTATCTGTTAGTAGCTTTCTGTCCCTGTGTGAGTTTGGATTGACATCGGCCTCTGTAAAGTTAACCTGGGACACATGTGGCTCTGTCGAGCAGCTGTCCAAATCAATTTTGCGGTTGTAGTGTACACACATGCCCGGGACACACTCCGTTCCAGACGGTGAGCCTCAGTTCTCTTCCCAGGGGCTCTGAGGGTGGGGTCATCGCTCGTGACGGCTCCATAGTCCCACACCAACACACGCGCTCACAAGCATCTGCCAACACACACACTGATGTGACTTTATTCCTCTAAAGACATCCATCCTATTTCACTGTAAATCACTTGCCTTTTGCTCTTTAGTGAGTCCCTCTTTTATATTACATTACACATATTATCTCTTAAATCTCTTTTTTTTACTGTTATTCTAGCATTAGTTATACTTTTACAGTATAATATATTGAATAGCTTTTTTTATTTACCTTACGCATTAGTAGCTTTGTTTTGTGCTTGTTTTTTTTTTTTACTTTAAATAATATATATAGCTATAATTTGTTTTAGTTTTAGTAATTATTGTACTTCACCTTCAGTTAGTTGTCAAGGCATCATTTCTATTTTCATTAAAGTTTTTAAGAAGATTTTTATCTAATATATATATTTTTTGTTTTAGCTTTTTTTAATTAATAATAGTACAATTTTAATTTAATTTGTTTTAGTTTTAGTTTACAATCTTAAAACTTTCTCCTATAAGTTTAATATGTAACTATGGAGCAGATTTACTAACAGCTTGCTCCAGCGCAAACCCTCTTTTGGCGTTAAAAAACTGCTGTCAGGATTTACTAAAGACATGCTGTGAAAAATTGAAAAGGCATGGACAGGGTTATTTTTTGCGGCTGACCTTATTGCATATCAGTGGTGTAAAGTATTTGAGTAAATGTAATTAGTTACTGTACTTAAGTATCTTTTTGGCTACTTTGTAGTTGTACTGAGTATCAAAGATATTAGCAACTTTTACTCTCTACTTGACTACATTTTTGTAGTCAAGTAAATTTACTTTTTACTCCAATACATTTGTGATGAGTAATGCAATTGCACATTACATTTTGCATGGCACCTAACTTTTTCTGGAGCAGTTTGTTTCTGCTATAAAGATGCGATATCACCATCTAAGGACATTGAAGGTACTATATCTTGTGTGTTTTGCCTTTACTCACCCAAACATGTCAACAAGGCTACTTTTCATGAATGCGAGTGCATTAGCAGGGAGTTGCTGAATCGCAGGTGTTTGATTTATAAGAAGAGGACATGACTGCAGCCGGCGATGACGACGAAACCAGCACATCCAGTGCAAGAAGGCTTTGACTATTTAATTTTACTTAACATTATTTTATTTATCCGCTATATTGACGAGACCTTTTTGAAGGATATTGGTTTACTTATGGCCTTTTTTTTTGCACTTGAGAGGTGTTCAGTTTTATTTTGATTTTAGAAAATAAACATGATTTCTCATCTTACAAATCAGTTGTTTCTTATTTTCACTGGTATGTCTCTCAGGTGTCGAGGACTAGTGCATCTTTGAGCCTACATTCAGTATGAGTAAAATACTTAAGTACTGTTAAAATCAGATACTTTAAGACTTTTATTCAAGTTGTATTGGAATTGGTGACTTGTAACTTGTAAGTGAGTCATTTTCGCTGTAAGGAATCTGTACTTTTACTCAAGGATGGTTTTCAGGTACTCTTTACACCTCTGTTGCATATGCATGTGTAGGAGTTTTCCTTTCAGGCGCAAAATTTATGGGAGGAGAGTAATTAAATAAAGGTGTTATGTTAAATGACCCACCAAATTCCCCAAATTATATAGTGACTTCTCATGATAATTCCACGTCAAAAATTGTGGTTGATATGAGTGACTTGTATGTTCAAGACCTCCAGAAGCGGCACGAAAAAAAGTCCAAGAAAGAGATCCGCAAAGAAAAGAAGAGGAATCGGAAAAAGAAGAAGATCAAGCGTGAACCAGGGTCAGGAGACCTTTCCACAGAGGGGAAAACGAATTATGAGATTGCTAAGAAAGATTGAGAGATCTCACAAAGTGTTATCAAAAATGATTAAAATGATGTTGGTTCAAGAAAAGTTTGATGGGGAAATGAAACAATTGCTGTATAAAGTTGATGGTCTTTGTCGCAAAGAGGATCAGCTATATACACCTGTGGATAAAACTGATGTATAAATGAATTTTATATTCACTTGGAATTAAACAGTTTGTGTATGTAACAGATGTGACCCAGATACACACTTTTCTGCCATTGTACTTTTAAAAACGGAGAAGGGGTGTGTCTGAAAATGCATCCTGTTAAAGCATTAGGGGTTTTTGCAACCTATGATAAGATCATATATGCATGGGTGTTTTTACAGTATATGAAACAAGTTTTTGAGTAGGTGTTTTGCAGCTTTTGCAGTAAATTTTGAGTAGGGGTTTTGCAGCTTTTGCAGCAAGCTTTGAAGTGCATAAAGATTACGTATGTGTTATTTGCTAGTGCAAGTAGGAGTTAGACAAGCTTATATTTTGACCTTTTAAGGTTCATAAGGGGAGGATCTTTTATCCTGTGTTTCAATAAAAGTGTGATGCATATCTGTGTTCGGGGCCGAACTCCGGGGTGAAGACTACACGTGTTTATGTTGTATTTTTTATGCTGAAACTTTGCTAAGTTAACCAAAGCCTTGAATGGGGCAATTATTTTCTACCTCAGTTAAAGTCTCAGTGTGATTATTTCTCAAACATAGCTATTATCTGAACCTGGATATTAAACTCCATCGCTTCATAGAGGACTGGACCTTGATTGAGCTTGGTACAGGATATCTCAGATATTTCTAACCAGTGGGCAGCGCTCCTGAACTCAAAGGTAAGGGCAGATCTTATGATTTGTGCTGGTTTTGGAGATATGTGTACTGGAATATTTAGTCATATAGGGGAGAAAATACTACAGAGGTCATTTACTAAGGTTTGCGCTCGTCAATTTACTGGTATTTGCGCCATTATTTACCGCCCAAAAAATGCACGCCTTAAACCAGACGCTAATTTTTTTGCGCTGCTCTTGGTAGATTGTGTTGGTCATTATGGAAATGATCCGGCTGCGTCTGTGTTATTTAATTTGCGAGTCGTCAGCAGATCACGCACAGAACTTTCCACTCCCATCTGTGCTTTTATGGGATTGCGCGCTAATGCTAATTTGCCCTGTTTAGTAAATCTGGCCCTATAAGTCATTTGTAGAATGATTCTGCTGAAAAGTGTAACACTGAATGTGTAACATTGATCTGTCTGTTTGAGCATCACAACCAGCAATATTAGTTCAACCTTTGGTTTCAGTTTGGGGCAGGACTATCAGTTTGTCTGACCAATGGTAGATCGGGGAGGGTTCAAGAAAATCATTAGGTGTGTTCAACTTGAAGCGGCGCTGTGCAGACCGATTGGTGTATTACATCAAAGTGCCGCAAGAGTGATTTGAAAGCATACATGTCATACACCAATTGGTCTGCGCAGCGCCACCTTAAAGGGACAGTTCACCCAAAAAAAAAAATTTTGTCATCTTTTAGTCACTCACAAGTTGTTCCAAACCTGTATAAATTTCTTTGTTCTGCTGAACACAAAGGAAGATATTTGGAAGGATGTTTGTAACCAAGCAGATCTCGGCAGCCATTGAACACCAAAGTGGGAAAAAATGGCTGCCAAGATCTGCTTGGTTACAAACATTCTTCCAAATATCTTAATTTGTGTTAAGCAGAAGAAAGAAATTCATACAGGTTTGGAACAACTTGAGGGGGAGTAAATGATGACAGAATTTTCATTTTGAACTATCGCTTTAAGCCGAACACACCTGATGTTTTTAGTTCTGTTCAGTCACACTAATGATGCAGAAATTGCAAAACTTTAATCCTGAAGATATACTATTCTTGCATGAGTGATTCTGCCCAACACTGAGAAACACAACAGAAAGGCAAAGACAGATCAAGTCTGGCAGTGTTTTGGGATTTGGTGGATCACATGCCCAGTTGCTTGTCCAGGGAGCATTACATGAGAGGCCAAGCCAAAATTCCCTCTCTCTGGATGCTGACAATGAAATCCAGAGGTGACAGGAGCCTAGTGGCTCAGGGAGCTCGTATTGTGCCTGTTTTCCCTTGCAAACACATGCAAACAGAAGCTGATCCCTTCACGCTCGGCCCTGCTGCGGCGTCTGCATGGAGCGCTGGCCGTCTGTCCGACAGCGCTGGGCTCTCAGCTGCCATCTGAGCCATTTTGGCGGATGGACACGGCTGCCGTCCTGATCCGCTGTGGTGAATGGTGAGCTCCTTCATCTGGAGTCCTGCTCACAGATTCACCAGCGCTTTGAGGTGTAAAAACTTTACTTGTAACAAGTTATCATCAGATGACGTCAAGTGTAAAGTTTCACAAATGCACCACTGATGTTCTGTCTGGGGAAACTGCAGTAAATCACTAAGGGTTTACAAATAGCTACAGTTTCCCAGCACACTCTTATTAGGGAAACATCACCGAATCAGATTTATGACTGCCATGAGATTCAACACAGTGAGTGAAAGAGTTTGTATGCATACGTACAGTACATGTATTATGAAAGTTGCCCAAGGTTCTCTCTTCTGATTTTCTTTGTACTAGAAATAAAGTTTGAATCAGTGGTTTGTAATGTTGTATATCTAATCTGAGATTATCATCTGAACACAACTTCATATAGCAGTTACAGGTGGATCTTGTGGATTAAAATATCACACCATGACCATAAGATGGATGTGATAACTCATACTGGATGGGGAATTTTAATGGGTTTCTTTTTCAAACCTGTGAGCCGACAAGCTCAATTTGAAAATAATGATGCCTGACAAAGCTGAAGCTGGGATAATAGACGTTCTAAAGCACAGCAGAATCAATTCAAGCAAGTCAGATGGAAAAAGGGCTTTAAAATTGTGTCGCAAATTAATTAAGGGGTGATTCATTGAACTTTACCTTATTGTACACATTGTATTAAACTACTATTAATTAACACGTCATATTCCTTGGAGACTGAACAGTAGAAATGGAAATTGTTGGAGAATTTAGATGTTTCTTAATAATCACCCCGAAGTGATCATTCTGTCATCATTTACTCATTACAAACCTTTCTTCTGCAGAACATAAACAAATGTGTCCAAAAACATTGGAGCCCTTTGACTTCCATTGTATGGACACAACAAACACTGAGACATTTCTCAAAATATCTTTCTTTGTGATCCACAGAAGAAATAATAGTCATAAAGGTTTGGAAGGACATGAGGGTGAGACAAAATTGTAATTTTTGGGTGAACTACCCAAACCCGATGAATTGGGTCTTTGTATGCAGAAGTATATAAACAAAGGATCCAGTTTTTGCCTTTTCAATTGCATGGCGGCCCTTAACACCCTGCGGCCAGCGAAATGAAGGGAATTGTTTCCTCTAAGGCCTCGGGCGGCCCCTCAAGAAGCCCTGACTCTGCAGCAAAGATAAACGCTCTTGTCTCAAGGAGCTGCTCCTTGAAAACGCTCCAAAACCCAGTGAAGTATGTATGAAACGAGTTTACCTCTCCAAAGTCGCAGCTCCAGAAGCATTTATAGAAAGATCACATCATGCGCACAAATCTTCGCAGCGCAGGTCTTTTCTCAAGTGCATCGTGTTATTCAGATATTAAAAGCCCTGCTGGATGTTTTCTTTGAAGCTTAGTTGATTATGATGAAAGGGATGATTTTGGTGAAACAGTTTTTCTTAGACTCACAGAAGCAGCTATTAGTGATCTGAGAGCATCATTACAATCACAGCACGTCTTGTCTTTCCAAGATCATTCACCACAAATGAATTCAAACCAGAAATAATGAGCCCTGCGTGTCAATTAACAAAAGAAAAGAAAAGAAAACATGAATATTTACATAGTTAAAGCATGGCATATTGGAAAGAGTACGAATGCAGCAGGCCTTTCTCATTGTTTTCCTGTTACCCGGATCAGATTTGGAAATACTGGTACACGTCCCACAGGACAAACATCTTCTCTGCCCTCGCTGTCTGAAATAAGGGGCGATACACAGAGCCTTTGTTTGCCGTACATTCCAAGATCTCGATATTTGCATCTTTCTCACATCAAACACAATGCATGTCGAAGTGCTAATTACACACAGGTACACACACTTATGGGATCTTTAGCAGGGAATGTTTTCAAACCAAGCGCAAGTCATTGATGTACAGAACACGATACACAAGTTAGTTACTATTAAGCCCAAAGCATACTTCTTTTTTAGACGTACGGTAAAATTTGCCTTCAGCATTGTACGCTCGGAGACCAATTTTTCACAAATGCACCTTGGATTTTACTGCACAAATTAGTTGGTCCATAAGGTGACCTGTTGTTTCACAGACAAATTTCTGTCATGTCTGTATTAGTTTTCCATTGTTTCTATGGCAACTCATTTGTTATTCATGTTCAGGTGTTCAATATTTAGTTCCTCATTTGCTCTATGTATAAATATCCCCTGTTATGTTTATTCTGTTGTCGGTTCACGTTACATTTACACGTTAAGGAGTTGTTGTCGAGTCTATTATTAAAGTCATTTCATGTTGATTCATCTTCATCGTGTGAGTTTCTACTACAAAGCCTTTGCGTTTGTGACAGTTATCATCATGGGTGTTTTGCATTTGTGTGTATGACACTGTGCGCATCTTCTATATTTTAATTTTTACCTCAGCTTGTGGAAAAGTTCCTTGTGATGAACTTTGATTCATCATGTGTTTTTTTTCTTTACCACCAGTGTTTTTAAGGTGGTTGTCAGTATATTGGTACAAAACAGATTTTAGTACTTTAGGAGGATGGTATTTTAACATTTATATCAGTTAATAAAATCAAAATTATGTAAATTTAAGTTCAAGCGTATTCAAGTTTATTTGCACAATATTGGTTCAAAGCAGCTTTACTGAAAATGCATGTTTCAGTGTTGCAATTTAGGAAGTATTCTGTTATCAGTCAGAGATTATCATAATGCCAAATTATTGTCCATTGGGCAGTAATATACAGCTATAATATGTGTAATGTGGCTAGTGAACATCATCTATTCTTTAGAGTGTGATGATTTTCAACTCGCTTTGTATTGTTACAATATTGGTAGTATAAAATGAGCAATGTTTACTCATTCTCCACGCTACCTGGACCGAGAAATTCATTTTTTTTTTTCAGCAAAAACTTTTGACAGCTTCAGGGCTTTCGTGAAAACTACAGAACTACAGTTATACCTCCACATTTTTGTATCCCCAATCCACGGACA
This sequence comes from Coreius guichenoti, assembly GCA_039654105.1. NCBI lineage: Eukaryota > Metazoa > Chordata > Actinopteri > Cypriniformes > Gobionidae > Coreius > Coreius guichenoti. The sequence goes on along the minus strand of CM077176.1, from coordinate 35,370,341 downwards.
GGCGGATCAACAGAGGGTTATTAACAGAACAGTTATGGTAAGAGTACGTTTATCACTGTAAATTTTATTGTATTATCATGTCAACTCTTAAAAAATGAACACTAATGGCTCATTTCCACCGAGCGGTGCGGTACGGTTCAGTACAGTACAATATGATTCGGGACAGTAAACCCTGATCTGGCTTGCGTTTCCCCCGCCAACAGTACCCTTATGATAGGCGTGGTGTAGCGATTAATGTCATTCTCGCGCGAAGAAGAAAGCGACACAGTAAACAACAATGGACGACATACAGCAGATCTTGCTCTTGCTTCTCGGCATGTGGCTGTTGTCACAAGAAGAAGACAAACTTTGTTTGAGCCAAGGCTGCAGGCTGCAAGGAAAAACACAGCCGAAAAAGCACGCGCAAGTGACAATTCTTTGTCAACCAATCAACGTTCTACAGTGAATCTAGCTCCACCTTTTAGTACCGGACTACTGTGCTAGGTACCCCAACGGAAGGGCGCCAAAAAAGTGGTACGGTATGGTTCGGAATTACAACCCATTCTCACTCCCAAGGCAAATTCTGAAGCATGGTCAAATGCCTTCCGCGTCACAATGAAGCCACTAAAGGTACCCCTAGGCGTCACTATATCGACGAACAGGGAACTCCATTGATTTCAGTTGTTTGCCCAATGCGTCAGATCAAGACGCATTTAATTCTTTGCATTTGTAAAAGCAGACATGATTTTATGAATATTTATAGGCTACTTTTATATTTTGGAGCAACTAACCCCCCCCCAAAACCTACCCACTTCTAAACAATATAAAACACGTAACAGGCAAATAAAACTACAGTCACAGGTATTTATTGCAAAAACTGACCAAAAACAGTATAAAAGTATTAACTCATGTTGCATTCCAAGTCATACGATATCTTCATGTAAAGAACAGAGTTGATCTTAATGTTTTAATCGCTGAAATGATCCCGCCGCTCCGTGAACGCACACACTCCACTCAGTCATATCTCATTCAAATGATACACCCGACTCTTTAGCATGATGCGATCGGTCACGTGACACACGAGAGCCAATGACATTTTACAATCAAAGCTGACGTAATGACGCAATTGGTCACGAGACATAGGAGAGCCAATGCAATTTCACTATGAAATCTGACGTAACGTTTCTTCGGGCGGCAATTTTTAAAATTTGAATGTGTGCATGATCTTCGGAGGATGGAGACGCTGATCACTTTTGGAGATTTTCTTCACACAAATCAATCGTTTGGCCTCGGAACACTTGGAATATTTGTACTTTTTGAATAAATTGTGCATGCAGTCGTATCTGCCTGTTATATCCTGTATTTTATATCATATAATACACAAATGGGTAGGTTTAGGGATGGTATGGGGTTGGTTTACATGTTCAAACGTGTCTAAATAGAGTAAATAAAATAAATGTAAATAAAATTATGCTTGCTGATTAAATTGAGAATCACACTCCAACATGTCATAATGGCAAAATCATAACCCAATATATAATTTCATCATGACGATAACATTCCCATGCAAAGGTTTCTCATTGAAATCAATGGAGCACCCTGCGCGCCGAAAAATGATGCCTAGGGGTACCTTTAGCGCCTTCATTGTGACGCGGAATGCACTTGACCATGCTTCAGATTTTGACGCCTTGGGAGTGAGAGCGGGTTGGGAATTAGGGTACCATTCACAACTTCTGACAATGGAAATGGCAAAAATTGCGTAGCGTATAACTGTACTGAACCATACTGAACCGTACCGCTCGGTGGAAACGATCCATAAGGAAACAGCTTTCCTACCTGTACGCAATGGCGTTCTGCTTTGGGAGTTTGGGCGGAACTGACAGAACAGTGATTTCTTTCAGTTTTTCCCCTCCATTTGGCCTAAAACACTGTGTTTATTGTCATCCAGTGTGAAATGTTGACTACAAACATGGAGGTTTTTCAGATTTTCCATCGTGACCTTCTCTCTGTATTCTTTGCAGCCTTTAGCCACTGCCTACAAGAGCTGAATCCTTCACTGGAAACCGAAAGAAACTCACTCCCGCTAAACATTACTCTTTGAATTCTTGCACCCGGCAACACAAGTCGACACCATTATGACTAAATGTTTGCTAAGAAGTATTTCCTACTAAAGCAAAGCAGTATTTGGCTGCATCCTAAATCGCATACTCTCTTGAGTAATTACTTCATGAACGCTAAAAAACTGTTCTATAGAGTATGAGTGTGCTTATTATGAATGTAATCTGGACGTACTACATTCTCCATGTTGTCATTATCATGTGACCTACCAGCGTCAGTTATGTCGCTTCACTGCCATTCACAAATCCACTCCCGTGGCCTCATGGGATAGTAAAGTGTCCATCGTATGCACACTTCAAAATCTCGCCAGAAGTAATAGGTCATCTGGGTACTTTTTGCCTCCGCTTTTATTAGTACTGTGAATTCGGACATACTTTCTTTTGTCACATACTGTTTTTCGCCTACTATATAGTAGAGAAGTATGTGATTTTGGATGCAGCCTTTGACTCTGTTAAGCGTATCCATAGCAGACTGGTGGAGTGACCTTGGACGGCAACATGCCAAGTGCATTATGGGTGTTGAAGTTCTCCTGTCTGGCAAAAGGGAAGACGACAGCCTTTTTTCCTGTATTTTGTTCTTTGTTTGTTTGTTTTCTTCTTAGGTTACAAATGGCCGTGACCGCTATTATGTAAAACAAAATTAAATAAGATGGATAGAAAGCAGCAGAATAAGAGGCATATTCTTTAAAAAAAACAAAACAGGGCTGTTGTATTGAACCACTAAATGAAATGTTTTGCTCCTGTAGATCAGATGGAGGCTCTTCCTCAGTGTGTGCAGGAGCACAACTCCATGCCAAATCCAATTTACAGCTCCGGGAGGTGGAAGGGGGGAGTAAGAGACGGGGCTCAGAGAATACAAATATGACTCCGGGGGACAGCCGTATCTCCCCCAGCACACCAGGCCTGCTCTCCTCTCTGCTGTTCCACCTCGACAAAGTCATCAGACGCCTCGCGCTGTGGAACGCACTCAGGAAAAAAAGTTGCCCGGGCTTCCCAGACCTTTAAATGCAAGTGTATCACATCAAATTGAATTAAGTTTGTGCTTCATTTGTATTGCAGATAGGAGATAAGTAGCAGGATGGGGCTGGGGAGATGACACGGGTGGCTAATCCCATAGTCAGTTATATGCTAGCATTCCCATGAGCCTCCACTGCAATAGGAAAATGGATGAGGCAGGTGCACCTCGTATGAAATGTGCCATTCAGTTAGCTTTAGTGTACATCTTTAACATGATTAAACACCCATTCAGGGAACAGTGCTGCTGTAAGAGGGGTAAAAGCTATACGAGTTAAACTGTATAATGACGATTACCACAGAAAATGGTTTCCAGTTTTTAATAATATGGTGGGATGCAGCTGTTTTTTTTTTTTCTTTTTTTTTTTTTTTTAAATATGCTTTAACATAATATAAATATTGTCCATTTTGTGCAAACAACAGCACACATTTCTGAAAGATCATGTGACACATGGAGAAATGATGCTGAAAATCCAAATAATACATAATATTTCACAATCTTACAGTTTTACTGTATTTTTGATCAAATAAATGTAGCTTATGTAGCATAAGAGACCTATTTCAAAACAATAAAAAATATAGCTAAAATATAAATATTGTCTATTTTTGCAAACAACTGTTTTTTTCTGAAAATAATAATGAAGAAATGTTTCTTGAGCAGCAAATCAGCATATTAGAATGATTTCTGAAGGATCATGTGACACTGAAGACAGGAGTAATGATACTGAACATTCAGGTTTGATCACAGGAATAAATGACAGTTTACTATAGGCAAGGCCAGGCAAGTGTATTTATATAGCACATTTCATTCACAATAGTAGTTAAATGTGCTTTACACAGAAAATGAATTAAAATATTCATAAGAAAAAAAAAAATATATATAACCTGAATCACCCCTATCTGGAGTGGAAGAAAATGATTTTACTACTTAAAAATATTTGTCAGGTAACTGTGCGTTTGAACAGTACCCTTGCAGACAAATCTTCCAAATCTTTTTTAATAAAAAACACTATTTCATAATATTACTGTTTTTACTGCAATTTTTTTATCAAATAAAGCAGCCTTGGTGAGCAGAAGAAACTTCTTTCAAAAACATTTAAAAATATTTTTTTGCAAAACCATCAAAAATCATAAATCGTTGTGGGTCTACATCTGACAAACCAACTAAGCTGTCCTTGCAATTTAAACAAAATAACACACACACACACACACACACACACACACACACACACACACACACGCGTTGTGTTTTCATGTTTTATGGGGACTTTCCGTAGGCATAATGTTTTTTATACTGAACAATCTGTATATTCTATCCCCTAACCCTAACCATACCCCTAAACAGAAAACTTTCTGCATTTTTACATGTTCAAAAAACGTAATTTAGTCTTATTTATAAGCTGTTTTCCTCAATGGGACCAAAAAAATGTCCCCACATGGACAAGTAATTTGGATATTGCCACCTTTGCTTGGACATTTTGTCCCCATAACATAGGGTTTACCTGGACACATACACAGGAAAAAGATGTTAAACCGAATTCAATTGATCTGACAAAAGAGAGAAGACAGACATTCATGCACTCTGAACAGAAGGATTCTTCTGGCCTTCTTCTGCACAGAGAGCTTCTTCTCTAGCAGAGATAACTATGAAGGAATCAGAGCGAATAAATGAAGGCTTTATGAGATAAACATGTATTTACTGCTGCTGTGCTTGAATGTAATCTCTCAAAGATGCTAATACTATGATCTAGCAGCAGACAAATCCACCAAAATCCTAGAGGAGTCTTAATAAAACTGTCTAAATTCAGCCAGATAAAGACCACCGCAGCACTGCGGCATTCACACCATAAATAAAGGTTGCAACTGCATTTTAAGGTGAAAAATATTACAGAGCGAAGTGGAACATATTTAAAGCACTCTCTGCACTTCCCGTGGAGAGATTAGGCTCCTCTCAGTTTAAAGATAATCAATTGTTCTTGATACATCGGCGCTGGGCCCATGAGTGTGCTGTAATGGAGTCTAATAAATACCAGAGATGTGGCATGTGTTGAACGCCATTAATCTACATGTTCTGGAAATGTAACGGATTGTCAAAGCGCGGCTCGCACATATTCCATCACACATCCAATTGGCTTTTCCCGGCTCTACAATTCATTTGCAGTGTAATGCACCCAATAAAAATGTATTCGGACTGCTCTATTGATTGTGAAATAGCGTAATCTCTACCAAAGGAAAGAGATGAATATCCCCATTTTCTCCACGAATATAGTTTTACCACAACCCCAAATAATTCATTGCGGCCTAGAAAATCTGCTGTTCTTTCCATACGTTTCCTCTGCTTCTCCTTTATGGTATTTTGATCCTTGCGTTATTCTGGGAGTTATGTCAAAATGATTTGGACATCTTGATGGCATAAAGAAAACAATATGCACATTCTGTCATCACATACTCATGGTTCTTTATGATAAGTATTGTTCACAACGTTAAAGGAATAGTTCACCCAAAAATAAATACAAACCCGATTCCAGAAAAGTTGGGACACTGTACAAATTGTGAATAAAAAAGGAATGCAATAATTTACAAATCTCATAAACTTATATTTTATTCACAATAGAATATAGATAACATATCAAATGTTGAAAGTGAGACATTTTGAAATGTCATGCCAAATATTGGCTCATTTTGGATTTCATGAGAGCTACACATTCCAAAAAAGTTGGGACAGGTAGCAATAAGAGGCCGGAAAAGTTAAATGTACATATAAGGAACAGCTGGAGGACCAATTTGCAACTTATTAGGTCAATTGGCAACATGATTGGGTATAAAAGAGCCTCTCAGAGTGGCAGTGTCTCTCAGAAGTCAAGATGGGCAGAGGATCACCAATTCCCCCAATGCTGCGGCGAAAAATAGTGGAGCAATATCAGAAAGGAGTTTCTCAGAGAAAAATTGCAAAGTGTTTGAAGTTATCATCATCTACAGTGCATAATATCATCCAAAGATTCAGAGAATCTGGAACAATCTCTGTGCGTAAGGGTCAAGGCCGGAAAACCATACTGGATGCCTGTGATCTTCAGGCCCTTAGACGGCACTGCATCACATACAGGAATGCTACTGTAATGGAAATCACAACATGGGCTCAGGAATACTTCCAGAAAACATTGTCGGTGAACACAATCCACCGTGCCATTTGCCGTTGCCGGCTAAAACTCTATAGGTCAAAAAAGAAGCCATATCTAAACATGATCCAGAAGCGCAGGCGTTTTCTCTGGGCCAAGGCTCATTTAAAATGGACTGTGGCAAAGTGGAAAACTGTTCTGTGGTCAGACGAATCAAGATTTGAAGTTCTTTTTGGAAAACTGGGACGCCATGTCATCCGGACTAAAGAGGACAAGGACAACCCAAGTTGTTATCAGCGCTCAGTTCAGAAGCCTGCATCTCTGATGGTATGGGGTCGCATGAGTGCGTGTGGCATGGGCAGCTTACACATCTGGAAAGGCACCATCAATGCTGAAAGGTATATCCAAGTTCTAGAACAACATATGCTCCCATCCAGACGTCGTCTCTTTCAGGGAAGACCTTGCATTTTCCAACATGACAATGCCAGACCACATACTGTATCAATTACAAGATCATGGCTGCGTAGAAGAAGGATCCGGGTACTGAAATGGCCAGCCTGCAGTCCAGATCTTTCGCCCATAGAAAACATTTGGCGCATCATAAAGAGGAAGATGCGACAAAGAAGACCTAAGACAGTTGAGCAACTAGAAGCCTGTATTAGACAAGAATGGGACAACATTCCTATTCCTAAACTTGAGCAACTTGTCTCCTCAGTCCCCAGACGTTTGCAGACTGTTATAAAAAGAAGAGGGGATGCCACACAGTGGTTAACATGGCCTTGTCCCAACTTTTTTGAGATGTGTTGATGCCATGAAATTTAAAATCAACTTATTTTTCCCTTAAAATGATACATTTTCTCAGTTTAAACATTTGATATGTCATCTATGTTGTATTCTGAATAAAATATTGAAATTTGAAACTTCCACATCATTGCATTCTGTTTTTATTCACAATTTGTACAGTGTCCCAACTTTTTTGGAATCGGGTTTGTATACTGTCATCATTTACTCACCCTCTAGTTGTTCTAAACCTGTATGAGTTTTTTGTTCTGTGTGGGAAGCAGGGCGGGGCCGAGAGCCGTGGGAACGGAGCGAGGCCGGTGGCACAATTGCTAATGAGTGTCACCTGCATGCCACACCGGTCTCGAGTCCCATGGAAGGAGATCCGGATGGATAAAAGAAGGAGTGATGAAAGGCCTGTACTATTTATGTTTTATGTTTTATTATGTTTATATACGGCAGTCGTCCGTGAGGGGCTGCTGTATTACTCTTGTGTTTATTTTGATATTAAAGTTACGTTGAACGTTCACCGGTTCCCTCCTCCTTCTTGCCTGAACCTTTAACGTTGTTACACTGGTGCCGAAAACCCGGGAAGAAGGAGACAGGAAACTTTAATCATAAAATAAATAAACATCCCTCACGGACGACTGCCGCACAAATATAAACCAAACACAACATAAAGTCCAGGCCTGGTCCTCTCTCGTCGTTCACTGTCGTCACTCCTCCGTTTATCCATCTGGAGCTCCTCCGTGAGACTCAAAGCCGGCGTGGCTCGTTACCTCGCTCTGTTCCCACGGCTCTCAGCCCAGCCCTACTTGCCACATTCTGTTAAAGACAGTTAACTTTCTGTTAACAGTTCCTGGTGCCCATTGACTTCCATAGTATGATAAAAATATATACTATGGAAGTCAATGGGGGCAAGCAACTGTTTTGTTATGAACATTCCTCAAAATATCTTATTTTGTGTTCAACAGAAAAAAAGAAACTCATACAGGTTTGGAACAACTTCACGGTAAGTAAATGATGGCAGAATTTTTATTTTTGGGTGAACTATCCCTTTATGATAGAGAAATGACAAAAATCCAGTGTCATAAAAGTAGCCAACACAATTTATGTGCTATAGTTAATGTTTAAGAGGAAATGTATAAGGAAAGAATGAAAATTATTCACTTGGTCCAGCTCTGCGTTCACGGGAGGGTTGAGTTCACAAGCTCTCGCGTGACGTAGGTGCCAAGAACCACCCCATTGTATACAAGGAGTTTACATCCAGGATACACACACAGACAGATCATTTTTAACAATAAACTGAAACATGCTAATATACAGAAATGACAATTTGTTCTCCACACTTGAAAACAATTCTTGCTGCCTACGTAACGTATAACTTTCCAAACAAAATATTTTGTCACACGAGAGGTTGTGAACTCATCCGTCTTCTGAACGCGCTTCGCAGAGCTGGACCAAGGCGAACATTTGTACTTAAAAAGTATATATATATAAGTATATAAGTACAAATGCTCGCCTTGGTCCAGCTCTGCGAAGCACGTTCACGAGATGGTTGAGTTCACAACCTCTCGCGTGACGAAATATTTAGTTTTATATATAATTATTATAATTTTTTTTTCTTCTGAAAATGACTGATCATTTTGCTAGAGAAAACCCTTATTCGTCGGCTGGGGTCGTGTGGAGCCCTTTAAATATGGATTTTGGACCATCAAAATTGGTCTATGTTGGGCACCATTCACTTGCATTAGGTGGAGAAAAATCCTGGAATGTTTTCCTCCCAGCCCTTAATTTCTCTTTGGCTGAGGAAAGAAAGTCATATACATCTTAGATGGCCTTGGAGTGAGGAAATAATCAGTAACTGTTCATTTTTGGGTAAATTATTCCTTTAGGTTGAAGCACTAAGTTTATTAGCTGGAAATAAACAAAACCTAAAACTAAACAAACTAACACTGAAATAAAAATTAATTAAATTAAAACTAAATAGCAATATTTAAAAAAAAAATAAAATAATGGTAACACTTTATTTTAGGGTTCTAATTCTCGCTATTAACTAGTTGCTTATTAGCATGCATATTACGAGGATATTGGCTGTTTATTATTGCTTATAAAGCACATATTAATGCCTTATTCTGCATGACCTTATTCTACATCCCTTAATCCTACCCAATATCTAAACTTAAACATATAGTAGTATATAAGTACATAAGCAGTAAATTATTTTTGTTTATTTAGTTTATTGAGGCAAAAGTTGTAGTGAATATGTGTTCCCCATACTACAGTGTTACCAAAATAATAAAAAATATAAAAAAATAAAAATTACAAAAGCACATAAAAAAACTTTCTAAAAAAATAAACTAAAATTAACATGATAAAAATAAAAGTTAATGCAAAATTAATAAAATAAAATATTACTAAAACTAAAATAAAAATCTGGTTTTCATGTGTCTCATAACAGACCATGTTGTCTTCCATATGTGCATATTAAAATCACAATACTGGCATTGGAGATCTAAACTTAATTCAGTCTGTTCTTCACCCAGAATATCTGCAATATAAAACACAAGTTGTATGGACCACTTTTTGATACTTTTGATACTGTTTTTTTATTATTATTATTATTATTATTATTATTATTTATCCTTTCATTTATATGGAAAAAAATGGTTTCACTTTTTTTGATGGTCCCTTTAACACATTCTGTTGACTACAAGTTGCACCTACATGTCTACTAACTCTCATTAGAGTGTCAGAGTATTAGTAGATTGGTAGGGTTAGAGTTAGAATAAGTTGACATGTACTTGAAAAGTTACTTATAGTCAGTAGAATGTCTATTGAAGGACCATCACAATAAAGAGTTAGCAGATATTAAACAGACAGTCTACTAATACTCTAATGAGGGTTAGATGACATTGCAAAGTTACTTTTAGTCAACAGAATGTTCAAAAGGGACCATCAAAATAAAGTGTTACCAAAATACCTATGTGAAATGCCTTTTAAATAGCTCCTATGTGTTTGCTGGAAGAAATAAAACAACATAGGAATGAGCAAATTATGAGACGAAAAATTAAGAATCAGTGCTGAAGAACATATTACCATTATGAATTATACAATAGACAGTGTCTAAAATCATACCGATTTTATTTGCATGGCTAATGTGCTCTGTGAGTGACAACCTAAAATCAGTCTTTAAGCACAAAGCACCTCAAACGAGGTCACAGCAGTCATCACTGTGTTTCACCTGCAGACATGTACTGAAGGGAATTATGGGATACGTTCATTGTGGTAAGCCGTGTGTGTTGTATGTTTTGTACAGGATTGAGCGATTCATTAGTGCTGAACTCCATTATCTGCAGCCATCTAGTGTCTGTTTTGTGCTCTAGACTGCAGGTTTACAGCACAGAGACACCGGCTGAAGAACACTGAGCTCGTCCACACATGCTGTTTGCAGAATAATAGCATGCAAAATCTTTTAATTTAGTTATTACAGATGTTGAGGCTGTTTTTTCATTTAAATTATTTCAAATTATTTTTATCAGTTTTTCAGATTCATCAATTTGACAAACACTATCATGAGTTGACGCTACACTTTTTTAAAGAAATTAATACTTTTATTCAACAAGGACGCATTAAATTGATCAAAAGTGACAGTAAAGACATTTATAAAAGATTTCTATTTCAAATAAATGCTGTTCCTTTGAACTTTCTGTTCATCAAAGAATCCTGAAAAAAAAGAAATGTATCATGGCTTCCACAAAAATACTGTTTTTAACATTAACAATAATAATAAAAAAATGCTTCTTGAACAGCAAAACAGCATATTAGAATGATTTCTGAAGGATCATGACACTGAAGACTGGAGTAATGATGCTGAAAATTCATTTTTGCATCAAAGAATAAATTACATTTTAAAATATATTAAAATAGAAAACAGTAATTTTATATTGTAATAATATTTTCACAATATTACAGTTTTTACTGTATTTTTGATCAAATAAATACAGGCTTGGTGAGCAGAAGAGACTTCTCTCAAAAACTTTAAACTTTTTAGAAACAAAAAAGTAGAAACAAAAGTTTTCTTGTATTCTTGTTCAGTTCACACAAAATTTTAAACTGACTCCTCCTACTAAAATTTTTTTTGTTCAAGCTACCTTTTTACATTTGTTAAAAAGTGAAACAACAGAGTTTTTTAAGAATGAAGACAAAGTCTGAGGCCTGATAACACACTTGAGGTCCTTAGCACTACACTGAGTGTTTTCCTGACTCTGTGTGTTGTTATGTGGACCCGAAGTCATGCATTGACTCCCGAAACACACCTGCATCCCGCAGGCGACCGGCGAATATACCCTTCACCTGGGCTGGAGAAACACCCAACGGCTCGGAGCAACACAGGTTTGGCCTGCTGTCAAGCCCCGCACCATTAATCATGAGGCCTCAGTCTTTTCTCACACTCACACACATAATAAAGTTAAATCAAATATTTTGTGGTTGTATCAAGACAGGAATTCAGTTCTAAGAGTTGAGTCATGAGCCATATATTTCTGTGTGTCAGTGAATATGTGTGAGGTTCGTTCAGGTCACGCAGCTTTATTCTCACCGTGAGGATTGTTTGATGAATTATTTTGTTTCGATGTGGGAGGCGACACGTTTAGCAACACACAGAATAGCCTGACAGGACACACTTATCCATATTGATTTAAGACGTAAGGAAGCGAATGAAAAACGAATTAAAGGAAAATATGTGCTAACCCGAGGAGCGTCTGGGGTTTTACTGTACACACAGAGTCCTGTCAGATATATGTAACTTAATTCTGTTGTGTTTCAATTACCGCCGAGGCCTCTCAGAGTCCAGCGCAGGGTTAGACAAACATGACGTAGTGCGCACACATACGCGCGAGGTGTACGGCGCTTCGGCCTGAACACATCTCACACACTCTCGCTTTCATTTTCTCTAAGCCGAGGCTAAATGCTAGATGTGAAACTGCTGTTGTTTCATTTTTGTTGGTTCCTCGAGTTCAGAGGTCTCGTTCAAACGTGACCTCATCACAGTTACAAACAAATCATTCAGACTCCTGCATCTGGCCCTGGTTATGACTGTCCTTATTAAATACGGCTTAGAAGGTTACTAAACCTCATCTGGTTTAGTTATTTTCAAAGGATTGAAACTATATGCATTGGACATTAGAAAATAGGCTTTGGATAGAATGAATGTGTCAAAAAATATTTAAATATGATATATAAATACATACTGTGTATACGCCTATATATACAGTGACTCCCCAAAAAGTATTTGGATGTGTAAAAAACACTTAGGAATGCCTGTATGTCGATGCATTAAATATATCAAACTAAAGGCCCGTTCACACCTAGAACGATAACTATATTAGCGTCCACACCAGCGCACAATATTGTCGTCTGCCACTTTAGATGCTTGAGCTCTTTATAGCAGGATGGATTCTGATTGGCTGTCAATGTTTTTAATTGTTAATCAGCTGAAAAAAAAAATTTCTAAAAGCTATACCAATGATATTGTTTCTCTGTGCCGTTGTGGTGTGGACTGCTATTCTTTTAAATTTAGAACGGTTTTTAGAACAACATCTTTATTGTTATAGTTATCATCCACTGCGCTACTTTTCCATTGTTTTTTCAATGTAAACGTGCTAGACAGACGTCTTTAACCGTTGTGCTCGCATCTCGCAGCATTCCAAACAGTGTTAATTTCGTTTAGTTTAAAATTCCGTTTAAAATCGTCTGTGAAAAAAATTACGTTGATGAAAATGATGATAACAATTATTTGTCAACGTCATTTTTTTTACAGACGAAAACGAGACGATAACTAAACTAACTAAAACCAGATTTGAATGACAAAAACTTTGACGAAAATCTATTGACATTTTCATCAACAAATAAAAACTAGACGGAGATGTTAGGGAGGGACGATTTGGGAAGAGATCCAGTCAGAACTGATGCCCTGTGTGTGTGGTAGATGCGCACATTTAAATTGTAATGTGCTGATCTACCCTGCGCTTGATGCATGTCTCGGAAAACATTTAAAAATGTAAATGTCTAGGAGAAAGAGAAGAGGAGGCATATGGATAGATTTCTGGATAAGCATGACGAAGCGAAAGAGAACTCTATTCGGTACGGTTTTCTGTGTGCACACAAGCAAAGCGCGCAGCCGTGCACACAGCTACCTCTTACAGCGTGTGAGTACTAAATTGAGCTCTCTTTCGCGTCTGAATGGACAAATACACATTATGTCAAAATGTCAGTTCCCTTTCAGTCGGTCACGTTCGACGTACGTCGGACGTCACCGACGAATTGGGATCACTTCTGGGAGCCCCTATCAGCTTCGAGTGTATAGAGAACGGGCCAATGGCCATTGGCGTGCGAGATTTGCATCTCGCGCTCCGCCCCGCATCGCGGGTATAAAGTGGAAGCGGATGCAGCGCACATTTGTCATTCACTTCGGAGCCAAACAAGCTCATGAAAGACTTCAAAAAGGCTGTTCAGCAAGAGAGAGAGAGAGAGCGAGAGAAGAGGCTTTTGTGCTGGGGAGAAGGCACGTGCAGTGACAACCGCGAGCGCGGTGAAACAAACTGCTGTTTTTACAGCATCCCGGTTGGTTCGGTGGGGGCGTTCCACGGTGAGTGCAAACACAGGCTGCACTATCCCCTGTGTTTGCCGCTGTTGTTCCTGGGTGCTTCAGCACGTTAAGAGCTTCTTCTAAAAGAGCAACAAGGGTGTGAAATTGCGTCTTTTTCAAGATGTCATTCCACCCGTGCGTTTCTGGATGCGGTCGTTCACTGTCACCAGCTGACGGTCACAATCGCTGCCTGACATGTCTGGGTATTCAACATGCCGAGGCAGCGTTTGTGGATAGTTCGTGTTCCCATTGCGGGAACATGACTATCTCGGCGCTAAGGTCGAGACTCGCCTACCTTCGGAGGGTGGAGTCCCCTTACCTATGCCCCCGATCTAGTGCTATCCCTGCCCAGCAGGATAGACCTACTTCGGCGAATAGCCAGGGTGACCTGAGGATCACGTTTAGGGCACACCCGCCGAGCCAGCCTCCGTGGGCCCCTAAACCCTCTGTAGTGCCGCAGCCGGTTGAGCTTTCGGAGGAAGTCGCTGGCCCCTCTCGAGGTGGTCCAACGGTGACCTTTGGAGCTCCAGCAGAGGATAGGATGTTGATCGCTGCATCGGAGGGGGAGTTTCAGTCCTCGGGGGATGAAGACCCGGCTGCGTTGCCTCCCTCTGGGAGAGTGGCGTTGTCCGAGACGGACCCCGAGCTGACGGCTATGCTTTCCCGGGCCGCCGAAAAGGTCGGGCTCGTGTGGAACCCTCCACCGTGTCCCGAGCCTTCTAGGCTGGATGATTGGTTTCTCGGGGCGGCTCGCGCTGGTTCTCAGCGTCCCGCCCCGGTGCCCTTCTTCCCGGAAGTGCATGAGGAGCTCACGAGGTCGTGGACGGCACCTTTTTCTGCCAGAAACCGGCCGAGTGGCTCCTCCCTCCTCACTACTCTCGACGGCGGGCCAGCCAAGGGGTACGTGGGGATCCCGCCGGTGGAACGGGCGGTCGCGATGCAACTGTGTCCGGCGTCCGCTTCCACCTGGCGCGGAGACCCACGCCACCCATCCAAGGCCTGTAAGTTCTCCTCCAGTCTAACTGGGAAGGCTTACAAGGCTTGTGGACAGGCTGCGTCCGCCTTGCATGCCATGGCGTTGCTCCAGGTGCACCAGGCCCAGGCACTCATGGACATGCACGAGGGTAGACCTGACCCAGAGCTCCTCCGGGAGCTCCGGACGGCGACGGACCCCGCCCTCCGGGCGACGAAAGTCACCGCCCGTTCCATTGGTCAGGCGATGTCCACTCTTGTGGTCCAGGAGCGACATCTCTGGCTCAACCTGGCCGATATGAGGGAGACTGATAAGTATCGGTTCCTGGACTCCCCCATTTCCCAGGTTGGGCTGTTCGGCGACGCGGTCGAGAGCTTTGCCCAGCAGTTCTCGACTGTCCAGAAGCAGACGGAGGCCATCAAACACATCCTGCCCCGGCGGTCAGCTGCTGCCCAGCCGCCGGCCGCAGCTCCTCCGCCTGCTCGTCGCCGAGGGCGGCCGCCCGCCGCCGCCCCCGCTCCCGCCCCAGCCCAGCAGCAGCCTCCACCAGGGCAACGGCGTGGAGCCGGCCGCGGGAAGGCCGTCCAGCCCGCTCAGGCCGCTGCCAAGCCAGGTGGCAAGCGTCGTCGTAAGAGACCCTGAGACGGGCCACCCAGAGATGGAGGAGACAGCTCTTCAGGAGGTGGTGACAGCACCGCTCCTTCTCCCGCTGGAGGGCCGGGAGAGAATTTTATGTTCTTGTTTGGTTTCTGTTCCGCCACTGGCCTTCGGGCCAGTGGTACCCAAAACTTCAAAAAAAGAGCTGTTTCTAAAATCTCTGGGTGCCAAGAGAGCTCTGGGTGCTTGGCGGTGTACGACGCTCCCATGCCTTGTCACCCTCCGGTGCCTCTCTTATCGCCAGCAGGGGGTGCTGGCTGTGTCCAGGATGCACACAAGAGGCCTCCGCACACTCGTGCACCCCCTCAGCGGAAGCAGGTAAGTGTTGCATTGCGCACTCAGACCCCACTTCGGGCCGCGATGCCGTCCGAGTCGGGTCCCTGCACTCCGCTGCGCTGCCCCGCTGCGGGTACGTCTGTGGTGCCGTTGGTCCCGCTGGTTCGGTCGCTGGGAGCCTGGTTAGCGCTCCCCAGCCCGTTCCGCTGGCTCATCCGTACTATCAGACTCGGCTATGCGATTCAGTTCGCTCGGCGGCCCCCCAAGTTCAGGGGCGTTCACTTCACCTCCGTGTCGAAGGAGGACGCCCCCGTGCTACGGGCGGAGATCGCAGTCCTACTGGCGAAGGACGCGATAGAGCCGGTCCCTCCAGCCGATATGAAGACAGGCTTCTACAGCCCGTACTTCATTGTACCCAAGAAAGGCGGCGGGTTACGGCCAATCTTGGACCTGCGGTTCTTGAATCGGTCCCTTCACAGGCTGCCGTTCAGAATGCTAACGCAGAAACGCATCTTCAGGTGCATCCGTCCCCAAGATTGGTTTGCAGCGATCGACGCGTACTTTCATGTCTCGATTCTCCCCCGACACAGACCGTTCCTACGCTTTGCGTTCGAGGGACGGGCATATCAGTACAGAGTCCTACCCTTCGGGCTGTCCCTGTCGCCCCGCGTCTTCACGAAGGTCGCGGAGGCGGCCATTGCTCCCATGAGAGAGCGTGGTGTTCGCATTCTCAACTACCTCGACGACTGGCTGATTCTGGCTCAGTCGAAGGCACAGTTGTGCGAACACAGGGACATGGTGCTCAGTCACCTCAGCCTGTTGGGACTTCAGGTCAACTGGGAAAAGAGCAAACTCTGCCCCGTGCAGAGGATCTCTTTTCTCGGTATGGAGTTGGACTCGGTCAATCTGACAGCGCGACTCACAGAGCAGCGCGTCCAGTCGGTGTTGAACTGCTTGAATTCGTTCAAATGCAGGACAGCGGTACCACTGAAACATTTTCAGAGGCTCCTGGGGCATATGGCATCCGCAGCCGCAGTGACGCCGCTCGGATTGCTTCATATGAGGCCGCTTCAACACTGGCTACACGACCGAGTCCCGAGATGGGCGTGGCAGAGCGGCTCATTCCGTGTCTCAGTAACACCGAAGTGTCGCCAAACCTTCAGTCCGTGGTTGGACCCTTCGTTCCTACGGGCAGGAGTTCCCCTAGAACAAGTGTCCAGGCATGCTGTGGTCTCCACGGATGCCTCATCCACCGGCTGGGGGGCCACGTACAACGGGCTTGCAGTTTCGGGTCTGTGGACGGGGCCTCAACTGCAATGGCATATCAATTGCCTCGAGTTGTTAGCAGTTCGTCTTGCGCTGGGCCGCCTCAAAGGGCCGCTACGAGGCAAGCACGTTCTGGTCCGTACGGACAACACTGCGGCCGTTGCGTACATCAACAAACAGGGTGGTCTACGCTCCCGCCGCATGTCACAACTCGCCCGCCATCTCCTCCTCTGGAGTCAGAAGCATCTGAGGTCGCTTCGTGCCATTCATATCCCGGGCCTGCTCAATCGTGCAGCCGACGAGCTCTCACGACAGCAAGTGCTCCCAGGAGAGTGGAGACTCCATCCCCAGGTGGTCCAGCTGATCTGGAGTCGCTTCGGGACCGCACAGGTAGACCTGTTTGCCGCCCCGGACACGTCTCACTGCCAGTTGTTCTATTCCCTGACCGGGGGGAACCTCGGCTCGGATGCGCTGGCACACAGCTGGCCCCGGGGCCTACGCAAATATGCGTTTCCCCCAGTGAGCCTTCTTGCGCAGACACTGTGCAAGGTCAGGGAGGACGAGGAGCAGGTCTTGCTAGTTGCGCCATACTGGCCCAACCGGACCTGGTTCCCGGAACTAGTGCTCCTCGCGACAGCACCTCCTTGGCCCATTCCTCTGAGGAAGGACCTCCTGACTCAGAGACGGGGCACCCTGTGGCACCCGCGTCCGGACCTCTGGAAACTCCATGTCTGGTCCCTGGACGGGACGCGGAGGTTCTAGGTGGCCTACCACAGGCTGTGGTAGACACCATCACTTCCGCCAGAGCCCCCTCTACGAGGCACCTCTACGCGTTGAAGTGGAACCTGTTCGTCGAGTGGTGTTCTTCTCGTCGAGAAGACCCCCGAAGATGTTCGATCGGCTCTGTGCTTTCCTTCCTGCAAGAAGGGTTGGAGCGAAGGCTGTCTCCCTCCACCCTCAAAGTGTATGTTGCCGCTATCGCCGCAAATCACAGCATGGTCGAAGGTAAGTCCCTAGGAAAGCACGATCTGGTCGTCAGGTTCCTGAGGGGGGCGAGGAGATTAAATCCGCCTCGCCCTCACTCTATACCCTCTTGGGACTTGCCCCTGGTGCTAACCGCATTACAGAGGGCTCCCTTTGAGCCTTTGCAGTCAGTAGAGTTAAAAATCCTGTCCTGGAAGACAGTACTCCTGACTGCATTGGCTTCCATCAAGAGGGTAGGGGACCTGCAGGCATTTTCGGTCGACGAATCGTGCCTGGAATTCGGGGCGGGTAACTCTCATGTAATCCTGAGACCCCGGCCCGGATATGTGCCCAAGGTTCCCACCACTCCCTTTCGGGACCAGGTGGTGAACCTGCAAGCGCTGCCTTCGGAGGAGGCAGACCCAGCCCTGGCTTTTCTCTGTCCCGTTCGCGCTCTGCGGACTTACGTGGACAGAACGCAAAGCTTCAGGACCTCAGAACAGCTCTTCATCTGTTACGGAGGCCAGCAGAAGGGAAAGGCTGTCTCCAAGCAGAGGATGGCTCACTGGATAGTGGATGCCATCGCCTTGGCGTATGAAACCCAAGGCGTGCCCTGCCCGCTTGGGTTGAGGGCCCACTCCACTAGGAGTGTGGCTTCTTCCTGGGCGCTGGCACACGGCGCCTCGCTGACAGATATATGTAGAGCTGCGGGCTGGGCGACACCTAACACGTTCGCTAGATTCTATAGCCTCCGTGTAGAGCCGGTTTCTTCCCGTGTGCTCGCTTCAAATAGCCAGTAACACCGAAGGGCCCGTTCTAGTGTCGGCTTGCTGCGCCATTCCCCTCCTCATGGACCAGATACGTGCGCTGATATGCTCCAGTCGAGCTCCCCAGCACGGCGAACCCTGTTGAGTCCTCCGCAACCCGTGGCAGTCAGACGTGGCGGAGCGTCCGACGCCAGGTCTAACACTCGTATGCATTGGTGGAACTTGTGTTAGGCTGGGTATCCATATGTTGTGACCCCTACGGCGGTCCCATATGTGTATTCTTCCACGGTACGGCTCCCTACGGCGAGCCCGTGTCTTTCCCTTGGCAGAGCTCGCTCTGCCGTCTCTGTGCGGTGTAGTCTCCCGCCTGCATTGGCCGGGGCCATCCCTGGGACTTCCGTATGTTGTACTGCCCACGGCCAGTCCATACATGTATATTCCACATGATACCTCCCTACGGGTAGGATGTGGCTTCCGCAGCGGCCCCCCGGGGCACGCTTTCCCAGCGTTATCCAATACTCTGCTGAGTGGGTCTTGCGGAACAGCAGCAGTGACTCTCCCTGCGTAAGTTCCCCGCCCCGAACAGACGGGGGTCTGAGGGGCTTTCGCTGGGCGCTGGAAGTGGTAGTAACTGTGGCGTTTTCCATAGGGATCCCAATTCGTCGGTGACGTCCGACGTACGTCGAACGTGACCGACTGAAAGGGAACGTCTCGGTTACGTATGTAACCCTCGTTCCCTGAAGGAGGGAACGGAGACGTACGTCCCGTCGCCACAGTTGCTGTACCATCACTGCAGCGGCCGAGTCACTAGTTCGGCTTCTCAGTGAAAAACAAATGTGCGCTGCATCCGCTTCCGCTTTATACCCGCGATGCGGGGCGGAGCGCGAGATGCAAATCTCGCACGCCAATGGCCATTGGCCCGTTCTCTATACACTCGAAGCTGATAGGGGCTCCCAGAAGTGATCCCAATTCGTCGGTGACGTCCGACGTACGTCTCCGTTCCCTCCTTCAGGGAACGAGGGTTACATACGTAACCGAGACGTTTTTTAACGTATTCACGTAAGTCTGTCATGCCTTAAGAGAACGTAAACAGTTGTGAGAATATCGGATGTCAGTGCATTGGATCCACGCATTCGGTCTTAAAGTGACAGCAGCATAATAAACTTAAAGGGTTAGTTCACTCAAAAATGAAAATTCTGTCATTAATTACTCGCCCTCATGTCGTTCCAAACCCGTAAGACCTTTGTTCATCTTCGGAACACAAATTAAGATATTTTTGATGAAATTCGAGAGCTTTCTGCCCCCCTATAGATGGCAACGTTATTAGCACTTTCAAGGCTAAGGAAGGTAGTAAAGACATCGTTAAAATAGTGACCATGTGACTACAGTGGTTCAACCTTAATGTTATGAAGTGACGAGAATACTTTTTGTGTGCAAAACCCCCCCCAAAATATTGACTATATTCAACAATTTCTTCTCTTTCATGTCAGTCTCCTACGCTGTTCAGGTTGTAAACACAGTGCAGCGCTTCCGGGTTCTACGTCAGAACGCCGGCTCAGTATTGGCCACTGATTGGCCAGCTGCTGCATCAGCATCACATGCATACGTCATTGTGCTCACATGAACAGCGTCGGCCAGTGATGAGCCGGCGTTCTGATGTAGAACCCGGAAGTGCTGCACTTTACTACATGAACAGCGTAGGAGAATGAAATGGAAGAGAAGAAACTGTTGAATAAAGTCGTTATTTTTTTTTTTTTTTGTGCACAAAAAGTATTCTTGTCGCTTCATAACATTAAGGTTAAACAACTGGAGTCAAATGGACTATTTAAATGATGTCTTTACTACCTTTCTGGGCCATTTCAAAAGTTCTGTCAATTCCGTCTCTCATTGGCTATTGTGAAAGTACTGACATAATCATAGTCGTAATCATCCCTATTTAAAATCCAAAATATCAAACATGTTTGATATTGTCGGGGCGTCCCTGATGTCTCCGCGAGCAGATCGGGAGGTTTAATATTTGATCTGTAAATACCTCACTTTACCAGATAATCTGGGCCGAACATTGGAACCGACTGATGCCCTGGACATGATTTTTTCTCAGAATGTCGGAAGGGGTAAATCTGGCATAAATCGGCTTGCAGCTCCTGTAGTCTGAGCCCGGCTTTAAGTGTCATTAATTCTAAAGAAAAATAAAAGGTCAAAAATAAATTCTAAAGGCTGCCACAGACGACAAATCATTAGGCGCAGAAAATTGTGGCACTTATTTCATTTTGAGGTGGCTTTACTCAAACACCCATGTGCCTAGCTGGATGTTTTCATAACCTCCGTCAGGATATGAGAGAGACCACCTCAATCTCATTCCCGGGAATTAAGGAGGAAACAGGTAAATATGTTAGAAGCCTCTTGTATGAATTATTAAATCGCATAATGTTTCCTTTTACTTCAAAACAAGAGTATCACTATTTTTCTTTTTCTATATTCTCTTCTTTTTTTGGGGTGGGAGTGGGGGGGTTTAGATCAATTAGAAATATATCCTTGAGTTAAGAATTGTAGGTTACCAAAGTAGATAGTAATGCATTTCCCCATTTGGAATTTATGTTGTCATAGAAAAGCGCAATGATATATAAAGAGGAGAGTCTCATAGAATAATGAATAAAGGTCAAAGGTCAAATCCTCTGTAACATCACACCCTGAATGGTAAAAACAAATGTCTTGTGAAGCTCTGTCTAAATGTACTGCATCCAATTCTTGCCAGCAGATAGAACAGAACTTCTTCATTTTCTGTTGTGTTGTATTTGCATTCACAGAATTTGAACTTTAGAGTGTCTTACACGTTGCTATAAAAAAATCAGTTAAACGCTTCTAGAGAACCGTGTTCTTTTCTCTTTCTGTTTCTCAGTTCCTCATTGCTACAGGCACTAGAGAAGCAGAATGTATATTTTATGAGGAAAAGATTGTCTAACTGGTGGGTCAAGATTGACTAGAGTGATTGGCAGACACTGTTTAGCATACTGAGCTTTTGTTTTGCGTGCTGTAGCAATAAATAAGGCCCCAGTTAGCAGTTGTTTGCAGTCCTAGCACAGCTCTCGGCCCTATTCAGAGGAGATAAATGTGATTTAAATTAATAGCCAGTCCTAAATAACTCCTCAGATGGTAAACGATGCATTTATCAGATACAGACAGCCAATGTCCCTTGATTCATGGGCCCCTTACAACATGAAGGGAGCCTACAAAAATTGTTATTACTTTTTAATAAAGTGTAGCAGCCGCTCGTCAGTCATTTATCAGCGGAGCTCGCTCAGTCAGATGACGGCGTTTTCCCGTGCAGTGGAGGGGCAGACACATGAAATATGGCTCTCTGCATAAAAATATCAGTGCTGAGGGAAGAGCTGTGTGGGGGGAAAAATCTTCAGCCTCGCTGTGAGGACTGAAACTTATAGAGCGGTCACTTTAGAAGATAAAATAAATTTATTGCATTTATTTATAGAATTAGCTCTGCTAAAGAAACAAACAAACACACTTGTGAAAAGTGAAAATGTGCAGTTGTTAGATTGAGAAGCTGATTCCACCTGATCTGAGCTTTAAATACTTGTATAATTCAGTCATATTAAATTAGATTTTGACTTGAATAAATCGATAATTAAAGTTTATTTAGATGTTACCACAAGCAGCACAGTTTTAGTTTTTCGTAACAAAAGATTTTTTTTACAGTGTGCATCAAGTAAAAATGTGTTTTGACCAAAAAATGTTACAGTGGTGCATTCAAATCATCCTGGGAAGTTCGTATTTAGGAGTTAGGAAGTCGTAATTACGACATCAGGTGTGTTCAAATCACTTTGGTCTGAGTCAGTGTACCTTTTCTACACAAAATTCGACAAGATTTTTCAATTTTAAAAAAGGATGCACAATGGGTGTGTTTTTGCATTTTATATATTTATTCAATCTATGAAGATGCTGTAAATTGAATCGTTAGATGTTCTATTGCATTTGCACAATACAATGATGTTTTGTACATGCAATATAGTTTTATTTAATGAAAAAAGTAATAATTTCGTTCAGTTTAACAAATTTACCATAATACAGACACCGCATCCATTGCGTCCAACATGTTTTCTCACTGACACTTTACCAGCTTAAAGAAAATCCCAAGTTTCCCATTTGGAATTATGACTTTTTGATGGCGTTCATGTGCGTTAAACTCATAAATACAATCTTTCCGAAGCACCATATACACAGTCATTATAATTCAAAAAAATGGTAACACTTTACAATTAGGTTCATTAGTTAACATTATTTAACTACATTAGTTAACATGAACTAATAATGAACTGCACTTATAAAGCATTTATTTATCTTTGTTAATGTTAATTTCAACATTTACTAATACTTTATTAAAATCTTGGGTAACACTTTATTTTGATGGTCCCTTTAGAACATTCTGTTGACTATAAGTAACTTTGCAACTACATGTAAAATAACTCTCATTAGAGTATTAGTAGACTGTCTGCTTAATATCAGCTAAAACTTTATTGTGATGCTCCCTCAACGGACATTCTACTGACTATAAGTAACTTTGCAAGTACATGTCAACTTATTCTAACCCTAAACCTATTAGTCTACTAATACTCTACTAACACTCTAATGAGAGTTGGTAGACATGTAGGTGCAACGTTACAGAATGTGTTAAAGGGACCATCAAAATAAAGTGAAACCAAATCTTGTTAACATTAGTTAATGCACTGTGAACTAACACGAACAAACCATGAACAGCTGTATTTTTTATTAACTAAAGTTAACAAAGATTAACAAATACAGTAACAAATGTATTGCTCATAGTTAGTTCATGTTAGTTAATACTAATGTTAACTAATGAAACCTTATTGTAAAGTGTTACCAAAAAAAATGATATGAATAGCTACGTGATCACAGATTCCACCTGGTAGAAACCTGCTTACATCCCAGCCACGTAACGTGAACAAACCGCCAAGCGCCGGGAAAACAGACATCACTCATGCGGCCAGTGATTAAGCGCTCGCCTTGACCTTGTTCCTCTGATGGAAATAAACAGATCAACCTGCTAATTTCTCCAACAAATAAGTGTGAGCCCTTTCATTTCAGCACCCGACAAACAAGCTACGCGAGGAGATTTCCTCCCCTGTGCATCGGTGCGCCGTTAAGCCTCTCGCGCAGGTAACAGTCAATCCATTAACCTTTGCTTTTAGCTCAGGCTCCAGGTCGCTGCATCGCCCTCCCCCCCACCTACCACTCCACCCACCTCCCCACCCACCTGAGCTTTTAATACATTTTTCTTAATAGTTGTTCGCCCGTGAATGAAAAGGGCAACTCGCCTCCTCTTGACATTGACTCTGCCACAGTCATAATAAGCTTTCTCCCTTTCTTATATCATCAACAGTAACCCATTGCCAAGCAGCCCATCGTGTCTGTGTCCGTGGCTGTCTGCAGTCATTTCAGAGAGGTAATATGAAAGGGCTTTTGAAGGCAGGGGTCATGTTAAATTGTAACGCAAATGTTATTCCTCAATTATCCAACTGGGGTAAATGTCAACTGCTCGAGGGGGAAGATCTCTCTCGTTCTCCGTTTGTGTGGTTTTTAATTGCGTTCGAACCGCCCCGTACGTCTCTCCCAGGGGCCCGAGGAGTCAGGTGAGCACTCGTGTGGGTTCCCGTAAAACACTCTCTCTTTGTTGTATCGGTTTGGGGTTTGTCTTTACTCCTTGAAGCTACACTGGTGCAACAATACGACAACAAACCAAATCTCTTGCAGTTCGGCGGACATGTCAGGCCAAACGCTGTTGATATTAAGCACTTAGACGCATTCCTGTGATAGCTGGAACTCACTGCTGTAGTGAATTTAATGAAAAAGCCCCAAGATGATTGGCAGCTGAATGGCTTAACGAACAAAAGGGGGCAGTTTGGATGGGAGGTCAGGAGTGAAGGGGGAGCGCTCTGGGATTTATCCTAAGGCCACTGCATATTACCCGTCCACTACATTTATATTTGCAATAACAAATTGACTTGAATTGGGCTAAGTGGAGATCAGGACCCGGTGTGGACAGACCAAGAAAGCAGGGCTTGAGCCGGAAGGAGACGGGTCTGAAAGTCACAAAATATACACACATTCTATTAAACAGTGCAAGTGAGCAGCATGATGCCACAAAACTAGATGTTTGTAACCCAAATTGTCTTTTAGTAACAGTTAGCTAAACATCAACTATCTACTATCTCTAGAGTGTCAATGTGAACTGCTGTTTGCAAAGTATTCAAATTTCATATTGTGACATTTCTAACTGAATCTGAATATTCTAAGAGAAGTAAAACACAGGATTTTATCCATCGGGAATTGATTGGGTTGTGAAAAGCAGAGAGTGAAGTCAGAATGTCAGTTAACAAATGCATAAATAGCTGTTTAGCTACTAGTTAACTATATAAGGCTGCGTTTCCCAAAAGCATTGCAAGCCTAAGTTGATCTTAGAACAATTGCCACCAATGGTCTCTACAAACAACTTTGCTTTTGGGATATGCAGCCCAGATTGACCTAAGATTATTTGTTCACAATAAAACCAGGAATATGCAGTTTTTACTTTAACTTAAATGTGTTTTAATATATGTATGTTAAAGGAAAATGTACTTCTGTCTATTTATTTGGAGAGGTTTGGATTCAGATCTTAACAAGGGGTGCCAGACCCCCCAAATCCTCCCTATAGCCTATATGCAAGGGGTGTAAGTTAGTGTGGTGGGCTGATTAAAGGCCCGAGCGTCTGAATGAGACACTGTCCTTTACAATATGGAGGTGTTTTATGACAGAGGTCAGACTCCAAGGGAGCAGCCGCTCTCAGTCTTTGTATCGCTTTCAATCTCAACATGACAGATGGAGACTGCTGTCTATTGTCATGTGCTTTTAATGAAACTGATCTAATAAAAGGACAATCACAAAAATATTGTGATCCCTTAGCCAAATTAGAATATAATTTGAATGCGTTTATGCCCTTTTATAGAAATGAATGAACGTTGATTAGCATTATATATACAGTATAATAAACCCAGCAAACATTTAATGTATGTTTTGTATTTGTATTTTGATGTCAATCATTATCATGACTATGAAATTCATTACATTTATTAGCCTTGATTGTTAATATTGATATAAGCTAGTTATCAGAAGCACAGCTGAATTGATATTTTCATTAGCACATACACAAAAAAAAAATAATAAAAAAATAAAAAAATAAAAACATGACACAATAGAGTCTTTCTCAGAGGCTCAAATCTGTTATTATTCCACATTGTTCTTATCAGGCTGCAGTGCTACAGCCATTGTCACCATTGTCCCCATGGATACCGCTGATGCTATCCTCTTATCAATGTAATAAAACTAAAGTGCTGGGCAGGAAATTGAAAATGTAGCTGGACAGGAAATAACTGTGCTCTGTCATAATCTACGGCCCAGAACATGTGTTCATCCGCATGTTGTCACACTATCTGATGCCGCCTGCTTTGTGGTCAGTGTTTCTTCTTCCTCCTTGCGCTTTATCAGGCTGCTGCTGATGTGAGAGGCCCTGCTGTCTGCTGGGTCAGCACTGTCCTCTGGACACTCGTGAAAGACACTACCTTCATAGGGAGCACACAGAGCACAAGGATTGATGGCACGTTTGCATCACGTCCTTGTATCACAACGCCTTCTAGTCTCAGCCTCAGACGTCACGCCCATAGACCGTTGTCTGATGCATATGACACACAAAATTGGAAACACTTCAGGAGTCTCGAAATCTTCATCTGGTTAAATTGTATAGGATTTCTGGGAGACATGTGTGTCGCGTTGTTTAGCGGTCCACCTGGAAACAAAGCTGTCATGACGCCAAACCGTTCTGTTTATGTAACAATGAGCACTTATCAGGATTATCTAAACGCTAGATTTTCAAAAGTATGTGAAGGAAATACTTTTAACTCTTTAAAATACGCCCAAGAGTTTTACCTACAGGTCTGTTATTGTGGGGACATCAACGTTATAATAATAATTATAATTCGTTACATTTAATATAGCACTTTTCTGGGTACTCAAAGTGCTTTACATGGAAGGGGGGGGGGTCTCCTCAACCACCACCAATGTGCAGCGTCCACCTGGATGATGCACCTGCAGCCATATTGCGCCAGAATGCCCACCACACACCAGCTGATTGGTGAAGAGAAGACAGAGTGATGAAGCCAATCAGTATATGGGGATGATTAGGAGGCCATGATGGACAGAGGCCAATGGGCAAATTTGGCCAGGATGCTGGGGTTACACCCCTACTCTTTATCAAAGGACATCCTGGGATTTTTAATGACCAAAGAGAGTCAGGACCTCGGTTTAACATCTCATCCGAAGGACGGGTTAATTAAAATGTTACATTTTAATGCCCCTAAAAATGACGCTGAAGAAAACAAACTGTGATTGGTTGCTTTACATGTCATTCATACGGCCTCTAGGCGGCCCTTGGCCAATAAAATATTCTATGGAGTCCAGGGCTGTGTCCGAAATCACCCCCTAAACCTAGGGGACAGCTATTTGTAGTGGTGTCACATAATGCACTGTGACGGTTGCGCCAAATGTATTTTCGCGTCTCGCCAGAAGATGATGCCTGCAGCTGAATCATCAATCCATCCATTTTCCAATGTGCTGGTCCAATGTGGACCATCCGCTGGTCCAATGTGGCTACAGCGTAATATCATACAGTCATAAATTCCTTTTTACTTTATTATTAAAGTTTAATTAAGGTTTATACAAGCTAGTTTCCATGATAGAGTTCAAGATAAATATTTTCATTACTACTGGAGCTGACAGTTTGCTAAATCACAAATGATTATTAAACTGCAAGCACAAACTATGCGAAAGCAGTAGCCCTAACTGAGTTACTGAGTAGCCCACTCAGTGTCCGAATTCACTCACTCGTTTTCATTCACTCCTTCAAGTGGACTATATTAGTAGAGTAATGTAGGGAATAGTGAATGAGAGCATGGGGGCGATTTCAAACTGCCGTCAGTCTAGTCCTCTGGTCGGTTTTTCGAAGGTAACACAAGACAACATTGATATCCCTCAGTTCTGTGCATGCAGTTTTGTTTGAAAGAAGTAGAGGAATTTATAAATGTTAGTTTTTGGAATTGCTTTATGATTCCACTTGTACATGAAATAAGCCTTGTAGTCATTCAATTTTTGCTGGAAATTGTTCTAGACCCTTAGATGTGCCAAGACTTGAAAATGCTCTATAATCAGTCTGATAATAAGATTTATGATGTAAATACCTGAAGGTAAGCAGCTCTGTCTGTGTTCAGTCTCTGACTGAACCAGCATGCTATCATTTACAGCTCATTTGCATAGAAGGGGGAGGGGTGATGATAGGCGTTGGTGACACAAGGCCGCCCTCTGTCTGAAAAGGAAGAAATCTCTCTCTTTCTGTCTTGTTCTTTTTTATCCACCCTCACAGCTGATGCCATTTTTTCAGCATTACTGCAAAAAGAACACCAGCATTAGGTGCATGTGGAGAGTTCATTGTGTTAATTTTAAAATGAGTCCTTTGATGGGTTGCAATGAGGATTACTTTGAAAAAAAGTATTTGGGCACTAAAGCCACTCTTTAAAAAAATGTAATCTTTCAATTGAATTAGAATATAGATCAACTAGTATCTGCAAACAGAAACTGTATAAGATCTCCTCAAATGCTCCACTAACACAAAGTCACAGAATACTGACTGTCTTCATTTCCTACACTAGGTTTGTTTTTGCAGCATTTCATTTAAGGCATTGAATGCATTTTTCACAAATGACTGAAGTCTCCAAATATTTTTTTCAGGTCATTTTTGAATCCTGAGTATCCTTTTCAGAATTTTGTGCAATGAGACATAGTTTGAATCCTCTGCTTTGATACGTCAACACACAGGTCTTAAGGCTAAAATATGATCTTCTCTATGGTCAGCGAGTATGACTTCATTCTACATTAATTCATGATGACAAATGACTGGTTAAGACAAGCTCTTCTCTTTCATCTCATTTTCAATCCGTACAAACTTCAGCCATTATTAGTTTCTCCAAAGGCCTTTTCCTCTGTGTCTGCCTTTCGCCTTCTAGCTTGTAATTGGCTTTCAGTATCTGAGGAAATGTAAGAGAGAGAAGAAAGTGGCAGGGAAAAAGAGAATGTCTCATTTGCATTAACTTCATTACCGCTCTCTTAGAGTTATATTTAAACAAGTCCTGGCCACCGCACACAAGAGCTTTTTCTGAGAGGTGCCGAGTAGCCCTCGGCTCCCCCCTTCTAATTGATGTAAATGAAAAAAGCACAGTGAGCTCAGGAGCTTTGACCTTGTTATATGGGGTTGCTCACCCCAATTAATCAAAGATTCTTTCTAGATGCTTCAAGCTAATAAATAGCAGGGCAAATCAAAAGTCCTGTGGTTACTGGCTCTGGAATGATTACGCGAGTGGACGAGATTAAAGTCCGGTGGAGATGAGGAGGCTCTTCTGATGAAATCTGCCCGATGAGGGTGTTAAAAGACCGAAAGAGAGAAAGACATGCAGTCAAGAGGTTGATTGAAAAAAACTGAAAAAAAAAAAAAAAAAACAGATGTTGGCTTTTTTCCTGCTTAAACACTTTTTGAAAACCCTTGACCCTAAAGACCCATAATGATCAGTGAACTTATGATTTTGCCAAGTAAGTCATGTTCCTGGATCAACATATTTTGTTGATCCTGGAACAACATTCCTGTCCAAAAATCCTATCCCTAAACCTAACCCTACCCATAAGTTATCCCTAAAAGCAGAGGGAAATGAGGTGAATAACACTTGCCTAAACTTGACATAAACTTGTCCCTCAATGCTGTTGATCCAGGAACATGTTGTACTTGGTGAAATCATGGCTTGTTAATTATACAAACTCACCAAAAAGAAACTTCCCTTGTTTAGAATACTGTATTTTAAAGATAATTTTGTAATATCCAAATAAGCCTTAAAGATCTTTATTGGAAAGGGTTTAAACAATGGGTCTCTTTCACTAATAACTGCGTGGATTATTTCGTATTTGTACGCACAGGAGAACTTCTCACGAAAAATCTCTGCTTAAAGGGGCGGTCACACTGCACTTTTCGTTCCATTGACTTCCATTCAAACGCATGTGAATGCATCAGACCGGAAACGCCAGCTCATGCGAAAAGTTTAGCATTTCACTGCATTTCAAAGTTCAAGCTTGGTGAACTCTGAGCTGCGAATTCGCATCACGTGACGACGTGTGACCAGTAGAAGATCTATACATCACGGTGTGACCTCTTGGCCGAATTAAAAGAACAATATTTTTGAAGTAAAGTCGAGTAGATTGTATATTTTTTTAAATTTTGAGTGCATTTCTATTTGTTATACAGTGGGGAGAACAAGTATTTGATACACTGCTGATTTTGCAGGTTTGCCCACTTACAAAGCATGTAGAAGTCTGTAATTTTTATCATAGGTACACTTCAACTGTGAGTGACGGAATCTAAAACAAAAATCCAGAAAATCACATTGTATGATTTTTAAGTAATTAATTTGCATTTTATTGCATGACATAAGTATTTGATACATCAGAAAAGCAGAACTTAATATTTGGTACAGAAACCTTTGTTTGCAATTACAGAAATCATACGTTTCCTGTAGTTCTTGACCAGGTTTGCACACACTGCAGCAGGGATTTTGGTCCACTCCTCCATACATACCTTCTCCAGATCCTTCAGGTTTCGGGGCTTTCGCTGGGCAATACGGACTTTCAGCTCCCTCCAAAGATTTTCTATTGGGTTCAGGTCTGGAGACTGGCTAGGCCACTCCAGGACCTTGAGATGCTTCTTACGGAGCCACTCCTTAGTTGCCCTGGCTGTGTGTTTCGGGTCATTGTCATGCTGGAAGACCCAGCCACGACCCATCTTCAATGCTTTTACTGAGGGAAGGAGGTTGTTGGCCAAGATCTCGCGATACATGGCCCCATTCATCCTCCCCTCAATACGGTGCAGTCGTCCTGTCCCCTTTGCAGAAAAGCATCCCCAAAGAATGATGTTTCCACCTCCATGCTTCACGGTTGGGATGGTGTTCTTGGGGTTGTACTCATCCTTCTTCTTCCTCCAAACACGGCGAGTGGAGTTTAGACCAAAAAGCTCTATTTTTGTCTCATCAGACCACATGACCTTCTCCCATTCCTCCTCTGGATCATCCAGATGGTCATTGGCAAACTTCAGACGGACCTGGACATGCGCTGGCTTGAGCAGGGGGACCTTGCGTGCACTGCAGGATTTTAATCCATGACGGCGTAGTGTGTTACTAATGGTTTTCTTTGAGACTGTGGTCCCAGCTCTCTTCAGGTCATTGACCAGGTCCTGCCGTGTAGTTCTGGGCTGATCCCTCACCTTCCTCATGATCATTGATGCCCCACGAGGTGAGATCTTGCATGGTGCCCCAGACTGAGGGAGATTGACCGTCATCTTGAACTTCTTCCTTTTTTTTAATAATTGCGCCAACAGTTGTTGCCTTCTCACCAAGCTGCTTGCCTATTGTCCTGTAGCCCATCCCAGCCTTGTGCAGGTCTACAATTTTATCCCTGATGTCCTTACACAGCTCTCTGGTCTTGGCCATTGTGGAGAGGTTGGAGTCTGTTTGATTGAGTGTGTGGACAGGTGTCTTTTATACAGGTAACGAGTTCAAACAGGTGCAGTTAATACAGGTAATGAGTGGAGAACAGGAGGGCTTCTTAAAGAAAAACTAACAGGTCTGTGAGAGCCGGAATTCTTACTGGTTGGTAGGTGATCAAATACTTATGTCATGCAATAAAATGCAAATTAATTATTTAAAAATCATACAATGTGATTTTCTGGATTTTTGTTTTAGATTCCGTCTCTTACAGTTGAAGCGTACCTATGATAAAAATTACAGACCTCTACATGCTTTGTAAGTAGGAAAACCTGCAAAATCGGCAGTGTATCAAATACTTGTTCTCCCCACTGTATGTTGAATTCATGTTTATAAAAAAGACGCTTCAGAGAGTGACGTCATATCACGGCCGTTGCAGAGTCCGAAGAAATTTTGCATGCTCAAAGTCTAGTGTGACTGCGGCTTAATTCACAACATGTTCGCACGCACACAAATTTGTTCTTAACATCGTTCTGATGTTACAGTGAATTTGGAGTATTCTAAATGAGCGGCCGCGTGCTGTGTGGTTGGTCATTTGCATAAAACACACCCAAATCACCTCCATATAAGGGCTTTCTGCACACGCTTTCCTTACAGCCTTTCGTCACTCTTGTCAAATTTGCCACTGTTTGCAGACACGCTCTTGACCGATCCTTGAGCAATGGCAAGTGTGCCATTCTCACCGGTTCTCACAATAAACACCTTTTATACAGACCCAGATTACAGACCTCTCATTAGCCAGCTGTACATACCCGTATATCTGCGTAAAGGCCAAAGTATACTACACTTTTTATGCGTATGCGAGGGTCAACGTGATGCGAATTTCGTCATCAGAAGACTATGTGCGTACTGAACGCACACGGCTGATTTTTGCGTACTTTGTTCGCGCAGTTTGCACATGCGCATTTAATTTTTTTGCAGTATTTACATGGGTTGTAACTCGTGGCGAGAGATTGCTCAAAACTGCGCATGCGTCGAACGCCTGTGTACGTGTACGAGTCAAAAGAAGTATACTTTGCAAGGCTGTGCGTTCGACTGCGCAAACGCTCGCATATGCGTAAAAAAGCTAAGTATACTTTCGGCTTTACTCAGAGAAACCTCGCAGCTGAAGCTATAACGCAGCTTTTCTTACTCTTTAACTGCATATAATGGAATGTATTTAAGATGAAAATTATACTATTTAATAATTGTATTATATAATTTTATGAATGGATTATATAATACAATTAATGCAACATACTTAAATATAATTATAGTCATGTTAGGATGAAACATAACTTCTTAAAAAGATTATAAGATTATAAGTAAGTGCTTTTTGTGTACGTGTGGTTTCAGTTGTTCCTATATTTTTTCGTAATTTTAGAAAAAAAAATTATTACAAATTTTTTTGGTGAATCGTTCTTAAAATAGATAAAAAAAAAAAAAAATGTCCATACCCACATTGGGCCTCATTCATGAAACGAGCAGAACGAATTTGTGTGTAAATCGTTCGTAAAGCCATTCTGACGTAAATTTT
This sequence comes from Coreius guichenoti, assembly GCA_039654105.1. NCBI lineage: Eukaryota > Metazoa > Chordata > Actinopteri > Cypriniformes > Gobionidae > Coreius > Coreius guichenoti. The sequence continues at coordinate 35,337,573 of CM077176.1, read as the reverse complement.
CAGATTCATGAAAATGTTTGTATTTTCAAAATGTTAGTTGGTATGAAAGAAATTTACACCTGCTCCCTATACCACGTGTATATGGTGCGTAAAACATTTGAATGTTCTGTGTTCTAATTTAGGCAAACTGATGACATTGCATTTTGATGCACTATGTACCATAATAATAATTCACGAGTTGATTTACCCGGTCTTTTTTTTTTTTTTTTTTTTTTTTTAGCTGTTCAATTTTGGGTAAAAGGCAGCGCTCATCATGGACACTTTTTACCCAGACGTCCAATCACAGTGGAGGAGGGGCAGACAAATATTACACCGACCAATCATCCTGCTTGTACAACAACTGAACAACAATGGATAAGTTAATATTGCTGGTTACTGCATTTTTATATTCAGTAATATTCTTCAAAATGAGATACTAGAGATACATTACTGCCATGGATATTCTGTATCATAGCAACCAAAGTATCTTATCTGGAAAAACGCTGCGTTTGCAAAGCGCTTTCTAGCGCCACCAGCTGGCCATTTTCAGAAGACCACCAGACATTTTTTAGTTGGCTAAAAATGCTTTGGTGGACACACGATAATTGAATATTTATTGCTAGGCATATGGTCAATTGGTCTCTTTAGCATTTATGCAATATACTGGAGCCAAACCAGAAGGAAGTCCAGAAGATTCCACAGTGTTCCTGGACACGTAATTTGCGTAGTTGTAACTCATGGGCGGGGATTATGGTAATTATGAATGAGCGTGCACGCGCGCCCTATTTACGAATGTTTGGAATTAATTAATATATACATGTTTAACTACCGAATCCGTGCTATACGAAGCGTTTGTGAATCCAGAGGAGAGTTTTCGTAAAGGTCCATTTTACCCGCAAATTACTCCGAATTTGCTCATATATTTACGAAAGTTTCATGAATGAGGCCCAATTTACACAAATTTGTACGCCTGCTTAGTGGATGAGACCCACTGTTGTTCATGCTTATTCAATTATTATTCAATTATGAATCAATTATTGCACATGCACCTGTGGAACAGTCCTTAAGATACTGACAGTTTACAGGTGATAGACAATTGAGGTCATGGTTACAGTGACATAGGACACTAAAGAGACCTTTCTACTGACCTTACATACTGAACACCAGAAGAAAGATGCCCAGGGTCCCTGCTCACCTGCATGAACAACTGCATGTTTAGTTTATGTCGCAGTTGTTGAATCTTTTTCATATATTTATATGTGAAGACATTTGCAGTTAAAAGCTGTTGTAAGTGAGTGGACGTGTCGTTTTTTACTGAGTTACACACTACCATTCAAAAGTTTGGGGACGGTACGATTTTTAATGTTTCTGTATTTTATGTATTTTATGCTCCCAAAGCCTGTATTAATTTAATCAAAAATACAGTAAAAAAGTTATATTTTTTAAATATTATATATATACATATATATTTTATATATATAAAATGTAATTTATTCCTGTGATGGAATGAAAAACATTTTTGAATGTTCATACTATGTTTGTTCTATATTTCAAGAAATGTTCCTTCAAATTATGCTCATTATAAATAATTTGATCTAACAAGCATAATTCTCCCCCTGCTTCCCGTGATAAAGCCGTAGATGGCTGATTGAGTGAATGGAAACCTACCAATCTCATGAACAAGAAGGACAAAACGCCGATTCACAAAGACGTGAAACATTAGCGGCCCAAGTACTGTGTAAAAAATTAATGACCCCCCTCTATACAGTGTCCTCTTGTAATACACCACGTTTAGCAGCACTTTTATTAGCCCGCAGCTCAACAGTGGCCACGGTGGAGGTGAGTCAGCGTCCACCTGCAAACTAGCCGCTCACAGTCACAGGCCTCTAAAGTGTCACATCAAAGTCATCATGACGCCGGCTTAGCTTACACCCAATCCAATTAGCCGGAGAGATCACACTGACCCCGGAGAATACGGTCCTGTGTTTGGGCCGAAGAGTCACTTGATCCCAGGTAACGCAACCCTAGCAAAACACTCGTTCTGCTGCGTGAGGGGAAAAAAAAGATGGAGGGAGGGCTGGAAAAGATGCCAGTGGGAGGGGAAGAAGACAAAAACATGTCAAGAGAGACGACAAGAAAAAAAAAAACTGAGGTAAACATACAAGCCAGGTACAAAAGCGGAGACGCGGACTGTCTGGCCCGGTAATGAAATGAATTTGTCACCTCATTGTCGGTAACAATAGGCCTAATTGAAATGAACCTGTCCCTCGCATGCATCTGGCACATTAAGCATTCGCTAAAATATGCTGATTCTTACTCACGCTGAATTATTTAGCTGCTGGTCCTCTCTTACAAACAGGGACAAACAAAAGACGCTCACGCCAATATTCATGTGCTGAAGATAAGCAAATGAGACCGACTGTCTTCATCTTGATCGATCAACAGAACTCTGGAGTCCACCAATGTCCCTGCCTGATTCTGAAGACATCTGCTGTTTGGAATAATCTCGCACAGTTTGGAACTTTAGTAAACAAGATTTCAAACGCAATTTCAAAATGCAACATTGTAGCTTAGCAAGATACATTTACTCTTTGACCTACAGTAGGTTTGAAGCACTAATTTCCCTCAATGTGAATGAATTCAGTCCGATTTTTTCAAAATATACTGTTTATATAAACACTAAACATTGCAATAGTCAGATTTACAGGCTTAATTTTTTTTTTCCTGTTGATCAGATTATTCAAGGTATACGTCACGGAACCTGATTTCACCAAGTACAACATGTTCCTGGATCAACATCTTTGTTGATCCTGGAACAACATTCCAGTCAACCAGTCAGATCTGAGGGACAAGTTTACAGTTTAGGCTTACAATCAGGGTTTGGTGCATCTACATTAGTTTTATTCACCAATCAGATTTTAGGGATCATTTATGGTTAGGATTAGGGGTACGTATATGGTTAGGACTAAATTTCAGAGAGGATGGTCCCAGGAACGCGTCTAACTCAGCAAAAGGACGTGTGTCTACCCCACCCCGTTCAGTCCGATCTAAATTTAATTTGTAATGTGCTCGATTTGATCGATTGAGGTGTTTACATGAAGGCGTTTCGTTCTGATTGAGCCATCAATCCGATTACTAACGGATTATTTGGGTGCATGTAAATGTAATACCAGGACTGATACAATGTATCATTTGATTTCAACTCCAAATAAGTAGGTCTCAATCAAAACGTATACATATCACATCCAGATCCAGCCGCACATTAACCACTGTCATTCCGATATAGATGTCGGCATCACATCTGGCCAGCTAGCATCTTCTCATAGTATAAGAGACACTCTTTCACCCACTGCAATATGATTGCTGGCACGGGCACCCGAGAGGCGTCTCTGCTTGATGCACCTTGCTGAACTGATGAGCCGTGTGCTGACAGTTGACATTTGGTTGGAGAATGGGCTTGGCATGCATGATCTGCAAGCCGCTCCGCAACAAAGGAGACCTGGGAACGCCTCACCAAAGACGCAACAATTCTCCACACAGAAGTCTTTTGTTGTGATGGCCAGGTGCCAGCGTTTGCTCATTTAGCCCTTGCGCAGGACAACCAGCAAACAAAAATATGTTCCAAGAACATTTGCTAATGTTCTCGTTAAGTTATAAAAATGTTATGTTATTATGTTATTGTTAGCATTCCATTTTATCATTCTGCAAACATTTTGGGAACGTTACTTTTGAATGTTCTCTAAACATTCTGAAACAAGTAGTAACATTTAAAAAATGTTAGACGAACATCCAACCAAAACGTTTCAGAAAAAAAGTTAAATAGCATTTTGTGCTAATGTTTCGAGAACATTATTAAAGACCAGATAACTTTGAAAGAACATTCTATTAATGTTACTACAAGAACAATTGATCATAACATGCCAGAATGTTCTGAGAACGTTGTTAGCTGGGTTTTCTGTTGGATGACATTTTATTTGTTCCTTCCTCATCCAGAAGCAAATTCTCAGCTGCACTTCAGTGCAAACACAGACGTCAGAGTAGGGTTACTCTGAAGGTTCGCACAACAAACGTGACCGGATATTGTTTCTGACATCTTGTGAAGTCGTTTCAATGCTGCGCACTGTTTGGGGAGCACGGGGTCCATCAGGGCTCCACTCGTGGGCCACTGAAATTTTAATAGGCCCCCAGCTCACAAATACAGGGCAGCATGATGTTGTCACCTTGGCATATTTTATCACTGATCAAACATTAGTAGGCAGATGTTGTAAACTTGTAACTGTCTCATCAGCGGTGGTGGCGGGGCTCAGAGGCACGGGTGCAGATGCTTCATTATGTATCTACTTTATTCTGTGGGTTTAGGCATGGTCATACCCACCATTGAGGTCCCTGTTATGGTATTTCATAATAAAAGTTGTGGAATAATTGCATAATAATAACTGTACTTTGGGCTGCTAAGATGTTGCACAGCGCCAAGATAACCAAATCATCAATATCAAAAAGATTGAGATGACCAATAAAATTCAAGAAGATGGGCATTAGTGTTACTTTTTATATAAGTCGAACTGGCAACCTTAACTTCCAGTATAAATCTAGAGCTTCACATGATTTCACATGAAATTGTTGCAATTGTCATTATGCTGCAAATGTAGTGCAATATACAGTAAGGCAAAAAACCTCATTCACTGGTGCAATCAGAAGGATTATGCTGTAGCGGCTGCATTTTAGTACGAACCAAACATATTAAAATTGCATTTGCTCATTCATTATGTAAATAGCCTATGCTTCTGGCAGAGTTAATTGCATCCGACGTCGTTGTCTTCATCAAGCTGCGTCTCAAAAGCACCGCTTGGACCTCTTAATAGCACGCGTTACTTTTTGACTGTTGCCACGCGGGTTTCGCTTTTGTCATTTATTTTTTGACAATGCCACGTGCTGAGACCTGCTAGCCAAGTACCTTGTTGGCAATGATTGATTACCCAATATCTAATTAAACCTGATCCGATCGCTTATTATGCAGAGAGGAATAAACAAACTGAAGTCAACTGTCAGGGCCGTGTGATTGATGATGCTGCCAATCCAGCTATTGTTTGGCCTAATGTCTTGACGCTTGTAACAACCGGTAGAGCTGCCTCAGACAATGTGCTCTGTCAGTCTGCAACTGATTTGCCCTGCTCACAAACAGATATTTGCTCATTTATTTATTTCATTCTGGGCAGGGAAATATATTATGCAGGACCTGGTAGATTTGTTGGGTTGTTGGCCCTATTAAACCCTGGGTCCTTGACCCGCCTTCAGGGCAGGCCTGTGTTTTTGTACGGACTGAAAAAGCCAGTTCTCCTCTCTAAAACTACAATGTAATATTGAAATGAAACGGCAAGTAAAATCATAAAATATTTCAATGCAACATTTTAGATTAAAATTTTTGATTTTTGATTAATTGATATAATCCTGCGGATTACAAAATATTCCATATATTAGTCAATAAATACAGTATGAGTTCATAAAAGCTACATGCTTAATAATTATTTAAACTAGTTTAAACTATGTTTAGTAGCATGTCACACTGCAAAAAGTATCATGACAACTCATAAGTACATGCTTTTACAAATTAAAAAGTAACATACTTTTCATGCTATATTGTTTGATTTATTTTGAGGATGCATTCTTGAGAATTGCCTTATTTGAGGCTTTTGCAAATCGAATGAATAATGATTAATGATATTATTATTAATGCTTTTTCTACTGATGATAATAATCATCGCTCATCATAATAATTTAGCACCATCACTATTTGTGTTACATTTGTAATTTCTTGCACGAAAGGTGTTACATTTGTAAAATGACACGTGTGTAAACCTTTAAGGAAGTGGAATTTAAATTACAATCTGCCCAGAGGAATAATTTAAAAAGAATTGGTTCACGCAATTCTGTTCAACAAACATTGACGAACAGATGAGAATTTGACCTGATGAAAAATTCATATGCACATACAGCTCTGGACACTTCCATTACCAAACATTTGTGAACCCTGACAGAATGGAGGTTATTCAAAGCCACCATGTTCACAAGGTGTTGGAAATTGTTACTTTAATTTATCCTGAGATGATCAACATCTGATCCCGGTGTCAAGTGCCTGCAGGCTTTTTTTAAGCGTGGGGGGGGGGGGGGGGGGGAATGCATGTGTGTGTGCGTCTAAAGGCCGGAGGGAAGGGTGGGTGAAGCGTTTGACATATATCAAACAACACAGAACTGAGACCGGACAGCATTAATCAAAACTTTTCTCATTTCCCCAAAAATTAATCATTAAATAATTAATTTTGCAGCTACAGGCAGAAGTTGAAGGGGGTCTTGTGCCTTCCTGCTGTTAAAAATTTGTCCTTGTCTGAGGTCTAGATTGATATATTTATTATTTATCAGATTAATCATGGTTAGAACCGGTGGGTTGCAGGTTGTGCTCATCGAGCTTTATTCAGTGCTGTGTATGTGTGTGTGCAGCATGTGGATGGTCATCATAAAGATTGGGCAACTGATTATAAAGAGCAGTCACAATTGAAAGTGGGCAACCTTGCCTCAAGCGTTATTTTCACCACAGGCAGCTTCGAAAGAGGGGTCAGATGAGGAGAAGTTGTCATTGATCTGACACCTCTGAAGAGGTCAGTTAGGGTCCCGGGGTCATCTCTGTTTATGGAAAGGTCTTGCGTATGCCCAAAGGATATGCCAGAGAATGTCAACCTCTCAAGTATGAAGCAGGAGGTGCGATGCTCATTTTTGTATTCATTGGCCCTTAAAGTTTTTCACATGCACTAATTGACATGCTGCCGCCAAAGGCAATTACATTTCTAAGCCACAATGCAAAAAAATAATATCATACTATTTAATACTATACTATTAAAATATTATTTCAGTTTTTCTATTTCACAATTTCTCGTTTAACTCAATGTGTTACCTGCCGTTTATTTGTAATTGCTTGTGAAGCTTACTTGCAATTTTGGAGTACTCTTTTTTTCCCAGTGTACATGTCTTCATTATTGCTGCTCCTTTGAAAATTGTGCACCAAATGAAAAAGCAAAACTGATCTATCAATCCACCATAATTTCTCATTAGCCACAAAAAAAGCCACAAACGTATCGAACCGCTAAAGATGTAGCCTGTATTTAGAGTAAGACCTTTGAGTGAGTCTGTGCCGCCCCAGGAGGGGAAAGACAAAGGGGGGACATTAGCGCGGGCAAACTCCAACTCCAAAATCAATGCGCAAAGTCATCAAGAAGGAGTGCTGGCTCTCAGTCTCTCAGAAGGTGACAGTCAATACAAGCGTCTGGCACTGATGACTCAAAATCTCGATCGCATTCTTCTGGATCATTAGAGGTTAAATGAAAATTCCTTAATCTTTACACTCGCTTTGCACCCAATCCAGAGTATTTCCTTTCACCTTATTAGACCGAAATGCCATTTTAATATTAGCGCTGCCATTTCAATATGCAGCCATTCTAAAGCAAGAGTGCCTCGAGCATTTTAAAAACTCTGTAAATATGTCTATGTTGAATACGTTGGTTAAATGGCCTCTTTTATTTCAAGTTGGCAGCACCGTAAGGATGTTGCGGCACTGCGAACTGTACTCGAGCTGTCCGAGCAGCTGTATCGGGTGCCGCATGTTAATTGAAGCACTGAGAGTGAAATTGCTATCCAGCCTTTGGTCCTGGTGTGTATCAGGCAAATAGATCTGGCTGACAATTGTGGGCATAATTGTACATCACACTCGATATTAAGATGAGAAAGCGAGAGGTCGCCCCATCACATCTGTGTGTCGGCCAGGCAATCAAACCGGGTTCATGTCAGTGTGAAAAACCCATTTGTGTTCAGAAACAAAACATTTCCCCCTTCTCTCATAATGGGCTAAAGCGCTCGCTTATCTCCAGCCATGCACAGCCAGACCTCATCAAGGGCACGACGTGCGGGAGATGCTGGCACCCGAACCGGCAGGAAATCAAAAACGAGATTTTGAGGCCAAACGTGCGACCGGCCCCTGATCTGCAGGGACTAACCCTTCGACATAAAGTCATATTGTGTTGGAGTTTTAGTCCCTAAATTTGCCCATCAATTATTAAGAGGCCACAGCGATTGTATAAATGTAGGAAATTACGAGCGTCCACTTTTGCTCTCAGGCAGAAAGAATGCGATACAACGGCTACATCCCCACCTAATGTGCCGGCTCTCTGTCCGAGGGCCCAGAATTATTTATGCATTAGAAAACAGTGTGGCCGGGCCAGAGGAGGCTAGACACATTATTTTAAACCTTTCATAACACGCATCAATATTTCATAAGAAATAAATAAAGAATGTCGGGCTTGTTTGGAGGACAGCTGTAGCTCTGCGCTTCAGCAGCTCCAGGGACTCCAGGGAGGCCACGCATACCCCGCAGTAAAACCCTCCATTTCTTTTTAATCATCCACTTAGTGCATTGTGGGTAGAGGAGCTGTCAAGGTGAGCCAACAGCTTCTTCGATTGCGCCGCTGAAAGGCTTTGTCTGAAGAAAACGGAGCCTTTGTTGTCCTGCACCTTCGAATTACATCTTCACTCATTTCCCCCCTTCCAATTTCACCTCCGCCGCGGCCGCGGAGAGTCTGGAAGCTGCGCTTTAGAGGAGTAATGCGGTGCAAGTAGAAATACTCGACGGAAGACTGAAATGGTCCATAGGGACAACTTGACCGTTTTCAGGTAATATAGCGTGAAGATTAGAAAGGGTTACGAGACTGAGGCATGGATGATCACCCTCATAAAAAATTAAACCTTGATTCTTGATGTTTATTTATGGATGATAAAATGAGCGGAACAGTTTACACCCACAGTGTAATACTTCCTCTTCATAGTCTGCAGAAAATTTCCAGTGTCACATTTAGCAGTATTTACAGATGACAGACAATGAAACACAAGACAATCTTCACCCTGATCTCCATCAACTAATATCCAAGAACAGACAATGCATGGTGCATATTTATTGGCCCATCAATCAGCTCCTCTTCAGTCTCTGCTGCTTTTATTCACACTCACAAACCTCAAGAGGCCATTGGAGGCTAATCCCAAAGAAGTGGAGGAACACCAAAATGCTCAAATTGCCATGAAGTGCATCTCATTCTTGTAATTGCTGCAGATGGAGTTATCTAATCTGCCATTGCTCAGCAAGATGACTGGGGAATAGTTGTTTAGAGACTACTGTATGTTGTTCTAATGAGCAGCCATCATGAAGGTGATTGCACAGCTGTGTCATGTTAAAGAGAAAAATTAAAAGCACTTCTGATAAATACTGAAGCTGATACCCAGGAACACAAGAACAAGTGAATATTGTGATCACTTCAGTGGTGTCTGGATTTCAACAGCTCTGTTCCAAAACCATGACAGCTGTCTAACTAGACAACGATTTTAAGCATCACAGGTGCACTCCTGATGCAATAGCTGTTTCAAACAACACAGGCAGCAAAGTTACAGTGTTTTTAAAATTAAATTTTGGCCAAAATTTAAGGCTTAAGGCAATCCCAAAATGCGCTACAAGCTCAATGAAAGTTTTGAAGGCAAAGGATGATCATACTGTTAAAGACAGACGTACTGTAAGCAGACAGTAAGCAGTTTAAGTCATCAATTTGCATTATTTCAACTTATTTTTTAAAAATAATATTTTTTTTATTATACTTACATTTATTCTAATGATATTTTTCTTATATTTTATATAATAGGCTACTAATATTTATTATATTATACTTATTTTTAATTCTTAATAAAAAAAAATCATTAAAAAAAACACTTCTGGCATACATTTAAATTGACGCCTGCCATGATGTTTCTTATTTGTCATCTCTGATTTAGATGGGTGTCCCATAGTAGGATGTGTCCTCAGCCGCGCTGTACCGTTTAAAGGTAAAGCATTTAGTTTATGCGATATTAGTGCCACCTAGCGTAATTACAAAAATACAGCATACTTTGCAAATGCCCCTTTCGTGCGTCGCACTCGTCGCATGGGTGCTTGTGAAGGCATCAACAGGTAAATGTAGACTACTTTCAATAAATGGTCAAATATATTAGGAAACTTTTAGCTGTGTTGCTATGTGTCATGAGAGTAAGCAACTGAGCAGCAAACACTCTGTCTAGAGCAAACGCAAGCGCGCTTATTATAAACTCATCCAACGTGCAGGTGCATTTTTGACATAACGCGTCACCCAGCATACCCGGGTAAAAAAGCCACCGCTCGCCACTGACATATACAGTGGGGAGAACAAGTATTTGATACACTGCCGATTTTACAGGTTTACCCACTTACAAAGCATGTATAAGTCTGTAATTTTTATCATAGGTACACTTCAACTGTGAGAGACGGAATCTAAAACAAAAATCCAGAAAATCACATTGTATGTAAGAATTCCGGCTCTCACAGACCTGATAGTTTTTCTTTAAGAAGCCCTCCTGTTCTCCACTCATTACCTGTATTAACTGCACCTGTTTGAACTTGTTACCTGTATAAAAGACACCTGTCCACACACTCAATAAAACAGACTCCAACCTCTCCACAATGGCCAAGACCAGAGAGCTGTGTAAGGACATCAGGGATAAAATTGTAGACCTGCACAAGGCTGGGATGGGCTACAGGACAATAGGCAAGCAGCTTGGTGAGAAGGCAACAACTGTTGGCGCAATTATTAGAAAATGGAAGAAGTTCAAGATGACGGTCAATCTCCCTCGAAATAGAAATAGAAAATCTTTGGAGGGAGCTGAAAGTCCGTATTGCCCAGCGACAGCCCCGAAACCTGAAGGATCTGGAGGAGGTCTGTATGGAGGAGTGGGCCAAAATCCCTGCTGCAGTGTGTGCAAATCTGGTCAAGAACTACAGGAAACATATGATCTCTGTAATTGCAAACAAAGGTTTCTGTACCAAATACTAAGTTCTGCTTTTCTGATGTATCAAATACTTATGTCATGCAATAAAATGCAAATTAATTACTTAAAAATCATACAATGTGATTTTCTGGATTTTTGTTTTAGATTTCGTCACTCACAGTTGAAGAGTACCTATGATAAAAATTACAGACTTCTACATGCTTTGTAAGTGGGTAAACCTGTAAGTGGGTAAACCTTGTTCTCCCCACTGTATATATATATACAGATCAGGCATAACATTATGACCTACTAATATTGTGTTGGTCCCACTTTTGCTGCAGCCCTGACCCGTCGATACATGGACTCCACTAGACCCCTGAAGGTGTGCTGTGGTATCTGGCACCAAGATGTTAGCAGCAGATCCTTTAAGTTGTGAGGTGGGGCTTAATTGGACTTGTTTGTTCAGCACATCTCACAGATGCTCGATTGGAGTGAGATCTGGGGAATTTGGAGGCCAAGTCAACACCTCAAACTCTTTGTTGTGCTCCTCAAACCATCGCTAAACCTTTTTCGCTTTGTGGCACGGCGCATTATTCTGCTGAAAGAGGCCACAGCCACCAGGGAATACTGTTTTCATGAAAGGGTGTACATGGTCTGCAACAATGCTTAGGTAGGTGGTACGTGTCAAAGTAACATCCGCATGGATGGCAGGAACCAAGTTTTCCCAGCAGAACATTGCCCAAAGTTTCACACTGCCTCCGCGGGCTTGCCTTCTTCCCATAGTGCATCCTGGTGCCATGTGTTTCCCAGGTAAGCGATGCACATGCACCCGGCCATCCATGTGATGTAAAAGAAAACATGATTCATCAGACCAGGCCACCTTCTTCCATTGCTCCGTGGTCCAGTTCTGATGCTCATGTGCCCACTGTTGGCGCTTTTGCCAGTGGACAGGGGTCAGCATGGGCACCCTGACTGGTCTGTGGCTGTGCAGCCCCATACGCAACAAATTGCAATGCACTGTGTATTCTGACACCTTTCTATTAGAACCAGCATTAACTTCTTGAGCAATTTGAGCTACAGTAGCTCGTCTGTTTGATCAGCCCACACGGGCCAGCCTTCGCTCCTCACGTGCATCAATGAGCCTTGGCCGCCCATGACCCTGTCACCGGTTCACCACTGTTCCTTCCTTGGACCACTTTTGATAGATACTGACCACTGCAGACCGGGAACACCCCACAAGAGCTGCAGTTTTGGAGATGCTCTGACCCAGTCGTCTAGCCATCACAATTTGGTCCTTGTCAAACTCGCTCAAATCCTTACGCTTGCCCTTTTTTCCTGCTTCTAACACATCAACTTTGAGGACAAAATTATTTAGTTTTGAATCACAGGAAAAAAAAAAACACGAGAATGTTTTAAAAACAGAATCCTTTTGTCCCGTCACTGCCATTATAAAGCTTGGAAGCATCAGAATATTTATTAATATAACTCCGATTGTGTTTATCAGAAAGAAGAAAGTCATTTACACCTAGGATGGCATGAGGGTGAATAAATCATGGGGTAATTTTCATTTTAAATTGAACTTTAATCCCAGGTGTAAACAGGGCCTGAGATTAGATCAATTTCACAGCACCATTTACTGGCAACTATACCAGCTAATTGTTGGAGGAACATTACAATGGGCACTTGAGTAACACAAACACTGCACAGATCTGTGTGCAATGCTCAGTAACTGCTGACATCTCAACGCGTATTCTGCTCAGACTGAGGAGCAGCGTTGAACTGCTCATGTCTGTTAGCTCTTTCAAGCCCCTTCACTGCCTCCCACACAAAGCTCATCTCTACAGCTCTCTGAAACGCTGAAGTGGCTGCTGTGTAGACAGAACGCAGCTTCGATTTGAGGTGTTCAGATCTTTCTTCATGCAGTCAACTGTTTCAGACTCTTTTCTCATAATCTCACAGATACCTCCCCCAACGCCACGGCACAATAATGTTCTCTTTGCTTGCCTTTATCTCCCTGTTCCTACAAGTAGTTTTGAATAAAGAAGTCATTATCTTCAGGGCCACAATGGCTCCAGACATCCACGCTCAAGATGTTCTATGCATGATGTATTGATCAATCTGTAGTGACTAATGGGGCAGTAATGAATGGAGTAACGTTAAGCTAATGAATCTGCCTATGCAGACTGTGAATGAAGCGGCTTTGCTCACTGCAATGATCGGCTTGATCTGTTGAAGAACTACATGCTTTAAATTGGCTGCTGGATGGTTGTGAACCCGAATTTTATAAGCTGAAAAAAATTACAATTGATATGACTACACTAAAAACAAAAACAAATCAATCAAAAATGAAAGAATATGTAACAAAACTAAATAAAATATGATCAGTCATCCCAGAGGAACACTGGATTGCTTGCAGAAAGATTATTCTTCAGTTATTTACATGAGATTTATTCAAGAACAATTCAAACCCATAGCGTTGCGTCATGCTCTACCATTTGCATTACAGGAACTCCATTATGCTTCATCAACTTTGTCACACAGCTCTCCTAACAGAAGAAATATGAGACAACAAACAAGACTATTGTTGACATACACTCACCTAAAGGATTATTAGGAACACCTGTTCAATTTCTCATTAATGCAATTATCTAATCAACCAATCACATGGCAGTTGCTTCAATGCATTTAGGGGTGTGGTCCTGGTCAAGACAATCTCCTGAACTCCAAACTGAATGTCAGAATGGGAAAGAAAGGTGATTTAAGCAATTTTGAGCGTGGCATGGTTGTTGGTGCCAGACGGGCCGGTCTGAGTATTTCACAATCTGCTCAGTTACTGGGATTTTCACACACAACCATTTCTAGAGTTTACAAAGAATGGTGTGAAAAGGGAAAAACATCCAGTATGCAGCAGTCCTGTGGGCGAAAATGCCTTGTCAGAGGAGAATGGGCCGACTGATTCAAGCTGATAGAAGAGCAACTTTGACTGAAATAACCACTCGTTACAACCGAGGTATGCAGCAAAGCATTTGTGAAGCCACAACACGCACAACCTTGAGGCGGATGGGCTACAACAGCAGAAGACCCCACCGGGTACCACTCATCTCCACTACAAATAGGAAAAAGAGGCTACAATTTGCACGAGCTCACCAAAATTGGACAGTTGAAGACTGGAAAAATGTTGCCTGGTCTGATGAGTCTCGATTTCTGTTGAGACATTCAGATGGTAGAGTCAGAATTTGGCGTAAACAGAATGAGAACATGGATCCATCATGCCTTGTTACCACTGTGCAGGCTGGTGGTGGTGGTGTAATGGTGTGGGGGATGTTTTCTTAGCACACTTTAGGCCCCTTAGTGCCAATTGGGCATCGTTTAAATGCCACGGCCTACCTGAGCATTGTTTCTGACCATGTCCATCCCTTTATGACCACCATGTACCCATCCTCTGATGGCTACTTCCAGCAGGATAATGCACCATGTCACAAAGCTCGAATCATTTCAAATTGGTTTCTTGAACATGACAATGAGTTCACTGTACTAAAATGGCCCCCACAGTCACCAGATCTCAACCCAATAGAGCATCTTTGGGATGTGGTGGAACGGGAGCTTCGTGCCCTGGATGTGCATCCCACAAATCTCCATCAACTGCAAGATGCTATCCTATCAATATGGGCCAACATTTCTAAAGAATGCTTTCAGCACCTTGTTGAATCAATGCCACGTAGAATTAAGGCAGTTCTGAAGGCGAAAGGGGGTCAAACACAGTATTAGTATGGTGTTCCTAATAATCCTTTAGGTGAGTGTATAATAAGAGTGTAGAGCTGACCGTATAGGAGCAGTTTGATGAGAAATGTTTCGGTTCATATTGAGTTCATTCACTTTTGATTCCATCACTGTAAAAAGTGATCAGTTGACTTAACTTAAAAAAGTGAGGAAACCTGTTGCCTTAAAATTTTGGTATCTTGGCCGATCCGAGTACAAACCCGATTCCAAAAAAGTTGGGACACTGTACAAATTGTGAATAAAAACAGAATGCAATGATGTGGAAGTTTCAAATTTCAATATTTTATTCAGAATACAACATAGATGACATATCAAATGTTTAAACTGAGAAAATGTATCATTTTAAGGGAAAAATAAGTTGATTTTAAATTTCATGGCATCAACACATCTCAAAAAAGTTGGGACAAGGCCATGTTTACCACTGTGTGGCATCCCCTCTTCTTTTTATAACAGTCTGCAAACGTCTGGGGACTGAGGAGACAAGTTGCTCAAGTTTAGGAATAGGAATGTTGTCCCATTCTAGTTGCTCAACTGTCTTAGGTCTTCTTTGTCGCATCTTCCTCTTTATGATGCGCCAAATGTTTTCTATGGGTGAAAGATCTGGACTGCAGGCTGGCCATTTCAGTACCCGGATCCTTCTTCTACGCAGCCATGATGTTGTAATTGATGCAGTATGTGGTCTGGCATTGTCATGTTGGAAAATACAAGGTCTTCCCTGAAAGAGACGACATCTGGATGGGAGCATATGTTGTTCTAGAACTTGGATATACCTTTCAGCATTGATGGTGCCTTTCCAGATGTGTAAGCTGCCTATGCCACACGCACTCATGCAACCCCATACCATCAGAGATGCAGGCTTCTGAACTGAGCGCTGATGACAACTTGGGTTGTCCTTGTCCTCTTTAGTCAGGATGACATGGCGTCCCAGTTTTCAAAAAAGAACTTCAAATTTTGATTCGTCTGACCACAGAACAGTTTTCCACTTTGCCACAGTCCATTTTAAATGAGCCTTGGCCCAGAGAAAACGCCTGCGCTTCTGGATCATGTTTAGATATGGCTTCTTTTTTGACCTATAGAGTCTTAGCCTGGCAACAGCGAATGGCACGGTGGATTGTGTTCACCGACAATGTTTTCTGGAAGTATTCCTGAGCCCATGTTGTGATTTCCATTACAGTAGCATTCCTGTATGTGATGCAGTGCCGTCTAAGAGCCCGAAGATCACGGGCATCCAGTATGGTTTTCCGGCCTTGACCCTTACGCACAGAGATTGTTCCAGATTCTCTGAATCTTTGGATGATATTATGCACTGTAGATGATGATAACTTCAAACTCTTTGCAATTTTTCTCTGAGAAACTCCTTTCTGATATTGCTCCACTATTTTTCGCAGCAGCATTGGGGGAATTGGTGATCCTCTGCCCATCTTGACTTCTGAGAGACACTGCCACTCTGAGAGGCTCTTTTTATACCCAATCATGTTGCCAATTGACCTAATAAGTTGCAAATTGGTCCTCCAGCTGTTCCTTATATGTACAATTAACTTTTTTTTACAATTTACTTTATTGCTACCTGTCCCAACTTTTTTGGAAT
Source organism: Coreius guichenoti (assembly GCA_039654105.1). NCBI lineage: Eukaryota > Metazoa > Chordata > Actinopteri > Cypriniformes > Gobionidae > Coreius > Coreius guichenoti. The sequence goes on along the minus strand of CM077176.1, from coordinate 35,321,363 downwards.
GTGTAGCTCTCATGAAATCCAAAATTAGCCAATATTTGGCATGACATTTCAAAATGTCTCACTTTCAACATTTGATATGTTATCTATATTCTATTGTGAATAAAATGTAATGTTATGAGATTTGTAAATTATTGCATTCCTTTTTTATTCACAATTTGTACAGTGTCCCAACTTTTTTGGAATCGGGTTTGTAGTTTAACCCTCTGGTGCTCCTCGCGTGGCAGTGAAAAATTACCTTTTTTTTTAATTAAATGAACATACTACATTTTGGTTTGATAATGTTTTTTATTTAAAACTGCGTTTTTTTAAGGGGATTTGATGGTAATAATTTATATTTATGTAGTAGTTATAATCCATTTATTACCTGTTAACCACTTTTTGAGCATTGACCTGAAAATTAAATTTCCAGCTTAAACTGTCATAAATCTTGAATGGTTTGGAGCAAAGACTTTGGTTTGTTTCTTTTTTGTTCAGTCTCTTTTTTAAAGACACATGGCAGATTATTGTTGAAGTGAAAGAAAAGATGGAAGAAGTGAACTTAAAAAAAGTTATAGAAGTTTAAGTTTGTTATGAAAAAAGTACATAAATACTATTTTCAATTTTTTATATGAAATATATATTTCCCAAAACATGTTTTACTCTAAAACTGCGAGAAAATGAAAGCAAAGTAATACATCTAAACAAGTTGTGTTCCAAATTTGAAGTTGATATCTAAAAAAAATACTTTCAGTAAGATTTTGTTTGGAGGGCGCAGTAACAAAGGTTTCTATTAGATGAAATTCGTTTCCCATTCATTTCCAACGTGGTCATTTTTGACCGTGAGGAGTACTTGTTTTTTTTTTTTTTTTTTAGGATCATTTAAAGGTAGGGTAGGCATTTTTTTTATAAACACTTTTTGTTATACTGGTTGAAACTCTCTTCACATCCTGATAGAAATCAATAATAGAAGCGGTCTAAAGATTAAAACAAGTACATATATCTTTGTGGAAGTCTCAGAAAAATACAATGTCCTACCTGCCTGTTAACATATGTATTCCCATACCTCTGCACACCCTACTCGCGCAGACCTCACACGTCATCAGCGTGTTGTAAGGCTATGTTGTAGACACAGAGTTGTAGACACACAGTCACCGAGCGCCGCAAACAAACAGCAGCCACCTTTTACAGTTCCTCCTGAACCAAAACAGCTAGCTTATGCTGCGTTCACGACATGTCGTAACCGCAATTACAAGATGGCACTCCATGACGTTCTACCCAGAGCTGTTCACGTCCTCAGACTCGGATTTTTGCATTTCTATGACACTATCAACGCCGAAATGAATCTGCAGCAGTCAGGTGGTACAACTAGAGCTCTGTAAGTTGTTTACATTCATTATTATTGTAATGTTATGTGCTTTGAGACATGAGGCAATTTAACACCGTCTCTCTTCTCATGACACTTTGCAGACTCAGCTGTGCGTTCATGTGTTTTGAAGGAGGTGTGGCTTTGCAGACTCTCTGAAGGGAGGGTGGGATCTTATGCTTTCAAAGCTAGCTTGCTATTGCTATCCTCTACGAAATTGCCTACCCTACCTTTAGCCTTTTCAAATCATCTTCATTATTATTTTTTTTATTTATTCATTTTTGTGTCTGTTCACATAGCAAGTGCCAAAACCTTAACCAAGTGTCATACCATTCTGATGAAGGAAAAAAAAAAATCTAAAAAAAGAGACCAAAATGACCAAAAAGCAGCAGAGGGTAAACACTATTAGATCTCCTAAACTTCCCTCTGTCAAGGGAGACACATGAGAGATAATTTCCATTTTCCTTCTATTTATTCATTTATTTACCAATCTAACCATCTGAACAATATCTACAGTCAGAAACACATAGTGTGGAGTGGAAACCAAATCTTCTCCCTCATCAGAGTATGAGAGGAAAACAAAGAGCGCTAGCCAAATAAAACCCATTGGTTTACCCGCTGAAGAAGTGCATCTCTCTGGTCTGGCCGTCTCTCCCAAACATATGTCTTAACAGAGGAAAATTCTGGCTGTTATCTAAAATTTATGGAGCTATTTTTCATACTGTTATAATCGTGCACACGATGGGAACAAGTGGAAAGACTGTAGGGGAAACACAGCAGCCTGAAGAACATTATTGTGGCCTAATTTATTTTGCTCTATCAGCACAGTGAAACACAGTGCACAGAACCCACAAGAATATCCATTACTGACAGAACGGACTGATAAAGGGCTGCATTAGCTCGTATGTAACGTCTCTGTCAGACACACATACGCTTTCTCTGTAGAGAGCTTTAATCTTGCTCTGTTATGAATAATGCTAAGTATATTACTCTCTGACATCCCACAATTCCAATTTATGCACCTCAACTCGCAGTGCCAAGTACAATTTATAACTTTCAATATGCAAGGCATCAGCAATACATTAGAGAGATAGGATTGAGTGCGGCTGAGGGTGAACCTGTGCTGGGCAGAGGCCTTCGGACCGAAATGCTGAGAGCGTTTGGACTGTACTAAATGAGATGAAACGGTATGAAAGTTTAATATCATAGTGACCAAAAGGATCATGGTTATCAATATTATCACAGTATTGTTAAAATGTAATGGAAAAGTTCTGATAAACAATTAAATAATTTTTAAGTTTTATATCGAAAAACAGTAAACAACAAAATTCACACTATGAACTTTTTTGCTTGCATAAACATTCAAATAATAACATTAACAAGAATGGCTGGATTTTAATTGAACATTTTTTTTTATTATTATTCTTATTTCTTTTTTTGGTTGGATGACTTATAACATAACATGCTATCTGCTGCATGTTCAAACTACGTTTTGACAAAGTTTTATAAAAAATAAACCTCAGAGTTCAAGATTTAAATCATTTTTAAGAAAAGGGATAAGTTAAATGGATTATAGGTATTTTATCAGCTCTGTGAATAATTCTAGATACCTTATTATAGCTTATTTTCCATTAACTGGTTAAATTGTACAAAATATGAATAATAATAATAATAATAATAATAAAAACATAACAATTTGACTGAATGAAAATGTAAATTCACTTTCTGAAAGTAGGTGGCACTTATGGAACAACTATACACCAAGCAGCGCTGCTCTTATAAACACTAGGGGCCGATCACACAGAACACATTTTTCCACTCCAATGTGCAACTTTTTCATTATTTTTCTTTGTAAAAAATACAACAAAAATGTTTGACCATTGCGCTTAAATCTTTCATCTTTTGCAGCCTCTCGCGCATGACACAGTGTTCCAAAAACGCGGCGATCAAGTTAATAGAAGTTAAACTTTTAAAAAACGCGCCTCGAGCTTTTTATTTTTTTTTTTACACTGACCTGTGTCTCGAGTTTTTAACCACAAACATGGCTTTATATTAGGTGGCCTTAACTACTATGTACTTACATCAAAAAATAAGTACAATGGGTTACACTTTATTTATTGGTGTCATTGTTACAGTGTAATTATATATTTAAGTACTGAGTAATATTAATTAACTACATGTACTTACTATAGGGTTATAGTAGGATTAGGGTTTGGTTTAGGGTTAGTTGCATGTAATTATGCATAATTTACTGTTATTACTATGGTAAGTACATGTAACATATGTAACAAGGACACTGTAAAATAAAGTGTAACCGTACAATGTACTTATTGTGTTCATATTGTATTGTAAAACATCTTTGCTGATATTGAGGTGGGATACGGGTAAAGTTAGGGACAGGTATGGTGGTATGGGTAAGTTTAAGGGTAGGGTTAGGTGTAAGGGAAGGGTCAACAGTGTAATTATACATGTAACTACAGAAATTAATTACAGATGTAATTACATGCAGGTCATTTTTAAAATGTAAGTACAATGTAAAAACATGTACGTACACAATAAGTGCATTGTATCAAATGTTAGTACATAGTAGTTAAGGCGACTTAATATAAAGTGAGTCCAAAATGGGTCCTGTGAATGACCCCTTAAGCATCATGTATAAGAAGAACTTTTCTAAAGACAGTAGGTTCCCTTCTTTCTTCCTGAACTGCCTGTGCCACTAAAGCACACTACCTCCTCTTTAATCCAGACCGAAACAATTAAAGTCTCCATGAAATCAAAATTGATTTGTTTTTAATGGAATATTGCTTTTAATTATAAATAATTTATCCATGCACATCATATTTTGTTTAAATTCACCTTTAATCAAAATAACTTCCCCTCCCTCTTGCAGTGACATCTCTTCTCTGATGTGTTTTTACTGCCGTGAGGGCGGGACAACCTGTCACTCACATGAGATCGACCAATAGCAAACCACAACCTTCCAGTCAATTCCCCATGGCCAAAATCAAGCCCCTCCCTATTTTTTTCTTGTACCAGAAGCTGTTTCACTCAGATATACGTCACAATAGGGAAGAAAAGACTATCGCAACTTCCATTTCATGCCGACTTTAACAACGGTGAATGACTGCCAGCTGAATGAGGAGAATGATAAAAGACTGAAATATTAAAGGACACTTGATATTGAGCAACTTGATTGAGCTGACCAAATTTAGACATGTGAATATGTGATTTAAGCCTTTTAAACAAACAATTGCAAGCATCATGCAATTTAATCCTCAAATATATACACTACAATTAAGGTAAGGTAGATTTTTTTGGTAACACTTTAGTATGGGGAACACATATTCAATATTAACTACGACTTTTGCCTCAATAAACTCATGCTTATTAATAGTTAGTAAGGTCGTTTTTTTTAGCGTTTAAGTTTAGGTATTGGGTAGGATTAAGGGATGTAGAATAAAGTCATGCAGAATAAGGCATTAATATGTGCTTTATAAGTACTAATAAACAACCAATATCCTAGTAATATGCATGCTAATAAGCAACTAGTTAATAGTGAGAATTGAACCCTAAAATAAAGTGTTATCATTTTTGGACCCACTTTATATTAGGTGGCCTTAACTACTATGTATTAACCTTAAAGTTAATAATTTGATACAATGCACTTATTCTGTACATACATGTTTTACATTGTACTTACATTTTGAAAATGACCTGCATGTAATTACATCTGTAATTAATTTCTGTAGTTACATGTATAATTACACTGTTGACACTTCCCTTACACCTAACCCTACCCTTAAACTTACCCATACCACCACACCTGTCCCTAACTTTACCCGTATCCCACCTCAATATCAGCAAAAGTGTTTTGCAATGCAATATGAACACAATAAGTACATTGTATTAATTTTTTGATGTAAGTACATAGTAGTTAAGGCCACCTAATATAAAGTGGGGCACCATTTTTTGTTTTTGAAAGAAGTCTCTTGCTCACCAAGGCATTTATTTGATCATAAAATGATTTTAACTGTTTTCAATCTGAATATATTTTTAAATGTAAAAATGTCACGTGATAAAATAATAAAAAAAAAATTGCCTCCAAAATTTGAGCACTATGCCTGCATTTAAAATCTTGACACAAAACTCTGCCAGAGGACATGTGCCATTTTTGGGCAGGCATGTCTCTTCTGTATGAAAATACATAAGTAGAGAATATTCTTTCAGAGACCTAATTCTGCTGACGTGGCACTTCAGAAGCCATCTCAAGGAAGGAGGGAGGAGGCAGAACTCGGCATGTGATGTCAGCTTCGTCACCTTCATCACCTTGGAGAACCGAACGGCTCAGGCCAGGCAGGAGAAACGCTGAGATCTATAGAGTGCTTGGGCTCGACAATGGCAGCCGGCAAAGCGCAAGGTGTGGGAGAGAGAGCGAGAAAGCGAAGAGCATAGGAGAAGGAGAGAAACAACATTGTTTTCCTGGGCCCGCGCAGCTCCTTGAATAGATTTGTTAAAACCCCACGGTTGATTTATGCTAAGCGGAGCCCATGCAGACGGGAGCGAGCCTCGCCAGAACACTTTCTAAGCCCCGACCCACACTTTGATGCTTCCGTTAGAGGTGCCCAATGAAAGGCCGCCCGCCCGCCACCCCGTTCCCCCTCACCCCGCCTTTTCTTCAGTTTCTGCCATGCAAAGATAATCAGGTTTATGTAAAGTATGTGTGCTCCTTTGACAGTCTACGCTAGCTCATTAATTCAATCACACCCGATGCCATTGTTCTGCCGGTGTTTGAAATGCGTACGGGGACGGGGGGTTTCCTTAATCCTGTCAATCACTGTTAACATTTTTCTTGCTGTTGCCATGGCCGGGGCCAGAGTTCATGAAAACAGCGAATATGAGCCAACAAAAGGAGAATAAAGAGTTATTTCAGCCACTTTTCTCTAAAAGGCCATCGACCATGCACAAAAACACAAGGAGTAAATGTAGACAAGTTTGAACACTACATCCACGGCGAGGGAGGGGGCGAGCATTTGAAAACCAAACAGGCCCTATAAAAACTTGACCCAGGAGGCTCTGGGAAAAACCTCCTGAATCGCCCCCCGGAAGAACAATGTCCTTTCTTGTGTGGCTTCTTCAGGGCCACAATGGCCGCTACAGTCTAAACACATGCCCGAGATGGTCCGACACCACCGTAAGCCAGCTCAGCGCACTAGAATACTGAGTGCTGACCGCGGCTGAGAAGTGGACAACGAGAGAGCGAGAGAGAGGGAGGGATGTGAAAGGAGTGCAGTTCCCAGAAATTTGCAATGTTGAGGTGTTGTCAAACGAGAACTGGAATATGGAAATTTCAAATGATTCATTCAATCTTAATGACATACTACATAATAAAAGTTCTAATCATGAGCCTACACTAACAAAATGTACCAAATTATCATAGTATCACTTTGAAATACCATAATAAATACCATATGAATAAGATGATACCATGGTGCCACAATACTTTCTTTGTAGGTGATAGGAATTGTGCACTTAAGACCCGATAACTATAACTAAAGTCCACACCAATGGAAGTTCTTTTCATTATAAGTGCACGCTGCAGTTTTGTCATCTGCTGCTTTAAATGCTCAAGCTCTTTAAAGTCTGATGAATTCTGATTGGCTATCAATGTTTTTATCATTTATCCAGCAAACAGTGTTCTCAGAACTTTACGTTGACAAGGTTATGAACAAACTTGTTCAGCGTTATCTGGTCTTATAATATTCTTAAAACGTTAGCACAAAACATTATTTATACATTGTTTATGGAACATTTTTACCTGAAACGTTTAGTTGGATGTTTACCTAACAACTTTATTTTACAGTGTCCTTGTTACATAAGTTACATGTACTTACTGTAGTAATAACAGTAAATTATGCATAATTATATGCAACTTACCCTCAACCAAACCCTAATCCTATACCCTAACCCTATAGTAATTACATGTAGTTAATTAATATTACTCATATAATTACACTGTAACAATGACACCTTAAAATAAAGTGTAACCCATTTTTTAAATGTTACTACTTTTGCAGATTGTTCAGAGAACATATAGAATGTTTCCATAATTAAATGTTTAAATAATTAAACCTTTTTCTTATCTGGGCATCAACTAGAAAAAATGTATTACAATGATATTGTTCCTCTGTGTCATTATCGTTATCGCTGTGGACTTATTCTCATAGAATTAGAACAATTATTAGAAAGGTAGTTATAGAAAGGATTATCATCCTCATGAGTTTGAGACTAATTTGTGAGGATTGTTTTTTTTTTTTTTTGGTCGTCCTGCCACTGGTTTGTTGCTGCATGTGACTATAAAGGACAAGAAGCCTGCTTTCTTTTAAGGGTGATCTAACTGCACTTCATTGTAAACTCTGTTGAAAGACAAAGCTGTACTTGTATTTGTACAGTCAAAGTGCGGAGTGGTTTGCTCGCATCTCACAGCATGCACATTAGCAGAAACAATGCAAGCTTTTTGGCCAAATTCGATTCACGCTGAGAGGCCTAAACGACTGTCTTTGGCTCCTACAACATATTACAGATTAATATATAGTTGCTCCCAGGTCTCCTTAGAAGCACACAAGCAACAAATGCTTTTAATTTCGCTGAAAGACTCGCTCTTTGTTGAAAAAACGTTAACACATGGAACACAATCGCATATCCCGTGTAGCCAAAAAAATGCCCCTCAAAATCCAAACGTGCGACGTAATCTCCTGGCAAAAATTGCAAAAGAAAAGACAGATTTGATTCTGGTGGGAGGAATTAAGAAAGGAAAACATGCACGATCTTTCCCCATTTAACATCCAATCTTGAATAAGAATGTAAAGTAAGGGAAGATTAAGCCATTCAGACGGCAGTCGCAGCCTACGCATCGGTGCTTCTTTTCAAGCAATTTAGCCAGTGTTTGTTTATTAGTGCCTTACGCGCGGTATTAGCGCTTCGCTTATCGCCGCTCGCACACAGAGAGAGGCCCCAGTAATGCGGCAGCGTTCAAAGCGTGATATGGGACTTCTCATTTGTTTCCTCGCAGGGTTGACCTTGTTTAAGTGTAGACCATGGGAGACAGGACTTATTGGACAACGATACTCATACAAGCTATGTAAACATGCTCACCAGCTTAGTCCCCTACCCTCTGCGATTCGACAAAGGACTTCAGAGCAGCATGAGGAGATTTGGCTGGGCTAATCTGCTGTTTTCCATATATGCATGGGCTATCGCGAGACAGAGCTCCGTTTGAGAAATACCTGTGCTTGCTATCTGATTTCTGCTATTATCTCTCTCCTCCTTCTCTCGACTTTGTCACAGAACTGCGTATCTGCATATTACTCTTACTTAGACGCTTATACGAAAAGAGCAGGCCTCATATATATCTGCATTCCTATCGTAGCGTCTCCTATCAGCGGAAATGCAAATGCAAAACAACACAGCAACGCAGCTCCATAAAACACACTAATACCAGACAACTCTCCAGTCGCTTCGTGTTCAGCACCTATTCAATTTACGACAAAAAGGAAGGAGAAAGAACCCAGCTAACAGAGAATGTTCTCAAGAATCTCTTAAAGTTATGAATAAATGTTCTTCCAGTAACATTAACAGAACGTTTGTTCAAAGTTATCCGGTCTTTAATAACTTCTCAAAATGTTTGCAGAAAAATGCTATATTTAAACATTTTAGATGTTTATGTAAAGTTTTTTAAACATAACTCCTGACTAGTTTCAGAATGTTCAGAGAACATTCAAAATTAACGTTTCAATAATGTTTGCAAAATTATAAAATGAACTGTTCCCTTAAAGGGATAGTTCACCCAAAAATGAAAATGTTGTCATTACTTGCTCACCCTCAAGTTGTTCCAAACCTGTATGAGATTCTTACTTCTGCTGAACACAAAAGAAGATATTTTAAGGAAAAAAAAAAATACTATGAAAGTCAATGGGTGCCGTCAGCTGTCTGGTTACCAACATTCTTTAAAATATCTTCTTTTGTGTTCAACAGAAGAAAGAAATTCATGCAGGTTTGGAACAACATGAGGGTGAGTAAATGATGACAGAATTTTCATTTTTGGGTGAAATATCCCTTTAATGTTTTCTCTAATGTTTGCATAACCAATAGAACATGTTTTTAAAACTGGACGTTGTGAATGTTAAGAGAACGTTCAGAAAAAACATTTTCATGACATAATGGGAATGTTAGCAAAACGTAAAATCAGGTTTTAAAATATCATTTGTTAGCTGGCAAGTTGCCTGACGGGCAGCTTTTAAATGAAAATGACAATCAGCACCTGGAATTAAACACAATTAGTGGGTTGGTCATGGGTGAAGGGATATTTAGCAGAGTGATTGTCTTTAAATTGACCACTGAGAGGCAGCCTCCTGTGTGAAATAATATTGAAACTGCACAGATGAACCATCCCATTAAAGATTAAGTGAGTCATACCGCACACAGCCATACAATCTCATCAGCTCTCTACAGAAAGAATCCCTGAACACAAGCTTATAGCTGAGGCTCCGGGAAGCCAGTTAATTAAATTAGCCCTGCATTTGTCTACTACATCCTCTTATCTGGGGGTGAGGCTTGCAGGGGAGAGTGTCCAGGTTGTTCACGGTGTCCGTCGTTTGATTTAGTTTCTCTCTCAGCTCAACTGTGGCTCTGGAGGTGGTAATGAGAAGGCCATTAGGGGCAGTGGAGCGTGCAGGAGACACAGAGAGAAAGACTGAGGCCTATGACAGAAAGGTCATATGTAGTCTTAGCCACAGACGGTACACCTACCGACCGCCCCGGGAATGTTTATGGACTGTCTGATGCGGATTCTTCATTAAAACAGCTAGAGCTGCCAAAAGCTGCCAGTCATAATCTGATTGGCTGGCTGCTGCTTCCTGGAATCAGGGTGCACAAGTGCATCAGGGCGCTAGCAAACAAAACTTGGTTGCATTTTATTTTAAAGTACGTGCACTTTCAATGTACTTACAGTGTACTTACCCACAAAAGTACTGAGGAATGTAAGGTAACTACATGGGTTAAGTTAAGGTTTAGGGGTAGGTTCAGGGTTAGTTCCTAGTTATTACCTAGTTAGTGTCATTACTACAGTAAGTACATAGTCTATATTTATGTGAAACAGGACTGTAAAATAAAGTGCTACCCAAAAGTTTGTTTAACAGTTAGCAGGCTTCTACAATGAGCAAGGACCCTTGTGCAAAAGAAGATACTTCAGAATAAAAATACACTTATAACGGAAATAAAAAACAAGTGCACATTCAATAAAATTAAGCGCACTTATTTTTTACAAGGGTAGTCACTGGTTTGTGGTTTGTGGATCGAAACTTTGAAAGATGAAAGTTTTGTTTGAGGCTGTAAGCAAGTAAAGAAGATATTCTTGAACATTATTCCACTAAATGATGTCTGTGAATAATTATCATATGGAGATTAAGGGCCAGATTTACGATCAGCGCAAACACTCTTTTGGCGTATTGGTGTAAATACTGTCAGGATTTACTAAAGACATGCAGTGATAAATTAGCGCTGAAAAGGCATGGACAGAGTTATTTTTGCTGCTGAGCGTATTGCATATGCATTTGTAGGAGTTTCCCTTTCAGACGCACATACTACTTGCAACTTAGTATTGTTGTACATTAACAGGATGCAATAATAACATAGAGTGTAAATTATTATATTTATTTAAATTATTAAATGGATGCAGCCTTAATGGGACAATAAAAGCCCTCCCTACACCTACCCTTAACCCTACCCGATAAATACTTGTATTATTATTAAATATTTTGTTAGGCACTTTATTTCCACTTTTAGAACATTTTCTTCATTTTTATTGAAAGTAAATGCCTTCCCGATGTGATATATGATGGGAAAAGGGAGAAGAGCGAGCTCGGCAAAAGGCTGATTCAAACCCAGGTCAGTCACGTCAAAACCAAGTTTCATGAGCCATATGCTCTACTGACTATGCCACTGAAAATGGTGAAATACTTACATCTTTTTTTTAATATTGTGTGGTCCAACCAGGCATTGTTGGGCGGAGCTAGTGTGAATAGTGCTTGCCAATAAGGCACGCTATTTGCACTTGGTGTAAATAGACACTCCGAAATTTATGGGAGCAAAGTATTAAAATTAATCATGCAAGGTGATTTACTAAGGTTTGCGCTCGTCAATTTACTGGTACAGTATTTGCGCCATTACCGCCCAAAGAAAGCATTTTTTAAACCAGACGCTAATTTGTGCTGCTCTTGGTAGATTGTGTTGGTCATTATGGAAATGATCCGGCTGCGTCTGTGTTCTTTAATTTGCGTGTCGTCAGTAAATCACGCACAGAACTTTCCACTCCCATCGTCGCATTTATGGGATTGCACTCTCATGCTAAATTGCCCTGTTTAGTAAATCTGGCCCTTGGTGTACTATTTGGCTACAAAAGTGAGTGATCTCTCAGATATTTCTACTGCAAACATGTTTCTAAGTGCTTACAATTTATTATAAATAATTCACATCACACTTCCATTGGATAGGAGACTAGACGGAGTACTCTTGACTTAAGATGGCAAGTAGCCACCTTTGATATCACACATAACTCCCTAACAACAGCATAGCAACGCTCTGGAAACACACTAGCATCATAATGCTGAGTTTTGCACAAGCAAATTTTCTTCAGAGCATGTAAACATTTATTTGGACAAACTTTACAATCTTTACAATCTTTTTCGGACACTCATTTATGAGCTACCAGCCCGTAACATTGCATAAAAATAGTGAACTGTGATTGGTAATTTTTCCTGTCTGAGTGTGAGGTTCAGAATAATGTGCAAGTCTGACTCTAGCACACATCCTCCAATGACACACGTTTCGTTAATGTTTTTGAAAGAAGTGTCTTATGCTCACCAAGGCTGCATTTATTTGATCAAAAATACAGTAAAATGGTAGTATTATAAAATATTATTACAATTTAAAATAACTGTTTTCTATTTAAATATATTTTCAAATGTAATGGTCCCACTTTATATTAGGTGGCCTAAACTACTACTTACATCAAAAAATAAGTACAATGTACTTATTGTGTTCATATTGTATTGCAAAACACTTTTGCTGATATTGAGGTGGGATACGGGTAAAGTTAGGGACAGGTGTGGTGGTATGGGTAAGTTTAAGGGTAGGGTTAGGTGTAAGGGAAGTGTCAACAGTGTAATTATAAATTTAACTACAGAAATTAATTACAGATGAAATTACATGCAGGTAATTTTTAAAATGTAAGTACAATGTAAAAACATGTACACAATAAGTGCATTGTATCAAATTATTAGTTTAGTTGTTAGTACATAGTAGTTAAAGACACCTAATATAAAGTGGGTCCAATGTAATTAATTCCTGTGATGCAAAGCTGAATGTCACATTCATTTAATGCTTATTTGCTGCTCATTTCTTTTTATTATGAATGATGAAAACAGTTCATATTCATATTCATGCTTCATATTCTTTGATGAATAGAAAGTTCAAAATTTATTTGAAATAGAAATCTTTTGGATAACACTTTAGAATACTGTTCCGTCATCAATGAATAACTACATAGGAACAAATAGTAACACACTATTAATTTTCTGGTAACTATTTTTAACTAACAAGAAACTCTGATTAACGGATTAGTAAGTAATAGTGCTTAGTCGAATGTGGTAGTTCACTATTAGCAAATCAATAAATAGCCTACTATTTTTGTCACATCTCCCAGAGGACTACTAAAAACTACTATATACAGGTTCATAATTAATGTGAATAATGCATAATGTGTAAATAATTCTAAAGTGATCATGGTAACCCACTAGTAATGACTTGAGTATTACCAAATCCTTCATAAGGAATTACTAATTATTTGGATCAGTATTCTAAAGTGAAAAACATAATAACTGGTAATGGCTGAAGTCATTGTAAGTTTGGATAGTAATGACTCAAGTGTTACTACATCCTTCTAAAGGAATTACTAATTATTTGGATCAGTATTCTAAAATGAAGATCACGGTAACCCACTAGTAATGACTCAAGTCCCACTGAGCAAAGGTACCTCCAAAAGACGTCTTTTCGGCGTCTTTGTCATATGTTGAAAAGACGTCCCCTAAAGAGCCTGAATGAAAGTTTTTATGACGTCTTCTGAACATCCAATATTGACGACCATGTGACCTCTGTACAATGTTAAAAACTAGTGAAGATGTGGTTTTTGTTGACGTATTTTTAATGACTTATAACCCTTACGGAACGAAAATATATTTCCATCTACTGTATTTATGATCAATATATTATATTGTGTAAATATACTGAAAAATATATGAAATAATATATCGCGTTAATATATTGTGTTATATATTTCAATATATTGAATAATACATAAGGAATTGTCGCTTTTCATATATTGAAAAATATATTTACACTAAAATGTAATTAGTTGAGTGTGCTTAGAAAACAATTGCCTTAAATTTCTCAAGGATGTTTTACTCAAAGTTGTAAGTTGCTAATATAAAAACATTCAAAAGAGTGTCGGGACAATGATAGACTGTGCATTTATTAAACTGGGGACGTCTTTTCAAAGTGTGACAAAGACGTCTTTTGGACGTAGGCTTTGCTCAGTGGGGTGTTACCAAATCCTTTGGAAATAAATTACTATTCAAAACCTTTACAAATTTACAAAAACCTCAAAGGTTAGAATGACTTCAGTAATTGCTATAGGAGTTATCATGCTTTCTACTTTAGAATACTGTTCCAAATAATTAGTAGTTCCTTTAGATCAGGGGTGTCCAAACTTGATCCTGGAGGGCCACTGTCCTGCAGAGTTTAGCTCCAACTTGCTTCATCACCCCTGCCTGAAAGTTTCTAGTATATCTGGTAAGAGCTTGATTGGCTGGTTCAGGTGTGTTTAATTGGGGTTGGAGCTAAACTCTGCAGGACATTGGCCCTCCAGGAGCAGGATTGGACACCCCTGCCTTAGAAGGATGTAGTAACACTTGAGTCATTACTATCTAAAACCTTACAAAAAACTCAAAAGCTTACAATGACTTCAGGCATTACTAGAGAGTTTCATGTTTTTCACTTGAAGGATTTGGTAATACTTGAGTCATTACTAGTGGGTTACAATGACCTTCACTTTAGAATTAATTATACATTATTCATGTTAATTATAAAACTGTATATAGTAGTTCTTAGTAGTCCTCTAGCAGGTATGAACAAAAAAAAGTAGTTATTGATTAGCCAATAGTGAACTACCACATTCGACTAAGCACTAACTTAATCTTTCGTTAATCAGAGTTTCGAATCTAGTTTCTTGTTCGATAATAATCATTACTAGAGTGTTAATTTTGCGTTAATCATTTGTTCCTGTGGAGTTATTCATTAATGATGGAACGGTATTCTAAAATGTTATCACAATTGTCTTTACTGTCCCTTCTGTCAATTTAAAAAAACACTTGAATGATAGTGTGTGTGTGTGTGTGTGTGTGTATGGATATGTCTGCAAAAATGTAGCTATAAAAACATATACAGATCTCTTGCTTAATGCACTTGTAAAGTTATAATCAGACACAAGGCAAACATCATCACAGCCATGTGTGCTTGTGTGTAGGACTATGAGGAACCAAACACTTGACTGGTAGAGCATTGGTTGAACAGCAGGGCTCCACGGGCCCCGGCTCCCCTCACCCTCCAGGCACGTCTGGGAACCACACCAGCCGGCTGATCCCTCGATTACAGAACACCTGTTCCAGCAGCTTCTGCCCTCCAAAGTTCACCCGTTAACCTAAGGGCCGACATCGATGGCACGCCTGCGTAATTAGAGCGAGGGCTTAGAAAACAGGAATGGGAAATGTCATTTTAAAGCAGATGATTGATGACAGTCTCTCTGATATTAGTTTTCAGTCATCATTTCACTAAAGCCAAACTAAAACGAAAGGCGTCGTTTTCCCCTAGGCACTTACAGTTTCATGCTTGCAGTTTCGTCACTGTAGCAATGACAGATTTGATCAGGATTTGATTACATAATCATATCTGAAGCATATAGGACCATCAGCAAAGCTTTGTTAGGCATGAGTACTCTTTCATTTAATCCAAAACGCGTAGATTGCAAAAGGAAAAAATTTGCCGTGAGACACGGAAAGCGAGAGATTATTATGTTAGCTCAGACGACGTGTGCTTTCTGTCACGACGGGAGAAAATCATTTTACTCGCTTAATAAAATCTACACAAGTCCCTACAGTGTCTCTCCACACAAATCCAGCCAAACGTGTCCGATTCCCAACACCCAGGTTATTATCACCTCAGCTCCGCACATGAATATCAAATTTTCAATTGCTTCCTCTGATTCGTTTCCATGCAAACAAAAGCCTGCTTTCCCTTATTTTCATGTAAATGTCTCTATATAGGGAGAGACAAGTGTAATCAATCATCTTCATGACAAGGTAGGAGGGCCAGGATTATTGGTGCTTAGTAGTGGAGGGATCATAAAACAGGGAAATTGAAAGTGATATTTAATTGACACTGCCATTTCCAGTGTAGCGGGCAGAACAGCACGCTGCCTCCCACGCCTAGAGAGAGAGAAAGAGAAATGCCCGCAGGAGAGACGAGTCTAAACAAATTTCCTCACAAACTGCGCTCGCTGCGAAAGTCTAAAGTGAGTTGTCAATCTCGGCCCTGAACGAAGAAAACAAGAAAGTTAAGCCGGTGTCGTACAAACTTTAAAAGCCAGCTGCTCACTCCAGGATTTCTGGAGTTTCGCCTGTATACATGCAGATGTCCAGAAACGAACAGAATACAGTGAACCACACGAAAACATGGCCAGGTCACAGTTCAGCCCAAAATATAAATTAAATTTTGCTGGAAAATGAAGCCTATATTACCTTTTTTTTCTTTTTGTTATCGTTATCAGAACCTCTTTATTGGTCAATTATGCAAGAAATTACATGTTATACCTGTGTTTTCCAATCAATCCCTTATGATATACAGTATATATATATATATATATATATATATACTGTATATATATATACACTGTATATATATACATATATATATATATATACTGTATATATGTTCATATACTGTATATATATTCAAATCGATTTGAATCGATTAATCGCAATTAATTGCATCCAAAATAAAACAAAATAAAATCCAACTGTGTATAATTATTATGTTTATATATGTATAATTAATATAATTATTATATATTTGAATGTATATACTGTATATATATATATATATTTATATCATTTATATTATATATAAATACAAATATTTTATAAATATAAAAAAAAAATCTTAAACATTATTTAATTATATTTATTATCTATTCTATTATCTAATTTCTACTATTTATTTTGGATTAATCACGATTAATCAATTTTACAGCACTAATATATCTATATATAATTATAAAATTATATATAAAATTATATATATATATATAATATATGCATTACAATAATACAAATTTCAGGGACATATAATGTCACACTGCTAAAATGTAAAATGGGCTTTCTTTCTTTCTTTCTTTCTTTCTTTCTTTCTTTCTTTCTTTCTTTCTTTCTTTCTTTCTTTCTTTCTTTCTTTCTTTCTTTCTTTTTCTACAGTTATAATATTGCTCTGCAGTAGACTTATGAATAAACTACATTATATTTAGAGCAAACTAGAGTATAATGTCTATATATAATAATATATATCAGTTTAAAAAATGCTGTGTTGTTTTAACCAATGTTTGGGTCAAATATGGACAAACCCAACTGTTGGTATAATTGTTTTAATTAATTGACAATTACCATCACACACCTGTTGGTAATAGATAGGTGCGTAGGAAAGAGGATAAACAAATCCAAAAATCTCAAAAATAAAAGGAAATCCCGCACACTATCGATACTTGTGCTTGTGATACTTGATACATATATGCCTGATGAAGGTCATGAGACCGAAACGTTGCTAATAAAAAGTTTTTGATATTTTCTGTATCGATAGTGTGTGGGATTTCCTTTTATTTTTTATATTTTTTTTAATTAAAATTTTAAACCCAACGGTTGGATTTGTCCATATTTGACCCAAACATGGGTTGAACCAACACAGCATTTTCAGTAATATCAGTATACCTATCTACATGTGGTAACATCAGTAGTAGAATTAAAGTCATATCTGCAGTGTGTTCTGAAAAATAAAATTAATAAATGGGTCTTTTTTCTAAATAATTACTCTAATCCAGGCATAAATGAGTGTGATGTGCATTTGAATTAGAGCAGACAGAATGTGTGTTTGGTTATGAGGTGTAATGAGAGCGAGGCAGCGCTGATGTCCAAATCATTCTGGGTCATGCACCTATCCCTCCATCACATGACTAAACCTGGAGCGCCCACCCCTCAACAAGCACCCTGACAAGACGCCTCTAAAAAAACAGCTTACGTACTGGCAGGATGGATGTCAGAGACAAGCAGCGCATGTGATTTATAGTCTGGGTGAATGCGATTGGCTGACGCTATAGAAACACGGCCACAACTACCTAAAGGCCGGACGCTATTGTTCGCAGCATGGTGGCTTGACATGAAGCTCTGATGTTTGAACGATTCGGTCCGGGCGTCCCAGCCGTGCCTCAGCCACTTAAAAAAGCATTAATCACCACCCAGTTTATAAATCAAGCCGGCCAAGAGGCTACGAGCGATTATGAGGTCACAGCACTGCAGAAGTACTTAACCAATTCCCAACCCTCAGAGCCGATCTGTCCTCCCTCCTCCGGCCGGCCCATTCATCATCATTCTCACTCTCCCGCATAATGGAGCAGACAGCGGCAATGACTGAACGCTGAACAAGGTATGGAGAAAGAGATGGAGAGAGATAGAGATGGTCAAAGGAGGACAGAAGATTGAGAGAGGCCCTGTCTAATTCCCTGACCACATCCACTTTGGTCCCTTAACCTCACAACGCTCCTTCAGAGCCGCCGAGGGACACGGCACAAATGATTCGTGACAAAACCTAGACAAATGTCTTAAAGATGGGCCTTTTCGTGTGAGGCAGAGCTTCTAGACGCCCTCCGCTGTATGTTGGGAGAGAAAAAGACATTAAATCCCCCTTGAAAAGACTCGATGAGCACGGGTTGATGTATATCGTATCAAATCATCATTAGCTTTATTTACTTCTCAGCCATCAACATGATTTCCAATTGCTTTAAAAGGAGGGAGATTCTCATGCTAGAGAGTAACTAATTGGACAGAAATCTGGAATGAATAATCAATATTTTTGGTCTAGCTGATAGAATTGTGATTTCATGGGGTTTTAGATGACAATATGAAATGAAAATCGACCCTATACAACTTCTAAATTAGTGTCCCTGATCTTACAGCACATGATTCATCAATGCTGTAGTCTTCTGAATTTTTCGGCTAATGTAATCAAGGCAGGGAACAATAATCTTAAAGGGGTAGTTCACCCAAAAATGGAACTTTATTTACTCACCCTCATGTCCAAACCTAAGGTTTCCCATACAATGACGTAACTCGCTGATTAACTATATAGTACGATGCATTGTTGGAGAAACCAACCAAGTAGTCATGACTGATTCCCGAAACCATAATAACATGGTCGCACCTCTGTCATTTGAACCACATTGGTTCAACAATATAGGACTGTCGTTAATCGTCAAGATGCTGCTGTAACAAACATGGCACCTAATAACTATAAGCATTCAAAACTTACAGTCTCTCACTTCCAATATGGATCAATGATTTTGATGACATCACTGCACATCAGCTTCTCATCAGATTTTCTGTCCAATCAAATGCTCTCTCGTCCTGCCCCCTACATTATAAATAGATGCTGAAGCTGTGGCTAAAATCGGTCATTTGTTCACACATTTACTATTTTCTACATGGTGAATGGCACATAGTGCACGATAACAGTTCAAATAACACATAGTATAATGCATAGTGTAAATATGCTTTCCATAGGGACAAAATTAATTCTGGTTGCACATTAGTGTCATGCGAACCGCTGCAGCTCCAATCCAGAGACACGATAACACAGAGCAGATCATATGCACAAGTCGGCACAGATGAGAAAACATATTGGATCCATTTGAATTCTGCACAGTATGTTGTATTTTAAAGCGATATGGAGGAGATTAGGAGGAGAAACGGTTAGAGATTAGGAGGAAACTGCGGCTTTATGGAGCTCAACGGCTCAACGAGCTGTGATATAAATGAAACACTGTTGGCTATTTTTAAAAAATCGGAGGAGCTGTTCGATATGTCCCGCCCTGACTTCCTGTTTCAGTGGAAATTACGTCAGCACATTGAATAAAGGGGCGCTCACACTGCAACTTTCGTTCTTCACAGCGTGACCTCTTGGTTGAATTAAAAGAACTATATTTTCACAGTTGAGTAGATTGTATATTTTTTACATTTTGAGTGTATTACTATTTGTTATATGTTGAATTCATGTTTATAAAAAAGATGCTGCAGAGAGTGACATATCACGACCGTTGCAGTGTCCGAAGAAATTTTGCATGCTCAAAGTCTAGTGTGATGCAGCTTAATGCTGCACGTTTCAAGGCACTTCAGCTGGCCTTTAAAATGTACATATATTTAAAAACACAGGCTGAGAGCTGTAGTTCCAGCCACGCAACTTTGTGATGCTATTTGCGGATGTTCATTAGAACTATGGTTTTGGAAAACACTGAATCGTTAAACTATGTTGGCAACAACAGAACTTGCAACCATAGTTGGCGAACAATACTTTTGGAAAACGCATCTCATAGTATGTGACTTTTTTTTCTTCTGTGAATATAAAAGCAGGTATTTTGAGATTTTTATTTATTTATATTTGTTTTTGTCCATACAATGAAAGTCAGTGGTCCCCAAAACTGTTTGATTACCAAACTATCGTTTCGGGAATCAGTCATGACTACTTGGTTACTCTCCAGTGATGCATTGTACTATATAGTTAATCAGAAAATTGCATTGTTGTATGGGAAACCCCAGGTTTGGACATGAGGGTGAGTAAATGAAGTTTCATTTTTGGGTGAACTACCCCTTTAAGATTATTTTTCCCTGCCTTGATTACATTAGCCGAAAAATTCAGAAGACTACAGCATTGATGAACCATGTGCTGTAAGATCAGGGACACTAATTTAGAAGTTGTATAGGGTTAACTGAACACTGTCTGCTTCTCAATATGCGCTCTTCAGCAATCTTGCGTCCTTGTGTTTTCGCTCTACATCATAATCAATTGTCGAAGTTCGATTCCAATATTCAAGAACGCAAGTACAGAGGACACATGAAAGTACCCGGATGTGTTCTTGATATTGCAGACTTGAGAGAATCGAACCGTTAGAAATCCCAGGAGACACTGTGGGCAGTCGACGGAAGCCTGTAAGCTTTAAACTTCTCGTTCAAAGCTGGCAAATACATGACGGCTCGTAAAAGTGAACATTTGTCCGTTTGTTTTGCTTAATTTTAAAAAAGTGATACCCTGAAGAAAGCCTGCAGTATTTTTATTGGCATATTAAAAAGAATCTTAGCATTGACAAAGCATAGGCTACTCATTTTCTAACAAAAAACCTGCAGTAAAATAAAAAAGGTATAAAATTATATGAAAATAATGTCTATAATAATATGAAATAACTGTTTCAATAGGTTATGACAGTTGTTTGTGATATTATGGTGTATTTATTGTGCATTGGCCATTATAATATGCTGGGATGGTCAAGAACGCAGCACATCTCAGTTCTCACAAAGATGCGTTCTGTGACCTCGCGTCCTTCCGAGTTCGTTCTTTCGAGGTCGCATGGCAAGACCACGAGAAGTCAGTTCTTTGCGTTCTTGCAATTGACAAACAGCCATTGACAAGACTGCAACTTAAGTACAGTACAAGCCAAATGAATTAAATAATAATAAACACCTGTGATGATTAAATGAATTACCATGACAACTAAAGAGTGGCGGGAAAACTGAACAAAGGAAGACAGGAAACTGGTAAAAACTAAAAGTCCATGAGAATGAATCTAAGAATGAGTGTCATTCTTTTGAACTGTCTATTTATCAAAGAATCGTGAAAAATAAAATGTATTACGGTTTCCACAAAAATATGAAGCAGCAGCTGTTTTCAACATTGCTAATAAGAAATTTCAAAATATTTTGTATTATTGTAAAAAACATCATCATGTCAAAACTGCCCTCTAAGTGAGAATCCTGATCAGCACGTGTTCAGTGCAATTTTAAATAAATGAACACTAAATTTAACATGTGTAAGGCTCTCTTTTTTAATTTCCAACCTCCTGATAAAGTCTGTGATGCCATGATACACTTTAACATGTTTAATATGGAAGTAGCCATCAGCTCTCTCCTGAAGACAGCTAATTGACTGGTGTGACACAGGAGACGGCTGCTCAACTTAAGCAGAGGAGACACTTTCCATTACTCGTGCCTTTCACCAGAGAATCATTTTTGGAGGCAAGTTAAATTGTGGTTTAAAAAAAAATGTAATGATGTGTAATAATTGCCCGTCAGTGGATCCGTTAACAGATGGAGTTGCCGTTGGATGTGGAGTGTTACCTCAGCGGGAAGCGTTCAGTAATCAAATAACACTCTGCTAAATCACCAAAACTCTGCACAAGTCTGCTTTTTCGCCAAACAAAAGGATAAGACGCTAATGCTGTCCTGAAAAGGAACAGGTGTAGGAATTTGATAGAATTGGGAAAAGCTTGAAATGTCCACACTAATTTTATTGATACTCTATTAATCCTCACAGAAGTACCAGGTCATGAGATCGCTCCAGCTCTAGTAAGCAGTCAGGGGTTTATACAAAAATAACCTCACTTCATCGACACAAAGCTCACCAGATTTCATATCATGACACAAAATGCCTCCTTCATCTCCAGTCCCTCCCAAAAAATAAAACCTTAGGAAAAAGAAACTGCAGTAAATGCAATCCTCCACATGGAATAAAGGCTATAAGAAGGTGTTTATCAAATAGTTGGCTTTGCCTTAACAGGTTTATGAAAGTCAAAATGAAGCTTAAACCAGATGTTTATGATCAGCATAAGCGTTCAGAAAAACTCCTGGCAGCGTTTGGCCTGTTGTAGACAGACTATCAGAAAAAGACGATACTTTCTTCTTCTCCAAACTTTTCTTCGCATGCACTGAACTGAGCCCTCCGTGAACGCCCTTATTTTCCCAGACCGACCCGACAGTCTAAACAAAGCCTTTATCTTTGACACATGTAATTTACGAGAAATAAAGCACCAGCTACCAACCATTAATACTTCATCACAAGCTCCAATAGAGCAGGGAATCGGCTCCTCTGACTGATTATGGTATCATTTTTAGTGTAGTGTTTTGCATAAATATGCTCAGGTTTTCTAGAACGGAGTGAAGGGCGCATCTCTCACACAAAAGATCTCAGGCTCATTCGCTTAGAGAGCCTTGTTTATTGTTTCTTTGAAATGTATATGTGTAGTCAAAGGTGTCTCACCATAAGGCTTTGACATGGCATTCTGGTCCTGAGGGTAAACATTGTATTGCTCAAATATAGGCTTGTATTGATTATTTGAGCATAGGTTGAGACAGTGTTGAGACTTATTTTGAACCTCTAGAGAAGAAACATGAGAGATTTTTGGAGCCTTTTTGGTCCTGTTTACACCTGGTACTAAGGTGCGTTTTGGACGACCAGATCACAAGTGGACGGCGCTAAATACAGGTGTAAACAGGGCTTGTCCACTTCTGACCACTTCCAGAGGTAGTCGAAAATGCTTTCGTAGAGTAGGCGCTCATGTGGTCCAATGTGTTCGAACAGCCACAAAAGACCGCCTACTCTCCACCTACTGACCTAATGCGTAAACATTACGGGAAGTGCTATCTCACGACCAATTCGTACGTATTTGTACGAGGTGGCTAATTCGTACGAATTCATACAACCTTACTCGTATGAAGACCCAAGTCTGTCAGCTGAAGACCCAAGTTTGGTTTGAAGATGGAAAACATACCAAGCACAATGTTCTCGCACCATTTCTGATTTCTAACACACACTCACAGCATTCGGCGTGGTCTTGCGGCTATCAGTGCAGAAACGAAAGCTGATGATCTCTGTAAGTTTTTCTGTCGTCTCTGGACGCATTCATATGTAAACTGTGCAAGCTTATTTTGTCCATTAGATCAAAAGATTGGGGAAAAAACATACATTTACCTGCACGTAGACCCTCTCCTCGAAGAAATCAGGACAGAAGTGGTTGAAAATGGACAAAAGAGACGGGAATGTGTCTCCCTCTTCTACTTGTGATCCAATCGACGAACACACTTTCCGTGTTTTCACTGTGATATGGTAGGGGGCGCTATTACACATCTTCTAAAAGAGTACTGAATCTCCTGATCAAAACACCTGTGAAGAAGATACAGAAACAAGTGATATCAACCCGATCTCACGGCAATTCGTAAGTATTTTACGAGGTGGATAATTCGTATTAATTTGTACGATCTCACTCCCCGCCCCTAAACCTACCCATCACTGCGGTTTAGACAAATCGTACGAATTCATAAGAGTGAGGACGTATGAATTCGTACAAATTAGCCACCTCGTACAAATACGTACTAATTGGTCGTGAGATAGCGTTGGTGATATCATATGTAATCATATGCATATTGAAAATAATGCGATCACCAACATTAAACAGCATATAAATCAAAACTGCCTAATGTTACAGAATAAATTGTCGACCCAGGACGAGCTGTAGGACTGCGAAGCTTTACGGGTGGTGATTGACTCAATCTACTCCATCTGTGTTTTGATCATCATTCTGAATCCGATCTGAATGTAATCTTTAACAAAAACTCTTTTTTCTCAGCTTTTCACTGAAAATTTTGCTTTTTTTATGAAACTTATCCACATTCAAGTGTTGATTTAAAAAAAGAATGCATGAAGCTAGAATAAAACAAGTTTTTCTTTCTTTTGATATATTGCATGTTTAGATATTCATAAAAAAAAAATATTCTGGGGGCCAAACGCTGGCGGTGGCTAGCAACTTTTTTTTAAAAACGCTGATGGGAAAGAGTCATACCAGGTGTAAACAGGGCCTTTGTCAGGAGAAACATCTGAGAAGCAGGAGGATCAAGCAAAAGTCTCCATTTATTCCCAGTACTGTCAAGAAGAAACAACTGAGATATTAAAGAGATCATCATCACAGTATGACACGGAACAATCTACACTGGACCTCGCACAAACTCATAGTAAAGACTTATAGTAACATGCGCATTTACTCCAACCTACAAGTGTTTCCATAGCTCTTAATAATGCATTAAGTGTTATGGAGACATTCAATGTAAACATCCGCACTTTTACGCAAGACAGAAAAAAATCATTAGCACAGAACACTCTTTTAAACTGACTGTGCAGTTATGTACAACACAAACCGCAATACATGTAAAGAATAATACATATATGTGAAAATAAATAAAAGGCAGGGAAAAACTAATTCAACGCCTCCGCCGACGAGCGAAGCGGGAACTGTTGTTATTTGTTATTACACAAGAGCTAAATGAGAAAATGTCTTTCTCCCCCCCATCCTGCATCCTGTGCAGATTTTTATACAGTCCGCTTGTTTGATCATAAATTGTTGAGTGCAATGACTTGTCTCCTCCACTTTCCTCACTGGTCAGGGCAGATTAAAAAGTCCACCTCACTTCCAACCGGTCTCAGCATACTATTAGCATATATATGAGATTTGAGACATTTTCTAATATTCTCCAGCAGAACTCATCTGTCAACGCTTCTGATGAATTATAAAAGGCTTGTTTAGAAGGAGAAAAGTCACTCCCTCCTCTGCTCACCTTACAAGAGTAACCTTTACTGTTCTGGAGGAAGGTAAAACTACTTTCCGTCATATTAATGCAAAAGAGTTATGCATGTTATTATCTCATAATGCTATGTGAAGTGGTCACTGATGCATTTAATGAAAAAAAAAAAACATGACAAAAAGTTGATGGCTACAGGATTTACCAGTGCTAACATGGCTATATTGATATTAATACATTTATCCGTCACGAGGTGGGCACGTTGGCGCTATTATAGCTGATCTGTAACATTTCGAACATCTCAAATTCTTATCATGCTCATCATCAAGCTCTAAGATTTTGGAGAAATCCAATAAATGTCATGTAGCTACACACAGAAAACATCTACACACAGCTACAATGAGCGTCATCAAATGTGATAGAAGTACAGAATTTGGTTTCTCTTTATATTAAGTGTTTAACTACTATGTAATAACATTTAAATTAAACATTTGACACAATGCACTTATTGCATTGTATAATTACATCTATAATTACACCACTGATCCTTCCCTTACACCTGAACCCACCCTTAAACCTACCCATACCACCAAACCTGTCCCTAACCTTACCCATTTCACACCACAGGATTTTTTTTTTTTTCACCAAACCAGTTCAGAGCAAATCCCGCACTTCTGCCAATTTCATTGGGTAGGGTTAGGGTTTAGTATTGGTTGCAGCATTGTGTAGGCAATCAGCACTGTGATTGGCCAATGAAATCTTTAGAATCTGCTGCAGGGCGGAGTTTGCGCTGAACAGGTTTGGCGGGGAAAATCATGCAAGATAGAACGGAATGCTTTCATAATGTGGAAAGTACAACATATCTATTTTTTAAGCCGACTCACTCAGATGTTTCACACCAACCAAATGGAAGTTTGTTGTCAAACAGAATTGGATCATTATTCTGAGCTTTATATATTCAAAAAAATGTTGGCCTTCATTGTCAGTGTCTTAAATGTATCATAATCTGGATTACCCACACTGTAAAAAAAAAAAAAATAATCATGGGTCTTGTAATTTTCAAAACAAAAAAATAAATAAAATAAAGTGATCATTAAAAATAGTGTTGTATAGAAAATATTTAGAACATTTCACAAATGAAACCAATAGATACATTTTTTTTTAGGCTTGAATAAATTAAGGAATAAAGGCTAAATATTTATTTTAAGAGAATTAGTTCAATTATGCTGTTTTATTTAGAGACACCATTGTTAGTTCCCCACGTTCTTTGCATATGGCTGGAAATGGAGAGTAAATATTGAAATTCAGTGTTATTTCATGTGTTTCTGAGTGAAGGGAAACATCTGTTAATGTTTAATGATCAGTTATGTTTGACTTTTGAAAGAGTTTCTGTTACGTTGATGTTTTGATCATTACCATCATGCAGAAGAGTAGATATTATGGTTAGGTTGTGAATAACTGCATGTACTAATAATATGAAAAATGTTGCTTTGTTCAATGAGCAATAATTTTGCTAATGCGAGTGCAGTAACAAGTTTGTAGCAGCATACAGTCTATTAATTGTACAACATAACTCAAAGTCACATATAAGGTCATTTTCCTCTAATTCACACACTTTTGAAAGTCAAATTAAAATAAAAAAAGCACATTTTACTAAAAATGTTAAATTCATTGTGTCATAGACTAAATAATTTAGGAGATTTTACATGATTTATTCAGGTAGATTCCATTAAAGAAATAAAACCTTAAAAACTACTCAAAAATATGTGTAATATTGTTACCATATTTTTTTTAAGTAAATAGCACATAACAGTGCACTCATTAATGGGTAAAACAAAGAAACATTTTGCAATTTGGTGGGAAAAGAAACTTTTTAACAAGGATGCATTAAATCAAAAGTGACAGTAAATTCCTTTTTTAATGTTACAAAAAATATTTTAAAATAAATGCTGTTCTTTTGAAGTATCACAGTTTCCACAAAATGAAGCACCATAACTGTTTTTAACATTGATAATAATAATAACTGTTTCTTGAGCAGCATATCAGAATGATTTCTGAAGGATCATGTGACACTGATGACTGGAGTAATGATGCTGAAAATTCAGCTTTGCATCACAGGAATTAGTAGAAAACTGTTATTTAAAAGTTTAATAATATTTCAGAACATTACTATTTTTACTGTATTTTTGATGAGCAAAAATCTTACGGACCCCAAACTTTTGAAAGATAGTGTGTATATATATTTTTTGCAGCAAACGGGGAAAAATGAAACATCTTTACAAAATGGATTACCCTTTGGCTTTGGGTTTCTAACACTATACCCCGCAGCATATGTACAACTATTTCCAACAGGGATTTAAGACTCTGCTGAATCCTCTCAGTTTATAATCTGTTTGGGTTTGCGAGAGAAGAGGCTCTTCAGACTGGGCTGGGTGTTAGTACTCTAAACACAGAATAAGTTTCATCTGGATTTCATTACAGTCCCCCATAGTTGTAATGCAACATATCCTTTAATACGTCACGCACCAAGCTTCAGGGTCGGGCCGCAGAAGAGGAGAGTGAGTGAGGGGAGCGAACGCAGAGGTTTACAACCCTCGCCACAAACATACATTACACGGCACCCGCCCAAACCTGCGTCTCAAGGGTGACAAAGGGTGTAAGCCTTTATATTTTCATCCATACGAAACCCGCTTTAATTAAACGACTAAAAAGTGCAGCAGCCTGTGTCCTAAATTAATTGCTTTCTATTAGATTATGCCGTTGTAGATAGGCCACATCGAATTAATAACATTGTTGTACATTCCCATACATTCAATTTCCTGCGGTATTACTGTGAAAGAAACCACCCTCCCCTCTCGGCCGGGATATTCCTGTATTCTGTTAAAGTGGATTTTGCTTTGTTAATTAAACAGGCTAAAAGGGCAGCGGCCTGGATCCTATTTCAATAGGATCCATAATTTAGAACATTTACAGCAACCTGTGATTATTACAGCCTTTGGAGAAATTTCAATCCTTTGGCAAATGCGAACCGACTGGTAATGGCTGTCGCTAACTCAAAAGCGAAGGGATAAATCATATGCGTTTGTTAATTAAATGAGGAAACAATCGCTAGGCTGCGTCTTCAGTAACAACTCTGACTCGTAAAAAAAGAAAAGTAATAGACAATCTCACGGCGCCGCTCGTTTTTGAATACAATTATGCGGCGTAATAGAGTTTGGCTTGGGCAACTTCCGCACAGCTGTCAGAGGGAAGAATGTCTCGCATTTATTTATTTATTCTTTTCCTTCACGTTTTTTATTAAATGACTAAAAGCAGCAGTCTGTATCCGATCTAGCCTATCTCAGCTATTGCATCGACTGCATTGGATTATTTTACATTTTGATTGAAATGATGTCACAGGCAGATAAAGGCAGCCTGACCATTGTAATTGAATCAGCTCGAGTTGTTTATTCTGGTGATCTACAGCAGTGATTTGCTTGTCCTAACACCCAATGCATAAAAGATCCCCTCTTGTTTAACACCCTACTGATTAGATCGGTTTAAAATGGCAAAACAACGCCATTCGTGTCCAGAAACAGACAGGCATAAAGATTATACATAAAATGGGATGGGGAGGGGTGGAAATCCTCCTGTCACATCCCGTGTGTGTGTGTTTGTGTGTGTGTGTGTGTGAGTGTGTGTGCACCATCTGCTTAACTTTCCATGTGTGACCAAAACTCTCAATAAATAAATTTCACATGGCATGGATGCCAGATGCAGGCGGCAGTTTGACTGACAACATTTAAATAACAGTTAATGGGAAAAAGCAAAAGTAACAGCCTCTCATCCCGGCTCGCCATCCACTGACACTTTCAGGAATTTAAAACAGGCCTTTTGTACGCACGGTCTGATCCCGAACGCGGATTTTCTGCCTGAGCTCAGATGGAACTGATTACAAATATAATGCAACACCGGATCTTACATTATCACATTATGAGATGCTGGGAAATAATACACTTCAAGGTATTCGAGATCAATTATGTAATAGATGATGGCAGATAGAATCATGTATCAGTGTATCTTATATCAGGATCATATCGGTGTTGTGATTTAAGCTTGTACAGACTGAATGGAAGACTTAGTAAATAGAAAGCAACAATGTGAAATAATGCCTACTTTAAATTGTTTATGATGAAAAACACAGGGTCAATAAATACAACAAAAGACATATTTTTGCACCTTGTTGAAGAGAGGTTGTTACTTTAGTCTTGATCAGAAAAAAAATTCCCACAGACTTACATTGAAGGAGTGACCCGAGTCTAGAGAAATGGCAACCATCTTTTAAAAATGCTTACAATATTATGAACTAACATACATTTTAAATGTTCCCAAATCTTGCGGTGTGTAAATACCGAACACTAAATTTATTAGGGCGCCCCTGTGCAACACCTCGTTCGTTCACTCATTCATTAAACATCCATGGCCTGCGCCTTCTCTCGCCTCTGGATTAGTTAACATTTTAGAAAAGACGCAAATCATGTCCGTTAATCCCCCGTGTCCTGCTCTCTCAGGTCAGCCTCCATCAATCACCTGCATTAACAGGCCTATCTCATGCTCCACATGGACTGACCCCAGACCAGCTGAGTGCAGATAACATCACCTGCAGATTGCAGCTTTTACTTCACCTGACAATAACACTAGTGCTAACGCCAATACTGAACACTAACAGTAGCTTTTGGTTCGCCTACTGTATGTGTTGCAGGTTTGAGTGAGTGTCTAGCTTTATTTGTACAGTCGGAAATAACTGTGGTTAAATAATGCTGGTGTGGATCTCGGTTCACTCATGTGCAATGCATGTACAGTAACTGCATTAATCTCATTTAATTTTAAATAACTTTTCAAGTCCTTACAATTAATTTGTTTGTAGCACAATATAGCATGTAAGACCTATAATGTTATAAGATTTTAGATATATAATACTCAAGATATGTAAATATTGCTTATGTACTGTATTATTATCCTACACAAATGTTTTATTTATCAGATAAGTCATTCCAAATCATCTTACACTATTTAAAAAGCCTCATAATATTTATTTGTTATTTTGCATGTAGACAAATAATTGTAGCAATACTGTATTTTGAGCGATGAATTGTGATTGGGACATTATGATACTGCAGCTTACACGTGAATATTATCATGCAGCTCTTTATATAAAGTTGGATATACAGTAATTTCCAACTTTATCTGCATACATAGTACACTTGTGATATGCACTATATATCAAATCTCTGCTTAATTGCTTGTATCGTTGCTAAATGTAAACTATATTATCGCCCAGCTCTAATCTGCTAAACTATAAGGCATGAAGATATGAAGAACATCATGATTTTCTGTAAAGCTGCTTTGGAAAAATGCATATAGTGAAAAGCACTAAACAAATACATTTAACTTTACACATTTGTTTCAATGTAAACAGTTTTGTGAGATCAAAAGAACTTCAGTCAAACACTTCCCGTGACCCTCCTCATGTTTGCGTCTGCCTTTAAATCTGTTCAACATTCCCAACACGAGTGACCTTTTCTCCGCCTCATTTAGGTCAACAATCAGAGAGAGAAAAAAAAAAACAGCTCAACAATCCAGCCGAACGTTCACAATAATGCTGCGCGTTAACTGCGCGCATTTAAAATTTTGATTTATGCCCCACGTGGCTGTTAAATGAGATGGTGGCTTTTACAATATAGATTTCCTTTCCATTAGGGTAATAGTTTTATTGTGGCACAATTACACAAAAAAGGCGCGACAGGCTACCTGGCAGGCCTCGCTATGTATCAGGGACTCTTAACTGTGCAAATGTAGCCACACACAAGTAACACGGGTCAATTGCAGACAGCATCGTGGATAATGATTAAATCATTAAAATTTTGTCTATGCTTCACGGAGCATGGAGAAAATTAACTTCACCACCAACCTCATTTTTCTGCTGAACATGAAATAATGATTTTCTGCCAGTATAATTACAAAGCTAACATCTGATAGAGTCAGCATCCAGGGGGGATTATCACATGCATGAGTATTAGACCTCATTACCAGCTTGACTGCAAAATTATTACATCTTGTAATTGGATGGTGAGATTTATATACAGATTGGCCGGGTTCTCTGTAAGATTGTAATTACAGGCTTGGTTGCTTTGCTACTTATCACCGGGTGCAGGAGGAGAGGGGAAAACAAGTGCAGGGAGTGAGCATTTCATTAAGCTGTTACCCTATCAATAGAGGAGCGCCTCCATTGGCCCCTCCGTATTTATTAGGCCAAACATCGCTGTTTGCGGGGAGGGGGAACCGTTGCCATTTATTACCAGCTGACAAATGGGATTTCATTTATTTAACCTCCGTGATCTACTCCGGCAAAATGTATAAACAAGTCATCCGTTTTATGATTCCAGAGTCGACGCCTCAATTATCTAAAGGCTAACTGACTGTTAAAACACCCATCTGCTCGCAGGAGCGCATTGATTTAATTTGCCGTATGTTGCCGAACGGTGGTGAGGGGATAAAGTGTGTCTCGTGTTAAAACCGTAGGCTGGGCGGTTGCGTCATGTACGCCTGATTCTGAGGCTCTGACACAATATAGAAACCCAATCGATGCCTGGCTTGAACTGTACCAGGCGAGGACTTCAGTTGTCCAGGGAACACCTTTGTTCTCCTATAACAAGTAATCTCTTCTGCAGAATGAATATTGACAAGCTGGCTCCTTTGCCGCTAATTTTGTAGCCACACACAGCAATCGGCTCATGTGCTGTAATAGAGTTGTTATTTGAGTCCATTACAAAGGCCTGCGGATCAATGCGCTGTGAGCAGACACTGGGTTCGAGCTACAGCAGAATGCTTACGTGAGGTAAAAAAGTCCTTGAACTCGCGTTCTGATTACTGATATCTCTTTCTGTTTGCTTTCTATTTTCAGCGAAGCACAAGAAGCAGGTTTTCTTTTGCTCGTTTGGCTCCGTTCGTCGCCACATTTACATCGCTGACCATTTGATGAACACCATACTCCGTAAAAAAACAATGGTTACACTTTTATTTTAAGGTGACGTAGTTACATTGTACTTACTCAAATAAGTACTGAGTAATATTAATTAACTACATGTACTTACTATCGAGCTATTGAGTTACAGTTAGGGTTCAGTTAGGGTTTGGTTTAAGGTTAGTTACTTGTAATTATGCATAATTTACTGTTATTACTATAGTAAGTACATGTAGTAATGTGTAACTATATCACCTTAAAATAAAGTGTTACCAAAACCATCTATGAAATTTATGATTAAAAAAATGGCAGCTGCGTTTACAGCTGAAAAAACATAAAATGTTAAGTGCCACAGAAGATTCTGGAAATGCCAGTTTTCACTGTAAATTGTAAGATGATCCCAGCCGGCACATGACCGACGTGTTGAAATATGGTTGAAATACTGTAAGTTGTTGTTTCAAAGTTTAAACAATGTTGATATAACGTTTAATGCTAAATGGTTGAATAAAGTTAACAAAAACACTTATAAATCAACGTTGAAATCAATCTGTACATTGAATCTACAATGTCTTTGTAAGCTCCACCCACTGGCCCAACGGCGGAATCCAGCAGCTGGTTGAAGGACTTCTGCGTGTATGTTTTTTCTGGCGCTTCTGGAAAAATCACTTTAATTTATTAAAATGTGAGGATCCAATTTTCAATCTGACTCCATGAATAATTTAATCTGACTCCAATTGTATGTGATTTCGTTAAATTTGTTACGTTTATGAATTAACGGCAGATCAAAGGATTAGTTGTAATTTAATTTAGATTGTCGATCTTTCTTATTACCTCTTATTTTCACATATTCGTTCATCAAGGGACCCGATATCACACAGAAACAGTCGCGTCGCAATTCACGCGTTCACGGACACAAACTAGCGAGTTCTGATATTAGTCAGAGGATTGCAGAGTGAATATTTTACCTTTAAGTGGTCGCACACGCTTACTCAGAACAAAAAGTGTAATTTTAGTAATAGACACGAAAGCTGCAACTTGCTAATACAGTGATATTCAGAAATCAGAATATCCCAAAAATGCTGTGCTCCATGCTCCAGTCATTGGGTCCTCGGTTTGATACAGTGGGGAGAACAAGTATTTGATACACTGCCAATTTTGCAGGTTTTCCTACTTACAAAGCATGTAGAGGTCTGTAATTTTTATCATAGGTACTCTTCAACTGTGAGTGACGGAATCTAAAACAAAAATCCAGAAAATCACATTGTATGATTTTTAAGTAATTAATTTACATTTTATTGCATGACATAAGTATTTGATCACCTACCAACCAGTAAGAATTCCGGCTCTCACAGACCTGTTAGTTTTTCTTTAAGAAGCCCTCCTGTTCTCCACTCATTACCTGTATTAACTGCACCTGTTTGAACTCGTTACCTGTATAAAAGACACCTGTCCACACACTCAATCAAACAGACTCCAACCTCTCCACAATGGCCAAGACCAGAGAGCTGTGTAAGGACATCAGGGATAAAATTGTAGACCTGCACAAGGCTGGGATGGGCTACAGGACAATAGGCAAGCAGCTTGGTGAGAAGGCAACAACTGTTGGCGCAATTATTAGAAAATGGAAGAAGTTCAAGATGACGGTCAATCTCCCTCGGTCTGGGGCACCATGCAAGATCTCAACTCGTGGGGCATCAATAATCATGAGGAAGGTGAGGGATCATCCCAGAACTACACGGCAGGACCTGGTCAATGACCTGAAGAGAGCTGGGACCACAGTCTCAAAGAAATCCATTAGTAACACACTACGCCGTCATGGATTAAAATCCTGCAGCGCACGCAAGGTCCCCCTGCTCAAGCCAGCGCATGTCCAGGTCCGTCTGAAGTTTGCCAATGACCATCTGGATGATCCAGAGGAGGAATGGGAGAAGGTCATGTGGTCTGATGAGACAAAAATAAAGCTTTTTGGTCTAAACTCCACTCGCCGTGTTTGGAGGAAGAAGAAGGATGAGTACAATCCCAAGAACACCATCCCAACTGTGAAGCATGGAGGTGGAAACATCATTCTCGCGAGATCTTGGCCAACAACCTCCTTCCCTCAGTAAGAGCATTGAAGATGGGTCGTGGCTGGGTCTTCCAGCATGACAACGACCCGAAACACACAGCCAGGCCAACTAAGGAGTGGCTCCGTAAGAAGCATCTCAAGGTCCTGGAGTGGCCTAGCCAGTCTCCAGACCTGAACCCAATAGAACATCTTTGGAGGGAGCTGAAAGTCCGTATTGCCCAGCGACAGCCCCGAAACCTGAAGGATCTGGAGAAGGTCTGTATGGAGGAGTGGGCCAAAATCCCTGCTGCAGTGTATGCAAACCTGGTCAAGAACTACAGGAAACGTATGATCTCTGTAATTGTAAACAAAGGTTTCTGTACCAAATATTAAGTTCTGCTTTTCTGATGTATCAAATACTTATGTCATGCAATAAAATGCAAATTAATTACTTAAAAATCATACAATGTGATTTTCTGGATTTTTGTTTTAGATTCTGTCTCTTACAGTTGAAGAGTACCTATGATAAAAATTACAGACTTCTACATGCTTTGTAAGTGGGCAAACCTGCAAAATCGGCAGTGTATCAAATACTTGTTCTCCCCACTGTATATCCTGACAGAGATTTGCGGAAATAAAGGACTCCACATCGATCTATACTAGAATAATGATTTCAGAATAATACAGAATAAATCACGATTAACATTTATTTTAGCCAGGCAGAACGTTACAATAAAAATAATCAAACCAAAATGTGTGGTACACAGCTGATCAGCATTCAATATAAAACACAATTACAAAATAATAAAATAAAAAGAGTCATAGGCCTACCTGGCAAGAGAGACACACCGCAACAGTGTGGGAAATTCTGATTCCAGATGCTTCCTTGAGTGGTTTGCCAATTCCCTTTAAATACTCACATAGAACAAAAGAAAAATAAACATTTAGCACCCAAATATTTATGCAGCTTTTGGTTGAACTTTTCTCGGGCCAGATTGGGCCAGGTGGGGTCTTGTTTTCTCTTGTAGATCTCCTATTCAGATGAGTGAAGTTTTATTGTCTTATTGCAGATTAGATTTCTTGAGTTCATGCTCAGGTGAAATCCATTCTGACATCTTAAATGCGTTCTTTTACACTTTCAAAAAAATGTAATTTAAAATACTTTTGACATGGAACTCTAGAATGCGCAGGCTGATAGGTCTTTAACTTATTGGTAGCGACCACATCATTATTCTATAGCGCAGCTGATTAGTTGCTGTTGCCTCAGCGGCCAATGAGCTGTGGCTCAACATTCAAATACTGGTAGTGTTGCTGTTAACACTCTGCAGTGCGCTTTCAGAAACCCTCCACTTTCCCCAGCTCCACCAGTATAGATTTGCTACGGGGGTTATTTCATATATGTTACATGTGCAGCAGCAGCAGCATGTCTTACATGCTCACAGCAATGTCTGTGAATGTATTGACAGTAGCAAGTACAGAGCTATTCCGCCAAGACCAAATACACTAACATTGTCAAATCCAATCTCTATTACTATGTCAATCTCTCAGAGAGCTGTCATGACAGAACAGTATTTTACTGTAAAATTACATGAAATGTACCATTAGTTTTATTACAGTTTTTCCGCTACATAACGTACTGGAACTTATGGCCCCGGTATACTTTATTTTCCACATTCCACTCCGTCTTGTGCATAGTTGTGTCGTGTTTTGGATCACTCTTTCCACACTCTTCTTCGACTACTTCACAATACATCACAAGTGCCACCTAGTGGACTCTTCTGTCTCAACATTCACCTTGCGCATGCCCTGTTGTACACGCACTGTCCAAAAATTGGGCTGCACACAGACACACCGCGTGGACGTCCACGGACCCTCCTGATGACAAAAATTACGTCACGCGAACAGTGCCCAGATCATCGCAGAGCGTGGACCGTCGCGGAACACTGACGGCTGAAGTATACTTTGGGCTTTACTGTTAAAGGTAGGCAATTTTTTATTAAACACTTTTTATTATACTGACTGAAACTCTTTCACATCCTAATAGCAATCAATAATAGAAGTGGTCTAAATATTAAAACATGTACATACTGTATATCCTCTGTGGAAGTCTCAGAACCAAAAAAAATTCTGTCCGAATGCAATGATACAATGTCCTACCTGCCTGTCAACATACACTATATTGCCAAAAGTTTTGGGACGTCTGCCTTTACATGTGTTTATGGGAATTTTTGACCATTCTTCTAGAAGTGCATTTGTGAGGTCAGGCACAGATGTTGGTCGAGAAGGCCTGGCTCGCAGTTTCCACTCTAATTCATCCCAAAGGTGTTCTCTCAGGTTGAGGTCAGGACTCTGTGCAGGCCAGTCAAGTTCCTCCACACCAAATTCACTCATCCATGTCTTTATGGACCTTGCTTTGTGCACTGGTGCGCAGTCATGTTGGAACAGGAAGGGGCCATCCCCAAACTGTTCCCACAAAGTGGGGAACATGAAATTGTCCAAAATGTCTGAAGCATTAAGAGTTCCTTTCACTGGAACTAAGGGGCCAAGCCCAACCTCTGAAAAACAACCCCACACCATAATCCCCCCTCCACCAAACTTTACACTTGGCACGATGCAGTCAGGCAAGTACTATTCTCCTGGCAACCGCCAAACCCAGACTTGTCCATCGGATTGCTAGACAGAGAAGCGTGATTCGTCACTCCAGAGAACACGCCTCCACTGCTCTAGAGTCCAGTGGCGGCGTGCTTTACACCACTGCATCCGTCGCTTTGCATTGCACTTGGTGATGTAAGGCTTGGATGCATCTGCTCGGCCATGGAAACCCATTCCATGAAGCTCTCTACACACTGTTCTTGAGCTAATCTGAAGGCCACATGAAGTTTGGAGGTCTGTAGCTATTGACTCTGCAGAAAAAGTTGCATGCGCTGACCCTGCTCTGTGATTTTATGTCGCCTATCACTTCGTGGCTGAGTTGCTGTTGTTCCCAATTGCTTCCACTTTGTTATAATACCACTAACAGTTGACCGTGGAATATTTAGTAGTGAGGAAATTTCACAAATGGACTTATTGCACAGATGGCAACCTATCACAGTACCACCTTGAATTCACTGAGCTTCTGAGAGCGATCTATTCTTTCACAAATGTTTGTAGAAGCAGTCTGCATGCCTAGGTGCTTGATTTTATACACATTTGGCCATGAAAGTGATTGGAACACCTGAATTCAATGATTTGGAGGGGTGTCCCAATATGGCAATATAGTGTACTGTATGTATTTCCATATACCTCCACGCACCCTGCTTGCACAGACATCACACGTCATCAGTGCATTCTGTAAGGCTATGCAGAGTTGTAGACAGTAACAGAGCACTGCAAACAAACAGCAGCTGCCTTTTACAGTTCCTCCTGAACCAAAACAACGAGCTTATGCTGCGTTCACGACATCTCATACTCGTAATTAAAGGGATAGTTCACTCAAAAATTAAAATTCTGTCATCATTTAGTCACGCTCAGTTTGTTCCAAACCTGTATAAATTTCTTTGTTCTGCTGAACACAAAGAAAATATTTGGAAGAATGTTTGTAACCAAGCAGATTTCGGCAGCCATTGACTAACATAGTGGGGATAAAAATACTATGGTAGACAATGGCTGCTGAGATCTATTGGTTACAAACATTCTTCCAAATGTCTTCTTGAGAGTGACTAAATGATGACAGAATTGAATTTTTGGGAGAATTTTTGGGTGAACTATCCCTTTAAGAGAAGGCAACCTGGAGCTGTTCACGTCCTCAGACTCTGATTTTTGCATTTCTTTGTCAATACTATCAATGCAGAAATGAATCTGCATGAAATGAGCTCTTTAATTACTATTGTAATGTTATGTGCTTTGAGACTAGGTAATGTAACGTGTTTTTGAGGAAGCATGGCTTTGGAGAGGGTGGGATCTTATATGTTTCCAAAGCTATTGCTTTTGCTATTGCTAGCCTCTGAATTGCCTACCCTACCTTTAACCAACTAACAGGTTTTTACCATTTAATTTTTACAGTCTTTTCCCGTTTTTTAAAAGTGTATATTCAGATGAGAAGTGTAGACGAGCGTCACTTTGAAGATCTGATTCAGATGTTTAGACATTGAGCACTCAGACCCAACCCGCAGGATGGGGAATGTGCATTTTGCGTTCTGCAACCTGATTAGTATAATTACTTTAGCCAATCAGAAACGATGTAGACAGTGCATGCAAACAAACAGCACTATCAGCATGGATCAGTTCGCAGCGAGTTCTTCTTCAGTGCTTCTGGCAGACGTGAACTGTCATTAGTGCTATTGACAGGATCATAGGCAGAAGTCCTATGTGTTACTCTACCCCACATTTGTGACCTGAGCCTTTTTACACATCCTCCTCTCCCAGTGAGAGACCTCCCATGAGTCCCCTCTCATTGCTGTGTCATGTGATCCAGGCTGCAGTATTCCCTAGTCTCAGCCCGGGTCAATAATTTGGTATTTAAGTGAAATGGCGCCCATTAACCCAGGCCGAGTTGGACCTTTCTTCTAAGCATTGATCAGATAACCAGCAGGGATATTTTATTACAGCCCACTGACGTAAAGTGGGTAAACCTGCACTCCACTTGCTTGCGTGAAGAGGATTAGAGCAGACGTACGAGAGAGAGAGAGAGAGAGAGAGAGAGAGAGCGATTAAGAGACAGATAGGTGCAGTGTGATCAGGCCCCTCAGGCCCCTCAGGAACCATCAGAGGGAATTTAGTCTGTGTGCTGCACAGGCTCCATAAATGGCCCTCAAACCGCGCAGTGTTTTTTTTTATCTGGCCGTCGAATCAAATTAAAACACTTGTCAGCCTCTGACCCTGCCATTAATCAGAAAACAGGAGTTCCTGCCCCTATGAATTTGTTAGCACAACCTTGTTTTTTTCTTTAGCTAGCATTTATAAACCCCCATGGTAGCCATAAATAGGGTCTTTACTGGGAAGGGGAGGATTAATTATTTGTTTCATTTTGTCTTTGTTGTAACCACACACATTTAATGTATGTGGGGGGTAACAGTTTAATCTCTGTTACTGGAATAATTATTATAATAGTAATTTTTTATTATTTACTATAGTGTAGTCAGGCAGTCACTATATTCAACAATATTGGTCAAATGCCTGATGATGCCTGAGTTTTCAGCAATCAATCAATCAATCAATCAATCAATCAAAACAGCAAGTAAGTTGCACCATAATGTTTAGGCAGTGTCTGCTTACACTGAAGGCAACTAGTCAAACTTGTCACTAGCTCCGCCCACCATTGCTCAGATGATTTACCTTTAGGACAAATAGCATGTTAATTCTGTTTACACTTTGTGTGCTAAGCAACTGTCACTAAGTGCACTTAGTGTAAACAAGATTATATTTGTTGTTATTTATACATGGTGCTAACAGTATCTACCACTACACTAATTTTTATCAGACAGAAATCACAAAGTACGTCTGCAAAACAAGGATTTACCGAACTTGTTCAAATAAGGTTCATTTTCAAATTCCTGTTTGTCCTCACATCCCCTACTGCCGTGTCGATTGCTGTCAATACCTTTATATAAGTATGTTGTTTAATGTGTGTGATCACTCAAATCACTGCAGCACATGAGCATGACACAGCAAAAACATGAAATGTAAGCTGATATTCAGAGGTATTTAGGACAAATACAGACACTGGTCAAAGTCAAGAGCTATACCAACCAGATATTGAATATTGAGGAAAATATGAGTGGTAATAAAGTTGCCACAATCATGCTAGGGTGTTGCATATTGTTTGGGGCTTGCTAGAGTGACTGGCACAGATTCAGCATCTTGTTTTTTGCATCCGATTTGAGCCACCTTGAAATGTGGTTCTAAATCTGATGTGCATCTGACATCTGGTAATCTGATCTGCGTCCTAACACTCATATGTGATTCTCTGCAGTTGTTGTGCAAAGTATCATGACGGAGGGACGTCAGTAGAGCTCAGGGGCTTGCACCAGCTTAGCCTAGTTTTGACATAAATAGGCACTAAGTTACTTACACACTACTAAATAGTTGCACCATTAAACTTAGTTGAAGCATAACACATAAACTAAATATTTACGGAAGCCTCCGATCAGGAGTAATGGTTGGAATAAAATAGACAGACAGCCTGAACTGCATCAATAATCTCTTGTTTTAGGCCCTGATCAGACAGAACGTGTTTTTTGCAGTGAGAGACGCCTTTTTAAAATTGTTTTCTATTGGCAGTGAGCGTTTTGCACGCTGTTTATGCGCCCCGGGCGCCTCGCGTTTTAGCCGCCTGCTGCACCTCGCGTTTTTGTAGGAGAGCTCTGAGCGCATGAAGTTGAAAAAAAATCAACTCTGAGCAGAAAAGCGCCCAACGTCACATCGTTTTTTTCCATTGTCCAATCGAATGAATGGAGAGGCGGGCCTTCCGTTGTGGTGACGGTGTGACGGTTACCTTGATTAGACTGACAGGACAGCTGAATCGGGGGTTGCCTAGCAACATAAAAAAGTGCAGTGCACTGCTTTTTTCTAAATTAAAAAACGTCAACCAAAAAAAGGCAGTGCGGTGCGGTGCGCCTCGCGTTTTCAAACCTGAGAAACGCGTTCTGTCTGATCGGCGCCTTACCTGACAGACTTTAATTCTTTAGACATACACTCACCTAAAGGATTATTAGGAACACCTGTTCAATTTCTCATTAATGCAATTATCTAATCAACCAATCACATGGCAGTTGCTTCAATGCA
Organism: Coreius guichenoti; assembly: GCA_039654105.1. Classification (NCBI taxonomy): domain Eukaryota; kingdom Metazoa; phylum Chordata; class Actinopteri; order Cypriniformes; family Gobionidae; genus Coreius; species Coreius guichenoti. Next base: position 35,280,387 of record CM077176.1, on the reverse strand, counting down.
TTTAGGGGTGTGGTCCTGGGCAAGACAATCTCCTGAACTCCAAACTGAATGTCAGAATGGGAAAGAAAGGTGATTTAAGCAATTTTGAGCGTGGCATGGTTGTTGGTGCCAGACGGGCCGGTCTGAGTATTTCACAATCTGCTCAGTTACTGGGATTTTCACGCACAACCATTTCTAGAGTTTACAAAGAATGGTGTGAAAAGGGAAAAACATCCAGTATGCGGCAGTCCTGTGGGCAAAAATGCCTTGTTGATGCTAGAGGTCAGAGGAGAATGGGCCGACTGATTCAAGCTGATAGAAGAGCAACTTTGACTGAAATAACCACTCGTTACAACCGAGGTATGCAGCAAAGCATTTGTGAAGCCACAACACGCACAACCTTGAGGCGGATGGGCTACAACAGCAGAAGACCCCACCGGGTACCACTCATCTCCACTACAAATAGGAAAAAGAGGCTACAATTTGCACGAGCTCACCAAAATTGGACAGTTGAAGACTGGAAAAATGTTGCCTGGTCTGATGAGTCTCGATTTCTGTTGAGACATCCAGATGGTAGAGTCAGAATTTGGCGTAAACAGAATGAGAACATGGATCCATCATGCCTTGTTACCACTGTGCAGGCTGGTGGTGGTGGTGTAATGGTGTGGGGGATGTTTTCTTGGCACACTTTAGGCCCCTTAGTGCCAATTGGGCATCGTTTAAATGCCACGGCCTACCTGAGCATTGTTTCTGACCATGTCCATCCTTTTATGACCACCATGTACCCATCCTCTGATGGCTACTTCCAGCAGGATAATGCACCATGTCACAAAGCTCGAATCATTTCAAATTGGTTTCTTGAACATGACAATGAGTTCACTGTACTAAAATGGCCCCCACAGTCACCAGATCTCAACCCAATAGTGCATCTTTGGGATGTGGTGGAACGGGAGCTTCGTGCCCTGGATGTGCATCCCACAAATCTCCATCAACTGCAAGATGCTATCCTATCAATATGGGCCAACATTTCTAAAGAATGCTTTCAGCACCTTGTTGAATCAATGCCACGTAGAACTAAGGCAGTTCTGAAGGCGAAAGGGGGTCAAACACAGTATTAGTATGGTGTTCCTAATAATCCTTTAGGTGAGTGTATATGATAATGCTGACATTTACACTCACTTACATGTTAAGAGAGAAAATATCATGTGAATAGATTACTTTGTTAGCGGCTCTTCAACACGAACCTGTCCTAAGCAGCGGGGCACTGTGTGTACGTCAAATAAAATCATAATCAATAAATATAATTTCTTATGTTGCTGCAGTATTTATTTATTGATCCCTATTAATTTTGTTTCAAATGTTATTTACATATAAAAACACTTATTATGTTATTCATGATTAAGTATCGTATATAATTTAAACTTATTTTTACCATTTGTTATGTGAAGCAAAGGATAAACTGAAATTCACAGCATTTCAACACAACTTCTGCTGACGTATTTGAAGGCTGCTATGAATCACTGAGGGTAAATGTCACATTATGTGATGTAGAGCTTATGACCTACTACCTACCTTCTGTCTTAAGAACAAATGGTGCAACAGAATAAAGTTCAGAGTTAAAACAAACTAGCTAGTAGTTAATGTGGACTTTACGTTTCAATTTAAGAAAGAGCTTACAAACAGCTGGTGCAACCCTACCCAGATGATCTCACCAGTTTAATATGAGGGGCAATGTAACAATTGAGAGAAAATGAACGTTATCGACTTCAACATTATTATTCCCAGAACTTTGGCAAGGTCCTCTCAAAGTTATGAAGTAACGTTAACAGAACGTTCGTTCAAAGTACAAAAGATATGTTGATGATGGCTTGGGCCGTTTCTGAGGTTACTGAAGTAACAAGGCCACACATATCACATTATTTCACATAATAAATGCCACATGGCATAAATTGTTTTCAAGAAAGATTGTATTTTACGACAACCCATTACATGTGTTAAAAAGGTAGAGCACCAGTGCTTCTGCTTCTTCAAAAATCCAGGTGGCTGCTCGGCAACAACAATTTTTTACAACAGTCCAACAAACAAGAAGTTAATAATGTAAAAAGTTTCCAACAAAGGCAAACTGCTGCAACACAGTAGCAGTAAAGGAAACAGTGTCTGAATGAATCGGTTGAGCGAAATGATTCAATGACTCACTCATAATGACAGGCACTTGTCGCCACCTACTGTGTAATGATGTAACCTGCAGAAAGAACAATGAAAAAAAATCCCCCCTACTAAAGTACAATATTTGGTAAAATCATTAATGAATAACTACACATGAACAAATGATTAACGCAATATTAACCTTCTAGTAGCTACTATTAACTAACAAGAAACTCTGATTAACGAAAGATTAAGTTAGTGCTTAGTTGAATGTGGTAGTTCACTATTACCTAATCAATAACTGATATTTTTTCATACCTCCCAGAGGACTACTATATACAGTTTTATAATTAACATGAATAATGTAATTAATTCTAAAGTGAAGATCATGGTAACCCACTAGTATTGACTCAAGTATTACCAAATCCTTCAGAAGGAATTACTAATTATTTGGATCAGTATTCTAAAGTGAAAAACATGATAACTCCCTAGTAATGACTGAAATCATTGTAAGCTTTTAAGGTTTTTGTAAGTTTTTGGATAATAATTCCTTCCGATGGATTTGGTAACACTTGAGTCATTACTAGTGGGTTACCATGATCTTCACTTTATAGAATACTGATCCAAATAATTAGTAATTCCTTTAGAAGGATGTAGTAACACTTGAGTCATTACTATCTAATACTTTACAAAAACCTCATAATTTCTCTATTATAATGTTCTGTATAAAATGTAATAGGCCTATTCTTCAACAAGTTCTGTGTTTTTATTCAGTGCAACATCCATATAGTTGCGAAATAAGGAAATATCCTCATACAGAGGGTAAATACAGTTGTCAACTAGTTTTAATTGAATGTTACAGTCTGAGCATGAAAGCTCTGACATTTGATTAAAGAGCGTTTCTGCCAGTCTAGCACACTCAGGAGAGGATGTCTGTGATTCTCAAGCAATCCAACACGCTGTGTGATAGATGTGATATTTGGAGTGTTTTTCATTTGACTGAATGTTCAAAAAATACAGATGATGAGCAAAAAAAGCAGACCCAACTTCAAATTTATCACCATCATTTCTAATATTGTTTTATCACATTCACCAAACAATGGCAATAATGCAATAAATAAATCGCAAGTTGAAGTAATTTGTCATAGATCTCTGTTAAAATCAACAAGGAATGGCATTCACGTCCCATTTTATTTCTGTAATGTGCCATATTTCTAAGTGAAACAGGATATTCAATGAGAAAAAAATGGAGGGCGGGTCTTGATTTTATCCATCAGATCGATCGAAATTGACCGGATAATGCAAAGTCTCTGTATGACAGGTGGTTGGAGGGAAGGAGTTCAGTCGTCAGTCGAAAAGGAAAGCCATTTCAGTAGTGGAGCAAGTTATCGGTTAGCTAGTCACCTCTGACCTCTCGGAGGCATTAATCAGTGAACAGATGAAGAAGTGAAGTGATAACGGTTGTGGCAGATACCTCTTCAACAAGCTGTCTACAACTGTCCAAAGCACTTGAAGGTCATTAATGCTGAGGTGATCTATGGCCCGGCAAACACAGGTTGAAACATAAAGACAGGCTTGGGGATTGAAAATGCGCTGGACAATCTGCCTGGATGTCTGGACGCTACGGAGGAGGTCTGGTGTGTGTATGTGTGTGTGTGAGAGAGAGAGATAGAGAAAGAGAGAGAGAGAGAAAGAGAGAGAGAGAGAGAGAGAGAGAGAGAGATTAAGAGACAGCAAAAGAGATTTCCATCGAAGTCAGAGTACTTGGCCGAATTAAAGCGAGAGAAAAAAAGCAAAGTGAGAGAAATTAAAGAAATGAAAAACTTTACAGAAGCAGAAGCTTAACAGCCCTAGTTCTCTTATATATTTAATGGAAAAGAGCATAGGATATTCTTCAAAATGTCGAATTCTCTATTTGCATCAAACTACGTGACAGTAAGTAAATGATATGATTTTATGTTTCGTTCCTTTAAAGATAAAGGGATGAGGGTGAAAGAGAGAAAGATGGTTTTGAAGGTGTGGAGTGGTCTTCGGGGGACAAAGGGTCTACTCATTACATTATTGATTAGAATTTGGAACAGATGCGGTCCATACGGCTGAGCTTTGGCCCATGCCTGGTTAAAGCTGCCCACACTCATTCTGTTCCTTTGACTGCTCGCTTCATGATGAGATCCATAAAGTGCTCCCTGAGGTTTATCTGATCCCTGAGAGGAGGAGAAATCCATTTAAATCATCTCCTAGATTAAATGATGCCAATGAACGGCATTATGGGAAGAGGGGATACATATTACAGAACTGCTTATGCATTCACTTCTTGGAGTTTATTTGTCCTTGAATTTACTAATGAGTGCGTGTGTGTGCACCAATAGAAAAGAAAAATCAAAGAGATCTCTTTTACATCTCAGTGTTTCTCCTAGACAACAATGAGATTGAATGGAGAGCAAATGGAGACTTTTACTGAAGTCTCCTGCTTCTCAGATTTTTCTCCTGAGAAAAAGTAATCTCACGTTTAGTAATCTCATGTAATCCTCACATAGAGTTTTAGAAGAACAATGTCTGACACTGTGTTCAGATTGGCCAACACTTTTGTAAAACTTCAACTTTATCAACATTTTTATATTCCTTTACTCTTACTGTATTTGCTCATGTGTTGGCATTCTTCCAAAGGCCTCTTAAAGCTGAAGTATATGTAACATTTTCTGCGTTAAAATACTTTCTCCTATCCCGGCTTAATATGCACAGACTATAAGTGTGCCATTCGTAGGTTAACGTTTCCTCATTAACTATCAACACTGTGTCTCTGAGAAAATCCCCTATTTCCCTTACAAAAAAATACTGCAGTTTTTTTGAAGTAATACTGCAGTTTGTTTATGTTTTACTGCAGTATATCTAAAGTACTAATAAAATACAACTGCAATACAACTGCAATATTACTGCAGTGCAGCTGAAGTATTAATAATACTGCAATATAACTGCAGTAGTACTGCAATACAGCTGAAGTATTACTACAATAATACTGCAATATAACTAAGGTAGTACTGCAATACAGCTGAAGTAGTACTGCAATAATACTGCAATATAACTGCGGTAGTACTGCAATACATAATACAACTAAAGTACAATTACAATACTACCTAAGTGCAATACTAATAAAATGCTGTACAATACCATTGAAATACAACCAGAATATCCAGAATAAGTTTTATTTTCACACATCTGCAATATAATAAATTAAGGTACAAAACAACAGTGAATGTCTCAAACAGCAACGCGACAATAAAAGTGATTTTACTTTTTTTTTTTTTTTAAACTTCAAATAACAGGCTGAGAGTTAGACAATGTATTTAAAGTGTTTATTTACAAACAATACAATCATGCATATATCTTCTCATATTATTCAGGGAGGTTTCGTTTTTGGAAGAGCTTATCCTCATTATTCCACGTGGTTCTTATAACTGCATTTATCTCAGATGTGGAAACAAACAAAAAGAATCAGAAAAACTCTCAAGTTTCAGTTACACTCTTCACCACAGGCATATAGTATGTTTAATATATCTTGAATTGTGGAAAGTATTTATAATATTTCCAGTGAATTTCTTTTGGTATATTGGTCAGCATTATCAAATCACAAATATGCTTTGAACACTACAGGTAAAAGAAGTTAAAGGGTTAGTTCAGCCAAAAATGGGAATTCTGTCATCAATTACTCACCCTCATGTCGTTCCAAACCCATAAGACTTTCGTTCATCTTCAGAACACAAATGAAGATATTTTTGATGAAATCTGAAAGCTTTCTGTCACTCCACTGACAGTCTGTGTAACTTGCACAATAACACACATTTCTGAAAAAAAAAAAAAAAAAAAAGCAGAGAGACACAATCATGTTTAAATACTGTACAGCACCCTCCACAAATATTGGCTCTCTTTATCCTCTCAGACTTTTATTCACAAATCTAACCTTAAATAAAAATAAAAATGAAATATTATTGGAATACAGTATATGGAATATATGTGTTCCACAGTTATTGTCCCCCTTCATTTATTACTTTGTGTAACCTATAACCTTTCACATAAGTAAGGGCTAATCCATGGCTAGGTGTGCATTACATTTTAATGAACAAGATGGAGGTAAAGAACCACCCGACATGAAGCCGGTTGCCTCTGTGAAGTGCACTAAAATTGTGCAATACACACCCAGCTGTTAAAGATAGGTAAAAGAGTTAAGTTAAAGCTGTCCTTAATGTTTGTGGAGCACAATTTGACTGGAAGGGTAAAACTAACAGTTAATTTTCGTTTTTCTTTTGGCATTCTGCACACTTTAAATCAGGCACAGAAATAAATTAGCGTGGTTGGATTACATTTATTTGAATGAATAAACGAGGGAGATAGAAAGAGATTGTGCATATGTTAATTATCTGCGTCTATGCAGCATCACTCTAGTGAAGCTGTCAGTTGAATTACTTAAGAAACAGCAACGTTAAAGGGTTAGTTCACCCAAAAATGAAAATTACCCCATGATTTTCTCACCCTCAAGTCATCCTAGGTGTATATTACATTCTTCTTTCAGACAAATACAATTGGAGTTATATTAAAAACGTCCTGGCTCTTCCCAGCTTTATAATGGCAGTGAATGGCTGTTTCTGTTTTGAAGTCCATAAAAGTGCATCTATCCATCCAACTGCTCCACACGGCTCCGGGGGGTTAATGAAGGCCTTCTGAAGCGAAGTGGTGCGTTTGTGAAGAAGCCCTCCTGTTCTCCATTAATTACCTGTATTAAGTGCACCTGTTTGAACGCGTTACCTGTATAAAAGACACCTGTCCACACACTCAATCAAACAGACTCCAACCTCTCCACAATGGCCAAGACCAGAGAGCTGTGTAAGGACATCAGGGATAAAATTGTAGACCTGCACAAGGCTGGGATAGGCTACAGGACAATAGGCAAGCAGCTTGGTGAGAAGGCAACAACTGTTGGCGCAATTATTAGAAAATGGAAGAAGTTCAAGATGACGGTCAATCTCCCTCGGTCTGGGGCACCATGCAAGATCTCACCTCGTGGGGCATCAATGATCATGAGGAAAGTGAGGGATCAGCCCAGAACTACACGGCAGGACCTGGTCAATGACCTGAAGAGAGCTGGGACCACAGTCTCAAAGAAAACCATTAGTAACACACTACGCCGTCATGGATTAAAATCCTGCAGCGCACGCAAGGTCCCCCTGCTCAAGCCAGCGCATGTCCAGGCCCGTCTGAAGTTTGCCAATGACCATCTGGATGATCCAGAGGAGGAATGGGAGAAGGTCATGTGGTCTGATGAGACAAAAATAGAGTTTTTTGGTCTAAACTCCACTTGCCGTGTTTGGAGGAAGAAGAAGGATGAGTACAACCCCAAGAACACCATCCCAACCGTGAAGCATGGAGGTGGAAACATCATTCTTTGGGGATGCTTTTCTGCAAAGGGGACAGGACGACTGCATCGTATTGAGGGGAGGATGGATAGGGCCATGTATCGCGAGATCTTGGCCAACAACCTCCTTCCCTCAGTAAGAGCATTGAAGATGGGTCGTGGCTGGGTCTTCCAGCATGACAACGACCAGAAACACACAGCCAGGGCAACTAGAGAGTGGCTCTGTAAGAAGCATCTCAAGGTCCTGGAGTGGCCTAGTCAGTCTCCAGACCTGAACCCAATAGAAAATCTTTGGAGGGAGCTGAAAGTCCGTATTGCCCAGCGACAGCCCCGAAACCTGAAGGATCTGGAGAAGGTCTGTATGGAGGAGTGGGCCAAAATCCCTGCTGCAGTGTGTGCAAACCTGGTCAAGAACTACAGGAAACGTATGATCTCTGTAATTGCAAACAAAGGTTTCTGTACCAAATATTAAGGTCTGCTTTTCTGATGTATCAAATACTTATGCCATGCAATAAAACGCAAATTAATTACTTAAAAATCATACAATGTGATTTTCTAGATTTTTGTTTTAGATTCCGTCACTCACAGTTGAAGAATACCTATGATGAAAATTGCAGACCTCTACATGCTTTGTATGTAGGAAAACCTGCAAAATCGGCAGTGTATCAAATAGTTGTTCTCCCCACTGTATATTGTCAGATATTCCAAAGATATTTAACATAAAACAAAGGCAAGTACAATTAGATCTGAACCAAAGGGAACATATCATGAAAATCTGACTTTTTATGTGTTTAGGTGCTATAATCGGGTCCCCGGTGAATCTACCAACCCAGAAAATGTGAAAAAGGACAACCCGGGCCAGTAACTTTGTTTTGGTAAGCCTTTCTCTGCAAGCACGGTGAAAAAATTGCCTTTCAAATTTCACTCCCCTTCTGACGTAGGAAGAGGATCTTAAATTACCGCCCCTCTGCACTGTTTTCAGAAAACAAGAACCTTGTGTGTATTTGACAGTTTAAACACAGCAAAAAAAAAATGTGAAAGAGAAGTTACTCACGAGACTTGACTCTGACAGCTAATTGTCTGTGTGCGTGTGCTCCGAAAACGATCCATTATCCGTGAGAGTGATCGCTATATAGATGATAATCAAAACCAAGCAGGTGGGGGCAGCGCGCAGCCTGTTCTTGACTGTAGTCCGAAATGAGTATTTACAACATGGATTTATAAATTATCTGTGAGGTATTTTAAGCTGAAACTTCACAGACACATTCTGGGTACAGAAGACTTAAATTACATATTGTAAAAATGGGCACAATAGGTCCTTTTTAAGTCAAATCACTATTATTTATAGCACTTTTAACAATACAGATTGTTTCAAAGCAGCTTTACAGTCATAAAAATGAAAATAATGATGCCAACAGAATTGTTGTGAAGCAGCTCCAACTTGCCTGATGAACTTTTCTTCCAGAAAACGCTTCTCCTCCGTCCGCTTGTGAATCGGGGTTGCCAGGTTTTCACAACAAAACTTGCCCAATTGCTACTCAAAACTAGCCCAATTGTGTTTCGGTGTGGTCCCCCGGTAAAAATCGCTTTCCGGGGGATAAATCTGTATTTTTTGGCTGGGTTCCCCTTCTAAAATTCGCATTCCTGGGGCTAAATATCATATTATTGGGGTCGTTTCAACCCGCGGACATGAAAACCAGCCAGCGGCAACAGTGTTAAAGTAGCCCAATTCATGTTTTTGTATTTTAATTGTGGTAGTTCACATATATGAATAGAGTTGTAAGTGAAGAAATCAACCAAAACATATTTTATATCCATCCTGCAGCAGTAGACACTATGGAAAAGACGCTGACTGACCGCTACGAGTATCAGCTCGAGACTCGTGTCAGGACAGCGACTATGTTGGCGTGAAGGAAGAAGATCCGGGCTATTAATCTATGTGGTTGAAATGTCCCATAGGTGAAAAAAGTGGCTACATGTTACACAATACAGCATAACTACAGTACAGTGTAGTACGAGTGGAAGACCTATGAAGACTTCAGATGCAAAAACCGTCTGATATTTTTCTTTTAAAATTAACGTTTTTATAAGGCTCCTATAGGTTAAAAAAAAAAAGAACTTTAATGGCAACTAAAAGGACGTAATTTCCATTAAAGTGAAATTACTGAACATAAATATAGGAGCCCAATAAAAAAAAAGCTAATTTAAAAAAAAATGTCAGACGGACATTTGCATCGAAGTCTTCACATGCATTACAGTGCATCACTGTACTGCAGTTATATTGCATCTATACTTCATTATGCTACAAATCAACAGTTGTACTTCAATGTACTGCAGTTGTATTTTTTTGTACTACAGTTTTACTGTTGTTGAACTTCACCGTACTGCAGTATTGCATCTATACTTAATTATACTGCAAATCTACAGTTGTACTTCATTGTACTGCAGTTATACTACTTTGTACTGCACTTTTACTTCAATGTACTACAGTTATTTTTTGTAAGGGTTGTTTTAAGCGACCCATCTAGTCCCACACTACAACACTGCATGACCAATGGTGTGAGTTGGGGGAGGGTCTATCAGTTTGTTCAATCAGTGGCTGATGTGGGCTGTATTCAGAAAGTGGTTTTAAAAACATTTATTTCTGCAGTTCTGTTCCTGGCTCTATAGTGCTGCAGAAATGGCATACTTGAGACATATATAGTAGGTCAAAACAGTATGAGAGCCAAGTAGTATGTCTGAATTCATAGTTTTTATAAAATAGTAGGTGGAAAATACCCGAAGAACCTACTGGCGAGATTCTGAAGTGCACATGCAATTTACTATCCCATGAGGCCATGGGAGAGGATTTGTGAATGGCACATGACAATGACCAATGTATCCAGATTACATACCATATTTACACATTCATACCATATAGAACATACTTTATTTTAACGGTCACAAAGTTTCAAATCCAACACTGTTCCTGCTATGCAGTAGGCGATTGTTTTGTTGGTTTATAGTTATGAAAGCCAGAAAGAATTTGCATTTTTGAGCCTTCAGTTCCCTCAGAAATTTAATGTGGATTTTTAGAATGATGGATTGGATTTACAATTATAGTAAAGTCTGTGGTTCTCACACAAACACACAGAGCTTTTTTTCAAAGTTTTTTTTTTTTAAGAGGTTGCTTTATAAGGACTGCAACTACCACAAGTATTTGAATTTAAGTGCTTGATGAACTGATTGTTAACTGTATTAACCTTACGCTGCAAATTTACAACTTACAAAGGATTCAGTTAATCACAATAATTTCATCATGACAGCCCTATTAACACCTCAGGGGTACATTATATAAATAGCATGTAACAACTATTTACATTTGGTGCAAAGAAAATACTTTTTGTTGCTATTTACGCAGTGTAAATAGCATATTGCTATTTGCACCAAGTGCAATAATAATAATAATAACACTTTTTTACAACTTGAAACATAGTGATTAACAAGAGCACCATGTAACTTTATATCACTACTGTATAACTATGAAGACCTAAAATGCTGTGCAAGATCAAATCAATCAGTGAAACTGTTTTTAAATCACTTCATGCATGAACCATCTGAACAAATCGATTTAATAAAATAAATCTTAGTGTGTCTGATTATCGCCTTCAGCTCACTGGCTGTGCAAAAGTAGCTTGTGACTGGAAAAGCTGCACTGTTTTAAAAACAACTGTCACACTAATGAAAAATGTAGTAAAGCTAGTAGCATGGGTATGTTTAGTGAGTTACTGTGTGTAAGCGTGTGCTCTGTGCCCTTGGCCCTTTTCCACACACTCAGCACACAGTGCTGAAAGATAATGCTTCTGGTGTCACGAGGACATTTCCCTGTGCCATCTCTGGCATCTGCTGCTGTACCGCTGTCATACAAGACTCACGGCCCAACCCCAGAGACCTGTGTACTACACTCACACAGCAAGAGAGAGAGAGAGAGAGAGAGAGAGAGAGAGAGAGACCATCCCAAAAGTCATATGCACAAGTACATGCGCATGGCCTCTTAAATCCAACGTCTGTTTGTGCCTCAAACGCACACTGACTGACTGACATGTTTAAGGTGAGTGTGTGTGTGTGTGTGTTCATGTTTTCCTATCCTGGTGTGGACTTGCACACTGACTCATGGGGACTCATGTCACTGTGGGGACCTAAATTGAGGTCCCCATGAGGAAACAAGCTTATAAATCATACAGAATGAGTTTTTTTTTTTTTTTGTATGTAAAAATTCAGAAAGTTTTAGTTTTAGGTTTAGGAATATACAGTTTGTACAGTATAAAAACCATTACGTCAATGGAGAGTCCCCACAAAGATAGTGAACCAGACATGGTGTGTGTGTGTGTGTGTGCGCGCGCGCGCGCGCGTGCGTGCATGCGTGTGTGTTTGTGTGTGTGTTCAGATTACTGTGTAATCCCTCTGTAAATGTGTTAAAAAGGATTTGCACTACATTTGTTCTCTAGTTTAACATGTCACCCCAGCTAACAAAAATATGAATGTTTTGCCCTTAAGTTATAAAATGTTATGTTTAAATGTTTTTTTTATGCGGAAGTTAAATGAACATTCCATTTTTATCATTTTGCAAACCTTGAATGTTTCAGAATGTTCAGAGAACACTCAAATTTACTAACATAAAAAAAGCATTTCAGGAGAGAAAAAAAAAAAACCTTCCCATTAATGATGTATAAATAATGTATTTTGTGCTAATGTTTTGAGAACATTATTAAAGAACAGATAACTTTGAACGAACATTATTAATGCTACTGGAAGAATGTTTGTTCATAACTTTGAGGAAAACCTTGCCAGAACGTTAGGCGAAGTTAGCTGGGTCCTCAACATCATATTTACCATATTTACATATTTTATTATCTTGTATTATCTACATTAAAGATGCGTTTTACTGTCTTTTTTTCTTTGTCGTTTGGTGTCTTCCGCTGATGAACAGACAGACTAATCTAAAGATTTGATCGATTTCTAACAGCTTGAACAGTAAGAGCAGCCAAACACCATTTTATCCTTAATTAACCATATTTACCTAATCTCAAACTCATTCACTTTCATCACAATGATACCGGAATTATTTGCTACTCAGATCGGAGGCACACATTTACATGTACAGTGCATTTATCATAAATATCCTATTGGATGTGAATGCTCGTCTTTCTTTCTTCACCTTTTCGTTCTTAATCGTATATATGCATTGTTGTTGTATAAGAACTAATGCCTTGAAATCACTGTTTGATTCGGTCTGAACGGTCTTTTTCTTTATTTTTTCAGGAAAACTGTCATCCTCCAAACTGTCCAGCAGGTGGAGACTGTTCTTCTGTTTCAGCAGCTGCCTGCTAAAACTATTTCTGATGTCAAGACATTTCTGATCGAATGATTCCCTACAACAGACGGATGTACGCAGTATAACATGAAAAGTATATTTAATATGCAGTTGATTTTATTTAACTATTTGAAACATTTCATATCATTTGTCATGAAGCATTTAAACTAATATATATCATCAATGTTACAGACCTACATTATTGTACACATATACATACAAAAGATTAATGTGTGTAATATTCCTATTATTTGTAGCACTGATATTACAGCAGATATTTATAGGCCTATTTATTAAAACAACCATTTTCTGCATGGTGTGTTTGAGAGCGAATACTTTCATGCAACTAAGAAAATAAATAAGCAAAAGCTCAGTCAGACTTGTAACCTTCCCAAGGGTATTTTGTATCCAGTCTCCCTATAAGAGGTCACATTTCCCAGAATCCGGTTTACATTCCAGTGTCACAAAAGCAATGCACTGCAATTTCCCGACCCATAATCCCCCTCTGGTCAACTGGAATAGAATGACCTTTTCTGCCGATTGGCTTGCACCTTCATTATAAAGGATGACAATCAAAATCTCCAGCACTTTTTATAGACATTGAGTTTATGCGGCTCTCAGAGTCGCAGAGTGACAGAGAAAGAGAGAAAGTATCGTCTCTTCCACAGCGAACACACTCTGAATGTGTGTGTCTGACTGACTGTGGAAAGATAAATTCCCTTAAGAACGCACTCTCCTCTCCTGTTCAACTCTTGCTGTCTCTTTCTGGGGGTCTTTTCCAGACCACCTCTCATCTCTCCTGCTAATGTAACAATGCTCTCTGTGATTTCATGAACCTGAGCCACAAACCACAAAGTGCAATGTATGTGTGTGTGTGTGTGTGTGTGTGTGTGTGTGTGTGTGTGTGCCCTTGTTTGACCTCACCTCTTGAGTTTAACTTGCTTTGCACACTATTTCAAACACATGTCATTCTCTCATCATCTAGTCATTTTTTTGTATATATAACAAAAAGCATTTATAAATGTACTATGCAATGAAAACAATATTGGAGCATTAGAATGTGAAGAACGTGCAGAGCTTTTGAAACTGCCTTTAAATCTATAATCACTGGACAAAAATCTTTAAACAAACCCCAGAGCTTCTTACAGACATACACTATCATTCAAAATATGGTGTACATTTTTATGGGGTCATAAAATAATAATTTTTATTTTTTAGGAAGGATGCATTAAATTGAACAAAAGTGACAGTAAAGACATTTATAATGCTGTTCTTTTGAACTTTCTATTCATTTCAAGATTAAAAAAAATGTAGCATGGTTTCCATAAAAATATAATCAGCATAACTGTTTTCAACATTGATAATAATAAGCAATGTTTCTTTAGCAGCAGATCAGCATATTAGAATGATTTCTGGAGGATTATTTGACACTGAAGACTGGAGTATTGATGCTGAAAACTTCACAGGAATAAGTTTTAAAATATTTTTAAATATATTCCTATAGAAAACAGTTACTTTAAATTGTAATAATATTTCACTGTTTTACAGTATTTCTGATCAACTAAATGCAGCCTTGGTGAGCATGAGATGATTCTTTCAAAAAGTATTTCTGACGCCAAACGTTTAAATTGTAGAATATGTAAGATATCCATCAGAGAGAGACACTGTGATATTTACAGTGGGGAGAACAAGTATTTGATACACTGCTGATTTTGCAGGTTTGCCCACTTACAAAGCATGTAGAAGTCTGTAATTTTTATCATAGGTACACTTCAACTGTGAGTGAAGGAATCTAAAACAAAAATCCAGAAAATCACATTGTATGATTTTTAAGTAATTAATTTGCATTTTATTGCATGACATAAGTATTTGATACATCAGAAAAGCAGAACTTAGTATTTGGTACAGAAACCTTTGTTTGCAATTACAGAGATCATATGTTTCCTGTAGTTCTTGACCAGGTTTGCACACACTGCAGCAGGGATTTTGACGCACTCCTCCATACAGACCTTCTCCAGATCCTTCAAGTTTCGGGGCTGTCGCTGGGCAATACGGACTTTCAGCTCCCTCCAAAGATTTTCTATTGGGTTCAGGTCTGGAGACTGGCTAGGCCACTCCAGGACCTTGAGATGCTTCTTACGGAGCCACTCCTTAGTTGCCCTGACTGTGTGTTTCGGGTTGTTGTCATGCTGGAAGACCCAGCCACGACCCATCTTCAATGCTCTTACTGAGGGAAGGAGGTTGTTGTCCAAGATCTCGCGATACATGGCCCCATTCATCCTCCCCTCAATACGGTGCAGTCGTCCTGTCCCCTCTGCAGAAAAGCATCCCCAAAGAATGATGTTTCCACCTCCATGCTTCACGGTTGGGATGGTGTTCTTGGGGTTGTACTCATCCTTCTTCTTCCTCCAAACACGGCGAGTGGAGTTTAGACCCAAAAGCTCTATTTTTGTCTCATCAGACCACATGACCTTCTTCCATTCCTCCTCTGGATCATCCAGATGGTCATTGGCAAACTTCAGACGGGCCTGGACATGCGCTGGCTTGAGCAGGGGGACCTTGCGTGCGCTGCAGGATTTTAATCCATGACGGCGTAGTGTGTTACTAATGGTTTTCTTTGAGACTGTGGTCCCAGCTCTCTTCAGGTCATTGACCAGGTCCTGCCGTGTAGTTCTGGGCTGATCCCTCACCTTCCTCATGATCATTGATGCCCCACGAGGTGAGATCTTGCATGGTGCCCCAGACCGAGGGAGATTGACCATCATCTTGAACTTCTTCCATTTTCTAATAATTGCGCCAACAGTTGTTGCCTTCTCACCAAGCTGCTTGCCTGTTGTCCTGTAGCCCATCCCAGCCTTGTGCAGGTCTACAATTTTATCCCTGATGTCCTTACACAGCTCTCTGGTCTTGGCCATTGTGGAGAGGTTGGAGTCTGTTTGATTGAGTGTGTGGATAGGTGTCTTTTATACAGGTAACGCGTTCAAACAGGTGCAGTTAATACAGGTAATGAGTGGAGAACAGGAGGGCTTCTTAAAGAAAAACTAACAGGTCTGTGAGAGCTGGAATTCTTACTGGTTGGTAGGTGATCAAATACTTATGTCATGCAATAAAATGCAAATTAATTTTTTAAAAATCATACAGTGTGATTTTCTGAATTTTTGTTTTAGATTCCGTCTCTTACAGTTGAAGTGTGCCTATGATAAAAATTACAGACCTCTACATGCTTTGTAAGTAGGAAAACCTGCAAAATCGGCAGTGTATCAAATACTTGTTCTCCCAACTGTAACTGTTGAATGAACAGGATCGAACACTATTGATAGAATTCATGCTTATTAGGCTAAACTGATGCCTGTTGTGAGTTCATGAATAAAATTGAATAAACAGGGATATTTGGGTTTACTTATTTAACAAAGCATTTATTTATTTATTTTTGAGCTTATTCAATTTGATTTCAATTTTACTTTTATTGTCTTTTTAAAATATCTTCCAAAAATCGTCTTGCATTTCACAAAGTACACTGTCTCACATCAATACCACACACTGATACAATACAATACAGTGCACTCTCAGAGAAAAAAAAAAAAAAAAAAAGTACAAAAGCTGTCAATCGGATGGTACCCTTTATAAAGGTTCTAATATTAAGTTACTATGCACTCTTTAGAGTTCCTTTTGAAAGGGTATCGCCCCAGTGACAGTTTTTATACCTTTTATTTAGTACAATCACCACAATAATAACATATTAATTTATAACTATGTGCAGTGCATCACTGAACACTACCTTCCACTTTGGATTTAACAACAAATGGTGAACAAAATATTTCTTTAGTCTGTACAAACAAGCAACTCTTAAGGGAAGGGTGGTTGAAACTCTCTTCACATCCTGATAGCAATCAATAATATAAGTGGTCTAAATATTAAAACATGCATAAGGACAGAAGTGGTTGAAACTGGACAAAAGAGACGGATTAAAACACCAGGTGTAAACGTGAATGTGTCTCCCTCATCTACTTCTGATACCAGGTGTAAACAGGGCCAAAGACATTTTAGGTTTATTATAGGTCATTAGTTAAGGTAGTGTTGAATATAGAGATCGTAATTCAAATGCAATCTAATCTAATCAGTAGTTTAAAAAAGTGAAAATGAATCTAATGAAAACTTCTGTTTTGTGTTAAAGCTTGTTAAAGAAATACTGAGATAAGGATGTTTGAGGCACATTTCATAGGCAACATAAAAGTGTTTAGACAATGGATTTTTGGATGAAACAGGCCAATGTAACAGCAAAGGTGATTTCATACATTTCATTGAAGCTCATGTTTGCACACAGCAGTGAATCAGGAGTGAATGTTTGGGATAAATTCACAACAGTAGTAATAAAGCCTTCTGTTTGATACTACAAATAATGTCCAGTACTGCAGCATAATATGTCACTTTGAGTTGAATTAATAATACACTAAGCCTGGACATTCTGCTAAACATCTTTTGTTTTCCAAAAGAAAAATGTTTTTTTTTTTTTTTTTAAAGAGAAACAAAATTTGGGGTAGTGAATTAAGAAAATCAGAAAATCCCCTCTGTGTAAGGGGACCAAACCACACAAATATTACTTTTCCGTAATTTATGACCAATTCAATATGAGTGCAAACTAAAATTAATGTTCTTTACATTCATTTATATTTACATTTACAGTATATTATGTGAAAATAGCTTAGGCTGTACCAAAAGATGTTTTAGCCTACATCACTATGTAGGAAAAAGATCTCTCATCTGTCCACACATCCACTTGGGTCTAGAGACCGGTGGACATACAGTAGATTTTAACCAATTAAGAACATGCTTTAGAATCAGATGAGATCCATTTAAACATAAGAGCAGCTTTCCGAAAATAATCATCCTGTATATAGGCTTATTTACGGAGCTCCTAGTGGGGCATGGTGGTGGAAAACCTTTGCGCTCCCGCGAGAAACTTTGTGTTCGCTCGCAAAGCCTTTGCATTCGTCCAAGAAACGTAGCATTTTTGTGCAACACATTCTCACTACCAACTCGTCACATATTGACGCTTTGTCAGGACCTCTCAGCGTCAACTTTTAACACACAGGGTACCCCTTTAACGTAATGTTTCGACGCACAGGGTACTCCATTGATTTCACCTGTTTGCCCAGTTCCCAATATAAAACATGTAGCGTTAACAGGCAAATAAAAGTACAGTCACATTTATTGCAAAAACTGACCAAAAACAGTGTAAAAGTATTAACTCATGTTGCATTCCAATTCTTCTGAAGTCATATGATATCTTTATGTAAAGAACAGAGTTGATCTTAATGTTTTAATCGCTGAAATGATGATCCCGCCGCTCCATGAACGCATGCATGCACTCAGTCATATCTGATTGAAAAGATACACCCAACTCTTTAGCATGACGCAATCGGTCACGGGACACACAAGAGTCAATGACATTTCACTATCAGAGCTGACGTAACATTTCTTTAGGCGGCAATTTTTGAATGTGTGCATGATCTTCGGCGGATGGAGACGCTGAACGCTTTTGGGGATTTTCTTCACATAAATCAATCGTTTGGCCTCGAGCCTTTTTGAATAAATTGTGCCTGCAGTCCTATCTGCCTGTTATATCCTGTGTTTTATATCATATAATACACAAATGCGTAGGTTTAGGGATGGGGTTGGGTTACATGTTCAAACATGTCTAAATAGCGTAAATAAAAAAAATAAATAAATGTAAATAAACTTATGCTGGCTGATTAAATTGAGAATCACACTCCAACATGTCATAATGGCAAAATCATAACCCAATATATAATTTCATCATGACGATAACATTCCCATGCCCAACACATCTGTGTATGACACCAAAGGTTTCTAATTGAAATCAATGGAGTACCCCGCGCTTTGAAAAATTATGCTAAAGGGGTACCCTGTGTGTTAAAATGTGACGCCGAAGGGTCCTGACCAAGCGTCAATATGTGACGAGTTGGGTGTGAGAACGTGTTGTTTTGTGAGGGGACGCAAAACATTTGCAAGACAACGCAAAAGCATTGACAAATATGTTCCCTTTCAAGGGAACTCCAGCTGCATCATCGCTGTGGGAACGCATCTGTGTGATTGCATCGTGAAGCACGTAATGAATCAAACCAATGGAGTGACGGAACGTCATAGACGGGTGATGTCATCAACCAGGAACTATAAAGCACACCTGCACCAAACACAGTTAGCTTCTGTGTCTTCAGCAAGCGCTCTGTATGAATCATTGTCTGTCAAATTGGTGTTTTTGTCTGTCTTTAGTTTGAGCTAGGCAGGAGTTTTTCACCACATACACAAAAAAAAAGAAAAAAAAAAGACAAAAGACAAAGAGTGACATTATGGCGAGCAAACAACAGTTCAGAAAGTGTGTTCATCCCTGCCCTTGTTATATTTCGGGTGGGGATACACATTTGATGTGCGTTGTTTGTATGGGAGTGCAGCACGCTCAGGCAGCTCTCGAGGGAGTTGCCTGCGAACATTGTGATCTCATGCCTATGAGAACGCTGTGCTCCCGCCGTGCGCTCTTTGAGGAGGGCGCTTCGGTTCGCGTTCCCCGCGGCTCGGGTCCCGCTTCTGCCGAGGTAGAGCGGCGGCTCCAGTCGTGGGGTTCGCAAAAGGATCTGACAGAGGTGTTAGAGACAGGCGCTGCATTATCTCTGCCTTCACCTGTCAGGTCCAGTGTCTCTATCCAGGGTTTGGAAGCCTGCGCTGCGGTTTCTTCCGCCCCGGTCGAGGCTCCGGTGCTGCAACTATCCAGTTCTGAGGAACTTGATGTTGTTAGTATCGTCACAGGGGAAGTAGAAGACTCGCCACTTCATTCCCCTGCCAGTGAGGAGCTGATGGAGGTGTTAAGTCGTGCTGTGGCCAAGTTAAGCTTAGATTGGCCACAAGAAAGACAGGAGCATTCATTAAAAAGAAGCAAGCTAGATGAACGTTTTCTGCCCGCCCACACGGCTCAGCTTCCACGGCGGAGCCTGCCATTTATTCAGCCCTACTATATTACTATAGCTTGACGTTTGTGGGCTGAATATTCTGGATGAAACTGGTTTCTTCCAGAATATTCAGCCCACAAACGTCAAGCTATAGTAATATAGTAGGGCTGAATAAATATGGATATGGGTCGATGCCAAGGGTGAAGGAGACGTTTGCGAGACATTTCTCTCCTGAATCGGCAGGCTCCGACTTTGCCCACCAAGCCTCTTAGAGCTACTTCTGTGCTGGTGGGTAAAGTGTACTCGCAGCAGGTCAGGCCGCAGCATGCTTGCATACTATGTGCATCGTACAAGAATACCAGGCTGACCTGCTAAAGGACCTGGGGGACAGTGAGGAAATCGGGGCAGATGTTATCAATGAGCTCCGATCTTCAGCTGATTTATCTCTACGTGCCACTAAGAAGACGGCCAGATCAGTGGGCCGTTCTATGGCAGCCCTAGTGGCCACGGAGAGGCATTTATGGCTGAACCTCACTGATATTAAGGAAAAGGATAAAAGTTTTCTGATGGACGCCCCACTTTCTCCTGAGGGCCTATTCATACTTATAAATCATACTTATCTGACCGTTATCAGTTTGTAGCAGTAAATGAAGAGATGTCACACCGAACACAAGTTCAGTATGGAGTACCACAGGGCTCAGTGCTAGGACTGTTGCTTTTCACCCTGTACATGCTACTACTGGGAGATATTATTAGGAAGCATGGCATTAATTTTCATTGTTATGCTGACGATACTCAGCTCTATATTTCTTCACGCCCTGACGAAACTTACCAATTCACAAGATTAACAGAATGCATAGCTGATATAAAAAATTGGATGACTAGTAATTTCCTGCAACTTAATTCAGAAAAAACAGAATTTTTAATCATTGGACAAAAAAACTCCACAAGTAGTAACCTAGAATACTGTCTAACACTCGATGGCTGCTCTGTCAAGTCCTCGTCGTCAGTTAGGAACCTGGGTGTGCTCTTTGATACCAATCTCTCATTTGAAAGCCACGTTTCTAGCATCTGTAAAACTGCATTCTACCATCTTAAAAATATATCTAAATTACGGCACATGCTTTCAATGCAAAATGCTGAACAGTTAGTTCATGCGTTCATGACCTCAAGGCTAGATTATTGTAATGCTCTACTGGGTGGTTGCCCTGCTCGCTTAATAAATAAACTGCAGCTTGTCCAAAACGCAGCAGCTAGAGTTCTTACTAGAACCAGGAAGTATGACCATATTAGCCCGGTTCTGGCAACACTGCATTGGCTCCCTATTAAACATCGTATACATTTTAAAATCTTGCTGATTATTTACAAAGCACTAAATGGTTTAGCTCCCCAGTACTTGAGCGAGCTCTTAACGCATTATACTCCATCACGTCTATTGCGGTCTCAAAATTCTGGCCAGTTAATAATACCTAGAATATCAAAATCAACTGCAGGCGGTCGATCCTTTTTTCATATTTAGCACCTAAACTCTGGAACAGTCTTCCTAGCATTGTTCGGGAAGCAGACACACTCTGTCAGTTTAAATCTAGACTAAAAACACATCTCTTTACTATGGCATACACATAAAACATTTTTAATTTCTATTATTCAAATCAGTTAAATGATTGTTTTAGGCTGCATTAACTAGGTCAGCCGGAACCGGGAACACTTCCCATAACACCTGATGTACTCGTTACATCATAAGAAGAATGGCATCTACGCTAATGTTAGTCTCTCTGTTTATCCCGAGGTTTACTGCAGTCGGCCGGATCCGGGCCGTATCCAGACCAGATGGTGGACCTTAGTCTGGACATGACGACCATATCCCTGAAGTGTCTGTAGAGACCGTGTCAATTAAACTCCCCCCTGTAAATGCTGCATCGACACGACATCCTCATTAAACCCGTCCCCGGCGTGACGACTCCAATCTTTCGAATAATCCTACGAATATCTATTGATCTAATATGACTTCTGACCTGTAATGTTGCCAGAATCATAATCATACACTATTTGTTCGTCGGCCAGAGGAGAACTGGCACCCCGACTGAGCCTGGTTTCTCCCAAGGTTTTTTTCTCCATTCTGGCCCTGAAGGAGTTTTGGTTCCTTGCCACCGTCGCCTTTGGCTTTTGGCTTGCTCAGTTGGGGACACTTAAATTTCAACTATATTACTGATCTGCCCGCATTGACACTATATGATAATTGAAATGAGCTGGATGACATCACCGTTTTCACCAGAGCGGCTGTACAGCCAAATCAAATTCTGTTGCATTATTTTCCTGTTACCACTGTGAAGCTGCTTTGAAACAATTGCCATTGTAAAAAGTGCTATATAAATAAAGGTGATTTGATTTGATTTGATATTCGGTGACGCTGTGCATACAGTCACCAATAGGTTCCAGGAGGCTAAGAAGCAGGCGGTGGCGCTCCAGCAGTTCCTTCCCCGAAAGCCTCAGGTCCCAGTTGCTACTGGGCGGGAGCAGCATAAACCGAGTATAAGCTCCTCACACAGGGCTCAACAAAAGCAGAGCGTCGCTACCCGTGCCCCCCCACAAACGGGGCGGGGGGCGGCGCTCTCAGACGCAGCCTTCGAAGGGTAGGGCGGATCTGAGGACCGTCATTATCTCTAATAAGGCTGCGTCGAAGAAATCCTGACGCCTATGGTGTCAGGATTTTGAGGGTAGTCCCCTCCGAAGGCAGGCGGTATCCACCTCAGTATACGGTTCCCGTCTCCCTTTGGTGCCCTCAGGGGGTCGATCCACCAACCCTGCCGGAATTCCGGGGCATGCAGGGCCCTCGCGAGTCATCCGAGGATGGCACCCTGGTACCCTTAATGGATTTTTTGGTAGAGTGGGGGAAGGGGGGCGAGGTGGCCGTTCCTGCCTCAAGTTTCCTCCTCTCGGCCATGAAGGCTAGCCAAACCTATTTTCCTCCCTACTCCTGCATTGATGAGCGTTATTAGCCTCCTCGCCATGGCCAGAGTGGCCGATGGAACCTCCTGTTCTCCTGTCTCCTGTATCCCGGCCACAGCGGCCGATGGAATCTCCTGTTCTCCTGTCTCCTGTGTCCTGGCCACGGCTGATAGAATCTCCTATGCTCCCATCTCCTGTGTTACTGACTCATGGTCCCCTGAGCTACCTACACCGCCATGGCCCCCTGAACTACCTACACCGCCATGGCCCCCTGAGCTACCTTCACCAGCATGGCTCGCTGAGCTAACGGCGCCTCCCTGGCTCCCTGTATCGCTAGTGCCACCCTGGAGGCTACCCATCCTGCTGGCACCACCCCGGTCATCTGCTCCCCACTGGCCATCCTGTCCAGCACCAGGGTGCCCGCCCTCCCTCCCTGGGTGGATTCTGTTTGGCATAAGGTCACGCCTTCTTGGGGAGGGGGAGTACTGTCACAATCTCCATTCACCAGTCCAGTCACCTCAGCACGATGTCCATTCACCAGCCCAGTAACTTCAGCACGATCTCCATTCACCAGTCCAGTCACCTCAGCACATTACGTTTCCCAGAATATGGATATGACATATGTGTGCAATTTCCTGATAAATCCGTCCCGACTATTCTAAAACATAAACAGGTTATAAAACATTATTACAGGTTTATCAAAGAGTACCTGGGTAAAGTTTTGACTCTCCCATTAATAACATTGTTATAATCATATATAAAAATAAAATATATAAAATATATATATATATATATATATATATATATATAAAGAAATTACATAGTGTTGCTTTAAGTACTGTAATTCTCAAATCAAATAATCAAGTGACAACAGGCCCTTTAATATTGCCAAGAAAGAAAAAAAAACAGAGCAAAGCAGGATGAAAGAGCATTCAGTTATTTGCAAATGTCAGAATTAAACATCCTTTTTCATTCATTCGTTCATTATGAATCTTAGCTGCTATTAGATTAGATATAGCAAATTTCAGTTTGAGGTTTTAAGAGTACGAGAGTTTACATTTATCGTAAGTCATAATAACATAATGCCCTAATGCAAGTCCAAAATGGTTGGCAAACTCTGCCTCAGGCCGTCCCAGGTGCAAAGATACAATCAGGACCTGCATAGACAAATGGATCTAGAGAATTCCAAACTGTCGAATGCATCATAACGTGCTGTTAGCTGCCAAAGTATAAGGAGCAAGAGTGTGCCACCCACCACAAACTTCAATATCATGCATAAATGTTCTCACAATCAATCACAGTGGATACAATGAAGATTTATAGAAGAATCTGCATCATTACACTGAGGAGAGTCAACACAGGGAACCAAATAACATATTGTACTCTATTTTGATTTAAAGAATTGTTAATCATTTTGATATTCATTATATCATCCACTACATAAACATGTCATCTTACTGGAGAAAGAATTATACTATTATGAAAACAACACAAAATAATTAAAGTAATAGTTGAAAATGGAAATGCTGTCACCATTTAATCATCTGCTCACCAGTATGTAATGAAAGATGCTTTGCAGAATGTTCATACTGCTTATTTCCATACAAGAAAAGCTCCAAAAACAAAATAAAAAAGACCATTATTTCTTTTGAAATCATATTATGTTTTGTGGGAAGAACAGACCCAACTGTTAATTATTTTAAGCAAATAATAATTCCATTAATATTATAATTCATGTCATTCGTATGTAAAGTTCACATAATCCAGTTGATCCAATTCCTTCCTGAAGGATAAAATTTCCCACCCACATTTATTTGATCTTTTTATAAATTGGTGGCAACATGAGTATGATAAAGGTGAATAATAATTTTGATTTAATTACTGTTTCTCACATGCAGCAATTCTAAGATTTCAGAAGATGTTCAATATAACGCATAAGTTACTAAAAATAACAATGGACAGTCCCTGTTGTTATTCATTTACATATTATACATTATATTTAAAAGATCAGCTCAGAAGTTCTGCAAACATCTTCTTTTGTCTTCTATGAAATAAAAAAGCATACGTCTAAGTAATTGCTGAGAAAATTTGCATTTGGCTGCAACTATTATTGTAAAACAGTGAGGGTGCACATTTCAAAATGTTCATAATTTCAGATTTGATCAGGTTTGTGGTTTTTTAGACACATGACATACTGACTGGCATTCATTATTTACAGTGGAAATCACTCCGTGTCCTTCAGAGAAGAGCTTATTAAAAAGGATTTTAAAACCTCAGTAATTTAACATGGCTCAGGGTTGATGGTATTGAACTGGGCAGTTCAACTTATTTCTGCATCGCTCTGCAGTGAACTGCATAAGTACAGAAGCTCTCCAGTGACATCAAACACTTTAAAAAGCTTCAACCATTAAATTCCCCCCAGGAGACAGAAGGAGCCGGGCAGACTAATGCATGCTGGTTAAAAGCGTAATGAACTGAGCCTGGTCGGGATGAGTTGACTCTATGGAAACTATTAATAGACATATTAGCCTCTCGTTAAGATGCACAAATCTGATTGTTCTGATACCCAGTTGTCTTGCTGTACTTGCCTATGGCAACATCCTGACTGAAAGAGAACCTTATAAGTGACTGATTTAGAACATTTATACAGTACATAGGCAACTCCATGCATCATATCAATAATACACCTCGCACAAAGCTTGACACACTCGATTAACAATTCATTTCAGTTGAGTTTGCCATTACAATGCTGCTTAGTTAACGCAATGATAATTATTAGGTAAAATAGTCTACTTTTAATTAGATTGAACCGCTTTAAAAATACTTTTTTTTTTTACAATAAATATTTCTCTCTCTTCATAAATGAGTCATTTTTCCACTAGTTCAGTTGTAAAAATCGTATTGATATCTCATTTGTTATTACCTACAAATAAAAAAAAATGGATACAATACGTCTCATTTACAACTGTAACTATGATTCCCTGAGAAGGGAACATGAGAACGCTCCTGCGTGATTGCGTCTGAAGCATGTGTTCAAACACTCCAATCTCACTGTACACATGACGGCGTACCGCGGAAGCTATAAAGGATACACGGAACACAACAGCATCAGCTTCTGATTGGCTGAAGTAAGTCGCACACAGGCATGCCGGAATTATGGCAGGCGAGGCAGTGTATCATTCCTTTCTTAGGGAATCAAGATGTTCCCTTTCGAGGGAACTTAATGCTGCATCTGAATGATGGTGCTATGGGAACATTAATACCCACTGTGCCATACTGACAAGTGCCTGGGTCCCACTTTATATTAGATGGCCTTAACTACTACTAAAATTTAAATTAATCATTTGTTACAATGCACTTATTGTGTACATACATGTTTTTACATTGTACTTATATTTTAAAAAATACCTGCATGTAATTACAGCTGTAATTAATTTCTGTAATTACATCTTTAATTACACCATTGAGCTTTTCCTTATATCTTAATCCACCCTTAAACCTACCCATACCACCAAACCAGTCCCTAACCTTACCCGTATATTCCACCTCAATAGCAGCAAAAGTTTTGCAATACAATATGAACCGAATAAGTATATTGTACTTATTTTTTTGATGTAAGTGCATAGTAGTTAAAGACACCTAATATAAAGTGGGACCAGTGCTGTCCTAGCATGAATCCTAGATCCTGGCTGTAGAATCTGTAGAATTACGTACTTCTTTAAAGAAACTCCTGACAGTAAAGCCTTAGATGCCGCCATACTCCTAGTAGAATGGGCACTCACAAGTTACAACTAGAGAAGGAAGGTCATGCACCTCATAAGCCATAGAGATAATCTCAACAATCAATTTGCTTATTCTCGGTTTGGTTGCCTAGGAACCCCGCCTGGGTGAATCATAGCATACCACCAACTGGTCAGTCTTACGCTACTGAGTAGACTGGTGGATGAAACACTCAAGAGCCCAAACTGGACAAAGCAAATTAAGCTTCATTTGGTCCACCGACTGAAATTAAGGATGATAAAAAAAATGCAAGACAAGTGAGTGTGCTATGTTAGTAGGAACTCAAGGCATGTAGCCCAAACAGATTCAATAGGTCTAGGGCGACGAATTGTGAGATGTAATAGCGAGCAAGAAAGCCATCTTGATAGTAAGGAATGTCTCCAAAACAGATTCAATAGGTTTGAAGCCAGGGACAACCCCTCTAGAACTATGACCAAATCTCAATGTGCCACGAAGAAATGTGATACCAGAGGGTGTCTCCCCAAAGATCTACTGCCCAAAGTTGCATGCTAAGTAGCTATGGCTGCCACATAAACCTTTAACATTGAGGGGGATAGTCCAGAAGAAAAACGGTGCTGAAGGAACTCCAGCAGTGAACCAACTGGGCTGTTAACTGGGAGCTCTAGAGTTTAAGATAGTCTCAACAACCTCAGTTGAGAGACCAGAATTCAGGAGTTGATCCCCCCAGGGGCTAAACCCACATGTCCAGCCGGGGAAGATTGTGCCCCCGGCCTGTAACAGAAGGTCTTTCCTGATGGGAATCCCCCAAGGAGAGCTATTCAGGAGAGACAACAGGTCTGTGAACCATACTCAGGCCTGCCTGAATGGGGCTACTAGCAGTAGACAAACCCCGTCCTGGTAAATTCTCTCTAGAACTCCCGGGAGCAGAGTGATAGGGGGAAATGCAAACATATGCAGCCTCGGGCATGTCTGCACCACGGCATCCAACCCCAGCTAGATGCGTGAGGGAAAACCAGAGCGGACCATGCGTCGTCTCCTCAGATGTGAACAAGTCTACTTCTGACTGGCCGAACTTCCTCCAAATCAACTCTACCATTTCAGGGTGGAGACTCAATTCCTCAGGCCTCAGCCTCTGCCTCGACAGGATGTCTGCTCCCTGATTCAGGTACCCAGGGATGCAAAACGCTCTCATGGAGAGCAGCTTGCCCTGAGCCCACAGAAGGATCTGGTGTGCCAGTCTGCAAAGAGGCATGACCACAGACTCCCTATATACCGGCTGTAAAACCTGGAGTCTCTCTCTGGAAGAGAAACACGTTCTATGACCTTTTTCACCCAGAGAGACTGAACCTCCTGTTCCAACACTTGAGCCTGCTCGGGGCTGACTATTGTAGATAGAACCCTATTGAAGCGAGGTGGACGAGAACTGAACTGAATTCTGTACCTTCTTTCTATAATCTGCAGGAACAATTGAGACACGTTTGGCAGAAGTTTCCACACTGCCAAAAAGTCTACCAAGGGAATCAGTCTCTTAAGACATCACAAAGGAAAGACTTGTCGATTTCCTTAATTCCAGAAAGGTTCAACCAGAGATGCTTCTCCGTAGCCACCATAGCTGCCATGGAGTGGCTGATGGCACAGGCTGTCTCTATGGTGGCCGAGAGAGACAAATCTTTGGCCTGACGCAACTTCTCAACCGTATCAGGGCCTGGTATGCCTGCAAGATCCCTATCGCATGGTGGTACATGGTTTGGTGGGCAGCGTTGGGCCTTGAGGGGCGATGCAGACTGGAGAGAGTTTGCGAGTGTCTCTTCAACCCTAGGCATCGACCTGTACACATGCTCATTCAGCCGCATGATTGATGAGTAGTTTGAGACCATAGGGCTAAAGACATGGGCAGAGAAAGGCCAGGACCTTGATGTGGAGCTCTGGGAAAAATGGCAAGCCCCAACGCAGGCGGCTTGCTCATCCAGCCTGCTCATCCAGCTTGCTTCTACGTCGCACATCCTGCTTCTCGGCTGGCCAGTTGACGTTTAACACAGCCTCCACAAACTCCTCATATGCAGGGGAAAGAGGTGGTGAATCCTCAAGCTCCCCTGCATCGATGCTGACAATATCCACCTCCTCAAAACTGGATAACGCCAGCACCGGGCCTTCACTCGGGGCAGAAGAAACCGCAGAGCGTGCTTCCGGGTCCCAATTGAAAGCACTGGAGCCAGCAGGTGAGAGCTGAGAAAGGGACGGGCCTGTCTCTATTTGCGACCCCCGTTATCTGAGCCACCATGCTGCCTCGGTATACGTGGGACCCGAAGGGCGAGAGCCTGACCATTCTCCTCGAAGAGGGCCAAAGCACACACTCAGCCCCCTTGAGAGTTAACTGTGCATGCTCCGCTCCCAATCAGACCACACATAGGTTGTTTGTATTTCCGCCCATGATGTAGCAAATGCAAGGAGGCACACAGAGTCTAAACTGCTTATTTGCCATATTTTAGAATAGCATTTTGTCTACGGGACAAACAAACACCAAATAAACAAGGACAGAGTAACACAGAGTGCTTACTAAAGACACAGAAGCTGACGTTGTTGTTGTAACATCCCAACCTGAGGTTCTCCCTCCTAACTGCCAGAGGGTGCACTCCTGTATACTGTATACTGAACTCTATCCTCTGTTCCTGTCACATGTTTCTCCTTCCTATTTAAGGAGCCTGATTCCCTTTGTATAAAGCACATATTAATGCTTTATTCTGCATGACCATATTCTACACCCTTTAATCCTACACAATACCAAAACTTAAGCGATACAACAAATACCTCACTAACTATTAATAAGCAGTAAATTAGAAGCTTATTGAGGCAAAAGTTGTAGTTAATAGTGAATATGTGTTCCCCATACTAAAGTGTTACCCAACTTTTTTCCCCCACAAACTGTGAATGTACAGTAAACAATAACTACATTTTTTTAACAGATTTTTTTTTTTTTCATATCGGGTGTACTTTCACTCACGTCGTGTATGTGAGAATGACTGTTTTGTGATGGCGGAACTTTAGGGAACGTTTAAAATGGTGTGTAAAACAATCCTGCACCCTGTTCTGGTCCTGTTATATAGTATATACAGACAATACAATGACAACGAGGATTCTCTCTGATGTTTAGAAACATTGCGGGTCACATCATTATAACACGCACCATATGAAACACTTTTTATGGAAAACTATTATGAGTATACAGCCTTCATCACCTGTGATTCTACACCATTTAGATGACGCTACAAAAGCAATTTATTGCCTAATGTGTAAAACTTATTAAATTACCAAATCAACTACTGAATGCACCTTTAACAGACCCATTAGTCATGATGAACACTAACTTTACCATACATGTTTACTGACGTGAGGGCGTGACAACCTGTCACTCACATAAGATCGACCAATAGCAAACCACAACCATTCAACCATCCAATTGACCCCCATAGACAAAATCAAGCCAAGAAAAGATTATCGCAACTTCCCCTTCATGCCGACTTTAAAATAGGCCCTGAGTCTGTTACAATAGTAAACAAGTCTAATGTCCCATATGCACACAGAGAGCTCCAGCTCACACAGGCCTGTTTATGATCGTTGTGGTTCCGTCTTTTCCATTTCAGTGTCTTCTCTTGAATGTCTCATTGCATCAGAATGTTCATCTCTGATGCATTGTGGGATAGAGAGACGAGAGCATCCAGATGGGCAGAAATCACCCCGCTGAATTCTTTTATCTCTCCCTCAGTTGACCTTCCTGTCTTCCCTTTCCACATCCTGTCAGTCCAGCCATGGCTCTGACAGTCCATCTAAGACACCAAGAGCTGATCTGCATCAAACACACACACAATTCACACGTACATATATATATATATGCAGATGCAGGGGTCTTTCATGAAATAGAGCTCAGGCTGCTTTAGCTAGACTTGACATTGAGTGTCAGAGATGACACACACACACAGAGAAAGAGACAAAAATATCAACATATAGCAGTTGAAGCATCTCAAATCAAGCAATAAGCCATGAAGACTGTACGTTTAGCACACTTATTGTGTCATTTCTGCATCACTAGCAGCACCAAAAGGGGAAAAAAAATATAATCCTTCCTCAACTTGCTCTTGCTTTTCCATTTTTAGCCGATGTCACTAAGATCACTTATTTTTCAGTGGTTCCTACTGCCCTGGGGTGCGTTTCCCGTACAATGTAACTCATGCATCGTTGTAGAAACTAACTAGTCCTGATTGTTTCCCGAAACCGGTTGCACCTCTGTCGTTTGAACCACGTTAGTTCAACATTATAGGACTGTTGTTAATGACGTCACATGCAGGTGGAATAGTAATAACTTCTGCTAATTAATCGATTCGAAATCGCAATTAATGAATTTAATATTATTATAGTAAATTTACATAAACAACATAAATCTGTTCATTTTTTAATCATGTTAACATGCAGTATTTGTCATACACTTTACCTGCATACATGCAGATCATTCAGTCAGCAGTTTTCTCCACGTAACGTAATTTTTTTTTTTTCCTTCATACGTCAATCTCTAGGGTTCCTGTACGTATATAAACACATGTGCACTCCTCAAAAACACCACTGATTGTTGACACACTAAAATATATAGATTAAAATGTATATATATTTAAATGGGATGTAAGAATGTTAGCTTGCTTACTGTGCCCAAGAGCATGATCTATTAAAATCCACGGGCCCTATTTTAACGATCTGAGCGCATGGTCTGAAGTGCATGGTGCAGGTGCACTTAGGGCGTGTCCGAATCCACTTTTGCTAGTTTAACAACGGAAAAAACGGTTGGCCAAAACGTTTTTTGGTCCAGAAGGGTTGTCCCTAGTCTCTCAATGAGTCATGGTTGTGTTTTGGGCGTAACGTGCAATAAACCGATCAGAGTCTCATCTCCCATTCCCTTTAAAAGCCAGTTGCGCTTGCACCACGGCGGATTCGCTATTTACATGGCAGAATTTGCAAACGGAAAGACTGAACGCTTCTCCAGAGAGGAATCCTTTTATTTTTAATATTTAAAAATGTTTATGTGCTGCTGCGTGTCCCTGTGTGTGTAATAAGCAGAGTGTACGCGCGTTGTGCACCCGCCTGTAGGCGCATATTACTATCGCGCCCTTTTAAATAACAAAAAAATACTGCGCTATTGACTTTAGTCCAAGTTTTTGTTGGTCAATGGCGCAGTCGTTTTCAGTTTCCTCAAAATAGCAATGCGCCAACAATGTGCCTGAACACACCTCGTTTTCAGACCAGCACGCCCATGGGCGAACAGATGGGCGCGAGTGCATTTGCTATTTAAACAACGTGGCGCTGGACGTGAAAATGATAACTGCGTCAGGCTGAAACTAGCAAAAAACACTTGCATCGTGCCGGGTGTATGATAGGTCCCCTTGTCACTTTAATGATAAACTTTGCTTCTAACCACAGCCCGAGAGCTGTAGTTCCAAACACTGTTTGCAGATGTTCGTTAAAACTATGGTTTCGGGAAACACAAAATTGTTCAACTATGTAGGTAATGTAAGGGGTAAGGGGTAAGTCGAGATTTGTAGAAGACAGATCTTTAGAATCGCGAGATTGAAAAAGAACGAGGGAGTAATCGTGAGACAGGTTGATGAGCATGCGTTGTTGATGTTCCCCGGATTTTATCTGCGTGTTCTTGAAATAAAACGGACCTTATATCTTCATAAAAACACACGTGTGGACCTTGTGTGTAACAGTATTGACAGAGCTTGCAAACATAGTTGGCTAACGATGCTTTTGGGAAATGCACCCCAGCTCCACTGGGTATGTAAAGGCCACTTTATTGGTTATGAATGACATTTCAAGTTGACTTGTCAGTGTTGGTAAAACCACTGCACCATTCAGCCTCAAGTAGCTTATTGTTGTTTTAAAATGGCAGCAATATCAATATGATAAAAGACACCAGTGTTAAATAAATAATGGCATTTCTTTTTAACAAGAATAAAGTTCGTAGGCCGTACTCTTAAAAATAAAGGTTCTTTACTGGCATCATGGAACGTCTGTTCTGGGTTTGATTTAGTTTTGGATTGTTATCGCGTTTGACTTTCACTGTTACCTGTTAAATTTGCTGTGTTAGTTCATATTTCATGTCTTTGGGTATGTTTATGTAACATGTAAGCAGGGATGAAGCAGAGTGATAATCCAAATGCAGCATGAACGATTTAATAACAAACATCAACAGTAGATCCAAGAACAAGGGTATCCAAAAACAGGCATGAGCACAACGACAGGAACACACATACAGGCGCAACAACCAACAAAAAACAACTGAAGCACTGGGGTATATATACACAAAGGGAAACAAGGTTAACAAGATAACAAGGGGGTGTGGTAAATGGGAAACACCTGGGAAGACTAATCAACATGAAAAACTACAAAGGACTACAAAACATGGCACAAGACAGGAAATAACAAAAGAGTCCACAAACACACAGGGAATTTATGACAGTTTACACGACAACAATGTACTAAAAACAGATGACAATGTTGTCAAAAGATCCCCGTTCACACGAATCTGCAAAAATAAAATTACTAGATGTTGCTTTGTAAAGAAACACCCCGCGAACACGTAATACGCATGCGTGAACGTAACACGCATGCGCATGATGTCACCATTTTCACAGATTCGCATTTGTGTTGTTTACATGGAGACATTAAAGGTATCGTTTTCAGAACCTTGCACTCTGAAACCCATTTTCAAAAGCTTGCGTTTTCAGGCCCCCAAAACACTGTTGTCGTGTAAACGAACGGCCAAAGCGCATAAAAAGTTTTCAGTTTTCAGTTATCCTTGGTCAGATCTCGTCTCACAATAGATGTTGTTCTGTTTCCTGTGTTTTTGTTTCCAGATAGACTGAATAAGTATGTTTTAGTTTGTTTTTATTACAAACTGCTTGCAAATAGCTCCAGCTCTTTTATTTATGCCTTTTTGCAACCCCTTTGCTGACACATCAATTGTTCCATGAAGAACGTTTAACATCCATGGAATCCTTCTATTAGACAAAAGGTTGAAAAGTTCTTTTTTTGTTTTTGCATTATTAAAATGTTTTTCACACTAAAAAAAAAATATTTTAAGAACTGATCACTGAAAGGTTCTTTAGGGAACCAAAAAATGTTTCTTCTATGACATTGGCGCAAAAAACCCTTTTGGAAACTGTATTATAAGTATATACACTCACCTAAAGGATTATTAGGAACACCTGTTCAATTTCTCATTAATGCAATTATCTAATCAACCAATCACATGGCAGTTGCTTCAATGCATTTAGGGGTGTGGTCCTGGTCAAGACAATCTCCTGAACTCCAAACTGAATGTCAAAATGGGAAAGAAAGGTGATTTAAGCAATTTTGAGCGTGGCATGGTTGTTGGTGCCAGACGGGCCGGTCTGAGTATTTCACAATCTGCTCAGTTACTGGGATTTTCACGCACAACCATTTCTAGAGTTTACAAAGAATGGTGTGAAAAGAGAAAAACATCCAGTATGCGGCAGTCCTGTGGGCGAAAATGCCTTGTTGATGCTAGAGGTCAGAGGAGAATGGGCCGACTGATTCAAGCTGATAGAAGAGCAACTTTGACTGAAATAACCACTCGTTACAACCGAGGTATGCACCAAAGCATTTGTGAAGCCACAACACGCACAACCTTGAGGCGGATGGGCTACAACAGCAGAAGACCCCACCGGGTACCACTCATCTCCACTACAAATAGGAAAAAGAGGCTACAATTTGCACGAGCTCACCAAAATTGGACAGTTGAAGACTGGAAAAATGTTGCCTGGTCTGATGAGTCTCGATTTCTGTTGAGACATTCAGATGGTAGAGTCAGAATTTGGCGTAAACAGAATGAGAACATGGATCCATCATGCCTTGTTACCACTGTGCAGGCTGGTGGTGGTGGTGTAATGGTGTGGGGGATGTTTTCTTGGCACACTTTAGGCCCCTTAGTGCCAATTGGGCATCGTTTAAATGCCACGGCCTACCTGAGCATTGTTTCTGACCATGTCCATCCCTTTATGACCACCATGTACCCATCCTCTGATGGCTACTTCCAGCAGGATAATGCACCATGTCACAAAGCTCGAATCATTTCAAATTGGTTTCTTGAACATGACAATGAGTTCACTGTACTAAAATGGCCCCCACAGTCACCAGATCTCAACCCAATAGAGCATCTTTGGGATGTGGTGGAACGGGAGCTTCGTGCCCTGGATGTGCATCCCACAAATCTCCATCAACTGCAAGATGCTATCCTATCAATATGGGCCAACATTTCTAAAGAATGCTTTCAGCACCTTGTTGAATCAATGCCACGTAGAATTAAGGCAGTTCTGAAGGCGAAAGGGGGTCAAACACAGTATTAGTATGGTGTTCCTAATAATCCTTTAGGTGAGTGTGTATATATATATATATATATATATATATATATATTTATTTATTTATATTTTATTTTATTTTATTTTATTTTTTATTTGTTTGTTTTTTTGTTTAGATATTTAGTTGTTTATTTCTTTATTGCTATTTTAAGATCAATTTTGACAATTTTTATACCAATTTCCTTGCTTTTTCCCCACCATTTTAAAACAAGCTACTATGTTGCAGTGATTTTACCACTTGGCAAAAAGTCAATAAAAAAATCATAAACATTCAACAGATGCAATTAGAATCTAATTTACACGCATTGACCTATGTATGACTATTTTGCAGCTTCATATGTAAGAAAAGAGCTTCAGTAAGATTTTAGCGCTAGATCTATTCGTTTCATATGATAAATTTTCCTCGGGTCTGCGTCTCATTGTTATAACAGTCGTCATGCAGAATTAGGTGGTTGATTAGCAGTCCAGGAGCTGTTGGAAATCAAAAGGAACAGGTCTAGCACTGTCCTTCATTTTTTAGGACTAGAACAGCTCACCGGTTGCTGCAGACCGATGTGTTGTATTGAACATATGGGCTTTCATGTGGTAAATTGAATGTTACTCATATGTGAGTGCACACTGTTTTTTTTTTGGTTCTGCCCAAGTTGCAGGCTCTACCAGGGGACTGCTTTCCTTTTACTGAGAGCCGCTCTGAAGAAAATCTCAACAGACCTTGGTACAATTACTGTGCCTTCCTCTCTCCATCTCCTGCTCTCCGGCCCTGCAGACAGCGGCCCCAGGGAATTCAACCCACTATTCTGCGGAAGATTTGGGCAGTCAGGCATCAAATGTAGGCCTCTTCTCACACTCTGGGCCTCGGCGGCGGTCGCGTCAGGGGACCCGGACTTTGTGTTTTCACACACTTCCCTCCTTGGGACATGAGGCTTCGCTGTGGCAGGAAGGGCCAGGAAGAGGCATCGGCCTCCGGTCCATCTTCCAGAAGCTGAACAGGACGAATGTCTAATGTGCTTTGTCTACCTGGACTCGCTGTTATTTCCTTTGTTCTTTATATTGCCGCTTTCCACAAATAGGGAACAAAATAGGGTCTGAAACCCTTAAGAAGATAATGTCATTTTTTTTCTTTTTCAACAAACGGTCAGTTAAAGGAGGTGCTTGACCTTCAGAAGATGTTGATCGTCAGGCTGAGGAGGTCAAACTAAATAATGCATGAGCTGCTTTAAATTTGTTTTATATGAGGTTTGCAAGTTACCAAGTTATATGTTACCAAGACTGAAATATTTCTAAAGATAGTATAAAAACCTCATCTGTGTGATTTTTATTTTCGAGATTCAAATAAATGCTTTTTTAAATACTTTTATTCAGCAAACATGCATTAAATTGATCAAAAGTGTCAGTAAAGTCATGTATAATGTTATGAAATATATATATTTTTTTATTTCAAACAAATGCTGTTCTTTTTAACTTTCTGTTCATGAAAACATTCTTAAAAATAAAATGTATCACGGTTTTCTACAACAAAAAAAAAATGAAGCACAAATGTTTTCAACATTGATAATCATAAATGTTTCTTGAGCAGCAAATCAGCATATTAGAATGATTTCTGAAGGATCATGTGACACTGAAGACTGGAGTAATGATGCTGAAAATTCAGCTTTGCATCACAGAAATAAATGACATTTTAAAATCACATAGAAAACAGATATTTTAGATTGTAATAATATTTCATAATATTTCTGTTTTTACTGTATTTTTGATCAAATAAATGTGTGAGACAACTTAAAGGAGAAACTTTTTTTCCCCATAAAAAATTGGCAACATGTTTTTATGGTTGAGCTGGATGAATGCAGTCAACACTGTATAAAAATAATGTGACAATGATTCCTTATGCCATGCCATAGAAAGGGTCCAAATGATGTCACATCCTGTTTCACGATTTTATATCAGTTTAGTAGATTATGTTGAAGTTGCGGCATTGTTGTACAAAGTGGCAACACACAACTGAACATGCTGTAAGGATCTATTTCTGCTTCATCTGACCCTTATAAATGACTTTTGTTGGTGGAAACTAATGTAGTGAAATTGATTCATTCGTATTGAATAATATTTTGACCCAATTTTACAACCATGAAGGTCAGGACATTTGAGTATGTATGACAAAAAGGTATGGTAAAAATAGTCGTAATAGTTAATAGTTAACAGTTCTCCATCAAAAAGTTCACTACTTTTTTCTTTTTTCTTCTTGCTTTCCACAGAGCTGAGAGAGGGCACAGTTTGGATTTAAAGCTTGACGCTACGGAAGGACTGGAGGAATAATGGTTTGGGGCTTAGGGAGGTTGTGTGCATGTGTGTGTGTGTGGTCTCTTTCATGGATATGGGGCATTTATGTGTAATGCCACTTTATGCTGAGATGTGGAGGTAGGAAAGGTGTAAAGCCCAGAGGAACGTACCTCCATCAGTCCTGGCTGTCTCACCTCCGCTCCATTCCATTAATCGGCCTACGGAAAGAAGCCAGAGCAGCTACAACTCCTGATGCACTTCCTGTAGTAACCTTTATATAATGAAGGACATGACTGACACATAAAAAGAGAATTTCACTCTCTGTCAAACAAGTGTGCTTCTAATTTAACTCGTTTTATTCAAATCAAAAATATTATTTAGAATATAATAATCATAATAATAATAATTTTACAGTAGGTCAACAAAAGTCCTTTTTATGGGTTATTAGCTCTGCAGATTTTCACTTTTCACAGTGCAGGATATTTTTTAATTTATTCTCAGGTCAAGGTGTAGACGGAGAAAAAAGGAGCACATGAAGGTGTATGCCTCTTTAATCCAAAGGCATGTCTTTACATCATAAAAGGGAAACATTAGACTCAAATTGTAATAAACTTAGTGTTCACTGATCACCTGGTTCACCGGCAACTACATTCTGTTGAGCCCTGGCTAGAAAAACGAGACATTTAGTGAGTATGAGATTATTTGTAAGGAAATGTGTTGTTGAGTGCTTAAAAAGCATTTAAATTAATGTGAAACAAACTACATTTAGATATTTCTGCCGAGAACTTGGTTGTTTGAAAAATTTGTCAACAACAATCAAAATGACATGTGATGTCAAACTAAACAGTGTATTGATGCTTTGATACAGTGCTATCAGTCTCTCACACTAAGAATGTGGAGCTTGTGAAGAAATGTTCTGGAGAATCCTGTGGACTGAGTAGACGTTGGCCAAACCTTTGATCTATGAGGATATTACAGCGTGTCTCCACTCTAAACGCATTAACCTTGAAAAGAGGGGCAACATCTCTCTATGGTCCATTAGACAGCACCCATCAAGAGTTTCCAACCAGGGGAGAACATTTGTGAGCGCTCACTCCTGAAGACTGGGAAAGAAAACACTAGTTGCGTGACTTGAAATGAGTGTAAAAAATATTTGATAAATTGACGGCATCACATGTTCAGTGCTGAATATTTATTCATTCATAAGAATAACTAAAACTAATAATGGTGAAAAGAAAAAAAACCAAGACACTGCAAAAGCACAACAACTATGAGTCTTTAAGACATAAAAATAACTGTGACATCATAATGATGTCACGACCCAGGCAAGAGAAGAGGAGCAGAGGATCTCAATTGCAGCAGTAATTGTTTATTTACCAAAAAAAAAAAAGAAAAAAAGATATATGGTACGTTTACACGGCAACGATGTTCTAAAAACGCAAGTTTTTCCTTTTTTTTTGTGCGTACAGACGACAATGTTGTCACACGGATCCGCGAAAAATGACTAAAAAAGCTGTGTTATGTATGCCAGACCAGTAGTTGGTGATGTCACTTTTATAAACACTGAGGGCCCTATCATACACCTGGCCCAATGCGACGCCAGGCACGACACAAGTGTTTTTTGATAAGTTCAGCCCAACGCAGTAATCATGTTCATGTTCGCATTGTTTGCTCGTTGCTATTTTGAGGCAACTGAAAACGACTGCGCCATTAACCAACAAAAACCTGGTCTAAAGTCAATAGCGCAGTATTTATTGTGTTATTTAAAGGGCGCGTCAATAATATGTGCCTATAGGCGGGTGCACAACGCGTGTATACTCTGCTTATTACACACACACAGAGATGCTCAGCAGCACACAAACATTTTTAAATATTATAAATAAAAGGATCTGGAGAAGCGCTCGCTAATTCCGCCATGTAAATAGCGAATCCTCCATGGTGCAAGCTCTACTGGCTTTTAAAGGGAATGGGAGATGAGACTCTGATTGTTTTGTTGCACGTTACGCCCAAAACACAACCATGACTCATTAAGAGACTATAGGTACAACCCTTTTGCACCATGCGCCTGGCGCGGTGACCGTTTTTTACGTCATTAAACTAGAAAAAGTGGATTCAGACACGCTTTTTTGTAGTTTACACCATAACGGTATCATTTTCAAATATGAACAGTTTGAAACCAGTTTTCAAAAGTTTGCTTTCTCAGGCCCACAAAACGGCGTTGTCGTGTAAATGAACGGCCAGATCTTATGAAAAGTTTTCAGTTTTTAGTTGAAAACGGTGTTGTGTAAATGGCCCTCTAGAAGGTAGGAAACAACGTAGCTTCACTAACATAAAGACAATACCAGGCAATCAGTAAAACTAAACTGAGGGCTTAAATACACAGGAGAAAACAAACTAAAAAAGAAACATCTGCAAAAATCAATCAGTTACCATGGCAACAAACAACGGCATAATTAGTTACCTAGGAAATGGAAAAGAAGCCGGGAAAATGAGGAACAAAGGAAGCAGGAACAAAACACAGGGAAACAATGAAATACAAATTAAAAGTCCATAAAACAGAACATAAACCTAACATTTATTCCATATATTTTTTATATGACTAGACCAGAACTGTTATTGTATGTTATTTTTACAGAATTTTATTTTATTTTAAAATCTTTTTATGGTTTATACTAGAAGTTGTCTAAATCAGATCAGATCAGAGCTAAATCATCAGATAAACAGTTTTTATCAGATAAATGTATTTCAATTTTAGCAGATAAATGTTTTTTTCCTCTCATGCATTAAATAAACCTAAAAATATTAATGCTGTGCATTGTAGTCAGGGGCGTTTTTAAATCCAGTACAATGCTAATGACATCCAGTAATAGCTGACTATTAAAAAAGGAAAAATCGAAAGACAGTGTTTCAACGGTAAATAATTCAGGAGAATAAATGTCAAGCCACTTCAAAAAAATATATATATATATAAAAAAAAAACTAAATCTAAATCTGTGCATTTTTACACAGTTCTGCACTTCTAAATTAAAGCTTCTTCCTTTTACTAAACTTGGACTTGTTCCACCATTTCTGCCAAGACAGTGGACACATTATTAAAATACTGAATTCAATTTAAACATTCTATCAGGCTTTCCCTTTCTAGGGCAGACTGGCAGATTTAGGTAAATTTCCATCGAACTTTGTGTCAAGTTCAACAAAAAGCAAAAGTGAGGACAGATCCAATTACAAATGGGTTTACACCAAGAAAACTGCATTCCCTACTGTTGTTTATTGAGTGGAAGAAAAAGTCGGAGATTCAAAAAAATCCTGGACAGAGGCCACTCATAACACACACATCTTAAAGACAGCGATCAGAAGAGCCTAACGGGGGTGGGAGTGTTTCGCAGCAAACTTATGAATAATATTTGGAGCAGTATGAAAGAAAAAAGGGAAGTTGATGATGGCCAGTCTTCATTGTTGTGAGTGTGTAGGCAGCGTGACACAGTAATGCATGCTAATGTAAACATCAGCACTCCTCTCAAATCAATTCAAATGTGCTTATTCAGGTGGAAAATAAACAAGGCAGTGAGAGAGAAGCACACTGTCCTCCAAAATCCACCAGATAATGTCATTTCACCATCCTCCCCTTCAGCAGCCGGAAGTTTATACTTCAAACTGACCTTTTGTGGGAGTCATTTTATTAATTAAACCTCAGTTTATTTATATAGCTTTGTTTTACACAATCAAACACTCATTGGCAATAACATTCAACAACAAGAATGGAAAATTACATTTGAAATGGTCAATATAGTGCATCGGCTGAGCACAGTTTAAGCAACCCTTCTCAGAAATAGTCAGTTACAACACAAATGCATCCACTGCAAAGCATTTCAAAAGACATGGGAATGTCTCTGCAATAATTTAGCTTTGAATGTATCATTGAGATATAAAAATGAATTATACACTGATCTTTTGTATGTGATTTATGTGGTAATCTGTAATATATAACAGGTTTACCACATTATATAGAATGGAATTGTCTCAACTGATAAAAGGAAAATCAGAATATTTCAGAATTGTAATATTTACATTTACTTTTGGTTTCTGCATGTGTGTGTGTGTGTGTGTGTGTAAGAGAGAGAGAGAGAGAAAGAGAGAGAGAGTGTTTTATATAAATATATATTCTCATTTTTGTTTAGTTTAACTTGAAGTAGTAAAATAATTAAAACTGAATAAACTAAAACTAATTAATAAATTAATAAAAAAAACTATATAGGCATAATTGCAAAAACTTAAAATATTACCTAAACACAAATATTAACAAAACAAACTAACACTTTATTTTAAGGTGACATGTTACTCGTTGTACTTCTATAGTAATAACAGTAAATTATGCATAAGTACAAGTAACTAACCCTAAACCAAACCCTAACCCTAATTGTAATTCTATAGTCTGTACATGTAGTTCATTTATATTACTCAGTACTTATTTGAGTAAGTACAATGTAACTATGTCACCTTAAAATAAAGTATAACCAAAAACTTTAATAGTAGGCCTATGTCAATAATGCTAAAATAACATGATAAACATGCATGACGTTTTCTTTGAGTTACACCATTTGACATTTGACACACAGGCATGAGTGTCTACAGAAATATGTGATGTAATTTCCTGTTTTATTGTTTACCTGTCACATGGCAACACAATGGTTAAACCACTCTGACTTTTTTCAAGTTTTTCAAATATTAATAACATTTTTAACCACTGTGACTTCCTTTATTACAATCTCCCAACCTCCACCTAGACCAACGAGGTTTATAATAGCTGGAGTGAGCGAACCATTAACATTCTCATTCATGTCAATAAGCTTTAGTGAGTGTGTGTGTGTGAAAGGAAGCACACGGTCTAACAAAGCCTCTTGTCAATCAAAGCCATCTCTCTGGTCTCTGTGTCCCATGGCCATGTGTCAGAGAGGTGGAATGACACTGATCACCCTCCGGCTGCAGATGTCCAGCCGACCAATCAGTCCAGTCCGGTCCAGCTCAGATACCTGCCAAGCATGAAGCCGAACACGGCCGAGGCCACACGGGACCCTCCAAGACCACCTTCACACAATTCGCAACCTGCCTCAGCTCATTAAGAAAATGAATGAATAATCAGCAAAGAACATAAATCTATCAGAAAGACTAGGACAAACAGTCTGGAAGAAAAATGCATTTTCCGAAACCCATGCAGTGCATTTTCTCTCCATCTTGCCCCATTTTTTCTCTGAGTGGATGAAAACGCACAAAACACCAAAAAGACATTATTCATGACTTTTACAATAGTCTGCCTCATATTTAGGCCTGTGTGGAACATTAGAGCATGTGAGGCTACGATTATCTTGAAAATGGGCACTCACAATTATTAATTCATCATACTGCTTCAGAACACAAATGCATTGTATTGTCTCATTCAGCATCTTATTTTACCCATAAACCCCATAAATCGGCCAAATGGGATGCGTTCTAATGACAGAGCCATGTTAATATCACAGCGAATAGGCTCTTGGGCGCAGATGGGAGCACAATGTGGAAATTCAATCACAAGTCCTTTCAATCACGGAATGGGAAACAGGAATGCGTTTGAATATTTCTACCTGAAAGTATTAAAATTATACAATTTTAATAGCTATTTAACATGTAGTTGCTTTTTTAGCAGCATGCTTTGGCTGTTTAGCTGAAAAAAAAAGGGGGAAAGCGGAAAGGTAAAGCAGGAATCATCTTGGCAGTTATGAGTAGAACATGGTCTTTCCACCAGGGAACTTTTTCCTGATCTATTCTGCTCTGCTCCCGCCATACAACTGAGTCACTGACTTGTGAATTTCTGCTTCCCTTTGTCTTTTTCCCTCTGCTCGCTGGTAAACAAGTAGATCCCTGAACTGAGATTGCCTGAGGGTTTTCACATTCTTTATTTAGCTGCCTAAATATCTATTCAACCACCGCAGAAACACAGACAAACCTGAGAGGGGAATTTAAAAATGAAACATCTCGAATGTTCAAGTGTAATCGTCAAATGTGTGTCTTTCATTATGGTTTGGAATACATTGGAACTTTCGTCTCAAATATTTCACTTTTTTTTCCATCTGCAATCATGATAAAGTGTTTCACACATATTCTCATGGTCTCAAACAACTATTAAATGTGAACTGCAGTCCAAAAAAAAAAAAAAAAAAATGTATTACTGGAAAAATACATCTATCCAGCTAGAACAGACAAATACTAAAGTAGTTTAAATATAAAAGATCCTGACACACACCAGTGTTATTTTAGTATCGAGATACTATTATTCTAAACAAAAATGAGAAATGTAGCTGAAATAAAATGTTTGTCTTTTTATATGTTTATATACAGTGAGTTATTATTTTATTTCAAGTAATGCATTTTTTATGGTTTTTGTTTTATTTTTAGTTAACAATAACACACAAACACACACACACACATGTTCCATGTTTTATGGAGACTTTCTGTAGACATAATGATTTTTATACTGTACAAACTGTATATTCTATCCCCTAACCCTAAACCTACCCATCACAGAAAACTTTCTGTATTTTTACATTTTCAAAAAAACATCACTTACTATGATTTATAAGCTTTTTTTCCTTGTGGAGACCAAAAAATGTCCCCACAAGGACAAGGATTTTGGATATTTCCATCTTTTTGCCAAAATGTCCCTACAACGTATGGTTTACCAGGGCCACACACACACACTTGGGAAACTGACATTACAGTATATTCTTTTGAGAAGTTCACATGTGGTGTGACATGCTAGACTCCATCTAAAGCTATTTATTTTAAGAGCATTTTGCTATTTCTTGCATGTGTAATATGCATGCCGCTTTTATACCTTTATTAACTGATAAACAACACAGAATATTTGTAGCATTAGTGAAGACAAATTAAAAGGCAAATTAAGAATGGTGAAAAAACAGACTCTAATACAACCATACAGTATTTAATCTAAGCCCAAATTTGGATTTTGATTGCATGTGCAACATGCAATGCACAATTAGAAAGTATGCATCTGTGTCTACTTGTGTATAATCAACTGATGAATTAACACATGTAACACATTACATTTTGCAAAATCTTTGTATCCATGCTTTGTATCACTATTTAAAAAAAAAAAAAGGTATAGGATAATTTAAAATGCCCATAAAACAGATCCTCAGATTCTCTCAGCTGAGTGTTTGCATCCCTAACTAGCTGTTTGAGGAACACCTACTCGGGCTTAACTGAGCAAAGAGTGAGCGTGCTGACCCTTCTGATCAATAATGCATGGAGAGTGAACAGCAACATGCTAAACCTCTTAGCCACTGCAGCGGAGGAGAGGAGAAAAGCTTCTTCCAGCTCCTCATGACCGCGGCTCTCTGTGTGGGGCATCACAGAGGCTTTGATTGTCCAAGATAGACATAATGAAACAACTGACACTTTCTTTTGACCCACATTTTAGAGGCTGTAATACGTCACATGCAAATGAAGGCTGAAACTGCAATATTTTGCATTTCAATATCTGGAAACAATTTATTTTACAGTGTCCTTGTTACACATACATGTAGTTACTATATTAGTAATAACTGTAAATTGTGCATAATTACATGCAATTAAAACCCTCACCCAAACCCTAACCTTATGTCGTTAATAGTACTTAAAAGCATAATTACACTGTAACAAGGACACCTTAAAATAAAGTGTAACCTAATATCTGGTTACACTTTATTTCGATGGTTCACT
Source organism: Coreius guichenoti (assembly GCA_039654105.1). NCBI lineage: Eukaryota > Metazoa > Chordata > Actinopteri > Cypriniformes > Gobionidae > Coreius > Coreius guichenoti. The sequence goes on along the minus strand of CM077176.1, from coordinate 35,235,390 downwards.
GTAGAAATTCTACTAAGTAATTTGTCTACATGTTAACTAACTCTCATTAGAGTATTAGTAGACTGTCTGCTTAATATCTGATAACACTTTATTTAGATGTTCCCCTCAGCAGACAGTCTAGTACATTTGTTACTACATTTGTAACTTAGCCTACTTACCCGAACCCTAACACCTAACCTATAACAGTCATAATGAAAGACACACATTTGACTATTACACTTGAACAGTCAAGATGTTTCATTTTTTAAATTCCCCTCTCAGGTTTGTCTGTGCTTCTGTGGCAGTTAAGTAGATATTAAGATATTATAAGTAGAAGTAGCTAAATAAGGATAAACCTCAGGCAATATCAGTTCAAGGATCTACTTGTTTACTACTAACAGTCTACTAGAGTCTACTAATGCTCTAATGAGAGTTAGTTGACATGTAGTTGCAAAGTTAATTATAGTTAGTAGAATATCTAAAGTGGACCATCGAAATAAAGTGTTACCCAATATCTTTATAGATTATAACAGAAAACAAACCATGCATTTATGATCATCCACATTTCCAATATGCCGTTTACGTTGTTTACCTTAAATCCAGGGCAAACCAAACAGCCCCTGACCTTTAACCCACCCCTATGCACTAATATATTCATCAAAAAGCATTTAATTAGATTTCTAATGGAACTTCACTGCAAATGCTCAACCATAAGGGTTATTATAAACTCAATGAGTACATTATGAGTCATATCAACCCATAGTCCACACTCCCATGAGCCTTTGCTGCACATTTACTGTGTTGTTACCTACTGTAGATGTGTTTTGCAGATGTTTGCAAAATAAATGCAGTGGTTTAAGCTTGAAAATGCTCATTGATTGTAATTTCACACACGTTTGGGGTTTATTTGCATGACAGAACATGGCACACCGCATTTTATGTTGCTTGATTAATTTTACACTCCCTGTCGTTACTGGACTTCGTTGAGGAAAATGCAGCAGTTATTGTGGTGTTTTCTCTAATGTGTCACCCATAGAGGGGAAAACGGTAAAAACCTTCAGAACAGACTCCAGCTATTCTTCAGAGAATAACACAACCATGCACTGTGACAATAATACAGTCCAGTGATTACAACAAACACATTTATCGTCAGTTAAATCATAAATCAGTTAATGCATGCCTGACTCTGGATAGGGTCAGAAGAGGCAGGTAAAGATATATGCATGTACTGTAGAAGCTGATTCCCTTGCACAGGAACTTTATCTGCAGACAGCCTGGGAGCTGCTCACGGCATGATGTCATTCCTGGATCATCAGCTGCACCTGTCTCATCCTAGACCGAATACAACTTTGAAGTGTTGTCTGCAAATCGGCTATTATTTACGGTTGACCAATATTGGACAGAAAAACAAAGCATGCAATTAAAAATTGGGCTGAGGGAAATGTTGTAATTTCAGTGACTTCAGTGATTATTTTTCATAATAAAATTCATGAAAAAAACAATGAAATAACCTCACTTGCATGGCTACATTTCATTGGGAACCTTCACCGTGAACTGGTGCATTAGATGAAGCTGAATGTCTGCGCTCAGAACAGAAGGGCTCTAATCTACTTCACCATGAACAGACTTAAAATAGAAGTGTATGAACTTGTCAAGGCACTTACAGGAGAATGTGGAGCCTGCCTCAGACTGCCATACAAATCATCTCCTCACACCTCCTCATATGTCAGAAAATAATTCTTTAGTGTGTTGTATACTTCTGCCTGAAGGCAAATCCTCTAAATATTATTTGATTATTTAACTCTCTGTTCTGTTTGAGAACTGATTGTAAATGAAATACATGCTAACACACTAAGCATTGTCTGTGAAAAAGGCTGCATTAGCAGCTGTTTAGCATATTGGATACCCCATATATAAAATATGAATAAATGCAATTTTCACATTGTCTAAACTGAAATAACATGTTGATTTTTTTTTTTCAAAACAAATAAATAAATGACATCATATACTGGATAATAACCATCTTTCTAAACAAAAATACATAAAAAGACATGCATACTTTCTGATGAAAACAGACAAATCTTCAATAATGTTGAGTATTGCTGATTCAAGTCAGAGGAACATTCCAAAATAATTTGTACAGGTACATTTTAAAAAGCATTAAGCAATTCATATATCTAATTATGTAACTAATCACAATCATCTTAGCATCCTTTTGTTTTTTAGTGGAGGAACATTTTATTTAGAAATACAGCTTTCATACGCAACTGATACTTCAGCATCATGTATTAATCATATAGTTGCTCTCAGTGTTGCTCCAATTTGTTCAAACGGGACAATTTTCTTCGGTAATTGTATTTTATTTGCCCTAATTAAATCAATTTGCAATGGTTGTAATGGACTTATATATGATTTATGTGTGTACCTGTGAGATGTATAGACCTGTACAGCCAGACTTCTCTGAGCTGGACGAGGGAGGAGGAGGAGGAGGAAAAAGAGGAGGAGGTGTTGAAACATGCAGTCCGGTGATTGATTTGCGCTTGGTTTTGTCGGAGACAACAAAAGGATGCCATGTCCTTTCAAGGTGTTATTCATCCAGCTTATAATGCTGATGAGACGTTAGTGCTGAATTTATGCATGACAAGTATCCTGCTTATCCGATCAAATATTTGGATTTGGCAAAACTTGTCTCATTGTTCAAAGCTATTCTTAAATCATGTTTAAATGCCTCAGACTGCATCTCTGTAAGCATTGCTTTCGTTTTGAACGTATTTCCATATTAAATACACCCCGTCATATCTTATCCATCTGTCCAAAAGAGCCGAGCTTCGTTTAAATCTTTAACGAAAAACAAGAGCAGGAACTCGGGAACTTGCGCAGACTTCATTATCCTCTAAAAGCTTATACTAGCGCGTCTTAATATTTAATAGGGACCCAAATAACACCAGCTAAAAAAAAAAGTAATGTAAATGTATACGAAAAGCTATTGTAGACTTGCCCATCAAACTTCACGGATGCATTACCTGTTTTCACTGCAGTGTGTGTGAGGAAGAATCAATCATAGAGTTGATGTTACTTGAGATAAAATGTCACGGGTTATTTTCAGGGAGAAAAAAAAAAGAACTCATTTAGCTCCAAGTGCGCGCGCTTTTGAGCATGATATAATGTGAACATATAGCCAATGTGTATATATTATATAATCATAACTGAGATCCTCTCAAATAATTTGTATAGGTTATTATTTACTTAAATTAATAGCTTTGTGCTTAGATTAATAACTTTTTCCATAAGAAGAAAAAAACAACTCATATCGTCACTTAGTAAATGAATGAAAATTCAATGCTGAGCCAGTCTGGGTCAGTCACTTGACCTCACGTCTATTAACACACACACGGCGACATTTGCTCGCTTATTGTCTGACTAATTTAATTTCACAGAACACTTATTTTCCAAACTCAAGTGCATGCCAAAGGAGAAGGAAGGGTGAAAAAACTTGCCTGATAAAAGTCTAACTCAATTTAAGGACAAGTACCTTCATCTGTAAATGAAAGCAATTATGCGGCCCATATTATATTATGTTGGCCGGTCTCAAGATAGTCATCAATCACCCGCAATCGAGCTGTCACTGCGGGCAGATTCGTTTCTTGCAGGCAGTTTTCCAGCTGGGGAAAAGAGAAGTACATCATCATTAATTTGACTGTGACCCCGGGGCTTCTCACATGTCTAAACCTGGGCTTCTCTAAGCGAGTCAGCAACACACCATGGTGCACCTACACTTTCATCACTCTCAATGGCGAGAGGAAGACCTTTACACGAACAGATATATGCACAGATAGATAGATAGATAGATAGATAGATAGATAGATAGATAGATAGATAGATAGATAGATAGATAGATAGATAGATAGATAGATAGATAGATAGATAGATAGATAGATAGATAGATAGATAGATAGATAGATGTTATCACGAAACACCTTTAAACCTCGCAAAACATGTTTATAGTGGAGATTATTTCTATTATTTCGGGGATAAAATCTTGAACTACAGTGAATATTGCACTTTTATATAAGTATTGCACTTTAAGGGCCATATGTATTAAAATAAATTAATATTAATATTAATTAATATCTCATTTGTGGCCCGTGAAACGCGTTAGTTTGAAAAATAAAACTGCTCACACTACAATTTCAATCCACAAATACGTCTAATAATACATCTGATTCATGAGTTATCGAATTTTCTTTCTCAATTTTCTCACAGGTAAAAAAAAAAAAAAAAGTGTAACTGTTTATTAATGCAGGCAAACCACCGGATTATGTATTAAAATTCTGATTAATTGAGATAAAAAGGCGCTTGCAAAACCGATATAACAAAAGATGCGGTTTGATTGTCACATTTTAGTATTGCAATCTCTTTTTCAAAGCTCAGTTTAATTGATAAGCTCAATTACAAGTCCATTGTGCCTTAAAATTTCACCCCCACCCCCCTGTCACTCGTTGGGATTTTTATCCAGAGAAATGCATATTAAAGTTAGAGTCTGGTCATTTTGACTTGGTTTCTTCTGACGTCAGAGCCACCGGCGTTTAAAACAACCCGCATCTGAGCTGACGTGTTTAATACTAGTTTTTATAACGCAAAATATGTATTTCTGACATCAAAGTCGGCAACTCGCCAAATGCTTCACGATGTGCGCGGCTGTGTTGTAGAAGTTTAATAGAGCGATCGGAGAGAGCATCCAAATTGGGCATCTATTGAACATCCTCAGGAAGGCGTTTAAGCAAATTAAACATGGTAGTATTGCGCTTCGCCCTATAAGCGTCCGGCAGCTTTATGCTTTACCAATCAATCGGTACAGTGAAACACAGCAGACCTGCAGTCTCGCCTGCTTTCGGGGAAACGGGGAGCACTCTACAATGTCCTATCCTCAATTCGGATATCCTTACTCTTCTGCACCTCAGGTAAGAGTCGTTATCGCGCACTTATTGATGCATTGATTTAGATTTTTAAAATGTGAACTTCAAAGGGGAATCGCGCTCACGTGCGCTGCGGGGTTAAATGCGAGTGATAAAGACAAAAGATAAAGGTTTAATCGGATTTCTGCGATGCAATTCAGGGCTTCCCTCTGCGCTTATCATTTTACAAATCTAACACGCGTTCGAGACACAGACACATGCAAAAGTGCAGATGCGATGACAGGGGGAAGGAGGACAACAGTTGTTTTTTGGCCATGATCCATAAAATGTATTGTCCTGTGGGGGCTGACTGTGGCACTGCCAAAAATAAACTTTCACTGCATTTTTGGGAAACATTTGGACGCATTTTTCCGATTGCTTCCTATCGCAGGTTGTGGTGTTTTATTTATGCTGTGACATTTCCAAATCATTCCAGTTCCTCATGACCACCAACTCTTTGACATCTTGCTGCGAGTCGAGCACCAGATCCATCTCGGATTCGTCCGCGCAGACGCCCGTGTACTGTCCCGTGTATGAGAGCAGACTGTTGGCCACCGCCAGGCACGAGCTGAGCTCCGCCGCTGCGCTAGGAGTCTACGGGAACCCGTACACGAGCAGTCAGGGCTATGGGAATTATGTTACCTATGGAGCTGACGCCTCCGCTTTCTACTCTTTGGTGAGCTTATAACATATACAATTATACTTTATAATAATAGCATAGGCTACTTTCTAGCAATAAATCATTGTGATATGTTCACCAAAATTCTGTATAACAAATGTGTTTCTATATCTGAGAAAAAAGGTGAAACTAATTAATAAAACTTACATGTATACCTTATTATCATGACAAGCATCATAAATGTAAAGTTTAATCGCATGAATGTCATTACTGACAGGTCTTGTGTTTATTTTCAGGGAACATTTGATGCCAAAGATGGAAGTGCGTCTGCGCATGCGGGAATTACACAGGCTGCCGCATATTACCCATATGATCCCTCCCTGGGACAGTACCAGTATGACAGGTATTGAATAGCGGCCTTCATTAAGAGTCTTCTGATTGCCAATTAACAAGTGCAGGACTCGATTTCATAGGACGCGTTCAACATATTGATGGAATAATTAGCGCAATCGCTATACTTAAACGCACAATGCATCTTTTTCGATAAACCAATTTCAGGTCACTTTCTTTGATGCATATTTTATGTTATATCATGCACTTGACAGTTTGCCCTTCAGGGTTTCCCCTGAAGTGCTTTAATGGCCAGATACTCGGCCGGTGCATTCGGTGTGCACTCGATCAAGCAATTTGTACGCTCTATTATGCCTCTAAAAAAAGAAACGCAATGAAGGTCTTATGGAAACAACGTAAAACATAAAGTCCTTGTATCTATGTTGCACACAGCAAAAACATTTGCATCAACTTTTACCATAACAGCATACGTTTCTTTCTTGCATATCACAGATACGGATCTATGGAAGGAGGAACCAGAAGAAAGAACGCCACTCGCGAGACGACGAGCACGTTGAAAGCATGGCTTCAGGAGCACAGGAAAAACCCCTATCCCACCAAAGGAGAGAAGATCATGCTGGCCATCATCACCAAGATGACCCTCACGCAAGTGTCCACCTGGTTCGCCAACGCCAGAAGAAGACTCAAGAAAGAGAACAAGATGACATGGCCACCGAGAAACAAGGGTTCGGACGATAAGAAATATGATGATGATGATGATGATGAAGATGGATCACAAGAAGATCAAATCAAAAGTGAAACCAATGATGACGGTCAGCCCCATTACATTCTTCACAAATCAATGGGTCCTTTCGGTTATTTTTATTATTGTTATTTTATTATTAGGCCTATTATTATTATCTTAATTTTTAAAGTTAATAAATTCTCCATCCTTGAGCTCTCTGGAAAAGCGCCAGCACAAACTTTTAAAGGTCCGTCGAGAGGCTTACTAAGCCATCGCTTTTAAAGAAAAAAGGTTCTTTATAGTGGAAAACTTTTTTAAATGTTATTCACACTAAGAGTTTATTTAATTATTTCATTAATAAATATCACATTCTTACTATTTTATTATAAAATAGCGTACTATTTGTTAAGCTTGATATAGTGTAAAAATGTTTTAATGAGTGATATTAATCAAAGCATTAGCCAGTTGTTTCGGGTGTTTTTGTTAAAAATATATTGTTTTTGTAATTGACAAGCTAGTTTGTTGTTCTCTCTCGCTCTCCATTGACTTTCCATCACTTTTTTTTAACAGAGAGCAAAAGTCGAGAAGACAAAGAACTTCAGTTAAGTGATTTGGACGACTTTGACACCATCGAGTCTGAGAGCTCAGAGTGTGAACTCAAACACCGCTTTCACATGAACGCGCACATGGCGACCACCGATGATCGCCTAAAAGAACCATCGCCAAAACTCTCCATTCCCGGTCTGCTCGAAGCCGAGCGCGATCTCACCAAAAGCTGCTTGAAATCCACCTCCGAAGACTGCGAACACGAGCTTCGGCACGCCAAAACGTGTTTCCAGCAGCAGGGCCATCCATTACTGGACAGCAAACCCCGCATCTGGTCTCTGGCCCAGACCGCGACCTCGTTGAACCCGACAGAGTACTCCTCATGTATGCTTAGATGTCAACCATCACCCTCCGCCTCCTCACCTGTAAACGGCCTGGAAAGACAGCAGGATTCACCTGTTACGACTCTCAGAAACTGGGTAGATGGAGTTTTTCACGACCCCTTGTTTAGACACAGCTCCTTAAACCAAGCACAGACGAACACTACAGTTTCTTGGACCACCACGACCAAAGGCTCAATCTTAGAGACTGGAGCCCTTGGACGCTCCGTAGGGAACAATAATGTGATAAAAACACAGCAGCAAGAGGCCAGTAAGGACAGTATGACGTTTCCAAAGGGGGTGAATAAAATATTCTGTTCCTAGCACACCAAATGACCCTCAAAAGCGAGGAGGACTGTTTGGATTAGCCGTTTACGATTTTCAGTTTACAGACGCAACAGATAACAAATGTCAGACTGTGAATCGATGGGCCCAAATACGTTTTGTTACATAAAATTATTGCGCTGTCATGGGGAAATGTATGTATTTATTGACATCTCACTGGCGAGGGTCCCAAGAAGGGATTGGTTTATATATATATTTATTGGTTTGGTTGACGCACGTTCAGATTATGTAAATTAACTGGAGATTTATGTTATGAAAGACTGAAAAAAAAAGTTTACAGCCTAGTTTTGTTTCGGCTTTTATTGTTTCTTTGGCATGCATATGTTGCTAGTTTTTATTGATTATTCTTTTAGACGAACTCGGAGCTTGTTACAACGACTCACAAGTGTCACTGTTAAGAAAGTATAGCACAAATGCACAGATCTCCTCGTAACTGGGGAATGTTCAAATCTGCTCACTACAATAAACGCTCGATTTTTCGAAGCTTTTGTTCTGTGTATCGATCAGAGTCGCTGTCCCTGGTGCTGAACACACGCAGCATTACTCCCGATACGATTTACCTGCTTGGTTAAATTTAGTAATTTCAGCTTTATTTGTATTTGTCACTAAAGGGTTGAAGTCACACCATGCATGGAAGGATTTTTATCCTGCCGTATTTTGGCATCATAAACTACACAGCTTTCTAAAAGTCATTTAAAATTGAAATTTGATATCATTAGGTCAAAGTAATGGCATAACAATAATGGCCCGACTGTCCACTCTAAATAATGCATATGATGTTCTCCGCAGTGATTGTTTCGTGTTTACTGTGTTTGGTTTTGTAATAATTCCTCAATAACTCTTTATCATTCCCTCTCGTCCTCTGATGGGAGAGATGAGGCCCTCAGGAGCCATAAGACAGCGCTGGATGAGCTCCATTAACCCGCCATAACCAGCCTGTAATTGGGATGTTTTCAGTCATCATTCACTTCATTCTATCGATTTCCACTCTCTTTCCCTCTGATAATATTATCGAAGCACCAAATCCTTTACCCTGACCCAACACTTGAGATGACCTGAGTTATCCAGACAGGCCGTTTATATGGTTAGAAGGCGAGATCATTTGAAATGTTCATCTTGACACAGACCCCTCAATTTCTGGAGGTTCTCTGTACTCGGAGGCTTTTTCACCGTTGCGCGTCTCTAAGTGAAAAGGGCAAGAGAATTAGTTGGTCGAGATAAAAGGGCAAAAACACGCAGTCAAAGGCAGGAGTTGACAGTGATGGTGAAAGTGTGGCCCCTGGAGGACTGGGGGTCCGTTGAGAGGGGCTTCAGTGATGAATTTCAATGTGAAAGGCAAACGATTGAGATCTTCTCCTGAACGATCCCCTGGACAAAGACATTTGAAAAAACGTGTTTTGTCTGTACAACGCAATGCCCAACAAATGGTGGTGTTGGTGTTGTATTTCGTTGTCTCCCAATAAAGAGCATACCTTTTTTCACACACACACAAAGTTATATAAAATGCCAGATTTATTAGTACTTAATAATTTAGTAATTTACCCATACATACATTTTAATTATTATTATTATTATTATTATTATTAATAATAATAATAATAATAATAATGTAACATAAGAGATTAAGATATTTTTTTTTTTCTAAAAAAAACAAAACAATAATAATAATAGAGCAGAACGCAAAGAAAATATCAAAGGGAAAATGGGGAACAGAATATAATACCATATACACTGTTTCAAGAAACTTTCCTGTCGTAAAGCAGGGTTTGGAGTGGGGGTGGAGGAGATGTGATGGTTTGACTAACTCACTCAGGCGTGTCAAACACACACACACACACACACACAGTGGAGGGATGATGCTGAATTAACGGCGCTTTTACATAGAAACCGAATCAAACTGTAATCAGCGACGCGTTACTTTTCATTAAGCGCCTTTGACAGCAGCATATTCAGACTCGACAGGGGACACAGGGGCCCCTGAAATAAACTGCTCTCAAAACACAGAGTCATAAGATAATTCCTTAAGCTCCATTAACAACTCTTAGCCGCGGGAAATAGAAAACATCTCCAAATCTAAAAGCTTTATCGACCTGCGCAAACCTCTGCTGATGGCTCCGTTTTTTCTCTTTATTTATATATTTATGTTTCGTCTTAAGGGACAGGAACGTCCAGAGGTGGTAATAGACTTTAACAGCACATATTAACTGAAGAAGGAGGAGAAAACGGCGAAAAGATTTAGATCTTTAACTGACCAATTAGTGTGTTTTATTTTTGCACTGGCTCTGTCATTCATCAGATTTGATCTTTTCTAATACTCGTTGCGATTACCATCTATTACACGTCATTGCAATTATTTGTGTGTTGTCGAATCAAGCATCACATTAGGCCAATTCTCCTAAAGAAAAACTTCTTTAGAGACAACAATTATCGTTTTTCTTGTTATTCTAACAACCACACAAAGAGTTTCGCTTTACAAAACAAAACGAATACATTATTATTATTATTATTAGTATTATTATTATTATTATATAATGCACTGAACATTAGTGTTGAAATTACAATACAATTCACAGCATAACAAGCGGTAAATTTTAAATATGACACATTATCCAGGAATGACCTGTATGTGATGGGAGGAGATAAGGCATGGATCAAACAGGCCCACTTCAAGAACAAAAATAAACCATGTTGGACATCAGATTTCACAGCTCTTAACAGAACAGACGCTTGTTTATCAGACACGTTTGTCCACATTTCCCTCTGGACCCCAAACTGCAGACCTTTAAATAAGAGTGACACACGCGCACCCCTGGGAGCAAAGGACACGGTAAATATATTTGCACATCATTAGTAGCTCTCTAACACTGGCCCACGCCTGTGTGTTTTCTGTCCTGGCTGTATCATCAGTAACATTTGGTCTTAATTAATCTGGCAGGAAGCTAATTAATAAAAAGCAATTACTGTATAGTTTTACTGGTCTGGAGAGTGAAATGCTGACGCAGAATGCAGCTTGAAGGTTGTAACAGTATGACGAGCTGTAAACACACGCAGATCTTAACAGCATACAACACTGCAGATCTAACAGTTATACATGCTACTCTATTATTATTATTACATTTTACAAATAAAAATGCAATTAGGTTACTTTTTATTGTGTCCTAGTTACAGGGTAATTATATATTTAATTATTGAGTAATATTGTACTATAGGGTTAAAGTTATGAATAGAGTTTGGTTTGTGGTAAAATGCAAATAATTATGCATCATTTCCATGTAACATATGTAACAAGGACACTGTAAAATAAAGTGTTACCAAAAACTGAAATGACAAACAACCAAAAACGGTGTAGGTTTGCACTTTTTTTATTATCCCACAATAGGTCAAATTGTGACTATATGTATATTACGATGTGCAAAGAGACATCTCATTCGAATACAAATATGCCTTTTGAAGTGTTTCACATTATTTATTTTCCCCTTTTTCTAATCTTAGTGTATAATGACAAAGTGAGCAAACTATAAATATGTTTAATCTTGCATTCAGTGTCACAACTGTTCTATCAGTCAATATTAATCACACATAAAATAGCACATGCAAAAGCCATTTGTTTTTCCTGCAGCTTTAAAATTGCATTTAAATGTCATTAAAGTTCACTAGATCGGCTAGTGTAATAGGCATCGATGCAGTCGCAGAGAGCTTATCGGCTGCTTTCTTCCGTTAGTCACTGCGGGTGAAAGACGGGGTCTGGAGGGCAGATTTGAGGTGGTCTGTTTGATAGGCTTGTCCTCACTCACAGGTGTCACAGACTTTCCGTCGGCCTTTATAGACCCGCTCACACATCTCTAAAGTCACTGCAGAGGTCACATAGCTGCCATTGCTGGTGTGATTTGCACTCTCTGACTGGCCTGTAAGAGCCTCTCTGAGCTTTGAAGAGGCTGGACTGAGTGTTGGCCAGTGTTATGTGCTCATGTGACTGGAGGAATTCACTGTCACTTCGCCAGATTATAAGACCTGAAATAACACGCAGACAATACCTACACATATCAAGGCCAAAAAAAAAAAATGGCTTATTGCCCAGGGCCCACATGAGTTAACAGATCTATGAGACAGAATGAGATGAGATAGAATTCCCACTTCAAAGCAAACTGAATTTAAAAAAAGCATGAGGCTTTAAAAAAAAAAATATTGTTGTGCCCTGTACAGAAAATAAATATTTCATGTTTAATACACCATTGACAGTTTTACAAAAATTTTACAAAATTTCTACTTTTTAAAGGTGTCTTGTATTTGAGCTGTAAAGTTGTTCTAGTCAATTTTATGGTTGTTTTAGATTTTATATTATCATCAAGTTGTAAAATTGGATGTAACTTGGCTAGAAATAGTAATTTTTCAAAGGATAATCATTTTAACTGGTTATGCTTTAGAAACAGAGTAAGAGCCATCATATGAATATTAAAACTTAACACTAAAAGCATAAATGTTTGAGTACAGTAGTTTTAGTATTTCAATTTGTTTGGGTTTATGTTATTTATGTACATTCTTTGAGCACTCCCTTTTTTACTCTGTAATGGTTTTCTACTGGACTGCCTTTAAAGGGATAGTTCACCCACAAATGAAAATTCTGTCATCATTTACTCACCATCAAGTTGTTCCAAACTTATATCTTTAAAATAAGATATTTTAAAGAATGTTGGTAATCAGACAGTTGACGGTAGCCATTGACTTTATAGTCAAGAATGGTGTCCATCAACAGTTTGGTTATCCATGTTCTTCAAAATATCTTTTTTTTTGTGTTCAACAGAACAAAGAAACTTATACAGGTTTGGAACAACTTGAGGGTGAGTAAATGATGACAGAATTTTCATTTTGGGGTGAACTATCCCTTTAAAGCGCCTTTAGAATTGGCATTCCCTTTAAGATTGGGCGTTTCCTTTAAGACGAAAGAAAAATCAACATCGTTTTTTGAGTTTATTTTTGTTTCTTTTGATTGTGCAAGAACTTTCAGTAAACAATTGAAAAGTGAATGAAGACCCGAGTCAATTCTTTGCCCGAAAGAATAACGGTTATTGCTACTACAAACAGTGAGTAATGTTTACAGATTGGCCTCATTCACTTCCATTCTAAGTAACCCAGGAAAGGGGGGACAAGTTGAAATTCTATTTGAAATTTTATTTGAAATTTTTGTAATCAACATAATGCCACAAGCACTGTAGACTGAGCTCAACTCATTTTGAATCTGGAATATTCTTTTAAAATAAGATACAAGATAAAAACAACAGAAGTCCTGATTATGAAAAGGAAATAGAAGAGGAAAGTGTAGATTGACACCTACAGGATGAGAAAGGAGAGCTAGATTGTGTTGTAGAGTTTTGAGCTCATGTGAAGCGTGCGGTGAACGAGTCTGCCGGTCAGAGCATTAGAAGAGCTTCTCCACGAGCCTCCATGAGCTCAAGACAGAAACCCTGCATGACTGTGTCTGTGCACTAATCAAAGGGTTACTCGTCTTTATCATCTAGTGATTCAAGTATCCAGCATGTGGAGAATTCTTTGAAATGATCTGTTCTTTATGGTATGAAGTCCAGTTTAAAACTTCTAATTGGATTACATAAAATACAATTAAATCAGGACGAGATCATTGACCATATATACTGAGAAAGCACTTGAGATCATCATGCCAGGCACATCTTAGCGAGGTCCAACAAGACCGATTCAAACACATCTTCTGATTTGTCAGAGGAACTTAGTAATATTTCCTTACATCGTACTGCATCAGTGTTCTTATTCCCCTCGTGCCCGACCTCTTGTTTTTATCTTTCGTTTTACAGAAACACACATGCCGCTCTTATTTGTATGTACTGCTGATCTTTTGCAACACAATTGGATATGGAGGCAAAGGTCAAGCTTAACTCTCTTATGCCTTTCATAGACGAATGAAAACAGCATATACTATTGATCCATCCCAAAATGATGTACATAAATCTGAGAGCTCCACACAATGCCGCCTGACCTTTCTCAATTACCAAGGTGACAAAAAAGGCCAGAGTGATGCTTACAGAAGTTTGACATGTTGGTTTTCGCAACACTTTAACTGCAACCGAACAGACACAGAAACTGTGCAAATTAACTGGTTCATTATTTACATTTAAAACCTAAAAATAGTTATTATTATTATTATTTATCTGCAAAGTGTAGTTTTCTAAAAAAGAAATATCAGTCAAGACTTTACAATGAATGCACCATGTGCATTGACTATTGGTGAAGTACAGTAGGATAGTCTTTTCAATTCTTACAATTGTATTGTAATTGTGTGTAATGTGTAATTGTTTTTTCCCTGTTCTGGTTTGCCTGTGTTCCCTGTGTTCTGCTTATTAGTTTCCACAGTTTAATTAATTACGCACATGTTTCTGTTCAGTTAGCTTCAATTAGCTCTCCTTGTATATTTAATTCCACTGTTTCCTTTGTTTAGGGTTTTGTTCCGTCAATGTTAACATGGTTGTGTTTGTATGATTATTATTCCTGTTATCTCCTTTGTGTTCCTGGTTTGATTTGTGATTAAAGACATAAGAAATAAGAGATATTCCTTCGTTGTGCGCTTACTGCAGCCACCATTACGTGACAGAACATGGAACCTGTACATAAAATGGACTTACCAGCTGTCCACCTGCTCTGTTTGGAGCAAGAATGGCGTAATCTTGAGGACCACACCAATGACTTCTTGAACCTGGCATACCACCTTCCCTGACTGCTCCCTGTGTGTGTGTGTGTGTGTGTGTGTGTGTGTGTGTGTGTGTGTGTGTGTGTGTGTGTGTGTGTGTGTGTGTGTGTGTGTTTTTGTTTTTTTTTTGAGTGGGTGCTGGCCAACAATAACTCCCACATGACCGTCAGCCTCGTGGATGAGGACATCGCCATCCCCACTCCAAACACAGAGCCCAGCCCCCACTCTGCACGAGACTGATGGCAGAGCCCACTGCAGATGCGGAGCCTGATCCTGTTATGATGAACAAGCCAGTAACAAGGACTGAGCCAACTATCGCCCCGGAGCCCGAGCCAGACGAGAAGTCTGACCAGGTACCAAAGCCGACAACATCATCTGTGCCCGCCACTAAGGGTGAGCTGCTGGATATTTTCCCATACCCACTGATTCTGATTCTGCCCACCTCCAAGTTTCCTGTGTCTCCGCTGATCCCACCCAGCTCCAAGTATCCTGTGTCTACGAAGAACCCGCCCATCCTCCTTATTCCACTTAATTTTGCCTATAACAGCCAGTTCATTGGCCCCTCCTCCGCTGTTTCCCTTCAGTCCCTCGGCTCCTCCTCTGTTGACTCCACTCTGCGGCATGGATCAGCTTCGAGTCTTTCGGTCTCCAGCTTCACCTTGGCAAGAGGATCCCCTGGCTCCAGCTGCCGAGCCTGTCACTCCACCATAGCTAGTTGACCAGTAGGCTCCACTTTGGCTCCTCCCTCCCTTGGCTCTACCTTTAACCATCATCCTTACGGCTTCACCGGGCTCCCTCATCCCTCAGGCTTTGCCTTGGTCAGACGTTGCTCTGCCTGCGCCACAGACTTCCGGGCCTTCAGCTGTGCTTCATTCCTCCATCCCTTTGTCTCTGTGGTGCTCTGCCTTCCCTCCAGCTCCACCTTGGTCTTCAGTCTCACCGGCTCCGCTTCGGTCTCCAGAACCATCAGTGTCGCCCGGTCTCTATGGGTCCTCTGCTCCACCTGGGTCTCCCACTTTCCTGGCTCCACCGCTGGTGTTCGGATGTCTGACTGCACCCTGGCTCCACCATTGGTTTTGCTGTGGGCCTTAATCCTGGCTGGGCTTTGGATCATCATCCTGTCTGCACACTGGCTCCTCCCACCTTCTTCTCCTCCCTGGTTCCTCTGGTCTTTGTCTCCATGGTGTCTTCCTCAGTCTGCTCCTCGTCCTCCTCCAGAGCCCCCTCCCTCCTCAGTTGGACTCTCACCTGCCTTCCGGGAGGGGGACCTACTGTAACGTTTATGTTCTGTTTTATTGTAATTGTGTTTAGTTTTCCCTGTTCTGGTTTGCCTATGTTCCCTTTACTTATTAGTTTCTATAGTTTCTAATTAAATATGCACCTTCTTCTGTTCCATTCATTAGCTCTCCTTGTGTATTTAAGTCCTCTGTTTCCTTTGTTCAGGGTTCTGTGTCGTCAATGTCAACATGGTTGTGTTTCTATGATTATTATTCCTGTTATCTCCTGTATGTTTCTGGTTTGATTTGTGATTAAAGAATTTGTTAGTGATATTCCTTAGTTGTGCGCAGCCATCATTATGTGACACATGCGTTTTTTTTCTGCAGTTTAGTAGCAAATGGCTGTTAGTTTTACAAATGTTCTGGTTGCATTGTTATTTGCATTATATTATTTGCATTACATAAAACATGCAAACAATACAATTCAGTACATGTGTATTAGTCTGTCTGTCTCATTCTTATCCCAAGGTTACAGTAGCCAGCTGGATCTGGTCCATATCCAAACAAGATGGTGGACATGCACCTAGAGAAGTCCACAACAGCCCTGAATGTCAGCTGAGACCATGACAACTAGATGAGCCCTAGAGACAGATCCCCTGTGAAGACTTTGTCGACTAGACAGCCATTAGCACAGATCTTCAGTGAAGACCACGAGAACCAGACAAGTCCACTGCACAGACCCTATGGCCAGTTTCAACTTCTCCCTCCATATGTTGGTGTAATGTATCCTGATGTATCTGACTTGTGATGCAGCCTGGAATTAAACCACAGCATGTTCGTTCGTCTGGCTAGAGGAGAACTGGTCCCCAGACTGAGCCTGGTTTCTCCCAAGTTTTTTTCTACATTTTCTGTCACCTGATGGATTTTGGCTTCCTTGCAACTGTCGCCTTTTTGGCTTAATTCATTGGGGACACTTAATATTCAGCAATATTATTAACTTTAATGTACTGGCACTATTGAATGAGAAATTAATTGAACTAATTTCATAATTGATGAACTTTACACAGTTATTGAACCAAACTGAATCAACGCTGAACCGATTTTAGACGACTAATGACTTTACTGCTTTCTTTTTAGAGCTGCTTTACAGCAAAATTGAATTCTGTTTGCATCACTGAATCAAAGGTGACTTGACTTGATGTGCAATAATATACTTTTGTAAACTTTTGTAAATTGTCATGTATAATGTAAATGGTGGGCAAAATGCATGTATTAAACAAAATGAGGCTTTAGTAAATACAAATCAACACAAATGTGCTGCCCTTCAGTAAATGTCCATTTCTCTGCTTGTTTCTTGAGACCATATCGTGTTGCCGTGACAGTTGTCTTTAACTAGGCTTGGTTCAGTTTCACACGGCATGAACTCAGAGGGCAAGATGCACCTACTGCACACACACACACACACACACACATTGGGGCTGAAGCGTCCATGCGAGCGGCCCTGTTTTACATGCCTGGCCTGGTTGAGCTGGTGAGGAGAGAAGAGGGGCCATGGGGTTTCTGCCCTGTTTAAGGATGGGCAATCGGTGAAGTCTGCTTCTTATGCATTAGTCTGGACTACAGGGGCGTCCGGCTGGCTGCCCAGCCCTTGTTAAAACGGCCGCATCAGGGCACTCAAGCCTCCTTTATGATGTCAAGTCTACTGGTTTGTGTTATGGCTATCAGAGTGAGTTAACATTCACAAAGGGTGGAGTGTCACAGAGGGGCTTTCATCTGACACAAATACACACACACACACACAAAAAGAGCCATTTTACATATCACACAACGACTGTCTTCAGAAACACACACACATTCCCCTCCTTCAGCAACACTTACCCCTGAACAAGCAATCAGCTCTTACGCAAAAGGTCACATTTGCAATGCAGGGGACTTTATGCAGAGAAAACGCAGGTAATTGGAGGCGGGCGGCTGTGATACCTTTTTGGCGGATTGTGGCAAGATAATGTGATGGATGTGGAACATTTTGGCGGGCAATTAAATGTTTTGGAGTTCCTGGCTGTCTGATCTGAGTGGGGTGAAAGTTGGGAGAGTCTGACAGTGTGCCACCTTATAATCTGATTTGCTTAGAAAAACCTGCTTCAAATCAAAGCGCTTTTAATCAAAGTCAATTTTTTTGTGCACACGTTGCATGAAAGGAGAGAGTGCAGAAATGAAGGGCTAATTTAATTGGGTCAGGATTGAGCTACAGGCATGAGAAAACACTTTAAAGCCTTTACATTATTTACACACTCCTGCCCTGCCTCCACAATGCTGCTCCTTTAAGGAACAACCACTACAGGACACATAGACAGACTTAATACTTGCCTACATGAAATCTTAACTCAAATTAATTTTAAATTTCCCATAAAAAATATTTTTCATTTGTTGCATAAGCAGTGAAAGGTCTTTCTAACTGTTTTCTGTGCATTATTAATCAGCAACTAGAGGGTTCTGGGTGGTTTCTAGTTGGTTTCGTCCTGTCTGGTGTATTGTTGTTACAATCCAAAATTTCAGTAGTCTTAAAAGAAAATAATACATTCGAACATTAGCATGTAGCTTTCAAATATTTTTCAATAAAGTAAGCATTCCTTTAAAAATTCAAGTAAAAGTCACTAATAAAATGAAACAAAGAAACACGTTACCAGTAATATTGTTATTAGTATTTACCTGTAGAGGCTTGTTAAATCTACTAAACATGTTTGGCCAAGACTGATTTATTTAATGCACAACTATTTTGAAATGTGTTTGTTTTTTTATTCATTTAT
Organism: Coreius guichenoti; assembly: GCA_039654105.1. NCBI lineage: Eukaryota > Metazoa > Chordata > Actinopteri > Cypriniformes > Gobionidae > Coreius > Coreius guichenoti. The sequence goes on along the minus strand of CM077176.1, from coordinate 35,216,752 downwards.
TAAAATTAATGAATGAATTAATACAGTGTCTTATAAGGTATTTTTTCTAACCTTATTAAATCTTAGTAAATGTCATCTTTTTATGTATTTTTTAAATAATCAATAAATTCAATTAAAATAATAAGAAACTATACAGCGAAAAATCCATCTTTGCAATGCAGAGGTGGCACAGAAGAAACTGAAACTGAAACTGAAGTTTTTAGATGTATTTACACAGACTGTAATGCAGCTTAGAGGTGGCATATACGGTGGCCGAGAAGTATCCTTCTGCAAATATGTTTCCTGCTTATATTTTATTGAGAGAATGTCATTTATACATTTTAGCACATACAAAAACATTTGCCCCAAACTGCAGCAACAGACCAGTCAGAATCAAATATAGAGAGAGCCCTGTTCCTCTCATTGTTTGTGTGATGCTCTGGCAGCTCATCCCTCAAAAAGTCACAGATGCTTTTACAAACCAGATTAGTGAGCTTAACTCGTGCAGTCTGTACATTTGAACGTATAATCAAACAAACAAACAAACTGAGTCAAATGTGTCATTCAAGGTGTGCAGGGCATTTTTAACAGCACAACACATAAAACAGTTAGCATTGTTGCCTCTCAATTCATGTTTTACATGAATTGCCAGTTTAATTTCCATAAACTGATACCTGATAACTGTAAGAATGTTTATTATTGTTTATGGTAACGAATGTGTTGCAGATGTGGTCTAATTTCAGTGGTGTTGAGACACAATGTGATTTAGTCAAGTAGAACATGTTCCTGGCACAGGACTAACCCTAACCCAGCTAATAGGGAACATTCTCAGAATTTTGGCTAATGTTTTGGCAAGGTTCTCTCAAAGTTATGAACAAACTTTCTGCCAGAAACGTTACAAGAACATTCGTTCAAAGTTATCTGTGGCAGGTCGCATAGACTGCTTAGACTAGTCATCTATTTATTTTTTTTCTTCAAGACTGGTCCCAACTTTTTTAAGTCAGTCACATAAAAGGTAGAGCGGTCTAATTTGAATCTAAAAAAAAAAGTAAGACTGATTACCTCTTAAGACATAGGGCCCTATCATACACCCGGCGTGATGCAAGTGCTTCTTGCTAGACGCAGTTATCATTTTCACGTCCAGCACCACGTTGTTTAAATAGCAAATGCACTCACGCCCATCTGTTCGCCCATGGGCGTGCTAGTCTGAAAATTAGGTGTGTTCAGGCGCATTGTTGGCGCGTTGTTATTTTGAGGCAACTGAAAACAACTTGACTTTAGACCAGGTTTTTGTTGGTCAAAAAAAGTCGTTTTCAGTTGCCTCAAAATAGCAACGCGCCAACAATGCTCCTGAATCCTACATGGTGCAAGCGCAACTGGCTTTTAAAGGGAATGGGAGATGAGACTCTAATTGGTTTATAGCACATTACGCCCAAAACACACCCATGACTCATTAAGAGACTAGGTACAACCCTTTTGGACCATGCGCCTGGCACGCAGACCGTTTTTTCCATCGTTAAACTAGCAAAAGTGGATTCGGACATGCCCTAAGTGCACCTGCCTTCAGACCATGCGCTCAGATCATTAAAATAGGGCCCATAGTCTTAATATAGCAACTGGTCCAAGGTCTTTAATAATGTTCACAAAACATTAGCACAAAAAAATGTTATTTATACATTGTTCATGGAATGTTTTTTTTTTCTTTCTGTAACATTTTAGTCGGATGCTTGTCTGTTTTTTTTTTTTAAATGTTACTACTTGTTTCAGAACGTTCAGAGGACATTCAAAAGTAACGTTCCAATAATGTGGGCAAAATTATCAAACTGAATGTTCCCTTAACATTTGTATAACCAAAAAAAGTTTTTAAAACATTATTTTTTATTTATTTTTTTTAAACTGGACGTTCAGAAATGTTTTCATAAACTAATGGGAACGTTTGCAAAATATTCTTAGAATATATTTAGATGGGGACTAACCCTAACCCATCCAGATTAAGGGTACGTTTACATGACAATGATGTACTAAAAACAGAAGTTTTTCCTTTGCATTTTTCGCGTACAGGCGACAACATTGTCAAAACGATTCCCCTTCACACGGATCTGCGGAAATTATTAAAAATGCTGTTTTATTCATGATGCCAGGCCAGTAGTTGGCGATATCACTTTGTTTTATCAGTTTTTCAAATGTCACCGTTTTCACAAATGCATACATAGTTTACACAGAGACGATAATGGTATCGTTTTCAAAAATTTGCACTTTGAAACCTGTCTTCAAAAGTTTGCATTTTCAGGCCCCCAAAATGCCATTGTCTTGTAAATGAACGGCCAAAACACATAAAAAGTTTTCTGTTTTTAGTTGAAAATGGTGTCGTGTAAACGGCCCCTAAACAAATACACAAAAGCCCCCTCAACCATAAAAACTGCTTGGCTGATAGAAATGAAATATTGTTAATCCAGGAGTATGTCCTACTTAGAGGAACTTGTATAAAGTGTGCTCACATGTGTTTGAATCTGAGCTGTGTTGTGTCCCTTTTCTCTCCATGATTTCCTGTCCTCTCTCAGGGATGCAAAGTTATCACAGCTCATGATCCAGTGTTTTTTTTTTTTTTTCAGAGCATTATTCTGCTTCACACAAACTCAATGTCTGTATCTGCTCTAAGTTTGGGTCTCTTGTACTTGTAATGAGAATTGTTTATAAATCTGTTGAGAAGTTTTAAAATCACCATTAAATATTTTTTTTTATGGAATATTGCAGTATTTATCATAAATGATTTATCCATGCACATATTTTTTTTTTTTTTCTGATCAGAGAAAAATGATCAGAGATTTTTTTTCTCTGATCACATGCTGGCAATAGGGGCGGAGCAACCTGTCACAAAACTGCGTTCTACCGTCTTAAAAATATATCTAAATTACAGCACATGCTTTCAATGCAAAATTCTGAACAGTTAGTTCATGAGTTCATGACCTCAACCTAGACCTCAGACCTAGATTATTGTAATGCTCTACTGGGTGGTTGCCCTGCTCGCTTAATAAATAAACTGCAGCTTGTCCAAAAAACAGCAGCTCGAGTTCTTACTAGAACCAGGAAGTATGACCATATTAGCCCGGTTCTGTCAACACTGCACTGGCTCCCTATTAAACATCGTATAAATTTTAAAATCTTGCTGATTACTTACAAAGCACTAAATGGTTTAGCTCCCCAGTACTTGAGCGAGCTCTTAACGCATTATACTCCATCACGTCTATTGCGGTCTCAAAATTCTGGCCAGTTGATAATACCTAAAATATCAAAATCAACTGCAGGCGGTCGATCCTTTTCCTATTTAGCACCTAAACTCTGGAACAGTCTTCCTAGCATTGTTTGGGAAGCAGACACACTCTGTCAGTTTAAATCTAGACTAAAAACACATCTCTTTACTATGGCATACACATAGAACATTATCAATTTCTATTATTCAAATCAGTTAAATGATTTTTAGGCTGCATTAACTAGGTCAGCCAAAACCGGGAACACTTCCCATAACACCTGATGTACTCGTTACATCATAAGAAGAATGGCATCTACGCTAATGTTAGTCTCTCTGTTTATCCCGAGGTTTACTGCAGTCAGCCGTATCCAGGCTGTATCCAGATCAGATGGTGGACCTGCGCCTAGACATGACCAACGCATCCCTGAAGTGTCTGCAGAGATCGTGTCAATTAAACTCCCCCCTGTAAATGCCGCATCGACACGACATCCTCATTAAAACCGTCTCCGGCGTGACGACTCCGATCTTTCGAATAATCTTACGAATATCTTTCGATCTAATAAGACTTTGACCTCTAATGTTGCCAGAATCATAATCATACACTGTTTGTTCGTCGGCCAGAGGAGAACTGGCACCCCGACTGAGCCTGGTTTCTCCCAAGGTTTTTTTCTCCATTCTGTCACCTGATGGAGTTTTGGTTCCTTGCCACCGTCGCCTTTGGCTTTGGCTTGCTCAGTTGGGGACACTAAATTTTCAACTATATTACTGATCTGCCCGCATTGACACTATATGATAATTGAAATTAGCTGGATGACATCACCGTTTTCTCTAGAGCGGCTGTACAGCCAAATCAAATTCTGTTGCATTATTTTCCTGTTTAACACTGTGAAGCTGCTTTGAAACAATCGGCATTGTAAAAAGCGCTATATAAATAAAGGTGACTTGACTTGACTTGACTCACATGAGATCGACCAATAGCAAAAGACAACAATTCAACCATCCAATCAATCAGTTCCCCATTGACAAAATAAAGTCCCGCCCTACATTTTTCTTGACATTTCAGAGTTATATGTCACAATAGGGAAAAGAAAAAAAAAAAACTATTGCAACTTCCGTCTCATGGCGACTTTAATATCTTCATGTGGTTTTCAAAATAAAAGCTATATGGTATAATATTTGAAAGCAAAGAAATAAAAAATATATATATTGTTGTAATTTGACTGTTGAATAAATGTATTATATTATTTTTATTATTGTTAGTCATGTATATTGACTAGGTTCCATAAAAAAAGTTTGAATGTGGCCTGAAAGAAGTGAAATTCTTTTTTGACAAAAAAAAATATACTGTATAGTATTTAATGGTTTTCTCCTATATCCTCAATCGAGATATTGATAAAATCAATATTTAAAATTTTTCTCGAAACTCTGATGAGTTTGCATCCCTGCTCTTTCCAATTTCATAATCAATAAACATGACCAAATGACCAGAAAAATAAATATAGGAATCAACCTATAAAAATGGTAAAAATGGAAATGGTGAATGATGCAAACAATGATCAATCCGTTCCCGTACACTATAATATTTTCTGCAGTCATGCTGGAACAAACCAATGAAAGGAAATGCCTGAAACACTGGTGATTTCAGAGTCCAACTTCTATTTTCCATCTCTGTTGGTTTTCACTGTACGCTCCACAGCCCCACTGTCGTTCTCATTGTTCCACACTGTTTCCATTCTTAAATAATAGAAGAGGAGTGTGTTTTATGCATCCATTTTGTCACGCTCAGTTTCACAAAAAAATGGAGCTGAAGACATGGAGACGGCCGGCACTGTGGCACACAGATGTAACGTGTAAACTAACATTCCTCCCTCCGACACAATTAGTTTTCATTGAATGATATTGATCTTTTCCCCCGTTCAATTATAATCCGGCGGCATTGAGCACATGAATGTTTGTAGTCATTAGACGGGCTCTTTGTTGTGTCACCAACAGCAATTAAATCGAGCCGATGGGCCTTTTCCCAGAAACTTCCATGTGGAACCGCTGGAATCGGGATACGCATCACTAGACATCTGGCTGGATCACCAGCTCTGTGGAGAATTTCATCTATAAAATAAAAATGACGCTTGTCCCTCAGTTAGCACTAGTTGCTAAATTCTTAAATGGGGATTTTTTTCCTGATCTTCAAGGATCTGTTTGGTTGTCTTCTGAAAAATCTTTGACACTAGCAAGATGGCATTTGTGATTTATAGAGGATGGTAGTGCACCCTGTCCTGAGATACAAACTGACAAACAAGAGCTTGAAAGTGACTGTATAGGCTCTAAAATAATCCAGAGTCTATTTATCCTAGATGGTGTTTGAATGCTCCAGATAATAGACAGAAAACACAGTGAGTCTGTCAATCTATTTGCTGATTCTGAAAACCAAAATAAATAACATTTGTATTGACTTATCAGATTTGGCCGTTCACACCCAATTCAAATTTGTTCTTCCTGTCTGTGGCTGTGCGGTGTCCCGCTGTGTTGGCAGCACTTCAAGTCTGGGACACACATTGACTTCTGCTAAAAGAGATATAGACACAAAATATTACTGCAGAGCTTTTAAATCAGTTTGATGCTATGAATATCCAATATACATTAGCCACAAATCAATAGTGTCTTTAAAAAAATAAGACAAAAGAGGGACTATTGACTATGATGTCAGGGCTAGTTGTCTCTCATGTTACTCTAGTGAATATTTACATTTCAATGAACACACATTGATTGTTTACCAATAGCACACTATATGGGGTAAGTAGTCACAATGGGAACTTGCCATTAACAGCTTATTATCAGCTTTTCAGATCAATTTAAACAGTATAAATTTATGAAACAAAATTCATGAAACAGCAAAAACATAAACGATAACACACTGCTGTGTCTCTTCTGCTCACCAACACTCTTAGAAACAATGTGTATAAATGTTACCTTTATGGGTACAACAGCTTGTCACTGGGGCAGTACCCTTAAAAGGACATCTTTGTACCTTTTTTACCCCTAAAAGTGGCATATTAGTACCTTAGAGTAGCAATACGTAGTACTACTATGAACCTTTTAGGGGTAAAAAAGGTACAAAGATGTCCTTTCAAGGGTACTGCCCCAGTAACAATCTGTTGTACCCCTAAAGGTAAAATTTTTGCACATTTTTTTTGACAATGAAGGCTACATTTATTTGATCAAAATACAGTAGGAACAGTAATATTGTTTTTAAGTATTATTACAGTTTAAAATAACTGTTTTCTATTGAAATATATTTTAAAATGTAATTTATTCCTCTGATGCAAAGCTTGTGACTTGCCTCCACCTAACATTTAAGAAAAATAATGTTATACATGATACCTTTTATGAACAATATAGATAACAGAGTTCAACCTTTGAGTTCATTATACAACTATATAACGATAGTTCATATATAACTCTTTTTCACTAAAAAACAATGTTACATCTTCCTTTCTTTCCTTTAATCCCATAAAACCAATATAATAGTATAATAGCTATTGGAAGCATATTCTGGAGGACAGAATTTACTAAGATTATTTACTAAGACATTTCCTGGAATACAAATACATGCCACAGAGTGACAATATGCTTATGCAATAATAGATAACAGCAGTCATATTTTAAAGCAGAATTGGTTATATCAGTCACTGGGCGTTATTTATACTTGCTATAACTATAACATGAAGGCTTAAAAAAATCCCCAAAAAGTCAATGGTCACCTGAGTTTAAATGATGAAATAAGAAATAAGCTTAGTTTAGTTAGTCAGTATTAATGACATGAACGCATGTAAATGAGTTCTGGAAAGAGGATGAAAGGAACAGAAAGAAAGAGAAAGAGTGAGTGAGTGTGTGTGTGTGTGTGTGTGTGTGTGTGTGCGTGCGTGCGTGCGTGCGTGCGTGCGTGCGTGTGTGTGTGTGTTCATGTTTTTCTATCCCGATGGGGTCTTCAACCTGAATGCACACTGACTCATGGGGACTCGTGTCACCCATGAGGAATCAAGCATATAAATCATACAGAATGAGTTTTTTTGAAAATGTAAATGCAGAAAGTTTTCTGTAATGGGTAGGTTTAGGGATAGAGTTAGTGTAAGGGGAGAGAATATACAGTTTGTACAGTATAAAAACCATTACATCTATGGAGAGTCCCCACAAAGATAGCAAACCAGACGTGTGTGTGTGTGTGTGTGTGTGTGTGTGTGTGTGTGTGTGTGTGTGTGTGTGAGAGAGAGAGAGAGAGAGAAACACTTCACTCTCCCATCTCTTATATAGCATTTTTTAGTAATTACACGCCAAAATGAGTTAAAACCCACAGTGAGAGGAGCAGCACCAGCCCTTAATGACGTGCCACTTCACCTCGAGTTCTCCTCATTCCTCCTGTCCTGAACCAACTAATTACAGCCGTTCATAATCCTCCTGCTCCTGTTTCCAGTCAAACTCACAGTGTTGCGATCTGGAAAAAGAGGGATTGAGGGGAACGCTGTGATGACAGGCTGCCACCACAGTGTGTTCTAGTGCAGACATGCAGACGCAGCATTACATCTGCACTGCCATTCTCACAAACATATAATTAACTTAAATGTTGGGTGGGCTTGGATGGGCTTGGATGGGCTTGGGTGGGCTTGGGTGGACGACCCAAAAGAACACCCCAACAACACTCTGACAACATTGGCCATACTGTGCATCACACTTGATAAAGGCAGAACCACCCCGTCCCCAAACACTCACACAAAAACACAGTACAGCAGGGCTTCAGAGACCTGTTTGAATTCAGAATACAGGCACATATGATGCATCTTCATGATTTTAACAACATTAAAGATGCAAATTCTTTAAAACTATGAGTAGAATGTGGTAAAGGACATAATGCATTAAAGACACGGCATTAGCACTCTAAAGTAAATCAACAGTGACCTCTTTCTTTCAGTGCTGGAATAACAGACTGCTTGGAAATTTCAGTTGGACTTGAAGCACAAGAATCTCATGCAATAAACTGCTTGATTATTCACAGTGAGGAAACAAAAGGATAAGACTATGAGGATATGATCTGATCTATGCTATTTTTGCTATTTAGACACAGTTTAGGAAAATAACGTTCTAAACAAAATCATGTTTTTCACGTGCTTCATGTTGGGGTCTGTGATACATTTTTGTGAGTTTAAAGTTTAGAGACTGTCTGATTATATGTTGTGCCCTAAACATTAAATTAACAATATACACAGTATATATACTCGAAAATATTACAACTGGATTCAGAATATAACTGTATCTCTTGTGTCTGAATGATAGAATCTGACTTTTTGCAAATAAATGCACATTCTATATTAATGTCTCAAGTTGCAGAGCTGCATGCCATCTGTTAACAGCATTAACCACTAACTATAATATGGCAGAGGAATTGTTCCTATTTATTATTATAAATATGTTTATTAATAAATGTAAAAAAAAAAAAATTATTGAACACTTGTGTTTTTTAACATATTGCTGTGCCTCTGTTTTTAAAAGCAATTGGCTACTCGAGGCCATGTGTTGCAGTAATTTTACTACAGTTACGGGAGTTTTAGGCACTGTGTTTTAAGAACACCCCTTACCTTTAGTAAAATCATCATAACAAATTAATTATTGCTTTAATAAACAACAGCTACATTAGTCTGTAATGAAAGAGCATTTGAAGTTTGTGCAGCTCTTCTCCCATCATACTTCGAGACCGCTCAAGTGGATGGACAAGCACATGTCAGTGACTCTCTAACTGCCGGGTGGTCATTTTTGAGTTGTGGGCGCCTTTGACTGTGACCGCGCCGGGTGAGCGAGTGCCAGACCTCTGACTGAACATTACAAGACACAAGCTCAAACTCAGGTGAGCAGATTAGAGCACCTATGGGGCCCTTTAATAAGAGCGGAGCGGGATGGGGTGAGGCCTGTCAGAGCTGATCTTTTCCGTCCTGGAGGCAGAGGTTTCCCCCGACGGCCTCAGGATAGAGGGAGGAGGGATTGTTTCACACCAAGGCTTCTGACAGCATGTCACGAACTATAGTCGCACTGCACACCGATGTACTTCAGCGTGTTTATATTTGTTGTTGAGTTGTTGTGGGCTTTTTTCCTCTGTTCCTATGAATGAAAACATCTCGCTGTCACAGACATCAAACGAAAGTGTTGTGAGGCCAGCCAAGGGTCTCTGACATGCTGAGACGGGGTTGAGAAAAACTCTACTAGAACTACACGTTTAGTTTAAGGCTTCTGCTGTTTGGACATAGCTGTAAATTTTTCCTTTTGTTTTCATGTACAAGTACAACTTTCATTGTCCATGTACTGAGAACTGTACTATATATATATATACTGTATATATACTGCAGCAACTCAATGCATTTAGGCATGTAGATGGGGGCTATGCCTGAAATTGCATACTCTCTTGAGTAAGTACTTTTATTTTATTTTGAATAAGTAATTACTTCACGACCGCTAAAAAAATACATTCTATAGAGTATGAGTGTGTAGTATGAATGTAATCCGAACATGCTACATTCGTCATGTTGTCATTATCATGTGACCTATAAGCGTCAGTTAAGTCGCTTCACTGCCATTCACAAATCCTCTCCAGTGGCCTCATGGGATAGTAAAGTGTCCATCGTATGCACACTTCAGAGTCTCACTGGAATTAATATGTCATCTGGGTACTTTTTACATACTCTTTTATGAGTACTGTGAATTCAGACATACTTCTTTTGTCACATACTGTTTTTTGCTTACTATATAGTAAAACTGCTGACTTTTTTCACACACAACCATCTCTAGAGTTTACAGAAAATGGTCTAGTATAAAATATCCAGTGAGCGGCAGTTCTGTGAGCAAAAAAAATCTGTTGTTGATGCCAGAGGTCAGAGGAGAATGGCCAGGGCTGCGTTTCACAAAAGCATTGTGAGCTAATTTGATCGTAAAGGCCATTGGTGCCAATGGTTCTATGATCTACTTAGGCTTACAATACTTTTAAGAAACACAGCCCTGACTGGTCCAAGCTGATAAAAAGGCAACATTATCTTAAATAACCACTCGTTACAACCAAAGCATGAAGAAGAGCGTCTCTGAATGCACAACACACCAAACTTTGAAGCAGATGGGCTACAGCAACAGAAGGCCATACTGGTTTCCACGCCTGTCAGCTGAGAACAGGAAACTGAGGCTACAATTCACACGGGTTCACCAAAATTGGACAATAGAAGATTGAACAAAGGATGCCTGGTCTGATGAGTCTCAATTTCTGCTGCGACATTCAAATGGAAGAATTTGGCGTAAACAACATGAAAGCATGGATCCATCCATCTGCTGAAAACATTTTGCGTGAAGATGTGTGAAGTGTCTCCCGCTCCTTTCTGAGAGCATACTCTGCTCTGATTGGTTAGACGGCCCAGTCTATTGTGATTGGTCTACCACTTACAGTCATGTTAGAAACGGAAAGCTGAAATTCAGCTCCGGAGGCTTCCTCATACACTGTAATATGATCAGTAATGATGGCATCGTTTTTCCATATCAATTTGAGCCCGAGTCCTCATCATTTAAAAGTGCATGAAAAAGTGGATGTGCAGCACTGAAAACTGTGTGTTTTGTCTCTTAAATTCTTGAATTTAATTTGGAGCAAGAGATACGGAGTAACTATAATATATACTTTACTCACTGCTCATTGTTCCAGTTTTAGTTTGCGATCTCTTACCCAATAACTACCAGGTTTGTCATATCCAGTGTAAATTACCATGCGATGAACACTGTTAAAAACGAATCTACCGTCTTGATCCTGAAAAAAGTTAGCTCAAACTTAGACACACTACAAATCATGTGAAAAAAAAAAACCTTTTGATTTGAAAGAGTAAAACCATTTGCAGAATTCTGTTCAAGGACAGAATCAGGGCCTCATAGAGTCCACCAAAACACTACCAGAGCGATGTCACTCGAGTGACATTTCCTTGTCTGGGAACACAGTGACACTGTGTTACTCTGATGTTTATACAGAGATGATGACAAAAAAGACAATTTCTTGTAAAGTTCACAGTATAGAGTAAGCTTTCTGGTAAATTCTAGCATCAGAAAAGACACATAAAACAGCATGTTCAAAAGCATTGAGAGGTTTTTACACTTTTGAGAGGCACATTAATCACAAGGCCCTGATGATTTGTTTATCAGTTTACCAGTAGCAAAATATACTCATTGCTGCCAGATCAGAGATCCAAACACGGCACACAGTGTGGATGCCTCTCATCTGGCTTTCTGGACAATGATGAAACTGTGAGCGTTCTCAACACTCAAGGAGCCAAACGGATACGAACAATGAATCGCGTACGGGAGAATGTGACCTCTCCGGGCACTTTATTCACAATCGCCGTGACACGGCCGCATTGTGACTCCAGATAAACGGCACTGTTAATATTGTGCATGAATGTGAAATTGGAAAAGCTGGATGCTTTCCTCACAATCCTGGAGATTACTGAGATTACTGATGCCACCTGATACTAGAACATGCCAACACATTCATACAATGCTTTGTGAGGATTTTCCTCTCCAAGTCTAAAAAATTATGGATGGATGGATTTACATTTGCAATCACGGGAGCTATGACTAGATCGTATTTATTACCCAAAACTCTCCTTGCCTTTGTTCACCTAAAACAACGAGCCGTGAAAAGAAGCTCCGTTTTGTGTTCGGCACAATATGCCGATTCTGGGATTCCATCAGTGGGAGTTTGTGAAGGCATGTAACCCGGACCGCCATCAGATCCGTGCTCTCCCGACAGTTAAGCTGTTTATGTTTCTCATTCAGCGGTTACACAGGCCAGCAAGTGTAAACACAGCAGTAGCTTTTTTAATTGTGCAGTTGCTAGTGTCGTTTCTCTGTCAAATTAACACACGCTCCCTGCCAGATTAGAACAGCCCAACAGCACGCGGCTTGTCACTGGATCAGCTTAAACTTTGCACAGAGAGTGTGCGGGAGAGCGATAACACGGCCGCTGCTGTTTGCCATGCTCAGGCTTTTGGAGTCTTCGCTGCCCGCTGGTCCTCTGCTTTAGAGAAAGAGTGAGCGAAAGAGCTGGTTTGTTGTGGGGCGCCTTATCTGTGGTTGGCGACATCAGAGTGACACACATGATGTAAAAACGAGATGAGATAAACTAATGAGATAAATGTGCATCTGCAGACACGGAAAAGCTTTAGAGTGCACATCACAGTCTCATCAGGTGGCATCTGAAGACCATTAACATATGGGTTGAGAATGGAAATAATCACTCAAAAATTGATTTTGACATTTTCAGTGGTGTTAATAATTGGGCCATGTTTTAATATTGTATTATCTCTACTGTAACGCTGACATGCCACTCACAATATTTCCTTTACATATTTGTGTATCTCTGACATTGTAATTAGAGGCCCAAACACAAAAGGTGCTGGAGGTGCTATTGTGTTTTTACTGATTTTCTTCTTTTTCTTCTTAATTTTTCTGCCCTAAAAGTGTATGGGCGTCAGAGACCGTAAATCGTAGAGACCCCAAACTTGGCAGGATGGTCCCAAAAATGCATTGCTACTCATGCGCACAGACACACACCTGTCTGACACTAGGTGGTACTATAATAAGACATTACTTATTATAGTACATCATAACTTGATGGAACCCTAAGGGCTAGACACAAAATTCCCCTGAATCCTTGAGTCAAGCCCTACAAAGCCTGATTTAAAATTTTTATTTTATTTTAATTTAATATTTTATTTTAATTTAAATATCTGATTTAATTTCAGTCTATAAAATTTTTCCATTTTGAAAACGTACTTTTTCAAACTCCACCTAGGCTGTCGGTCCAATCTTCACCAAAATAGACACACAGCAGCCAGGGAGGGAAGCTATCAAAAAAAAGAAAAAAAAAAAAAAACATTTGTCGTAGAGTTGTAAAGATATAAGTTAATTAATTGGTTAGGCAACACCTATTTTTACGAGTTGATATATATCTGGTGAACACAATGTCCAAGTTTAACAAAACTTGACACACATAGACAACGGGACATTCTGAGGATGCCTACACCTGAAAAGCAAGTATAACTATGTAACTGCATGATCCATGAAGGTGAAAATTGGTATGCATCTTCTTTGGTGGACATCCTAACATATCCTCTAATATGACTTGGATATAAAAAAAAAAAAAAAAAAAACATGGCAGCCAGCAGCTAAACAAATTTCAGACAAAAACAAACAAAAATTATTGTTTCTTATTAATCTTTCCTTTTCTGATTATCTAAAAATTTTATCCGACATTCTAATTTGTTAAAAAGCTGCTTTTTCTAACTCCTCCTAGGCCGTTCACCAAACTTTGAACATCAAAAAACAAAAGTGGAAACGGTCTGTGGAACAAAAGAAGGCTTACGATCAGGCAAGTAGGACCCGTGTAAATATCGGATCAGATTTCCAGCGCAGGAGAGAACTCAAGGCCTGCAATCGGACGCCAAGGTTGCTTTATTTCTTCTCGATAGGTGAGTAACATTGGTTTTGTTTCGTTTCACAAAACTAATATATGCTGGCTTTTGCTTGAATATGCTCGTGTGTCATGTTTGCTTGTTTGTTCATTTGCAATCGTATTGTCGTTCACTTCAGCGATGATAAAGACCCATTCATTTCCACACCCTATAAACCTCCTCCACTGTCTGTTTCAAGCGTCAGCTCCCAAAGTGTGTCTGAAAAGTAAGATAATACAGTCCTAATATTTGTTTGTTTCCTTTGGTTCCTCTTTTAGTGATCGATATAACCCTCTAATCTTGTCATAATTGTAATATATTCGTTAGTTGGACTGTCGTGCTCGTGCTATCGAGTTGTTCATGAGAACTGTGTTTGTGTTTTTGGGATGGAAGGGATGACTTTTTCATTGAACATTCGACCTGGATTACCATAGTAACACACATTGCTTTTACTTATTGATGACATCATACCCTTGGCCGGCTGGCACAGCAGATTCCACCATAGTCGTTCCCTGGGTTGTGTACGTATGTGTAGGGCAGAGCTATCAAAATAGCGGCGAGACCCCTTTGGGGTAGGGGTGTGTTTGTTTTGGTGATTTGAAATCGCTTACCCCACCTTTAATTATTTCAACTCTTACTTAGTATGAAGGATACAGATTCAGGTGATCGATGCTCAGCTGGGGTCGTACACAGTAGGTTACCACATCAGTATTTCCACCACAAACATTCCAGTTCACTGTTCGAAGTGTGGGCTCACCCAGGGTGCCATACTAGGTCTCCTGGTTCTGGCAGAAGTTCTCCTTATAGGCTCTGATGCCAAGTCACCATCTTCACACTCGGCTTCTCCTATGGATCCTTCCTCCAGCTCCCACTCTCCTTGAAGATCTCCCAGCACTTCTTCATCTGACTCCTCTGAGTCAGGTTGGTTTACAGATTCGTCAACGAATTCTTCGATGTTCGGTTCCTTTTCAGGTTTCCTGTTTCTCTCCTCTCTTCTAGGGTGGAATTCTGCATGTGGATCCAGATCTGTTCATGTTTTCTGCATGGGAACCCATAAGTCAAACTCATCGTCGCTGGAACTGTCGGTGCTGTCATGGTGAGTATTCTGTTGTGGTTGTGCTTCCTGTTTTGTCCTGTTTCTTTCCAGACGAACATCGGCTGTCCAAGATAGAATTCCATGTTTTCCCGTTGTCTTCCCGTGACTGTTCGGCCGCCTTCTCTGCCCTCGATGGGGCCGCGGCCAAGGGTACACTGGGGTCCCCCCTGTTGACACTCAGTTGCAATCTCGGTCGAGACTCAGTGACCCCTGTATGGAGGGAGAATCCCCTCTGCCACACCCCAGTTATCCCCTCCACGTGATGGGATGTTTGGCTGGTGGCCAGGCTGACCTGAGGGCTGTGGTGTGGCATAAACCCCGACGAGTATTCCTCAGGCCACACCCCCCCCTCTTGCACAGAGTGCTTCAATGTGGCACGGTGATCCTAAGCACCCCTCCAAGGCCTGTAGTTCTCGTCTACTCTGGTGGCGAGGGACTGCAGAGCTGCGGGGCAGGCCGCTGCCTCTCAGCACGCCATGGCCATCCTTCAGGTCTACTAGGCCAGGATGCTCATGGCATGCACAAGGGTAGAGCTGTCCCAGGGCTTTTAATGAGCAGCGTGCCGCCACCGACCTCGCCCTCCGGGTGACGAAGGTGACCGTGCGCTCCCTGGGTCAGGTGATGTCCACAGCTGTGGTCCAGGAGAGACGGGGCTCAGCCTGGTCGATATGAGAGAGGCTGAGTGAACCCGGTTCCTCAACGCTCACATATCCCAGGCTGGCCTCTTCGGCGGCACGGCCAAGAACTGCGCCCAACAGTTCTCGGCCGCCCAGTAGCAGACTGAGGCCATTAAACATGTACTGCCCCGGCGGCTGTTACTCAGCCGCCGGCTCAGTCGCCTCAATTTGCTTGCCGCCGAGGGCGCCTTCCTGCGGCTTCGAACCTCCCACCACCCTTTCCGGGCCGCGCCGTAGGGGTGGTCGCAGGAAGACGCCCCTGTCTGCTCCCAGCCCCGCAGCCCTCCTAACGCCAGGCTAGCGGCGCTCCTGACGCGGACAGCTCAGGGATGGGCAGTTCTTCCAAGGAGTTTGTAGCAGGGCCACTCCTTCCCCCGGTGGAGGGCCGCCCCCGGGCCATGCCACTCTCGTCCCTCTCTGACGCCAGTCTCCTCTCAGAGCAGACCCCAGTGGAACGCGCGTCCTTCCTTGGTCTCCTCTGTCAGGACGCGGCTTCATCACAACTTATCAATTCAGCTAGGTTCGTCAACCATAACTCGTTGAACTTCACAGACCACATTGCTAGAACTGCCCGGTCCTGCAGATTTGCCTTATACAACATTAGGAGGATCAGCATGCTACACAACTCCTTGTCCAAGCTCTTCTTCTATCCAGACTGGACTATTGTAATGCTCTCTTGGCAGGTCGTCCAGCATGCACTGTCAACACTGTAAAAAATGCTCTTCTTAGTATTTTTGTCTTGTTTCTAGTCTAAATATCAAAAAATTATTAAATCAAGATGCATTAAAATTAAGTGAGTTTTTGCTTAAAACAAGCAAAATTATCTGCCAATGGGGTAAGAAAAATAATCTTGTTTCTGATTGAAATCTTGTTTCTTGTTTCTGTCCCAAACAGAAATAAGATTATTTTTCGTTCCCTCAACATATGAAGTTGTGGTCACAAGAAAAATATATTGTTCCCTCAACATAGGGTATCGATGTTACAACTTTACATTGCATGGCCACGACATAATGATGTCGTTACCTTGAGAAATTGATCTCGTGGACATGACTTTCACGTTCCCACGAGTTAATATGTTAATATGTTGTGGCATAAACTAAGTGAATGACAAAACTAAGTGAACCGAACATGTCCCCTCCTGGTCACCGTACTTTTGAAATAGTTTGAGGCCATTTAGCGATTAATGTTGGTCTTACTTCTCGGGTAAGAAAATACAGAAAAATCACATGCCTGAATATAAGAAAGGAATCGAGCACAAGCATTCTTCATACTAACCATGTTCAGCCAGGTAATATTATACACAGTGTGCATGAGGTGCAGTGGTTGCTGTATAAGAGAATGCAGTGTAAACCTCCCACTGACTGTACACAGGCCTCTGGCTTCATCAGGTTCAACCACTGTGACACTTTTCAACACGCCAATCTGCAAAGCCTCTCATTAATATGCAAATCAGATCCATTTTTCCCAAGCACGACAAGCAAAAAAAGAAACAAAAAAAGTTCCTAAGAAACACAATGCATATTTCATGCTCCATGTGCTTCTGCAGAATGATCAACTGGAATTTAATTGGTTTGGACATTATAGTTTTAAAAATTTAAAGGCATTAGTGAGAGAGACGGCTTATACGACTTCAATAAGGCAGCCGTATTAACCGTCACAGGATCACACGCTCTCGAGACAGACATGCGCCGGGTCTATGACCTTTCACATTCATACGGTGGGTTACACGTCAACAGGCGGAGAACAGGCCAGAGCTTCCTGATCGGCCCTCATGAATATTGTAATGACCTGCTCAGCGCCGGCCGTGTCTCAATACATGGCTGAGCTTTAAGGGAGCGGGTGACATGACACAAGCATAAGGCAGGGACGAGACCCACGGTCCCCGAGCCCACTCATTAACCCTTCTCAGTCCCGGCACATCAGCCCACATGAGAGACAGAGACAATGTTTAATTGGTCCATGTGATATTTGGAGTGAGCAGCCTCGGGCTCAGGCGGGTGTAGAACAGCTGCTGCCTGTGACATAATGAGGGTAGATGTGAAACCCAACAGGATTATTGAATAGATGGGACTTGATGACTTGTGAGGGGAGAGGACAGGTGAGCCATGAATAACTGTGTCCGTTTCTGAAGAAAATTTGAGTGGTGCTTGACTGTGCAAATCTCACTGCCAGAATGTCTCAATGGGATGTAGCTGGATACCAGTTGCTATGCACTTGATAATGTGTTTTGAGTGATTGGCAAGGCATTGCTAGGGTGGTTACTGACTGAGCCAAGTCAAAGGAATCTGTGTCATTCATGTTTGTGTCACAAATGATGGGGGAGGAGGCTGTTTGAGATTCTGTTTACACCAAGTATAAATAGCATTAGTAAATAGCAATAGATTTTTAAAGCTAAAATATCTGAGCAATGGTGGGTGGAGTTATGTTCTCCTCCCCTCAATGCCCTGATTTACTAAAGGTTTGCATACATAAAAATGTCCAAACTTGATGACAACCAAAAAAGCTGATCTACTAACGTGGTCTACTGACGATTGCACCTCTCATGCTTGCAGAATTCTAGCATGTTTTCCCCTAATTTTTGTCATTTGGGGCATCTCCATTCGTGCACAAAATACATGGTGCTGTCAATGCAAATTGAGGTATTTGCTCCTATAAAATGATATACTAATAGTAATCCTGAAAGTCATTTTGGAAATGACAATTGCGAGGAAAAATTAATAAAATGAAAAGGAAGGTATTAATTGATTAACAACAGATAATACATGCACATAATGCTGTTGAAATGCATACTGTAATGTGACATTCAGTCATTTTCTGTGAACAGTTGGTTTATTTAAGATTATATGTAGAACCCAAAACCTTAAATGTGCACTGTGTAAATTTTAGCGGCATCTAGTGGTGAGGTTGTGAATTGCAACCGTCTACCGCTCACCCCTCCTTTTCACAGGACAAAGATGTTGTCATCAGAGACAATAGAGAGTATCTAGCGCTCTGTAGAGCAGTTTGTCCGTTTAGGGCTACTGTAGAAACATGGCGGCGCAAAATGGTGACTTCACTGTAAGGGACCCGCGGTGTATGTAGATAGAAATGGCTCATTCTAAGCTAATAAAAACATAACGGTTTATTATGTTATATATGGTCTTTATACACCACTGAAAACATAGTTATGTATATTATATTGTATTTCTGTCAATAGATCCTCATAAATCCTACACACTGCACCTAACTGAATGTAATATTTGATATTCACACAAAAGACGTCATACAACTTTGGTATGACATGTAAAAATGACTCTAACCCTAACCCAAACAACAAAATGATAACTACAGTATAGGTTACAATCAGGAGTATAGCGAGAATTGCAGAGCTTGTGCAAACATTCATAAATATGTCATCAACATTGATAGATATGATCATATGCTTTCTTAACTGCTGTTTTCTCACCACTGTCATTTTTGTTGTGCGTTTATTTTCTTATTGAGAGGAAAGCAAGAAGCGCATATTTACACATCCATCTAAATGTGGGCACCGTCGGGATGTTGCTAACAGTAAATTGGTGCGAAGGTATTTCAAACTTCTTTTTACGCCTAAGTGAAGAACGGAAAAACTTTGTATATCCGGGCAATAAGCGTTTACTTCTTTGAGCATTATATATTATACATTTGTGTAATATCAATCTCTGCTTTGCAATTGTGGTGTTAATCACTCGTAATAGATTCACAAAGTGCACACACAATTTGTTAGAATAAGTACCCTTTATATGGGATCTTGATGCACAGAAAATGATGTAGAAAATACTGTCCATTGCAAGGTACAAAATACTTTGCCCAGCAACAAGAGGAACATCATGGCAACAATATTACACAAATATTAATACCATTTTACCATTTGAGAGACAGGAATGTAGTGCTGGTTTCAGATATACAGAGCACTGCCTTTAAGTATCTGAAAAAATGATAATAAAAAAATATTATTCCCAAACCGATTTCCCTCCCTGTCGGCCAGGAACTTCAATCTGTTCAATCTGGAGGCTCACTAAACTAGTTGAGGCAGAAGTTGAACAGCTCAAACCAACAGAGCGACAGTGCTGACGCTTTTCCTATGAATGTCTCATACTTAAAGATACAGTAGCAAACATTACCGCTGAAATAATTACTGACATCTGCAGTCAGTGATATCTCAGAAAGGCACGGCACTAAAGGTTACTGACCGCTGTCTCTAAATCCAGTATGTATGGAAAATGGAGATTTAATCACTACAACCAAGATCATTCCAGATGTCTCAGCAAGGTCTTACGTCCACCATTTACAGCACAATCTTTACATTATATGTATTCTCAGCTCATCTCAACTATTACAGTGTCTTACAGTCACGGCCTGTATTTTATCAGCATGTGTATTCCCTGGGAATCAAACCCATGATCTTGGTGTTTCTGGTGTCATGCTCTAGCAGCTGGCCTATTTATTTGAACTGTCAGGAGCAGTACTATCTACGACATGATGCACATGGTTATGCTCACAACACATGTCGGGATTTTCACATAGTGCACAAAACAATGTGATGCACTAAATAATAAATTTATTCATTTAAGGCAAGACACTGCAGGGAAAAACTTTGTGGGATTTTTTTATTTTTTTTTATGATGCCCTAGTCAATTTTGAGATTTGGGCTATTTGGGCAATTGTGAGATTTGGGATACTGGAAACATCCAAAATACACATTTAAAGCGGCAGTCCGTAAGTTTTGCCTCTTTGTCGCCATCTCTGTTTGAAACCTGCAATTGCAGTTATTTGCGGAATTATCGTCTTTACATGCCCAGATAGCAACATTGTGTCGGCCCAGATCCGGCCCACATGCTGCGTGGAATGACGGCCCTTGGGTGGCCCACTCATGTTTGCCAGATCTGGGCCACAAGCAGGCCATAGCAATGCCACATGTCAGCCAAGAGCAAAGAAATAAACCAGAACTGGACCTTATCTGAGCCACAAAATCTGTGTATATTGAATATGGAGTCATATTTAAGCCTGTTAACAAGCAGAATCACTGAAGGAAAGAAGAGAACAGAAAAAGAGACGAGCAGAAAGACAAAAACTACAACTGGCTCCAGCCACAGCCTTAGATGAAGATACTGAAGATAAAAGAAGACATTAAATTGCTGAAGATCTCAGCAGATGAGGATTAAACAACTCCACAAACTGCATTACCAGCTTCACGCATTACTAACCAGACTGACTTTATTTCTGTCAGACGTCTACAGAAGCTCTTATTGATAATTAACAGAGGTTTAACTCTAATGTGTTTCATTTGAAGTCACCATAACAGTGATCAGTGTTTCCATTAATTGGGCTCTTAACTCTTATTATGTGCTTATCTCTTTTGGCTGCTGTGACAGTGTGTTTGTAAAACACATTTGAAGTAGCAAAGGAAGCTAAAGTAAAATGTAAGTAAAATCTGATGATGGCTACCTGTTGATGGCTTTATAGTCATCATGAAATTGACTTATGTCATTTAATTCTAACAATTGTGTTATTAATGCATTTTCATTACAAATTCTGTGAAATCCATTAATAGTTAATCTACGATGACATGCCGACACACACAAACATCAACAATCAGCACATGAATCTCAGCAATGGTGACAATCAAAAATGCCATGCTGCAGTGCATGCTGGGTACCAGAATAAATTATGAATAAATTATGCAGCTGAATTGTCCTATTATTTTGTTTAATTGTAAATATTTGATTTTATTTTTTGTTGGTTTTTTTATGACATTTAGTAGCTTTTTTTGTTATGTCCAGAGTTGATCTGATTGTTTGAATATTTTGTTGACTGTCACCATTGATGAGATTCATATGCTGATTCTTGATGTCTGTGTGTATCTGCATGTCATCATAGATAAATTTTTTGTGCTTTGTTAAAATCTTCTAACTGGTTGTTATAAAACTGCTTCAGTAACAGAGTTTGTAGTGTAAATGTGTTATTAACACAACACACTTGTTAGACTCAAATAACACCAGGCAATTTCATGATGCTTATAAAACCATCAGTATGTAACCATCATCAGTCATTTCACTTCCTTTGCTACTACAAATGTGTTTTACAAACACACTATCACAGCAGCCAAAAAAGTCCAACTAATGGAAACACTGATCACTGTTATGGTGACTTCAAATAACACATTAGAGTTAAACCTCTGTTAATTCGCAATAAGAGCTTCTGTAGACGTCTGACAGAAATAAAGTCAGTCTGGTTAGTAATGCGTGAAGCTGATAACGCAGTTTGTGGAATTGTTTAATCCTCATCTGCTGAGATCTTCAGCGATTTAATGTCTTCTTTTATCTTCAGTTAATTTCATCTAAGGCTGTGGATGAAGTCAGTTGTAGTTCTTGTCTCTCTGCTCATCTCTTTTTCTGTTCTCTTCTTTCCTTCAGTGATTCTGCTTGTTAACATGCTTATTAAGGCTTAGATGACTCCATATTTATTATACACAGATTTTGTGGCTCAGATAAGGTCCAATCTGGTTAGTTTCTTTGCTCTTGGCTGACATGTGGCATTGCTATGGCCTGCTTGTGGCAAACAGGAGTGGGCCACCCAAGGGCCATCATTCCATGCAGCATGTGGGCCAGATTAGCCTTCCACATGTGCCAGATGTGGGCCGGATCTGGGCCGACACAATGTTGCTATGTGGGGACTGTTATTAAAATCTTGTAACGAAATGAAACCGATTTTCATTGAGATCTCGTAACCGAACAAAACTGACCGTCATTGAAATCTCGTAACTAAACAATACCTACCGTCACTGAAATATCATTAGGTAACAAAACCAAATGGCCTTCAACAAAACAAAGCTGATCGTCATTGAAATCTCGTAACAGAACAAAGCCGACCGTTATTAAAATCTCGTAATGAAATAAAACCGACCATCATTGAAATCTCGTAACCGAACAAAACCGACCACCTTTGAAATCTCATACTGTTATGAAACTGACTGTCATTTAAAACTCGTAACCGAACAAAAATGTTCATCATTGAAATCTCATAACCGAACAAAACTGACGTCATTGAAATCTCGCAACCAAATTAAATCGACTGACATTGAAATCTCGAAACTGAACAATACCGACTGACACTGACAAACCTACTGTCATTGAAATCTTATAAAAGAACAAAACCAACCATCGAGATCTCGTAACGGAACAAAGCCGGACGTTATCAAAATCTTGTAATGAAATGAAACCACTTTTCACTGAGATCTCGTAACGAACAAAACCGACCATCATTGAAATCTCGTAACCGAACAAAACCGACCGTCATTGAAATCTCGTAACAGAACAAAACCGACCGTCATTGAAATATTATTAGATAACAAAACCGAATTGCCTTTAAAAAAACAAGCCGTCGTTGATATCGCGCAACTGAACAAAACCAACCGTCACTGAGATCTCGTAACGGAACAAAGCCGACCGTTATTAAAGACTTGTAATGAAATGAAACCGACTATCATTGAGATCTCGTAACAGAACAAAACTGATCATCATTGAAATGTTATATGGAACAAAACTGATTGTCATTGAGATTTCATAACAGAACAAAGCTGACTGTTATTAAAATCTTGTAATGAAATGAAATCGACTGTCATTGAGATCTCGTGACAAAAACAAAACTGACCATCATTGAAATCTCGTAACCAAACAAAGCTGACTGTCATTGAAATCTTATACTTTTATGAAACTGACAGTCATTAAAATCTTGCAACCAAACTAAACTGACTGATATTGAAATCACGAAATTGAACAATACCGACTGACACTGACAAACCTACTGTCATTGAAATCTTATAAAAGAACAAAACCAACCATCACTGAGATCCCTTAACGGAACAAAGCCGTTATTAAAATTTTGTAACAAAACGAAACTGAAACTTTCATTGAGATCTCGTAACTGAACAAAACCGACCGTCACTGAAATATCATCAGGTAACAAAACCAAACGGCTTTCAACAAAACAAAGCTGATCGTCACTGAATTCTTGTAACAGAACAAAGCCGACCTTTATTAAAATCTCATAATGAAATGAAACCGGTTGTCATTGAGATCTCGTAACCGAAATAAAATTGAAATAAACATATATATATATATATATATCATTGAAATAAAGCTTCTAAAAAATCTCGTAATTAAATGAAACCAACCGTCATTGAATTCTCATACTGTAATGAAACTGACCGTCATTGAAATCTCATAACCAAATCAAACCAACCTTCACTGAAATCTTGTAACAGTCCACACAGTGCGGGCCTCGATCCCTGGTCTCCGGCATGGGAGTCGGACACTCTAACAAGGAGCTAAAGACAACAGCCTCCAGTGTCAGTCACCAGAGCGCCTCTTGAGATCAGGGGAGTGATCACTAGCTTTACTCTGTTACACACACATTCACGTTTATATAGGAATATGTATGTGCAATATATGTTATGTATATACAATAAAGAATACAATGAATAGTCTGTGCCTTGAAACTATGATTGCTTGGTTCAGTCATTACACAGCATTACAAATATTACGATCAATTATATTGTGTACACAATAGCACATCTGTCAGCGATGTTTCCAGGTGTTCCTGCTAGCAACAAAAGACAAATAATCTTAATCATTTACATGCATCTTGTCTCCACAAGCTTAATACATTCTAAGGGCGTAATCAAGTGTAATTTCAGTGTCAGTTGGTTTTGTTCAATTACTAGATTTCAACGACAGCCAGTTTTGTTCAGTTACGAGATTTAAATGATGGTCGGTTTTGTTTGGTTACGAGATTTCAATGAGAGTCGTTTTTTTCAGTTGTGAGATTTCAAAGACTGTCAGTTTCGTTTTGCTACAAGATTTCAATGACGGTAAGTTTCGTTAAGTTGTGAGATTTCAAAGACAATCAGCTTTGTTCGGTTACGAGACTTCAATGATGGACAGTTTTGTTTGGTTACAGTTCCCTTATCGAATCGGTTTCTCAACATTACGTATGGGGAAATTCCTCAAAATGCTGAAGCTGATTAAATCACTCTATTGCTTTGCAATAGCCAATGGCATCATGGCATCCACCTGATTGGCTGGCACAGCCACTATAGAGGTGATGTTGGGCGCCAGAAACCTCAGAATCTTTCTTCTTCACCTGGAGCTTGGTTTTGCCATTGACCTATGCGACTGGAGTGGACAACGTGGATAGCAATCCCCTCTTGTGTTCCGGCGGAGTAACAAGGTTTTTTTAAGATGTCTCTTTGCGGCCCGTCGACTTTCCAGATGCACAAGAGGATTGTGTGCTGTGTCTGGGCCTCGCCCATGCTGAGGCGGCATTGGAAGGATCGGATCCAGATCATCATCGGCTCAGCGTCAGACAAGTTAAGCTGGGCACGCTTCAGCCCCGAGTGCGAGCTCGCGCTGCGAGCCTGAACCGCCGCTTCGTCAGAGGCAGTACAGAAAGCCCCATTTCGGGGCGAAGTCGGCCTCTCATCAGCAAGGACGACAGGCGGAGAAAAAAGAGCAGCGTTCCTGATGTTCGTGCCAGGAGGAAAAGAGCGTGGTCCACGCGCAACAGCGGATCATTGACCAAAAGAGCGCGTTCCCTCAGCGGCCAACAGAGAACCCCGAGAATGTGTGTTTAAATGTGTTGAAACCGATGTGTTCTGTTGCAATAAACATAAAACATTACATGCCTCATCAAAAGAGCTCTTTTCCTCCTCTGACTACTGCCCGCGATATAAGCGAAACCTCTCCCTCGGGAGATGTTTGGCAGAGCGGGAGCTCGGTGCAGCCCGAGTTTTCAAGTGCATATGTCCCTGTGCGACGAACCACGGGTGCATCACCTGTCGTTATTTTAGGCAGCAATGTTTCGCCGGCGACTGGCGCAATGCCCTCGCCGCAGCGAACACCGCCGTCAATATAATCGAACCACCTAAGCGAGTGGACAGAGCTACCGACGGCGTCAGAGTGGGTCATCAACACTATAAAGCGTGGCTATACACTTCAGTTCGCTCGCAGACCACCCCGCTTCAGCGGCGTAATTATGTCAGAAGTGTCAGAACAGAGCGCCCCGCTGTTGCGAGCAGAAATCTCCTCCCTCCTAGCAAAGCAGGCGATAGAGATAGTACCCGAGGAGCAGAGGGAGTGCGGGCTGTACAGCCGCTATTTCCTTGTCCCAAAAAAAGACGGGGGTATGCGCCCCATTTTGGATCTAAAACTGCTAAAGGTTCAAGATGATTACAGTGAAGCAGCTCCTCACGCATATTCAGCCCGGGGACCATTTCATAGCAGTGGATCTGAAAGACGCCTATTTTCACATCCAGGTAGCCCCTCATCACAGGTGCTTTCTGTGATTTGCATTCGAAGGTGTTGCATTCCAATTCAAAGTGTTACCGTTCGCGCTGGCACTAGCTCCCCGCACGTTCACAATGTGCATGAATGCAGCGCTCTCGCCCCTGAGACTCAGTGGAATGCGCATATTGAACTATCTTGATGACTGGCTGATCATTGCTCAATAGAGGAGTGTACTCGAGGAGCACAAACACAGGCTCCTCGCCCATTTAGCCCGCCTAGGTTTGTCTGTGAACATGCAAAAGAGCATGCTTCAGCCCTGCCAGTCAAGTACTTTTCTGGGTATGGTTTTGGACTCGCGCATGATGATCGCGCGCTTATCGGCAAAGAGAATGCAGTCCATTCACAATACACTGGCCTCGTTTGTGCAAGGCTGGGCAGTCCCTTCGAAAACGTTTCAGAGACTACTGGGTCTAATGGCGGCTGCAGCCTCCGTCTGTCGGCTGGGCTTACTGCATATGAGATCGCTACAGCTATGGTATACAGAGCCCCACCACAGGCGTGGAGGGTGGGGACGGAGCACCTTGTCATAACGCGATCATGTCTTGAGGCCCTGGGGTCCTAAAGGGCTTGGTGAGACTCCTGCTCTTGTGGGCAGATCTGGTACTCCTCTCAATTTGGGCAGTACATGTACTGGGCAGTCTGAACTGTGGAGCAGACATGTACATGTACCGGGCAGTCTGAACTGTGGAGCGGACATGCTGTCCAGGGAGGGCATTGTTTACGGAGAGAGGAGATTACCTCCTCAAGCAGTGAAGATGATTTGGAGTCTCTTTGGTGAAGTGGAAATAGACCTTTTCGCGTCAGAAGAGAACGCTCACTGCCTGCTATACTTCTCGCTGACGACTGCTCCCCTGAAAGGGGATGCGCTGTCGAGCTGCTGGCCCATGGGTCGGAAATATGCATTTCCCCCAGTCAAAATAATGCCGCTAGTGCTGCAAAATATCAGGGAGGAGAGAGATGCTCTGCTTTTGGTAGCGCCAAAATGGCCCAACCAGCCGTGGTTTCCAGAGTTGGTGAAAATGTTGTCAACCCCCCCGTGTCGGATCCCACTGAGAAGGGATTTATTGTCCAAGTCGAGGGGCACCATATGGCACCCCAGGCCGGAATTGTGGGACCTGCATGTGTGGCAAGTCAGTATGGAGTGAACCAGTTGGCCGTTTCACATCGAGTGTTGCACACATTAGTGGAAGCTAGAGCACCTTCGACGAGGTGCATATACGCATTAGAAATGGAGAGTGTTTGCGAACTGGTGTGCTAGCAGACATGAAGACCCTATGAGCTGTGATATCCCCGCTGTTTTAACCTTCCTGCAGGAATATCTAGATAATGGCAGCTCTCCTTCTAGCCGCTATCGCCGCTTCTCATAACATGCTGGAGGGCCGCTCAGTGGGTAAACACCCCCTAATAACGAGCTTTCTTCGGGGCGCAAGGTGACTGAATCCTTCCCGCCCTCGCCAAATGCCAGTATGGGACTTATCATTAGTACTCAGGGCGCTGTCTGACCCACAGTTCGAACCAACTGAGTCTAGCGACTTGAAATTGCTCTCATTTAAGACGGCAAGAAGGGCAGCCTGCTGTCGAAGCAGAGGCTGTCACATTGGATTGTGGAGGCTGTGCGCCTAGCTTATGATTCCCAAGGACTCAACTGCCCAATAGGAGTGCATGCCCACTCTACTAAGAGTTTGGCATCTTCAGGGGCCTGGGCTAAAGATATGTCTATTCAGGACATTTGTCTCGCGGCAGGCTGGTCATCTCACAGCACTTTTGCGAGATTTTATAATTTGGACAACCCCTCGTTTGCACCACACATTCTGTCAGTAGAGGGGGAGAAGGCTGATCAGCCATTGGACGACTGAGTCGCCTGAGGATATGCCCCAGCTTGGCGCGTGTCAGCCCATGGTTTTAACTAGGTTGTCTAGGCAGCACGAGACGATACAGCATCATGTTAACTTAAGTCATTTACTAAGTAATCAAGCACACTTCATAAGCATTGTCCCCATTTATCTATGCCCGCTTATTCACGCCAGCAGTATATTCAAGCACCAACATATTTGTTGCCTTAATTTCACCCCCTATATTACACTAGTCCAGTGCTGCTCGACTATGTACAGGAAGACACTGGCAGCGCCGGCGCCGTGTTGGCTCTCTGCCAAAAAAGTGTTTCAACCAGGTCCGATACCTGACTTGGAGGGAGAGGGGTGAGCGCGCTGATAGTCTTGGCTACAGCCTCAGCGCCTGCAACCCTCTGCCTCGGCTCTGTGCAAACTGGGCCTGCACAATTTTTCACACAGCGGGGTTTTATACGTTCCCCATACGTAATGTCAAGAAACCGACTCGATAACGGAACGTCTCTGGTTACTCAACGTAACCTTAGTTCCCTGAGAGGAGGGAACGAGACGTTATGTAGATTGCCATGTGAAAAACCTCCTCATAGCTTCAATAGCTCTCATTCAGTCGAAAGTTTCTGCGGTTTTCTGGCGCCCGACATCGCCTATATAGTGGCTGTGCCAGCCAATCAGGCGAATGCTATTCGAGGAAAAGGGTTTTCCCCATACGTAATGTCTCGTTCCCTCCTCTCAGGGAACTAAGGTTACGTTGAGTAACCAGAGACGTTTTGTTCTGTTACAAGATTTCAAAGACTGTCAGTTTTGTTCCATTATACGATTTCAATGATGGTCCGCTTTGTTCTGTTATGAGATTTCAGTGACGGTTGGGTTTATTCGGTTATGAGATTTCAGTGATGGACAGTTTTGTTTGGTTACGGCTTTTGCTCCTTGCCGAAATTTCAAAGACGGCCTGTTTTGTTCAGTTACGAGATCTTAATGATAGTGGGTTTTGTTCCGTTATAAGATTTCAGTGACAATTGGTTTTTAGTGTCAGTTGTTTTTGTTCAATTACTAATTAATTAATCCGTTCCACTACGAGATCTCAGTGATGGTTGGTTTTGTTCCGTTATAAGATTTCAATGACAGTAGGTTTGTCAGTGTCAGTCAGTTTTGTTCAATTACGAGATTTCAATGACAGCCAGTTTTGTTCAGTTACTAGATTTCAATGTCAATGTTGGCCATTTTCATTTCATTATGAGACTTCAATGATGGTCTGCTTTATTCCATTACAAACATTTTTATATTCAAATGACATTATTGAATCAAGCTATTTCATGATGAAAACAAAACCATCAACAGGTAACCACCATCACTTGATCTCAGTTCACTTTAGCTTCCTATGCTACAGCAAATGTGTTTGATAAACACAGTGTCACAACAGCCAAAAACAAACAAATGTATAATAAAAGTTAAGAGCCCAACTAATGGAAACACTGATCACTGTTGTGGTGACTTCAAATGAAACACATTAGAGTTAAACCTCTGTTAATTATCAATAAGAGCTTCTATAGACGTCTGACAGAAATAAAGTCAGTCTGGTTAGTAATGCGTGAAGCTGATAATGCTGTTTGTGGAGTTGTTTAATCCCCATCTGCTGAGATCTTCAGAGATTTAATGTCTTCTTTTATCTTCAGTTGATTTCATCTAAGGCTGTGGCTGAAGTCAGTTGTAGTTCTTGTATTTCTGCTAGTCTCTTTTTCTGTTCTCTGCTTTCCTTCAGTGATTCTGCTTGTTAATTAAAGCTGAGATGACTCCATATTTAATATACACAGATTTTGTGGCTCAGATAAGGTCCAGTTCTTTGTTCTTAATTGGCTGACAATGCTATGGCCTGCTTGTGGCCCAGATCTGGCAAACAGGAGCGGTCCACCCAAATACCATCATTCCACGCAGCATGTGGGCCAGCTCAGCATTCCACATGTGCCAAATGTGGAATGCTGATCTGGGCCAACACAGTGTTGCTATCTGGGTCGGCTTTGTTCCGTTACGAGATCTCAATGATGGTTGGTTTTGTTCTTTTATAAGATTTCAGGGGCAGTAAGTTTGTCAGTGTCAGTTGGTATTGTTCAATTTCGAGATTTCAATGTCGGTCAGTTTTGTTTGGTTACGGCTTTTGCTCCTTGCCGAAATTTCAAAGACGGCCTGTTTTGTTCAGTTACGAGATCTTAATGATAGTGGGTTTTGTTCCGTTATAAGATTTCAGTGACAATTGGTTTTTAGTGTCAGTTGTTTTTGTTCAATTACTAATTAATTAATCCGTTCCACTACGAGATCTCAGTGATGGTTGGTTTTGTTCCGTTATAAGATTTCAATGACAGTAGGTTTG
Organism: Coreius guichenoti; assembly: GCA_039654105.1. Taxonomy (NCBI): domain Eukaryota; kingdom Metazoa; phylum Chordata; class Actinopteri; order Cypriniformes; family Gobionidae; genus Coreius; species Coreius guichenoti. The sequence continues at coordinate 35,186,657 of CM077176.1, read as the reverse complement.
TCAGTGTCAGTCAGTTTTGTTCAATTACGAGATTTCAATGACAGCCAGTTTTGTTCGGTTATGACATTTCAATAATGGACATTTTTGTTAGGTTATGAGTTTTCAATGATGGTCAGTTTCATAACAGTATGAGATTTCAATGACAATCGGCTTTGTTCTGTTACGAGATCTCAATGACGATCGGTTTTGTTCCATTATAACATTTCAATGATGGTCGGTTTTGTTTGGTTACGAGATCTCAATGACGGTTGTTTTTTTTTAAGGCCATTCGGTTTTGTTACCTAGTGATATTTCAATGATATTTCAGCATCTAATGTTTTGAGGAGTTTGTGTGGCTGTCAGTCACCGCACCAGTGTGGATAGTGTACTTTGGAATCACAGATTCTACGTCTTGGAAGTATGACTAAAATAAAAATTTTCACCAGAAAATGTCATCTGAACAAGTAAGTAACATGTCTGCCACTTTTTTCTGACCAAACTGAGAAAAAAAATCATTACAATAAATCGCACTACCAACGGTGATTGAATCTAACGATCGCTTAGCTCACATCACATCAAACTGTGCAAATTATTATTATTGTTATACTTTGTTCTCAAATTGTTAATGTTAACAACATCAGCATTGCGTGACTATGTGCATTTAGTGTGTATTAGCGTTACCTGCAGATTTCAATTTCTGTACAGTCTAATCTTTTGCTTTTGACTACGGGTGAATCTCCAATTGTCACTGATGATTGTGGTTTGGATCTTTCTGAAATAAAATCCGCCATCAAAATAATAATAAGTTTAATTATTCCAGCTGCTGTGAGAAAAGGCTATAAATGATCCGCCACCTGCAGCATCCTCACATGCAACTACTAGCCGGACTCCTTCTTTATGTATACAGACGTGGTGTAATGACGCAAAGACATGCTCAAATTTCCCACGGAAAGCTACCAGTACCACTCAAATTATAACACATTATTACAAGCTTACTGTTGTGAATCAGGCTAAGGTAAGGGGATAGTTTTGAACACTGGCTGGTTATGTACTTGCTCAAAAATTGATTTTGGATAATTTTTAACCAAAAAAAGTTACGGACTGCAGTTTTAAGTGTATATTTTATTGCACTTCATATATTTCCATCTATAGATTTCAATTACAATATATCTTTAAAGTCAACTTCACTTCAGACATACACCAAGCTTTACAGTTTTATTTCTATCTATATTCTGAAAGTTTGATCATATATCATTCACCTGATTTATGCAACATTTTATTCCTAAAAATATGGTGAAATATACATCTTTTTTTGACAGTCTGTTGACAATATTTTATGATTTATGTACTGATAAAAAACTTTAACTTTAATATGTTTTATATGAATATGAATTTAATATGAATTTCAGATTTCGGTTCTGGAAATGTCTGTAGATTAGTGCATATTTAATTAGATAATGCCTCGTTGTGCATATTTAAACATAACATTTCAGAAAACTTGTAATACAAAAAATATTTGCAATTCTTCATGTAATTAATCAACTGGGGGAGTATGTTGATATCTATTAGTTAACTTTTGTATCCTATTCACCTGCAGTGTGTTGCCTTAGCAATCATGATACATGCATCATTCTAAAAGGACGTTTAGTTTGAAGCTCAAAAAAGAGGCCTTTCAGCTCTAAAGAGCACTGCACCTCATCGATCTGTAAAAGTAAACTTGAGCGATTTTCTCAGTGTCTGCGGTTTCCTCAACTGCGTCTCTGGCTCTGACAATATAAAAGATGTGTGTTTGCCTGATATGGAATTCAGAATAGCGTTGAGAAATAAAATACAGTGCAGACAGGAGAGCGGGCCGCTGATGAAACAGAATGCAAATGAAACAGGTGAGGTGAGGAAGGCAGAGCGCGAGGACAGTGTACGCACCTCTTCCCTCTCCCACCATCTGCCTCTCTTCAAACTTCCAGAAACATCCATCCAGAACAGACAACATATTCCTCTCATCAGCCGAGCGGTGACAAGCCTCTGTCACACTACAGCAGAGGGAAGGCAAATTAGAGTCGCCCACTGAGAGGTTGTAAATGGGAAATCGAGGGGAAAGTTGGAGCTCCGAATGTGAGAGATTCGCACAGACAGACACACTGACTCTACAGACGCAGGACAAATATTTGATAGCCATGCTGTCACTGGTTTTTAACAGAGCCGATGAAATCGACTTGACAGCCACAGCGCAGACGGTGGCGTGCACGCGCTCACGACCGAACAATGGACAGGCGCCTGCTCTCCCGATTTTGGAAGCTTTTTTCAAGCAAGTCAGAGTGTGTGGTTTGAGTGACATCGCCGCTAACCTCCCAGGTTACACTAACAGACATCAAGGCACCAATCAAGGCTGCCAAAGAGGGCCTGTCTCACTGAGTTTGGATGGGAGCTTTCCGCTCGGCCGTCTCCGACTGACAAGCACCTTAAAAAGGCCTGTCAGTTCAACATGAATTGCAGTGACCTCCAGGGCCTCATCCAAGAAATTCAAAAATTAATGTAAATGTACTTGAAGGGTGAGCCATTCTTCTGTGAAGCATTGCCAAAAATGAAATATTCAAAGGTGAGAGTTAATACCAAGGAACCAGGCAGTGCTACATTGTGGACACATCTCCTTGCTTCCTTTTGCGGAAAAATTTTAGCGGAATATATTTCAGCCTCTCCTGATTTGAGAGACAATTTTCAACTGTTGAATTATTCAGATGGGGAGAGTTTTGAAAATGATACGGTCCTTTATCTGAGCATGAGTGTAATAGGTCGTCCTGTGCCGCTTTGGGGTTCAGAGCTTTAATGCTAAATGAAACACTAATTCACTTCTCCTTTGTGATTCTCCCAGTGAATTGACACAGTGAATGGAATGCCTTAAAAGGACCCAAAACATGAAAAAGTGTCCCCCTTTTCCATGCAGTTACAAAAAGAAGCATGCTAAATGTATCGTGAGTCCATATGTCCATATGCGCTAGATTCCAAGTCTTCTTGATAGCCAACCAATTTTATGAGCAACAGACCAAAGTTTAAGTTACTGTTCACTGCAAATCCTCTTGAGCTCTAAACTTGAGTCAATGTTCTGTGTCAAAAGACAAAAATAAGACTGGATCAACACATTCACTCAAAATATCATTTAATTTGTTTAGTATTAAGACATTGTTATTTCTCTCATAAACACCTATTTTCAGTGAATAATGACAATTTTGGTCCATTGCTCACACAAAGCTTAAAATCTGTTATAAATTAATTTTTTCTAAAGTGATTTACAGTGCATTAAAATTACTTGCTTTATATTTCAGCAGTTCATGCATTTCCTGGGAATTGAACCCATGACCTTGGTGTTGATAGCTCAATGCTCTACCATTTGAGCTAAAGGAAAGCTGTTGATGCCATGAACTCATGTTTGAATCAATGCGTCACTACTTTTTTAAGTTTAAGTTTAAACGTTCAAGACTTTTATTGTGAAGTATTGTGAATAAATAATTTATTCATTTATCTTCCTGTTATATTTTTGTGCAGTGGTAGGGGTGAGCCTCAAATCTATTTATAAAATAATATAATTATATTTAGTGTTGGGGAAAGTTACTTTTAAAAGTAATAGGTTACAATATCGAATTCCTCCCTTTAAAAAGTAACTAATTACATAATTTTTTTTTATGGAAAGTAATACACTCTTTTACTTTTGTGTTACTTGTTCTCACCTGGCTGAGGCTCGGTCTCTTCTAGGCCTTGCTTTTTTTTTTTTTGCAAGTGTTTAACGCAGTAATGCATTCAATAACATAGCCTATATAACATACACCAGGGGTGCCCAATCCTGTTCCTGGAGATCTACCTTCCTGCAAAGTTCAGCTCCAACCCTGATGAAACACAACTGAAGCAGCTGATTAAGGTCTTCAGGACAGAGATTGTCTTATAGGGAGATGAGAGGGTCTGTATCTCTTACCATTGGAGAAAGTGTAACGGCTAACTTGGATCATGTGAGGCACCTCAGCCAATCATGTAATGGCAGTGACATCAGTGGCCGCCGTTCAAAGTTTTATGACAGTCAGTTACAGTTTATGTTAATCAGTTTCTTGTGGATTAGCGCATTGGTCTTGTGAATAAATGTTTTATATTTGGTGTTATATCACTAGTAAACGTACAGTAGGACTGCATTGTTTGTGAAATGTGCCATACTGAGCAGAAATAAGAGCGTGAATATCTTTATTAGCTGCAAATTACTAACACTGCAGGGCACATAAAACTACATTTAAGATTACACTAAAAACTTAATTGTAATTTAATACATATTTAATTTATTAAAAATTATATGTATATTTTTACCTTCATTTATTCAAAAGCGTTATATCATCATCATTAGGCACACAGCAGTCATAAATCATTACAATACAAGTCCAACCTGGCAGCGATAGAAAGAACACATTTTTTATTTTCATTAAACAACATACAATACAATATTTATAATTGAATTATTCGTTTTCTCTTTATTCATTAAAATGCATAATATCAGCATCATATGCATGCAGTTGTAATAGTCATTACAATTCAAGTCTTATATAATCTTATTATAACTGGTAAAACCTGAAAGCCAAAGAAAGAAAACATCTGTGTTTTTTACTTTCTTTAGACAATATACAATAGCACTCAATATTACTATTAAATGCGTAAATGAGTCCTACCTGTCGCAACATTCCCTTCTCTGCCTTCTCTTAAAAAATAACCTTTTTATCATAGTAAAATCTACATATCGTTCCCAACAAAAGTTGTTTAGCGTAAAACACGTTGAAGATTAGAGAACAGGCTGTCGATGCATTAAATGATAAGGTATTTCCTCACAAAAGCGGTTTATTCAGTGTAGTGAAGCCTCTTCTCCATTGACATCCATTCAAAAAAAAAAAAAAAAAAGGCCTCTAGTCTCCTTCCCTGTGTACCAGCACTTGCATTAGCCGTTATGCTTTTTTGGCTAAAGTTTGCAGGCTTGCCTTCAAGTGGCTTTGTTCAGAACACTTGATAATTACAGACAAGTGTGTTAGATCAGAGTTGGATCTGGGCTCCGTTCTTCATACGTCGCTAACTCAGTTAGCTGGATTTGATTGTTGACGATCTGGCATGATCTTGGATTGTTTGGTTCTTCGACGCTCATCCTGGACTTGCTGTCATAGCAACAGGTCTGTAAACTTAAACCTGCTCAGGAGCAGTCTTATTTCATGTAAACAGGATTAGATTGCATCTTTTTAAGCACTGTTGATACTTAAAATCTGTCCCAACCACTGCTACTTTATTACAAGAGTTCCTTACTGAACGAGGGGCAATAATAATCTTAAATAATAATAATATAAAAATTTATTTGAAAATAATATTTATATAGATCAGTGGTGACAGATATTATGGGAGTGGCTTGATGCAGCGCATGAGATGCAGATAACTTGATCTTGACCCTTAAGAAACTTTAGTAGATAGATATATATGTTTAGTATGTTAATGCTGTTAAGGTAAAATTACATTAATTGCTAATTACAACATTGAAATAAAAATGTAAAGCCCGTACAAATACTAGAAAGCGTTAATATAAATGATTGGGAATCATGTAAAAAAAAAAAAACTGCACATTTCATTTATCTATTATAACTTTTATATCATTTTGGTTGCTAGGCTCATTTCTTATAAAGGTCCAGAAATTTATGAGGTTTAATTATATTTATGATTTTAATTATATGATGTCATTATGTTCCTGTCTAGCCGCCAGCCAATCGCTGCATTGCTAATCAGGGTTTCGAGCATCGATGCATCTGCCCTCTTCAAGGAACACAAGAACACGCAGTAATCTCGGACAATTTAATCTAGATATTTTAATCCAATCCACAAATTCATTTGAAGAACCAAATTAGCCAAAGTTCAGTTATCACGATTAGAAGATCTGGCATCTCAGATGTATTAAGCGAGGTATGAAGAACGGACCCCTGAACTCTGCAGGTAGGTAGATCTCCAGGAACAGGATTGGACATCCCTGACAAAGTAACTCAAATATTACTGTGTAAATTTAAAAAAAGTTATCTGATACGTAATGCACATTACTTATGATGTGTTACCCCCAACGCTGATTATATTAGTAGTGTATGTAAAATTTAAAAATAATAAAACATATTATAGTTGAAGCCAGTTGGGTTTTATATCTTTAAACATGATGATATCAGAAGATTGAGGTTTGACAAAACCTGCAAACTGAGGTGAGAATGTCACAAAAACAACTTTTTATCAGGATAACAGTGTAGGATTTGAGGGCGCACCTGACACAAATGAATCTTCCAGATGATTCGTTCAAACATAATTCCACACAAAACTCAACTCAACAAATCAACAATTTATGGCCTTAATTGAGGTGGGCGCCGGTCAGTCTGCACCAGGCTGACAAAACCCCCAGCTAAGTACTTTACGGCCTTGCAAACTTCGAACAACACCAAGATAACGGCAGAGGTTGGTTGACCTCCAAGACAAAGAGCCAAAGCAGATTCCCCCTTCTCAACGACCTTTAAACGAACTCTGAGTGACAAGGTTAAAATCCACAGGAAAACCCACAGGGACTGTTGTTACATATAAACTGCATCAAATCATTCAAAAAGGGACGATAGTCGGACTTACATGCAAACAGCCTTCTACTGCATAATTCTATATCATGTCTATAACCAATACACGTAACCATTATGCATATATATCACTCACAATTCATGTAATTGTATAACTATTGAATTATTGTTTGAAAGTGTACCTTGCTTGGTGTCAGTGTGGTTGTGTGCTCAGAATTCAGAAGATGGCTTGATTGAAATTTGTGTAGAATGTATTGTGTTCTTATAATAAGAAATCATGTCTAACTGTACTCTGCTTAGAGGGGGAAGTTAAGAGACCACAGATAACAGGTAATATATGGTGAGGGGTGGGGACACAGTCACCCCTGAACTAAATATGATACCTAATTGGTCAGAACCCATCCAGGAGGATGGGCAGACATTTGAGTTTAAAAATCTCACAACACGAAACAAAGTTCAGACAAAAGACAGAGACAATGACATGACGAATAGATGATCGGACGAAGACGATCGAGGCAGACCAAGATCCGAGAAAATGGATTAACAATTTCATTCAAGCCATCTAAATACTCTCGTCTCACTTTCCTTTCTTTTACTTAGTTTCTTTTCTTTCCGTTGAGTCTCGTGTTCTAAGTTAAATTTTGCCGCAAAGTTTCGCTCGACGAATCTACAGCAGAGCGCGCTTCAACTTCAAACAACATCCACGAGACTTTCCATCCATCCGCCAACAAGCCACGTGATTGGCTTCCCAAGACGTCGATCAAAGACACGACAAGACCGTCAGCGAATCAAAGAACCTAGGAAACCCCTCCAGCCAGGACCGAAAAGGGAATCCCCATTCAAAGACGATACGAGACACAAACGCAAGTAACCTCCAGATTCTAACTGAACTGGTGCATTGATATCAAATTTAATAACCCCGCCTAAGAAACGATAGGAGGGTTAAATTAATGATTGATGGTTCGTTCAGGTCATGTGTTTTAAATGCATATATTGCTAGAAACTTGGGATTTCATCATTTCACTCTCTTAAAACTCATTCTTTCCTCACTTTCCTCCTTTCTGCAACTCGTGTAAATGTGTGTGTTTGTGTTAGATATTAGTTTTACGTGTTAGAGTAATCAATAAAGTTTCGTTTGTATTTAAAGATAAGTGTTCTTGTGTTATGTGCTTACGAATTTTATGTCTTAAACTGCTGATCTATGTTACCTGGCTATTAAATAGTGTTTCACTATTGTTTGGATATTAATATCCGCTGCAGAGTTGATAGTTATGGCCCGTTCAAATGAACGCCGGACGAGTCATTTGCTCGGCCTTAAAATCAAACTCTCTCAAAATTCCCTATGAATTAATTAACAATTTCATTTGAGCTAAATAGACCTGTTTCCCTTATACAGAGTCCCTACAACAGTCAATACAGTTATGTTTACCTTATGAGCAAATTATACTCAAGTATGGATACTCATATTTTACTTAATTAAAAGCCCAAGTATCTACCCAAAAACACACTTAAATGAAAGTTAAAAAGATTCTTGTTTAATCATTTTTTAATCATTTTCTCAGTGCAAAGTGAATTAATTACATAAAATGTTTTGTCAGACAGAAGTACACAGAAAGGTTTTGTTGAGGGGCAAAAACAAAACAAATCACAAATCACAGGGGTCATGCATGTTTACATAGAACAACAATTAAAGCACAGAGGAACACAAAACACATTGAAAGGCCCTTAAACAGTTAGATGCAGCGCAGAGGTCAAAAAAAGAATTATTCCAGACAGAATACAAGAAATGTAACCACTGCAAAAATTGTAATTAGGTAAGAGCACAAGTTTTGAGTTTAAACTGCACTTGAGTGAAGTACAAATTCCCCCAAATAATACTTAAGTATAGTAATCCAGTAGAATTATATTCAAGCATTATACACCCCTGCTTATGAATCTGTCCTGGAACAGGTTTGGCATGAAACATTTCTCGTTTTTCCCTTTCAGATCACCATGACTAATATTTCTGAAGATATGAGACTGCTGGTAGATCAGGTTCTAGTTCAGCGCACACATTTATATTCCTTACACCTGGTCCGTCGACTCTGTTCACATTTCCTCTACAGACTTCAGCACTCAAACTTTAGAATGAGCAGCGCTGTCGTTTAATCTCGTCAAACAAAGCAGCTCGTACACGTGTCTCGTCTTCCAGGGTGGGCTGAAGCTGTCCTGTGGTTTTCAACATCTCAGCTCCACGTCCGGATGAATAAAACAAGATATTAATGAATTTTGGATGAAAGCTTCACAGAGGGGGCCGGTGTGGCTCATTAGCAACTATATTATTGATCAACGGATTCCTCTGCGCTCAGGAACGTGGCGCTCTTCAAAAATGCAAATAACCGGCAAATTGAGTAATACCCCTTTGACTGAACATATTATAAACAAATCAGCATCAACGGTCGTGACTGAAATCGACGTGATTAATGCAGCAGAGATTGTCACGCTTGATTAATGTTTCACTGTGTTTCGGAATTATAGGTCATGCAAAATACAACAGGAGCAGAGAAGGCGTGTTTCGTCTCCTGTGATGTTTTCTGTAGCTCTGTGTTGGATCTCGGTATTACAGCCAGAGCTTGGAGCCTGTTTTAAGAGACTTGATTCAGAGCCAAAAACTTTAAGAGGCCCAGAAACATGAATAACTTTATGAACTGGGTGTATATGTGTACCACAAAACATGTTCCTAATTCCTTTTCCTGTCATATTCCAATTTCTGTGCTAATATTTAAACTTGCTGTTCAATGCCTCCTCAAACGTGTTGGAAGCAGGACTGAATTAAATGGACAGTTCACCCCAAAAAAGAAAATTCTGTCATTTACTCACCCTTGTGTAATTGTGAACCTGTGAGTGTCTTTCTTCTGGAAGCGCATGTTCATCTTCTGGATGATTTTTTTTTATTCGCAGCTATTCGTGTTTAAAAACAATTTAGCTGATTTTGATGCTCATCATGAGTATTCCGTCATGAGAATATAAATACTGTATCAGCTTTAATGCACTTATGAAAATAACAAAAGCAGTCAAATGTCAAATGTTTAGGTTTTAATGACAAAAAGAAGTATTCAAAATGTATCATTTAACACAACGTGAAAACAATATGTTCAAATACTCTTTACATAAATATAAATAATTTAAGCTTTATAAATAAATAAGCTTTTTTCCACAAAATATGTAATTTTCTGCCACTCTTTGAATGTAGTTAAAACACCCACAGATGTAGCAGAAAACATCTGGGTCATGTTTGCATTTTCTTCTGTCACTGGCCATAATTCTAACCTTGAAATCTGAATATAAGATAGCAATTATGACTTTGTGGCAGTTTTTCTGCTGATATGGAATATCACAAGCCGTCTTCACCTTACAAATGGTTGTCGAAAGCAAAATAAAAAAAAAGATGTGAAAAGCACATCATATTTTGTGAGAAAGTGTGACGTGCTAGAGTAAGAAACAAGTAGCCTATTGAATTTCATTCAGCAAATATGATGCAGGGCAGTGTAATAAATATAAGTATCACAAGTCCATATGATGTTTCATCTGAGGAACAGACTGAAATTTAAATCATCATTTACTCATAATCTTTGAGGTTGTCTGTAATCGGCACAATAAGCCCTATCATACACCTGGCACAATGCAGCGCCAGGCGTGACGCAAGTGTTTTTTGCTAGTTTCAACCCGACGCAGTTATCATTTTCATGTCCTGCACCACATTGTTTAAATAGCAAATGCATTTGCGCCCATTTGTGCACCCATGGGCATGCTAGTCTGAAGACGAGGTGTGTTCAGGCGCATTGTTGGCGCGTTGCTATTTATATTTTTGCCATTGACCAACAAAAACCTAGTCTAAAGTCAATAGCGCAGTATTTTTTGTGTTATTTAAAGGGCGCGTTAGTAATATGCGCCTATAGGCGGGTGCACAACGCACGTACACTCTGCTTATTACACACACAGGGATGCGCAGCAGACCAAATATTAAAAATAAAAGGATTACAATGTAAAAGATTATTATTGTGTACATAAAGATAAAAATGCCTACATGTCATAATAGATAGTCATCGCATGTATCAGAATTACTTATTTGCAATGACAAAAGAAAATGTCTACTTATTTATCCAAACGTGGCAATACACACATGTATTTAAACTGACTCGTCAGGATGAGAGTGTCTATATTCCGCCATGTAAATAGCGAATCCGCCATGGTGCAAGTGCAACTGGCTTTGAAAGGAAATGGGAGATGAGACTCTGATTGGTTTATTGCACGTTATGCCCAAAACACACCCATTACTCATTAAGAGACTAGGGACAACCCTTTTAGACCATGCACCTGATGCGCCGACCATTTATCCCGTCGTTAAACGCCAAAAGTGGATTCGGACACGTCCTAAGTGCACCTGCCCGTGCGCTTTAGACCATGCACTTAGATCATTAAAATAGGGCCCAATGAGTGATTAACAACTTTACTTTCGGCCTCTTCATCACACAAAGCTTTAGAAGAACTGGAATTTTATGCACAAATTCTGGGCATTACTTTTAAGGTACTTTTATGGTGTGTGTGTTTTTATGGTACATTTTATAGCTTTACAGCCTCAGTACTCATTTACTTTAATATGGAAAAAAAGCGGCCAGGATATTCTTTAATATATATATATATATAAAATATATAAAATATATTCAATAAATTAAATTATATATATTATATTATCCGGAAGTTATACTGGATTGCATGTACATGAATCATCCATTTAAGGTGGATATCATATCCCACTGTGACTATACAACTGATTCTATTTTGCTGTAAATTACTGGTCAATCATTAATAATGTACTGCCATCAGTGGTAAACTATGAAACCTCACGTGACCGTGTCACGTGAGTGTATATCTGCCCACACAGACGCTGATGAATACTGTATTAATGGGGTAGTGACATCCACTACAAACATGAATCTCCTGAGAGACTTCAGCCCATCAATAGGCCCCTCATCTCCAACCGTCTGATGAGTAAAAAGCACATAGCCTCAGGCGAAGCAGGGAAATATCACCATAAGCCCCCAGTCACAGAAAAACACATCTGCTTTGTCATTTTTGGGAGCTTGAGCATTCACGACACACAAAGCTTCCCTCACGATGCTCAAACAAGCAAATCCTAGCGGTTTTTGTTATTGTGCATCATGCTCTGATGTCTTTATGATGGAATGAAGTGGGAGGGATAAATGACAGTAATACTAATTACAGCATATCTAATGTGTTTTTGTGCACATAAAGCCTTTTTTAATCATCGAAAGCTAAGAGGAGCTCTCAGGATCTCACTTTGCATTTGAGCAGAATTAGTTTATTCTGTGTTATTTCTTTCTTTTAGTAGTGATGTATTACCTGTGAGGGTTCAAAATGCAGCACACATTCACATAATCAATTTACGGTCAGGTTATATCCGTTAACATTTTTTTAATTAGAACCAACAATGAACCATTTTTATTTACTTATTAATCTTGATCATTTACTGTATAAATATACTATTCTTAATTGCTGGTTTATGCTAGTTTGTAATGTTAATGTGTAACTTTTACTGTTAAAAATGAAATGAACATGAAGCAAAATTAATGCATGCTGTGAAAGTATTGTTGGTTAATTTTATATATTGCATTAATGTTGGCTTGTTTAACAATGTATACTGTAAAGTGAGATTTCGAAAAAATACTGGATGTAGATTTTTTTGGACACAGATGTCGATGTCATTGCACAATGTTAAATTATGACTTTTAGTGCTTTTCTCACAAGAGGTTAAATTTTCACTTTGCTGAATCGCAGGATAGAGTTTCAGATGGAAGAATGTGAGTTTCGAAAAAAAAAAAACTGAACAATGTTCTCATTCCCTGCATCAAAGGCCCTGTTTACACCTGGTATTAAGATGCGTTTTGGTCAATCACAAGTGGACGACGCTAAATACAGGTTTAAACGGGGTCTAACGGGGTCTTTTGAGCTTGTCCACTTTCGACCACTTCCAGAGGTAGTCGAAAACACATTTGACTGGATTGCTTTCGTAGTGTAGACGCTCATGTGGTCAAATGTGTTGGAACAGCCACAAAAGACCATCTACTCTCCGCCTACTGACCTAATGCATAAACATTACGGGAAGTACGATAGCCAGACGGGATTTACACTTTGTCGGCTGAAGACCCAAGTTTGGTTTGAAGATGAAAAATGTACCAAGCACAATGTTCTTGATTTCTAACACGTTTGGTGTGGTCTTGCGGCTATCAGAGCAGAAACGAAAGCTGAATTGTATTAAAGCGTATTTTGACCATTAAATCAAAATATAATTTACCCGCCCATAGACCGTCCCCTCGAAGAAATCAGGACAGAAGTGGTTGAAAGTGGACAAAAGAGACTTAAAACACCAGGTGTAAACAAGGCCATAGAAGTCGCTGTTTAAGCAAAAACACTGAACTCGAGTCATAGCATGTGTGTGGTGTTTTTTGCTAGGCTATTTTGTTTTTCTTGAGAACAGCTTGCCATGAAAAATTTAGCGAATGCTAAGTGACTAATGCATTTTCTCAGTCTTGGATAAGAGCAATGAAAAATTAACAATGGAAATAATTAATTTTGATTGCTGCCTACAGAACTAAAAACTCGTGTTGTGCTGGATTACTTATACATGCCAATGCAAATTCCTCACTCAGCAACACCCAAAATAACGTAAGAGCTTGTTCTATAAATTCTGGAGGACTCTTAACTTATGTTCCTGCGTGTAGCGATTACCACATGCTCCCCTGCACATTGCAATGCTGAAAATTTAATTGTTTTTATTTTCAATTCAGCCCAGGCATTTAAAATGCATATAACCAGAGGTAAACAAGCATTCCTAGCAGTGTTTCATTTTGTAACTATTAATGCTTACCTTATTTCTGCCATGTCTCAGTGTCACACTAACATGCTGCTTTGTTCTCCTCTGGCTGCTTGACTTGACGCTGCCACAGATCAACATTACATTGTAAATTTTTTTTAATATAACACCTGCTTCAGATTTCAATGAGGTGTCCTTTTCAAAATGCAATTTGATTGATTAGTGGAATAACACATTACTGTAATACAACAACAAAGTTTGGCCTATGCTTATAGACTATAAAACACTTTTGAGAAGCTGACATGTATTTTAAACAGCATTTTGTCCTGATCTTTTTTTTTTAATAGTTATTAGGCTATACATGCAGCTTTAATGAGCTCATAATAAAGGTTTTTTAGTAACCAAATTTTTTATAAACAATTTTTGTTATAATGGTTAAAACTCTCTTCACATCCTGATGGCAATCAATAACAGAAGTGGTCTAAATATTTAAAAAAAATTACATATATCACACGTCATCAGTGTGTTTCATGAGGCTATGCAGAGATGTAGATACAGTCACTGAGCGCCTCAAACAAACAGCAGCCACCTTTTACAGTTCGTCCTGAACCAAAACAATGAGCTTATGCTGCATTCACTGCATGTTGTAACTACCGTTATTAAGAGATGACAACCAGTGACTTTCTGTCCGGAGCTGTTCACGTCCTCGAATTATGTGTTTTAGTGGCAACACTATCAATGCCGAAATGAATCTGCAGCAGCAGGTGGTACAAGTAAGAGCTCTATAAGTTGTTTACGTTCATTAATATTGTAATGTTACGTGCTTTGAGACATAAGGTAAATAAATACCATGCTTTCAAAGCTAGCCTCTCTGAAAATTGCCTACCTTTAATGGAAAGACTACATACACTATATTGCCAAAAGTATCCCTCCAAATCATTGAATTCAGGTGTTCCAATCACTTCCATGGCCAAAGGTGTAAAAAATCAAGCACCTAGGCATACACACTGCTTCTACAAACATTTGTGAAAGAATGGGTCACTTTCACCAAGTGCAATGCAAAGCGTCGGATGCAGTGGTGTAAAGCACGCCGCCACTGGACTCTAGAGCAGGGGAGACGTGTTCTCTGAAGTGACCAATCAGGCTTCTCTGTCTGGCAAGCCGATGGACGAGTCTTGGTTTGGCAGTTGCCAGGAGAACGGTACTTGCCTGACTGCATTGTGCCAAGTGTAAAGTTTGGTGGAGGGGGGATTATGGTGTGGGGTTGTTTTTCAGGGGTTGGGCTTGGCCCCTTAGTTCCAGTGAAAGGAACTCTTAATGCTTCAGCATACCAAGGCATTTTGGACAATTTCATGCTCCCAACTTTGTGGAAACAGTTTGGGGATGGCCCATTCCTGTTCCAACATGAGCAAGGTCCATAAAGACATGGATGAGAGAGTTTGGTGTGGAGGAACTTGACTGGCCTGCACAGAGTCCTGACCTCAAGCCGATAGAACAGCTTTGGGATGAGTTAGAGTGGAGACTGCGAGCCAGGCCATAAAGACATGGATGAGTGAGTTTGGTGTGGAGGAACTTGACTGGCCTGCACAGAGTCCTGACCTCAAGCCGATAGAACAGCTTTGGGATGAGTTAGAGTGGAGACTGCGAGCCAGGCCTTCTCGTCCAACATCAGTGCATGACCTCACAAATGTGCTTCTAGAAGAATGGTCAAAAATCCCATAAACACACTCCTAAACCTTGTGGAAAGCCTTCCCAGAAGAGTTGAAGCTGTTATAGCTGCAAAAAGTGGGCCAACTCCCTCTGCCAACAAACCCTACGGATTAAGAATGGGATGTCATTAAAGTTCATGTGCATGTAAAAGCAAGCGTCCCAAAACTTTTGGCAATATAGTGTTTGTGCTTTTAAAGTGCCCCATTATGCTTTTTCGAATATTACCGTTCATGCAGTGTGTAATATAAGCTGTTTGTGAATGTTAGTTTGCAAAGTTTGACAGATAAAAGTCCATGACAAATAAAGTTATTGTCTCTTAAAAGAAAGAATAGATTCTGAACTGCCGAAACGAGTTGTCAGTCCACTTCCATTTTGCAATCAAAAGGATTAGGATTCATGCTGGAATTGATATGGTAAATCCAGCACCATTGTTTATGTTCATATCACTGTGTATACAAGCCCTGAGGAAGTCTCCAGAGCTGAAATTCAGGTATGGTAATGGGATTTTCATTTCTGAAACGCGCTGTCAGTGATAGACCAATCACAACAGACTGGGCCGTCTGACCAATCAGAGCAGAGGAAGCTCTCAGAATGGAGGGGTTTAGAGAGACTTTATCAAGCTGTTCCAGACACTGTGAAAAAAATGAGGTGGTGTGCAATGTATATTATGAAAAAAATAAAGTGTTTTTCTGACCTTGAATGCATGTAAACTTCTTGTAGGAGACCTCCAAAACAAAACTAGAAACTTTTAAAATAGCATAACCGGGGCACTTTGTCACAGCAGAATCATTTAAAATTAAGCAGTGATTAAAAAAAGTGAAAACTGTGACCAGTTACAGTACTTTCGCTGAAATAAAAAAAAAGAATAAAAAAAAGTGTAACACTTTACAATAAGATTCCGTTTGTTAACTTGTTAACCTCTTTAGTAAACTAACTAACAATGAAAAGTGCTTCTAAAACATTTATTAATCTTAGTAAATGTTAATTTCAGCATTCACTAATACATTCTGTTAGTATTATTTAATGGAGCTGAGATAACACAAACTAACAATGAACAGTTGTATTTTTATTAATTAACAAAGATTTTGCATTAAGTAATGTTAATTGGACCTTATTGTAAAGTGTTACCAAAAGACAATACTAATCATCTTGATACTGATAAAAAAAAGTAGTGCACGTTGTGTTACATACATACTGTATGAAATATAGAAAATTTGAGCCGCAGCAATGAGAGACTTTCACCATCTCAGTTTCGACCTTAGAGCCCAATGCATCTTGACAACAAATGGATATAAGCAAGAGAATATGTTTCTCTTCACCCCACATGTATTACTAATACATATTCTGTTGGTTGCATTGCATAAATACTTAAATAGATCTCCATTTGTAACGTGCAGCAAACATTTCGGGAGATATGAAATATATATTGTCGTTTGTAATGGTCCTTCGTGTCACGGTCTACAGGGACGATATTGTTCTGTGCAAGACAGAGTAAATTGAAATGCTTTCTGTGGGGAGTTAGCTGAGTACAAAGAAAATACATTTCATCTGACACTGTCACTGTAATTATCCTCTCCTATTATCTATTACTGAACGGAAAACGAATCTCGCCTAGTCTCTGCATGTCACTGTGCTTACTGAGGCGTTCGCAATGGTTTGCACCAGGGATGTGATCTTTTAAAAGCAGGTAACATCCAATGGGCTGGATAGGTGTGTGTGCAAAGACGCAAAGATCGGCGAGGTCTGATGTTCGTCTCCACATCCTGGAAGCCCAGAGGAAAAGGACACCGAATGCCACAGAATGTCTCGGAACCAACAAATGGAGTACAACTTCACCACAAGCAAGACGGTTTTAGCAAGCTTGTCCTACATCTCCCGTACAACTACAAACTAGAGTCCATGGCTGCTTATGGTACTTGTGAAACATCTGCTCTGCTTGTCTGAACCTTCAGGAACACAGCAAATATATTAGAGTTACACAGCAGCTCACAATGAACTGGAGCAGCATGTCACAATTTAAACCTGTTCCACATGCACAGATGAGATGTGTTTTATACTATTAGTTACGCCCTTTTCTTTTTGCCTTTATCAGGGACTGAGATCAGAATCACAGGCCAGACTCGAACCGAGACAGCTGTGTGAAGAGCACTGCTTTAACATGCTACAATCTGCACCATGACTCAAACATGGATTTGGGGTTTTTAAAACAACATTTTCTCTGCAATATTAAAAGAATAGTTCACTCACAAATGTGCTCTATCATTTATTCACTGCCATATCTCTGATCTTAAGTGTACTGAAAAGAAAATGGTGTAGAAACAGTTTTCACTCAGAAATTGCTAGTAAATTACACTTAGGGCCAGATTTACTAACAGCTACTACTCGTTTGGCGTTAAAAAACTACTGTCAGTATTTACTAGAGACACGCAGTGAAAAATTAGCGCTGAAAAGGCGTGAACAGGGTTATTTTTGTGGCTGACCTTATTGCATATGCATTTGTAGGAGTTTCCCTTTCAGGAACAAAATTTATGGGAGGAGAGTATTTAAATGAATCACGCAAGGTGATTTACTAAGGTTTGCGCTCGTCAATTTACTGGTGTTTACGCCATTATTTACCACCAAAAAAAAGCGCGTCTTAAACCAGACGATAACGGGTAGATTACGCTGGTCATTATGGACTTAAAACTTACTTGAACAATCCTTGTTTTCTTTAGAACTTTGAAAAATCATTTGAAGTACATCTTCTATTGTCTATAAAGTATGGTTAAAGGGTTAGTTCACCCAAAAATGAAAATTCTGTCATCATTTACTCACCCTCATGTCAAACCCGTAAGACCTTTGTTTATCTTCGGAACACAAATTAAGATATTTTTGATGATATACAAGAGCTCTCTGACCCACCATAGACTGCAACGTTATTGCCACTTTCAAGGCCCAGAAAGGTAGTAAAGACATCGTTAAAATAGTCCATGTCACTACAGTGGTTCAACTTTAATGTTATGAAGCGACAAGAATACTTTTTGTGTATTTAATGAAATGTATTTAATGAAATGTATCGTTTTTATACTATTGCTACTATAAGCTTGTATATCATGCACTTAAATATATCTGTAATTACACATTTGTAATAAGGAAGTTGCAATTTAGCACATTTAAATTAACTTTAAATGTAATATCGAATAACACACTTGTCACTTGTCACTTCTCTGGTCTGGAGGAGGACTGCAACAGATTTCTCTTACAACTTCCCGTTACAGTCACTGCCCTCATCGACTCGGGGTCAGCCGTTCATCTCCGGCGACCTCTGCAGGCAGCTCCAGCTCCCGACGACCCATTCTACGACACCGTACAAGCTTAAATCCGTAACTGGAAGGAATTTGAATCGCGGGTATGTGAAACATCAAGTAAAGCCTGTAACCCTGAGAGTTGGCTGCCTGCATGAGGAAATGTTTGCTCCCCTGGTTCTGGAGGGATCCACCTCGGCAGTCATCCTAGGGTTTCCCTGGCTCATCCAACATCACCCTGAGGTTTCGTGGCACAACGGAGATGTCTTAAAATGGGGTCCCAACTGCTTCCATTCTTGTTTTCCTCGACTTCCTCGACCTGCACGTCCACAGCCTGTGACAATTCCAGTAAATACTACTACTATAGAAAGCCCTCTAGAGAAACAGTCTATCAAGATTCCTGCCTGTTATGAGTCCTACTCCGACGTCTTCTGCCCGAAACGAGCCTCAAGGTTACCACCACACCGACCATGGGACTGTGCCATCGACCTGGAGCCAGGTGAGTCAGTACCCCATGGACATGTGTACCCACTTTCCATCCCCGTACAGAAGGCCATGGAAGAGTACATAGAGGAGGATCTCAAGCAAGGCTACATTCGTCCATCCACTTCTCCTGCTGCTTCCAGTTTCTTCTTTGTGGCGAAAAAGCATCTTGTCAAGAACCTGCTCCGCCGGGTTGCCCCGCTGACCATCTTTTCGTTCCCAAGAATCATTGCATACCTCTCATCGAGTCAGCTCATTCTTCTGTGGGTACTGGCCACCCAGGGACCACCCAAACCCTCTCTCTCCTACAACAGCGGTACTGGTGGCCTGGCATGGCCAGAGACATCATGCGGTTCGTCCTGGGATGTCAACTTTGTGCAGTCTCCAAGGTTCCACACCACTTACCATCTGGCAAGCTCTTTCCTCTCCCAATTCCTTGACGCCCATGGTCACACCTAGGAGTCAATTTCATCACTGACCTGCCATCCTCTGGAGGAAACACGTGCATCCTGATCGTTGTGGATAGATTCTCGAAAGCCTGCAAACAGAATCCCTTAAAAGGACTTCCCACAGCCCTGGAAACAGCAGAGAAATTGTTTAACCAGGTAATTCGCAATTTTGGAATCCCAGTAGATATAGTTTCAGATCGAGGACCACAGTTTATCTCACGTGTCTGGAAGGCTTTCTTTTCACTCCTAGGTGTGACAATCAGTGTGATGTCTGGCTACCATCCTCAAGCAAATGGGCAAACAGACAGAACCTTCTGCCAGCACCACCAGGACACCTGGAACCAGTTCATCGCCTTGGCCGAATATGCTCAAAATTCCCTACGACAGTTTACCACCGGTCTCACTCCTTTCCAATGCATCCTTGGTTTCCAACCCCCTCTGTTTCCCTGGTCAGGCGAACCATCTGAGGTGCCCACCATCAACCACTGGTTCCGGGAGAGCGAGAGGGTATGGAATGAGGCTTATCATCATCTCCAGCAGGCAGAGCGCAGACACACAAACTTTGCGGATGTGCGACGGGGAGAGAACGCCTACTTACTATCCAGGACAACTCGTCTGGCTCTCTATACGAGATATCCGTCTGCGCCTGCCCTGTCGGAAGTTGAGCCCAAGATACATCGGTCCCTTCCAGGTCGAAAGACAGATCACTCCAGTCACATATAAACTCCAGTTACCTCCTCACTACAGAATTCACCCTGCATTCCATGTGTCCTTGTTGAGACCTCACTACCCACCTGTTTGTGCTCCCTCCACAGAGTCTGGACCTGATGACATGACCTCCGTACCTCAGATCGAAGCTGATCCCATCTACACCATCTGAGAAGTCCTGGACTCCCGATGTCGAGGTGGCCGCTTGGAATATCTGGTGGACTGGGAAGGGTATGGCCCCGAAGAGAGTTCGTGGGTACCTAGAGATGTCATCCTCGATCTTACTTTCCTTACAGAATTCCACCAACTTCATCCTCATCGGCCTGCTCCTTGACCTCGTGGCCGGCCCCTAGAGAGGAGGGTAATGTCACAGATCAGCCAGGCTCTCTCACTTCCACCACACAGCGATCCCTGTCACCAGAGTTCTGATCACCCACACCTATTATCAATCACCAACGCACTATATATTCACACAGCTCACCTTCAGTCATTGTCTTTGTACTAGGAAAGACTCACTTACCTGATCTCCTTGGTTTCCCCGAGTGTGTTCCTGTCTCCTTGCGATTTCCCAGGTTTTTGGCTTTCGTTACTTACCTTTCATCCCGGCTGCTGAGGTGTCCGCTTCTCCTTCTCCATACTTCATCTGTAAGACAACCGTAAAGACTATTATTTTTCTGCCATCTCTCCCCGTGATACAAGTGCATCTTCTACTCCCCGTTCTCTGCCCTGTGTTCCCAAATAAAGTGTGTGCTTGGATCTTCACTAACCTTGTCCAGTGTGTATATCCTGACAACACTACAGTTAAAATTATAATCAGGTACTTTACATGTGCTTTAATATGCCATTCAGCACATCAAAATAAGTGTACTTCTTTAAAGATTGTTAAAACAATTATTTAGAATGTTCTTTAAAGAAGAAAAAATTATTTGATATAACAAAGTGCACTTTTTAAAAGTGTACTTAAGTGTGAAACATAGGTTACACTTTATATTAAGGTGTCCTTGTTATAGTGTAATTATAGGCCCTACATTAAAATACTTTGTTTGGTTTAGGATTACTTGCATGTAATACAAGTACAACTTAAACTATATTTGTGTGTATATATACTATATATACTTTTAAGATTTGAAGTACACTACATTTTAAATACAATTAAGCACAGTTCTTTTTTTACAAGGGGTTGTTCCAAACCTGTGTGACATAATGTATAATTCTCAGAAAAAGAGTTTAGCAAAATATTCACACTGCTCGATTCCATACATCAAAAGTAGGCCTAAATGAGGGCATAGGCTCTTAAGCTGTGTAGGCCTATATATTTTCCAATATGGGACAAGAATATGCATCATGACACATCAAACCTGGCTTCATAACTTGGACTATAACACACAAGTCGCACAGACTGCTTTCGTGATGTTTTGTTTTTGGGAGCTTCTCCAAAATATCTTCTTTTGCGTGCCACTGGAGAAGGAAAGTTATATGCGTTTGGAATGGCACAAGGGCAAGTAAATTATTTTAATTATTGTTTGTATTAATATCAGTTTGTTTGTTTATAACGATCAACAGATTGTCATTCAAGGTTTGAAGCTGCTAATATCTAAACATCATCCATACGTGTTTCCACTCGGGCCGATCCAATCTTCCTCGTAACCCCTGCCGGCTGCAAACAGACTGACAGCGGGTGGGGGGAATTCAAGCGTCTGACCCCTATTTTGGAAAGGCCAAGCGCTATGTGTTCTGGACTCAGGCTACAGCGTAGAAGGAGGTCAACACTGTCACTCAGCCAGTCCACACACACACATACAGCTGGTAATACACAGAGGCCCACGCACACAAACACACACACAGTTTGCTGTGGGCCTCATTACCTCCACGTCTTAAACACACAGTGGCCTTGACCTGGGCAGACGGGAATGAAAGCAGCCTGACACTGTGTCCGAACGTCATCAGCCTCTCCAGATCCTCTGCTCTGCTCTGCTCGCTCTACTCTAGAAGAGCCGACAGCTATAGCCAAAACACACACAAATACACACAGACACAGAATCTTTCTATAGGGGACATTTATGTCCCTCACACACATACGCACATAAAAGAATACATTAACACTTTAAGGTTAGGTTCGGAGCCACAGCCGTGCTCCGACATATGGTGCACTTTGGGTGACCCAAGTTTGACTCCCGGCTCGAGATCTTTTCCTGGTCCAATTCCCATCTCCAAAACACAAGGTTCGGTTAACTAGTTCAGAAATACAATGATCAATACTTTCCCTGCATATATTATTCCAGGTTAATGTTCATTTATAAATATAATATTGCTCATCCTTAATTCATGTATTGTATGTTCAATGTTCATAATACATTAACATTAATATAAATATAACTTGAAATATTAAAAAAGTAGAAATTAACATGACACTGTTCATTGTCACTAACAGTGTTGGGGGTAACGCATTACAAGTAACTTGAGTTACAGTGGGGAGAACAAGTATTTGATACACTGCCGATTTTGCAGGTTTGCCCACTTACAAAGCATGTAGAAGTCTGTAATTTTTATCATAGGTACACTTCAACTGTGAGTGACGGAATCTAAAACAAAAATCCAGAAAATCACATTGTATGATTTTTGCATTTTATTGCATGACATAAGTATTTGATACATCAGAAAAGCAGAACTTAATATTTGGTAGAGAAACCTTTGTTTGCAATTACAGAGATCATACGTTTCCTGTAGTTCTTGACCAGGTTTGCACACACTACAGCAGGGATTTTGGCCCACTCCTCCATACAGACCTTCTCCAGATCCTTCAGGTTTCGGGGCTGTCGCTGGGCAATACGGACTTTCAGCTCCCTCCAAAGATTTTCTATTGGGTTCAGGTCTGGAGACTGGCTAGGCCACTCCAGGACCTTGAGATGCTTCTTACGGAGCCACTCCTTAGTTGCCCTGGCTGTGTGTTTCGGGTCGTTGTCATGCTGGAAGACCCAGCCACGACCCATCTTCAATGCTCTTACTGAGGGAAGGAGGTTGTTGGCCAAGATCTCGCGATACATGGCCCCATCCACCCTCCCCTCAATACGGTGCAGTCGTCCTGTCCCCTTTGCAGAAAAGCATCCCCAAAGAATGATGTTTCCACCTCCATGCTTCACGGTTGGGATGGTGTTCTTGGGGTTGTACTCATCCTTCTTCTTCCTCCAAACACGGCGAGTGGAGTTTAGACCAAAAAGCTCTATTTTTGTCTCATCAGACCACATGACCTTCTCCCATTCCTCCTCTGGATCATCCAGATGGTCATTGGCAAACTTCAGACGGGCCTGGACATGCGCTGGCTTGAGCAGGGGGACCTTGCGTGCGCTGCAGGATTTTAATCCATGACGGCGTAGTGTGTTACTAATGGTTTTCTTTGAGACTGTGGTCCCAGCTCTCTTCAGGTCATTGACCAGGTCCTGCCATGTAGTTCTGGGCTGATCCCTCACCTTCCTCATGATCATTGATGCCCCACGAGGTGAGATCTTGCATGGTGCCCCAGGCCGAGGGAGATTGACCGTCATCTTGAACTTCTTCCATTTTCTAATAATTTCGCCAACAGTTGTTGCCTTCTCACCAAGCTGCTTGCCTATTGTCCTGTAGCCCATCCCAGCCTTGTGCAGGTCTACAATTTTATCCCTGATGTCCTTACACAGCTCTCTGGTCTTGGCCATTGTGGAGAGGTTGGAGTCTGTTTGATTGAGTGTGTGGACAGGTGTCTTTTATACAGGTAACAAGTTCAAACAGGTGCAGTTAATACAGGTAATGAGTAGAGAACAGGAGAACTTCTTAAAGAAAAACTAACAGGTCTGTGAGAGCCGGAATTCTTACTGGTTGGTAGGTGATCAAATACTTATGTCATGCAATAAAATGCAAATTAATTATTTAAAAATCATACAATGTGATTTTCTGGATTTTTGTTTTAGATTCCGTGTCTCACAGTTGAAGTGTACCTATGATAAAAATTACAGACTTCTACATCCTTTGTAAGTGGGCAAACCTGCAAAATCGGCAGTGTATCAAATACTTGTTCTCCCCACTGTACGTAATCAGATTACTTTTTCAAGTAACTAGTAACGCATTACTTTTAAAATTTACAAAATATCTGAGTTACTTTTTCACATTTATTTGACTGATAGCTCTCCTGTCCCCATGTTGAGAAAAATCGAGATTAAGTGCAGAGGCGTTGTGTGTAAACTATTATTGTAGTTCTAGACTAAATGTGAGCATTTATTCATCTCTCTTGCACATTAAAGATTCAGTACTCCTCAAAATGAATAAAATCAGTCAAATGCAAAATCAGAGTACTATGCAAACCTCCAATAATTAAATATTAAATAAAACAAATATTTTTATGCATTTAATCTACCTTTATTGACCAATGTCTTGCTGCTAACCTTCGATGATTCAGTTAAAACATGAGCAAAAATTACTTTAGATTTTTTGTTTTTGTTGGTAAGTAAGTGTTTAACTTTTTTCTCCTGCGTCCTATTCTTCCATTATCCAGAATGACAGCACAGCTCTCTACTGTACAGAATTTGCATTTTTACCTCAGCCTAAGGCTTATTATTTCAATTTTGGTGTGAAGAGGTCTTTACATTTGCACAAAAATAGAGTTTTTTTTGTTATAAAAAAAACTACAAAAAAAACAAGCCCAGCCCAGGTGAGAAAAAGTAATGCAAAAGTAACGTAACACATTACTTTTCTTAAAAAGTAACTAACTCAATTAGTTACCTTTTAAGGGAGTAACGCAATATTGTAATGCATCACTTTTAAAAGTAACTTTCCCCAACACTGGTCACTAATGCAGAATAACTAACAAAATGACACTAACTATAACCAGATTTTCATCAACATATCTTTATGCACATTTTGGGATATTTCATAAAAATGTTGGATGGAAACACCAAGATGCTATTAAATCTACAAAATGCATACCAAATGTATAAGCTTGATAGATAGTTTATAATACAATTTGAGTCATATATAACATTATATATATTATGTAAGGTCATAATAGAATCATATTTTCTTCTGAATAAATTGATGCACAGAAAAGGCATGTGACGTCAGCAAATTATTTACTCATAGAAAAAATATCATCACATTTTGATGAAAACAAAATATGTAAGGGACAATATGCACCAGTCATTACACAAAATAAGCTCTGTTGTGTTGATTTTGTGATACTGACCTGGACATTATCACACTTATTACTTGACTAATTACCAAAATACATCCTTTGATATGAAAATGTTTTTGTTTATTTATTTATTTTTATTATTTGAGAAGAGACTGTTGATAGAAACAAGAGACAAACTAGCACAAAACAACAATTTATTATTATAATGTATAATATTTCTTGTTCCCGATTTAATGGTTCAATTAAATTTAATAATCAAAAAGCATGTCTAATCAAGTGAATTCACAAAACTTTAACAATTTATTGATTTATAAATAAAAAAAGATTACAGTAGGGTCCTATGAAATGTTTTATCTTTTCAGAAAGCCTGTTGTCTTTTTTTCGTTCATTTTTAATAAAACATCAATGGCATAAAACATCAATGTAACAATTTATTTTATTTTTTGGCAAACAAAGTGCTGCAAAGTTTACTGTTAAAATGAAACCATGGAAGAAAAATTGTGACAGTCCTAAAAAAGAAATAAGTTTGAATACTTTTTTATTATTGTATTATTTATATATAGTTTTATTATTATTGTTACTTTGAGTAGTACATTCTACTGCACAATATTAATATATTTTGGTCATAATTTCTTCAAGTTAAAAGAAACTTTTATTTTGGCAGGTGGTCTTGAAGAGCTTTCTGTGTGTGTCTGATGATAGTTTTCTCAAATGAAATGGTGAAATACTAGTGAAGTGACTTTCAGAGCAGTGAAGTTCATGTTTTCATGTCCTCAAATAGTGAGATGGCAGACACAGAAAACACCATGAGCATCACACGTGCTTGAGTATGTGTAGTAGACCAAACTGAGACACGCAGAACATGCAGACTTCAGATTTCACTTCTGATCTTTTTGCACATTAATATTTACAGACGATTGATTACGTTTTGATTCATTGTACAATCAGCGTATCAAACTGGTAAAGGAACCCATCACAAACACAAGCACACACACACACACTCAAACACACACACTGTCAGGACCTCTTACAAGCTCTTTCATCATTTGACAAGAATCAGATTGAGCCGAGGCTGCAGAGAGCCGCTCTGATCGGACGAAGGCCAGTGAGAGGTTATCTGGCACCTCCTCTCCCTCTGGACCTTTATCTAAAGCCTCTTTGATTGGAGGCCCGAACTCAGTTTATAGGGCAGAGAGAAGCAAAGCGAGCGGACAGGCAGCGGGCCGCTGATAAATGAGGCCGGTCGCTATAACGAGCAGCGGCACTGAGAGTGACGTCTACCCTGTGGGTGGATTTCTGCCCCAAAAACATTTACTGACCCCTGTAGATCTGCTGTGACCTTCATGGCAGGACTGCGGCACAGGTACAGTATTTGATAAGGCGATCTAGTGTCCGAAAGCCCAGCAGATTAAGGCACAGAGAGAGCATGGCAGGAGAGATAGAAGCGCCACCCTTCGATCCGTCCAGATAATCTCTTTATCCTGCTGTGATAAGTATATATTGGATGGTCTGGTCTGACTGGAGGCTGCTGAAACACACAGGGGATGGATAACGTTACAGTTAAACACTTAGTGCCAGCCGTCAGGACGAATGCGTCCTGCTGATGGATATTGGGCTAATGGAGAGGAGAGGGGGCGAGTGCTCGCTAAAGGTTAATACGTCTTGGAGGGAATATTGTATGGCAGGGATGGTGATCTCTTCATAACTATCCCGTCTGTTTCCATTAAGCCATTTCACCCACTGGCACGGCACAGGAGAGAAAGCGAGAGGCATTGAGAGACTTAATCGTTTTAAGATCCCTCCCTGGCAGTAAGGTTTATCACACGCCATTGAACTTTCATTTTATTTGATGAGTTAATGGACCAGCATAATGTTAACAGTGGGAAAGATGCTGTGCTTTACATCTGAATGTATTAATGAAAGGGGTGAATATTTCACCAGTGCAAATGGATTCAGACTTCGAGAGATCAGCACTATATATTTGCATTCACGGACACACCAAAAGTTTCCAAATCGATTAGAATTGCTGGCGAAATTAAGCCACTTAAATAAGGAACTGGAAGCTGATTCTGTGTATCGTGTTTCTAGTGTTCTCATGAATGGTCATACTGTATTTGTACCCGTCATGTGATAAAAGGGTGGTATATACAGCCTACTGATTATTCCATGAAAATCATGTCCTAGGCCTGTGAATTGAAAAACATGCCCATTTACATGTACTTTTTCAGAACTGCTCTTATAAATCAGCTCGTGTTAATGAAATGCACTACAGGTGAATGGGCAATACTTCCCCCTTTTCTTTTAGCTAAATGAAACTTTGGAATATTGAAATACACAGTCAGCTTTTAAATATACAATGTAAATGCCACCTCATTAAATATACACATTTGCATTTTATTACAAAAGAAAAAAAAAAATCAATAAATAAAAAATAATGTAATTGATGTGGTTGGTAATTATCAAACCCAATAGTCAAAATTTAAATTGAGTGATGTCAAGAAAAGAACCATGAGATATGCCAGTTTATGCTAACCGAGTCCCTAAGTGGATATGGTGATGGAAAATAATATGAGTTGAGTGAAAAAAAAAAATTATTTAATATTAATATGGTGACAAAATTGTTACTGTCATGTTATGTCTGAGTTTGAGTTTAGTTTGAGCTTAGGCCACATTTACACTGCAGGTATTGATGCCCAATTCAGATTTGTTGACTATATCCAACTTTTTGATGACCGGCTTACATCTTCTTTTAAAAGTGACCCATATCCGATATCTGCATTTACACAATATATTTGGCAAAACCGAAGGAACGTACTGACCTAGAAAAGCTTAGGCTGAAAAGTAAAAACAGTGCGATTTGCAATGGACGCAGACGAAATAATAATACAAGCTTTTGTTTTCAGCACCATCTTTAAAGGTCAGCAAAACATTGGGTTGAGACTTCATCCTCCATTGCACCACTGAAAAGAGTCATGTGATTGCAGTTGGTGTCCACCTGAGTTGATGTCATTCGCCACCGTCGCTTTTTCAAGTATGTACGACTCACATTGACGGAGGAATATCGGATCTGTCCGCTTACATGACAGACCCAAATGCAAGTATCCAATTCACATTTATTTCCACAAATGAATGAGGCCTGAAACCGATCTGAGAATATCAGAATCCATGTGCTTTTTTTCCTGCTTACACATTCGTGGGTCATATCTGATCTGTGCCACATGGGAGGAAAAAATCGGAAATCGGTCACTTGAACCATGTAATGTAAATGCGGACTTGGCTGGTTTTTCATTGTGTCCTGTTTTTTTTTTTGTTGTTTTTTCTGTTTCCTTGGATTTCACATTTGCATTAGTTTCTATAGTTATTCATTGTTTGATTAATTCACCCCACCTGATTCTCGTTTCCTCCCTTTGTTTAAATCTGTATAGTAGGACTTCAGATTTTTTTGAGTCGACATTTATGTGATGAAAGTTGATTTGACGTCGACTAGTCGCTGATAATGTCATTATTTAACAAATAATCCTGAACCTCGAGCTGAGACTCGAACTTGTGCACAGCTATGGCATATGACACAGCGCTGCCCACAAGGCTATTGCTCCTACATAACAGCTTATTTTTTTTTTCTTTGGGTCGTTATATTTCTCACAGATTTCTGCTTGTTCTAAATCAGATACAGATAAAGTAGCACAGTAAAGATTGCACAAATATGAATGTATTAGTGAGAGAGCGATTGTGTGTGAATTAATTCTACCTGAAGCTGTGGGTTTAGTTACTAAGAAACATATGCTAGAACTTTTCCGTTTCTAAGCTGTTGATATCATAGAACAGTGTTGACAATGCATTTCTGCGCAACTGAATGATTCTGTGTGAGCTACTCTCTGTATGTGTGTGCATTACGATGCAGCAGCGCATTAGTTTAGAACGGAGGTTAACTTACGTGTACAATAAGCTGTTTAAATGTGCATTCTCTCAATCAATTTTGAACATCCAGATGGTATAATCAAACATATCTTGTGGAGCGCTCTTGGAGTATGCATTTTTTTGTCATTTTAACTGTTGGAAATGGCGCGTTAAGTGGACTTCAACCATTTCTTATCCTGTTGCGCCCTCTGTAGGCCATGACCAGCGACTAGTCGACATCAAGCTTAAAGTGTCATGGCAGAGCATTAAAGTCGACTAGTCTGTGCAACAACTAATATATATAGCTCGTTTTCAGTTATTTCATTCGTTCCCTTCTCGTCTCAGTTAAGTGGTTGTTCTGTTGCTTCGTGTTTATATGTGAAACTCCACGCCATGACAGTTACTAGATATGTATGTCATAAATCCTGGATACTAAATTCTTTAATTTTCCAAATGTTTTGTATTTTCCACCTTTTTTACAGCAACTATACAATCAGCAGTCCATTTACAGTTCAGGGATTTTTTTTTTTTTTTTTTTTTTCACATTTCTTTAGGGGCTCCGTACATATTAAATCAACATAAATTAAACGTTGATCAGTTTTGTTGAGTATGATGTTTTCTGTAAATTTGCTAGTTGAAATTCTATAATCATCACTTAGATCTGCATAATGTCACCCTAATGGTCTGTTGAAAGTATCAGTTTCATGTAAGTATTTTACACACATTTGTGTGTCAGCATATGCATGCATGAGTTTATCCACCAGTATTCACACTAAGGATGATATTGTGTTCACTGGATACTGTGTTTATTTCCAGGCACTGTAATGTAAGCCATCAGTATGCGGCCCACGTCCGCTGTTCAATAAGTTTCCATGCAGATGCAGGCACACATTACAGTCACTGACAAATGAACTAACAGAAAGTCCTCTTTATTTATTGGCTTGTTCTCTCTAATAAGAGATATTATTCACCCAAATGCAAATGTAGTCTCAATCAATTGGCGGTGTGTCTCACATAATAAAAGCTATCCATTTCACACGGCTCCTTACGTGTATCTAACAAGGTCCTCGCAGTGAAACTACAGTCTTCACGCTTGGCTCGAGAGCCTGATAACACATGCAAAGGAGAGAATTAACCAATAGTCAAATTTAATTAATGACTTTCCCATATGCATCAGGAGGATAATTAAGCATTCGCAGGTGAAAGGGACCGATAGGAGTGGCCTTCCTGGACAAATCAAATGAGTCATGATAGCATCGATGGCTCGTCTCGCTTTTTTCAGCCCTTTTTTCCAGCGTTTTCCTGCTAGTGTCCTTTGGTTATCAAATTATCAACAAAATTTGTCCACCGTCCTCTGGCGAGAAGACGGGGGGGGGAAAACTTTAATTATGGTCCTGTCTGATGGCAGGTCATTAATAAAACCTAGTTATCTTCATTCAGAGTGCTGGGAAGGCCTCTCTCCGATCCCTCCCTTATCTCATAAAGAAATTTGGGATTTTCCACAAGAATAATTCAAGATGGTATCCGGCCGGATATTCAAAATGTTGTAACATGATAATCATTGTGTAATGGAAAACTTCCATGTGTGTGTTCTGTGGACAAATGTGCTGGAATTACATGGACCGGCTTCATAAACATTGATGGATCTTACCAACCTGCGAATGCAGATAAGGACCGAATCACGGCCAGGTTTAGTCCTGGCAAATTTATATTTAAGGGCCTATAGGTTACATATGCATTACTTATTCCTCTGCCACATACATCAATGCCATGGCAGAGAAAAATGAACGGCCAATAATAATGCTCTGCTTTGGCCGTGCATGTGTTACCGGCTGGACTATCACTCACAAATGGTTGGTAATAGTGACCTCATTTCCTTGACTCTAACCTATATGGCCCGTGTGCTGCAAATAACCACAGATAGTCATAGAAGCATGTTGTATATCAACCCGTGGAGCACAGAAACACTGTTTAACCAGCTCTCATCTATCTTTCCCTGCTAAACTATAGTTTCTGTGAGGGGAAGCCATGCGGCATTCAGGAGTCAC
Source organism: Coreius guichenoti (assembly GCA_039654105.1). Taxonomy (NCBI): domain Eukaryota; kingdom Metazoa; phylum Chordata; class Actinopteri; order Cypriniformes; family Gobionidae; genus Coreius; species Coreius guichenoti. The sequence goes on along the minus strand of CM077176.1, from coordinate 35,155,459 downwards.
ATATGGAAATCAGATCAGTCATTTAGGTCCAATTTGAGGAGACTATGCTTATATGTGCACCAATAATGTGATTATTTCCAATAATCAGAGTAGATACTTAATCGCAGTAAGATGACACAAGCATGACACGAGCAAACCTCTTTACTCCCGTGTGCATGCAAATTTCATTATTCTGATTATTCGCCAAGAATTGTGGTTATTTTTAGCACCGTTATTCTCACACCACAATGCACAGCATAAATGATGAACCAATCACATTTCATTGGTTCAGACTCATGCCATCGAGCATTCGCTATGAATATTCACAAAGTTGGAATGTTGCTTTAAAACGATACCAAACTTGTGCTGAGAGGAAGTGGCAATCGTCGCGAAGCGAGCAGAGAAAAATGGCAATTTTCATGGACAAAGGAATGGTACTCCTCTCAGAAAACGCATAAATAAAGATACCTTTAGATGTTTAATTGCTGTTTGAAGCATTGGGATCGCTAGACGAGGGCTTGTTGAACTTGATGAACTTTTTGTGAAAACCTCAAATTCGACCAAAATTGACATTTTTCACTTGTTTTGCCTGTAGCTCGAAATTAGCCCATGCACATTCCGACTCCTTTTGCTAGCACGGGTCACATATGTTTACAAATCTGCACTTGACAGCATCATCCATGTAAGTCACAAACACTTGAGCACTTTGGCCAGAGTGGAATAGATGTGAATAGCATATTAAGGGCCAGATTTACTGAACAGGGTATATTCGTTTGAGAGCACAATTCCAGAAAAGCGCCGATGGGAGTGGAAATTTCAAATTAAAGAACACAGACGCAGCCGGATCATTTCCATAATGACCAACGCAATCTACCAAGAGCAGCGCGAATTAGCTTCTGGTTTGAGACATGCTTTTTTTTTAAATAATGGTGCTAATACCAGTAAATTGACTAGCACAAACCTTAGTATATCACCTTGCATGATTCATTTTAATACTCTCCTCCCATAAATTTATCATCTGATAGGAAAGTTAAAGTTTTTCAGATTAAGAAAGATAATTATAAATACATCTCCCTTTCTTTTTATAGAAACCACAGTGACAACTATCAAATCAGATGGACACCGACCAACAAGGAACTTCACTGTAAAAATGTAATATTGCTGCTGTCCGAAGCTTATCTTAATGGCCAATTTTCCGAAACAGTTTCCAGTGCTTTGAAACTGCAGTTTTCAAGACAACTCATTTTTACTAGCCGACTAGTCCAGACTAGAGGTCAACCAATAGTGCAGGGTTCCTCAAATCCGGTCTTGGGGGTTTAACTCCAACCCTGATCAAACTCACCTACCAGTGATTTTCTAGTGATCCAGAAGATCTTGATTAGCTTGCTCATGCATGTTTGATCAGGGTTGTATCTAAACTCCGCCGGGCTTTCACCCTCCAAGGCATGATTTGAGGAACCCTGCAATAGTGGATTTAGCTAACACTGAAAACTAAGATGGGAACACTGGCTAATAACTGAATGATTGCCAGATAGTTTCCACGAAAGTAAAATTATTCTGAACTTTATTAATGATGGGGAGTCGACTTCAGCATAGGAATCAACTCTTATTGTCATTGCTGGGTCTGAAATCACGCACTCATACATCAGAGAGCTGGAGCTGTCACAGGAACAACGTCACATCACATACATTTATCCTTCAAGTAGCTTACTTCACAAAAAGAAACAAAAGCCAATTACAATGTAATAATACAATGTAGCTCCCTGTCAGCTTTGTGGTTTCATCTAAGTAATACAATAATTACATATTAATTTAGTTTGCCATGGTTATCCTAATTTGTGTTCAAAATCATTACACTAATCATAAAAAAGGGAAAAAAGAATAAACACAACATTAATAAGTTTACAATATTGTAGGAATTTAGGCTATAGATATCATTTGTAGTATTTTGAACTCTCCTGTCCAAGCAGCTTTTTGCACTATTACAAAATAACAATGCGCTTATCACCCTCACTCGACCGTTTAGATGATTTTACGAATACATACCTCGTTTATTTAACTCTTTAATAATAACTCTTTTTCTTTTGACTTTTTCTTCTTCAAAATTAGGCATTGGCAACAATTAGGAAACGATGGTGATACTCATTTCAAGGTAATGTCATCTCTAAACTGGACTAATTTGGCCTGTCATGCTAAAAGTGTTTAAAAAGGTAGTTTTAGGCTTTGTGTCGGAAAAAAGAATAGCCAAAATTTGTTTTTGTAATATTGACACAATCTTGTATTCTTATTGCTGACCCTGTTTTTACTTAAGGTAAATGGAGTAAATTGAGTCGATTCTGGGAGTTGATTCCATCGATGCCTACACGGTGGGAGTCGGAAATCGGATTCGACTCCCAAAAACCTGTAATCGAACACCCCTAATAGTGACTTAATCATGACATTGTTTAGTAATTAATAAAATAAAATAAATAGCTCTGCTTAATTACCACAGATACATTGACAATATCTATTATTTTTATTTTATTGCCATATGAAATATGTGTTATACAAGAAAAGGAGAGATAGAGAAAAAGGGATAGAAATAAACTGGTAACACTTCACAATAAGGTCCCATTCGTTAACATTAATTAATTGATTAGCTAACATGAATTAACAATGAGCCATACCTTTTTTACACCATTTATTAATCATTGTTAATGTGAGTTAATAAAAAATGCAATTCTTCATTGCTTGTTCATGTTAGTTCACAGTGCATTAATGTTAACAGATATAACTTTTGAAACTTTATAGTTTCAATATGTATATATTATATGTGTATACTGTATATATATATATATAGAACTAGTCAGTACACAGAAACTAGTCAGTACACTTTTGATCTGTCAGAACAATGTCAGAACTAGTCAGTACACTCTTGATCTGAACCAAAGCACTGCATTCAGCTGTGTTTGTGAATATGAGGCTCTTGTGACTGAACACTCGTCCTGTAGGGCAGAGGGACACTGTAGACAGAGACATCAGGAGAACTTACAGCTGCCTTGTGCCTCTCTTTTTATCTACATCTCTGTCAAGCGTCGGTGACGTGATCTGAGGAGAGATGTTAAACTGGACCCCAGGGCTCAACAGGTGTACATGTGCCCTACACAAGAGCATTCATACTGTTATCACAACACAGCGACTACACGAGTGCCATTTCACTCATGTTTCCTTTCACACAAACACGCACAGTTTCCAGGTCAATATCTGGCATGTATTAACACTCACATGAATCAGGCTTGGATTTTTCTTCAGCAAATCAGTAAGTAGTTCTTGTGTTCAATAACAGTTTGTGATCTTGACTACTTATTATGTTCGAGTATCCACACTTTGTTGTTAGTGATATGAAATCAGATGAAACTCATTTGACATTCAATCTTCCATGGAAGTTATGCATTTGAATCCCGGAACGGGAATTCAACTGAGGGGGACCCCCGACACAGAATGTGATTTCAACCGAGGGGGACCGGACTCAACACCCCACCATGTCCTGATTTTGAGTTCCTGGGTCAACATGTTTAATATATTTATATTTGGGAAATGATACAGTAGGTTAATAATACTGATGTAGAAGCACCTAACCCTGGTTGTAAGCCTAAACTTGACATAAACGCTAAACTTGTCCCTCAAATCTGATTGGTTGATCGGAATGTTGTTCCAGGATCAACAAAGATGTTGATCCAGGAACATGTTGCACTTGGTAAAATCAAATAAAATCTAGGACACATTTTGGCATTAAGATGACTTGGACAAAGTGTCCCAATTAACCTGAATTCACCCTGTTTAATACTGCACATCAGTATACAGCTCTGTAAACAAGCTCCTCTTTTTATTATAATACTCAGCAGTTTCAACACAGTCTTTAGGCTTGTGCAGCGCTTAAAGTAAACTAACCTCATTTGAGTTATTAGTTTCAGGCTTCAGTAAGACTCTGAGTGGAAAATTCTTCAAGTGGAAAATGTGTTTGCTGGTGAGAAGGGAGATTTTGGTTCTTTTTATCATCTGGAGTGTAATTTATGTCATCTCTTCAACTCCAGTGTTAACATAATAAAAACCAAACAGGTAACACTCTAAAATAATGGTCCGTCATTAATAGGTAAATATGTAGGAATTAATGCAGGACTAAAGACCGTATCATAGTACTGAGACTGCTCTCATCAGAGTTACAAATGATTTGCTCTTATCATCCGATCGTGGTTGTATCTCTCTGTTAGTGTTACTCGATCTTAGCGCTGCATTCGATACTATCGACCACAACATTCTTCTAGATAGACTCGAAAATTATGTTGGCATTAGTGGAATTGCATTGGCATGATTTAAATCATACTTATCTGACCATTATCAGTTTGTAGCAGTAAATGAAGAGATGTCACACCGATCACAAGTTCAGTACGGAGTACCGCAAGGCTCAGTGGTAGGACCGTTGCTTTTCACCCTGTACATGCTACCACTGGGAGCTATCATTAGGAAGCATGGCGTTAGTTTTCATTGTTATGCTGACGATACTCAGCTCTATATTTCTTCACGCCCTGACGAAACTTACCAATTCACAAGATTAAAGGAATGCATAACTGATATAAAAAATTGGATGACTATTAATTTCCTGCAACTTAATTCAGAAAAAACAGAATTTTTAATTATTGGACAAAAACCCTCTGCACATAGTAACCTAGGATACTGTTCGAGGCTGCTCTGTCAAAACACTCGATGGCTGCTCTGTCAAGTCCTTGTCGTCAGTTAGGAACCTGGGTGTGCTCTTTGATACCAATCTTTCATTTGAAAGCCACGTTTCTAGCATCTGTAAAACTGCATTCTACCATCTTAAAAATATATCTAAATTACGGCACATGCTTTCAATGCAAAATGCTGAACAGTTAATTCACGCGTTCATGACCTCAAGGCTAGATTATTGTAATGCTCTACTGGGTGGTTGCCCTGCTTGCTTAATAAATAAACTGCAGCTGGTCCAAAACACAGCAGCTCGAGTTCTTACTAGAACCAGGAAGTATGACCATATTAGCATGGTTCTGTCAACACTGCACTGGCTCCCTATTAAACATCGTATAAATTTTAAAATCTTGCTAATTACTTACAAAGCACTAAATGGTTTAGCTCCCCAGTACTTGAGCGAGCTCTTAACGCATTATACTCCATCACGTCTATTACAGTCTCAAAATTCTGGCCAGTTGATAATACCTAGAATATCAAAATCAACTGCAGGCGGTCGATCCTTTTCCTATTTAGCACCTAAACTCTGGAACAGTCTTCCTAGCATTGTTCGGGAAGCAGACACACTCTGTCAGTTTAAATCTAGACTAAAAACACATCTCTTTATTATGGCATACACATAGAACATTATCAATTTCTATTATTCAAAATCAGTTAAATTATTGTTTTAGGCTGCATTAACGAGGTCAGCCGGAACCGGGAACACTTCCCATAACACCTGATGTACTCGTTACATCATAAGAAGAATGGCATCTACGCTAATGTTAGTCTCTCTGTTTATCCTGAGGTTTACTGCAGTCAGCCGGATCCGGGCCGTATCCAGATCAGATGGTGGACCTGCGCCTAGACATGACGAACGCATCCCTGAAATGTCTGCAGAGACCGTGTCAATTAAACTCCCCCCGTAAATGCCGCATCGACACGACATCCTCATTAAACCCGTCTCCGGCGTGACGACTCCAATCTTTTGAATAATCCTACGAATATCTATTGATCTAATATGACTTCTGACCTGTAATGTTGCCAGAATCATAATCATACACTGTTTGTTCGTCGGCCAGAGGAGAACTGGCACCCCGACTGAGCCTGGTTTCTCCCAAGGTTTTTTTCTCCATTCTGACACCTGAAGGAGTTTTGGTTCCTTGCCACCGTCGCCTTTGGCTTTTGGCTTGCTCAGTTGGGGACACTTAAATTTCAACTATATTACTGATCCGCCCGCATTGACACTATATGATAATTGAAATGAGCTGGATGATATCACTGTTTTCTCCAGAGCGGATGTACAGCCGAATCAAATTCTGTTGCATTATTTTCCTGTTAACCCTGTGAAGCTGCTTTGATACAATCGGCATTGTAAAAAGCGCTATATAAATAAAGGTGACTTGACTTGACTTGACTAGGAATTAATGCAGGACTAATGAGTAGTATTACATTAACACTTCAGCTACTACTACTAACTAATATAGAAACAAGCTTAACTAATCAGTAAGTAATATTGAATTTAGGAGATAGTTCCTTGTTAAGTAATCATCAATAATCAATAATTATTGAATAAGATTAACCTCATTAATATCTATTAACTAACTGAAAAAAAAAAAAATTATAAAGAACATTATTGTGTGTCTGAGACGTAATCAGTCATCTTTTTTACTCTGAATAAAGTCATAAAATACATCACTAATTACTCAAGTGTTACCTAGTCACTATGCAGGAACTACTAGTGATCTGGACCATTATTTTAAAGTGGAAAACATATTTTTCACTTTAAAATAATGGTCTAGGTCACTAGTAGTTCCTGCATAGTGACTAGGTAACACTTGAGTAATTAGTGATGCATTGTATGACCACATTGAGAGTAAAAAAAATTGCTCACATCTCAGACACGTTAATGTTGTGATTAGTAATTAATTAGTAATTCTTTATAATTTGTCATAGTTACCTATTAGTTCTTAGTGATGCCAATCTCCTTCAGTAATTATTGATTACCTAATAAGGAACTATCTTAGTCCTAAATTCAGTATTACTTACTGATTAGTTAAGTTTGTATCTATATTAGTTAATAGTAGTAGCTGAAGTGTTAATGTAGTACTACTCATTAGTCCTGCATTACTACCTGCATAGTTACTTATTAATGACGGACCATTATTCTAAAGTGTTACCACCAAACGCACCGGTGCACAGACACAAATGCACACACTGGCATTCTTTAGAGCTGATGTGCATTTAACTTCAAGCAACTTTTATAACTTATTGTACAAATTTATAAGGTATTATTGTTCATACTCAAACAAACCCCTACACAAAGTATTAAAATTTAGCAGGTAACTCATCCTGCATACATGAATGACACCTTTAAATGTACGGCTTGTTGAGGAAGAGGCCCTGTTAACCCATGTTGGTATTAAACCATTTCCCAGTTTTATTTTTTCCCAAATTCTGTTTTAACGATTTATTTTTATTTTGTTTTGGATTCCATTTAAACAGTTAAATTACATTTTAGTAATCAAAAAGCATGTCTAATAAATTAAAATAATGAAACTATTTAACAGCAATTTATTCAAAGTTTAGGGCCCTATAAAATCTGTTTTATTGTTTCCCCAAATTCTGTGTTTACTGTTAAATACATTTTGAGAAGTAGATTCTACTGTACAGTCATAGTATATTCCTGTCATCATTTCTTCAAGTAATCAAATTTTTATTTTGTCAGGTTGTAGTGAAGCCCTTTGAGTTTCTGTGTGTATATGATATAGATAGTTTTTAAATGAAATGGTGAAATGCTGGTGAAGTGACTCTTGGAGATGAAGTTTAAAGGGGTGGTTGACTTTTACAAGATGTAAAAGAAGTCTCTGATGTCCCCAGAGTGTGTATGTGAAGTTTTAGCTCAAAATGCCCCACAGATCATTTTTTATAGCATTTTAAAATTGTCACTTTTTGAGGGTGAGCAACGGGGTGGAGCTTTAAGAAGTTAGCAGCTCTGATAACCTCATGCAGACAATGAAGGCAATGAAACTGTTCAGCCTTTTATGTTCAAACCGGAGTTGGACAATGATGGAGATACACAAGAAGAAGTGACAACATGTAGAATGCAACAAGATGTTCCTGAATGGTTAGTTGATGAATTTATGTAGCTGATGCTGAGTTAACTATTTTCAAGTCATTGATTAGCATATTCTGTCATGATAATCTCACCCCCTTTGCTGTGTGTTCCCGTGGGCAGATTTATGTAAATTTCAGGGTTAGTGATGTCACTAACCCGAGAGGAAGCTTGTGTAGTCCCTACCAGCCGTTTGTTGTAGTCCTTAAAAAGCAATATCTCCCTTTGCTTTGAACTTTGAGCGTCATAACTTTGCAGATATTGTTTATGCTCAAATAGCAACATTACGCACTAACTAAAGTTTAAAAAGTGAAATCATAATCAACCACCGCTTTAATAATAAACGTCATCATAGTTTCCTTATGAGACCATGTTGACCATTACCTGTGGGACGACGTTCCCGACACAGTAATGATGTTGCTTCCAGTTCCCAGGTCTGATTTATTCTCCACATTAAAGCTACATCAAAGAACCCGTATCGGAGAACAAGGACAGGAGCCGCCTGTGAGCAGAGTGAGAGCTCGATGCTGATTAAAGGATCAATAGCGAGTTCTCTCGAGTCATTGAACGGCACAGATGTGCCTGTTGTTCAAACTTCCCGATCTATAGCCAGTGTCGCTTCTATAGCCGGCTATCGAGTAAGCCAGAGTTTGTTTAAAGAGGGACCCGAATCAGACATCTCACGTAAAACTGTCATCTCAGGATTCTGATATAGAGAATTAAAATTACAACAAGACTGCCCACAGAAAAGGTTCTCAGAACTTTTGCTAACGTTCTGGCAAGGTTCTCTTAAAGATATGAACAAATGTTCTTCCAGTAACGTTAAAGGGACAGTTCACCCAAAAATGAAAATTAGCCCATGATTTACTCACCCTCAAGTCATCCTAGGTGTATATGACATTCCTCTTTCAGACGAATACAATCGGAGTTATATTAAACAAATGTCCTGGCTCTTCCAAGCTTTATAATGGCAGTGAATGGCTGTTTCTGTTTTGAAGTCCATAAAAGTGCATCTAAAGTGCATGTGGAAGCACAGAGGATAGAGCAAAACAAAACTTGGTTCTCGTGAATGCAAGTGCGACAGTTTGTAAAGTTTAAAATATGGATATTTTTCTTACACAAACGCATCTCTTTGCTTCAGAAGGTCTTTATTAACCCCCCGGAGCCGTGTGGAGCAGTTTTATGATGGATAGATGCACTTCTATGGACTTCAAAACAGAAACAGCCATTCACTGCCATTATAAAGCTTGGAAGAGCCAGGACATTTTTTTAATATAACTCCGATTGTATTCGTCTGAAAGAAGAATGTCATATACACCTAGGATGACTTGAGGGTGAGTAAATCATGGGCTAATTTTCATTTTTGGGTGAACTATCCCTTTAATAGAATGTTTGTTCAAAGTTATCTTGTCTTTAATAATGTTCACAAAATGGAACTTTTTTTCCCTGAAACGTTGGGCGTTCATTTAGGTCTAAATGTTAATACTTGTTTCAGAATGTTTAGAGAACACCTAAAAGTTACGTTCCCATGTTTGCAAAATTATAAAATGGAATGTTCCCTTAACGTTCGTAAAACCAAGAAACGCTTTTTAAAAATTCAGGAAACATTCAGAAATAACATTTTCATAACTTTTCACAACATTAGCAAAATGTTCTTAGAACATATTTTTTGTTAGCTGAGTGGCCTCTGAAATCATTTTAATCACTTCATCAGATGGAATATCACTGGTTGGTGTAGTAATATTGGAGAGCATCTATGGATGTGGTCACGCTAAGCAGGCAAACCTTGACCCACGTGTCCTTCCCTGGCATATTAATTTCCCGTTCAAATGATGGATTAAATGATCTGCCGTTCAGGTCCAAATCCTGAAGTATTGGGGGGAAACACATTCAGGCCCTGATAAGAACGTGACCAGAACAGCGTCTCTGGAGAGGCCCTATCAGCTT